>CM046874.1:491335129-492697832 GCA_025667525.1 Glebionis coronaria
GGGTACTTATGTAATTTGCCGTGGGTAATATATATAATCGAGGGACTAAAGTGCAATTTTCCTAAACCTAAACTAAACCCTAATTTATTATATATATGCCTAATATTAAAACGGTGTAACTTAAATAAATCTATAAGTATAAATCGTTATTATTCCAAGCTTATAATTTTAATAAATTATACAACTTCGGGGACTTTAAAATAAATTAAATAAAACGTTATACATTTTATAAACATTATTTATATAAGTTATATATACATTAAATACAATTAATTTATAAAAGTAAATATATTAATTATATTTAATATTATGCTTCTACATTTTAAATATATATAAAAACTTCTTTTATAAATATTTAAAACACTTTACAACGACACAAGTACGGGAATATTAATTAGACGAATTAATTACTTGAACGATATTATTTATTACGCACCTAAAAATAAATACATCCATTACTTGTACAACGATGAATTTAATTATAGGAATCATAATAAAATGCTTAAAACCAGTATAAGCATGCACAGATTTGTCCAGAGACTTTTATGCATTATTATATGCATTTACTGAGACTGTATAATTATCTAGGTTGTTGATTGTGTCGTGAGCATCACATTGGATTTCTTGTGACTTAGTAGTTAGTACTGTACTACTGAGGTGAGTTCATGGCCCCACTTTATATATTGACAAACTTTTAAACCTTTTATGGGGAAGAAAACATGCAACATATTTTTATTTGATGGACATAAACTGAACTACGAAACCTTTGAATACATTTGCCTATTGTAGAATGCCTCCCTTACCCGGGAACTAGAACTGTTAAAATTGTTGAATTGCCTGAATGTATAAATAGATCGATTTGGGATTGGCCATCCCCATCTGGGTGAGTAGCGCTCACTGTGCCTGGGCCAAGGACAACAGATGTTTATGTTGTCCCATAGATTTGTGATAATTAAACAAGAAAGAAAGGTAGATAAAAGAGATGAAGTAGATGTCTAGAGAGAGAAACTAGAGAGAGAAAAGAGAGAGAAGTGTGTGAGAAACTTGGTGAATATTAGATTAAGAGAATAGAAAATGAGACAACCAACCTCTCCTTACATGCAAGGAGAGGTTTATATAGCCTTGCCTACATTTGGCATGATGGGCTATATGATAATGGGTCGGGCTTTCCTTTTGGGCTTTGGTTACTTATGAATGAACCTTAGCTTAAAGTTAAGCCCGTTATACACGACTAATCTACTACCTATTACAACGTTCTAATATACGATACATAATAAACATATGACCGAGCATTCTTGTTTGACTCAATATTTTGAGGCTAACAATCTCCCCCAATGAGAGGTCATTACCCTTTGTGAGAGGTCATTACCCTTTGTCATTTGGAGAATTGTAGAGATTACTAATCTCGCCATAAATGAGTCTTGAACGTGTAATAGTAGTCTTGTTTCTTCATGCTGTGATCTTTGAGCCTTTGTAGTTGTCTTTCGACTTAGCCTTTAATCTTGAGATCTTCAAATCATCCTTGACTTGTCTTTGCCATCTTGCGATCTTGTGTCTTCATCCACATGCTCACACTATTAACTGTCGAATATGTCTTTAGGCATGAGTATGTGGTTTTGAATCTTTGACTTTGCTGAGTACAGCGTGACGCCACCTTCTCGAGACAAAACATACACACGGACTGAATGGCTTTGACATTCGTCCTAAATCGGTAACATTTTACCTCCGGTCGGTGAAGACCATTACACGATATTAAATATCGCACCTGTGATAGGTAGATTCAGTTAAAAATCTTCTTGACAGGGTTTTGCGGCTGTACTAGCCGTTCTCTTTACTCGACCGTCTCAAAGCAAGACTGCGAACATAAAGAGTGAATCAATTGGATAAATATCCGCTTGATTAAAGTCGCCAATTCAAATTCCTGGAACAAGTGTGATTCATAAAGAATCTTACCATTGTTGCTTTTCAGTTTACACAAGCTTGATTCATAAGAATCTCACAAGTCACCTATCATAGCGCTGTTTGAGGTTGACGCTAGAAAGATTTCCATTCGTCACTGTGAATATTAATGAATATCACTCTGAATGTTCTGGCAAGACCATAAAGGTATTGCGTAGAAACCTGAAACGAGTTTGAATCAATTCAGAATCAAACCACAGTTGCTTTTCAGTTTTACACATGTTCAATTCATAAAGAATCTTACATATGACCTACCGCAGTGCTGTTTGATGTTACCACTGGAAGGATTTCCACTCATCATTGTGAATACTAAGTAGTATCACTCTGAGTGTTCTAGCAATATCGTAAGGATATAGCGTAGGACTCTCTTTATCGTCACCCGTGTGTCCTAACGAGATTTGATTGATATCTAGGCTCTAGACTCGATTTGTGCACTTTTAGTGGTCGGAGGCTGGAGCAGATGCCACCTATTCAATATCAACTATCTCGGAATGAGAAAGCTAATAGAAGTCATGTTGTTCTCCGTGACAATAAAACAAACTTCTTTTCAGAGAAGCCTGAGTAGCTAGGAAAGGGTTGTGCATACATCACTGGGTCCATGATGAGTTTGTCTTCATGATGAGTTGACCCGGTTTCTGCCTAACTTGTATGGAGGGCTTCTTTGTTTACACCCTTTATCCTTACATTTCTTTTTCATTCTTCAACCCCTTCAATGCTTACCAAGCCATCATTACTAGCACCTTGTTGTGATTGTTCCAGTGCTAGCATAAGTACTTAGTCGGCATTCAGCTACGTTCACATTCTACTCTATCTTTCCTAAGGACTTCTAATAATCTATTGGATTGTCCCTGGGAAGATCCCTCCGGTTCTGGTTGGATCATAGGACTTAAACCTAACAACCCTTTTGACACCAATAATGTCGTGAATTAAAGATGTTGTGGGTATTTGATCGTAACCATAAAAACCACTTTAAGATCTAACGAAGTGTTTGAAAAACTTTTAACACTTTGCTAGTTTTGTCGTATCAGAAATGCTCCCCCTTCACATGTGCATCGATAATCGAAAGTGTTTTGCACATGTAGGTAAGAGTTAAAGTGCTTGAGTCTTATATAAGATCACATTTTAATCACATTTTCTCCCCCTATCTCTAATATATAAAATATTTTGATATTAGAGATACCAAATTTGATTAACATATATTTTGAAAAATAGTCTTGAAACTCTTCAGGAGAAAGACGTGTTAATATTTTGCATGCAGTTGAAATGCTCCCCCTCAAAAATTGATCCAATTGAATTGTCATTGTGAGGATATGATCCACATTTCGCTTTTTTTTAGGATAGGAGTTGTTGAACACACAATTTTTGAAAGATTTTGAATAATCATTGAAAAATTCTTGAAAAAATTGTGTTCAACGCTTTTTGAAAAATCCTATTTCTTTTTGGCGAAGAGGTTCTTCTAAAGTATAAACTTGAGTTCTTAGACTTTGAATGTCTTGACGAATCCACTCAAGTGTAAGAAGATTTCTCTTCTTTTGTTGAGGGTAAGGCCACGAAATCGTACACTCCCCCGTGAATATTGATCCGGGTTGCAATCTGAAAGTGATTACAAGCCATTGTGTTGAGCTCAAAACGTTGAATGTTTTGTGACAAGCTCAACCCATGATAGATTGCTCTACCCGTTTGTTAGGAAAAGTTATATTTAAAGATACACTTTCCTTTATTTGAGGTCCGAGTTACAGTCTGACATTTAACTGTAAGTCGTTCACATGAGCTTAAAAACTTGGATTGTTTTTAATGAAAGCTCATGACCGAGAATTTTAATTTTCACGTTGTTGAGGATAAGTTATCAACCATGATCAACTTTCCTTTCTTTGAGGCACGAGTCACAATCTGAAGTAATTGTAAATCACTGAAATGACATGTTTTGAAAAATATTTACAACTTTCATTCGAGCTTTATTTACACACCCGTGTCGTTATTGAGCGACATTTCTAGGTACGTCCATATTATCGATACTGAAAGACATGTCGAGAAGAATATTTTTGGTATTTTGAAAAATTTTCCATTTTTTTTTGTTTTTTATGGATATCTACGTTTTATTATATTTTTGTGATTTCTTAAGTTTTTCAAAAATAATCCAAAATAGACTTTTGTACAGCAGAAGAAGGCGATATCGAATGTATATAATTGGAACCCTTGGAGGAAGAAGTGGGTTCAAAATCCGCTGAGGTACCTGCAATGACAGAAGAAGAGTTTGCACAAATACTAGTGTTAGGAGTAACAAATTCCTTGTCTACGGCCAAAACATTTGCATTCGTGCTAGCGCAGGTTTCATCAATCTTCTCTATTAGAATCCACTTAAGACCAACTTCCGTGAAGATCCGACCCGTTGGTTTCCACTGAAGACTAGATTTAGGAGTAGTTTTCTCTTGCACAGCGGAAGACTTCTTTGGAGAGAAACTATGTCATTTTTAAATCCATGTTTTAGATTTGTTGTTGTTGCTTTTCTTTGCGACGGGTTTGTATCTCCTTGTTGTCTTATGGGATTCTATATTCGATCTTCGTTCAAAGGAACGAGATTTAACCTCATAGAGGTATTACAAAATGCAATGGTCATGATTTCCATTGTGAATGCCCTTTTTGCAGGTGGGACATACATGGAATTATGGATTCATGAAAGTACTTGTATTCCTTGGTTTTCCAAATCGATCAGGCGTAGTGTTCGAAACATGACTATTCATGGATGGTTTCCAATTACTAGATTGCTGGTGAGGGATCCTAGGTTTTGGTTGACTACCATTAGGAGTGTGTTGAACTCTATCGGGATTTGGTAAACTAGGTTTTGAATACACGTGTTTGTCTTTCTAAATCTTCCCTTTTTGTTTAGCATCCTCTAGGTTGTTGGTATGAACGAATTCATTTGAACCTACAGATTCCTTTGTGGACGTGAATATCACACGTTTTGGAGGAGTCCTAGAAGTGCTAGGTGCATTCACATGGTTGGGTTTAGCAACAGTGTGACTTTCTAAATGGAGGAACATAGGGTGATATGGATGGTTTTGGAACACTTGGTTGCACATCGGTCTTAGGGAGTAACCTAGATTTTATATGAGAAGAATTGGAGAAAGGAGTTGGTTTTCCTAAGATAGATGACTTTAGATCCTTGTAGGCATTGGGTTGTCGAACAACAGGTTTCACAACTTTAGGTTCCACGGTTTTCCCACCCATTTTAGTAACGAGTTTCTTCAACTCTGCTATCGCTATTTCCCTGTCTTGTAACTGAGCTTTCAACCCTTTAATTTCCAAACTCTGTTCATTCATTTCTCGAAACGTTTTGGAAAGTTTTTCTTACAAGTTATTATCATGTGGAAAAATACCAACGCCTTTTGCAAAGCAAGTTCAAGAGAATGACAATGTTTTTGAAGGAAATCAGTTTTGTGTTGAAGTAACTCAAAAGCCTTTTTATCAACATTTTCTTTACGTTTCAAAAGCTCAAGTTCAAGACGCTCACATTCTTTGATTTTATCAAGATATTTGCATGCAACATCAGAATATTCATCGATATCAGCACAAGATTGAAGAGTAACACACAAAATATCTTTGGAGAGACATTCTTCTAAGAGTAAATCATATTCATCAGAAAAAACGGACTTGTCAATTTGAAGATCGTCAATTTCTTTCTCAGTAGACTCAACATATTTTAAATCATCAAACATTTCAGACCGAATTAATCTTTCAAATTCAAGCATATTTTCTTTTAATGTGATCATGTTCGGTATTAAGATTTGTTTGATAAGCACAGTTATATCTTGAGGAATTGGTTTTTTCCACTCGTTATTTTTTCGTTGTTTCCATTCATTGTCAACAATGGATTTAATATTACCAATGTAATGTTGTAGAAACCCAAATGTCTGCCTGATAGGTGTGTAAACACCCATCTTTTCTACCACTTATTTCTTGCTAAAACAAGACCAAAACGCGTATTTAATGTCATTTGTTTGGAATTATGCGTGGTTTGTGTGTTTGTTATGTTTTCAGAGCCAACCGGATAAATATTGGAGAAAACATGGGATTGCACGGGTTTTATCAAGGAAAAAGACCGAAGACGAAGTCTATTGTCCAAGAGATGCAAAAGATTTGAAGTCAATGGGCCTATTTGAAGATTTATCGAAGAAAAGGACCAAAGACGGAAGATTTACACATGTCGAAGATACTCAAGTCTATTTAACGAAGAAATTAAAAGACGAGTTGAATTTAATCGACGACAAATCCCGAATCAGAATCGAAAACGTCAACTTTTCTGAAAAGACGAGAAGACAAAAAGAAGGGAAGAAAGCCCACTCACCAACCAAGGGAGAAGCCTATAAATACTCCTCCCACTCACACATTCGAGCTCTCTCTCATCTTCTTTTTCAGTTATTTCTTCTTCCTAGTTTTTAGGAACCATCTCCCTTAAGGAGTGGTTTTAATCTTTGTTTGATTTATCTTCCAATCTTGTAAGTTAATCTTTTCTTGTTTTGTTGAATCTTAATTCATTAATATAAATCATCTTTTAATCTTTCCATCATCTTTCTTCATATCTTTTTGATTCTTAGTTCTTGAGTTTCATTCGTTTGGTTTGATTGTCAAAAGTAAGTGGGTTTTGTGATTTTGTTGTTTTTGGATTCAAGCTTTCTATGAGTAGAGGATTAGTGATAAAATTGGTTTAAGTTTTGATATAAATCTTGGTGATTTTTGATCTTGAAATCGTGTTCTTTCGTTTCCCCTGTTCTTAGCTTCAGTTTCTGATCTCGCCCAGATTCCGAATAGGGAATCTGGGGTTGTGTCCATTCGGAATTTTTCATTTATTCCGAGTAGGGTCTAGTTTTCTTGTCTATTCGGAATTTTCATTTATTCCGAGTAAGGGTTTCCTTCCAAGGTTTTCCGAATAGTGTTCGGTTTGAAAATATTCCGCATAACCCAAAACTTTCCGAATGGGGTTTGTTTTCCGCATAGGACAATTTGTTATTTATTCCGCATAGGGTGATTTCAATTTCCTCTATTCGGAATATTTCATATTCCGAATAGTCCATTTATTCCGCATAGAATTCTGTTTTCCGAATAGAGCATTTTTCCGCATAAGAAGGATTATTCCGAGTAAGAAAATTATTCCGCATAAGTGCTACATTCCGCATAGGGGGTACTTTCCGCATAGAGCTCATATTCCGAGTAAGGCCAACATTCCGAATGGAGCTGTTCATTCCGCATAACTAGAAGCATTCCGAATAGAAGAGTTCCAGTTTTATTTTTCATAAGGTATTTTCTACTGTTTCATTTAAAGACTGGGTTTATTTTCATTTCTAGTATCTAGTATTATTTTATTACTTGTCTTTATCAGTTTAGTAGATTTAGACCCAAGCTCCCCCTTTTAGTCACCAATTACAACGATTCCACTTTTGACCGTGATCGATTCGAGAAGATACCGAGAACGAAACAACGATATAAATCAATTGGGTACGAGCAACGCAAAGAGAGATCTTGCAAGCAAAAACCTTTTTATTAACTAACCAAAAAGTCAGTTATTAAAATGGCGCCGCTGCCGGCTCTTTTCGTAAGGATCAACGGTTTCTTGTGAGAAAAATTGTATTTTGGGATCCGTTCTTTCGGGAACGTTATTTTCAAGCACAAAAATTTTCAAAAATCCATAAAAATATAAAATTTTCAAAAATACAAAAACAATATAAAACCTATAAAAACCAAAAATATTTTCTCTTGCATTTTCTTTTTAGTGTATGCGTACTCGATCCACGTCTTATTCAGAGCCCGAGACTCTCGAACAATTAGACATGGCAGGTGTACACAACAACAACAACAATATTCCAACCCCCCAAAACAACAACAATAATAATAACCCACCCAACCAAAATATGAATAATCCACCCGATTTACGAACCATGGAGGAGCTATGTCAACCCACAATGAACGGACGTGGAGGCCCGATTGCACCGATGCATGTCACGGCTCAGGAGTTTTCATTGAAGCATCACATGATCCAGCAAGTACAAACGAATCCATTTCGCGGAATTCCAGATGATGATGCCAACAAACACCTCGACAAATTCATAACCATTACCCAAAGCATGAAATCCCCCGGTGTTTCTATGGATGACCTTCGCCTCCAACTCTTTCCTCACTCGCTTTCTCATCATGCCGAAAAATGGTTTGACCGTCTTCCAAAGAATTCTATTCATACGTGGAACGACATGACTCAACGCTTTTTATCGCGCTACTTCCCACCATCCATGGTCACTAACCTCCGTAATCAAATCAGTGGATTTATGCAAGAAAATGATGAATCGCTTTTCGATGCTTGGGAACGATACAATGATTTGATCGACCGCTGTCCTAATCACAATATGCTCCCCGTCACTCTCATTGACACCTTCTACAATGGTCTCACTTTTCGCGATCGTGACACGATCAATGCCACCGCCGGTGGTACTTTTATGAAAAGGAGACCAGAGGAGTGTCGAGAGTTGATTGAAAACATGACTACTCACCACAAGAATTGGGATTCATCCGCATCCTCAAGATCTAACTCGAGAGTCAATGTTTCTTCTACTACTTCCAATCCTGAGATGACTGAAATTTCTCGACAACTCGCTGAAATGAACAAGAATTTCTTGACCATAGCCACAAACCACTTTCAACAAGCTAAAGCCGTTGCTATTTCTTGTGACACATGTGGTGGTCCTCATTCTTATAATGATTGTCCTTCAACTCAAGGCAATTATTCTGAAAACGTTAACGCGGCATACGGTACATATCCCACGGGAAGCTATCAAGCTCGTCCTCAAGGAGACCGTAGCTTGCTAAGTTATCGTTCCAACAATTATCTTGCACCTCCCGGTTTCCCTCCTGCAAACCAAAACCAACAACAAAACTATAACCGAAACAACCAATCCCAACCTCGTGCTCAAAACCAATATCCATCCCAAAGAAATACCTACCAAACTCAAGGAAATTCTCAAGCTTACCAAGCTCCACCTCTCAATCAACCGATGGCAGTGAATCCCGACGTCGAGTCGTTCATGAAGACTAATCGTGAGATGGTGACGAATCTTCAGAGTCAATTTGTCAACTTGAAGAATGACATGGTGAAACAAGGAAGCGATATTCGAGCCGAGCTAAGGAATGATATGGCCAAACACAGCGATGCTATTAATGCCAACATGCAAAACTCTTTTAATAATCAAGCTCTTCACCTTCGTGATATGATTGGTTCGCTCATCCAAGGTAATCAACCCTCTTCTTCGGGTACTCTTCCGAGTAATACCGTTGCAAATCCAAGAGGGGAGATGAAAGCAATCACCACTCGTAGTGGAAAAGGTTATATGGAACCCGAGCTTCCTACACCTCCACCCGTGATTGTGAACAAGGAACAAGAGCAACTTTCTCCACCTCCTTCACCTTCTATCCCCATTTCCCCACCACCCGTGGTTGTGAGTGATCCTATCCCCTTAAAGCCTTCTTCTTCATCCAATCTACCTTATCCTTCAAGGTTGAGGAAAGAGAAGCAAAAGAGCAAGGATGATATTCAAGTTTCAAACTTCCTAAAAATGTTTAAACAATTGAATTTTAACATCTCCTTTGCCGAGGCTCTCGCTCACATGCCCAAATATGCTAAGATGTTTAAAGATCTTCTAAGTGATAAAGAAAAGCTTCTTGACATTGCTCAGACCCAACTTAATGAGAACTGCTCCGCAGTGCTCTTAAGGAAATTGCCCACCAAACTTGGTGATCCGGGTCGCTTCTTGATTCCTTGCAACTTCCCGGGAGTAGAGAATTGCATGGCCCTAGCCGATCTAGGTGCCAGTATAAACTTAATGCCTTTAAGTGTTTGGAAGCAATTATCTCTCCCCGAGCTAGTCCCCACACGAATGACTTTGGAATTAGCCAACCGTACGGTTGCTTATCCAGTGGGGATAGCCGAAGATGTCTTCGTTGGCGTTGACAAATTCACCTTCCCGGCGGATTTTGTCGTCGTTGACTACGAGATGGACCCTCGTGTTCCATTAATCGTTGGACGTCCATTCTTGAGGACCGGTCGCACTCTCATTGATGTAGCCGCAGGCGAATTAATCATGAGAGTTGGTGATGATCAAATTGTCTTCAACATGGGTAAGATTTCTCAGCAACCTTATTCATATGAGAGTGTTAATGCTATTGATGTTCTCGATGAGGCTTGTGAAGAACATTTTTATGATGCTTGCAAAAGTACTCTCTCTTCTCTACCCATTGTTGAGACCGTTGCCTCAATTGCTCCGGCATTTACTCCTTTTTGAGAAAGTGACTTGGATGAGTTCGAAGCTAGCTTGGGTCCTCTCGATATTAAGTATGATAATTCGTCCACCAATTGGGATGAAGATATTCGTACTATTGAGAGACTTCTCAATGAGGACCCATTGTCTCCTCCTACTCCTAAAGAGGTGACTAATGATGATCCATCGTTAGTTTCACCATCTACTGAGGATCCTCCTACTCTCGAGCTTAAGGACCTACCGCCTCATCTTGAGTACGTTTTCCTAGAAGACGACGAGAAGTTACCGGTTATCATCGCAAAGGATCTGAAAGAAGACGAAAAAGCCCGACTTGTCGCTGTGTTGAAGAAGCATAAAAGAGCTATCGCTTGGAAAATCTCCGACATCCGTGGAATTGATCCTCATTTCTGCACACATAAAATTCTCATGGAGGACGACTTTAAGCCCACTATTCAAAGCCAAAGAAGGGTGAATCCTAAAATACATGACGTCATCAAAAAAGAGGTTATCAAACTTCTTGATGCGGGTATGATTTACCCTATTTCGGATTCCCCATGGGTTAGTCCAGTCCATTGTGTGCCTAAGAAAGGCGGAATCACCGTTGTGCCCAATGCAAACAACGAGTTAATTCCTACCCGTCTCGTTACTGGGTGGAGAGTTTGTATAGACTACCGCAAACTCAATGATGCCACGAGAAAGGATCATTTCCCTCTACCTTTTATGGACCAAATGCTTGAACGTCTAGCTGGTAATGAATATTACTGCTTTCTGGATGGTTTTTCGGGTTATTTTCAAATACCCATCGATCCCCAAGATCAAGAGAAGACAACATTCACTTGTCCCTACGGCACATTTGCTTATAAAAGAATGCCTTTTGGCTTATGCAATGCCCCCGGGACTTTCCAAAGGTGCATGTTGGCTATCTTCCATGACATGGTTGAGCAAACCATGGAAGTCTTCATGGATGATTTCTCGGTCTTCGGGGATTCCTTCTCTGCTTGCCTTGCCAATTTGGAACGTATGCTCAAGCGGTGCGAAGACACTCGCCTTGTTCTGAATTGGGAAAAATGCCATTTTATGGTAAAAGAAGGCATTGTGCTAGGACACAAAATCTCTAAAGCCGGTCTTGAAGTCGACCGTGCTAAAGTTGATGTCATAGCCAAATTACCTCCACCTTCAACCGTGAAGGGTGTGCGAAGCTTTCTGGGTCATGCGGGCTTCTATCGTAGATTCATTCAAGATTTCTCTAAAATCGCTCGCCCGATGACCCACCTCTTGGAAAAAGATACTCCTTTCATCTTTTCTAAAGAGTGTCTCGAAGCCTTCAATCTTCTCAAGGATAAGCTAACTAAGGCACCGGTCTTGGTTACCCCAAATTGGGAGCTGCCTTTTGAATTGATGTGCGATGCTAGCGACTTTGCTATTGGTGCGGTTTTGGGCCAACGAGTGAATAAACACTTCCAACCAATCCACTATGCTAGCAAAACAATGACGGGGGCTCAATTACATTATACGACAACCGAAAAAGAGCTTTTAGCTGTTGTCTATGCTTTTGAGAAATTTCGCCCCTATCTTGTTTTATCCACCACCATCGTATACACGGACCATTCCGCATTGAAGTACTTGATGACAAAGAATGATTCTAAGCCAAGACTTCTCCGCTGGGTTTTACTCCTTCAAGAATTCAACATTGAAATTCGTGACAAGAAGGGTGCTGAAAACCTGGCCGCGGATCATCTGAGCAGACTTGAGGATCCATATCAAGGGGACCATCCGAACAAAGAGATCAATGACTCTTTTCCCCTTGAAACCTTAATGTCTATAAATCCCAATCTTGATGGCACCCCGTGGTTCGCCGATATTGCAAACTACTTAGCGGGTGGTGTTCTCATCCAAGGGTTAACATCCCAACAAAAGAAGAAGTTCTTGAACGATGTTAAGACTTACTTTTGGGAGGACCCTTTTCTATTCAAACAATGCGCTGACCTGATTATTCGTCGGTGTGTTGACGGACCAGCAGCTTTTGATATTCTCCAAGCGTGCCACAAAGGACCCACCGGTGGTCACTTTCGTCCCAACTACACCGCCAAAAAAGTGTTTGACTCGGGATTCTATTGGCCCACCATTTATCGTGATGCTCACGAGATGGTTAAACATTGTGATGCTTGCCAAAAACAAGGCAAGATCACACATAAAGATGAGATGCCTCAAAATTTCATACAAGAATGTGAAATCTTTGATGTATGGGGCATCGACTTTATGGGGCCATTCCCGTCTTCAAAAGGCAACAAATACATCCTTGTCGCTGTCGACTACGTTTCTAAATGGGTTGAAGCAAAAGCTTTACCCACTAACGACGCGAGGGTGGTTTGTAATTTCTTGAAACAACTGTTTGCTCGTTTCGGTGTTCCTCGTGCTATTATCAGTGACCGCGGGACTCATTTTTGCAACGATCAATTTGCAAGAGTCATGGCAAAGTATGGTGTCAATCACCGTCTTTCCACCGCCTATCATCCTCAAACCAACGGTCAAGCCGAGATATCCAACCGTGGATTGAAGAGAATTTTGGAACGTACTGTGGGAGAGCATCGTGCCTCGTGGGCCGATAAACTTGATGATGCTCTGTGGGCTTTCCGTACCGCCTATAAGACGCCGATTGGCTGTACACCTTATCGTCATGTGTACGGGAAAGCCTGCCACCTCCCCATCGAGCTGGAACATAAGGCATACTGGGCCTTGAAGTGGGCTAACTTCGACATCAACAAAGCCGGTGATTTTCGGAAGATTCAACTCAACGAGCTTCAAGAATTGAGGAATCAAGCTTACGAGAACTCATTGATTTACAAGGAGAAGACCAAGATTATCCACGATGCTAAAATCAAGAACCGAGAGTTCAACGTTGGTGATCAAGTCTTACTCTTTAACTCTCGGTTGAAGATCTTCTCAGGCAAGTTGAAGAGCCGCTGGTCTGGTCCATTCACCATCGCCAATGTCTTTCCCTATGGTACCATTGAGCTTTCTCAGCCAAATGGGCCTAACTTCAAGGTGAATGGCCAGCGTTTGAAGTTGTACGTTGGTGAGGACATCTCTAAGGAGATGATTCCATCCCTCACTACGTTTCCCTTAAATTAGTTCGGGACCGAGTCAGGCTCGCGACTCGGTAAACAAAAACAAGCGCTCCTCGGGAGGCAACCCGGGTATCTATCCCCCTTTCCCGTTTTTCATCATAAGTGTAGGGGGAGCTATATAGGTTGCTTGTTTTTGGATGGTGATGTGATTACAGGGATTATTGCACTCTTGGAATCTTTGAAGAACCGTGATCCCATGTTATCCGAAATCTGGTTCTATCTCTCAACTATCGTGATTCAATTTTCTTCATACTCACATTTGAAATTGATCACTTTAGTCGTCTTTTCCTTAACTTGAGTTAACCAACGTGCACAATGTCATAAGTGTAGGGGAGACCCTTCCCACATGCTTAAACATTGAGGACAATGTTTATCTTAAGTGTAGGGGGGACTTCTATCGAAGTTTTAAGTAGACTTTTCCATGAAAATGCCTTCATTTAACCGGAAAATCATACTTTTCAACATTTTTCAAATTTTTAATCAACTTTGGCCATTTTGTCGTAAATTTTAAATTTTTATCGTTGCTTTCATATGTATATATCCCGCTATAAAGTCAAAAATATTGATATAGTGGTGTAGCTAGTTTAGAAGTCTTTGACATATTAGGCCCGTTGCGTTTATTTTGACTCAACCCGAATAGACTTATCCAAGTTTATTCTAGCTAGTATCCTTAACCATGTAGACCTTAATTGGTTTATTAGGCTAAGTGTCCACGAGTCTCATTACTTAAGACTTTAAATTGTGGAGGACGAGAAATGATAGAGTCAATTATAAGTCGGTATTCTTGCACAAGCTCACTTGGTGTAATTATTTGCCTATTCTCCCATCACTTGCTAATAATTTATCTGCAATAAGTAAGGTCGTACGATTTGAAAGGTTACTTAGCTTCTAGCCCAAGATCGTTTAAAAGTTGCTCGGTAATGACGAGAGTTCATAGCCAAGGCATAACTTATGAAGCGGGGCGCGAAGATTGGCGAGTCCGAAAAGGCCCTAACAAGGCATGAGGATTCAATCTTATTGCTGAAGATCCAAAAGTGATGTGAAAAGCATTATCTCCAAAATCAATATGAAGGATCAAGACTCACGACGAAAAGCAATCAACTCCCACAAAGATGATGGAGAAGTCTATCCGAAAAGACCCTAACAAGGTATGAGGATAAATAGATCCAAGTCCGAAAAAGAGGCGGATCGTTGTATCTCAAAATCCCAATTAGAGATTGAAGAAATAATCATGAAGTCGTGGTCAACAAAGTTGGAGTACCCCTCAAAAGTCTCCAAAGTGAAGAAACTCTATTATGATGAGAAGACCATTATCTCAAGAACGTCTCTCGAAGATATGAAGTATGAAGTACATGCCAAATATCGGCCCGAGAAAGGTCTCAAATCGTGAACCAAGTTATGCCAAGATATGAACTTTCTGATATCCCGAGAAGCAGTTTTAAGAGATTTTGTCCTTTAGCTAACTATTGATCAAATCGTCCTACTTTGCTTTCAGCCTAAATAAACTATCGAAATAAGTCAAAAAATGCATCTTCATGATCATTCTAAGACAAAAATAAAATATAAGAGATACACCTAGGAATAAGGGAGTTTAAGCATTTAATTAAGCCATGTGTGTAATTGTTTGAATTGCTAACTTATAATAACAATGATCTCGTTTTTAAGCTTAGTTTGGGGAACGTGAAACTTGAGGGTGATAAATCTTCGCAGCACCAAAGCCCTAATGTAAGTCCTCGATCTCTTTACGAATTATTCCCACATAGCTATGTTCTATCCTTTTGTTAACTTTAAATTTCTCTTAGTGCTTTAATTTTTGTTTAGTAGTATTTGAATAAGGCCAAGGTTAATTAATTATGAGAAAAGTGTAATGTTGCTTTATCACTAAGCATTGCATGAGGGCATGGCAATGGTTAAGTGTAGGGGATTTGATAGGTGTGTAAACACCCATCTTTTCTACCACTTATTTCTTGCTAAAACAAGACCAAAACGCGTATTTAATGTCATTTGTTTGGAATTATGCGTGGTTTGTGTGTTTGTTATGTTTTCAGAGCCAACCGGATAAATATTGGAGAAAACATGGGATTGCACGGGTTTTATCAAGGAAAAAGACCGAAGACGAAGTCTATTGTCCAAGAGATGCAAAAGATTTGAAGTCAATGGGCCTATTTGAAGATTTATCGAAGAAAAGGACCAAAGACGGAAGATTTACACATGTCGAAGATACTCAAGTCTATTTAACGAAGAAATTAAAAGACGAGTTGAATTTAATCGACGACAAATCCCGAATCAGAATCGAAAACGTCAACTTTTCTGAAAAGACGAGAAGACAAAAAGAAGGGAAGAAAGCCCACTCACCAACCAAGGGAGAAGCCTATAAATACTCCTCCCACTCACACATTCGAGCTCTCTCTCATCTTCTTTTTCAGTTATTTCTTCTTCCTAGTTTTTAGGAACCATCTCCCTTAAGGAGTGGTTTTAATCTTTGTTTGATTTATCTTCCAATCTTGTAAGTTAATCTTTTCTTGTTTTGTTGAATCTTAATTCATTAATATAAATCATCTTTTAATCTTTCCATCATCTTTCTTCATATCTTTTTGATTCTTAGTTCTTGAGTTTCATTCGTTTGGTTTGATTGTCAAAAGTAAGTGGGTTTTGTGATTTTGTTGTTTTTGGATTCAAGCTTTCTATGAGTAGAGGATTAGTGATAAAATTGGTTTAAGTTTTGATATAAATCTTGGTGATTTTTGATCTTGAAATCGTGTTCTTTCGTTTCCCCTGTTCTTAGCTTCAGTTTCTGATCTCGCCCAGATTCCGAATAGGGAATCTGGGGTTGTGTCCATTCGGAATTTTTCATTTATTCCGAGTAGGGTCTAGTTTTCTTGTCTATTCGGAATTTTCATTTATTCCGAGTAAGGGTTTCCTTCCAAGGTTTTCCGAATAGTGTTCGGTTTGAAAATATTCCGCATAACCCAAAACTTTCCGAATGGGGTTTGTTTTCCGCATAGGACAATTTGTTATTTATTCCGCATAGGGTGATTTCAATTTCCTCTATTCGGAATATTTCATATTCCGAATAGTCCATTTATTCCGCATAGAATTCTGTTTTCCGAATAGAGCATTTTTCCGCATAAGAAGGATTATTCCGAGTAAGAAAATTATTCCGCATAAGTGCTACATTCCGCATAGGGGGTACTTTCCGCATAGAGCTCATATTCCGAGTAAGGCCAACATTCCGAATGGAGCTGTTCATTCCGCATAACTAGAAGCATTCCGAATAGAAGAGTTCCAGTTTTATTTTTCATAAGGTATTTTCTACTGTTTCATTTAAAGACTGGGTTTATTTTCATTTCTAGTATCTAGTATTATTTTATTACTTGTCTTTATCAGTTTAGTAGATTTAGACCCAAGCTCCCCCTTTTAGTCACCAATTACAACGATTCCACTTTTGACCGTGATCGATTCGAGAAGATACCGAGAACGAAACAACGATATAAATCAATTGGGTACGAGCAACGCAAAGAAAGATCTTGCAAGCAAAAACCTTTTTATTAACTAACCAAAAAGTCAGTTATTACTGCCTACTCTTGCTTTTAGAAGCATCAAGAGGCAAGTAGTTGATGAACTTAGAAACATTTGTTTTCTTAGTAGCAAAAGCTTTCTTCCATTGAATTCTTCTTTGTTTGCATTCTAAAATCAATTCCTCACGAGACTTCTGTTTTGTGTAGTGAAAAGACCATATAGACTATTCTCATAATCATAATTGTATGGTTTCACAAACTCTTTATTGACCGGTGATCTACTCTCCTCTTCCCAAAGGGATGTCTCATCATAACCAAGAGGATATTCAGGATCGGTCCATTCGGACTCATCCATATAAAGGCGCGGGTTCACAGCTTGAGCTTGGGCAAGGTACTCAGGATTTGCAAAGCTAGCTTGACCCTTAAACATAGAAGGAGGTGCTATCATTCTAACGGTTTGAATAGAGTCATGTGTTTTATAAACAACTTTCTTCAAAAATTCGACTTGTGCCTCTAGTTCCGTTACTTTTTCAGTATCTTTTTCATGTCGACTTTTAAAATCTTGTTTTAACGTTTCAACCTCTTGTTTCTTAACCTCAAGAATTTTAGCAGAGTCGGTCTTATTCATTGAAAACCGTTGTTCAAGTTCATTAACTTTGGTGGTAGCAAGGTACGTTTTTGACGTTCATCCATTAATAAAACATTAAATTGACGTTTCTATTTGATTAATAACTCAAGAGTTTCGTTGTATTTCTTTTCAAGATCGTCCTTTTGAATTTTTAACGCACTACCCTTGTAACCCTCAAGCTCTTTAGTCTTTTGAAGAAGCTCAACACTATTACTTTCAAGGGTCTCATTAGATTTAATTAGAGAGGCTTTGCATTCTTCAAAGTTTTGAGTGAGCACTGCTTTTGTCTTTTTTAATTGCTTTTGACTCTTTCTAGTTTCTTTGACATCTTTTTGCAAACTAGCAATTAAATTAGCAAGCGCGACACGCTCCTCATCATCATTCTCATTTGCATGTTGATCATCCTCAAACTCATTATTGCACATGTCTGAGGAATCAGGTATGGTATTACTATCAACCGTTTCCATCATACATGTGTCATTAATGTCATTGGGTAGATCACTATGCTCATGAATATCACCAAACACATTATATTCGTCAGTGGTGTGTACCTTATCGAGTGGCTCAGTGTCAAAGATAGGGCCATTGTCATCTTCAGTGACTTTGATAACTTCTTCAACCTTTGCCATGTACGAGTAATGTGCTTCTAATTCTTGGTCGGAGGCTTCATCATCAGTGTCATCAAGCATTGCTCATTCCTCAGCCGAAAATTTGACCCATGCTTCCATCTTCTTGCATAACAACATCTTCTCTTTATGATAGCTAGAGTCCCTAACCCGTTTCGGCTTTCTGCATTCCTTTGCCATATGCCCATAACCTTGGCAGTTATAACACTGAATCCCACTTTGTTGAACTAGTTGTGTTACAACAGTTTCCCTATTCCCAGTAGAAGCAACAATCCTCTGAGTATCATACTTGGCAGTTTGTCGATCATACATTGTAGAACCCTCAAAATGTGTTGGATTACGTCGATCATACCTAGAAGGACTTTCACCACGTCGACGTGTATCATACCTGGGAGGACTCTCAACATATTGGTGCTTTGTGTTAGATGATGTTCGAAGATTGTTGTTGGTGGGTTTGAAGATTTTCTGGTAGGTCTTCATAATGAAAGCAATTTGTTGTTTCATCTCCTGATTCTTCTGAGCTTGATCTTCATCACTATCCTCTTCAGATGATGACTCAGATGGTGGTGATGGTGCTCTTGGTTCTTTGCCGCGTGATCTTGTAGATGATGAAGACTTGGATGATGTGGAATATCGTGGTGAGGATGATTGAATAGAGTATGAATTTGGAGTACGAGATCGATGATCTTGAGTGGTAGACACTACAGCAAATGGATTAGCCGTCTTTGCAACTCGTTCAGCTCGAATTTCATTTGCCTCATGCTAAAATTGTTTCAAGATATCAAAGAGAGTGTGATAGTTTACCTTGTCTAACTGCTTCTGTTGTTTCACCAAAGATACAAAACGTGTCCACTCTGGTTGAAGTTGCTGAAAAAATTACACATTGACTTGCATGGTGGAGACCTCCAAGTTGTTTCTTGTCATATCGTTCATCACCTTGTAGAATCGTGAATAATAAGACTCAATTGATTCTCCATCAAATGCAGTAAACTTACGAAAATTCCAAAACAAGTTTGTTTTAACATCTTGCTTGTTGAGTGATTCTCCTTATTGCAAGCGTTCCGTCCACATTTCTTGTGCCGTAGGACATGCATCAACCGTGGAATAAATATCATCTCCAATTCCACTTAGAATCATATAGATCGCTTCTTTTTCTGCATCATACCAAGCACGCTTCTCTGGTGTAAGATCAGATAAAGTTTCTTTTCTTGTGGTTGTGGGTACTTCTACAGTAGTGTCTGTGGCTGGTGTATGAGGAACAGTGATATCGGAGAAAACATATGGTCCACTGTTAATACATTGCCTCAATGCATCACCATTAGGTCTTGTATCAAGATAGCGAAGAAAACGTGATTGCCATTGAGCATATCGACCGGCCACAAGCATTGGTGGTCTCTCTTTGTTACCCGCCACCATTATGTTGTTGTTCATTACACGATATTCTACAGTAGAATCCATCTCAATATTCTCTGAAATGATGAAGTGAATATGGATCTTAAGTAGATATGATGTGATTGAGTCGTTGTTGAAATTCCGAAAATTGCTATTTTTCTCAGTCCGACAATAAATTCCTCAGTCCGACAAAACGGTAGACCAAAAAAATTTTGTATCGCCACATTTTGAAATTGAGCTAGAAATGTACTAAAACTAGTATGGAAAAAATTTGAATTTACTTGACGGGAAAATTTTAACTCTTTTTTTATTTTATTTAATCTTCGTGTAAACGATATTCCGAAACTAGTCTAGATGGTGGCTAAGTCTAAAAATTACTCGAACAAAATTTAGCAAAACATAGCATTGGAATGTCCATCGGAATGTGCCATCGGAATGTCCATCGAAATGTTGTCGGAATGTAGGCTGTCGGAATGTAGGCTGTCGGAATATTGTATCGTAATGCTGTCGGAATAACCTATCAAAATATTGTATCGGAATGTTGTCGGAATATGACCTGTCAGAATACCTATCGGAATACAATCTGTCGGAATATGACATGTCGGAATACTGTCGGAATACACAATCGGAATAGCCGTCAGAATGTTAAAACCTTTTCCGATGGAATTCCGTCGGAATAACTGTCGGAATATGAAACCCTTTTCCGATGGAATTCCGTCGGAATAATTGTGCAGTTCCGAAACTTTAGGTAAAAACTGAGATTTTTGACAAGAAATCCGCTATTTCAACCAACCGAAAGCAACCAAATCCCTACCACAACTATGTAGAAGATTTATATCAAGATTTAGAGCATGGAAAACACAAAAAATCTTGAATTCGAGAGATGAAATAAGGATCAAATCAAACGAATCAAATGAAAACACAACAACCAATCACAAAACTATCCCATGGCGATTGATACCAATTATTGTCCCATAGATTTGTGATGATTAAACAAGAAATAAAGGTAAATAAAAGAGATGAAGTAGATGAACTCTAGAGAGAGAAACTAGAGAGAGAAAAGAGAGAGAAATGTGTGAGAAACTTGGTGGATATTAGATTAAGAGAATAGAAAATGAGACAACCAACCTCTCCTTACATGCAAGGAGAGGTTTATATAGCCTTGCCTACATGTGGCATGATGGGCTATATGATAATGGGTCGGGCTTTCCTTTTGGGCTTTGGTTACTTATGAATGAACCTTAGCTTAAAGTTAAGCCCGTAATACACGACTAATCTACTACCTATTACAACGTTCTAATATACGATACATAATAAACATATGACCGAACATTCTTGTTTGACTCAATATTTTGAGGCTAACAGTTTATCATGTCGGAACGGAATATTGGGTGCATTTTTATTAATGCGAAGGGTCCTCATAAGTTGTATGGCCTAACGTGTCAAGTGTCAGTTTCGGGTAATAGGAAATGTAGTTACCTTTAAAGTGTTGATGCTTTGTGCAACACTACTTCAGTGAATGTTTATTCTCCAAACATAATTTATTTATTTAAACCTGTGAATTCACACCAACTTTATGTTGACTCTCTAAACATGTTTTTCTCAGGAAACTGAAGCATGTATTTGATGTGCATGGAGTCAAGCATCATGATAAGCTGCATTTATAGAGCTTATCTAGGGTTTTATAAATGGGGAAATCATCCAAACTATTGAATAATTTTTAAGACAATTTTATAATATTTGCACTTTAATTCATGTAATAATTGTAGTGATAATCTTTTATCTATTGCTCTACATACTATCTGTTGTTGATCCACCTACGTGACACCCAAATATTATTTCCGCTGCATTTGACTAATTTGAGGGTGTCACAATTTTTTATTTATTATGTGAGGGGAATCACTGTTCTATAGAATCGTAATTCCCCTTTATTATTAACAGATTAATTATACAAAGAACTTTAAACCCAAACATTGTCTTCTACGCATCAAACACATTTATTAATCGAGTTAGATTATAATATTTTTAATTGTTTTTTATTTATTGTTAGCACTGGATTGTGTTAATTTTTTTAAGGGTTTATTATACAAAGAAGTTGATAAAATTTATAAGAATATTCGCCTAAGTTACTACAGTTTTATTTTATTCGTCTAAGTTACTAAACTTTTAAGAAGCATACATCATTATAATTTAGTATTAATTTGACTAAGTTAAACGCATATTTTTTATAAGTTAAGTAACATGAATATCGTGTTTTTACAAGTTAAGTAAATAAATGTAGCATTTTATAAGCTAAGTAACATAAATGTCATGTTTTTACAAATTAAATGATGTTGAGTAACATAAAAGTTATGTTTCATGACTTTATTAACTTAAGTAACCAATACAAAACTTTAACAACTTGTACGAATATTCGTGTAAACTTCTGTAACTTTTTTTGTATAATAAGTTTTGATCAAATAATACTATTCATGATTATGGTTGATTGGTTACGTGTATTATTTTTTTTGTTTTTGTTAACAGCTTTATGGATTTTTTTTTAAATCTTATTATTTATAAAAATAGCATCTAATAAACTCATTATTTTTATATTTATACAAATTTAAATATCATAATTATTGTAAGTGTAATTAAATATAGAATGATTTATTTTAATTAAATATTAAATTTATAATTATGTTATTTAAATATGAAAAATTTTAGATTAATTAAATGTTAGTTTTTAATTATGATAATTTTTAAAAAAACTAATAAGCTAACTTTATTTTTTTAATTAAACATAAACGACGATATCTAATGCAAGTTGACCACTTGATTAAATTCATAGCATCATGTTTCCATATATGGTTTGCTTTTGTTAAAAGCAACAAAAAAAATCTTTTGGATTGTCAATTTTGTTCGTTGGTCTAAGGTCAATTTTTGTGCGTGTGTCTAGGTTTTTAGAAATGATAATCTTGTACATAAATTGTAAAAGTGACAACTCAAACTTTTTATAGTTATCATGTATATTATTGTTTTTAACTTGTATTAAGTAATAATTTAGATAACCAAAACCTTTTTAGCCCAGCGGTATGTGAGTGACCCTTTAACCTATAGGTTGTGGTTCAAGTCTTGATAAAAACATGTGAGATAGAATTTGTGAGATAGTGTGTGAGTTGTAAAAAATTGTCGTTAAAAAAAAAAGGTAATAATTTAGATATATATATATTTTCTGACACTTATTAGCACTTTGTGAGTAGAGATATATGTATCATAATTAACATGATGATATATTATACCCGTCTTAAAATTATTATCTACTTTTCTTTTTTAACATGTTCTAAAATGTTGTTTAATTTTAAAATTAATATTTAAGTTTGTTTAATTTGCTATATTACTTTTAACGTATTTTTGTTTTTCATAAAAACTAAAGTAATAGTTAAATCATTTTTTAAAATTGTGTATTTTTTTTTCCGGATAATAAACTTTAGCACGAAAGAAATACTACCATTTATAAAAACTAAAATTAAAAAGTGTAAGAAGCAAAACAAAGAGGGAATCTCATGGGAAAATGGAAGAAAAGTGGAAAAAAGAAGAAATTTGTTTGTATCGACGGAGAAGAAGGAAGTCGTAACGGTTACCCAAAAGGAATCCGTCAACGACCGACATACGGGTATCATCCTCACAGATTTATTATTAATTTCTACCTTGGACCCCACACCTCTCAATTATTTTGTAATTAATCTCACCCACATTTAATCAACCATTGTAATCTACTACTACTAACCATAAAAACGAGAAACCCATGTTCATGAATCAGTCCTAGTCCTATCACTTCATATTATTAGTCGTGCCAATTTTCTTTGAAAATGAGTTCTTGGCCGGTTAACTTATGTCTACAATCTTATTCCACAAGTTTTATATACATGAAAACATTTATTTTCAAACTTATAGGCCAAAGTAAAAGGAATAGCGTACATACCGTGTGGTCTAATGAAGTGTAGGTTATTTCCCTAAACTGTTGTAAATCGATGAGGAAAATTTGATCCCGGGCACGTTTTTGCTTGATGTTGACTGACCTTTTTTAATGATCTAGCTGGAGTTATAGAATGAGCACATGTTACAGTGGGTAGATTTTTTGTGTACCATTTACTTTTATTAAACATGAATTGCATGTGTGCTTATTGGTATAATGCTGGTATTCATGCATGTAATTCGTTTAAGAGTAATGATAGATCCGCATGTAATTCATACATGTTCTATTTCACATCTGTCTAAAACGCACATTTTTTCTCCTCGTCGTAACTTTTTGATTTGAACATGTTTACTAACGTCATTTTTGGGTTTATCAACCGTTTCCTTCTTTTCGTATTTAGAAGAACCCAGCTCATATCTTAAAAATCTATGCCGTATGTTTTGTAACACCCCACTTAGATAAATAGATCGTTACGTGTATTTATAGCGTGTCATCAAAGCATGCAAGACAATGTATTAAACATTAACTGACCATAACGGAAATACCGTAATCAAACGTCGGTAATCCAAATATAAGCTCAAAATATAAATATTAAATACTGAAAGAAAAGGACGAAACAGTGTCCAAACAACCAAAGTAATGTATTTGTGCATAAAATAAAGGAGTCTGGATAGCTCCCATCCAATGCACGTACTCTCTTAAAAGTCCTAAGATCGTCCCTGTGTACCTGCCGTTTGGAAACATGAAAGGAAACTACGGCTGAGCATAACGCTCACTAAACGGATATGAAGCATGATAATAATATACGGGAATAGAACTGATAACAAATACTGAACTATAATTGTTATGACGATTTGGAGCAAACTGTATAAAATCTGATATATTTGATTTATGAATATAAAACTGACTTATTAACTGTTAAATCTGTAAACATGCATTTACTGTATTTTAATTGTCAGAGCTTATATAGGTCATGTGTTGTAACAACTGTGCATGAATAACTGGAGGGGTGACCTCGTCATGCTGTAGAGGGGTGACCTCTAAATAATGTGCTGGGCGGAGGGATCAGATCCAATGTGAAGGATGTAGAGCACACACCACATTCACCTGATAACTGTAAACTGATAAGCCTAGGATGCATCCATACGCCCCACTAATAATACTGATAAAATGGCCAAGCTGAGCTGAGTGGGACGATGCAGGATATCACTCTCCTGCATGTGAGTCACGACACCGGTGCCTCAAGTGTCATGGTTACGGTACCTCCGTAACTAGTACTACTGACTGGTCATGCTTGTATATAAGGCTCAGGCAATTTAACTTAATTATAAAACTGATTTCAGATAATTCTTGTAACATATAAATAGGGAAAACAATTGGCTGCAGACGGAAATCCTAATCATGCATAGAAGGGAAGTCCTTACTGAAAGGACGAGAAATCCGTACCTCGTGTCCAGTAATCGACCGAGATCAACTGACAGAAAGTCTACTCTGATTTCACGCGAGCTACATGAATAAAGGACGCGAATAAGCAATCTGATCTTCATTTAATTACTGATTTTATTGGTTTCTTATTTATTTATTTATGAAATTTTGTACGTATATTAACTGATAAATCTGAACTTATAATAATTCTTTCTAATATATTACGACCTACTACTAATTATGATACAAACGTGTTCCGACATTATATTAATATTGTAATAATTAACTCGTTAAAACATAAGGTTTCTAATTTAGAAAGTTTCTAAAATAGTTTAATTCGTATAAAAAATTTATACCCTTTTAAAACATTACAACTATTTTAATCAAATTCATTTAAAATACAATTCTAAACATTTAAAACAAGTAATTAAAAAGGTATAATATAAATATCTTCATTTTATTATATTTATAATTATGCCCCGAGCCTACCGAGATGCTCCTTCTCGGTCGCACTAAACAAATTAACATATTATACAAAATCTGTCTATTTGAATATGCGACATAAAAAGTGTCACTAAAAACTGAGTTTTTTTAAAACTGTCTGAAAAAGCAGTTATATGACAGAAAATAGTGTCACAAAAAAAACCGTCGCTAATCTTAAAGCAAAATTCTATTTTCTGTCTATATTCTTGGTACCGATAAAGTCCTTGTTCCCACGGCCCGCCTAAATCTTCCCACCGTTTTCATAAGCCCAAACGCACCCTTATTTCTTTGGCTTGCTGATCTACCGGTCGGCTTAACCAACCCCCCCCCCCCCCCCCCCCCTCCACCACCAAGACCTTAAGGTCTCGGCTGGGCTCCATGCTAACCGAGCCCTTTTTTTTATATATACACTGGTCGAGCTGGGCAAGGGAACAAAACTACCGAGGGTTTTAGAGACTCTCGGTTTGTATACAACATCAAACCAATAACCAGTAATTCGAGGGTACAAGGATTAATAAAAAGCTTCGGAAAGATCATTTACCTATCACGTGATTAGGAGTAACAGATGAATACACAACCCGTATGGCTATAAGAATCGAACCCCCCCCCCCCCCCCCCCCTTTTTTTGTATCAAAATAGGCTTGGCCCAACTCCATTTCTTTTCTCTCTTTTTTTTATTTACAAACATAATCGACCCCCTTTTAGATGTACAAACTTTTCATTTTTTTTAAACGTAATCGTATATATTATTCTCGCGTCTTTTTTTTTAGTTTCAGAACGTATAGTTTCTGCGTATTTAATATACAAGTAATTAAATACGGGTTTTACATGCTTACTAAAATAATAAGCTAAGGTATTTGATTTGATAAGATATTTTTTTTGAGCAAGATTTGATTTGATAAGATAATAAGCTCATTTTCATAACTAAATGAGCTTATTGTTAAATAAATAATTATATTATTGATATCAATATTTACTTATAAAACATATTGATATTTTATTTTTATTATACTTTAATTTTCATCTTATAAAACATTCTGAGTTATTACCACCTAACTTTTCCAAAGAACTGTAACTATGTGATATCTAGGCACTGTATGTGTGTCTTGACTTTTAAAAAAATAAAGATCTCTCATTTGATTCTAATGATACGCACAACATTAGGAGTGTGTAATCATTTGTAAATAAGCATTTAGTTTACAAACTTCCTATAAAATTCTATGTTTCATTCATTTATGTATAATGTATAACCATTGAAACATTATTAGAAACTTTCAATTAAATCATACAAACATAATTTAATACTCATTAAAACTAATTAATACATAATAATTAATGCATATTTTAAAATAAAAATAATTAATACTAATTAATATTACCATTATTTATAAATACAATTATATATTCATATTTTACAACAATTAAAAACATAGATCTAGAAAAACCCGTTCAAAAACGAGTTCAACCGAGAAACATGATTGGCCCATTGGCTCGGCTAGCAAATAAAAGGAGTCCAATAAAACGAAGCCGAAACCTATAAGAATGGGTGAATCGAGTCTGATCGGAGTCATTTTCTTTTTGTTATTTTCCGGTTAATCTCAGGGTAACTGCCGATGCAGGTACCCTGCTAGTGTATTTATAATGCAATATAGAACATACTAAAAATCCTAACTCACAATCTAGCTTTGGTCATGATATCTTTTAATACTCTTTCGCAATCCGAGCAACGAAATTACGAAAATCCAGATTGAATGAGAAAGCTACATAAACATTAAACAATAAAATTTTGGTAAATGAAAACTTCCGACAACAAGCGGAGACGATTTTCATCTGCAGCGGCAAAAGCAAAACAAAGTGGTAGCAAAGCCAAAAAAGCAAATAAGTAGTTTTGATGACGGCATCCGACTGCAATCGGAGATTAATCTTCACGCCGACTGCAATCGGAGATTAATCTTCACGAAGCAGCAACAACAAAATAAAAGCAAAGCATAGGCCAAAAGGATAAATTATGGCGGATAGGGTTTGATGGAATGGCATAAACGAGCCAACTCAACATAGCCACCTAGGTCTGATGACCTACTTTGATACCATGTTTCATGTGTGAATAATTAAATAAAAAGAATAAAAATAAAAAGGGTTTACAGATTACCGAATACATGTAAAGATTAGAGAACAATAACATGAACACGATCTTGAATTTGATTAACCAAAATCAAACAACCATCCCTTGTTGGTGATGTGTTGCCGCCGGCCAAGAGAGAGAAAAAGAAAGAGTAGGGTTTTAATTTTTCTTGGAAAAACTATGTGAATGAAAAGGTTTCCCTTTATTTGTTCACTTACTAAAAATCAAGTTGGCTTGGCCCCTTGTCTCTCCTTGGTGCCGCGGCTAGTAGGGCCCACAAGGGAAAACCCGGAGTTTTCCCGTGTTCTAAATTACGTGTTCGTATATTCGTATATTTGTGTTATAATTGTTCGTGTTATATTTAAATACTTGTACGTAACGATATTAATCGTATTATGTTAATTAAGTACGTAATTACGTGTTCGTGATTTTTACGTTCATGATTTCATGTTCATGATTATAATTATTATTGTTAATAATTATCGTGTACTAACACATACTTAATACTTGTCGTAATAATAATACGTACATAACATCTGTAATTACTAATCGTGACACGTGTTCATGCTATAAAAGGAAAGTTTTAATATGTACGTACGTTACTAAGTGTACTGTTCATGGTAAAAGCATGCGGGTTTTACAACTCTTCCCCCCTAAAAAGAATAATTCGTCCCCGAATTATAGATAAAATAAACTTAAAGAGGAACATACCCGAATTCAAAATATGAAATGAGGGTAAGAAGCCCGGATAGACTCCTCTGTTTTCCAAGTGGCTTCCCGCTCGGTATGATCCCTCCAAAGGATTTTGAAGAATGGAATCGTCTTCTTCCTCATGACTTGTTCTTGTCTGTCAAGAACTCTTTCGGGTTCCTCTATGAAGGTAAGATCGTCACGAATCTGTTCCAGTGGATACTGAACCATGAAGGTAAGATCTTCACAAATCTTTTCAAGTGGATACTTGTACCCTCTGAGTAAGGACACATGGAAAACCTCATGAACGTGAGAAAGCTGCGGAGGTAACGCTAAACGGTAAGATACTTCACCGACTCGCTCGATGACATCAAACGGTCCGATGAACCGAGGACTGAGTTTCCCTTTGATTCCAAAACGTCTAACACCGCGTGCCGATGATACCTTAAGAAAGACGTGATCTCCTACGTTGAAATGTAAGTCCCTACGATGCTTGTCGGCGTAACTCTTCTGACGTGAACGTACTTCTTGCAATTTCTGCTTAGCTACAGCGACCTTCTTGTTGGTCAACTCTATCATTTCTGATCCTTCAAGTGTTCGCTCACCAACCTGATCCCAACATATTGGGGCGAGACACTTCCTACCATACAACATCTCGAATGGTGCACACTTGATGCTGGCGTGCCAACTGTTTTTGTATGCAAAATCTACCAAACAGATGTAATCGTCTCAATCTCCTATCCACTCCAATGCACATGACCTCAACATGTCTTCTAATGTCTGAATCGTTCGCTCCGATTGCCCGTCTGATTGAGGATGAAAAGTCGTGCTAAGCTTAAGTTTTGTACCCCCAAGCTTTCTGCAGACTCTTCCAAAATCACGAAGTGAACCGAGGATCTCTGTCCGAGACGATACTAGATGGAGCACCATGAAGTCTCATGATCTCCTTCTTGTAAGTATCAGTGAGTTTGTTGACCAGATCATCCTTGCTGATCGGTAAGAAATGAGCTGACTTAGTAAGTCGATCAACGATAACCCAAATCGCATCATGCCTCCTCTTTGTCTGCGGAAGACCAGTAACAAAATCCATGGTGATCTTGTCCCACTTCCACTCTGGAATGTCTAATGGTTGTAGTAGAACACTAGACCGCTGATGCTCGATCTTAACCTGCTGGCAGGTATGACATTTAGAGACATAAGTAGCAACATCCTGTTTCATACCACTTCACCAAAAGTATTGCTTGATGTCGTGGTACATCTTGGTTGAACCAAGATGAATGGAGAATGGGGAGCTATGAGCTTCAGCTAATAACGCTTCCTTGAGCGTAAGATCATCAGGAACACAAAGTCTTGTGCCCTGCCATAAGATACCATCGTCATCCAACTGAAACTCCGTCTACTGTTCTAAGTTCTGAATGATCGCCCAAATTTCACCATCATCCTTCTGAGCTTCCTTGATCCTAGAGAGTAACTCAGGTTCCACTCTAAGATTAGCCCAGTAACCGTGTTGTCCACGTACCATGATCTCAATGTCTAGTCGCTCCAAGTCTCTTATAATCTCTTCCTCAATTTTAATGTCGTTGATCATACCGGACTTTCTACTAAGTGCATCTGCCAATACATTCGCCTTGCCGGGATGATACTACAGATTAATATCGTATCTAACCATCTTCTCTACCTCATGTTCAGTTCACGTTGAGCGAAGATGTATTTCAGGCTCTTGTGATCTGTGAAGATATCACATGATTCTCCATACAAGTAGTGCCTCTATATCTTCAATGAAAACACGACTGTTGCAAGTTCTAAGTCATGCGTAGGGTAATTCTCCTCATAAGGCTTAAGCTGACGTAAAGCGTACGCAATCACTTTCCCATGTTGCATGAGAACACAGCCAAGTCCCTTCCCGAAGCATCACTGTAGATTTGAAATCCACATGTACCAGATGGGAGAGTAAGAATTGGTGCAGATACTAACTTCTGCTTTAGGTCTTCAAAGCTCTTCTCTCTTTCTTCAGTCCAGACGAATTTCTTCCCTTTCTGCATCAGTTTGGATAATGGTAGTGCTAAACGAGAAAAGTTATCTACGAATCTACGGTAGTAACCAGCTAAGCCTAGGAAACTACGAACTTCAGTCGCTAATGTCGGTCTTGGCCACTTGGTAATAGCCTCAACCTTTGATGGATCCATGGTGATTCCTTATGCTGATACAATGTGGCCTAAGAACGCCACCTTGTCTAACCAGAACTCACACTTGGAGAATTTGGCATACAACTGCTTCTTGCGAAGTATCTGTAGTATGGTATGAAGATGGTCTTCGTGTTCCTCCTTTGACTTAGAGAAAATAAGAATGTCGTCAATGAAGACAATGACGAACTTGTCCAGGAACTCATGGAAGATACGATTCATCAGATCCATGAAAACAGTTGGAGCATTGGTAAGGCCAAAGGGCATGACTACAAATTCGTAGTGCCCATAACGTGTACGGAAAGCAGTCTTGGTGATGCCCTGCTCTTTAACCCGTAACTGATGATAGCCCTACCTTAGATCAATCTTGTAGAAATGTTTGGCCCCTTGGAGTTGGTCAAACAAGTCATCAATGCGTAGCAACGGATATTTATTCCTGATGGTAATCTTGTTGAGCTCACGATAATCTATGCACAAACGTATGCTGTCGTCCTTCTTCTTTACGAACAGAATAGGTGCGCCCCATGGAGAAGCACTAGGTCGAATGAAACCGCGTTCTAATAGTTCTTGTAGTTGTTCCTTTAACTCCTTCAGCTCTATGGGAGCCATGCGATAACGAGCCTTGGATATTGGCTCAGCTCCTGGGATGAGCTCAATATTAAACTCTACTTCACGAGCAGGTGGTATGCCCGGAAGTTCTTCTTGAAACACGTTTGGGAATTCTGATAGGATTGGCAGATTCTGGATAGATTGAGATTCAGCCTCCAAATCATGAACAGTCACAAGATAGCCCTCACAACCATGTGACAGTAGTACACGTGCTTGTAAGGTCGAAATTATTTGTACAGACCTTCCGGGTACGAACCCGTTGTGAATGTACTCTGGTGCATTTACATCACCGAAGATGACCCGATATGTATGGCAGTCAACGGTGGCGTGATGTTTGGATAGCCAGTCTATGCCTAATATCATGTCAAAATCGCACATGTCCAGTGGAAGTGCGTCAACAGGTTGAATCTTGTCGTCAAATTCTAGGGGAAGGCTCTTGTACCCATGGGTTATGCGTACAGAGTCTCTTAAAGGCGTGGAAATGTTTAATACATTCTTTATTGGCATAGGGGATATCCTAACATTCTTGGCATAAGCAGTAGAAATGACCGAGTGAGTAGCACCCGTGTCAAATGAAACACATGCAGCTTGACCATACATATACAAGATACCAGTGATGGTACCTGTAGACTTGTTGGCCTGATCACGAGAGGTCGTGTACACCCGTCCACTAGTAGGCGGTGGCTTAGAATCAACATGTCCAGATGTGCCCTCTATCTCGCCCTTGCGGCAGTCCTTCATGCGATGACCAGTAAGGCCACACTTGAAGCAAGCATCGTTGTCGCGACGACATGGACCTGGGTGCCTACGGTTGCAGGTAGTGCAGAGAGGGTGAGTATACCCTCTAGTAGGTGCCCTTGCTGGCTGGGAGCCTGTTAGGAAAAGTACACATGAGACATGGCTTATGGGTACAAAAGGACAATGCGGAAAAACGTAAGACGTAATACCAGTGATAGCTGTACGGTTAGGCTGTGAACCTCTTCGATCCTGCTCCCTTCCGTTACCATGATTCCTAGTAGAAAATGCTAAAGTGTCAGAATTTACGAATCATAAACGTGTAACATAAGAAATGAGTAAGTTTAGGGACCTGCTGTTGTTGGAGTTTCCGGTGTTGTTATGGTAATTATAATTACCGCCACGCCTATCCGTAGCAGAACAGTCTTGAGTCTGACCGTTACCCTTGGGCTGAGTAGGTTGTTGCTGAGTAGCCGGTTGAGACCGTTCTCCAGTCTTCTGCCTGAAAGATGCAGTTTAAAGAGAAGTTTAAATATTGGATAGTACTGGATGAATTTGAAATGATCACCGCTTAATGACGAACAAATACCTCTTCTCGAGTCTCTCTGCCCGAATTCCTCTCTCTCCTACATCATCTCTAGTTTACGTGCTGCATCGGCTACTTGTGCCACCGTGTTGAAGGTAGCACATACCAAGTTGTTGGCGACCGATGTACGAAGAGCCCACCGAAAGTGGTATGCTTGCTCTTCGGCAGTACCTTCTGCTGCGCCAAAAAAACCAGCCAAACGAAGAAAGCGATGCATGAACTCGTTGCTGTTCTCCCCAGCTCTCTGCCTGATCCCGTGGTATTCCCTCTTCAGCTTGTCTTGCTCAGCCTTGGGGAAGAACTGTCCCATCACTAACTCCCTGAACTGAGCCCAAGTCAAACCAGCCACCCAATTGTCACCTCCATCAGACTGCTTCACTGCCTTCCACCATCCTTGTACGTTGCCTTCGAACTTGTAACAGGCCAACCTCGACTTGAAGACGGGATCGCATCCCATTGCATCAAATATCTTCTCGATATGAGCTAACCAGCTTTCAGCCTCACTGGGGCTGTCAGTTCTCTCGAAGGATCGAGGACGTTGCTTGTTGAATCTCTCCAACCATGTGACCAGTGTTGCTGGAGGAGGAGGAGGATTAGGATGCTGGTGTTGGTTGTTGGCAGCCTGCACCTCGGCCCTGATGTCGTTCCTCAGTTGAGGAAGCAGAGCCTGCATCACAGCTTGGACTGCTGCATTGAGTTGTTCCTGCTTGCGTGTGAGAACCATCTGACAGTATAAGACAAAATGCATTATTAAACTAATTAAACATAAAATATATACATGAAAACAAATTATGCCAAATAAATCATGAGACAATTTTTATGCATGAAAACAGTGCATGAATGCATGATGCAGTTTATGAAAACTTTTATATGCGCGAGGGTAAACGCCTAAGGTTAGTTCACCCAAAACAAAAGACATGGCGAGGGGACGCCTATGGGTCAGTGCCAAAGTTAAAAGTTTCGATAAAAGCACATGCGACTAAATATGGCCAGTCCTGTACCAACCATTACTTAGTCATAAACCTGCGACAATGACATATGACATGAATGCATGAAGCAATGAATGCATGAAAACCGACTGTCAGTTCTAGGAAGACCGTAGTGACTACCCGCTAATCACAAGTCATGTTTTGAGAGCCTATAGGTCGAAGCCTTGGCTTTGATACCATAATTGTAACACCCGATTTTGATAAATGGAATGTCACGCGTGGTTATGGCGTGTCATCAAAGCATACAAGGTAAATGTCTTAAAAACATTAATGACCATGAAAGGAAATACCGGAAACAAACATCGATACCCCAAATATAAGCTCATCACACATAAATATAAGTACTGTAATGGAAAAGGACTAAGCAATGTCCAACGAAATAAGTAGCAAAATGTATGATGAAATGCATAAAGTAGAGAAGGCTAGATAGCTTCCAATCTATATGCACGTACGCTTAAAGTCTACGAGCGCCCTTGAGTACCTGCCGTTTGGGAACATGAAAGGAAAACGGCTGAGCATAACGCTCAGTGAACGGATATACAAGTATAGCATGGAATAACGTAAGCATAAAAGACTAATAGCAGCGGAATAATCTAAGTTCTAAGTAATCTAGATTCATGTTCATAAAACTTGTTATATAGTTTGAAAAGACTTATGTTTCTATGAAAATATGTTTTAATTAGCCAAGTAGCCCATATAGGTCATGAGGTTCCACCGTGCATGAATATTTGGAGGGGAGACCTCTTCATGCAATTAGAGGGGTTGCCTCTAATTAAATAGTATGGGTAGGAGGGATCAGCTCCTAGTGAAGGATGCAATGCACACATCGCATTCACTCTGATAATACTGATAAACAATGTAACTAGGATGCACCCATACGCCCCACATGATAATATAATAACAATGGCCAAAACTGAAAAGGGCGCCACGAGCAATCACTTCACCGTAGGGAAGTCATAACATTGGTGCCTCCAGTGTTATGGTTATGGTACCTCCATAACCAGGTGACACTGGTCATGCATGTATATGGCTTAGGCTCTTATTCTAACATAAGTATCAAACATATAAAACAAATACTGGGAAAACAGTTGGCTGCAAACGGGGAATCCTAATAAGAAAAGAATGTTCATACTGAAAGGAAGTCCTACTCCGATCTCACTAATTCTACATAAATAGTGTACATGTATAAGTATTATGTTTACTGCGGACGTAACTGATTTTATATCGTGTCTTAGCTTGTTTTATATGTTCATGTCTTGTTTTACCGATTTTAAGATTATGTTGTGTTTATCATGTATTCTACGTATTCTGATTAAGTATTACTTGTATTTCTTGTATTATTATACTTGTTGTGTTAATAATAAGTAACTTTCTAAAAATAGCAGGTTTCCTAAAATAGAAATTTTCCAAAAATAGAAAGTTTCCAAAAATAGATTAACTTTTTAAAATAAATCAGTTTCTAAAAATAGAAAGTTTCCAAAAAAGTAAGTTTACTGAATTAGAAAGTTTCTATATTTAAAATTAAGCTGAATTAATAAGCTAATAATATAAGCTTAAGTTTACTAGTTAAATATTATAAGTCATGTGATTATTAGTATAGGTTATTAATAATAACATGTTAATTAAATAAATTATAGGTTATATGATTTAATTAAATATAAGCATGATTTAATTAAATTAAGGTGTATAAAATACTTAGGTTAAAACATATATTAATATTATATTGATTATAACCTAAGTCATGTTTATTAATTAATTATATTTCATGTCTTAATAATTAATTAATACTATATTTTAAATTAAATAAATAAATACTTAGGCTAAAACATGTATCATTTACTAAATAATAATTAACCTAAGTCCACGATTAATTAAATTAATTACATGTCATGTTTAATTAATTTAATATCTTGTTAAAAATAAATACTTGTAAAAATAAAATACTTGTACATTTTTAGTCATGAACCGAACCCATTTATTTAATTTAGACATGTCGTGAAACGGACCTGGAACCCCTTGAACCAGACTAAAACAAACACCCCTTTAACAGTGGCAAACCGGCTAGGCCGGTTGCCACTGTCTTCGTTACACTGCCACCGGCATAAGCCGGTGGTCTTGTCTCTCGGCTAGCCGCTGCCCAACAGTGGGTTCCCACCGACTGTATGTTGGTGGTTACCACTGTTGCACCGCTGTTTCCCCTTCTTGACCCACGCTAGCCACCGGCTGTGTGCCGGTGGTGTGGCTGCCTGCTGTCGAGACCTAACCGAAGCACAAGGATACCCCGACACGAGTCGGAGTTCCTTGTTCCTTGTTGCCGACCAAACCAAACACCACCGAGATCATAGATCTCGGTTGGTGGCGTGATCAAAAACACGCCGAGAGCCTTGGGCTCTCGGTTTGTGTGTCGGTCGAGCAAACCAAACCCAAAAACAACCCTTAATTTTATCCCCTTGATCACGTGACATGTTTTAATCCTTGTTTTTATTTAATTCGTGTTCATGTGTGAATAATTAAATAGAAAGAATAAAAATAAAAGGGTTTACGGATTACCGAATACGTGTAAAGATTAGAGAACAATAACACGAACACGATCTTGAATTTGATTAACCAAAATCAAACAACCACCCCTTGTTGGTGATGTTGTTGCCGCCGGCCAAGAGAGAGCAAAAGAAAGAGTAGGGTTTTAATTTTTCTTGAAAAAACTCTGTGAATGAAAAGGTTTCCCTTTATTTGTTTACTTACTAAAAATCAAGTGGGCTTGGCCCCTTGTCTCTCCTTGGTGCCGCGGCTAGTAGGGCCCACAAGGGAAAACCCGGAGTTTTCACGTGTTCTAAATTACGTGTTCGTATATTCGTATATTCGTGATATAATTGTTCTTGTTATATTTAAATACTTGTACGTAATGATATTAATCGTATTATATTAATTAAGTACGTAATTTTTACGTGTTCGTGATTTTTACGTTCATGATTTCATGTTCGTGATTATAATTATTATTGTTAATAGTTATCGTGTACTAACACATACTTAATACTTGTCGTAATAATAATACTTACATAACTTATGTAATTACTAATCGTGACACGTGTTCATGCTATAAAAGGAAAGTTTTAATATGTACGTACGTTACTAAGTGTACTGTTCATGGTAAAAGCATGTCGGTTTTACATCGGAAGACCCCATTTCCTTCTAGTGTTCTCGGAATTAGCCACAGACGACAAGCCACTAGTAGCAGATTTGGTAAGACCAGCATCAGGATCCATTTGCATGAGCTCCGAAACCAAGGCTTGACAGGATGAAGCAACTTTCTGAATAAAGGGATATGATGCCACAAACAAGGTGTTGCAATGATCTACCCACGTGTTTAATGCATTCGGCTTAATATTCTTCCCTTTAGTCACCGCAACCTTAGCATGTTCCGGAGTTCTGCCGAAGTTAACTGCTTTCATGAAACCAACAGAAAAAGCCTAGTCAAAAGCCCCAACTAGTGTCTTCCTATACTTATAAATTGCAAGAAACCTCCTCACCAAAGAGGGAATCCCATCACGAATCAAAGTCTGTTTATCTATCTCGGCTTGGCTAAGAAGAACAGTAAGGTGTTTGTTGTTGCCCTCAGCAGTGGAAAGCTTGTTAGACTTATCAACAAGTTCTTTTGTTTTGACAACCAAAAGCTTCCCGGACTCATCAACGGATTTCTTCAAATCTACATTCTCTTTCTCTAGATCTCGGATTCGGAGATTCAAGCTCTCCTCAGTGGTAGCACAAGCAGCATGAGAATCTTATAGTTGTTGATGGGCGGCTATTAGACGGTCAAGCATAACCTTCCCCTGAGCAAAAGTCTCCTTCTCGCCAATATGAGAGTTAGCCATGTTGGTATAATCACTATTTAGGCTTTCGTACCTCTTCATCAACTCAGCCGCATCGATAGTACCTTGGGCCACCTCCCTACAACTGTAACGAAGGACATCGTAGTTAGACATGGACGAGAGCACTTTGTCATCCGCAGGTGTAGCCAAGTTATACAAGAACTCTCTAGCAACATATGACGAGTTGAATCACACGTCCTCTTGCAATCTCTATTGAGGAACAAACCTCTGAGGAGCAATGTGTTCCTCACCTAAAAAAAGAGAAAGAATAAGGTAAACAAGACTATATGTATAAAAAGAGGGACAAAAAGGACAAAAGAAAGTAAACTAAACTCATAACAGTTACATCATGATTTGGGGCATCTCTATCTCGACGAGAGGACTGATCACTAAGATAAATAATTTATGGAGACTTGTCATTACCAACGTTAGAGGTCCCCGTAGCAACTTGAGAATAAGGGTGCACAGTATTGAGAGGAATGGTAGAATGAGTATGAATTGATTCTGTCTCTGAATCAAAGTGAACTTGTTGGTGGTTATGATTTTTTCCCCGACGAGTAGACGTTCCCTCATTGGTTTCCAGGGCCAACCTATATGCCTTGGATCGGGCCTCTTGCTTTTTCCTGGCCCTGTTTACAAAGTCTGTAGAAACTAGAAGGGGGGGGGGGGGGTTGAATAGTTTCTTAAATTTACTTGTTACATATGTTTTTTCAAAAATCATTTTCAAAAACTTAGGCTTGAGAAAATATATGAAATCTTCTTATACACAATATGGACAAGGGATAGTGAAACTAAGCTAATAATCACAAATATGTGCGAGTAAAGAATAATGAATGTAAAGAGATAAGGAAAATAAAGATCAAACTAAACACCAAGGATTTATAGTGGTTCGGCAACGAAGCTCACTCCCCGTCCCTACTCCACTCCTCGAGTACTCCTTACTCGATAGTTCACTAATCAACAAGCTCTTTAAGGTGGAGAAATCGTACACGTCGCTTAACCAATTCCCGACTCTAAGCTAAAAGTCGAGCCCTAATCTTAGCTAGGGCCAATCTACACCAATATACTTTTAGGACTAAGTATTAACCACACTACATACACAACTTCCAAATAGACACAACTATTTGGATCTTCACAACACAACTCCAAATAACACAACTACTTAGATCTTCAAAACACAACAAGAATGAATAAATAAAACCTGATCTTCAATAGATTTTGAGGTAGACTCAACACTTCAAGGATGAAAGTGTTCTTCTCTTTGCACTTGGAGAGGAAGAGATGGGAGGAGAAAGATTCACTTCTAAACAAGTAGTAATCAACCAAATAACCAAGGATTTGAATGATTTAAGAAGTATGATTGAATCTGGAAATTTGTGTGCAAAAGAGGCGAGGAGAAAATCTGAGAATGGTCCCCTATTTATAAGACAAAATCCCAACGGCTCTTTCTGGGCGCGGTTCCTTATTGGTGCCTACGGTTCCTTATCGATATCCGTATCGATAAGGATCCGCGTAGGCATTTAAGGAACCGTGGAGGTAGACTCCGCGCCCTTTTGTCTTTTAGTGGGGTAGTCACATCTGGTGGAATATTTATCCACAAAGGATATTCCTAAACTATATGGAATATGGCATTTTTAAATTTTCAAATATTTAATTAATAAAACATTTTCTTAAAAATAAAGTTTAATAAAAAACTTTGTCACATTTAATAAAAGGTGAGTTTTAAGAATACTTAAAACTTTAATCACTTAATTAAGATGAAAACTTTTTGTTCATACCTTAAGTGATAATGGTTGAAATGAAAAAATACTTGAACTCAAGAATTCGTTTTTCGTTGTTTTCGTAAATGCTTGTTTTTATATATTGTCGTAATCAAAACAAAGCGAGACCGAAAAATGCAAGTAACGTTTTCAGGCATCATTGCATTAAGAAAGTCTATAAAAAACTCGAAACAAATTCACTGAACAAGGAATACTCATACTGCAACACCTGATCTCAAACATGACAGCCTTATTTACACCGATGAGAATCAGCTGAGAGATATGTACCTTAAAGTAACGAATTACATTTAGAAAGAAAGTAGAGAATGGAATCCGAAGTCCGCCATGTTCAAGGTGTTGAAAATATACACCAATAACAGAATCAGGAAGCATGTTCATTGTCATTTCCGGATCTGAGAGCTGAGGACGTAAGTCCGAAGGAATATCATACTTTCGCACAACCAATTTTAAATCATCATCGGTCATGGTAGAAACTCGTATGTGCATATCGTACTTAGGATCACGGGTTTTCGACGATTCAAATCTCCTCCTCCTAGGCGTTCCCCTCGTCATCCGGAGTGACCAAACCAGAAGACTCTGATAAGAAATAAAATAAAAGGAGAGAAAAAATGCACTTCTAAGAAGATGAAGATGCAGAAAAGTAAGTGGCAGGGATAAAAATTATAACGAAAAAAATGAAGAAAGTGATATATATAGCCAGGCGAAGAAACCAAAAGATCCCTGACAGCTACAATTTACGAAGCAAAATCTACACCGTAGAAATTCAAAGGGTGTGCCACATGGCGACATCCTATACACCATTAAACATGACGTGACCTTTCAGAAGGGGTTCACACGAACCGAGTTGTGATACGTGACAGTCCAAACAGTTAAAGACGAGCCAAAAAATGGTTGGGTAAACGCCATTCCACAAAGATAAAGCTCGATTAAAGTATTAGGATATTATACATATGTATAATAAATTAATATTGGGGGACATGTTCGCGTATGTCTCCGGCCGAATGCCAGGGTCATATTACATTGACCATAGACTTAGCCACGTAGGAGAGAGAAAGGAGTCAGGATCCCGCATATCACGGGAATTGTCGTTTTACCTAAGGAGTGACGTATTATCCAGCGGTCCTTGCCATGGACCGCCACCAACTTTACACTGTACGTGAATATGCGGTCTTGTGTATTGTGCTTACCTAATGACATGACTGGTCATCCAGGTTTGCCTTTTACTCGGGTATAAATACCACATCATATTTATTACATCAACAACACACAATAAAATCACTCCGGTATTCTAAGCCGGACACCACCACTCTAGTGACAATTACTTACTCTCACATCGGAGCTTAACTCAGAGTCACCCCTAAGGCGAGTTAACGTGTATTGCTTGATATTGCAGGATAGGCTATACCTATAAGCATACTATATTCGTAACCGTGACATATCTCTAAGGGTATTTCAGTAGCCTGCGGATTTTTGTTTCTAACAGTCACCAGGTTGGCACTCTCACTTCCATACCTCATATCAGAACCGGATATAAAATGTCATTTGTCTCTAATAAATCAAATTTTCTAATATAGTTGATGACGATAAATTTATCTTACAACTAATGCATACGATTTACATTGTCTATAATAAGCTTTATAAATGTGCTATTAACTCAATTAAATAAGCTTATAAGCCAACAAAAATCATCTTACAAGCTTATCGAACTTTTAATAAACTGAAAGTTAACCAAATAAGCTTGAAAATTTAACACCACTTAAGAACACTAGTACGATTCGTAGCTAAGAAAGTTATAAGAACCTAAGACTACGGATGTCGTATTTTCCTCCCTAACGTCCGATACATGTGAGCTCATAAATGAATAAATACCGTAAGAGCCATGCATCGTAAAAGAGGAACGTACGACTACTGGAGTTAACCATTTGTCTTCTAGAAATTAAATACCAGTAGCATTTATTACAATAGAGATCGAATTGGGTGTGGAATGGTGAAGAAGTCCTCTATAACTCATGGACAATTTCCCTCTTTGAAAATGTAGCCCTAGCTAGCTGACCTTTCTTCATGCTTAAATATACTTGATCTATCTATATAGCTTAAGTCCATTCTCTAGTCTTACAAACCATGTCCACACATACATAGTACACATTTACATGGTCCCATGCATTTATTGATCAATGCATGTTATGTATGTATGTACATGCAATTAGAATAGAATATTTCATTAATTTATTAGAGCATAATATATAGACAAGTCCATCCATAGACTTTTAATAAAAGGGTCTTAGTCATCTTTGGTCATTTAGTTCTTACATTCAAAGCTAAATTTATCATAGCAAGACTTTCTATTTTTAAAAAGTAGATTGTGTTCTCTTTATGATTCTATAAAGATTGATGAAGCCTACGAACAACGACTGATCTTAAAATCTTAAAAGGATTCAATAAAGATGATGGAAGATGGTGAGTGTGATGGATCAAACATGAATGATGAGGGAGATGATGGAAACAAGACGAAATCAAGTGAGAGTTCGGGGAATAATAGCATGGTGGATCAAGTCGAGGGTCAGAAGATGGATGCATCTACTAGAGTTAGGCAATATGTTAGATCCAAGATGCCTAGATTGAGATGGACTCCTGAGCTTCATCTTGTATTTGTTCGAGCTGTGGAGCGACTCGGTGGTCAAGAAAGTAAATCATTATTGATTCAATCTTGCTTGAAATTCAAGTTAGTTTTAGGGTTTTTGATTTGTTAACAATCTTTCTCTTTGTATTTCTTTGTGTTTTTTTAGGAGCAACTCCTAAACTGGTTTTACAGCTTATGAACATGAAGGGTCTCAGTATTGCTCATGTGAAAAGCCATCTACAGGTAATTATTTACTAATTATATTACCATTTGATTGCAATTTCAATATTGTTGACCTTTGTTATTTATTTTTTCTTACAAATATAGATGTATCGAAGCAAGAGGATAGATGATCAAGGCCAAGGTATGTTTAAGTTTTACTAAATTGAGTTACTTACAACCATTGATCAGTATAGATAAACTTATATTTCAAATTAGGGTTTTCAAAATTCTTCAGTCTTTTTCTGATTTTTCTATTTTTGTAACCTTTTCTCTTTCTGCTTTTAGTAATAAATGAGGGAGACTACTATGCTGGGAGAAACAACCATCATGTTCACAGTTTGTGGCAGCTTCCCATGTTTAATCCAAGATTAATGAGGCCAAATCACAGGTAACAGCTACTTCATTTTCTTTCATAAGTTACTTGTTTAATTATTTCCATCCTTATCTAGCTAGCAACCTCACATGACTCAATTACATTATCGATGCAGTAACTACACAGAAAGCTTGATATTGAGAAACAGCATGAGTAATAGAAGGACAGATCATGGATTAATCACTGGTAATGGAGCTTATTGTGCTAACAAGATTTTGAACTCATCCATGGATGAACAAAATTACAAGAGAGTCAATCATGAGTTCGAAGATCAAACAAGATTGATGCAACAATGGGTAATCAAACAAGCTATAAACAACACTAGGTCAAGTCTCTTAGACCATCAACTCATGAATAGTCAAAGATTTGATAATCCGATCGAAACAAAGAAGAGAAAAGCGGTAGACACTGGTCTTGATTTGAATTTAACATTAAGTACGAAGGTAAGATCACAAGAAGTTGAAGATGAAGAAGTAGATAGCTCATTGTCTCTTTCGTTATTTCCTTCTCCAAAGAAGGGAAAGACTAATAGGGATCCACACGGTTCATCGAGGTTTAGCTGGTTAGAAGACAACGAATGTGCAAAGAATCCAAGATTGGCGAGTACTCTAGATCTGACTATATGAATTCGAGAATTCTAGTGAGATCTTGTTGGTACTCGCTTAAATTTAGGGTTTAAGGTTGATTTGATTATTATTGTATTTCAAAAGCACTTATTAGTATATTAGTTTGTATGAGTTTCATGAGTTCATCATTTTGCCTGATGTTCGTATGAAACTATTGCTGCTTGTTCGTGTGATATCTCCTTTAAATATCACACTTCGTGTTTCTAGTAATTACCTTGCATTTCGTAAGCAGATAGATTTTCGTACTTATGTCCATGCTTAATAATCCCTTATATCTGATATGAAGCCAAAATTAAATAGCTGAAGTAACTCGTACTGCAATAGATTGTTTATAATAGTTGAATCACAAATCACAATTGGTAACATTGCTTAAGTACTTAATCAAAATCAATATTCTCACTGATAAGGAATCATTTGGTGATATTGTGCTGTATAGTAAACATATAAATCGTAAACGATGATGCATAAGCATCTTAAGAGAATATATTGAGTCACATTAAAAAAACAGAAAAAATTTAAAGAATATGTTAGCTAGGCTTTGTTCATCCAGATCAGTAATTAGGTTACAAGAATTCAGTAAGCTTTAAATGGTAATGTAACAACTTGGGATCGGGTTACGGATGACTTTAAATGACATATGTGATTACAAGCTTCTTTATATCTAAAAGATGTAACTCACATCAATATAACAGAACAATATATAAATATGTTTGAGCATGGTGCACGGTGCTGCTGCATGTGTGTAGGCAATGGTGCAGTGTTGGTGAAAGCAATCAGTGTTTATTATAGTTAATCAAGAAGAGCAAACATTCTTGCCATGCATGAACATGGATCTATGGTAAATCACATTCTCCTAAGATTAAGGTGAGCATATATTGTCTTTACTTGGTCAGTTCTTGTTGTTTACAAAGACTTTCAAATCCATTGTATTTCCCTATGCATTATGTTTTTTAAATCTTGGTACATACAACTAGTACATACTTCAATGTCCAATACTGTTTTATATTGTCCTTATTTTTCTTCAAGAAACTAATAGTTCCCATGATCCGATTACTTTTACTTATGTCTGAAACTAGCAAATTAAATAAAAAGGCAAAGGAGACAAAATTTGAAGAATTTGTTTCAATAAGTAATTGTATTACAACTATAATAAACTCCTAACTTTTACAACTGATCTATAAACAAACATGTACAGTACTTGTCTTTGTAGCGGTTCTTAAACTGAACATAACGTGAACACAAGTATACACATCTTTTATATAATAAAAGAATTAGATTTTTAGAGAGTTTTAGTGAAAAGTGGAGGTTGTAGAAAAAATAATTGGACCAATCAAATGTCTTGATTTTGACACATAAGCAAAATCAAGCAATGTGATTGGCTTAAAAAAGTCAAAATTGAATGAAATTTAGTCAAAATTAAATATTTTTGTGGAAGAATTTGATGAAAACACAAAAAGATATATGTGTCAAATTTGTGAAAATAAAAACTTATAAAAAGAGGAGGGGATTAATTAAAACTTTAATGGTTGAATTTTAAATAAATTAGATATACTTAGCGTAAATTTATATTTTTCCATAAGAAGTTTATAAAATAAACAAAATACCCCCTTAAACTTTTTCTAGATTTTATATTTAAAAATACAACATATATGTAATATTAAAAAGTTAACAAATCACATGATTATTAATATTCAAATAAAAACCCGAGTTATTGTTTATTTATATTTTGACACTTAACAAAAACAAACAATGCAATCTACGTAAATTATTATAAACATGAATATAAACAGTAAAATGAATGAAATACCTCATACATCGGTGTTAGATAAAAATAAATAGACGGAATTTTACAAATTACAACAACATATATTTTTCAAGGTCGTTATGTGTTATTAAACAGAAAATGACTAGAAAAAGTTAGCTAAAATTTCATTTAAACAAATTCAAATCTTTTATGCAATAATATTTATATAAAATATCAATTAATATTTACCCAAAAAATATCAATTAATATTATCACATAATGAAAAATCAGGTAAAAACATATATAGGTACATAAAGTCGCAATAACAAAATTATTAACTCATTTATCTTTTATATTCAAGTCCCGTGCGTGCACGGGTGTTAAAACTAGTTTAGAATTCTGGATATTTGTGCACATAAGAGCGGATTATACATCAATCCACACAAACCAAACACTAACTTAAGGAAAACCTACATACATAATGTAAGGAAACTATAACACTTTTATTTATAAATCAAATAAATAAAATTAATTTTATTAACATAAAACAAATAACAGAAAATAAATAACAGAAAATAAATATAGACATAATTATAAACGATAATTAAATAAAACAATAAAATAATAAAAAGACTTACTAAATCACCAGCAAGTCGAGACACGCGTAAGACACGCTTAGAACTAAAGAGCCGAGGCACGTGTTTGACACGCTTCCCTTAAAACAGATTCGTCGTCTGTTTCCCAGGGTACAACAGCCGAAACAGTAAGTTGTACTGTCGGACTTAACAAAACTGCCCGGAATTTCACCTTTACAGATGCGTACTCCATATGTTGGAAATCAATAATAATACTTATTGATTTGATGTGTGAAAAAAGCTATGGAATTAGGCATGTATTTATACACAATAGACTCCCTTCCAATTTACTCATCCCACCGATGTGGGACAAAAAATAAACTATTTTTCCTCTTTAAGCATGGTACCAAATGCATAACTTTGAGACACGATATCTCATTCACATCACCTTCATTTTGGACACATAAAGGCTCATTGCGAAGCTCTCTTCAAGGAGAACGCGAACCTATAAAGTATCACTAATATATATGATACATACATATACATAATTGTGTCCAAAGTTGGTCAAAAGTTATTTTACCAACAATATTTTCCAACAATCCCCCACATGAATAGAGATTGGTTGTAATACACAAAAGTTTCAATAAAATTCCAACAGTTGAATCTTGCATAGGATAGGTAGGTGTGATCCTTTGAACCTTCCCTTGTGAGATGCACTTAGTCTCCTAGATCTAAGTAGACGCGATGTCTTTGAACTTAGCCTCTGTTTACGTAGACGACAATACACACTCACACAAGACTCTCCCTGACATTGTCAAGTCCTCATAGTCGTGTTCGTTATGGTCATGAACACTAGCCTGGTTCTGCAAGAGCTCTTAGAAATTGCGCCCCCACAATTTCTTTCGAAGCGACCCCTACTTCTCTCTCACATAGGTGATTTCATCTTGAATCATTAAAAATATATGTTTTATGATTTCATCTTGAATCATCATGCTTTATGATTTCATCCTGAATCATTTAAGCCATATGTTTAACCTCTCAATAAGTCACATTGTTCTAGGAATGGACTAGGAAAGTTACTGTATTAAGTAACCCCCCCCCCCACATTGACGTGACTTCCCCCACATTTCTATGATTAGGTTGTCCTATTGAACCCAGATCTTGGGATCTCCAGTCAACTGGGTTAGGTTTTCCTTCATAGAAACTCATTCTTTCAAGGGCTTTAGTCCCATTCCTTTAGACGACTCATTAACTAACTCTCTGCTTAAGCCTTTCGTAAGCGGATCTGCGATGTTATCCTTTGATGTTACGTAGTCAATCGTGATAACTCTAGTTGAGAGTAGTTGTCACAACAATCACAATCTATGATGGATATGTCTCGACTTACCGTTTACATTTGTGATATGAGCTCTGTCAAATTCTATTGACTATCACACTTTATAAACATGGTCGTTACCGGTATACGCCATCTTGGTATGTCCTTTACGAATTAACGTAAACTATCCTGCATATTTTATAAATTTATCTCAAATAATAAATTCATATTCCATCATAGATTTAGCTATAATTGTCTCTTTGAAATACTTTCAAGATTTCTAGGACATAGCTTTCCACTTAGGATAAATACATCCCATCTAGTGGATTTAGATTCTTATATGTAAGAATCTATATTTGCATTACTCTATCACTTGATAGTAGTAGGATATCTTCTATAATGCAATATTATTAGTATCATAGTACTCAAGTAATACTTATTCAAATGGTCCCCACTTGAATTACTAATATATCTGCTTGCCTGATTATAAGTTCTAAATCAGATCATACACACGTCATTAGACACATAAGATACCCAATATTCTTTGAGTATTCAAAATGGGAAACAATTTTACCACTATTTTAAATAGATTAAAAAATGTCATTGGACTCTAGCTAGGCCGGAGTCCCCCACATTGAACCTCTCAATAATATTGTTTTTCTTAATGTTTGACTTCAAAACGAATCCATATGGGTTCAACAAACCCAACAACTAATGAAATTAATGTCAAATATTGACTCCAACAGATCATTAATGGATTTATTCATCTTGTTATCACTTCTAGTGATAAGTATATTCATGTATAAACACAAGAGTACATATTTACTATTGATCACACGTACATACATCAATTTTGAATCCACATTCTGACATGATATGGTCAAAAAGTTTGATGTCATTGTTTGGTAGCTTGTCTTAAACCATATAATGACTTAATTAACCTACAAACTTTTCTCTCTAGCATAGGAACTATGAATCCCTCAGGATGGTTCATGTATAGTTCCTTTTTCTAAATCCCTGTTTAGAAATATCGTTTTCACATCCACATAAGAAACTTCCAAAATTTCTTAATGCGGTCAATAAAGTACCATCATAATTGAGGTTATTCGTGTAACATCCAAATAAGCATCAAAGGAAGATAGACCTTCTCGTTTTTTAAATTCTTTGATTACCAATCTTTCTTTGCACATGTCAATGGTGACATCAACTTTTATCTGCTTTTGAAGATCCATTTATAGCCTAGTGGTTTACAACTTAAGGTACATCCACGAGCTTCTAATTTTAATTTTGTAAAATAAAATCTATTTCACTTTTAATGGCTTCTTTCTATTGATACCCTTTCAAAGAAAGTTACTGCTTCTCAGTAAGAAGTAGACTCTTTTTTCCATTTTTTTACCATAAAAGAAACAAAAACCAAATCTAACCAATCTCTCGGTTCATGTCATTTTGTTTCTTATAGGTTTAACCTCTTCTTGGGACAATCTTGTCTCTCATCTAAGAGATCATATCATCTCGTTGTCTCTGACCTTGGACAACCTCGTCATCTATTCTAGATGATCTTTCGATTTCCTCGTAAACAAGGAATATATTTTCGAAGAATGAATCATTCCTTAATTCCATTACTATGTCTATTTTCGATTCATGTACAATGAAATGATAAGCAATGCTATTCATAACAAATCCCGTGAACATACAATCCATAGGTTTAGGTCCAATCTTTCGAACCATGAATTTCATACGGATATCTTAGCTAGATATCCCCCACATTTGTAAGTACTTATAAGATAGTTTTCTTCTCACCCATAGTTCGTAAGAAGTATCTTATTTTATTTACAAGGGGTCTTATCTAAAAGATAAGTAATCGATATAATCGCTTTCCCCCACATGCCATGGCTTAAACCTGGACTTAAGAACATGGCATTAACCATTTCTTCTAAGGCACGATTCTTTTCTATATCAAGAGCAATGAATTTGTGTCTTATTCTAAGTTTAGCATAAAAATTTAGAAATGGAGACACATATTCACCTCCAATAACTTCGAATCACCTTATTATTGATAATAAGTTGGTTCTCAACTTATGTATATAGATCAAGCTTGTCTATATCCTTACTCTCAAGTAAGTGTAAATAGCAATATTTTGTACCATATTCAGCCAATATGGTGAAGTACACGATACTCTATACCTTAGTAGGTATCAATTCCAAATCACATAAAACCATGTGAATCATATCAAGGTTTTTGGTTATTTCTGTTCAACCAAGAGAAAAGACTTATCAATTTGGCTTTAACCTAAGTTTTGATTTTGTAATCCGTGTCAATACAAAAATGGGTATCCAATTTGGTTTAATTGGACAACATAATGAGTAAAAATTTAAAACATGTCAATGTAAGTCATAACATACATCTAAAATGACCATTATAAAATATAATCAACTTAACCATTTTAAAGGCATAACCCGTATGCACTAAATTTATGTTATTCGTTAAATCGATTTTTATTTGATTCAAACACATATGAAAGCCATATTTCATTAAGCAACCATCCGGACATAAGATTTCTACGAATCTCCGGCACACACAACGTTGGTTAACTTAGTTTCTTTTCCAGATGTAAATCACATCTTTTTCCTTAATATTAGCAGTTGGAGAGTTGCCGAAACTCGTTCTCTCCATTCTCAACTGCAATATAAGAGTTAATCAAACTCTTATCACCATATACATGACATGATACAGAAGTGCTGATGCACCATTATCTATGGTTGGATTCACTCATGACCTCAGTTTTCATATCATTCTAGCCATTTAACACATAGTTACGGCACAAAAGGTTTCTGAATGCTTTAAAGCATCTACCGTACACATAAATCGAGTATCGATCTCCCATTTTACAAGTAAGGGAGCATATCCTTTAGATGTCACTCGTGACATTCCAAATAATTTGTTAATCCGATGTCTCATAATTAGTTTGAAACTAATTTTTGTTACTATTAACAGCGTTCTAAATCACATAGTGTTTCTTATCTAAAACGAATTAAATCAAATTTTGATTCAAACCACTAATGTTTTGTACGATCCGTTACACAAAACCACTTTAAAGAAAGTCTTTCGACTAAACAATTAAAGAATGTCTCCTATGACATAATCTTTCTAACAAAACCACATATGTTATCAATCTTCATCACGAAGATCTTAATAGATCAATTTCATATGATCAATTTCTACAACGAAACTCAACAAGGTTTCAGTAGATCCATTCTTTTAAAAAAAAACTCAACAAGGTTTTAACAGATTATGCCTTTAAACTCAACAATGTTTTTATATGTATATCTATAAACTCAACAAGGTTTCTATAGGTATATTTATAAACTCAACAAGGTTTTAAGAATATATATGGTTTATAATTAGACTCGGCCCAATTTACAATGAATTACACAAGTCAAACAAACTCTTCCACTAATTTAATAAAAATAGTGTATGTAATCTATATTTAATGATAACTCATACCATTGTCAACATCTTGTTTCAAAAAAAAAAATCTTCTTGATTTCATTGAACACGTTTCAAAAGTCTAATAAAATAAGATCTTGCACTTTATGAGATCAATGAATACGTTCCAATAATCTCATAAAATAGCAACTTATCTTTTATGAGATTTGTGTCAAAGAAACTCCACTTGGTTTCAATGAATCTAAATTCACCATGATTCCAATCATGCTGTAACTGGCGCACCAATTACATTTACAAGATTCACTAGGGTCACAATTGTGTTACCACAAGTAAATTTGTCAATATTCTAACGGAATATAATTAAGAACTATTAAAACAATTTGGTATCTAATAAACTCAACATGGTTTATATAAACTTGTACCAAATCTGATTCAAAGAAACTCAATCGTGGCTTCAGTAAAGCTAGGTTAAAACTATAACATATGTAATATACAAACTAAACGATCAGTTTGAACGCAAACTCATCATGGTTTCAAAACAAACTGATACGAAAAACTGTTTTAAAAAAATCGTTTATAGATCTGTAATACCAGATCTGTTAATTAAAATTTTGTTTACTTAAAAACTGATTTCCTAAAGAAACACAATCTTGGTTTCGGGAGAATACAGTTTGTATAAAATGAGTTAATTAAATTAATATGATTTTAGCAAAAAAGTGTTTAATTCTGTTACACAGAATATGTTTTAAGACTGTAGGGAAACTATAACACTTTTATTTATAAATCAAATAAATAAAATTAATTTTATTAACATAAAACAAATAACATAATATAAATAACAGAAAATAAATACAGACATAATTATAAACGATAACTAAATAAAACAATAAAATAATAAAAAGACTTACTAAATCACCAGCAAGTCGAGGCACGCGTAAGACACGCTTAGAACTAAAGAGCCGAGGCACGTGTTCGACACGCTTCCCTTAAAACAGATTCGTCGTCTGTTTCCCAGGGTACAACAGCCGAAACAGTAAGTTGTACTGTCGGACTTAACAAAACTGCCCGGAATTTCACCTTTACAGATGCGTACTCCATATGTTGGAAATCAATAATAATACTTATTGATTTTATGTGTGAAAAAAGATATGGAATTAGGCCTCTATTTATACACAATAGACTCCCTTCCAGTTTACTCATCCCACCGATGTGGGACAAAAAATAAACTATTTTTCCTCTTTAAGCATAGTACTAAATGCCTAACTTTGAGACACGATATCTCATTCACATCACCTTCATTTTGGACACATAAAGGCTCATTGCGAAGCTCTCTTCAAGGAGAACGCGAACATATAAAGTATCACTAATATATATGATACATACATATACATAATTGTGTCCAAAGTTAGTCAAAAGTTATTTTACCAACAATATTTTCCAACACATAATACATTTGTACATAGTCTTATGAAAACTCTCTCTTGGAACGTTCAAGCCTTTCAAGCTCTCTCTCGGACAGGTTTGTATTAGAAATTTAGAATAGTAGGTTGCTTGGCATTCATTTATGAAACATTACAATATATATTCTGATTATTTTAAAATACAAAGATAAACGAGTTGGGCCTATCAAACAATAATAATGCCCGAAAGCCTAAACAATAGTAATTGACTAACACTCCATCCTAATTTGAGCGAGAGTGGAGATGATGTGCTAAATCTAGTCTTAAATTTTTAGTGAACCGACTTATCCAATAGACTAACTGACACTAACGGTCAGTGTACTCGGTCAATTATAGCTAGGAATGATAAGAACGGAATCGTTCGTGAGGAGTGAGTTGATTAATTCTAAACCTAGCGGGGAGATACTACCTAATATAAACACTAACATAAGTGGTTTTTCAATATTAGAGATTGTAAATTACTTAAAACTATAAAATAATAAATAGTGAGTTAGCGCGAATATATAAGCAATGGGGAAGAGCGGGTTAGCCAAGCAATTCCTTTTTTTGAACGGCGATTTGATTAACACACTAGCAAGATGCTAGGGGAAAAAGAGATTACATGGTGTTTTTACATGAAATTTTAGGATCCAATATCCATTGAAACCAATCGATATTAGACTTCCTACTCCTATTAACTATCCAACGATACGAAAGAACCTTTATGTCTTCCAGAAGAGTATCCTTTCTTGGCGGTTTCAAGTCGAAGCAAATACGATTTCGATACCGCCATAGAATCCAAGATGTTGTTTGAATTACAACATCGAAACAGATTTTCATGTGGTCGTTGAAGGCAAAAGAATCAGACCACATGATTAAGTTGTTTATATCTTTAGGAGAATCATATATATCCCACCATCTTGAAATCGAATTCCAAAGATCAACAGCCACTGAGCAATCCACAAAAATATGGAGAGTAGTTTCGATGTCACTATCACATAAGGGACATCTAGTAGAGTGAAGATCTATTCCCCGAATGTCAAGGTTGGCACGAGTTGGTAGACGATCCAAGCGCATCCGCCATGAGTGAATATTAACCTTTATAGGTAGAACCTTGTTCCATTTAACCAAATCATCATGTGAAGATAAAAAGGAATCATCAATTATGTTCCTCATAGATGCAACAATGAAACAAGTAGGGTGAGTAGAGATAAATTTCCACCCGTCACATGATTCATCTTGCAAGAGATTAGCCAAACAATTCCTACTATGTCTACCTGATTCATCTTGCAATAATAATACTTTAGTAGGTGATAATGTTAATAACTCCCAGTCACGCACTAACCCAATGGTCACATATGTTTAATACTATGTATCATTTCTTAACCCGATGGTCATAATGTTAATAACTCCCAGTCACGCATTAACCCAATGGTTACAATTTTCCTAATTTCTCACCAATGGTTATTTGCAAGAGATTAGACTAGGAGGAGTGGCAAGTTACTTACTCACCGCCACGTCAGCGTTATCTCAGCTTTTTAATAAACTCACCCAAATTCCTCACAGAAGGTAATGATACTCACCCAAACTCACTACAACTCATCTTTCATACCTATTTTTTATTATTTAAACACACCCACTCACAAAAAACACCCAATAATAAACCTAACCGAAAAATAAAACCACCCGGGCCCACAAAAATAAACTCACGCTAGGTGAGTTTGCCTATGTTTTTCTTTGCTCTGTGCCAGCTAGTCGCGCGCGAGTTAAAAGGGGGGGGGGGGAATGGTACCAACTCATGAATTATGGTAACTCGCTCGTGTGTCAAGGTCCACTCCCTTCAGCCTTAAATGTTAACTTACATGTTTTAGGGTTTCTTTTCACTTATTGACTGTGCCCAAACACTTGTTTTATCTTAATAAGGAGGGCTACAAAAACTCCTCCATCCTAATTAATTGTCTTATTACCAAACCATTTAATATAGTAAACACCCCGTAATCATATTTCGTCTAACCCTAAAGTTTGGTCAACTTATAGTCCTAACCAAGAAGCTAGTGAAGGTCATCGTTATTACTAACTCTAACTCTGTTCCCGAGAAAAAATGGAAATAAGAGAGATGAAGATGGAAAAAATGAGAGAAGTAAAGAGGAGAGAAGTATGAAATAATTTTTTTTACTTTGTGTTCCTGAGTTGGAAAGAAAGGAGGAGCATGTAACCAAAAAGAAGCCTTAAAAACAACTTCACTCCTTTACTCTCCAATTTGGGAAGAAGTTTTGGAGAGTAAATTTGGTGTAATTTATTCTCCTTTACATTCCACTTCTCTCCTTGAAAATCTCAAAAACATAAAGTTTTTTTTATTTTCACCCCAAACCTTTCCCTTTCACTCTAAAATATAAACTCAGGAACAGAGTGTAAACACTATGATACAGATCATAAGTAACATAATGGTCATCTAATGAATTACATTATAGCATTAAATATATAAATCCAATGGAAAATCATTAAATTGAGTAAAACAAATTAATAAGACATGGTATTCATATACTTGGCTAATACTTAAAGGTGTTAAATTGAGTAAACTTGGCTAATATATTAACCATCAATGATCATATGTCTATAACATAATATCTAGTTATTTATACTTATCACATGTTAATAATCTACCACTTATAGATTTAAGTTAAGGCTCTGATGCCACTGATGGGTTTTCTATACCTTAACTAGATTAATACGCAACAAAAATTAACAATCAAACTATGGCAAGAAAGGTACTACCCCTAAAGGATCTAAACTTAATTATATAAGCAACTTAAATAAAAGAAACAAATAAACAATAAATAAATAAATAAATAAAAGGATTACTAACCTTTTGAGAAAATTGATTTCTCACACAAGTAGACCACCTTGGTAGAGCTAGAAGGCAAGTACCCAAAAAGGATACCTCTAATGGCTCACACCTATATACCAAATGGAATTAGGGATTCAAACTCCTTTGGTCTCGATACACGAAAGACACTTATAAGGAGTAGAAATTCACCTACAGAGAAAGAAAAAGAAGAGATGAACTAAGAATGAGGTAAGAGGGCTCTTTATTTATATAGAGAGGAAAGAGTTTCACTTCACCCTTTGAGGCCTGTGTGTCACCTACGGCGTAGGTAAATCATCCCCTACGCTGTAGATACCCCATATCCAGCAAATTCTCTATAAACCACACAGAGAAAAATCTTATACAATGTATTAAACCTTAATATCACATCCTCCTTATCGGTTCTCTTAACGGTTCACTGAGGGCAACTAGAAAAAACTCTACTCTTGACGATAATATTACCATTTAGTTATAAACTTGGACAGTAAAATCCAACAGCTTCATCGTCATGACTATCTTGGAAGTCTTGGATGAAAAATTCAAAAAAATAAAGTAGTAGACAAAGGCATAGCAATGATTAATGCTTTACTCTGTTACCTTCATAAATCCCATCAACAAGATTTTCTTCATATTGAAGTTTACCAAGTAAAGAAGCATCTCACAATCTTTGATATGATTGGTATTTATTAAAATTTAGAAAAATCTAAGCCATTTCTTTGGAAAGCTATTTACAAAAACCATATTGATTTCAAGCTTAAAAAGTTTCACACTATCATTTACTAGTTCATTCATCAGAGCCTTGTATCTTGTGAATGTTTGAGTGAGTGTTTCAACTTCTTTGCGTTTGAGGTGTTATAGGACAACTTTAAATCCATTACTCTTGTTTCTTTCACATTAGAGGCCTCCTGATGATATAGTATTAGGTCTTCCAAGTAGCTTTCGCAGTCAGACAATTCACCATAGAATTCATTTGGTCATCAGGAAGCATAGACATGATGAGGCTTTTTAGTCGTTGATCAAGATTTTTAGCCTTTCTCTAAGTGTTTCAGGTTTGACAATTGTTGTCCCTTACCATAGGAACAAACGTACCATCCCGAATAATGCTTAGGAATTAAGTTTCTACACCAATAATATGGACAAGAAACCTCTTTTTCTAATTAGTGAAATTTACCAACTCAAGCATAAAAGAAACATTAAGTAGGCCACCCATATATTCTAGAGTTTGTGGTACGACTTGAACCATGATAGGATCTTGATTTTAAAAATCTTTTCGATCAGTTTTTATTAAAAATACAAGCAAGGTTTTATAAGTCAAACTGCTCTGATACGACTTGTTGTTCTCTTTTAACCCGATATAACTTATCAACCCTAAGTTATATCAAGCATCATGGTAACAAGTGAGTTGTTTTACACAGTATATAAGAGATAAGCATAAGTAAAAACAACGACACCAAAATAATTTTCAACATAGATTCTTATTAAAACTTAATTAAAGAATCGATGACGCACTTTACTTGCAGGGAATAACAAAGTGGTTGAATGACAATTTTTGATGATGTCCTCTCACTTAAACTACACACCTAGGTTATGAGTTTAAGTCTCAAATTGATGATCAGCAGTGAGTGATACTTTCAGCTTGATGTTGGGAGTGAAATGCTCTTGGAAGTGTTCAATAACGTTCGAGTACAAGAAATTAGTATTTTACTTCCCAAGCATGCTATTTTTATAGGAAGTAATTAGGGTGTACAATGGGCACACTTAGATACGTGTTGTTCATCTAATGGGTGGTTGAAATTCCATTAAATGACAAAGTCTTAGGTTGTCTATAAAGTGTAATAAAAGTAAAAAAGCAAAGTACTTATAACTAGCTTTACAAGCAACATTTCCCCAATTAAATATGCTTTAGACTTTGACTTAAAGCATATTTATTTTCCCGCATTGTAAACCTTTAATGTATAGATTTTTTACTAGTTGAAAGTTCGTTCTCGGTATCTCTTCGAATTGATTTCCGGTTAAATGTGTGAGATTAGTTGTTCTTGGTGAAACAAATATATTTGGTTTTAGAAAATAAATGAGCAAGACTAAATAATAAATGACGAGAAATTAAAACAAGTTAAAATGTAAACGGTGCGATATTTAAAACTTTGAAAATAAATGACGAGAAATGAAAGGACGTAAAATTAAAATTTAACAAAAAGTAAATGACGCAAATAAAAACTTAAACTAAAAGAAACGTGAATAAAAATTCAAATAAATAAAAAGGCGGGAAGAATCAAACTTGAAATTAAAAGAAGAAAACTTACAAATAAAAAACAGATAGAACCTTGGTTCGGAAGTTTCAAACTTCCGGATGAACAGGCTTCATTCGGAAGTTTTGGACTTCCGGATGAAGGTGGCTTCATTCGGAAGTTTTGGACTTCCGGATGAAGGTGGCTTCATTCGGAAGTTTTGGACTTCCGGATGAAGGTTGCTTCATTCGGAAGTTTTGGACTTCCGGATGAAGGTTGCTTCATTCGGAAGTTTTGGACTTCCGGATGAAGGTTGCTTCATTCGGAAGTTTTGGACTTCCGGATGAAGGTGCCTGGGAATGATAAGATACAGTAACAATCAAACCGAAAGAACAGGGGATAAACAGTAAACGCGATTTATCCTTAAATCAACCAAAATCAAACGAACGATTAAACCAAAACAACCAATAAGCATCAACTAACAATAATCAATCAAAACAAATCATCAAAACTAACAAACATAACCAAATTAATCAAAACCCACTTGATCAAAATCATAAAAAACTCAAGAACATGAACAATGATGAATAAGAACAAATCAAACTAGAAAGGAAGAAGACGATGAATTAAAAGCTTAATTAAAAAGTAAGGATCCAATAACAAAAGCTTAAATACAAATTAATCTAGAGAGAGAAAGCATAAGTTTAGAGAGAGAAACTACCTACTCCTAATCTAATCCTAAAACTAACCAACCCTCTCACATGTTGTGAGGGTGGTATTTATAGGAGAGGGGAAGGGTTGGTGGCTTCCTCTTTCTTTCATTCTTTCTTGGTCCTCAGTCTTTCAATCTTTCAGTCTTCTTAAATTCTTCGACTTTTTAGACTTCGTCTCGGGATTTCTTTGAACTCGTCTTGTAATTTCTTCATAATTTAGACTTGAGTTCTTCGGCTTTTAGTAAACTTCCGTCTTTTGACTTTTTCTTCGATAAATCTTCAGAATTGTTCTTGGACTTCCGTTCTTTTTCCACTCTTGATCTTTCGACTTCATCTTTCGTCTTTTTCTTCGATAAAAGCCCGTGAAAGACGTGTTTTCTCCACTTTTCACCTTCTCGACCATGAAAGACAATAAAAACACAAACCACGCATAATTCCGCCATTTACGACATAAAATATACGTTCAGGTCCCGTTTTAATGTAATTAAGTGGTAGAAAAGATGGGTGTTTTCACACCTATCAAATCCCCTACACTTAACCATTGCAATGCCCTCATGCAATGCTTAGTGATAAAGCAAGGTTTACACTTTCCATCATAATCACCCTACCTTGGCCTGTATTAAACAACTAAGGAAAATCAAAAAGATAGAAAATAACAAGATGCGACAAGGAAGAAACAAGTAAAGAAATCTAAGACTTACATTAGGGCTTGTGTGTCATGAATGTTTATCACCCTCAAGTTTCACGTTCCCCATGACAAGCTTAAAAACAAGATCATTGTTAGTACAAGTTAGCATAACAAACATTTACTCATGCGGTTCAATTAATCACTTAAACTCCCTTATTCCTATGGGTATCTCTTATATTTTATTTTTGTCTTAGAATGATCATGAAGATGCATTGTTGGACTTATTTCGATAGTTTATTAAGGCTGAAAGCAAAGTAGGACGATTTGATCAATAGTTAGCTAAAGGACAAAATCTCTTAAAATTGCTTCTCGGGATATCAAAAAGTTCATATCTTGGCATAACTTGGTTCACGATTTGAGACCTTTCTCGGGCCGATATTTGGCATGTACTTCATACTTCATATCTTGAGAGACGTGCTTGAGACAATGGTCTTCTCATCGCAATAGAGTTTCTTCACCATGGAGACTTTTGAGGGGTACTCCAACTTTGTTGACCACGACTTCATGATTATTTCTTCAATCTCTATTTGGGATTTTGAGATACAACGATCCGCCTCCTTTTCGGACTTGGATCTATTTATCCTCATACCTTGTTAGGGTCTTTTCGGATAGACTTCTCCATGATCTTTATGGGAGTTGATTGCTTTTCGTCGTGAGTCTTGATCCTTCATATTGACTTTGGGAATAATGCTTTTCACATCACCTTGGATCTTCAGCAATAAAATTGAATCCTCATGCCTTGTTAGGGCCTTTTTGGACTCGCCAATCTTCGCGCCCCGCTTCATAAGTTATGCCTTGGCTATGAACTCTCGTCATTACCGAGCAACTTTTAAACGATCTTGGGCTAGAAGCTAAGTAACTTTTCAAATCGTACGACCTTACTTATTGCAGATAATTATTTAGCAAGTGATGGGAGAAAAAGATCATAATTAACTCACATAAGTTAATGAGAGAATACCAAACTTGTAACCAACTCAATCATTTCTCGTTCTCCACAATTTAAAATCTCAAGGAATGAGACTCGTGGATGCTTAGCCTAATAAACCAATTAAGGTCTACATGGTTAAGGATACTAGCTAGAGTGAACTTGGATAAGTAAACTCGGGTTGAGTCAAAATATTCACAACGGGCCTAATATGTCTAAGATATCTAAACTTGCTAAAGCCATTTTATTAAAATAAGAGAAAAATAGCAAAAATAATGGGAACTACAACTAGGCCAAAATAGATTAAAAATTTTGAAAAATGTCGAAAAATTGATTTTCCGGTTAAAATGAGGGCAAATACAAGGAAAAGGCCACTTAACTTCGATAGAAGTCCCCCCTACACTTAATATAAACATTGTCCTCAATGTTTAAGCATGTGGGAGTAAACTCCCCTACACTTAGGACATTGTGCACTTTGTTTAAATCTCGTTAAGGAAGAGACAACTAAAGAGATTCCTATTTTAATATTGAGAAATATAAAATAGTGAATCGAAAAGAGTTTACTCCATTTTAACCAATGGATATTAAATAGTGAATCGAAATAAAATAGTGAATCTCTTTAAAATCGAAATATAAAATAGAGACAACTAAAGAGTTTAAATCTCTTTATGGATATTAAAATAGTGAATCTCTTTATGGATTTTAATATTTGGCATAACTTGGTTCACTATTTCATAAAGAGTTTACACCGGACGCAATGGACATAAAAATACATAAAGAAAGATAGATAAGCAAGAAGAATATTTTTGGTGCAAAACTTTGAAAAAGAAATGCTTTTTATGATTTTCCAAATGTTTTTGGATTTTTTGAAAATTTTTGACAAGAAAAATAACGTTCACAAGTGAACGGATCCCAAAATCCAACGCGTCTCCCAACTAAAATACTTTTAATAATAAAAATGCTGATTAAAAGTTAAAATACTTATTAAACTAATAATAAAGCTAGAGAAATATAATAAAGATGTAAACAATTAAAAGAAAAATGCAATCCCTTCCAACTCCTAATATTTATGGTTGATCACACTTATAGATTATCGAAACTTTTCGAACCGATTACAAAGATTATTTCGACTTAATATGAATGAATTAATGTCGGCCTTTATTATGTTTATCAATGACTCGCGATAATAAATCTTATATTAATCCAACCAATAATTATGTTTTAACAATTTATTTAGGTACAATTTATATCGATTATACGACCATCTTTTTCTTTAACTAAAAAGAATAAGAATGAACCGTTAACTAATAATAAATTGTCTTGCACAAATAATTAAACATAATATTAAATCAAATAATATAATTTATAAATAAATTATAAATCAATGTAAAATAAATATGATAATCTAAAAGTAATGATCAAACCATAAATAAAGTTACCAGAAGAGATTACAACAAAACTAGCCAGACATCGTGATGTACCAGACCCGCTTACTATTGACCAACATCTTTATTACTACAATGATAAAGGAATCTTTTTTCCTTCCACTCTTTTCTTTTACGTCACCTCACAAACTTCAATGTTTATTTTTCTTCTCTTTGTTTCTTGGGCAGTGTATATGACGTCTCCCCTTCAATTCTTTTTTCTTCTTTGTCGACTCAATTGATATCTCATATCAAAAGTCACTCTCTCAATCGACGTTTTTTTTTTCTTTATAGTTGTCGCGTCCAATGTCACCCCTTTTCAATATATATATATATATATATATATATATATATATATATATATATATATATATATATATATATATATATATATATATATATATATATATATATATATATATATATATATATATATATATATATATATATATATATATATATGTAGGGGAGAGATCAAATAAAAAGACTTTTTTTGTGAGAAGGATAAGAAGGATTTTCAGCCATTGATTTAAAATCAATGGATGAGATTAAATCAAAATCCTAACAAACTAACTAACTAACCATCTAAACGTGTTTTTTTTAAAGTTCTTCAAAAATTATGAAAAAATTCTAGTAGATCGGGTATGTTGGTGCAAAAAACTTTTGTGAAAAAAGTTTTTGTAATTTGAAGTTTTTTACGCTTTTTTAATGCACAAAAACGAAATTTTGATGCACAAAAACGTTTTCTTTTACGTTTTTTAGGTTTTTGTGCATCAAGAATTCATTTTTATGCCCAACTTCTTTTGACTTTTTGCTTTAAAATATGATTCCGCATCAAACTATAATAAATTGAAAATTTTTTATATATATATATATATAAATATATATATATATATATATATATATATATATATATATATATATATATATATATATATATATATATATATATATATATATATATATATATATATATATATATATATATATATTTATATATAATATATATATATATATATATATATATATATATATATATATATATATATATATATATATATATATATATATATATATATATATATATATATATATATATATATATATATATATATATATATATATATATATATATTATATATATATAATATATATATATATATATATATTATATATATATATATATATATATATATATATATATATATATATATATATATATATATATATATATATATATATATATATATATATATATATATATATATATATATATATATATATATATATATATATATATATATATATATATATATATATATATATATATATATATATATATATATATATATATATATATATATATATATATATATATATATATATATATATATATATATATATATATATATATATATGGGTTATTGGGTATTGGGCCCAAGATTTTTTATTATTATTTATTATTTTTTTTTCTTTTATTCTTTTAGCATATAATAACTTTGACCCAATAAAAAAATAACCCAATGCTAATAATTGCTCAAACGAAGCCAGGACAAATAAAAGATGACCGAAAATATTGCGACGCGCTCAAATCTTTTTCTTCAATATTTCTTCTTCATTTATCAGCGCTCACAATGTCTTTTCTCAAAAAAAATTAATAAAGCGTCAATTTTTATTCCACTTCGCTTATAACCTACATAATCACAAAACACATTAAAAGTACATGTACAACAAAAAATAAATATATAAATATGCTAAATTAACATGCTATTAGATGTATGCAAAATACACCAATCAGACCCCCTCACATTTAACTTTTATTGTCTCGAGTAAAAATAAAATAAAAATATACAAGCATGTTAATTTTCATAATTTTTAATAATACTATTGAAATTTTATCAAAAAGATCACAATCAACCTAATACACTAATAACCATCCTAAATGAAAAATAAACCAAAACGATTACCAATATTTTTGTCCTTTTTAAACACTTAGCATACCATTCCCATTGATTCCATTTACTTTATATTTTATATAATTAACCATGTGTCCAACGTACCTAATGCACACCTATAATCAATTTAAACATTAATCTAAAACAAGAGGTGAGAATGTAAAACCCGCATGCTTTTACCATGAATAGTACCCTTAAGATCTACGTACTAGATTAAAACTTTCCTCTTATAGCATGTTTACGTTCACGTATAAGAATTTTAAGTATTACGTACGTGTTAGAACACGAGAAGTATTTATTACGTATGAACACACAATAATTATTCAAATAATAATTATAATCACGAACATGCGATCATGAAATCATGAACGTATTTTAATCACGAGCTAATATTAATTACATATATATATTTATTACGAACACGAATAAATATATTAGGTCACGATCAATAATTAACTAGAACACATAAAACACGAACACGATAAAACACGAACGCACACTAAAATATTTAGACTCGGAAAAGGTACGGGTTACCCCATGTGGGGCCCCCTACCCGCGGCTACACCAAGAAGGATGGGCCAAGCCCATTTTAATTTTTACTAAAATAAGGGAATTAGGAAAATCTTGGTCATTTTTCACAATACAGGAAAAATAACAAAACCCTAAATCTTTTTCTTCCTTCTCTCATTTGGCCGCCGGATATACAACACAAAAAGGGGGTGGTCGGTTGATTTTTGATCTTGGAAATCGTGCAAGCATTCGTGTGTGTTCATCCTTTATTGATCCACGCATTCGGTATAACCTTTTTAACCTTTTTCTTTTATGTTTTGATTTGTTAAATCACATAAAATCATGATGTTTTTTTAAAAACTAATTAAAAACATTTATTAAAACATGTAAATGGTCATGGGTAAATCAAACAAGGGTTTTTAGGGGTGTTTTGATGTTGGCCGACGCCTAACCGAGACCAAGGGGGGGTCTCGGCTTGGCTTATTAACCACCACCGAGACCTCATGGTCTCGGTATGGTGGTGGTGGTCCCACGGCAACAGCAAACAAGGGGTACCCCGACCTTGGTTCGGGGTATGGTGTTGATTACGGGTCCGGTTCATGGTTTCTAGTCACGATCTGGTTCATTGATTATGTTAAGGTGTATGATTTTAATAGTTATGTGTTAAAAATTAAATTAATAAATATGACATGTTTAATTTAATTTAACATGACTTAGGTTATAAATTTAATTACTAGATTAGGAAATTTAACCTAAGTATTTATATTTAACTAGACTTTATAATTAATTAATTACTAAAAACCATGACTATAATTAATTAATTAACATGACTTAGGTTATATTATTAATAATTAATAATACATGTTTTAACCTAAGTATTTTATCCTATTTAATTAAAAACATAATATATTTAATTAAATACTTTTAACCTATAGTTTATTAAATTTACATGTAATAATTAATAAACTATACTTTATAACAACATGACTTAGAATAATAATCAGAAAACACTTAAGCTTATATAATTAGCTTATTTAACCAGCTTATATCTATTTATGGAAACTTTTTATTTTTAGAAACTTATCTATTTTAAGCAGTAATTCTATTTTTGGAAACTTTCTATTTTTGGAAACTTTCTCTTTTTGGTAACTTTCTATTTTTGGAAACCTTCTATTTTTAGAAAGTTACTTATTATTACACAACAAGTATAATAATACATGAAATATGAGTAATACTTAATCAGAATAGACAGAATGTAAAGATAAATACAGTATAAAGCTTAAAACAGTAAAACATGACATGAACGTATAAAATAAGCTAAGACATGACATAAAATCAGTTATGTATTTAGTAATCAGATACTTATACACGTATGTATTTATGTAGCATTAGTGATACCGAAGTAGGACTCTCTTCCGTTTGTCTTCTTCGTTCACTGGACATAAGGTACGGATTCCCGTCCTTTCAGTATGGACATTCTTTCCTTATTAGGATTCCCCGTATGCAGCCAACTGTTTTCCCATAGTATAAGTTTATATGTTTGATTGCTTATGTTTAATTTAGAATGCCTATAGCCATATACATGCATGACCAGTTTTACCTAGTTATGGAGGTACCATAACCATAACACTAGAGGCACTGGTGTTATGACTTCCCCACGGTGGAGTGATTGCTCGTGACGTCCCTTCAGCTCTTGACCATATTATTATATTTATCATGTGGGGCGTATGGGTGCATCCAAGTTACATGTTTTTCAGCAGATTACTTAGTGTGAATGTGGTGTGTGCCTTGCATCCTTCACAAGGAGTTGATCCCTCCTACCCAAAACCAGTATATTAAATTAGAGGAAGCCCCTCTAATTTGCGTGATGAGGTCACCCCTCCAATTATTCATGCACGGTGGATTTTCATGACCTATATTGGCTAATGATAGAATATGTTAAACAGTTTTTTATAAGATGAACATAAGGCTTTTTAAACTATAAAACCAGTTTTACTAAGACTTAACCGGGTTATTCGGGACTTAGTTTCTTCCGCTGTTATATGTTTATATGCTTATATTATTCATGCTTTATTGTACATCCGTGCACTGAGCGTATTGCTCAGCCGTTTTCCTTTTCATGTTCCCAAAACGGCAGGTACTCAAGGACGCTCGTAGACTTTAAGCGTACGTGCATATGGACTGGAAGCTTTCTAGCCTTTCTTTACTTTATGCATTATCTATACTTTGATACTCTTTCCATGGACATTATTTAGTCCTTTCATTTACAGTACTTATGTTTGTGTGTGATGAGCTTTACTTTTGGACTACCGATGTTTGATTTCGGTATTTCCTTTTATGGTCATGTAATGTTTTAGACATTTATCCTTGTATGATTTGATGACACGCCATAATTACGCGTGACATTCCATTATCAAAATGGGGTGTTACAATTATGGTATCAGAGCCAAGGCTTCGACCTGTAGGCTCTCAAAATATTACCTGTGATTAGTGGGTAGTCACTATGATCTTCCTAGAACTGACAGTCGTTTTTCATGCATTCATCATTTTTATGCATACATATATATGTCATTGTCGCAGGTTTATGACTAAGTAATGGTTGGTACAGGACTGGCCCTATTTAGTCGCATGTGTTTTATCGAAACTTTTAAATTTGGGACCGACCCATAGGCGTCCCCTCGTCATGTCTTTTATTTTGGGTGAACTGACCATAGGCGTTCACTCTCGAGCATAAAAAGGTTTTCATAAAACTGCATCATGCATTCATATACAAATTTTCTTGCATAAAATTTTTCTCGTGATTCATTGGTATAATTTTTTTTTTCATGTATATATTTTATGTTTGATCTGTTTAATCATATGTTTTATGTTATACTGTCAGATGGTTCTCACACGCGAGCAGGAACAACTCAATGCAGCGATCCAAGCTGCAATGCAAGCTTTGCTTCCTCAACTGAGGAATGACATCAGGGCTGAGGTTCAGGCTGCCAACAATCAGCAGCAAAACCAAGCACCTCCTCCTCCTCCGGTGACATTGGCAATATGGCTGGACAGTTTCAACAAGCTCCGTCCTCGAGCTTTCGAGAGAACAGATAGCCCCAGTGAAGTTGAAAGCTGGTTGGCTCACATCGAGAAGATCTTCGATGCTATGGGTTGTGGCCCCGTATACAAGGCGAGGTTGGCATGCTACCGGTTCGAAGGCGATGTGTTAAATTGGTGGTTAGCATTGAAGCAGTCTGAGGGAGGTGATAATTGGGTGGCTGGTTTGACATGGGCTCAGTTCAGAGATAGGGTGATGTAGTAGTTCTTTCCCAAGGCTGAGCAAGACAAGCTTAAGAGGGAGTACCATGGGATCCGACGGAGAGCTGGGGAGAATAGCAATGAGTTTATGCAGCGCTTACTTCGCTTAGCTGGTTTCCTTGGTGCAGCGGTAGGTACTCCTGAAGAGCAGGCACGCCACTTTAGTTGGGCTCTTCGCACATCGGTCGCAAACAATCTGGTGTGTGCTACGTTCAACACTGTAGCACAAGTGGCCGATGCGGCACGTAAGATGGAGATGCTGCATGAGAGAGATGAGTTCGGGGAAGCTGAGAAACCCGACAAGAGGTAAACATTCGTATTCAAGTGGTGACCAATCCGTATTCTTCTTTATATGTCAATTATTCATCTCTTTAAATTGTATCTTCCAGGCAGAAAGCTGGGGACCGGTCTCAGCCGGCTACTCAGCAGCAGCCTAATCAGCCCAAGGGAAACGGTCAGACTAACGACCGTTCTGCTACGGATAGGCGTGGCGTTAATGACAATTACCGTAACAGCGCTGGACACTCCAACGGTGGCAGGTACTAATACTTACGCATTTTCTTATGATTTCATGTTATAACTCATAATTCTGACACTCTAGTAAATCTTCTACCAGGAACCATGGAAACGGTAGGGACCAGAACCAGAGAGGTTCACAGCCTAGTCGTCCAGCTATCACTGGTATTCAATCTTACGATTATTCGCATTGTCCTTTGTACCCTATTATCATGTCTCATGTAAAATGTTTTATCAGGTCCTCAGCCAGCCAGAGCACCTGCTGGAGGATATACTCATCCTCGTTGCTCTACTTGCCACCGTAGGCACCCAGGGCCATGTCGTCGTAACACTGACGCATGCTTCAAGTGTGGTCTTCCTGGCTATCTCATGAAGGACTGCCGTAAGGGCGAGATGGAGGGCACATCGGGACATGCTGATACCAAGCCGCCTCCTACCACTGGGCGTGTCTACGCGACATCTCGAGATCAGGCCAACAAGTCTACAGGTACCATCACTGGAATCTTGTATATGTATGGTTAGGCTGTGTGTGTTCTATTTGATACGGGTGCTACTCACTCGTACATTTCTACTGCTTATGCTAAGAACATTAGGATGATCCCCATGCCAATAGATAATATACTGAGTATTTCCACGCCCTTGAGAGACTCTGTACGCATAACCCATGTATACAAGAGTCTTGCCCTAGAATTTGACGATAAGGTTTGTCCTGTTGACATGAATGACTTTGACATGATTTTGGGCATGGATTGGCTATCAAAGCATCATGCTACCATAGACTGCCATTCATATCGAGTTATCTTCGGTGATGTTAATGCACCAGAGTACATTCACAACGGGTTCGTACCCGGAAGGTCTGTACAAATCATATCTATCCTGCAAGCGCGTGCACTACTGTCACATGGCTGCGAGAATTATCTAGCTACGGTTCACGACATGGATGTTGAATCTCCATCAATTCAGGATCAACCAATAGTGTCGGAATTCCAAGATGTATTTCCAGATGAACTTTCGGGCATACCACCTGCACGAGAAGTGGAATTTAATATCGAGCTCATCCCAGGAGCTGAACCGATTTCCAAGGCTCCTTATCGCATGGCTCCCATAAAGTTAAAGGAGCTGAAGGATCAACTGCAAGAACTTCTAGAACGAGGTTTTATTCCACCGAGAGAATCTCCATGGGGCGTACCGGTCTTATTTGTTAAGAAGAAGGACGGCAGTATGCGTCTTTGCATAGACTACCGCGAGCTCAACAAAAATACTATCAGGAATAGGTATCTACTGCTACGCATAGAAAATCTGTTTGACCAACTCCAAGGGGCCAAACACTTCTCCAAGATTGATCTTAGGTCAGGCTACCATCAACTACGGGTTAAGGAACAGGATATCGCCAAGACTGCTTTTCGTACCCGCTATGGCCACTACGAATTTGTAGTCATGCCATTCGGCCTGACCAATGCTCCAGCAGTGTTCATGGATTTGATGAACAGAATCTTCCATGAATTTCTGGACAAGTTCGTCATTATCTTCATCGATGACATCCTAATTTTCTCAAAGTCCAAGGAGGAACACGAAGACCATCTTCGTACAGTACTACAGATTCTTCGCCAGAAGCAGTTGTATGCTAAATTCTCCAAGTGTGAGATCTGGTTAGAAAAGGTGGCATTCTTAAGTCACATTGTATCAGCAGAAGGAATCACTATGGATCCAGCGAAGGTTGAGGCTATTACGAAGTGGCCGAGGCCGACATCAGCGACTGAAGTTCGCAGTTTCTTAGGCTTAGCTGGCTATTACCGTAGGTTCGTGGAGAACTTTTCCCGCTTAGCACTACCATTGACCAAACTGATGCGGAAAGGGGAGAAATTCGTCTGGACTGAAGAACGAGAGAAGAGCTTTGAAGACCTGAAGCAGAAACTAGTATATGCACCTATTCTTACTCTCCCATCTGGTACGGGTGGATTTCAAATCTACAATGATGCATCGGGGAAGGGACTTGGCTGTGTTCTCATGCAACGTGGGAAAGTGATTGCGTACGCTTCACGACAGCTTAAGCCTTATGAAGAAAATTACCCTACGCATGACTTGGAACTTGCTGCAGTCGTGTTTGCATTGAAGATATAGAGACACTACTTATATGGAGAATCATGTGACATTTTCACGGACTACAAGAGCTTGAAGTATATCTTCACTCAACGTGAATTGAACATGAGGCAGAGGAGATGGTTAGAGCTGTTGAAGGATTATGACATTAATCTACAGTATCATCCCGGAAAGGCGAATGTAGTAGCAGATGCAGTTAGCAGGAAGTCTGAAATGATCAACGACATTAAAATTGAGGAGGAAATCATAAGAGACTTGGAGCGACTAGACATCAAGATCATGGTACGTGGACAGCACGGTTACTAGGCTAATCTTCGAGTAGAACCCGAGTTACTCTCTAAGATCAAGGAAGCTCAGAAAGATGATGGAGAAATCTGGGCGATAGTTCAGAATTTGGAGAAACAGACGGAATTCATAGTAGATGCAGATGGTATCATATGGCAGGGCATGAGACTTTGTGTTCCTGATGATCAAGAACTCCGGGAAGCCTTGTTAGCTAAAGCTCATATCTCCCCATTCTCTATACATCCTGGTTCGACTAAGATGTACCATGACATCAAGCAGTACTTTTGGTGGAGTGGTATGAAACAGGATGTGGCCACTTACGTCTCCAAATGTCTTACCTGCCAGCAGGTTAAGATCGAGCATCAGCGATCTGGCGGTCTCCTTCAACCGTTAGATATCCCAGAGTGGAAGTGGGACAAAATCACCATGGATTTTGTGACTGGTCTTTCGCCTACCAAGAGGAATCACGATGCAATTTGGGTTATCGTAGATCGACTTACCAAATCAGCTCATTTCTTACCGATCCGCAAGGAAGATTCGGTAAGTAAACTCGCTGATACGTATAGACAGAGATCCTCGTTTCACTTCGCGATTTTGGAAGAGTCTGCAGAAAGCTTGGGATAAACAACTAAGCTTAGCACGGATTTTCATCCTCAAACAGACGGGCAGTCAGAGCGAACGATTCAGACATTGGAGGACATGTTGAGGTCATGTGCGTTGGAATGGACGGGTGATTGGGACAATTATATCTATTTGGTGGAGTTTGCATACAACAACAGTTGGCACGCAAGTATCAAGTGTGCTCCTTTCGATATGTTGTATGGCAGAAAGTGTCGCACCCCAATCTGCTGGGATCAGGTTAGCGAGCGAACACTTGAAGGACCAGAGATCATAGAGATGACTAATGAGAGGTTCGCAGTAGCTAAGCAGAAACTTCAGGAAGCACGGTCACGTCAGAAGAGTTACGCCGATAAGCATCGTAGGGACATACATTTTAACGTAGGAGATCACGTCTTTCTTAAGGTTTCGTCGGCACGTGGTGTTAGATGCTTCGGGATTAAAGGGAAGCTCAGTCCTCGTTTCATCGGACCATTTCATATCATTGAACGAGTCGGTGAAGTATCTTACCGGTAACGTTACCTCCGCAGCTTTCGCATGTACACAATGTGTTTCATGTGTCCTTACTCAGAGGGTACCAGTATCATCCTCTTTACATGGTTCAGTATCAACTGGAACAGATACGTGAAGATCTCACTTTCATAGAAGAACCAGAACGAGTTCTTGACAGACAAGAACGAGTCATGAGAAGGAAGACGATTCCATTCGTCAAAATCCTTTGGAGGGATCATACCGAGCGGGAACCACTTGGGAAACAGAGGAGTCTATCCGGGCTTCTTACCCTCATTTCATATTTTGATTTCGGGTATGTTCTTCTTTTCTAGTTACTTTATCTATAATTCGGGGAGAATTATTCTTTTTAGGGGGGAAGAGTTGTAAAACCCGCATGCTTTTACCATGAATAGTACCCTTAAGATCGTACGTACTAGATTAAAACTTCCATCTTATAGCATGTTTACGTTCACGTATAAGAATTTTAAGTATTACGTACGTGTTAGAACACGATAAGTATTTATTACGTATGAACACACAATAATTATTCAAATAATAATTATAATCACGAACATGCGATCACGATATCATGAACGTATTTTAATCACGCGCTAATATAATTACGTATATATATTTATTACGAACACGAATAAATATATTAGGTCACGATCAATAATTAACTAGAACACATAAAACACGAACACGATAAAACACGAACGCACACTAAAATAATTAGACTCGGAAAAGGTACGGGTTACCACATGTGGGGCCCCCTACCCGCGGCTACACCAAGAAGGATGGGCTAAGTCCATTTTAATTTTTACTAAAATAAGGGAATTAGGAAAATCTTGGTCATTTTTCATAATACAGGAAAAATAACAAAACCCTAAATCTTTTTCTTCCTTCTCTCCCTTGGCCGTCGGATATACAACACAAAAGGGGGTGTTCGGTTGATTTTTGATCTTGGAAATCGTGCAAGCATTCGTGTGTGTTCATCCTTTATTGATCCACGCATTCGGTATAACCTTTTTAACCTTTTTCTTTTATGTTTTGATTTGTTAAATCACATAAAATCATGATGTTTTTTTAAAAACTAATTAAAAACATTTATTAAAACATGTAAATGGTCATGGGTAAATCAAACAAGGGTTTTTAGGGGTGTTTTGATGTTGGTCGACGCCTAACCGAGACCAAGGGGGGTCTCGGCTTGGCTTATTAATCACCACCGAGACCTCATGGTCTCGGTATGGTGGTGGTGGTCCCACCGCAGCAGCAAACAAGGGGTACCCCGACCTTGGTTCGGAGTATGGTGTTGATTACGGGTCCGATTCATGGTTTCTAGTCACGATCCGGTTCATTGATTATGTTAAGGTGTATGATTTTAATAGTTATGTGTTAAAAATTAAATTAATAAATATGACATGTTTAATTTAATTTAACATGACTTAGGTTATAAATTTAATTACTAGATCATGAATTTTAACCTAAGTATTTATATTTAACTAGACTTTATAATTAATTAATTAATAAAAACCATGACTATAATTAATTAAATAACATGACTTAGGTTATATTATTAATAATTAATAATACATGTTTTAACCTAAGTATTTTACCTTATTTAATTAAAAACATGATATATTTAATTAAATTCTTTTAACCTATAGTTTATTAAATTTACATGTAATAATTAATAAACTATACTTTATAACAACATGACTTAGAATAATAATCAGAAAACACTTAAGCTTATATAATTAGCTTATTTAACCAGCTTATATCTATTTATGGAAACTTTCTATTTTATAAACTTATCTATTTTAAGCAGTAATTCTATTTTTGGAAACTTTCTATTTTTGGAAACTTTCTATTTTTGGAAACTTTTTATTTTTGGAAACTTTCTATTTTTTGTAACTTTCTATTTTAGGAAACCTGCTATTTTTAGAAAGTTACTTATTATTAACAAGTATAATAATACATGAAATCCGAGTAATACTTAATCAGAATAGACAGAATGTAAGATAAATACAGTATAAAGCTTAAAACAGTAAAACATGACATGAACGTTTAAAATAAGCTAAGACATGACAAAAATCAGTTACATATTTAGTAATCAGATACTTATACACGTATGTATTTATGTAGCATTAGTGATACCGAAGTAGGACTCTCTTCCATTAGTCTTCTTCGTTCACTGGACATAAGGTACGGATTCCCGTCCTTTTAGTATGAACATTCTTTCCTTATTAGGATTCCTCGTATGCAGCCAACTGTTTTCCCATAGTATAAGTTTATATGTTTGATTGCTTATGTTTAATTTAGAATACCTATAGCCATATACATGCATGACGAGTTTCACCTAGTTATGGAGGTACCATAACCATAACACTAGAGGCATTGGTGTTATGACTTCTCCACGGCGGAGTGATTGCTCGTGGCGTCCCTTCAGCTCTTGGCCATATTATTATATTTATCATGTGGGGCGTATGGGTGCATCCTAGTTACATGTTTTTCAGCAGATTACTTAGTGTGAATGTGGTGTGTGCCTTGCATCCTTCACAAGGAGCTGATCCCTCCTACCCAAAACCAGTATATTAAATTAGAGGCAGTCCCTCTAATTTGCATGATGAGGTCACCCCTCCAATTATTCATGCACGGTGGATTTTCATGACCTATATTGGCTAATGGTAGAATATGTTAAACAGTTTTTTATAAGATAAACATAAGGCTTTTCAAACTATAAAACCAGTTTTACTAAGACTTAACCGGGTTAATCGGGACTTAGTTTATTCCGCTATTTTACGTTTATATGCTTATATTATTCATGCTTTATTGTACATCCGTGCACTGAGCGTATTGCTCAGCCGTTTTCCTTTTCATGTTCCCAAAACGGCAGGTACTCAAGGACACTCGTAGACTTTAAGCATACGTGCATATGGACTGGAAGCTTTCTAGCCTTTCTTTACTTTATGCAATATCTATACTTTGATACTCTTTCCATGGACATTGTTTAGTCCTTTCATTAAAGTACTTATGTTTGTGTGTGATGAGCTTTATTTTTGGACTACCGATGTTTGATTCCGGTATTTCCTTTTATGGTCATGTAATGTTTTAGACATTTATCCTTGTATGCTTTGATGACACGCCATAATTACGCGTGACATTCCATTATCAAAATGGGGTGTTACAATTATGGTATCAGAGCCAAGGCTTCGACCTGTAGGCTCTCAAAATATGACCTGTGATTAGTGGGTAGTCACTATGGTCTTCCTAGAACTGACAGTCGTTTTTCATGCATTCATCATTTTTATGCATACATATATATATGTCATTGTCGCAGGTTTATACTAAGTAATGGTTGGTACAGGACTGGCCCTGTTTAGTCGCATGTGTTTTATCGAAACTTTTAAATTTGGGACCGACCCATAGGCGTCCCCTCGCCATGTCTTTTATTTTGGGTGAACTGACCATAGGCGTTCACTCTCGAGCATAAAAAAGTTTTCATAAAACTGCACATGCATTCATATACAAATTTTCTTGCATAAAGTTTTTCTCGTGGTTTATTGGTATAATTTTTTTTTCATGTATATATTTTATGTTTGATCTGTTTAATCATATGTTCTATGTTATACTGTCAGATGGTTCTCACACGCGAGCAGGAACAACTTAATGCAGCGATCCAAGCTGCAATGCAAGTTTTGCTTCCTCAACTGAGGAATGACATCAGGGCTGAGGTTCAGGCTGCCAACAATCAGCAGCAAAACCAAGCACCTCCTCCTCCTCCTCCCCCGGTGACATTGGCAATATGTCTGGAGAGATTCCACAAGCTCCGTCCTCGAGCTTTCGAGAGAACAGATAGCCCCAGTAAAGCTGAAAGCTGGTTGGCTCACATCGAGAAGATCTTCGATGCTATGGGTTGTGACCCCGTGTACAAGGCGAGGTTGGCATGCTACCGGTTCGAAGGCGATGTGTTAAATTGGTGATTAGCATTGAAGCAGTCTGAGGGAGGTGATAATTGGGTGGCTGGTTTGACATAGGCTCAGTTCAGAGATAGGGTGATGGAGCAGTTCTTTCCCAAGGCTGAGCAAGACAAGCTTAAGAGGGATAACCATGGGATCCGACAGAGAGCTGGGGAGAATAGCAATGAGTTTATGCAGCGTTTTCTTCGCTTAGCTGGTTTCCTTGGTGCAGCGATAGGTACTCCTGAAGAGCAGGCACACCATTTTAGGTGGGCTCTTCGCACATCGGTCGCAAACAATCTGGTGTGTGCTACGTTCAACACTGTTGCACAAGTGGCCGATGCGGCACGTAAGCTGGAGATGCTGCATGAGAGAGATGAGTGTGGGGAAGCTGAGAAACCCGACAAGAGGTAAACATTCGTATTCAAGCGGTGACCAATCTGTATTCTTCTTTATATGTCAATTATTCATCTCTTTAAATTGTATCTTCCAGGCAGAAAACTGGGGAACGGTCTCAGCCGGCTACTCAGCAGCATCCTAATCAGCCCAAGGGAAACGGCCAGACTAACGACCGTTCTGCTACGGATAGGCGTGGTAGTAATGACAATTACCGTAACAGCGCTGGACACTCTAACGGCAACAGGTCCTAATACTTACGTATTTTCTTATGATTTCATGTTATAACTCATTATTCTGACACTCTAGTAAATCTTCTACCAAGAACCATGGAAACGGTAGGGACCAGAACCAGAGAGGTTCACAGCCTAGTCGTCCAGCTATTACTGGTATTCAATCATACGATTATTCGCATTGTCCTTTGTACCCTATTATCATGTCTCATGTAAAATGTTTTATCAGGTCCTCAGCCAGCCAGAGCACCTGCTGGAGGATATATTCATCCTCTTTGTTCTACTTGCCACCGTAGGCACCCAGGGCCATGTTGTCGTAACACTGACACATGCTTCAAGTGTGGTCTTCCTATCCATCTCATGAAGGACTGCCGTAAGGGCGAGATGGAGGGCACATTGGGACATGCTGATACCAAGCCGCCTCCTACCACTGGGCGTGTCTACGCGACATCTCGAGATCAGGCCAACAAGTCTACAGGTACCATCACTGGAATCTTGTATATGTATGGTCAGGCTGCGTGCGTTCTATTTGATACGGGTGCTACTCACTCGGTCATTTCTACTTTTTATGCTAAGAACATTAGGATGCTCCCCATGCCACTAGATAATATACTGAGTATTTCCACGCCCTTGAGAGACTCTGTACGCATAACCCATGTATACAAGAGTCTTCCCCTAGAATTTGACGATAAGGTTCGTCCTGTTGACGCACTTCCGCTGGACATGAATGACTTTGACATGATTTTGGGCATGGATTGGCTATCCAAGCATCATGCTACCCTAGACTGCCATTCATATCGAGTTATCTTCGGTGATGTTAATGCACCAGAGTACATTCACAACGGGTTCGTACCCAGAAGGTCTGTACAAATCATATCTACCCTGCAAGCGCGTGCACTACCGTCACATGGCTGCGAGGATTATCTAGCTACGGTTCACGACATGGATGCTGAATCTCCATCAATTCAGGATCAACCAATAGTGTCGGAATACCAAGATGTATTTCCAGAAGAACTTCCGGGCATACCACCTGCACGAGAAGTGGAATTTAATATCGAGCTCATCCCAGGAGCTGAACCAATTTCCAAGGCTCCTTATCGCATGGCTCCCATAAAGTTAAAGGAGCTGAAGGATCAACTGCAAGAACTTCTAGAACGAGGTTTTATTCGACCGAGCGCATCTCCATGGGGCGCATCGGTCTTATTTGTTAAGAAGAAGGACGGCAGTATGCGTCTTTGCATAGACTATCGCGAGCTCAACAAAATTACTATCAGGAATTGGTATCCACTGCCACGCATAGACGATCTGTTTGACCAACTCCAAGGGGCCAAACACTTCTCCAAGATTGATCTTAGGTCAGGCTACCATCAACTACGGTTAAAGGAGCAGGATATCGCCAAGACTGCTTTTCGTACCCGCTATGGCCACTATGAATTCGTAGTCATGCCATCCGGCCTGACAAATGCTCCAGCAATGTTCATGGATTTGATGAACAGAATCTTCCATGAATTTCTGGACAAGTTCGTCATTGTCTTCATCGATGACATCCTGATTTTCTCAAAGTCCAAGGAGGAACACGAAGACCATCTTCGTACAATACTACAGATTCTTCGCCAGAAGCAGTTGTATGCTAAATTCTCCAAGTGTGAGATCTGGTTAGAAAAGGTGGCATTCTTAGGTCACATTGTATCAGCAGAAGGAATCACTATGGATCCAGCGAAGGTTGAGGCTATTACGAAGTGGTTGAGGCCGACATCAGCGACTGAAGTTCGTAGTTTCTTAGGCTTAGCTGGCTATTACCGTAGGTTCGTGGAGAAATTTTCCCGCTTAGCACTACCATTGACCAAACTGATGCGGAAAGGGGAGAAATTCGTCTGGACTGAAGAACAAAAGAAGAGCTTTGAAGACCTGAAGCATAAACTACTATCTACACCTATTCTTACTCTCCCATCTCGTACGGGTGGATTTCAAATCTACAGTGATGCATCGGGGAAGGGACTTGGCTGTGTTCTCATGCAACATGGGAAAGTGATCGCGTACGCTTCACGACAGCTTAAGCCTTATGAAGAAAATTACCCTACGCATGACTTCGAACTTGCTGCAGTCGTGTTTGCATTGAAGATATGGAGACACTACTTATATGGAGAATCATGTGACATTTTCACGGACCACAAGATCTTGAAGTATATCTTCACTCAACGTGAATTGAACATGAGGCAGAGGAGATGGTTAGAGCTGTTGAAGGATTATGACATTAATCTACAGTATCATCCCGGAAAGGCGAATGTAGTAGCAGATGCACTTAGCAGGAAGTCCGGAATGATCAACGACATTAAAATTGAGGAGGAAATCATAAGAGACATGGAGCGACTAGACATCGAGATCATGGTACGTGGACAGCACGGTTACTAGGCTAATCTTAGAGTAGAACCCGAGTTACTCTCTAAGATCAAGGAAGCTCAGAAAGATGATGGAGAAATCTGGGCGATAGTTCAGAATTTGGAGAAACATACGGAATTCAGAGTAGATGCAGATGGTATCGTATGGCAGGGCACGAGACTTTGTGTTCCTGATGATCAAGAACTCCGGGAAGCCTTGTTAGCTGAAGCTCATCGCTCCCCATTCTCTATACATCTTGGTTCGACTAAGATGTACCATGACATCAAGCAGTACTTTTGGTGGAGTGGCATGAAACAGGATGTGGCCACTTACGTCTCCAAATGTCTTACCTTCCAGCAGGTTAAGATCGAGCATCAGCGATCTGGCGGTCTCTTTCAACCGTTAGATATCCCAGAGTGGAAGTGGGACAAAATCACCATGGATTTTATTACTGGTCTTCCGCCTACCAAGAGGAAGCACGATGCAATTTGGGTTATCGTAGATCGACTTACCAAATCAGCTCATTTCTTACCGATCCGCAAGGATGATTCGGTAAGTAAACTCGCCGATACGTATAGAAGAGAGATCATGAGACTCCACGGTGCTCCATCCAGCATCGTCCCAGACAGAGATCCTCGTTTCACTTCGCGATTTTGGAAGAGTCTGCAGAAAGCTTGGGGTAAACAACTAAGCTTAGCACGGTTTTTCATCCTCAAATAGACGGGCAGTCGGAGCGAACGATTCAGACATTGGAGGACATGTTGAGGTCATGTGCGTTGGAATGGACGGGTGATTGGGACGATTATATCTGTTTGGTGGAGTTTTGATACAACAACAGTTGGCACGCAAGTATCAAGTGTGCTCCTTTAGAGATGTTGTATGGCAGAAAGTGTCGCACCCCAATCTGCTGGGATCAGGTTGGCGAGCGAACACTTGAAGGACCAGAGATCATAGAGATGACTAATGAGAGGGTCGCAGTAGCTAAGCAGAAACTTTAGGAAGCACTGTCACGTCAGAAGAGTTACGCCAATAAGCATCGTAAGGACATACATTTTAACGTAGGAGATCACGTCTTTCTTAAGGTTTCGCCGGCTCGTGGTGTTAGACGCTTCGGGATTAAAGGGAAGCTCAGTCCTCGTTTCATCGGACCGTTTGATATCATTGAACGAGTCGGTGAAGTATCTTACCGGTTAGCGTTACCTCCACAGCTTTCGCATGTACACAATGTCTTTCAGAGGGTACCAGTATCATCCCTTCACATGGTTCAGTATCCACTAGAACAGATACGTGAAGAGCTCACTTTCATAGAAGAACCCGAACGAGTTCTTGACAGACAAGAACGAGTCATGAGAAGGAAGACGATTCCATTCGTCAAAATCCTTTGGAGGGATCATACCGAGCGGGAAGCCACTTGGGAAACAGAGGAGTCTATCCGGGCTTCTTACCCTCATTTCATATTTTGATTTCGGGTATGTTCTTCTTTTCCAGTTACTTTATCTATAATTCAGGGACGAATTATTCTTTTTAGGAGGGAAAAGTTGTAAAACCCGCATGCTTTTAGCATGAATAGTACCCTTAAGATCGTACGTACTAGATTAAAATTTTCCTCTTATAGCATGTTTACGTTCACGTATACGAATTTTAAGTATTACGTACGTGTTAGAACACGATAAGTATTTATTACGTATGAACACACAATAATTATTCAAATAATGATTATAATCACGAACATGCGATCATGAAATCATGAACGTATTTTAATCACGAGCTAATATTAATTACGTATATATATTTATTACGAACACGAATAAATATATTAGGTCACGATCAATAATTAACTAGAACACATAAAACACGAACACGATAAAACACAAACGCACACTAAAATAATTAGACTCGAAAAAGGTACGGGTTACCCCATGTGGGGCCCCCTACCCGCGGCTACACCAAGAAGGATGGGCCAAGCCCATTTTAATTTTTACTAAAATAAGGGAATTAGGAAAATCTTGGTCATTTTTCACAATACAGGAAAAATAACAAAACCCTAAATCTTTTTCTTCCTTCTCTCCCTTGGCCGCCGGATATACAACACAAAAAGGGGGTGTTCGATTGATTTTTGATCTTAGAAATCGTGCAAGCATTCGTGTGTGTTCATCCTTTATTGATCCACGCATTCGGTATAACCTTTTTAACCTTTTTCTTTTATGTTTTGATTTGTTAAATCACATAAAATCATGATTTTTTTAATAACTAATTAAAAACATTTATTAAAACATGTAAATGGTCATGGGTAAATCAAACAAGGGTTTTTAGGGGTGTTTTGATGTTGTCCGACGCCTAACCGAGACCAAGGGGGGTCTCGGCTTGGCTTATTAACCACCACCGAGACCTCATGGTCTCGATATGGTGGTGGTGGTCCCACGGCAGCAGCAAACAAGGGGTACCCCGACCTTGGTTCAGGGTATGGTGTTGATTACGGGTCCGGTTCATGGTTGCTAGTCACGATCCGATTCATTGATTATGTTAAGGTGTATGATTTTAATAGTTATGTGTTAAAAATTAAATTAATAAATATGACATGTTTAATTTAATTTAACATGACTTAGGTTATAAATTTAATTACTAGATCATGAATTTTAACCTAAGTATTTATATTTAACTAGACTTTATAATTAATTAATTATTAAAAACCATGACGATAATTAATTAATTAACATGACTTAGGTTATATTATTAATAATTAATAATACATGTTTTAACCTAAGTATTTTACCTTATTTAATAAAAAACATGATATATTTAATTAAATACTTTTAACCTATAGTTTATTAAATTTACATGTAATAATTAATAAACTATACTTTATAACAACATGACTTTGAATAATAATCAGAAAACACTTAAGCTTATATAATTACCTTATTTAACTAGCTTATATCTATTTATGTAAACTTTCTATTTTTAGAAACTTATCTATTTTAAGCAGTAATTCTATTTTTGGAAACTTTCTATTTTTGGAAACTTTCTATTTTTGGAAACTTTCTACTTTTGGAAACTTTCTATTTTTGGTAACTTTCTATTTTAGGAAACCTACTATTTTTAGAAAGTTACTTATTATTACACAACAAGTATAATAATACATGAAATACGAGTAATACTTAATCAGAATAGACAGAATGTAAGATAAATACAGTATAAAGCTTAAAACAGTAAAACATGACATGAAAGTATAAAATAAGCTAAGACATGACATAAAATCAGTTACGTATTTAGTAATCAGATACTTATACACGTATGTATTTATGTAGCATTAGTGATACCGAAGTAGGACTCTCTTCCGTTCGTCTTCTTCGTTCACTGGACATAAGGTACAGATTCCCATCCTTTCAGTATGGACATTCTTTCCTTATTAGGATTCCCCGTATGCAGCCAACTGTTTTCCCATAGTATAAGTTTATATATTTGATTGCTTATGTTTAATTTAGAATACCTATAGCCATATACATGCATGACCAGTTTCACCTAGTTATGGAGGTACCATAACCATAACACTAGAGGCACTGGTGTTATGACTTCCCCACGGCGGAGTGATTGCTAGTGGCGTCCCTTCAACTCTTGGCCATATTATTTTATTTATCATGTGGGGCGTATGGGTGCATACTAGTTACATGTTTTTCAGCAGATTACTCAGTGTGAATGTGGTGTGTGCCTTGCATCCTTCACAAGGAGCTGATCCCTCCTACCCAAAACCAGTATATTAAATTAGAGGCAGCCCCTCTAATTTGCATGATGAGGTCACCCCTCCAATTATTCATGCACGGTGGATTTTCATGACCTATATTGGCTAATGGTAGAATATGTTAAACAGTTTTTTATAAGATAAACATAAGGCTTTTCAAACTATAAAACTAGTTTTACTAAGACTTAACCGGGTTATTTGGGACTTAGTTTCTTCCGTTGTTATATGTTTATATGCTTATATTATTCATGCTTTATTGTATATCCGTACACTGAGCGTATTGCTCAGCCGTTTTCCTTTTCATGTTCCCAAAACGGTAGGTACTCGAGGACGCTCGTAGACTTTAAGCGTACGTGCATATGGACTGGAAGCTTTCTAGCCTTTCTTTACTTTATGCATTATCTATACTTTGATACTCTTTCCATGGACATTGTTTAGTCCTTTCATTTACAGTACTTATGTTTGTGTGTGATGAGCTTTACTTTTGGACTACCGATGTTTGATTCCGGTATTTCCTTTTATGGTCATGTAATGTTTTAGACATTTATCCTTGTATGCTTTGATGACACGCCATAATTACGCGTGACATTTCATTATCAAAATGGGGTGTTACAGAGAATATCTTACACCTTTTATAACATCGGAGTTTTTTATACCATAAGAGCACATCATAAGCCATCATACTTTAGCTTACATACTTCCACTTTTTTTCTCATCATTTTTTCTTTTTTTCACTTTTTTTTTCTTTGTTTTTTTTCACATCACACATAAGCTCTTTTTTTTAGCCATTCGGGACCGTTTCTTATACAAGTCATCCCGAACGCTTTATACACTCCTTTTAAGATTGATATAAAGACCAATTATTCAGAAAATGAATATCTATCCTATAGGTGCATACTAAGACACATCAGCACATGGGAACCGGTTAATTTAGTCTGTTTAATTAAATGGGAACAACTATACTTCGTGCCTATTGGTACATCACATGATGGAATTATCTACCACATAGTCTAATTATACAATACATTGAATTAAGCTAACCTTCCTAATTTCATTACAACAATACAAGAATTGGGTTATTTCACATAAAATTGTCTCAGCTAAGTGCAATGCTATCCATCATAAATATTGACGTCTGACCCATGCTAACAACTAAAGTATCACCTTGCGCGGGTGATGAATCAGGTAGGCAAGCCCAGCATATGACTACCACCAATAATTATTACAGTTCTCCATCTCTTTTCTAAGGCCACCATGCGCGGGCGACGAGCCGGATAAGATCAATTCTAAGTGTCCTAACCCAACTACTACATTACTATATTTCATATTCTTCTATTCAAATTTTTACTCGATCTAAGCAAAGGTAAGTAGAGGGAATTCAATGGGCGTGGTTTGATCATCTACTAATTATACATATGCCTAACTACATGCAAACAATCAAATCAATTTAATAACCAATTTATACAATGGAATCGGGTGCACCTGATAATTATGGCCAAATCCTCTAGCTTGCTCCAATAAATCATCCACAAGCTAATCTTCAGAATCTGCAAACACTCAATAAACAAATATGTAGAAGAAACTTCCACATCTAATTAGCACAAGACTCTTATAATGTGATTTAAATTTTTTAAAAATTTTCAATTTTTCCCAAAAATCACATTTTAACCCATTTTGACCAAAATTTCACACAAAAACATGTAACACATGTGCCACCCCCCCCTCAACTTAAAGCATTGCATTGCCCCTAATGCAAAAACTTTAAATTGAAATTTTGGTTAAAAATAAATTTGACAAACTCACACAAAAACAAAAACCTAACTCACTTTCGTAGGAATCACGGTTGCATTTAGCGTATGCAACAAGCCTTTAAACCACTCGGTAGCCTGACTGGACGAGTTTTGTCTCGTGAGGGTTTGTAGTGAACAGACCCACAAAGTTTCAAACACACACAAAGATAAGATAATAAATTGAAAAAGAAAATACACACACTACAAACCACGAGTTGCCTCCCGCGAAGCGCTAAGTTTACCGTCTTCAGCCATACATAACTCATATGAGCTATTGAGACGGTTGGAGTGGTTCCAAGTAAACCACATCCACCGTTTCCATCTGATCATTCTCCAACTCAACATACGGCTTCAACCGGTGTCCATTAACTTTAAAAGGCTCTCCTCCCACCATATTTTTTATTTCAATGGCTCCGACTGGTGAGACTTGAGTCACAATGTATGGACCCGTCCATTTACTTCTCAACTTTCCAGGAAAAAGCTTAAGTCTAGCATTGAATAACCAAACTTTTTGACCAACCAAGAAAGATTTCTTGGCGATGTGACGGTCATGAAAAGCTTGGTTTTCTCCCTATAAATCCTAGAACTCTCATAAGCATCACGTCTAATCTCATCTAGTTAAGATAACTGAAGTTTCCTAGAACTACCTGCTTTCTCTAAATCCAGATTAACGGTCTTAATCGCCCATTCAGCCCTATGCTCTATCTCAACCGGTAAATGACATGCCTTTCCATATACCAACTTATATGGTGACATACCAATAGGAGTCTTAAAATCCGTCCTATATGCCCACAAGGCATCATCTAACCTCAAGGACCAATCTTTCCTATCACTACGAACGGTATTTTCTAAAATTCGCTTAATCTCCCTATTAGATACTTCCACCTGCCCACTAGTCTGTGGGTGATAAGGGGTAGCTATCCTATGATTAACTCCATAGTGTTTCAATAATTTTCCAAATCTAAAATTCTTAAAGTGGGAACTCCCATCACTAATGATAGCCTTAGGAATTCCATGCCTAGCAAAGATATTTTTCTTAACAAACTTAAGAACTACACTATGGTCATTGGTTATAGTAGCCTCAGCCTCTACCCACTTAGAAACATAATCAACTGCCACTAAAATGTACACATTGCCATGGGAAGTGGAGAATGGCCCCATAAACTCAATACCCCACACGTCAAAGATCTCAACAACAAGTATGGAATTCATAGGCATTTGATCACGCCTTGAAATCCCACCAACTTGTTGGCAACGAATACATGATTTCACAAAAGACTGGGCATCCTTGAATATATTCGGCCAAAAGAAACCGCTTTGTAGGATTTTACGCCCAATTTTCGTAGCACCAAAGTGTCCACCACATGCATAACAATGTCAATGAGCCAATATGTCCATATGCTCGTGGTCAGGGACACATCTCCTAACAACTTGGTCAGCACACACTTTATAGAGCTCATGATCCTCCCAAAAATAATGCTTCAACTGAGAGAAGAAGTATTTTCTTTGTTGTTTGGACCAAAAATCCGGAAGTTTTTTAACAGCTAAGTAATTAACTATATTTGCGTACCAAACCTTAGAAACCTCAAATAAACTTTCAGTGGGAAAGTTTTCCTTAATCACATCAGAAGGGTTGAACGGCGGAGGGATAATTCTAGACAAATGGTCGGCAACTACATTTTCTGACCCCTTTTTATCCTGGATCTCTAGATTAAATTCTTGTAAAAGCAAAATCCACCTAAGCAACCTCGGTTGTGTCTCTTTCTTAGTCAACAAATGTCTTAAGGCACTATGATATGAAAATACTATCACCTTAGAATGCCCCTAAATATATGAACTAAACTTATCAAGAGCAAAAACCATGGCTAACAACTCTTTTTCAGTAGTGGTGTAATTCATTTGAGCTTCTGAAAAAGTCTTACTAGCATAAAAGATTACAACGGGTTTCTTATCGACCCGCTGTCCTAGAACCACCCCAGCGGCATAGTCACTCGCATCACACATGATCTCGAAAGGCTTCGACCAACCAGGTGATTGTAGAATATGGGCTTCTACAAGCTTTTGCTTAAGCATGTTGAATGCTTTAAGACATGATTCATTAAAGTCAAAGCGTTCATCTTTTAAAAGTAGAGTACAAAGAGGCTTTGATATAGAACTAAAATCTTTAATAAATCGCCTATAGAACCCAGCATGACCAAGAAAATATCGCACACCTTTGATGGTAGTGGGATGAGGAAGGGTTGAAATTACTTGCACCTTGGCACGGTCAACCTAAAATCCTTTTTCAGACACAACATGCCCTAATACAATTCCCTCTCGAACCATGAAATGGCTCTTCTCCCAACTGAGCACCAGATTAGTTTCGGTGCATCTTTTTAACACACTTTCAAGCTGATCAAGGCAGCTTTCAAATGATTGACCAAAGATGGAGAAATCATCCATAAATATCTCTACAGATTCTCCAACCATGTCAGAAAAGATACTCATCATACACCGCTAAAAGGTAGCGGGTGCATTACACAGGCCAAAAGGCAATCTTCAAAATGCAATTGTCCCATAAGGACACGTAAACGTAGTTTTGGCCTCGTCATCAGGATGGATGGGTAATTGATTATAACCGGAGTACCCATCCAGGAAGCAATAGAACTTCTTACTAGAAAGCTTCTCAACTATTTTATCAATGAAGGGTAGTGGGAAGTGATCTTTAGATGTGGCATTATTCAGCTTACGGTAATCTATACAAACTCTCCACCCAGTAACTGGTTGGGTTGTGAGTTTTTCCCCATTCTCGGTTTCCACAACGGTGATTCCAGCCTTTTTAGGCACCGTTTGAGTGGGACTTAACCATTTACTCTCCGAGATGGGATAGATGATACCAGCATCTAACCATTTAAGAACTTCCGTCTTCACTACCTCTTTCATATTAGGATTCAGACGCCTTTGCGCATCTCTGGATGGCTTAATATCTGGGTCCGTAACAATTCGATGCATACATAATGAAGGGCTGATCCCTTTCAAATCTACAATTGTCCATCCCACCGTTGCTTTGTACTTGGAAAGCACTTTTAGAAGTTCTTCCTCTTGTGATTCAGAAAGAGCAGAAGCAACAATAACGGGTAAAGTATTGTTAGGCCCTAGAAAAACATATTTGAGATTGGATGGCAAAGGTTTTAGTTCAAGAGTTGGAGGCACCTCTAGAGACGGCTTCGTGGCCGTGTCAAAAGTAGAAGGCAAGTGGTCCACCTTATAAGACCAAGGTGGTTTTTGATGGTCCAAAGAACTGACCAAACACTATTGAATATCTTGAACTTCTGCAACATCAAGAATCTCCTCATTCTCACCAGTTAGATATAATTCCAAAGGATCATCCTTAAGCATACGAGATGCATGCTTTTGGACTTCCTCGTCGATCACATCTACTTGATAACATTCATTCATCGTAGGATAATTGATAGAATTAAACACATTCAATCTTATCTTCTTATTACCGAATGCAATATCCATGGCGCCAGTGCGACAATTAATCCTAGCATTTATCGTGGCTAAGAATGGGCGCCTAAGGATAATAGTTGGTTGAACATCCTTGTATTGTGACTCGGTGTCCATAACAAAGAATTCAACTGGGTAATAGAAGTCATCAACTTTCACAATAACATCCTCTAAGATACCTCTCGGAATTTTGTAGATCGATCGGCTAAGGAAATAATGGTGTCTGTCTTACGAAGAGTTCCTAAGTCATACTTATCGACCAAACTAGCAGGAAGGTTGTTGATACTGGCACCAAGATCAAGGAGCGCCTTCTTAATGGCAATATTTCCGACCACCACTGAAATCAATGGTGCTCCAGGATATTTGAATTTAGGAGGAAGAGAGCTAGATAAGACTGCACTAACATGCTCAGTTAGGTCAATCTTTTTAGGCAAAGATGCCTTCAGCTTCCTCTTCTGGGTACACAAGTTCTTTAAAAACTTAGCATAAGCAGGATTTTACTTAATAGCATCAATAAGGGGGAGATTAATCTTAACTTGCTTGAAAGTCTCCCACATATTCTCAGCATGAGGACCCTTTTTAGCTAACCTTGCAGATGTTGATTTTTCCAAAGCTGTAGGGTATGGTGTGCTGGACACACCACCCTTCCTAACTTCGGAAGATTCAGTAGCTTTAGGATTTGGTGTTGTTGGTTTAGGAAAATCATTTAACAAATCATTTACCAACTCAGAACCGAACTTAACATTATCAGAATTTTTACCTTCAACAATAATTCCGTCATCAGTAACGAAATCCTCGACATCAGGAGAATTTGGAATTCCCTTGTCATTGTTGTAGATTTTACCGTTCCGAAGAGATGTCACCATATTCACGTGCTCATTTCCATTTTTCTTGTGTGCGGGATTCATGGTGGGGTAGCTCGGTAGCTTTCCCTCATTTCTTTTGTTTAATTGATCCGCCAATTGACCAACTTGTCTCTCAAGAGCTGCAATAGATTTAGTAGTAGTCTCGTGTCTTTGATCGGTGACCTCAAATTTTCTATTGATCTCTTGATTGTTGGCAGACAATGAATCCATAAGCCTATCAAACGTTCGGTCAAGGTTCAAGAGACGGTTGTCATCTTGCCCTTGGCCCTGATTTGGATATTGCTGTTGTGGCCTATGATTGTAAGAATTTTGTTGGAAGTTAGATGAATCGCTACCCTCATACCTTGGTTTGTAACCATAGTGTTGTTGTGTAAAACCCGCATGAAAATACCATTAAATTAAAACTTTTATTATTTAAATAATGCACGATAAGTATTTATGTATATTTAATACTACATGACAAGATATACCGTGAAAGTAAATCATGAAGATACGAACACATGAGAACACAAGTTATGACACGAAATAATTAAAACGGGCTTTATGTTAAGCATAAGCCTTACAAGTTTAGTCTAGGCCCAAAGCCCGGCTCATTAACATGTTTAACCAACAAAAAAAATCAAGTTTCTTAATCAATCTATAACAATAAGGTAATAATAATTTTGGGCAACACAATTGACGTGTGAATTTCTTAAACATGTATTTGACTAGGCCCATATTAAAAGTATTTAGTCATAATCCTCATGGATTAAAACACGTTATGTTTCATTTATTCATAATCCATTTATTAATTAGCCATATCACAATTTGATTTAGTCAAATATATGGCATAATGCTATTCCCGTAACTCTCGGCATTCATTTCTTAATCACTATTACGTTTCCACAATTATTTCCTTCTTGGGCTCATGATCCATTTATAATTCAAATGATTCATCGACATTCACAAACCATCCTGACAACCTTATTAAATTCGATGAAAGAGACGCACCATATTTAAGCGAAGTTTTAATTCACGTTCTATAATACACAAGTGTTCAGTTATGTCCCCGGTGATCGAAAAATTGGTTCTCTTGAATTCATGTTCGGGTTAAAAGGTTCTGGTTAGTTGCTCGCCGGCTGTCGTTCGAACTAAGGCAAAAGGTTTTGATTCATTGTCCGTATACACGTGGTTGGTTGGGTTCGATGATGGTGAAACGACGTTATGCATATGTGTTCGAGGTGAATCGGTAACGACGTTGTCTGTATGTTTTCGCGTTTGATTCGGTTTTACTGCTTGTTTTCACTTTCACGCTTGAAGTCTGTCTCGGAGGTAATTATGCCGTATTTGTATAATGATCGCATGATCATACATGCTCATTTTTGAATTCATGCTATAAGTTTTTGATCACAAGTCACCATTTCACATTGACATTGATATGTCTCATGCAAGTTATAAAAGACATGTACATACGTATGCATTATTGAACTGAAAGCATAAGGAGGATTGGATCTCAACTCACTGTTAATGTTATTGCCTTAGCATGATAAGTATACACTATTATTAATGAGCTAAGGAAATTTTCAACCAGTATGACAGTAATCGGATGGTAAAATAGAGACGTACACAGTACATCGATAATTAATAATTGGTATATAAATTCATGTAGATAAATGTCAAGCGAGATTAAGCCGATTTTATTTCGACTTGTATCCGGTTAATTAAAAATCAACTTTATTAATATTTGACTTATTTAAATCATGACTTATTAATAAATACTTATAATTAACCATGGCTTAATACTTCATGACTTATAAGAGTTAGCTTAATTAATATACTTATTAAACCATGACTTATATAAATTAGCTTATTCGATTATAACAAGATAAATTACTTATGTATATTAAACGAGCTTATTACTATTTATGGAAACTTGTTAGTTTTGGAAAGTTACTATATATAGAAACCTGCTATTTTTTTAGAAAGTTACACATTATGAAATATCAAGTAGAATAACACATGAAACATGAAATACAGTATCAAGAACTCACGAACCACGCCAGATTAAGAATATACATAATAATACATGAACAAGTGTAACCAGTCAAGAACAAGTAAATCAAGTAAAGAACCAGTAATTCATGTCATGCACAAACAACTCATTCATGTCCCTTTGTCATGTAGCTCATGTGAAGTCAGAGTAGATCTTCCACTTTCATTCTTATTTCAATTACTGGACACGAGGTACGGATTTCCCGTCCTTTCAGTAAGGACTTCCTTTCTATGCATGATTAGGATTCCTCGTCTACAGCCTAATGTTTTCCCCAGTATATGTTTAAGTTTATCAGTAATCATGTTAATAATTAAATAAATTGCCTGAGCATTATATACAAGCATGACCAGTTTATGTACTAGTTACGGAGGAACCGTAACCATGGCACTAGAGGCACCAGTGTTGTGACTCACCTGTAGGAGAGTGATATCCCACAGCGTCCCACTCAGCTCAGCTTGGCCATTTTTATTAGTATTATTAGTGGGGCGTATGGATGCATCCTAGGCTTATCAGTTTACAGTTATCAAGTGAATGTGGTGTGTGCTCTACATCCTTCACATTGGAGTTGATCCCTCCACCCAACACAGTATTTAGAGGTCACCCCTCTACAACATTTAGAGGTCACCCCTCTACAGCATGACGAGGTCACCCCTCTAGTTATTCATGCATCGTTGTTACAACACATGACCTGTATAAGCTCTAGCAATTAAAATACAGTAAATGCATGTTTTCAGACCCAACAGTTATAAAATCAGTTTTATTATTTATAAATCAGGTATATCAGATTTTACACAGTTTGCTTCCGTTGTCATAACAATTTTAGTTTCAGTGTTTGTTTCCAGTATTTTATTATCATGCTTCATATCCGTTCACTGAGCGTTATGCTCAGCCGTATTTCTTTCATGTTCTAACGGCATGTACACTAGGACACTCTAAAGATTCTGAGAGCATGTGCATTGGATGGAAGCCGTCCAGACTTCTTTACTTTATGCACTTCATTTTTATATTGTCGTTGGACATTGTTCAGTCCTTCCTTCAGTATTTTACTTTCATGTTTTGAGCTTATGTTGGATTACCGATGTTTGATTCCGGTATTTCCGTTATGGTCAATTAATGTTTTAGGACATTTACCTTATGCTTTGATGACACGTCATAAATACACGTAACAGTCCACTTATCCAAGTGGGGTGTTACATGTTGTTGGGCATTATTAGGGCGATTGTCTTCATCTTTCCAACGGAAATTAGGGTGATTGCGCCATCCATGATTATAACTTTCAGAGAATGGGTCATTTCGTGGACGACCTCCATAAAATCCATTCACCTCCTCATTTGGTGGCGCCCCCCAACTTAGACAATTATCGACTGAATGACTTGGATCACCACACGTTGAACACCCACTATGCGACACATTTGACACATTTGGCATACCATTTCCTAGATTTCTCAACACAAGATCAACTTTCTTACTTAACTAGCTAATTTTAAAATTTATGCCACGTTGGTTAAACACAAAATTGGCGAAAGATGGGTGGTTGTTTCGATCTACTGAAGCTTGGGTCTTGGAACCTTTACTTAGTTTTTCAAAAAACTCCCATTCTTCCTCCATAGGTCGCGAGAAAAACCTACCCCCACCAGTGGCAATCACAAATTGTTGGTTGTTATAATCCAACCCATCATAGAAGACTTTGACAAGCTCCCATTTTGGAACATCATGATGAGGGCATGTTCTTAATAACTCCTTAAGTCTACTAAATGCTTCATGAAACTACTCGCCTGGGATTTGACAAAAGGATTTAATCTTATTCCTAATGGCAGCAGTTTTACTTATAGAATAAAATTCCTCAAGAAAAGCAGATTGCATTTCAGACCATGAGTTAATACTACCTGGCTCAAGAGATGAGAACCAGTCCTTAGCTTGATCTTTAAGAGAAAAAGGAAAAAGGCGAAGTCTTACCTCATCCTTTGTAATGTTATTAACCTGATGTGTGTCAGCAATTGAGAAGAATTCTCACTGATGTGCGTATGGCTCCTCACGACCTCGAAACACTGGCAAAATTTCTATGAGGTTTGGCTGGATCTTGAAGTTACTTGTAACCCCTTTAATCGGATTCGGATAAACGATAGGCGAGGGATCCTCGAAGATCCCCGACCTGTAATAAGAATCAACACCCCATGGTGGAGATTCTTCTCCGCTACTACTTCCGCTAGCATCTCCGCCAACATCTTCGTCACTTGGCATTTCAGCGAAAACCTCTGCTAAACCTGAAAAATCAAGATTAGTAGAAAACTGTCGAAACATTTTCCTTCTCAATCGTGCACTTTTCTCAACCTCAGGATCGTAAGCTAACGGTGATGTACGTCCCGATCTACGTGTGCGCATACACTAACCTACACACTCACAAGAAACAAACAAAACAAACAAAACAAACAAAACAAGAAAAATAAAATCTTTTTTAATTTTTTTATTTTATTTAAGAAAAATATTAACAAAAACTTAAACGAAAATCTCACTAGTCCCCGACAGCGGCGCCAAATTTTTGATCGACGTCGAAGTGCCGGTAAAAAATAACCTAATTACCTTATACTAAATAGGGTAAGCGGGTATCAATCCATGAGGAATATGTGGTTTTAGTTTAAGTTTTGGGTTGATCACTGATCAATAAAAGTTTTGGTTTTGAAATCTACCAACTAAAATACTTTTAATAATAAAAATGCTGATTAAAAGTTAAAATACTTATTAAACTAATAATAAAGCTAGAGAAATATAATAAAGATGTAAACAATTAAAAGAAAAATGCAATCCCTTCCAACTCCTAATATTTATGGTTGATCACACTTATAGATTATCGAAGCTTTTCGAACCGATTACAAAGATTATTTCGACTTAATATGAATGAATTAATGTCGGCCTTTATTATGTTTATCAATGACTCTCGATAATAAATCTTATATTAATCCAACCAATAATTATGTTTTAACAATTTATTTAGGTACAATTTATATTGGTTATACGACCATCTTTTTCTTTAACTAAATAGAATAAGAATGAACCGTTAACTAATAATAATTTGTCTTGTATTAAACATAATATTAAATCAAATAATATAATTTATAAATAAATTATAAATCAATGTAAAATAAATATGATAATCTAAAAGTAACGATCAAACCATAAATAAAGTTACCGGAAGGGATTACAACAAAATAAGTCGGACATCGTGATGTACCCGATCCGCTTACTATTGACCAACATCTATATTACTACAATGATAAATGAATCTTTTTTTCCTTCCACTCTTTTATTTTACGTCACCCCACAAACTTCAATGTTTATTTTTTCTTCTCTTTGTTTCTTGGGCAGTGTATATGACGTCTCCCCTTCAATTCTCTTTTCTTCTTTGTCGACTCAATTGATATTTAATATCAAATGTCACTCTCTCAATCGACGTTTTTTTTCTTTATAGTTGCCGCGTCCAATGTCACCCCTTTTCAATATATATATATATATATATATATATATATATATATATATATATATATATATATATATATATATATATATATATATATATATATATATATATATATATATATATATATATATATATATATATATATATATATATATATATATATATATACATATATATATATATATATATATATATATATATATATATATATATATATATATATACATATATATATATATATATATGAGTTATTGGGTATTGGGCCCAAGAGTTATTTTTTATTTATTTATTATTTTTTTCTTTTATTCTTTTGGCATATAATAACTTTGACCCAATAAAAAAATAACCCAATGCCAATAATTGCTCAAACGAAGCCCGGACAAATAAAAAATGACCGAAAATATTGCGACGCGCTCAAATCTTTTTCTTCAATATTTCTTCTTTATTTATCAGCGCTCACAATGTCTTTTCTCCAAAAAATTAATAAAGCGTCAATTTTTATTCCACTTCGCTCATAACCTACATAATCACAAAACACATTAAAAGTACATGTATAACAAAAAATAAATATATAAATATGCTAAATTAACATGCTATTAGGTGTACGCAAAATACACCAATCAAGAATAAAACTATTTCATTCATATAAAATATAAATGTAACAAGCAGCGACTTGTGAAAAAAAAAATTCACCTTGAAGTATATTATTTAACTGAGATATTCTAAACTTTTGCGAGAATACAAGGTATCTAGGAATGTAAAGTCTAAGAACTAGCTTTGCATGTTGTACCATTTAAGTATCAACAAACAACAATCAGTATTTTCATAGTAGGAGAAGACAAACAAGCAACAAATTGCTCCGTTAAGCCTTTTGAATTGTAAAACAAATTCTATTGAGGGAGAACCCGTTCTTTATCTTGTTTCATCAACATTTTTGAATCTATGTAACATAAGATCCTGTTCGTAGCACGTTGTACTATGGTAAGTAGCTTCACTGCTTCTGGGGCAAGGAAGCCAAATGGTTTAAACGCGAAAGAAATAAATACGCGTTGATTTTTAATGCATGCTTTATCGTATTTTTTTACTTTGCACGAGATGCCTTCCATAACAACCTGACCCACTAGAAAATTTTGACTGCTTAATCCCACGAGATGAGATACCTTAGCAGATCAACGCATACATGTTTCTCTCCGACCCATCCAAAAATTAAAATGTCAGCTAGTCTGAGTGTTGATCTATCTTCTGATGGTTCAATCAAGAAATTCACATCTGCCTTTTTATTTGTAGAGATCCTGATACAAGATCCTTATTTTAACTATGAAATCTTAAAACTAATCTTATCCGATCGTATTTTTTTCGAACCATAAACTTAAAATTACAAATTTATGAATTTTATTTTTTACAATTAAAAAAACGACATATTACTTTTCCTACACATTTCATAAATATTATTCATAAAACCTTTTTTGTTTAATATTCATTTAATTTTGTATCCATAATATATAATAATTTATAAAGTCATAAAAAACTATTAAAAATAGCATTATCATATGATATTAAGATTTTGACTCGATCTCAATTTTGCAAGAAAACAAAACCTTAAAACTTTGGTTGATTGAATTTAGGGTGTTCATCGGTTCAGTTTTCGGATGTGTGGGTTGTTTGGTTCGGGTTCTTCAGTTTTAACATTTTTGAAATCAAAACCAAAACCAAACCAAACCATTTATAAAGCATGTAAAACCAAACCATATACCAAATTAGAATTCGGTTTGGTTTCGGTTAAAACCAAGAAAACCAAATTCAAAAAACTTTAAAGGAAAATCAAATGGTACGGCATGTTTGTATATATAGGAGTTAATTAGGTTTAACATTCCTATTGGATATACGTTAGATACTAGATTTCAGGATTATCAGTTTAAAATATTTTGAAAAAACCTGGAGATTTAGTTAAGGATAAAGAAAAGATTATATATATATATATATCTTTACATTATATATAACAGGAGGGAAATGCCATATAAGCAGTCATTAAATCCATGTCATCAATTTATTTTAAGCAATTTGCAGAATTAAATTAGTTCAAACAATTTTCATTTTTTCAAATTTTTGATATTTTAAAATTAATAAAAATTTGCCTTTACAAGAATTGAACCCGGGTATTTTAGTTCATAAACAAACGCGTCTACCACCAGATCATAATAACAGATGTAGTATGTTTTTTAAGAACTAAATATATAAATCAACATTCGAATTTTCTTTTAAAGTCCACACTATGTAAATTGGAATAAGGCCCAATTATTAAAGTAAAATATCATAAAACGGAAAAACCATATCTGAAAGTTTAAAACACAGATTCGACATCATCTCAAGCATAGATTAGTTCGTGGATCGATTTTTCAAAAGATGTTCTGGGCGATGATTCTGAAATTGCTTTCCTTCCTACCTTAATAATATGTAGGTATTTGTGACTATATTTACATATTAATATTTTAATTATTCTTATGCTTTGTTATTATTCTTTGTTTGCATACAGGTCGAACTAAAAAATTGTTGTTTTCTCATATGAGAGAGTTGAAGCCCGGTATTTATGTCACCCTACAATGGATACTTATACGATTGGCTACTAATGGATACAAGACTTGCTCATCAGAATTGAGAATGAATGATGTATGACCACATAAGCATACGAGGTCCTGAGTGACCCAAAGAAACGTGAGATTTATCATCAGTATGGTGAGGATGCGTTGAAAGAAGGAATAGACGGTGGTGGTGGTCATGTTCATGTTGTTCTTACTCCTGACATAAGTGGCTTCAATGGTGACCAAGAGGCTCAACGAATTGCTTGAGGCCTGCAAGTCAAACCATGACTACACAGTGACTAAACAAAGAGTACATGTCTAGCAAGACACACAGCACCAGCAGATGTCCTGCAGCATGAGTGTTTTTTCAAACCCTATTTATTTTCTATTGGCTTACTATATGAATCAGGTATCAATTCATATAATTGGGTTTAACGATCCTAAGCATCTATTTCCATAATTATTGTGAATATGAATAATAGGATCACTTCGTTGCTAATACTTTTAAATCTCTTTTTTTAATACCTTTGAATCTACCCTATAATTGGTTTTAGAGAATATAAGGGGTGTTTGGCTACATTTATTTTAAGGCCTACTATGCATTATCATAAATTATCTGCATATTTATAAAATGATAACAATCGGGTAAGCGGTTTGAATAAGCAGCTCTCACTTGAGACTGATTTTGTGTTATCTGAAAGCATAGTAATCTAACAAGCAGTTTTTTATTAAGTAATAGGGAACTTGAGATTTGATTATGTTGTTTTAGCTTCTTTTTCTCATAGTTGGTCGTATATGCTTCTTGAAATCCATTAACCACAAAGCTTTTATTTTCCGTATAGCCTGGTGACGTAGAAAAAGCTTAACATGGTCTTGCCCATAGTTACAGTAAGGTGGAGCTAATAGGTTCTCTAGAAAGCATAAACAAGGCTTAGAAGCTGCTAAAATATGTTATATTAGAGGTACACTATAGTCAGTGGCTTCCTTGTAAGGGGTTTAATCACGTGCCTGCACCTTTTTGCTTCTATCAACTGTATGGTGATGTTATTTTTGTCACATAATGTCCGGTCTTTTTGTTTTTAAGTGCAAATTGAGACGTCTTATAGTTAAAAGATCTCAATTAAGCTGCAAAAGGTTTGCCCTCTCAAGGCAGACATCTCCATCGATTAAACAAGGCAAGAAAAGGATTTACCATCTCCTACTGTGCGTGAGCTTCTTCGCATCAAGTTAGGAAACCTAATTTTTAATTCTCTTTACTATTGTTGTCATAAACATATGTTACAAGCCTACTTATAATCAGTTACTGTGATGCAGCCGCACACCACCATACTTGGCCGTCGAAAAAACTTTGCCCAACTTGCTACACCAACCATAACCAACACAACGAAAGCAACTCCAGCTCCATCACCTGTAACTTTTTGTTATTGTGCTAGGTCGAAAAAGCTAAGCTTCTGCGAGTTCAAGGTCAGTTTGAAAGGGCAATCAATCTTGCAAAAGATATCTTTGAAATTGCAAATTGAACGAAGAAGTAGCAGATGTATATTGTTTAGTAGGATAATTATAATAGTCTGATTTACATATATAATACCTTTTTTTATTACAGATCTGAGGAGTTGCCAACAAATCAAGATGATGTAAGCAGTTAGTTAATTATCTCTTTCGCAACTTGATGATTACAATCTCATCTTGCCATAAATTTTAAAACTGTCAAAAATAGTTAGACCCAGTTACTTATGACGAGGTTGTTTTGGTTTATGTTTACTTTGGTTTATGTTTACTTTGGTCAAATGGGTCAAAAGTAGATTGGTTAACATTGAAATGGGTCAAATGGCTGCAACTTGCTACTGAGATGCCTCCAGTTGATGAGAATATAGGCCTAATATTAATATTCTTGAGGTTATAAAGTACACACGTAGTTTATTTTCCAAGGTACTAGCTTTCTAGCTTCGTATATACGATTTTGATTGTGTTGTTTCTTCTTTTATCAGGCACAATGACACATGTTGCTGAACATGATAGTTTATGTCTTGGTTCCAGGTAATATAGTTATTCCTATAGCTTTAATAGGATTGACTATGATATTGATGTCGAGGTGGAAAATGGGTGGGTCGGGTAACATGCTACAAATATGTCCTTATATTTTTTGTCTCGATTGAAATGGGGCCATATTGACCTGAACCTTTGTGCAAAAAATTATCATAGTTAACCACTGACTTAATTGACTTAACTCAAGATAACGAGTAACAAAATCAGTTGCAACAAGAACATGGTATATTCCGGCTTTAAACTTTTGCAACGTCTCTATATCAGATGATTGGTCTTTGTCACCAGCGACTTTAAGCCCGTTCTGGGATAGTTGCGTTTCTATCTCATCCATTGTTTACTTTTTAGAAGCAAAAAGCAATACGTCACCATTGTCTATCAGTACATGTAGCTTTTCAAATAGCCAAGTCAACTTCTCTATATCAGGAGGAAGTACTTGAACTTCTTGAGTGATATTATCATTAGCCATTCCAATCTCTCCTACAGTAACTCTCACAGGGTCAGTCAGTATCTCCCTGGCAAGCTTCTCAATTTTACGGGGCGTTCTTGCTGAAAAGCAATGTTTGGCGATCTGGACTGATCTGACCTACAATGGAACGTATTTGTGGTTCAAATATAAGGTCAAACAACCTATGCGTCTCATCAAGGACCAAGTAAGTAGCTCTTGATATCGTGCATGCCTAATCTTTATCACACGTCAAACCATCTTCCAGGTGTCACAACAACAAGCTCACAGCCTGACTTTAGTTCTTTAAATTGCTAAAGTTTAGAAATTCCTCCATAAATTGTAGACACACGAATACCACAGGCTTTTGAAAACTTCTTGGCCTCCAAATATATTTGATGTGAAAAGTAAAAGGTGGTGTTTGGGATTACTAATATTTTCTTCTTTTATGATTATGGCTTACGTATCCCTTTTATTTGAATGATTAAAAGTTATAGGGGCTGTTTAGGATTACTTATTTTCTCTTTTTATCCTTATGGTTTTATTTTTAAGCCAAAAAACTAAAGTGATGAGGGGGTGTTTATATATATTTTTATGTAGTCGATAATTGGTGTATACAACTGGACGGAGTCTGATGCCAATTTGTGAGGAATCAATCAATAAAATAGACCAAGGGTTTTGCGTATGTCCGTTTTGCATCTGTTGATCAATCAACTAATTCTCTCTCTGAGTTGAAAGACGGAGTTGAGGTATGTCGTTTTTTGTTCTACATCTGCTAAGAGACATTCAAATCCATTGCAATATCAGTCCATTGTTGACGCATAATGGAACATTTCTTCATGCATCACTTGTCTTTCCATTGCCTATTCTACAAGGAAAGCTGTTGGCGCAAATTTTCAAGATGTCACTGATTCAGGTGTCCTTTTCGCAATATTTATTTGCACAGATAAGGTTCTTACAGCCACTGCCTTTTACCTCAACCACTTACCCCCAACACATCCCCTTATTATCTTAGTGATCTCTTTAAAAAAAATATGTCTCATTGTGTTTCGGTTTATGTATATTTACATATCGGCAGTGGATAACACATCGAGGAGGGGTCTAATGGATGTCAAAAAATGGTGGTTTTTGATTGCCGGCGTGTAAAAAGGTACTCTTTAAAAAACGCATACTACTATTACAGTACTCGCGACTATATGTTCCTGGAAACACGTGACACAAACAGGAAGGCCCTACAAATATGTCATGAATTCGAACAAATATCTATGAGGTATTGCTAGCTGTGCTAAAACTATGTAATCTTAAACACCCTTGATATATTAATGGGCATCTTTACATTGTAGGATTAGTTTCAATTTCAGTTTTGTCCTTGGCGGGACATAGTATGATTTGACGTTTTAGTTCATTTACTATTTGATGTTTCATTTAATATACTAGAATTATGTTTTCGTACGTGCATGGTGATTGGTTGTAGGTTTCCGTGTGTTAGATAAATCAAACGAGGATGTACATTTATCTAGACGTTGGAAAGACGATCTGTTCTTAATAGCCATCAAGGAACTTCAATGAATAAATTAACAAAATTATCTGATCAAAGTTTTGTTGATGATGCAACTAAAGGTATAACAAGGTCCTTACCTTTATCGTTGAAGGATATTTAAGTTTTGTTTTGATTTAAAAAATTTTGAAATTCTATTACGAATATGCTTATTAAAATTCAGGCCGTGTCATATATCAGGCGGGTCGAAAACTTACTCTTGAAAACCTTACTCTTGAAAAACTTACTTTTGGAACAATATGATTCAAATAATTATCAATCCATCGTGTGATTTATTAACTCAAACAGGTACCTAAGTTAAATATTTAGTGTGGATCTTACTTATCTAAGTGCTTATATACTTAATTTAAGTTAAAAGGGCGTTTGGGACTGCTTCTTAATTGATTATATGTATATACTTATTTTAAATAAAGAGGGTTCATCATATTATAACTCTCTTCCCCTATTTGAGTTTTCTGTTTTGAAGATGTCGATATCTGTATCTTCTCATGGAAGTTTGGATATTCTATTTAGGTAGCAATATTCAATCAACTTTTGATCTTAGAAGCAACTTAATAACCTTAAACAAAATTTTGACATTGCTTTGGAAGCAAGGCCAGCTTCTTTTCAAAGGGCTGAAGAAGCCCAAAGTGCAACAATATTTCCCGAGTCAAACAAGGGCTTAGACGCAAACTCAATTAAGAATGAAGATGAGTGGTGAATAGTACCGAGTGATGATTATGATACTATCGATAATCGGTTTGGTACAGATATTAGAACATATGCAATTTATACCTATGATGGTGATAGCAGGCTTGAACTTCAAGAGGAGTCTTCAATCTTATTAAAAGTGGTTTTCAACTTGAGACTAGACAAGTGCTACAATCCTATGTTGACGCCAAGAAGTAAGAACAAGCTATCCAATCCGACGATGAGTGGATGCTCGAACATGAGCAACAAGGACCCGAAGAGTAGAGTGTCAATGAGATTGATGATGTCGGTGATGTTGTTCAAAGCGCAAAAGGTGTTCAAGCTTCCCCACCAGCCATCCCACAACACTTACGAACTGTTAGTTTTTTTATAAAATACAAGTTTTGAATAATGAATCGAGTTTATAAATTCATAATCTAACTTGACACACTAAGATTTTATACTAAAGTTGTACTTTGTCGTAATACAGTTTTATATAATCGGGACATTTTGTTATGAAACAATAAATTTTCTAAATAAAATTGCCTGGAAAAGATTACAGAGTTTACAATGATGTTTTATCACACAACCAAAATTTTCTGCGCGTTTATGATGTATAACAAAATAATTAATCCTCAGCAAGGTTCATGATGAGCACATCTAATCTCTGCAGTAACAAAGGGCTGTGTGGTACAATCACGTCATCAAACTGATTTGACTTTGAGTGATGGTGCGCGGCGGAAAAGACTAATGAGATCATCAAGACCCTGTTCAAAAGATATTGTGTGCATAACTTTTAGTGTTGTGTCTCCTAAATAATGTACCACCTCAAAAATGCAGTAAAGAGAAACATCATACCCTGGCAAGTTATGATGAGTAAACTAAAAAGGGTGATCAAGTATGATCGAAGACCAAGAAGCAAAAGCAAGTAAACTGGGACACTGGCACCTACAATAGAGTTGAGGTGATTGTATGGTTAGCTTTCAAAAAGTTTTCCAGTTGCAAATCACTGGATCATTTCAGGTTGCCATAATTTGCTTTCAAATAGTTTAGTTAAAACTTTACAATATGTTAAGCTCTGCTGACCTCTGTGGAGATGCATGCAGTATACTCTAATACTCATCATCTGCTGGTCGCAGGTTAGTATCAGATCATTAAAAAGCTGAAATAACTGGACATCGGCAATATTAGTACCTCCGCAAGGTACCATCAAACGTTCTACGAGAAAAAGCTTAATAATGTTAGTTGCTTTGCAACACAATTTGTGTGAAACAACTCCCACAATCGAAGTAGCTAAAAGAAATACTACCAAAGAAGTCAATCAAACTAAGACCACGTATATATTAAAACTGTGATACGAAAATCGATTCATTAAAATATGTTAAAACAAAAGATAGGCCTGTCCACCAATGTTTTAAAACCTGGGTTTTAAATCAACCCGGTCGTGTCACTGGGTCCGAGTCAACCTGGGTTAACCCGGTTTTTTTAAAAATAATTATTTTTTATATTTTTAATAATTAACAAAAACATATATAAATACCATAAAAATTTTGTATATTGACGATATAAGTTGTTTACCAACTTATATAATATATAGAAATAAAATTCCGTCGTAAATACATGAATTTTACATATTTTAAAAAAAAAACCCGAAAAATCAAAACCCGGTCGGGTCTTGAGAACTAGGTTGACCCAGGTCACCTCAAACCCGACGGGCCAAGCCGGGTTTCGAAAATATGAAACCCATGTCAATATGACCCTTTTTCTGACCGGAACTGGATCAGTCGGTTGACCCGGCCGGCAGTGACGGAGCCAGTGGGGGGGCAGAGGGTGATGTGCCACCCCCAACAATGACAGACTTACCTATAACAAAGGAGGAAGAAAGCAAGCCAAGAATCAACTATTAAAAGTTTTCAGTAATATTCATGTTTTATTTTAATAGTGGTTGGATAGATGAAAGAGATGACTTCCTATTGGATAAATATGTTTTTTATGTTTGCTTTATGGAGTTAGTGCTTTTTTAATTTACAACCCTTTACTTTACAATTTATCACTTTAAGTTAAAATATTTATTGAATTTCTTTTCCAAAAAAACTATACATTGCTAATGAAATATAATTTAGACCCTTAACACGGAATCCTGGCTCCGTCTCTGCCGGCCGGATCGACCCGAATCTGAAAACATTGTTGTCCAAAGCTTACATGAAATTATGTCATAAGCATAAGATGACTTTCATGACTTAGTTCATTGTAATATGCGATGAACAATGTATTTTATACTTCAATGTTATCACTTTTATTTTATTTGACACGTAACCAGTCGATTGTTTAGTGGAAATTTTGTATTCTTTATTTCTTCTTTGAAATAGTAAAAAAATCATATATGAATAAGCCAGTTACCAAAGGTGCCTCAAAAATATGTTCAAGGGTAAAATAGTCAAAATGTAATAAAAGTTAAAGTAAGAAGACATTAAGGGTACGTTTGGTACATAGAATTTCAAAAATTATAAATGAAGTAAAAAACTAAAACTCAGAGAATTGAGATCAGTAGAGAGTTCTGTTTAATTTTACTGTTTGATAGCAACAAAGAATTAAATATGAGAAATACGTAAATTTATATTTTTATTTGTTTTGACTTTTTTTATCAATATTTTGACTAAGGATGTCAAAAATCCGTCTCGAATAAAACATGATTAAGCTTATTCGGGCCGAGTTACTCGGTTCACTATTTTTATTCGGATTATTAGGGTCAACCTTAGTCACCCAAGTATTAAATAGGCTCGAATATTGAGTTGAAGATGTTTGACTAACTCGGGTTTGAGTCGATTCGATTGACTCAAATAAAGTTGTTTTTCGCGTGTTGTAGGTTTTAACGATGGTGCTTATAGATAATTTTATTTGTTCTTATCACGATTCAAAAGAAAGAAAAGTCATAAGCTATGAAGTTAGTTCTTTATCGATTATAAGCTACTTTGTTCGTTTCTTTTTTTCAACAACTATAATGGATATTTTATTTTCTTTCTTATAACAAGTATGACTCGCTTGTACTTATTGATAATGCAACCATTATTATAGATTTAATGCCATAAACTATATTAATAATTGAATTCTGAAGAGCTTAGTAATGCATTAAAAATAAAATATAAAGCTTTAAATAATCAATCCTATGCTTAAAAAACTAAAAAAAATTTACCTAAATAATTAATCCAGTAAATAAAAAACTTAAACAACAAATACAAAGTCATCACGTCCTGATAATGCATTAAAAGATAATTATACTAAAAAATTACAAACAAAATATTTATCAAATAAAAAAACTAAACAACAATCAGAAGTCATACCGATCAATCGGATATTACAAAGTAATATTTACCAAATAAAAATAATAAACAACAATCAGAAGTCATACCCGTCCATCGGACGGGTTTTTCCACTAGTGTATATATATATATATATATATATATATATATATATATATATATATATATATATATATATATATATATATATATATATATATATATATATATATATGGGAGAGTTAAAATAAAAAGATTTTTTTTGTGAGAAAGATAAGAATGATTTTCAGCCATTGATTTAAAATTAATGGATAAGATCAATCTATACTTCTAACTAACTAACTAACTAACTAACAATCTAAACATGATTTTAAAAAAGTTTTCGAAAAATTCTAAAAAAATTCAAGATTCTTAGATTTGTTGGTGCATAAAAAAGTTGTGAAAAAAGTTTTTAAAATTTTGAGTTTTTTACATTTTTTTGATGCACAAAAAACGAAATCTTATGCACAAAACGGTGAAATTTGGTGTACAATTTTTTTTCATGCACAAATTTTTCAAGTTGTTATAGTTTGATGCGGAATCAAATTTTAATGCAAAAAGCAAAAGAAGTTAGGCCTAAAAATGAAGTTTTGATGCACAAAAAAAGAAAAAAACGTAAAAGACTACGTTTTTGTGCATCAAAATTTCGTTTTTGTGCATTAAAAAAACGTAAAAAACATCAAATTAAAAAAAATTACAAAAGTTTTTCGCACCAACATACCCGATCTACTGGAATTTTTGAAGACTTTTATAAAAATCATGTTTATATGGTTAGTTAATTAGTTAGTTAGTTAGTTATGATTAGGGGTGTGATTCGGGTTGACCCGGTCGGGTTCGGGTCAACTCGGGTCGGGTCAAGTCGGGTCAAGGGTAAAAAATATATAACCCGAACCCGAGCCTAATTAGAACTCGGGTCACTCGGGTTCGGGTCAATTCGGGTCGGGTCAACTCGGGTCGGGTCAACTCGGGTTCGGGTCAACCCGAGTTTGAGGAAAAAGTGTAAAAAGTGGCCTAATTTTGTACTAAAACAATGTAAAAAGTCTAATTTTGGTCGGGTCAAGTCGGGTTGGTCGGGTTCGGGTCAACTCGGGTCGGGTCAAGTCGGGTCAAGGGTAAAAATATATAATCCGAACCCGAGCCTAATTAAAACTCGGGTCAATTCGGGTCAACCCGAATTGACCCGAATACGCTTTTGGACCCGAGTGACCCGACCCGAATATGATTATTCGGGTTCGGGTTCGGGTCGGGTCAACTTTTTTGACACCCCTAGTTATGATTGTGGTTTAATCTCATCGATCGATTTTAAATCAATGGCTAAAAATCCTTCTTATGCTTCTCATCAAAAAAAGTATTTTTATTTTATCTCTCTCCTATATATACATATATATATATATATATATATATATATATATATATATATATATATATATATATATATATATATATATATATATATATATATATATATATATATATATATATATATATATATATATATATATATATATATATATATATATATATATATATATATATATATATATATATATATATATAGGGGCGCGCTATTTACAGAACCTCTTTTTTGGTACGGAACATACAGAACCAGTTTAGACCAATAAGAATTTAGTATTATTAAGTTTTTTTATTTAAATGAAAAGGGTATATTGGTAAAATACAATTTATTTTTTTTAATTTTTTATTAAAAACGTTTTTAATATCCTTAAATTTTTGAAAATAAAAAAATATTTTTTTATTTTATATTTTTTAGTATCTGACAAAAATAAAACCAATTGCGTGTATGTTTTTTTTAATATTCTGAATTTCGTTTGTATCTAGCGTACATTTATTTGTTTGAAATGGTAAGTTAAGTACATATATGTTTTGACGGTAAATTCTTCAATCTCCAATTATAACAAACGACGTGGGCATTATACACATGAATTTTTTATTTATAAAAAACGAGAACATACATGTTATTCACAAACTCGCAAGTTACTTTTTTATTTATGACAAGAACATACATGTTATTCACAAACTCTTATGTTAAGTTTTTATTTATGACAAGAACATATATGTTATTCACAAACTCGCATGTTACTTTTTTATTTATAACAAAAACATACATGTTATTCACAAACTCGATACGAAACGAAATATAATTCAAATTACAAACGTGTCATTCAAAGAAACATAACACTTTCTCATCCAACCATCAGAACATACGAGCACCTTTCCAAGAATATTTGTAGTCGCTGCGATTTCTCGTCAGATTCATCAGAACATACATGTACGTCATGAAAGAACATTTATGTACGTCTAAAAAACATATGTGTATGCCCTCCAATAACATGTATGCAGTGACCTTATGAAACTTCGTAATACGATAAGAAAACACAATACCTGTATCAAACAAAAGCTTAAATATAATTAAGCATAAAAGGTATACTAGAAAAAGTGAACAAAATATTTTAAAAGATTAAAGATAGGCTACGAGATGAAAGAAAAAAGATGGAATGCAAACTTATAAACTAATGCCAACCTATACGCACTAGACTCGATTTATATTTTTGTAGAATATATTATTGACTCTAACTGTCATCAATCGTTTATGGCATGTATTGTTTTAACATATTTTAATCAATATCAATGGATCATAAAGTAACTAATAATATAAAATGAAATATAAATGAACTTGCTAGACACCTCACACTAACAGATCATCATATGTACCATGTACATTTATGTTTTAGCCATTGAAACTCTTTTTAAAGAAAAGTAATAAAAAATCATTCAAATCTAGATAATGACACCTGTCATCATCAAAAGTATTTTAAAACACAAATAAAAATACATTATAAACTTGAATTTAAAAGTTAAGATTTGTTGATAAATTTAACAAAACCTTTTTTGTTACATCACAAGCAATTGACCTTTAAGATATTAAAAATGAACCAAACTAACCAAAAGTATAAAGATAGACTCATGTTAATCGTCAATAAGATAAGCTGATAAGGCATGAAATGAGATTTTGTTTTTCTTAAACTAGATTCTTATACTAAATTCAGTATTGACCCGAAAAACACAAGAATCAAAAATAAAAAGAACCCATATACATCTCCATCACCTTCGTAAATTTCTTGAGGGTATAACAAAATTATTCTTTGTGGCTCTTTCTCGTCGAGGTCTGGAAACGAATCCCATCCCAGATCCGATCACCTTTTGGATATAGCAACATATTAACGAATCCCATCCCAGATCCGATGACCTTTTGGATCCGATCATCTTTTGGACATGTTAATCGATTTGATTAACAAACATTTACGGAGGAAGAAAACGTAGAGCGAGAGAAAGATTTACGGAGGAGTAAAATGAGGCCACTTTTTTTGTAGATCTCATACTGATTAGAGAGAGAGAGAGCTAGCAGTTTTATTTGTTTATAAAAAATCACGTAGATTAGAATACATATATTAATTTCTAACATTTTTTAGGAGTTAAAGAATACCTAATTTGCCCTTTACTTATTTTCTTTAAAAAATGTCAGTACTTTATATTTACAAAATTGCCATGTTGCTTTAATATGATGTACTTGATGCATTAATAAGAGTAAAAAACCTGTTTCTGTAGGTTCTGTACCAAAAAAGTGGTTCTGCATATAACACTACACTATATATATATATATATATATATATATATATATATATATATATATATATATATATATATATATATATATATATATATATATATATATATATATATATATATATATATATATATATATATATATATATATATATATATATATATATATATATATATATATATATATATATATACTAGCGTCGTAACCCGCCCAACGGGCGGAGTCGTTTTTTTTCTTGTTCCGAAGAGTTTATGGTGAGATTTGTTAGATAAACTAATCAGTGAAACAATTAAAAAAACACTTTATATGTAACGGGCTTCAAATGGTGCTGATTATGTTTGTAGTTTTAATATGATATACACTCGGATCTTTATGCTCCATTTTTTACTACTTCTGTTATATTTAACTTTGGCTATTTTTAAAGTTCTATTAATTTCTATACACGTGTTGCACAAATGATAACAATATTTTTTGCGTAGAAGCTTATTTCAGGGTCGTCATCAGCTTTTGGAGCCCTCGACGAGACTAACAAAATATGCCCAACATATACAGCAATGCCCAATTTTAGGCTTTTCGGATACACTCGTGTGGATTAAGTATTTTTAAATGACTAAAAAATAAAAATAATATTTCGTAATTAACATCATTTTCATAAAATACTTAACTTATTTCATACATACTTGATCGAAGCAATAAATTATATCTTAAATTTTGCTACTATTTCATTTGTGTAACAAATATAAATGTGTTTAAATTTATCTATATTTTACGATTAAATTGAAGTGTAGCATATTTCAAAAAAAAATGAAGTGTAGCATATGATTGAATTGAAGCTTCTTTTGTTTTTATTACTAACAATTAGGCACGTACATAAGTATATGCATATAGCGTATAAATACATAACATCCGTATTTGTCATTGTCAAAGGCCAAGATCGAGTTTAATGCATATAAATATATAACACCCGTGTTTGTCATTGTCAAAGGCCAAGATCGAGATTTTATGCCCTTTGATCATTATAGTACCGGAATTAACATCATCTATAACCACATTATTTATTATGGAAATAGTTTGTTTGTTATCTAAATATTCGGGGTTAAAAATTTTATATTTTATAAAAATTATTATCTTAATATAACTCTCTCCGTTTTAAAAATAAGTGTTCACGTTTGACTTTTTCGGTCTTTTTTTTAAACTTTGACTGTATATATATGTTTAGTTGTATTATGTAATAGTTGATAAAAACTATATCAACAAAAATATATTTCAAATCTATTCATTTATATATTTTGTATCAAATATTATTTAACAAACCCATATATAATTATGGTCAAACTTGCATAAAAAGACTTCAAAAGTAAAATATGAACATTTATTTTAGAACGAAAGTAGAAGTGTTTAGTTGATAGATGACTATGTGAATAAGCATTTAAGAGGTGTAATAGTATGTTGTAAAATCTTAAATTTAGTTAAAAATATAGTCGGTATGAGACCACAATGATATATAAGCGTGTAAAAAACTTAAAATGTGTCAAACACTTTTCAGCCAAAAGAATACTATATTTATGCTAAATAGCGTGTACACGAATGAAACTAAAAAATTGTACACAAATAAAACTAAAAGATTCACACTAAATCATGGAGTTTTTTTTCACCACATATGTCATTCTTCCTAATCCAAACTTATAACACAAAACCACACAAACTCTCAAGTCTCAATAGCAATTCACGGGTTGTATGGCATAAATTAATAAAAATGAGCTTGTGTATTTTGATTTAAATAACATACCTTTTTTCAGTTTAAAATATGGTATGTGTACGTTTATGCTAACATGTAATCAGTCATAAGAATAGACAGAGACTATCACTAAGTTCGACACTTTACACACCATAAGCATCATATGTCAATCGAAGCATCATATGTCAATCGAAGCATCATATGTCAATCGATGCATCATCATCGTCCAGGCTCTTACCATCACAAAGGCCTTACGATGGTCACAAATGGAAAATACCGAGCTTTACATTGACCCACTCAACTTCACATTGACCTTAGTGGTAGCTGAATATTGATAACTTTTGGTGAGACCCATAGTTGGAACAAATCTTAAGGAACTGTACGAAAGTGAGAAATACTTCAGCAAGCATCTATCTACTGTGTTATGTTTCTCACTGTGTATTCTTTTATTTGTTTGCAGGTATGATATCATGCTTAGCCACTTTACATTGCCTGATCATGTTTTGTACTTCCAAGAAAGTGGTACCTAGTGTTTATTTTTTTTTTACCGGTGGTGGAAGTGTTTATAGCAAAAAAATAAAAAGACAAGTAACGTGTATATTGAGCTTCATGTTGTTTTCTTTATTCAAGATTGCTTGTGCAGCGTTTAGGAAAGTAATAAAGGAGATAGTGACAAAGACTTATGAAGCAAGATCAAGAGATGAGAGGGACGTGTGCAGGAAGCACTTGTTGTCTAATTTTGAAGTAGTGTTCATATGTCAAAAGTATATGTTGTTTGAATGGTAAAACAAAGTAAGCCGAAAAAAAGAATTGTAATACATGTAACAATGATTATACATCCAAGAGTTTCCTGAGCTTAAGAAAAATGAGGCAAATGTCATTTTGAATCACAGAGTCAAAATCCTCATTCTCATTGATGTTATTTGTTGCATCGATCTGACACCCTACAATAGGTTTTAATCTGCCAAGAAAAGAAGTCATGGTACCTATCAACAGCTACTGAGCAGGTAGCTATTCCCTGTCACTTTTCGAATAATCATTATAATCACTACCCTCACCGCTACCATCAGGACCGTCACAGGAATTATTCTTCAAAGCCAAACTTTGTCCTTTTCAGTAAAGTTCCGGTTGAAGTAGTACTTGCGCGAGAGACGAGGGTGAAGCCTTATTCTCATGTCGTATTGACCACAGTCGTTTCATATGACTTTATGTTTCCTCTTGAATGAGTGTTACCTCTTCCATAACATTAATTCGCTGTGACGAGTACCACAAAGAAAAAAGATTAATCATATATTAGCAAATGATGCAAAAAATAAAGGAAACAATAGAGACTCGTATAACTTGCTTTAGGTCTGGTTGTAGTAGACTTGATGCTACATACCCTGCACCATACTCGTATGGTGGAGCAATGATAAGCTGAATTGACCTATTTATTGGTAAAAAAAGGTCTTATTTTCCATCTCTATATTTTATATTTGATCATGTCCATCAGCATCATCTATGTGGATTGCTGGTATAGAACTGTGGTAATAAAAACCTTAAATAAAAACAATAATACTTATGACAATAATAACAACAATTAAAATAATTAAGAAAGACGAAATAAGTTAATGAAGTTATGTTCTTTCTTTTTGAAAACAAACTTGACTAAGGAACTGAGTTTATTGCCAACTTTCTTTATATTTAGAGTAGTTACATAATTTGGTAATATAATATGTCCATTCCATATGTTTTTTAGATAAATAAAGAAGATAACATTAACGCCACTAAAAAGAGATGACTACTCATATATCGACTATCAGTAACCAAAACCTTAAAATGATACTATGAAGTAACCCATTCTATATTAAGAAGACCCTATAGATTAAATGTAAAAAAATTATTAATTACAATTATTGAGATGAAAAAGGCTATTGAGACTATAAAATATTACCTAAGGAAAGAGATCCAATGTGTTAACATTCTGTCCAGCTAAAGGCACATCTGTTGGTTGTGCCGCTTGTGGGATCTGACCAATACGACCTTCACACCTGGCACTTGTTAGGCTCCAGTTGTTGCTGGAAGTTCGGCCACCGCGGGGATACCCTGACATAATATATAAAGTTCTCATTTGTCATATGAATAGTATAACACATACAATAAATTAAGAGTTCAGAAATACTAAACCACTTACACAATAGAGATACGCTACACTAAAAGGCTATTGGGATTGCTTATATTAAGGTACTTATCTACAGAAAAATAAGCAAACAGCACCGAGTTACACTCTAGCTATTGGCTAGATCGCTATGCAGACGAAAGTGATACCTTCCAAACTGTGAAAGAAGATTATATTAATTCTACATCATGGATTCCATAACTTTACCATGATCTGTGACTATCAGTAGATCACAATCCATATTTTTACTAAGACCAGCAACTATCGTTCCCTCGTATACTAATTTCATTGGCAGTCAATCTCTGCATCAGATCGTGTATAACCGCACTCGAATTTCTTCAATATAGAGCTTTTCTACATCTTACATATTAATTCTACATCATATATATTATCTAAGTTACTCATTAGGTTATTGAGCTTTTCAGCGGAAGTAGAAAATTATCTTATCTATGTCATTAAATTGGAAATACCTTATCTATGTCATTAAATTGGAAATCCCCTACTTTGTTGTTATGTTCTACAATGGCGACTGATTATTAATTTTAAAGATACTATTTTTGTCAGACTTACGTCTGCAACATCTCAGTTTATTGGTATAAGTTTTCTTCGGATTTCTTCAAAGTTCAGCATGGTTGACCTTTCAGCTCAAGAGAAGTAATTACTTTCACCACTCCAGCTTTGTCTGCTTCATATTGTTCATCGGCTGCAACATTGTAAATTGTTAAGCATAGCAGTAAGAGTCAAGAAAAAAAGCAAAACTTCATACCTTTTCCCAAACTGAAGTTAATATATGTCCTTCGATGGTTCAAAATTAACTACTAACAGTCATAAATTTTAGCAAAAAATAACCTTTATTAAGATGGTTCGATCTATTTCATGTATATCGTACTTTTTCGTTGTAACGACATGGTATCCATATTAGAGAAATAGGCAATGTATGTGCATGGCATACAACTCGAAGAACATCCGCTATTTCGGCTATAGCAGCCATTTGAGTTTTTGAAAGGCACTGCAAAGTGATGATCCAAAGGCAAAGAATTAACATAAATTATTCATGCAAAACAAAACAAACTTGGAGCAGAAAAGCTTATCGAAAGACAGTCAAAGAGCAGAAAAGCTTTTTGAAATAAATAAAGCTTTTAAGCCCCTCAAATAAGCTTACCTAAACACTCTTTAAAGTATGTTTAAAAGTGTCGTCTGATATAATTCGTGATGGTTGGCGTGCTTGTTGGAGATGTCTGATATATGTTATTCTCGGTCTTCTGTCTAGCAAAACATTGATTAAAACTTAATTGCCAAGATGTTTTATACGGAGTAGTTTGTACATTATATTAAAATTTTGTGTATGTAACAATATAAAATGAAAAAAATGGAAAAATGGAAAAAAAAGAGGGTAATAATAAATTATAAACAAATCTTAGAAGTCCACTGAATGATTTAGAGAGACCGATTGAATAGTGTTTGAAAAAATATGATCCATCTTTTTCAATTATTGAGTGAGCATACGGAATCACGGACCAGACCAAACCGAGAAACCGGCCAGAACTCTTTTCGGTCCAATTCTCGGTTCATGATTTTGGCCTAAATCTGTCTCGGTTTGGTCTGGTCGGGTTTCATCTGATGCTCACTCCTATATGCAAGTTAATAGTTTCGGGTAAAAAACTCACTTTGATGTGAAAGATTTGCCCCGTTGCTATAAACCTCGTGAATTAGTGACATGCAAAAGTATGATTAATATGTTTACAAAATAAATAACTTACATCTAAATATGGTTTCGAGGCAAACATTCTGTCAGTTAATCATGAGACATCTTTATTGTTCATACAATACAAAACCATTGGGAAAAAGTCAGTAACTCATTATCAGTTGAAGTCAGGCGTAAGAGTTGAAAGATACAAAGCTGACATCAGGTAGTGAACAAGTATACAATATTTTTGTTGTAGCTAAGAGACCACCTACTGTTATTGAGGATATACATTACCCACTTATAAAAACGAAACCTGAAAATGCAAATATGGACATACTACCTGTCAAATCGGTCTTTTTTCATTTAAAACTGGTAGAGGCAGTCAAAATATTTCAGTAAGACGTGAGTGAAATATAATAGCACTTACTCGCAGAAGTTCCAACAGTTACTGTGGTTTTGTGATTCAGAGTCTGTTGTGTGTTGACAATCGTGGCAAGAGCTGAACTATTGCAAAGCTGCCGATCATTCCCACCACGGCCGTAATTGTTTTTTTGACATAACTCTTACGGTGATTGTGACTTTGAGGGTCTGTCAGTAGCCAACCTTATATGACGTATGCGGCTGGATCCAGTAGATGCCTCAATGTATGAGGAAGGCCCTCCAAAGAGAATGAAGGAATTTTTTTAAAACAATGGACTTGATACTGCTTTAAAAAACGCACGAGTAGAAAACAATAACACTCACTCTAAGAAGTTTCAGCAATGTTAAGTGCGAGTTTAAATTCAAAGTCATTTCATCGCGTGAATAATGCTTTCAGGTACAACACACCGAATTTATCTACAGCATTAATGAACAACTCTAAAAGCACCTTAAATGACAAAAATGATGGATATTGGCATGTCTAGGTGGGTTTATGCATTGCATTATGTACTTTGCAATCTAGTGATTGATCAGACTAAATAAATTGCAATTTCGGTAATTAACTCATAAAACTACAGGATATTCATACGCCAAACCCATCCGATTTGCCGCCTCTAATCAGGAGGTATATAGATATAACACACAGTAAAGAGAAAAGTTCGTTAGTGTAACATACGTGAGCAAACTTCACTAATATGTTGACTTCACTTCTAGGTGCCAAAGGAACTTATGCCCTGCTAATTTAACTGTTTGAACTGTTGTTTTATCTGGTTGACACGCTGCTTTAACTACTTGCTTGACACGGAGATCTAACTGCTTCACCTGGCGGCTTAACTGCTTGACCCAGTAGATTAAACAGTGGTCCATTAACCATGTTAACCAATTGTCTCGGTGGTTTGAGTGCTTGACCCAGTGATATAAGCAGCTGACCAGGTGATTTATCAGGTTGACCTGGTGGTTTTACTGCTTGACCTGGTGATTTAACTGTTTGACCCGGTGACTGTGCGTTAGATAGTTGCGTTTTATATCTATTTGCATTAAAACGCAGTAAAAAGATAAATAAGCACAGTAAACAATCCCAAACACCTCGAAAGCTCAAATAGCATATAAACATACAAATACAAACAGGAACATACATATCATTGTGAAAAACCAAAAAACCTTTGGGGTAAACTAAGCAGACGAGACATCAATGAACACTGAGTCCTTAACATACTTGACGTATGTCACGCTCCCACATGATCACAGCCCATTGAATTCCGCCACTTTTGATCTCTGTAAACCACCAAAAATTGTTATCAAGCTCAATATCTGTAAGTGGACAAAGAGTGGGGAGAGGTATCAGATCAAAGAAACTAACCAACCATATATCTTATGGTTTTATCAGCGTATTAAGCCATTTTGAAAGACTACGTTTCTAACATTTTTATGTGGTTATAGGCTTGGAGGTAGAACAAACTGTCCAATTAGTGCATAGGTTTGTGCCTGCTACATCTACGCCAGCACGTGGTAGCAAATACTACTCCACCTACTACAAGGGCAGCTGGTTCTACTGACGAGTCTCCTCTAGCTGGACTTGCTTTGGGTGGTTTTGGAGGGCCTGGGAGGCAATGATGGCATGTTTTGAGCTGGACTTCCGTTTAGAATCTCAAAACTTTGGAGATAAAAACGAACGTAAATAGACACACAGAGGCCAAGACCTCCCCACAAAAACCCATATTCTCGCGTGGAACCCATGAACACCCCAAGAGTCATGCGCCAGAAAATGGTAAATTAGGCAATGCAATGAACATTATCATTTCCATATATTCCTTAAATTCCTCAATCTCACAAGATACGACATGCACTGATTTTGGTTGCAGGTTCTTGAAGAAAGAGGATTTAATGTATCAAAACAAAGATCTCGTTTTTTGGTTGTTTTAACTAAGTTATAAGATTTTGAAATCTGAGTTCTATTATAAGACATCAGTTAGTAATAGGAGTTAGTTGGTTAATGTAAATGTATTTGTTATCATCCATTCAAAGATAGCAATACCAAAAACAGAATTGAAAGCTTATGGACTTACTTGCAGGTTTGTATTTCTCTCACCAATGATGCCCATCGCAAATTTTAATCCCTGCTTTAGCTTGGCCTATTCCAAGTGCCAAAGAACATCCATTAATAATAAAGAAGGTAACCAGAAAAAGTGTACTATCAAATTCAATGGGTGTCTTTGTGATATGTAAATCATACCGTCTCTTAGAAACTTCATTGCTCGCTTTATCTAGTGCATACTGATGGTGTTTTAATAGCATACCATGGCATGATGTATAGCTTTGGCAATAGTTTTCCAGTCACTGCAACACATTACATATACTCAACTAAATGATGTTACACTGTTTTTTATCTTTTTTTCATAAACATACTATCTTTTTCCCTTGCCTCTTAAAACGAATTCACATGTCATTATCATCTCTGTGCAATGATCAAAGGATTCTATCATTAAATTTTTTGCTATTATGTTTTGTTCTGTTAAGCTGATTATTAAATAGGGATAATTAAACACAGTTTTGATGTTCATCCAAACGTCTAAAAACTGGTTATTACGACCAGGATTAGAAATCACATAATCAGACAATGGCTTCCGACCCATTCCTTCTACATTTGACCCATTATTAATAACATAAAACCCAAATTGATGTGTTTCCATATAAAAAGTTTGAATTTTCCATCTCAGTTTTAAACAAGAGAGATTAGCATCAGCACCTCAGCTCGAATGTTGGCCACAAAAGATTCGAAAGGGCGGTATCGATACTTGCAAAACAATGGCAAATTAGAATTACAAAGAGAACACCAGGTGCCCTTGTGACTAAAAAGCTAACAAATTATACAAAAAGGATGGCAATTTAGACCCATTTCTTAATAAGTAGGTTCTTTGAAGTAATGTTTGAATTTAAAACAGGTCAAACGGGTACTATAAAATTAATAAATCTCCTCCTAAAGGCATAGATAATAATTGTCATAATATAAACTGTTGCAATGACATTTAACATGCTGATTACTGGTTAAAAAATAACGACTTGAGCTGTATTACCACCTCTAAAGCAGATAAGAGAAAATGGAAAGTAGAGAGATGATAGTTGACTACCCCCTGGTGGGTAAAAGTGAGTTAAAGTTTTGGATAAAGATTTTTTTAGAGCTACAGACCTTTCTAGGGGTGCACATTAACAGTAGGTACTGCAGGTTAAAGGAACTGGTCGAGATTGCCTACTAATGCCTTGTATGGGCTGTTTTCATACTTCATATTTTCTTGATCAGAAATCCCAAGAATCCCCAATAAGAAACTCTAACAATCGATTCCAAACAATCATAACTAAATCAGCTACGTACTCATGTATATGGAAAGTTATATCATCTATGCAATAATAGAAGTCGAGAAGCCTCAAGCATTTTACCTTCTAAACCTCCCGTCATTCTCCCATATGGCGTTGCATCTTCATTCGGTTCTGGAAGCCTTGTTGGTGACATTGGTCTATTAATCTATGCAGGAGTCAAAGATGGAGCTGTTGATCCTTTAAAGATGTTACCTTTGACAAATATGTAAAACAATTTAGAAAATGCAATTTACAAAATTACTGAAATGGTATGTGTACCTCTTGGTAGAAGTCAGCAGTGTCCTTTTCTCGGGACACGTGAATCCATAACTGGAATAACTCAAGTGCATTTTCCGGTGGTCCTTGGTATACGATTTGACCTTGAGATAGTAGTACATATTCTGATGTTGCTTTGCCTGCTGAATCAGGGTTGTATTTAATTAATATCAGAGTCTGAATCATGGTTGCTTTGGAATTATATTCTAATCGAATTAATTTTACATATCAATCAAATACAATCTTGCTTTCATCATCAATCCCTGTTGGGTTTTACCCTCTTTAATTTTCAAAACATAAAGAATCATAAATAAGAATTACGTAGTATGTTATTATCAAATCTTGTTTCGTTAGAAATCACAAAAACAACAACATGCAACCTACCCGAGATCCCTCTTAGAGATCTTGAAACCGCTACGTATGATCTTGAATCTTGAAGATTAATTTCTTTTGGAGATTGAGTGATGGGAACATATGAGATTTGGATCGGATGTTTTAGATTTTTAACTAAGATGGTGATGGATTGATGGTGATGGATTGAGAGATAGGGCGGATAGTTTAAGGATAGGTGAGATTAGGGTTAAGTTGAGTATGGCTGGTGTGTGTGTGTTTTTTTCACCGGACGGTGTGTGAAAAAAATGAGAAAAAAGGATATACCAACATTATTTATACCAGTTGTTTCAAAACGCGATTTAAAAAAAAAACTGCGTTTCAGAAAATCACGACCCGACCAAAATGAGGGAAATAAGGAAACAAATGAGATTTTTTAGCAAATTCTGAAATCCTATTGGCTAAAAGATGTGACTGGGATATGACTGGATTAAAAACTGTGGTTTCAAGTCATAATTATACCTATATATAATATATATATATATATATATATATATATATATATATATATATATATATATATATATATATATATATATATATATATATATATATATATATATATATATATACTAGTGGCAAAACCCGTCCGATGGACGGGTATGACTTCTGATTATCGTTTACATATTTTTTGTTTAGCTAAATATTAGTGTTAAAAAGTAATTAAAAATATTTGTTAGATGATAAACAAATAAATCTAAATAAAAGCGCTATATTACAATATCGTTGTTAATATTACAGGTATCTTAAAAATAATTGCCTTAAGTCTTTCTATGCGGATAGGTAAGGCTAAGAAGATGCTCATTTTGTGTGATAGATCCATTCTTTCTTTTAACTCAATTGCTTGTTTTTAATGACAGGCGTCAAATTTTATTCCACAACGTCCTTAACGTATAACTTAAATATAGCTAATCTCATTTTGCATCGATTAATGCTCACATGAATTTCATAAAGCCTTAACAGTCTTGAACACTTTGCATAAATCAAAGTAGTATAAAGCTTAAGTGACTTCATACGCATACTCTTTACTCTTCAATAGAATACAAACTACTATCTTCTAACATATGCATATCATCCATGTGTATATCTTTCTCAATTTCATTTGCTGCTACACAAGTATATAAATGTATCGAGATATCAGAAACTTGAACGAAGCAAGACTAATGGTGTCCTTCCTTGATTGGGCTCTATGACATGATTAGGTTTTGAGTGCTAATTTGGTCTGCACTTGGTGTGTTTGATAAAAAAAAGTTAATAGCATTTATTCTCTTAATGATAGAATAGGCGCTGGCTGGTTTAAATTGATAAGGCATGCAAAATCATTCATCAATTGCAGTTTGACCTTCACACCATTTCTCCACTCGTGTCTTATTTTTCTTACTTATCTTTTTTACACGTGGCCAAGGATCAACTAATTACTTTTTAATTGTGTCGAATAACACGAAGCTCTATATGAACCTTCAAGTTTGATTAGTTCATTTTTAAATTAAAATGAGTTCTTACACCCGCGTTCCGTGGTGGAATGTTTGCGTGAGTATTTTTGCCGCATGAAGACCATCAATTTTTAGCAAACTGCGTGTAACATGTACAAACATACACAATAACTTCAGATAAAGAGATATATTGCTATCTATAAAAAAACATTGTTCCTCACAAAAGAAGCTCGACACGTACGTTGAGCTATAAAATAGTACCACGATCTCCTCATTCTCACAATTGAAAAAGCGTGCGTTCAAAGTGTCCTCTTCATGTATTGTCACTCCCAATAACCTATTGAAAAATCATAAACTTAAAATTGTCTAGATTGAATCTGTATTTATCACAATAGAGATGGCAAAACGGGCGGCGGACGGGTAAAACGGGTGACAGGTTAAACGGGTGGTGGGTTAAACGGGCGGCTGGCTAAACGAACGCGGGTTAAACGGGTGCAAGCTAAAACGGGAAAAAAACATATAAAAACGTAAAACTAAAAAATAATAATACTTGTTTGAAAGTCGGGAATAAAACATTAAATATAAAAGATCCACCGAGTAACTTAATTAATATTTTAAATATGCGCCTGTTAAGCCCATTTAGTTTATTACATGTGCGTCTGTTTAGCACATCAATAATAATGAATGGCAAAAAGTGCTCCATCCTTTTTTAAAAAGTGTAAAACAATTTCCATATTTATTAAAACGGGAAAAATTTTGACACCTCTAATCACAATAAAAATAAGCAATTCTAATGCACATGTGTCATCAACCATAAATTCAGGACAAGATCACTCAAAATGATCAATATAAGCCATTCTAATTTATCACAGAAAGGATCAATATAAAGTGTACCTTAAGAAAATGCATCCTAGTGGCTAGTGGTCACATAATCTCAATTAATACGCTTCTTATAATCCAAAGGTACGTGAATATGTTTTAATTACTGTGATGGATCTAGCTAGCCGTATAACTAAGAAATGCTAGCCATGTTTTTTAAAACTCTTTCTTCAACTATTCTTACTACTACATTTACAACGACAAAATCATGAGAAAGCAAACATTAGTAAACGTTTGGATAGTTACTTTGTTGAAATAGTTGGAGACCCAAATCTTTGTGCCACCAAGTTTTAAATGAATTTTGAATCGTTTCCAGAGATATTGACAGTACATGTGACGACGGACTCAATCGAGCAAGTGATATATATCTCAAGGTCATATGATATACTTTTATGTTCAGGAAGACAATCGTTCAAAAGACGTTTACAATATACATATACGAATATGTTATTCAGTTGGCCTATATGTTCTATCAGATTTACCTAATTCTCTTGGTCTTGACATTAGCCTATTACGGTCGTGTGTTACCATAAAACGATAAGATTGGCGCAACAATTTACGGTCCAGGAATCCTGGCAAACACAGTTGTTCCATAACTTTTGATAAGCATCTGATTTGATAAAAACATGTCTAACAAACCCACTCGATGATTTTAGTCCTGCCAAGTCCTGCTAAGTACTGTATATATCACTTATTTCAGGCTGAGGCGAGACCATATAGAAACTTTGGCAATCTTGTACATTTAACAAATCAGCAGATGCCTATAAGATAAATAAATTTACCTTGCACTGGCTATGAGTATGGAGTGTGTAGAATTTACTTAATTTGCTGCTACTACCCATCTTAATAGCAAAAAAAAACAGCATCGTGAAAACGTGCCTAGGATTATTGTTTGCACAACTGGAGTACTTAAATAGATCTATATTGATACAATTCTTTTTTAAGCAGTCTATTAACAATAACGACTCAAGTTATGCACTGACCCGGGATCATTAAGTACTAATACCTTGCAAGTGTATCTTAAATTTACGTTATCATTCATATAATTAGCATATGTTATAAATAACAGGTGCAACTGTGTTTATCATGCCCCACCATGATGAGGTTGCAGAAGTGAGTGCAAATATTAATAAACGATTACTTATAACGCAATGATCTTGAACTGTTAACGCTGTTACATTAAAGCCTAATGAAACTGGAAGATATATTTTGAATATATACATGTCTGATATGACAAAATATTCCACCATTTTCGTTTTTAAGCAGTCTATTAACAATAGCGACTCAATATATACACGTGCACTTTCGCTTGCTTGATATGACAAAACGAAACTGGAAGATATATTTTGATTATATACATGCTTGGATATATATGAACAAACCAATGAGCAAACAAAGAACTGTAAAAGAGGGAAGGATCATCTTGTGAATTAGCCGCTGTAATTAATAGAGCTGAAGTGATACACATACCTAAGGTCCTTGGGTGCGGATACTTTTTGCTGCATATTTGTCTATAGTTCCTTAAAATTAAACCGCGTGGTATACTAAATCTTTGAGGATGCATGATTAATGGAATTTTAAGTAGCAATAATCAGTTTATACAAACACCCTTTTGTATATCAGCTAAGTTTAATTCCCATTAATTCTATCTATGGTGTATGTATTAGCTTACTAAGATTTGAAAACTCCAATAAAGCTAACTTAGTTGGGCTCATAAGGCTTGTCGCTTTTGAGTTTATGAGCATAAGATAGTCCTTAGCTTGAGTTAATAAGCTTAAAAGGCCCAAAAAAATCAGTGTATCGTAATTTATGATAAAATTTAGCAAAGCCAAACACCTTTTGGCATAACTTATAACATAAAAAGTTAAAGGTATGTTTTACACACTGTACGGGGGCTTTTCACCGGCCAACCTTTTTTCAAAATTTACCACCACTCGCAGTTGAAGTTGTTGTCATTCCTGCTACAGTTTATACTTCCTCTTTACTAACTTTCCTCGATTCAGTTTGGGTCCGATTATAGGTAATGACGTTGTGGTAAGCTGAACATGATTGTGGTACAGGAAAAATGAGATTAAGGCCCATGATCGGCTATTGAGATAGTCTGATAAGTAAGAAACATGACATATGAGAAAATATTGTAATCATAGTTAATTTGTGATGAGTTATGAAAAAAGGTGAGACCTTGGTAAAGCGCCAACTTTAAAGGGAGAAGAGTATGTTACATGAGTTATGCTAATCATTTTCCTCAGCGATTAAATGACATGTATGTGTCTGTCATGCTCCATTATCTCAACACCATACATTTTTTTTCTTTAACCAATCACCAAATCGCTTTCACTTGGCACATACTGCAAACAACCAGATTTCATTGTGACACCAATCTTAGTCAACTTAAGCCACATATCATCTTTCTGTTCATTCATACATAAGTAAATAATATGTTTAATGGTCTCGTACATGAACTGAACTAACCCACGTTTACAATCTGTTGACCCGTTATTATTAATAGTCCATTTTCTCGTATTTGGGACAAAGTAGTTCTCACCCATAATAGCCTTTCCATAATCTCTGACTCATTCTCACCAAACCTAGAAGCACACATTATTCCATGTGAGCGTAATCAAAACACATACATTTTCCAATTAAGAGTTAATCAATAATCAAAATAATGACACGCACATGCCAGAGCTGCATAGAGGATACCTGAATACCGCTACCTATGAAGAAGGAATAAATTTTTGCTTCTGTTTTATCCTCCGCCTGATTTCTCACCACAAGCATCAACAACTAAAAATGAACTTGGTATTTTAGAATTATTACATGTTAAAAAAAGATTTAGATCAGAAAGTAGAGAAAAGTTAAAGGGGTTACTCAACTACATTCTTTTTCCTTTCAATATCTACAATTACGCCCATAAGCTACCGTTTGTTTGAAGTCCCTGAGAGCAAACCTTCCTAGAGATGGAAATTTAGAATAAGACTCAACAACTAAGGGATCAGTTCGAAGCATTATCACAATTGCCACGTCACCTTCTACCAAAACCTCGAGAAAACTCTGAACTTTGAACCCAACACGCTTATCAACTTTACAAAAAATTTTAGAGAACTCGACGTGAACATGGCTTATGTGGCAGTCCATAGCAGCTGTGAAGCCGCTACAGATTCTATATGGGTGGTTCATAACATTAGACATGTGCCGTGAAGCTACGTAATCGATCGGATTATATAGATATCCCTTCAACACAACATAGGTCATCGAAAGGATCTCGGAGACCCACCAAAGCACGAAAGCCAGGATCTTTCAGAAAATGGATTCCTATTCGAAGAGTGCATAACCGCATAGATAAGCTCACACTAACCCGTCAATTTAGGATCCAATTTGATATTTTCCTTGAGAGGTATCGGGAAGGAATTGGAATGGAATAATATTGATTCAGACATAAGAAAAGGTGACATCCACAACAACCAAGGTGACATCTCCACGACGTACGAATTTCGGACAAACATTATCGACTCTCAGCTCAAGGAAAGCCCGCTTTACAACCTCGAGTATTTGAGGCATTTCAAGGATTGTTTGAGCTGCTGAAGCCTTTTTATCAAGATCCAAGGTGGTCTGCCTACTCCGCAATGTTCTCGCATTTAAATATTGTCTTTCCAAAGGTTTTAAACATGGTAGAGTATGTACTAAAACTATAAACGACACTACACTTCAGCAACCTATAATTATGTATCAGTTCTTAGAAATGGGTTTTGTGTCACTTGGAAAAACCCATATACAGAATTATAATATGACCGTTTGTATATTAAAGCAGTAAAAAGCAATATCGAAGAAAAACATGCCCATCTTAGATTCACTTCTGGTATTGCAATGTAAACATTGTCCTTTTTTGTTTTGTTTTCTTCTATGTTTCTACTTTCATTCAATGGGCAAATTTTATATAAATTTAGGATTATGGCATATGTATAGCAAAGAACCATAGGAAATGGAAGGATCCATATTAGTTAGTAACAGTAATATATTAATAGCAGCATATGTAAAAGAGAATTTGTATTAGAACCTGAACCATCACCGATGGTGTGTATTGTGCGTGTTTTCCACCACCTCACTACCGTCAGTCTTAACAGCCTAACATCCCTTCCCTTTTTTTATCCTCTTGGAAGTAGTTCCTGCTAAGTGACCCAAAAAATCAGTCATAAAGCATAAGCAATATGCACATGTCTAAAACTAAACTAAGAGACTTTGTTATTGGTTATCTGATTATTGATGTTGCATTATAAGAAATATGGTTAAAAAGTGGAACGGGTAAAATGGGTTGAAACGCTATAGAAAATGTATTGGGACTAAGTAAGTGTTTGAGGGTTGAACATGCACATTCCAACCTTTTTTCATAGCAGGTGTAGATTGGTTGCAAGCCCATGCGCATTTGCTCACCTCTACACGGTAAATGGAATGGTTTTAATGTTCAAATTATGGGCCACTCTTTCTTTTCCTGTTTTCTCATAGCTCAAGTATGGTAAATTAGTTAAACTACTTTTCAGGAAGTAGTTGCGCTGAGAGGTGACGGTACAAATGATGATCCAACACTTCCTGAAGCCGATTTGGTCTTGCAATTGGAATTGCAGGGATACATGCAATGCTCTACTTTTCAACACAGTTTTCATATGAAATATAATTCCAAACAGCGACACCAAATTCAGTAGTTTATTATTGTCATATCTTGACTTCAAATTATTCAGGTGGCCAAAGAGAGTGCTGATGTGATCATTCTAGATGATAACTTCTCTACAATACTCTCAGTTCCAGCGAATGGCTGCCAAAATACAGAATTTAATCTAAACATAACTCTAGGAAACAATAAGCTACAATTTTATGTCGAAAACTATTAGCCAAAATGGACCAACACCTAAGGAATTATGTTTCGTATCCCACTCCAAGCAACAATCCAAATTTCATTAAATCTCAACACCTCGTTTTTTAACTAAAAACCACGTTAATCTGATAACCAATTAAATTCATTTATGGACGATTTTGGATCAAAATATATCTAATTTTAATATGATATTAAGCAAGTAACGTGGACTAAGAAGCTCTTTACCTTCTAATGAAACTATGCAATTTACCATGTCAGCAACTTCGAGTCTAACTGCATGATCACTCAAACCAACAGTTCCAATTTATGAATACACTTGGAAGAACTGTATGCTTGTGTGGTCCTTCCAAGCTTTTCTCCCTGCAACTATATGACCACCGTTTCCAGTCATATTTGGACATCATCGCCAGCTTAGTAAGCCCAACAACTGCAGCAAGCTCAGCAGTTGCATTTGCAGCTGTTGCTGTTGTTTCAGACTTTCAGTTGTAGTAGCTGCAACAGTAAATCCCTATTAAATATGTGGTTTAGTCGGCAAAACATACATAATCTAATAAAGAATACCTTTTTGTGATTTTTTAGGTTTACTCTAGCTCATAAAGCAGACTAAAAACTGTTTAAATCCTGCAAGAACAACAATATGATATATATACATGAGTTAGTTTTGGTCCATAAGGGTCAGATATTTTGGATTTCACATGACTCCTGTGGAGCACATGCTGACTAATGACTAATCAGAAAGACTTTTAACAGTAAGAAAATGCGTTGCAAACACGCTAAAAATCCTACTAACAAAAAAAGGTAATGTGATTTAGCTCAATCAGAGGCAACCTTGCTGGCTGCGGATGACCCATTTTGAAACAGATACAATAATATTTATGTAAAGATCAGTGGATCAAAATGGAAAATGTCACTCAAAATGTGTTTTTAATCGCCCACTGAACACTTTTATACTACTAAAATTAATACACTTCTATTTCACTATTTCAAAACACAACATAAAACAAACATTCTAAAGTAGCAGCCCCAAACACTCCCTTCTAATAATATAGTTTGTCTATTAATTCCAAACTTACAAGTCACACCAGTGGCTTTGCGAAACACATTTCATAAAACAACAAACGTATAAGAAATAGTCAATCACTACACGTAGTTCTATCAAACATACATTATGCTCAGATGCGAGGATTCATTCTCGTCCAACGATAACGTATCAGTCGGCAACAACTCAGCATCCATTTACATGTCCTGGTATCCAAAATCTAGAAAACACAAAAAAGCAACATTCATTTTAAAGGAGTGATTGTATGTGAATTCTAGATATTTCAATTTAGCAAATCAGTAGTATCATAACAAACTATTAATAATCACTTACAAAATAAATCAAGCGGATACAGTCAGTTGGTCAGTCGCTAACAATACAGAAACAAATAAAGGCCCACTGATGCACATTTGTACCGAAAAATAATAGGAATAAATTGAAACATATACTTACACAAATCAGATGCTGATTCGTGAAGATAGTGGACAGAAGATTCTGCACACTGATTATTATTCGAGACTCATGCGTCACCAGTATCATGAGCATTCCTGAGGAGATCAGACATCTCAATATCAGTTAACACACTTGTTTACAACAAAAGTTTTATGGAAAAAATGACGTGACCAACATCACAAACATTTCGAGAAAGATTAGGCATCCTCGCAAAGATGGGGAGGCCTCATAATTGTTTCTTGTCTATCCCCGGCAGCTCAGAATTATGCGCACGAAGAATGTGCAAGACTCGAACCGAAAGTTGGCAAAATGTATAACTTGATTCAAATCTCGCTAAACAACCCATCCACCTTCCTTCCCAACCTTTGTTGTTAGAGTATCTACCTAAAACAAACAAATGGGCCTAAATATGAAGCAGATAATATAATTAAAAATAAACAGATAACTATAGTAAATAAGCAATTCCAAACACACTGAAACATACAAAGTTGTGTCTACTGTTTGTGGATTATGATAAGTTAATAAGCAATCCCAAACAGTGGATAATAACATAAAAAATGTATAGCTCAGTGGATTATGCTTGTGTACCTCTAACCTGCCACTAAATTCAGAAAACAAACATCCAATTAACTCTTCTAAATAGATTGTACGGGAATCTTCTTGGATATATGCATGCTGCATCAAATTTCGATGAGCACAAGTGAAAATCTCCATAGTTGTTTCCTTCTCCATGGTAACACTCCAACATCATTCACACGTGTTGCATAATTTAAATTATGGAATCTGAAACGATGAAGAGTTATAAATAAGTAGAAATTGTTAGAGATAGCAATCTCATTTAAACATAGCCAGCGTGGCAAGTTAAGCTGTCAGATCTCATATGAGAGCTCCATCACAAAGTATGTGTATAGAAGGGAAGTCCATGTTCAAGCTACATTAGAATAGCATTCCTATGTCTGCTCAGGAGGATTAACAAATCTATAGATACACAAAATAAAATAAAAAACAACATAATCAAACAGAAACTACTAAATTGATAATCCGTACTTAAATTACATAAGGAGGTTAAGTATTGTACCATGGATATGTGATAACAACTTGGTGCATGCAGCGTAGGCTACTACACATCCCAAGAAAGAGCTTCATCTAACATGATTTATAATCAAATAGAAGAAAAAAAATTACAGTACCTTTTGCGAAATCATTTATTTAACATCCATGGTTATTGAGTAGCGATTCCCAATTGAATATTTGAACCCTCTGTACATCAAGGTGATGCCTGAAAAGAGAGATTGCCATGTCTAATAAAAAGAATTTTCATTATAATTCAAAACTTCATAACGTTGACTGACCTGGCTAGTAACATCAACTCAAACTGAATGATCAGTCACAAAATCCACTTGAACCTGATTGACACCACCTTGATCATATAAATTCATAATAAGAACAAATTAAAATTAATTTTATTAGGGTTTCAACTTGGTGCAGGCAACGCAGGCTACTGGATGTCCCAAAAAAGAGCTTCATAGCTAACCTTGTAACATTGAATTTAGCATTATGCCAATTCATTATATTCTGCACAAAATTAGTTCCCAAAGATTATAGTAAAGATTAATTAATTATAGCATAATTAAACAAAATAGAAATCGATCAACAATACCTCGCCTTTTTCAGTGCAATGCGTTTGTATGTGTGTCTTTTATAATTTAGGGTTATTATTGTTTTGATGAATAATTAGGATTTATTGGGACAAATTGATCGCAGCTGCCACATTAGGGTTTTCACATAGGATTTTTGTTCATGAATTACTTCTAATAGTTCAGGATCACATACGTAATATGATAGGGATAATATTCAAGGCAAAATATTTTTTGGGTTCGGGAATCTGTAAGCCCTAAGCCCATGCCCATGTGCTGACTGGGATTATTACCTGATTGATGATGTGGTAAATCCCTCCTCTTATATATAATATAGATATATATATATATATATATATATATATATATATATATATATATATATATATATATATATAATTTAGATAAAATGGTTTAGGTGCTTAAAGTTGTTAAAATGAGAAGTAATAGAAAATGGGTAAATATCACAATTATTGATTAGTTTTGGTTCGTTTATGATTTTTTTGTCCGTGTACGAGTGTTTTGGAAGTTTTAGTTCGTGTACGAGTAGCTAGTTCACAATTTTTAATATTACCAGCTTTTCGTGTATCAGTTGTGTATCATAGTTTATTAATTATTTTGTTATATCGAATGCAACATGTGATAATGTATCACTGAATTTGCGAATAAATTATTATTTATGCTAATAATATTTTTTTAAGTAAAACTATGTATCATATGTATCTATAAATTTTTACGTATCAATTTTTTTAGTGTTTTTATACCAGTTTTATGTATAAGATTCATTGTTTTGTGTTTAGTATTAAATAAATTACATGTTAATTGATAAAATCAATGGTTAAGAAACTTTTTATTTTAACAACTTTAAGCTAATACACTACAATAACATAACTCTCTCTCTCTCTCTCTCTCTCTCTCTCTCTCTCTCTCTCTCTCTCTATATATATATATATATATATATATATATATATATATATATATATATATATATATATATATATATATATATATATATATATATATATATATATATATATATATATATATATATATATATATATATATATATATATATATATATATATATATATATATATATATATATATATATATATATATATATATATCTTTACATTATATATATGAGGAGGGATATGCCACATAAGCATGTTTTAATCCATCTCATCATTATTTATTAAGGAAGTAAATATTTGAATAAATATTTTATGAAAAAACCCTAAATATTAGTAACAAGCATATCACGACTCTTTTTTCTCCGGAGAATAAAAACACGGCAAAACACATGTAAAGAAGAAAAGGGTACACGCCTCCTTCCCCTCAAATCCATGCATTTGTATTCTATTTTTTTTATCAATACTCAGGTTAGTTTTAGTTTATGATTATGTTTCATATTTTAAAAACTGAACATTTGCATCATTATTTTTTTGTTTGACTAATACAAATTTTTTGATGTTTATGTTGTTAAAAAAACATACCTCTTACAAACGACGATCGAAATTTATGTTGGATATATATCTCTGACTTCCCTGATGTTTTAGTTTATGATTCAAACATTAGGCTCATTCGTGTTGCATAGTTTATACAGCCTCATAATTTTTGGATATACCTGCACCAGTTCTTACCTCTTCCGATCTATTCCCCCCAAACATAATATCAGTCATACGAATCATTGCTGAGCTTCATTGATAGAAGAACACAATTTGGAGTCATGAATACAACCAGTTGCACCCTATTTTGTGAGTTTTTTGGTATATTTTTTCAAAATACTTATATCAAACCCATAATTGTCTGTTCAGAACCGGTAAGAAGATTATTAATCATTCATCTTTTTGTTTTATTTATTAAACATGGTTTATAGGTTAATCATTCTTCTTGCTTATCAAGAGGTATGTATTACACTTCTACTATAATTAATTTTCTATTTTGAGTTATGTTATGATTGTTTTATTTTTACCTCTTATCATTGTTTTTGTTTAACGCAATTTATATGACCTGAATATTAATTTCAATTAAAGGAGGCAAACCAAGTGTTTGTGAAATTAACCGATCTAATTACCGTCATTAGTCTACGTAAGTTTTGTGATCCTAGATAATGTAATTCAGTCTACCTACCGTCATCAGGTATATGTAAATTGTAAAATGTCGTTTGCAGAATGCATTTATTTTGTCATAAATGTGTATGTGAAAGTCTAAATAAGGTTCATTTTAGTTGTTTATATCGGTCACTTTGGTGTTCGTATGGATTAGCCGAGAAGGGGGTGCATCGATCTGTAACACGTGTGGCTGTTTTTTAGGTTTGGTGAATGCTATTATGGAACATAGAACATACACACCAAAATGCATTCCTCCTGTTATGCTCCTCCTTTAGTTTTGCTTCATGGGCACGACCTTCAGCCTTATCAATTGCTTTAACTCTAATACTTTGATGTTATAATTCGGCTCTTTCTTTCTCTGTCTGTCTCTGTTGAGCTTGAATATTCTCTTCAGCTGATCTTCTTTTCGCCAGATTTCACATGTCTTTTTCACGCTTGAAGCAGATGGGTAGTACAATATTTCATAAACAAAAGGCGTTTCTTAGTGTGATGGCTAAATAGATAGTAAAAATAGGAGCACGATCTTCGGATCATATTAGTGGATCAGTACAGTAGTAATGAAAGGTAAATTTGTAGCGGAGTAAGTTTTGCGCAAATGGTCCTTTTTACTTATTCAAGGATAATCAATGCAATCGCATTGATTGACTTTTGTTAGGTTACGTTAGACTGTCCTACTCAGATAAGTAATCTGATAAAATATTGTTTCGGTGCATTTATTTATGGGCCCAACTGGACATAAGTTGCCTAACGCGTACGGGAACTTAAATCAGCACCATCCTAAATTGTTCTATTAAAAACATCATCTTATTATTTTAATTTTCAAAGGTACTGGATATGCAACAATACGTTTTAATATCTTCAAGACACAAATATGTGCATAAAGTGGTGGTGGGTTGTTCCAGTCTGACCCATTCCGTACTGACCTAAACCCAAATTACCATGTTTCCCAAACCGTCCACCTTTATTGCCACATCTGAAACTAGGTATCTGATTTTTATGTTGTGTTGCAACACGAGAATGAATTCACAGAAACTAGAGAATATAAACAGTTCTTGAGAACAGTAGGTCTTTTTTGTTAAGTTAAGCTACTTTGTTACAAGTCCCTATAATGAGGCATGCAGCTGCGCAATATTTGGAAACATTGTTTTTATTTACACATTCTCTGGGGAAAGCCATTTGAATGTAGAGCAAGAAGTTTTTATAGCTTTGGGTATTCTTGACCATAAAGAAGCTCACGAAGAACTGAAGAAGCCATTTCAGACATACGTAAATGAAAAAATTACATCAACATTCCCCATCGATACCAGAAAGGTGAACATCAACTCTCATAACTACGCGTGTATCATGAAGTCCTCGTCATTATGAAATGTGAATACCAACTTATCGAAACTTTTTTGTTCCCTTCAGGTTGCTTACATTTCTATAATGAGAACTTCAAGTTTTCTTGACTGAAGTGAGGTCGATCCCCTACTAAAGATATATATAGAAACTGACGCAGTTCTAGAGAGAACAAGAATTTTGTGTAAGCATGTATTCGGTGCATTTGAGATCATGGATCAGACCTTAAAGGGAGCATATGATGAAGAGAACATGGGCAAATGTATGCAGATTGGAATTTTGTGAAGGGCTCTCAACAAGCAGTGCCTTAGGTTCTTTTATATCCATAATTAAAATAACTTGCAGATTTGATTCTCAATTTTGTGAATCAAAGTTACATATCTAATGAAGAGCGTTTCTGACACTTTGACAACAGATTCATATGAAAAGCATTTTTGACAGTCATCTTTAATGCACAAGTTTATGCGTAAAATAATATCTCTTACATGAGCCAGCTGATACATATTTGTGAATCGATGTAAGAACTTGCAGATTTGATTCTCGATATTCTGAATCAAAGTTACACATGAAGTCCAGACTTGAATAAATTGGGAAGGAATCTTAATGGCTTAGAACAGAGAGGATGCACATGAAGTACAAAGTGTTGCTCTAAACATAGATTTAAACTTGACTTCGTAAAAGGTCGAGACCATGCTGATGATTCTCTTCATGGGTAAAACTTACCTTACAATAATAGCATTTTGGAATGATAGGAACACGTTCAAAGTTCCTTTGTATCATATTTATATGATTTTCTTGCAGTTATAAACTGTTCATAAACCCAAGTTTCAGCGACGTGCTCTGCACAACAATAGCTGAGACTTGCAATGGGAAAGTTTGTAGTTTGTGCAGACCTCCCATCAAACGACTTCTTTATATTTTTTCCTAATTGTATTACTTATAATCCACCACAAGACTTTGTAAAAAAAGTGAAATTAGCTATGGAAAGTGAGCCACGCCCTCTTACACCTGAGCAGCGGTTCAACCTTTCATGGGAAGCTGCTACACAACGATTTATGGGGTATTTTGAGCTTGACAAGATACTAAGTATCGGGTTTGTCAAGAAGTCAAATCCAGTTCTAAATTAAAGGACACTATCTATGGATGGCTTGCTTTTGCACATTATTGTTTTACACTATTGTTTTACAGGTAATAAATTTTTGAGGTGGTCCACTGGTGCGGAACCTGGAACTTGAGACTACACCCTGAAGCACTCTAATGATCGTGTGGAAAACCACGTATCGTGTGGTAGAGTAGATATAAAAATTGACCATATATTACCTTATGAAAGGGTAAGGGAAAAAATTTGAGGTCAGTCCAGCAGCAAATTCGTTATTCCGGCAACCAAAGGTATTATAGCGTGTAACATTTTATGATGTTTATGATTGGTGTTACCTGGCTTTACACTATTAGGTTTTTTCCACCCTCGATAACATTAAGTTTGCCACCAGTTTTGTTCCAAGTGGAGAGGCTTGGAACACAGTGATTAACAACATGGTATGTCTGATAAATACATTTTTTATTTTGTTCCTGAACATAGTTTCAAATTGATAAATTTTCGGATACATCAATCCAAGGATAATTATTACTCAATACCACACCCAACCGCTGTCTTCTTTTGCACGTTTGCAACTGATTAAAGGCATCTGATTATTAAAAGGACATTATCACTTTCGAAACGCATAGCAAAACACGCTGTCTAATGTTACACTACTATTATGACCATTTCACGAAAAGGCTCTCAACTTGACCAAAGAACAAGAGCAATGGGTTGCTGGTATGATTTAGGCAGCCTCAAACATGAAGAAGCCAGAAAGTAAGTTACAGTAAGTTGTAGAAGTGTGATATAATCAGTTATCAGCAATACCGTTAAACTGATTACCCATACCCTATTATCATTTTCATATTTCCAACCTCAAGTCTAACCCCCATTATTCTTTCGTCTACCTAACTATTTCTTTTGTGGTGGGCGAAAATACTGCTTTAGAGCCTTTGTGGACAGAACTAAGTGCTTCTATTAGCAAAACAGAGAGTGATAGTTGTAAAATCACACTTGTTTAGGAAAACAAGGCAATTAGGGTAAGTATTAACAAGTAGTTTAGGAAAACCACAAGTTATGACCCAAAATAAGAGTGAGTTCGTTCTCGAGGAGGCTAGTGTGTTGTGTGATGAAATGATTTAATTGGTTTGTGATTATATTGAGAAAAGAAAAAATAGAAATAAGAAAGAAATGACGGTTACGAAGACGGATCGAGCTAAGACGAAAAGGCGTTCACGTAAAACCGTAAAAACTACAAGATTAAAAATTTTAAACCTAAAAATTAATTAAAAGCTAAAACTAAGTTTAAAATAATATAAATAAGAATAAAAATCCAATAAAAATATTTTAAAACCTTTTATTAATTAAATATTCAATTTTAAATGCTAATTAAAGCCCTAAAATTAAATATAATTAATCAAAATGTCCAAAATATTATTTTATTGAACTAATAACTTACTTATATTATCTAAAGACTAAAAAGTATTTTTCCCAAATTTTAAAAACTATTTTTCTATTTTTAAATCACTAAAAACTATTTTTAAACCAAAATAATTATAAAAAATAATAAAATAATGCCAAAAATAATTTGACAATTTTAAAAATCCTAAATTACTCTAATGAACAGTAGAAAAATGAAAAATTTTGAAAAATATAAAAATTTTCACTAAAAGACAAAAACAGTTATAAATAAAACCCTAATTAAACTAAATTAATTCTAAAAAATAATTAAAAGGTGAACAGTAAAATAATTTTTTGACTAAAAATCTTAAAATGTTTTTCTTAATCTATGAAAAATGTTTAAACTGAAAAATATTGATTTTTGGCACTAAAGGACAAAAATCAGAAACTTAAAAGTAATTAAAAATGACTATTTAATCTAAAAAATATTAAATGAACAGTAATAAAAAAATCTAATTAAACAGAAAAATCACAAATTAAATTAGAAAAATAACAAAACTAGTTTTGAGTCCTAATTCTAAGTTTAGACCACAAAAGACATAATTTCTAAAAAGCTGATAGTGACATGTGACAAGCTTTGTCTTCTAGCAAAGCAGTACTAACTTTTGTGCTACCAGTGGGAAGTATGTTCCCACTACTAGTGTAATTTTTTTGGTCTGGTGACCAATAAGCTCAGGGGAGCTTATTTGATTGCGTATTTTGGACAATAAGGCAACCCTATACTCAGTTGAGTATAGGGAGTCAGTTTATGCAATAAAAACACCAGGTCTAACACACAAAAATCACAAAAATAGCACAAGAAGTTACTGATTAAGCATGTAATGTTCTGATGAACAGTTGACTGATGCACTTTGCACAAAAACGGATTTAAGACCTTCAGAACTTGCACAATGATCAACCAAATGACATTCAAGTTATCCACAATCCTACTAAGCACTTAATCCTAACAGATTATCAAGATTGGTGGCCAAAATTCTACAAAAATCAAGCAGTAATGGGACCTTACTGATTTATGTGCTATTTTCCATTTTTAACATGCAAATTTGATTTAAACTTCACTAAACTGAAAACCAAAGTAACTTACAACCTATCAACTACCTAGTGAGTGATTTAGACCAGTTTTAAGCCAAGATTCATATCATTTAAACCAACTTATACCCTAATCCAAACACTCCTTAAATTTTCTGAATTGAATTTTAACAAAGCAAATGAGTTCACCTCTACACAAAACTGATTGAAACAACTTATAACATGCATATAAGCCCCTAATCAGTAGGATCAAACCAAATAACCAACACTTAAACAACTTTCACAAAGAAATCACATAAATCACACAATTTCATAATTTTCTGAAAACTTAAACAAGGAATAAGAGATTTACCTTGTGGGACCCACATCCAGGTCCCACAGTGACTGAAAAGTCACCTCCCACAAGCTCGGGCTTGTGCTGAACCTTGGACAACAAGCTTTCAATGAAACCTGCTAAGATCAATGAACAAACACAAAATGCAATTTCTGATTTTTTTTCTTCTTTTTAAATCCTTTTCAAATAACTTTCTCAAATGTTTTTCTTTTCAAAACACTTACACCAATCAACTTACAAACCTAGAAAACAAAACTTTGAAACAAGATTTCACCAAAGATCACCCTTTTTCAGAAACCTTTTTCTGAAAATGCAAACACAAAATGTTTGCAAAATATTAATGTGGAACACAGATTTTTACTCAACAAAAAACACTAACTTTTAACCAAGAAAAGGAATTACAATTTCAATAAAAAACACCAACTTTCATTAAATCAAAAAAGGATTACAATTTTTTGAGAAAAATCTGGAACAAGTGAAAATGAAATGCTATGTTGCCTTATATAATGGCTACAAGAACTATCTAGAATACTGAAACCCTAACGATGAATTTCCTATCATGCCCTTGGACGAATTTTGAATTTTCAGTCAAAGTGGTTTCTTGTGAAGGATGTTGACATGCCAGCTGCAATCTTCAATCTTGGACCCTTCATTTGGTGTGGAGGACAAGTAAAACCATTTGGGGTGTGGAAAGGGACGGGTGCATGGGACCATGGGGTGGTCACATGGGTTGAGTGTGTGATGCTTTGGGAGGTGGGTTTTGATTAGGAGACCTTTAATTACCATTCTGGAAAGACTCAAGTAAAAACCCTTTGATTAAGAGTTAATTGTCCCTGGGATTGGTTTAGGGTTTATGTGTGATGAACATGGGTTTTAATCCGAATTGGGGGTTAATGTTATTTAAATAAGTGTTTGGGAGGGAATTAATATAATTGAATTAATCAGTTATAATTAATTAAGGGTGGTGTGGTGGAATGCAGACGTGGAGGAGAGGTGGTATTTGATTGGTGGATGGAGTTGTGAAGGGTGACGTGGCAGAAGGTGATAGGAGGGTGTAGGTTTGGTTGTCTGGCCAGTTTGGCCCCCAAGGTTTCTTGTTTCCTTCAAGTTATATTAAACAGCTCAAACTTCTTTTTCCTTTGTAAATAAGTTTCATCCAATTGTCACTTTTGGCACATCTTTGCAAAAAAGTTATAACAAGGACTTTAAATGCAATTTCTTCAATTCCAAGGGCTATTCTTGACATTTCTTCAAACTTTAAGTATTTTTCTTGTACAAATGACTATTGGAGGGTCATTTGTGACAAGTCTTCAAAGATGAGGGACCAAACTTGTATTTCTTCAATTCTTCAAGGACCAATTTGGAAAATCATGATTCGGGTCTGGTTCATTGTGCGGCTTCGTTTCCCGTATTCGTTTTTGAATGATTCTTGTGATCTTTTTTGTCATTTCCTCAATATCCGTACCTAAAATACACAAGCAACAAACACGAGCATATATTTGGCAGTTTTAATGATATTTTATGCATTTTAAGCCCGATTTGGACGATGAGACTATGTATAAAAGCAGTCTCATCACTCCCCCATACTAAATCATTGCCGTGCCCTCACGCAATGCTAGAATAAAGTATCGTAGCATCTCCAAAACTCAATTTTATTCACTTTATTGAATGATAAACTAGCTACACTACTACTATTACTACTACTTGCGTTTTAGACATAATGTATGATTTTCATCGCAAAATGGGACGTTTAGGTTCATAGAATAAGAACACGTGAATGCTTCGTTAGAAATAATTTCATCGTCCTCGATTTTCACCCCAATTCCATGCCAAGCGTGCAACGAGATCATTGTCATTATAAGTTAGTAATGCTAACACTACTCATATGCCCTAATCACATACTTATCCTCCCATTATTCCTAAGTTGTATCTCTTATATTTTATTATGTCTTGAATGTTTCACGAGGATACATTGTTTGACTTATGCAATAATAGAGATTTAGGTCTAAAAATAGAGTCCTAACGGTGTAACTAAGACCATCAAATCAATAACCCCTCCTAATAGACAACGATGTCAAAAAAATAAGTTGACAAGAAGAATCGATAAACACGGTTTTATAACGGTTTTGAACATGAGACTTATTACCAAGACTTTATACGCCCCCTAACGGAAGGGCCTTATTATCTTTGGTTTACCTCCATCTTTTATTCAACTTCACCATGAAGCTTTTATTATGACTTTGGTCTTGCCTTGCCTTTTATTATCCGCCTCATCGGTGGTTTTATTAGCCAAAGACGTATATCCTCACGCTAAAGCGAATTTTGGATCTTTACAGCTTCGAAGATTAAGGCTTGATTCACTTTCAATTTTGCATAGATTTTTCGGCCTTGTGGGGCTTCAAATTGTTTGCTAAATTTAGGTGAGCACTTGAAATCTTATTATTGGGTGAAGCTTTTGATTATTCGGGTGCCAATACTTCAAAACCGTGACGCTGGCGATACCTTAATGTCTTTCCCAATTTAATTACACGGAAGCTACTAGAAAAGACTAGAAACCCAACAATCCCAACTAAACCGCTAAGTCAATATTTATTAGACAAAAAATATTTACATGCGAAGGGAGAATAAGCAAACAACGAGAACACATGAGTTTTTGAAAGAATACGAGTATTCTACGTTTAGCATAATAACTTATAATTAACTCTATCATTTCTCGTCCTCATTTAAGAGACTTAGCCTAATGTGTAGTTAAGGAATCAAAGCTAAGTGCTCAACACGCACGGTCGAGTCAAAAATTACTCTTATTCTCGCCATCGGAAAACCTACATTCGTGTCTTCAAACACTTATAAAACATGAGAAAAAATTTAAAATTTGGCCATTTTAGCCTTACTTTGCAACAAAACGATAAACAAAAATATAAACTTTGGAAAGCGTGAAGGTTTGGCAAGGCAAGTATCTATTCACCCCCCCCATACTAAAGTTAAACATTGTCCTCAATGTTTCGAGTCTAGGGGTGCAAACACCCCCATACTAGAGACGAAGTCGAATGCCTAATCTAGCATGGAAAGGGTGCAACCAATAAATTAATAGCCGTTTATGAAGTGTGCTAAAAACCTAAGGTTAGAACATCAAAGGATATATCATTTGGATATCGAGAAAGTCTTCAAAGCAAACGATCGAGTGCTCCCATAAAACGAACACGAGAGGCTCCAATCGTGAAGATCATGATCTAAAAACCACAATGCACAAACAACCACGGAACAAAGGTTGGAAGGGCACAAATCCCCTCACATTAAACTACATTAGAAAGCAATAATATGTACATGGATAAGCATGGGTCTCCCCCACGAGGCACCTTGTTTTTTATAACAGAGTCAAAAGCTCGACTCGAATCCCTATAAATGTGATCATTTAGGGATAATCTTGGTATGGTCAATTTTTGGTGGGGCTTACATGATAAACAAGGCCCAAAAACAACCGGTATTAAGGACTAAGTCCTTTGTTGGTGCAAAATACCGGGATCGAAGATGGCGTTCTCGTTTTCATTGGAAAAACAAATCAACGCCACTTCATCATGAGTCAATGTAAACCCAAAGGGTTTCAAGAAAATAGATGAGAAGAAATAGAAGGGTGGGACAATGGGTAAGTCATAGAAACCATGAGCTACTCGAGGTAGACTCGCACCAATCAAATAGAAAGATTTTCCATTTATTGCATCGGTGGAAGACCGAGATTTCCCTTTATAAGCAATTACGGGATCAAATATCTCGTCCTCGGTGGAGAAAGGGGAGGGAACATAAGGGGCTTCCCCCACACTAGGTCCACACAAAGCATCGTCAAAAGGAGAAGACGAGCTTGTAGCACTCAAAACACGTGGTGATGACGGAGTTAGCATTGTAGAAAAATCTTTTAAATTTAATTCAAAATCTTTTCCTTTTTCATCTTTTAAACTCTCCTTGTGAAAACCCGATTTAATTATGTCAAAAATATTTGGTGTTTCTAAAGCAATGTTAGTCACACTAAAAATTCTCACATTTGAAAACCGTTTTGGTAAAGGTGGTGGTAAGTTCTCAAAACGTTTGTCAACAAAGAAAACTCCCCCATCGGGATCAACATATTCATCATCCGAAGAATCATTCGTGAATGGAATCGTAGGCTTAACACTCTTAACCTCCACCGGCGGAGGGGACGGAACTTCATTTTTATCAACAACTTCTAAAACTCTTTTTGAAATCTTTTTGCAAATGTTTTTGATGGGATTGACATTGTACAAAGACGTGATAGAATACACATGAGAAAGTGTGGAGTTTTGAGTTGCATTAATGACGAGTTCTTCCTCATTGAAACGAAGAGTGATTTTCCTAGCATGCACATCGATAAGTGCTCTCGAGGTATCCAAAAATGATCGACCTAAAATTAGAGGAACTTTAGGATCGATGGGGATGTCAACAACAATAAAGTCTACGGGATAGTAGAACTTTCCAACTTTCACAAAGACGTCCTCGGCTACTCCACAAGCTAGAATCGTAGAATGATCGGCCATCTCGATTGACATTCTTGAAGGAGTGAGATTGGGAAGATTGAGCGATTTAAAAATCTCAAGAGGCATCAAATTAATACTAGCACCAAGATCGGCCAAGGCGTAGCATTCTTCCATGTCTTGTATAGCACATGGGATTAAAAACTTGTCGGGATCACCGACTTTTTGAGGTATGCGGCTAAGAAAAACCGATGAACAACTAGACGATTTTTGCAATTTCTCTTTGTTATTCAACATACTTTTGAAGTTCGCGGCAAATCGAGGCATCATGACCAAGGCGTCGGCAAAACTTATATTAAAATGCAAGTCACGAAACATTTTCATAAAAAGTTCAAATTGATAATTATTTCGTTCTTGTGCCTTTTCCTTGTTTCGTCTTGAAGGGTAAGGTAAGGGTGGTGTGGGTTGGGGCATAGGCATCGGCCTTGGAATCTCGAGTTCCATAATTGGTATTGGTTCAACCGTAGGTGTGGTTTGAGCGGTACTTCGTGGGCTTGGAATGTGCTCCTTTTCTACCACCACCTCGGGTTCTTTCTCTTTTTCCTTCTCCATAGAAGTACTTGGACGAGAAATGGGTTCTTTGAAAGTTTTACCACTACGAGTAGTAATAACATTCAATTCTCCTTTCGGGTTCACGATGGTATCACTAGGAAGACCACCCGAAGAAGAAGGTTTACACATGATAGCTTCAAACATTTTTCCCATTCGGTCTTCAAACGTAGATTGCCTAGCATCCGCTTTTAACAATTCTTGCTTAATCTCATGTTGACCTTGCTCCATTTTTTGTTGATTTTGTTGGAGTCGTTGAACATTTCCTTCCATTTTATTAGCATGAATTTTAAGTTCATTAGCAAGTTCGTTTTTAAGCTCATTTTTCAACTCGGATCTTAAGCTAACCATTTCACGTTGCATATTGTCAAACTTAGCATCGTTTGCTTTAGCATAATTCAAAAACTCTCCTTGAAGATTTTTGGTGTGATCATTTTGAAAACCTTGAGTGGTAGTTTGAAAATCACGGTTTTGGTTTGAAATTTGCCCATTTCCACTTTGATAATTACCCTTGTTGTAATTACGTTGATTGCCTTGATAATTACCACCTTGATTGTTGTTTCGATAGTTATTAGCATTTTGATTTGGTGGAGCTTGATTTTGGCGGGAACCTTGGCCGTTTTGGTTATAAGTTCCCGTGGCTATATAAGCACTCGAAGTGTTACCATCCGCGGTAATGCACTCGGAAAGATCATGAGCTCCACCACACGACAAACAACTCTTAGAAACCGCTTTAACCGAAGCGGAATTCGAAGCTTCTTGAGCTTTCCAATGGGACATAAGGTTAGCAAATCTATCAAAAAACCGATTCTCCTCATTTGCTTCATCATGTAAGGCATTAATGCTACGAGACGATGACGAGCCCATTTTGGCAACACTCGGTGTGTTACGAGGGCTATAAACCTTAGACCTATTCTCAATTATCACCAAAGCTTCCTCAACCGTTTTACACAAAAAATTACCACCCGCGGCGGCATTTAAATAATCTCTTTCATGATCATTAAGTCCATTGTAAAACGTGTCAATTTGATGCAAGTTGGAAAAACCGTGACGAGGACATTCATGTAACATTTCCTTAAACCTATTCCAAGCCGTTGAAAAACTTTCATTTGATTCTTGTGAAAATTTAGAAATCTCATTTTCAAATGCGTAGTCTTAGAGGGCGGAAAAAATTGGTTCACGAACTTTGAAACGAGATACTTCCACGTCAATATAGAACTGGGTGGCTCTTTCTCTAACCAAATTTTAGCGGGCCCCGCTAAGGATTTGATAACTAGATTTTCACCTAATTAAAAAGATTCGTTTTAAGTATGTCTAATCGAATTGATCTTAGCTCTCTATGTGACTTCGTTATTTTTGGTGGGAACAAAGATGTGTCGTTGTAGTGTTAAAAATAAAAGGTGCAAAACAATTAAAGTAAAATTGCTCTTAAAGTAAATCTAAGTCTAATTAAAGTAAAGTGCAAGTATTTAAAAACGTGACTTAAATTAAAGGGTACTAAAGTAAATGACGTAAACTTAAATCTATCTAAGGCAAACTTAAAGTGCGACTAAAACTAAGGCAAGTCTAAAGTAAAACTAAGGCAAATAATCTTAAAGAGCAATTAAATAAAAGGCAATAAAAATCAAAGACAAAAGCTAACAAGAACCTGAATACAGCTCATTCAGAATAAACCTTCGTTTAGAATAATCACTCGTCCTAAATGTCACCTTTGGTTGAAATGATTTTTCTTCACTTGGAATATTACCAAAATCCTTGATCCGGAACAAATTGGTCTGAATATGTCACTTATCCAAAACAATGCTTCGTTTGGAACTTACTGATTCGGAACTTGTAAATTCTGCCTTGATTCGGAAGTATTAGGTCACCCCTTGATTCGGAAGTTTCCGAATGAAGTCCTTTGATTCGGAAGTTTAGAACTTCCGAATGAACCTTTCTTGAGTCGGAAGATGACCCTTGATCCGGAACTTTGGAAGTTCCAAATGAAGCCTTGACTCGGAAGTTTATGACTTTCGAATGAAAAGCCTTGATTCGGAACTTGGTCCTTGATTCGGAACTTTGAGTTGATTCGGAACTTTTGAGAAGTTCCGAATGAAACCCTTGGTTCAGAACTTTGGAGTTCCGAATGAATTCCTTTGGTTCGGAAGTTTTCACTTCGTCCGGAACTTTGAAAGTTCCGGATGAACACGCTTGGTTCGGAACTTTTGGAGTTCCGGATGAAACCTTGATTCGGAACTTTGGGAGTTCCGAATGAGCTCTTCCCTCCTTCTTGGTTCGGAACTATTCCTGGAAAGATCAGAAACAAGCAAACACCCCCGAAGAACAAGGAGAACAGTAGCAGCAGATATAATCACAAAATAACCAAAATTAAACACACGGATAAATATAAATAGTAACGAATCAACAAATAAGCATCAACAAACAATTAAAAACATGAAATCAAACAAATTTAACCACAATAATCAAAAACCACTTGGATCAAAATAAAAGCATAAACATGAACATAACATAAACACATGAATCAAAGAATAAGAAAGGTAGATAAGAGATTGACAAGATAAAATAAAGATTTGACAAGAATTAAAATGAAAACTTACTTGGAATTAAATGGTAATTAAGGTGCATAACATGAATTAAAATTGACAAGTAATGTAAATGACAAGTATTTAAATGGTGGAAGGTCTAATTGTCACCATTAGCCAACAAGAGTGAAAAATGACTAATCCTAAACTATTTATAGGGGAGGATTAAGGAAGCTTCCTCCCCTCTTTCCTTTTCTCTTAATTGCTTAATTAAGTCCCTCCTTCTTTTAATCTTCATTAATTGTGTACTTAGTCATTTTCTTCTAATCTTCTTTAATCTTGGACTTAAGGGACTTTTGACTTCGGGATTTCTTTTGAACTCGTCTTTAAATTCTTCAATAAAATAGACTTGAATTCTTCGGCTTTTGATAAACTTCCGTCTTTTGACTTTTTCTTCGATAAATTTTCAGAATTGGTCGTGGACTTCCGTTCTTTTTGCACTCTTGACTTCTTGACTTCGTCTTTCATCCTTTTCTTCAATAAAAGTCCATAAATGCCCGTGAATGTCCGTGTTTTCTCCATTTTTCACCTTTTCATCCTAAATCACAACAAAAACACAAATCACGCATAATTCCGACATAAAAGACATAAAATACACGTTTTGGTCCGGTTATTATTGTAATTAAGTGGTAGAAAAGATGGGTGTTTACACACCTATCAAATCCCCTACACTTGACCATTGCAATGTCCTCATGCAATGCATTAGTTACAAAGCAAGATTACACTTTTCATCATAATCAATCCACGTTGGCCTTTATTAAAGAGATAGAAAATTAAAAACATACAAAATAAAGAAATCAAAAGCATACCTTAGGTTTTGAAAATGTTATGAATAATCATCATCCTCAAGTTTTCACTTTCTCCAAACCAAGCTTAAAAACGAGATCATTGTTATTATAAGTTAGTAAACTAACACGAACTCATGTGGGCCAATTACTAACTTAGACTCCCTTATTCCTAGGTGTATCTCTTATATTTTATTATTGTCTAGAATGATCACGAGGATGCATTGTTTGACTTATCTCGATAGTTATTTAGTCTGAAAATAAAGTGCACGATTTAATCAATAGTTAGCTAAAGGACCAAATCTTTTAAAACTGCTTCTCGGGACCTCATAAAGTTCATATCTTGGCATAACTCGCTTCGCGATTTGAGACCTTTCTCGGACCGATATTTGGCAGCGACTTCATACTTCAAATCTTGAGAGACGTTCATGAAATAATGGTCTTCTCTTCATAATAGGAATTCTTCACTTTGAAGTTTTGAGAGATTCATACTTGGACCACGACTTCTTCATTTTTTCTCCAATCTTTATTTTGGACTTTGATATACAACGATCCGCCTCCTTTTATGACTTGGATCTATTTATCCTCATACCTTGTTAGGGTCTTTTCGGATACACTTCTCCATGACTTTTGGGGAGTTTTGCTTTACGTCGTGTGTCTCGATCCTTCATATTGATTTTCGATAAATGATTCTTCACATCACTTTGGATCTTTAGCAACAAAACATAGCCCTCATGCCTTGTTAGGGCCTTTTCGGACTCGCCAATCTTCGCGTCCCGCTTCAATAAGTTATGCCTTGGCTATGAACTCTAATCCATACCGAGCAACTTTTAAACGATCTAGGGCTAGAAGCTAAGTAACTTTTCAAATCGTACAACCTTATTTATTAGCAGATAAATTTATTAGCAAGCGATGGGAGAATAGGCTTATAATTAACTCACATAAATTCACGAAAGAATACTGAACTTATAATTGGCTCTATCATCTCTCGTTCTCCACAGTTTAAAATCTCAAGTAATGAGACTCGTGGATACTTAGCCTATTAAATCAAAGTTTTGGGTTTTCGGGTCGCCTATAGGATCTTGCAAATTCTTAGACTTTTTCAAGTTTAGAAATCGCATTTTAAAGTTCCCTTGATAAACGACTCTCTAGGATCAATTATAGGAACTTGCGAAAAGTTCTTGTTCTTAACCCGTGAGAGTTAAGACTTTCGCGTTTTATAGCTCCCTATATAAAAGCCTAGCAAAACTTGACTTAAACACGTTAAGGATACTAGCTAGAGTAAACTCGGATTGAGTCAAAAGATACACAACGTTTAAGAATTAAAACCACTTATTAAAAGATTTATTCTAGCAAAGAAAGAAAATAGCTATACAAAAGGGAAAAACTAATAGGCCAAAAATAGATCAAAAATTTTGAAAAATGTCGAAAAATTGATTTTTTGGTTTAAAATGAGGACAAATACAAGGAAAAGACCACTTAACTTCGATAAGTCCCCCCTACACTTAAGATAAACATTGTCCTCAATGTTTAAGCATGTGGGAGTAAGCTCCCCTACACTTAGGACATTGTGCACGTTGTTTAAATCTCGCTAAGGAAAAGACAACTAAAGAGATTCCTATTTTAATATTGAGAAAATATAAAATAGTGAATCGAAAAGAGTTTAGGATAGAACCGGGAAGAAGTAGAACACGGAATCACGGGTCGTCAAGAATCATCACGAGTGGATCATTGAAGCTCGAATCCCTGATTAAGAAGTGAGGAGAGGAAATAGCAATCCAAAGGCTCCCCCTACACTTATGATAAAGAAAGCGGAAAGATAGATGCATGGGTTGCCTCCCAATAAGCGCTTGGTTTTTGTTAACCGAGTCGTGAGCCCGACTCGACCTTGATCATCAACGGAAGTAGCATGAAACATATCCACCAGGATCAAAGACATAGTTTTCATTCATCAATAAGCAAGAGCTTAAGGCGAACAAGGCAAGCCAAAAGAGCAGTGGCAAGGTTCCCTTAAGCAGCGATGGAGCATGGTGGAAGCAAGTATGGTGTGGTGCAAGCATGGCTTCAATAGTTCCAAAGATTTTTCCTTTTATTTCATCAGGTGGATACTGAGATGGCTTAAAGACTTCAATACCGGGGTCGAACACCTTTTCCTTTAAGGGAAAATAGCACTCAGGCTCAGCCGAGTGTGAAGAAGATCCGCAAAGAAGCACAACCTCGTCCTCAGAAGGGGGACAAAGAGGTGTCAAATCATAAGTGCAATGGACTTCGGTGTCGACCGGTTTCTTCTCCTTGGACAAAATGCTCTTCAAATCCAAAGTAGGATCAAGACGATAATCTTCAAAGTCCAAAGGAGGAGCATCACTCTCATGAGGAAAGTATGTGTTGAGAAATTCAGAGAAATCTTCCTCAAATGAATAATCGTCCAAAGTAGGATCGAGTGATGGCGGAGGATCTTCATCATGTGAAGAATCGCTCGATAGAGTATCAGCCTCATCAAAATCATCGAAAGTGGGCAGCTCGGGATACTCAGAAGTACAATCAAAATCATCCGAATCTGAGCTAGAATCATCATCATCATAAGCATCGAAGACCGGTTGAGAATCAGAAATGGGCGAAGCGTCCAAAGTAGGGGGAGAATCATCCACATCATCTTCAAAGAGTGGATTATCAGTGGAAGACTCGAATAGAGGATTGTCATAGACGGTAAAGTCATCGAGCACATTTATCATATTCACTGATTCTCGGCCTCCAAAGGATTTTCCTGTAAGCTTCCCCATTTTAAAAATTTTTGAATCATCCCCGACTCTTAAGATTAACTCACCTTCGGCCACATCTACTAAAGCACGTCCGGTTCTCAAAAATGGCCGACCAAGTATTAAAGGAATACGAGGGTCCATTTCATAATCAACTACGACAAAATCGACCGGGAAGGTAAATGTGCCAACTTTGATAAACACGTCTTCGGCTATACCAACGGGGTAAGCGAGAGTGCGGTTTGCAAGTTCGAGAGTCATCTTTGTTGGAATGAGGTCGGGCAATGATAGTGTTTTCCAAACACTCAGTGGCATCAAATTAATACTAGCCCCGAGATCAGCAAGGGCAGTAAATTCTTCAGTTTTGTTGAACACGCAAGGCAACACAAAACGACCGGGATCTCCAAGCTTTTCCGGAAGTTCTCTAAGAAGGACTGCAGAGAAGTTTTCATTTAATCGTGTGTTGGCGAGTTCAATCAGCTTCTCCTTCTTGCTAAGCAATTCCTTGAATGCTTTGACAAATTTCGGCATGTGGCAAAGTGCTTCAACAAGGCTAATGTTGATGGTCATTTTAGATAGCATATCCACATATTTCGATACTTGACAGTCATTCTTGGTTAGCTCGTTGGTCTTGCCTATGCGAGAAGGGTATGGGATTCTAGGTTGATAAGGGTTAGGTGAAGGTGTAGTTGGTGAAGGTTGTGATGTTGAAGGGTCCTTCCGAGATACATCGTCATGACGAGGCGGAGACGGTAATGGTGTACTAGCACTAAGTGTAAGAGGAGTAGGGATATATGGTGGTGGAGGGGGTGTAGATGATGGTGGTGAGTCAGGTGGATTGACAATGGTAATTCCACTACGCGTAGTTATAGCACTCACATTAGCTCGCGGATTGGTGACGGTGTTTGAAGGTAGAGAACCCGAAGAAGAAGAAGGTTGAGCTTCGGGCAAGAAACTAGCCAACAGATTCTTTAATTCAGTTGTTTGAGTGATGAAGGAGGATTGAAGATTTTCACGAACCTCGGTTTTGATGTCATTACCTTGCTTCAAGATATCTCCTTTCAAATTGATTATTTGGCTCTGTAGATTCTCGATTTGCTCACCTTGAGTTCTCATGATGGTGTCAACATCGGGATTAATGGGTGGGTGTTGTTGGGTGGGTGGTTGATAAGGGTTAGAAGCACGAGGTGGGATTTGTTTGCTTCTATTGTAGTTGTTGGCGGGATTTTGGTTTTGAGGAGAAAAACCGGGTGAAAGGTAGTTGTTGGAACGGTAGCTCAGCAGATTTCTATCCCCTTGTTGTCTAGCTTGGTAATTTTCCGGTGAATAATTACCGTAAGCTGCATACACATTTTCCGGATTTCCTTGTGTCGAAGGACAATCGGTGTATGAGTGAGGACCGCCACATGTTTCACAAGGATTAGCAACCGCTTTAACTTCTTGTTGTTGTTGGGTTGAAGCGAGAAGCGTAATACTTTTGCTCATTTCGGGCATCATGCGGGTGAGTTCGGTCATTTCAGGGTTTGCTGAGGTTGAGGAAACATTGACTCTCGGGTTGTTCCTTGAAGATGCAGAGGAATCCCAGTTCTTGTGGTGAGTAGTCATGTTCTCAATTAACTCTCTACACTCCTCGGGTCTCCTTTTCATGAATGTGCCACCGGCGGCTGCATTGATCGTATCACGATCTCGAAAAGTCAATCCGTTGTATAAAGTGTCTATTAAGGTCACAGGGAGCATGTTGTGGTTTGGACAACGGTCGATCAAGACATTATATCTCTCCCAAGCGTCAAAAAGAGATTCATCAGGGTCTTGCATGAAACCGCTGATCTGATTGCGAAGGCTTGTGACCATGGATGGTGGAAAGTAGCGCGATAGAAAGCGTTGAGTCATATCATCCCAAGTGTGAATAGAATTCTTCGGGAGACGATCAAACCATTTCTCGGCATGATGCGATAAAGTATGTGGGAAGAGTTGTAGGCGGAGTACATCCATTGTAGCCCCAGGCAACTTCATGCTTTGGGTGATTGTAATGAATTTGTCGAGGTGTTTGTTGGCATCATCATCAGGCAATCCTCTAAATTGGTTTGTTTGCACTTGCTGAATCATGTGGTGCTTCAACGAAAACTCAGGAGCGTTGATTTGCATCGGCGCAATCGGTCCTCCTCGTCCAAACATTGTTGGTTGACAAAGTTCCTCCATGGTCCGAAGATCGGGCTGTGGAAGAGCATTGTTGTTATTGTTGAGGTGCGGTAGTTGATTATTGTTGTTAACACCTGCCATATCTAAATCTTCTTGAGGCTCGGGCTCTTGATAATTAGAAGATCTAGTACGCATACACCTGAAAATGCAAAAGAAAAAGCAACCAAATGCAAAGACAATATATATACACAATAAAGATAAAATATTTTTGGATTTTTGAAATTTTTAATTTTTATAGTTTTTTATCAATTTTTAATTTTTATGATTTTTGAATTTTTTATGCAAGAAAAATAACGTTCACTAGTGAACGGATCCCAAAAAGCAACGTGTCTCTCACAGAAAACGGTTGATCTTAACGAAAAGAGCCGGCAGCGGCGCCATTTGATAACTAGATTTTCACCTAATTAAAAAGATTCGTTTTAAGTATGTCTAATCGAATTGATCTTAGCTCTCTATGTGACTTCGTTATTTTTGGTGGGAACAAAGATGTGTCGTTGTAGTGTTAAAAATAAAAGGTGCAAAACAATTAAAGTAAAAGTGCTCTTAAAGTAAATCTAAGTCTAATTAAAGTAAAGTGCAAGTATTTAAAAACGTGACTTAAATTAAAGGGTACTAAAGTAAATGACGTAAACTTAAATCTATCTAAGGCAAACTTAAAGTGCGACTAAAACTAAGGCAAGTCTAAAGTAAAACTAAGGCAAATAATCTTAAAGAGCAATTAAATAAAAGGCAATAAAAATCAAAGACAAAAGCTAACAAGAACCTGAATACAGCTCATTCTGAATAAACCTTCGTTTAGAATAATCACTCGTCCTAAATGTCACCTTTGGTTGAAACGATTTTTCTTCACTTGGAATATTACCAAAATCCTTGATCCGGAACAAATTGGTCTGAATATGTCACTTATCCAAAACAATGCTTCGTTCGGAACTTACTGATCCGGAACTTGTAAATTCTGCCTTGATTCGGAAGTATTAGGTCACCCCTTGATTCGGAAGTTTCCGAATGAAGTCCTTTGATTCGGAAGTTTAGAACTTCCGAATGAACCTTTCTTGAGTCGGAAGATGACCCTTGATCCGGAACTTTGGAAGTTCCGAATGAAGCCTTGACTCGGAAGTTTATGACTTCCGAATGAAAAGCCTTGATTCGGAACTTGGTCCTTGATTCGGAACTTTGAGTTGATTCGGAACTTTTGAGAAGTTCCGAATGAAACCCTTGGTTCAGAACTTTGGAGTTCCGAATGAATTCCTTTGGTTCGGAAGTTTTCACTTCGTACGGAACTTTGAAAGTTCCGGATGAACACGCTTGGTTCGGAACTTTTGGAGTTCCGGATGAAACCTTGATTCGGAACTTTGGGAGTTCCGAATGAGCTCTTCCCTCCTTCTTGGTTCAGAACTATTCCTGGAAAGATCAGAAACAAGCAAACACCCCCGAAGAACAAGGAGAACAGTAGCAGAAGATATAATCACAAAATAACCAAAATTAAACACACGGATAAATATAAATAGTAACGAATCAACAAATAAGCATCAACAAACAATTAAAAACATGAAATCAAACAACTTTAACCACAATAATCAAAAACCACTTGGATCAAAATAAAAGCATAAACATGAACATAACATAAACACATGAATCAAAGAATAAGAAAGGTAGATAAGAGATTGACAAGATAAAATAAAGATTTGACAAGAATTAAAATGAAAATTTACTTGGAATTAAATGGTAATTAAGGTGCATAACATGAATTAAAATTGACAAGTAATGTAAATGACAAGTATTTAAATGGTGGAAGGTCTAATTGTCACCATTAGCCAACAAGAGTGAAAAATGACTAATCCTAAACTATTTATAGGGGAGGATTAAGGAAGCTTCCTCCCCTCTTTCCTTTTCTCTTAATTGCTTAATTAAGTCTCTCCTTCTTTTAATCTTCATTAATTGCGTACTTAGTCCTTTTCTTCTAATCTTCTTTAATCTTGGACTTAAGGGACTTTTGACTTCGGGATTTCTTTTGAACTCGTCTTTAAATTCTTCAATAAAATAGACTTGAATTCTTCGGCTTTTGATAAACTTCCGTCTTTTGACTATTTCTTCGATAAATTTTCAGAATTGGTCGTGGACTTCCGTTCTTTTTGCACTCTTGACTTCTTGACTTCTTCTTTCATCCTTTTCTTCAATAAAAGTCCATAAATGCCCGTGAATCTCCGTGTTTTCTCCATTTTTCACCTTTTCATCCTAAATCACAACAAAAACACAAACCAAGCATAATTCCGACATAAAAGACATAAAATACACGTTTTGGTCCGGTTATTATTGTAATTAAGTGGTAGAAAAGATGGGTGTTTACACACCTATCAGGAATACGGAAAAAACATCATCTTAATCGAGTCATTCGAGACATCCTTAAATTTGCAAGTGGCGGTAAGACGATTGAATTGGCGGATATGGTTGTGGGGATTGTCCTTCTCATCACCACGGAATTTGTTGTTTTGGATCATCGACAACAAACCCGTTTTCACCTCAAAATTCTCCGCAAGGATAGCGGGAATCACAATAGCTTCTCCATAACCCTCGGTGGGTGCTTGAAGTAACTCCATCATAGTTCGATTCACCATGGTTGGTGCTTCTCGTACAATGGGTTCGTCAATAGGAGACTCCTCACTAGAATGATTTGGAGTGGGAGTTTTGTTCTTTCGTTTACGTGCACGTCTTGCTTGATTACGAGTTAGCATAAACGTCACGTACAACGAGGGGACGAGCAAAGAAGATTCTTTTTGGTGTTTTGTATTTTTTCAATTTTTTTGTGGTTTTTGATTGTATTAACCTTTTTGGAATTTTGGTGAATGTATTAAGTAGACACAAATCTACAAATCTCCTCCTTAATCAAATCTCTTGATTAAAGAAGCCTCAAGGAATGAAAACGATCACGTGAAGTGAACGCATTCGATGACTTTAGAACGTTGGTGGAACACCAAAACGTTCAAGAGGGTTTAATCAATAGAAACCAAGAAAATATATATGATACTTAATAATACTTTGGGCGGCAAAACCCTCGATTAGCTTTCAATCTCAAAATACGCACAAGCAAGCGGAGGAAACGAGGCGGCGCGAAGCACTTAAGAGCCTTTTTCCTTTAGGTCGTGAAATACAACCGTCTTATACCCACCTTATAGTTTGTATTTTTCAAAATCGAGCTTCACGAAAGTATTTATCTATTTTTGCCTTTTTTCTTTGGTTTGAGATTCGAATACAATGATTGGGTAATGACATCCCAAGTCAAGGTTGTGATTTCTCACGTATTTGGAGTACTTGTGAATTTATTGTTCTACATATACAATATAGTAATAGTATTCACACAAAAATCGAAAACCGATAATACGTATTAGTAGAGTGCTACTAATACAAATACTAATTATGGTTAGTATAAAAACAACAATTGTTCAATCAAAACACAACACGCCTCCCCGGCAGCGGCGCCAAAATGATAGTTGTAAAATCACACTTGTTTAGGAAAACAAGGCAATTAGGGTAAGTATTAACGAGTAGTTTAGGAAAACCACAAGTTATGACCCAAAATAAGAGTGAGTTCGTTCTCGAGGAGGCTAGTGTGTTGTGTGATGAAATGATTTAATTGGTTTGTGATTATATTGAGAAAAGGAAAAATAGAAGTGAGTTCGTTCTCGAGGAGGCTAGTGTGTTGTGTGATGAAATGATTTAATTGGTTTGTGATTATATTGAGAAAAGGAAAAATAGAAATAAGAAAGAAATGACGGTTACGAAGACGGATCGAGCTAAGACGAAAAGGCGTTCACGTAAAACCGTAAAAACTACAAAATTAAAAATTTTAAACCTAAAAATTAATTAAAAGCTAAAACTAAGTCTAAAATAATATAAATAAGAATAAAAATCCAATAAAAATATTTTAAAACCTTTTATTAATTAAATATTCAATTTTAAATGCTAATTAAAGCCCTAAAATTAAATATAATTAATCAAAATGTCCAAAATATTATTTTATTGAACTAATAACTTACTTATATTATCTAAAGACTAAAAACTATTTTTCCAAAATTTTAAAAACTATTTTTCTATTTTTAAATCACTAAAAACTATTTTTAAACCAAAATAATTATAAAAAATAATAAAATAATGCCAAAAATAATTTGACAATTTTAAAAATCCCAAATTACTCTAATAAACAGTAGAAAATGAAAAAGTTTGAAAAATATAAAATTTTTCACTAAAAGACAAAAACAGTTATAAATAAAACCCTAATTAAACTAAATTAATTCTAAAAAATATTTAAAAGGTGAACAGTAAAATAATTTTTTGACTAAAAATCTTAAAATGTTTTTCTTAATCTATGAAAAATGTTTAAACTGAAAAATATTGATTTTTGGCACTAAAGGACAAAAATCAGAAACTTAAAAGTAATTAAAAATGACTATTTAATCTAAAAAATATTAAATGAACAGTAATAAAAAATCTAATTAAACAGAAAAATCACAAATTAAATTAGAAAAATAACAAAACTATTTTTGAGTCATAATTCTAAGTTTAGACCACAAAAGACAAATATTCTAAAAAGCTGATAGTGACATGTGACAAGCTTTGTCTTCTAGCAAAGCAGTACTAACTTTTGTGCTACCAGTGGGAAGTATGTTCCCACTACTAGTGTATTTTTTTTGGTCTGGTGACCAATAAGCTCAGGAGAGCTTATTTGATTGCTTATTTTGGACAATAAGGCAACCCTATACTCAGTTGAGTATAGGGAGTCAGTTTATGCAAGAAAAACACCAGGTCTAACACACAAAAATCACAAAAATAGCACAAGAAGTTACTGATTAAGCATGTAATGTTCTGATGAACAGTTGACTGATGCACTTTGCACAAAAACAGATTTAAGACCTTCAGAACTTGCACAATGATCAACCAAATGACATTCAAGTTATCCACAATCCTACTAAGCACTTAATCCTAACAGATTATCAAGATTGGTGGCCAAAATTCTACAAAAATCAAGCAGTAATGGGACCTTACTGATTTATGTGCTATTTTCCATTTTTTAACATGCAAATTTGATTTAAACTTCACTAAACTGAAAACCAAAGTAACTTACAACCTATCAACTACCTAGTGAGTGATTTAGACCAGTTTTAAGCCAAGATTCATATCATTTAAACCAACTTATACCCTAATCCAAACACTCCTTAAATTTTCTGAATTGAATTTTAACAAAGCAAATGAGTTCACCTCTACACAAAACTGATTGAAACAACTTATAACATGCATATAAGCCCCTAATCAGTAGGATCAAACCAAATAACCAACACTTAAACAACTTTCACAAAGAAATCACATAAATCACACAATTTCATAATTTTCTGAAAACTTAAACAAGGAATAAGAGATTTACCTTGTGGGACCCACATCCAGGTCCCACAATGACTGAAAAGTCACCTCCCACAAGCTCGGGCTTGTGCTGAACCTTGGACAACAAGCTTTCAATGAAACCTGCTAAGATCAATGAACAAACACAAAATGCAATTTCTGATTTTTTTTTTCTTCTTTTTAAATCCTTTTCAAATAACTTTCTCAAATGTTTTTCTTTTCAAAACACTTACACCAATCAACTTACAAACCTGGAAAACAAAACTTTGAAACAAGATTTCACCAAAGATCACCCTTTTTCAGAAACCTTTTTCTGAAAATGCAAACACAAAATGTTTGCAAAATATTAATGTGGAACACAGATTTTTACTCAACAAAAAACACCAACTTTTAACCAAGAAAAGGAATTACAATTTCAATAAAAAACACCAACTTTCATTAAATCAAAAAGGGATTACAAATTTTTGAGAAAAATCTGGAACAAGTGAAAATGAAATGCTATGTTGCCTTATATAATGGCTACAAGAACTATCTAGAATACTGAAACCCTAACAATGAATTTCCTATCATGCCCTTGGACGGATTTTGAATTTTCAGTCAAAGTGGTTTCTTGTGAAGGATGTTGACATGCCAGCTGCAATCTTCAATCTTGGACCCTTCATTTGGTGTGGAGGACAAGTAAAACCATTTGGGGCGTTGATCATGTCCCCTCATGGGGTTTTGTGGAAAGGGACGGGTGCAGGGGACCATGGGGTGGTCACATGGGTTAAGTGTGTGATGCTTTGGGAGGTGGGTTTTGATTAGGAGACCTTTAATTACCATTCTGGAAAGACTCAAGTAAAAACCCTTTGATTAAGAGTTAATTGTCCCTGGGATTGGTTTAGGGTTTATGTGTGATGAACATGGGTTTTAATCCGAATTGGGGGTTAATGTTATTTAAATAAGTGTTTGGGAGGGAATTAATATAACTGAATTAATCAGTTATAATTAATTAAGGGTGGTGTGGTGGAATGCAGACGTGAAGGAGAGGTGGTATTTGATTGGTGGATGGAGTTGTGGAGGGTGACGTGGCAGAAGGTGATAGGAGGGTGTAGGTTTGGTTGTCTGGCCAGTTTGGCCCCCAAGGTTTCTTGTTTCCTTCAAGTTATATTAAATAGCTCAAACTTCTTTTTCTTTTGTAAATAAGTTTCATCCAATTGTCACTTTTGGCACATCTTTGCAAAAAAGTTATAACAAGGACTTTAAATGCAATTTCTTCAATTCCAAGGGCTATTCTTGACATTTCTTCAAACTTTAAGGATTTTTCTTGTACAAATGACTATTGGAGGGTCATTTGTGACAAGTCTTCAAAGATGAAGGACCAAACTTGTATTTCTTCAATTCTTCAAGGACCAATTTGGAAAATCATGATTCGGGTCCGGTTCATTGTGCGGCTTCGTTTCCCGTGTTCGTTTTTGAATGATTCTTGTGATCTTTTTTGTCATTTCCTCAATATCCGTACCTAAAATACACAAGCAACAAACACGAGCATATATTTGGCAGTTTTAATGATATTTTATGCATTTTAAGCCCGATTTGGACGATGAGACTATGTATAAAAGCAGTCTCATCAGAGAGCTACTCTGATACTTTATTTGATTTATCGCTGATCACATCATCAAGGCGTTCCAGTGCAATGCCTCCACTTCCAGCTGGTACTCAAAACATCTTTCCATATATAAAATCTAATATTTTTAATTCGTTTTGAATCTTTCTTTGTTATAAAATTATCTACAGTGAGGTAATCAAGTGAGTTTGTTTGTGTGATTGTTGAATTATAGTGATTTGAATACTCACTTTAGGTTATACTAATGAGCTGAATAAGTGATTAAGTTTGCTTGGTTTATTTCTGATTCATAGTAATTTGTAATACCGTACACCAGATGTACACTCAAAGTATACTGGGACAGTAGTTGAGCTCAATGGTGCAGAGCGTCTCTTACTAAAAGAGAGCGAAGTCAGCAAATGAGCGGGCATTAGCTGTCAATGAGCTTTCAGACGTTGTTTGTAAAAAAAGAGGCAGTGTTGAACATGGTGAAAAAGGATCTGTTGAGGGTAAAGAAAGGTGGAAACTTTTGTTTCAGTTAAGGATAAAGAAGGGACATCAAGTCTTAAAACAATATCAGAAGATGGTTAGTAGCAGAAATAATTAAATTTTATACATGAACTTGTCTTATCATGACCTAGATCACCTAGAGAAATAATACATAGCCGTTTCACATAAGCTAAACAAAAACATGTTATCCATATACCTTAAATAACCCGATACCTAAATATGATTATTAGCAGTACCAAAATGTAATAATGTATTAAACAGGTACACTTCTTAAATAAGTCAAATGATTTTGTTATATGGATTTCCTCACTTCAGTATTTACGTAGTTTCGTTTCTAAACATGTATATGCATACGAAGGTATGACTTTTACAAAGGTCGATAGGAGCATCTCTTATTGTTACAGACCATGGTGGACCAAAAGGTTTCCAACTTTGTAAAAGATTCAAATTCTATAATCTTATTACTCATATGGGTAATTTAATTATTTTTACAGTAAGTACTACCTTTCAGACAACCATGTATAATTGATGCGCGATGATTGCGGGAAGACATTTGCTTTCTTGAGGAGCAAAACATTAACACAACATGTATTGTTAGTTGTTTCTTTATGTGTCCTTTGGAAAGATTTTTCTCAAAGTTTGATCAATGTTAGGTGTCTACAGTTCTGCACGTTTTAAGCATCGTCTTGAATTTTGAGACAGCGTTAGACCAATTGAGGATCATGTTGAGCTCCGCAAATCTAACTCAGCTCCTCACGAATCTAACCAATTAAAAGAAAACTCGTAGAATTATAGATTTGATCTTTACAGTGGGTTCATACGCAATAGGTTTGCCAAAAAGCAGGTATGAAATACTTCGTGTGTATCTGATTTTATCAGCTAATTACATGGATCATTAATGATAATAACATCATACATTGATCACCGAGAAGGTTCGAGAAATGCAATAAGTGCGCACTTATGTTTAATATTATACTATATTTTTTCAAGTTCTGATATTGTGTATGCATCTTGCCTTCTACCATATATAATTTTGGATTACAAATGTTTTTTGGCGTAAAGTAACACTTTTTTGTGAGCGAAGGCAATAGGTGGCGAGGTTTCTAGATTTCCTCGCATACCAAAACTATCTAGCACAAGGAGTAATGAGGAATGATGCGTGCACGATCACATGGTTAGGTTGTATGACAAAGCAAAACTTTATCTACTGTGGGGTTTTCATAATGCGCCACATGGAGACGTACATAGGTGAAGGGGAATATGATGACTTACCTATGAAGTCAAGATAACCTTATCAATGTCTCATCTTGATTTTCTATGGTTGTAATATGATCTTTAGCTGCAAAGGTAGTGTCTTCTTTCATATCGTTTTTGCCATCTTCTGAATCCTTTCTGCTCTATGCTCCAGCTTTGACAATGTAATCTGGTCATCTATGATGTTTCCAAAAGTGATGTATGCTCTTTTTATTTTAGGTATTTCATCATTAACTTTGACATCTCCATGTAGTTTATCGTTTAGCTTACAAGTAAAAACGTAAAAGAAAAACTGCTTTCAGATATGTCAACATGTTGGTTTCCTGGAAGTGCCATGATAACATATGCTCCTGCTACACAAGGTAAGATGTCAACTGTCAAATAAACTTTTGTGTTATTGGAACATGTTCTTGCTGCAATGCAGCATGGCTTTGCTGGCATTTTAGTACATTTGGCAGGTCAAGTGCCAAGAATCAGATGTCGTAAGTGCGTCACATGTTTTGCACACAAAAGTAGCACACAACCTGTTAGGGTGAGCGCGGTTCCGGAACCGCACCGAACCGAACCGGAACCGCAAGAACCGAGAACCGCAAAACGTAAAATATAGGAACCGAGAACCGAACCGAATACCATGTTTCGGTTCCGCTCGGTTCTCGGGTCCGGTTCGGGTCTTACCCGATTGGAACCGCAAAATTTTAAAAACACCCAAACATTTAATATTTTTTATTTTTTTACGCATATTTACTTCTAATAAAAAAGAAATGTAGCAACTATACTATAAGAAGATAAAAAAGTAATAGTTTTAATGTAAAACTACTTCAAAAAATTCAATTCTAATTCAAATCGTATGTATTCAACGAGTTTTTTTTGTTGTTTATAGATTACAAAGTATTATAAATGTATAAATATAAACATCATGTTGCTATAACGATGAACTTATATATTAAGATTTTCGATATGTGAAATATTACGTAAAAAAACGAAAAATTCTTATATACTTGAAATTTGAACGGTTCTTCGGGTCCGGAACCGAGAACCGCGGAACCGAACCGAACCGAACCGAGAACCGCAATTCTATAAATTTTGGAACCGAGAACCGAACCGCGGTTTTAAAATGCGGTTCGGTTTAGGTCGGTTTCGGTTCGGTTCTCGGTTCCGGTTCGGTTCTCGGTCCATATGCTCACCCCTACAACCTGTTACTATAATGCTAGAACATAAATATGCCACACTATCTTTTATCTTAACATGTTGCGTACAATTGACCACATGAAAGAAAAATAATAAACAGAAAAACATGTCCATTTTGAAAGGTTTAGGATTTGATTTGTTTGAATTCTTAAGTTCGTTGTAATTACTTAATTTTTTTAATTGAATTTTTACATTTTTACAATTTGCGTTTTAATCTTAACTACATATACACGCAGTCGTCATTGATAAATGTTGTGAGTATACAATTGTGTATGAAGGTGTTTTTTAATGTGGATATAGTGCCATTAATCTGCGAACACAATAACATATATTTGAAAGGTGTCACAAGTTAAAGACAATGTTTTGAAACCTGGGTTTTGAATTGATCCGGTCGAGCGATTGGGTCATTGGTTCAACCGGTTGGACTGTTGGGTTTTTATAAAAAATATATATATATGTTTTCAATATTACGAAAATATTTATATAAAAATCACGAATGTTTTATATATTGGCCTAAAACCTATTTACTAACAAATCTAACATGTAAAAACAAAATTATGTTGCAAATATATTAATTAAATCGCGAAAAAACAAAAAAAATCAAAACCTGGCCGGTTTTCACGAACCGAGTCGACCCAGGTCGTTTCAAACCCGACGGGTCACGTCGGGTTTCTAATATATAAGACCCAGCTCAATTTGACCTATTTTTCGGTCGGAACCGGTTCAACTGGTTGAACCGGTCAAGTCAACCCGAGTTTTAAAACATTGGTTAAAGATAGTCCTTCATTTAAATACATGTTAACAAATTTTACATTCGAACCTTGGAAGTGTTTGGATAAACATATTAAAAGAGCTTGGCATATTATTGAATTTTTTTAGACACATTTAGGTCAAATATAACATATGACAATGATTAATAAAGGAAAACCTGCATTAGACTTCTAAAATATCTCAAGTAGTTTCAAATAGGCTAATCCAAACACCCCTATTAGCGTAACTACGTTATCTACATCATTTGTAGTTGGCTAGCTCTAAATTTTTATTCATGAACCTTTTTAGTATTTTTTTTACTGGTCGTTTCCTCATCTATTCTGCATCACCATTGAGGCTTTGAAAAAAGAACTAAAAACGTATATTTTAAAAAAGCTAGACTGTACTCGAATGTCGGTAGTAAATCATTAAACCATCTTGTACTTACCGGTCGAAAACCACACGGTGTGTGAATATTTGGAGTATATATTTCAGTTCTTGATGTGATTTTTTATCACTTCAGCTTTATTAGGGGTGATAAATATTGCCCATTTGGTTAAATATAAGTAATTTTTGACACTTTTTTCAAAAAAGATGGGGTATTTTTTGCCCATTCATTATTGTTGAGATGCTAAACGGGCGCACATGTAAGAAAATAAATGGGCTTAATAGGCGCATATGCAAAATACTAATTAGGTTACTCGACCAATATTTTATATGTAATTTTTTATCCCCGACATTCAAAAAAAGTATTTTTATTTTTTATTTTTATTTTTACGTTTTTATATGTTTTTTGTCCGTTTTATCTTGCGCCCGTTTAGCCCGTCCGTTTTACCACCTCTAAATTTTATAATCATATTATTATTTAATTTAAAAATATTTATATGGTTATTGCACATTATGTCTATGCATCGGTCTTCTTCACAAATATTGCCTACTAAGTTAAAGAGGAAATTTCATATCTCCCCTCATTTTGAATGAAAATTTCATATATTACCTAACATGCATTAAAAATATTATAAATTATGCATTTATAACTTGCACTTTGAGTATATATAAAATTAAACATGAAAATAGGGTGATATATGAAATTAATCATAAGTTAAAATTTATTTAAGAAGTGTTTAGATAATCTAATCTTGACAACTTAAATATAACTTTCTTGTTTTGACAAAACCTTTTATGAGCTCATGCATTATCAGAATACATTCGATAACATTACGAGATTAAGGGCGTGTTTGGTTTTAGGGTGTAGGCACTGTTAGGCTAGGATTAGCATGAAATATGTTGTTTGGTGTAAATTTAAAAATTCTAAAATGGTAATGAGGCCTTAATAGTACTACTTTTTCAAAACCCACCTCACTCTTTTTTTTCCTGACACAACTTTTCTTTTTGTGGGCCCTTTAATTTAATTCTTTTTTTCTTTTACACTGTTATAATATTTATATTATTATAAACTAATTTTATAATATTAATATTTAATATTAAATTATAAATAATATATTATAACATTATAATATTTATACCTCAATAAATATTTTCTCTCACCAAAACCCACATCAAATCAAAATCTAACCCAACTCTAAACCTTTACTTTATAAACCCACTCCCAAAGTAAAACCCATCTACAAACCAAACGGGCCCTAAGTATAATTATTGTAAAAAGATATGGTTTTTATAAGTCAGTTTTTTTTCATCTACATCTCTTTTGATCAACTACTTTTCTATTTTTAGTTGAATTAGTTAAATTAGCTGCTCTAGGAAAAAGTAAAGTTCTACGTAGACCCTTTCTTGCATACATTCAATCAATCAATCACAACTATCCATTTTTTCATCTAACAACAAAAATCTATTTTTTAAAAATTTAATATCTCACAAACCATTAACCGTTACGCAAAACGAAACATACCATCGTGACGAGAATTAAATCATCTTTCAAACGAGGGGCACATGTATATACTTTCGACAAACTTTTTTTTCGACTTTTTCTCTTAAGTCACGTCTGAGAGAATCATATATGTTTCGTCACGAAACATATATGATTCGTCATGAAACATATATGATTTTCAGAAAATCATATATGATTCATATCACGAATCATATATGATTTTCTGAAAATCATATATGATTCGTGACGAATCATATATGTTTCGTAACAAATCATATATGATTCGTGACGAATCATATATGTTTCGTGACGAATCATATATGTTTCGTGACGAATCATATATGATTCTCTCAGACGTGACTTAAGAAAAAAAGTCGAAAAAAAAGTTCGTCGAAAGTATATACATGTGCCCCTCGATAGAAAGATGATTTAATTTTCGTTGTAATGGTGTATTTTTTGTCACTTGACGATTTACCGTTTGTGAGTTATTTAATTTTTAAGAAAAAGTTGGAAAGTTAATTTGAATGAATGTGATTGGTTAATATGGTCTATGCTAAAAAGAAGGTCTATGTTGATCTCAACTCAGCTGCTCTAAGTGTTAAGATGGTTAAATTTTGATAAGCAGGTATAGTACAATTTCCCAATGTTCTGAAACCCGGTTCGATTCGGTTCCCGTCGAAAAAATGAGTCATTTTAATTCGGTTTTTATATATTTTCGAAACCCGATTAAACTCGCCAAGTTCAAGGTGACCCGAGTCAACCCGGTTCTTGAAACCCCGTCGAGTTTTGATTCTTTCATATTTTTTTAACAAATAAGGGATATGTTTAATTTTTTATTTAGGAAAATCCAGCCCTGTAATTAAGAGAAAAGGGAATAATTTAACCAACTGCTCTAGAGCAGTTGGCCACCCAAGTCCCTCCTAAAGTTTGGGGAGGGGGTTTGGTCATGTGTTCAAGTTTTGCAAGAGACAAAAACCCATGATTTTCCTCCTTAGTGCGAAGCCGTGAGTTCTAGGGGTTTCCCCTAGTGGTTCGGGTCCCGAGGCCTGCCCGTTATAGATGGTATAACTCGGGGGTCGGATTTCAGTGAGATTGAGGTGCCGTTAAAAAAAAAAAAAGGGAATAATTTAATAAGAACGTCTGGGAATTTATTATATAAGAACGTCTAGGAATTTTTGGGGTTTAGTAAAGGACTAATAATATATACTGTTGATAAAAAATAAAAACTAGATTTTTAAATAATATTAAGTGTGTAAATAATAAACAATAACGACAATGAGATATGAAAACTATGAAAAAAAAATGGTATTTGGCGGAACCATCTTAAATATTACTACTTTATTAACATACAGTAATATTATATTGTTTTTTGGAAAAACGAAAAATAAGTTGTAATATTATGACCACTTAAAATATAGGTAAATTTGATTGCTTATCGAATCGGTTTAACCCGTCGAATCAATCGGTTAAATCGGTAATTTGATGAACCGATGACGTGGTCGAGTCAACTAAGAACCCGAATTTTCTAAAAGGAACATAACATAATTTAAGAGACATCTAATATGTTAAAATATAGTAAATATTTATGAATTGAATTTTCATGACATGTTAATAAATATTTGACCTTTTGAATTAATAAGCTTATTTTATTTTGAAATAAATTTTTTAAAATTTTATAATGGTTGCAAAAAACACATACATTAAATTATAAAAAGATTTAAAATTTAAGACATTTTCATATAATTCTTTTTAGGTTTATGGGGCTTATATTTCGACCTTTCATAATTGATGATTTTATAAATTTAGGTTGAAAAAGTGTATTTGCATAATCAACGCTATGAAGAAACAAATATTTTTATAAATAAAAAACATAGACAACAAAAACAAGTCATCTTGATTGATAACGCATTACAACACAACTATACTAAAAAATAAATTCACAAAGAAATACTTACCAAACAAAAAAAATTAAACGACAATCAAAAGATATACCCGTCCATCGGACAGGTTTTGCCACTAAGTATATATATATCATAAAAGTGTTGCAACAAAACTGAGAAAATATTGGAAAACTATATAATAAATCACAGTCTCAATCAAGAAGCATTAAAGATAGTTTGGCGGAGTGGTGTAAGGCGCCAGATTTAGGCTCTGGTCCGAAAGGGCGTGGGTTCAAATCCCACAGCTGTCATATAATTTTATTTTTTAATAAAAGAATTATTACTTATTATTTTTATTTAATAGAAATCAGAGATCTTCTCCTCCTCCTCCCGATCTCCACTTCAACCCACCATACTTTTTTTTTGGATTTAGGTTTTGAAGAGTTATGTCTACTTCGGATGAGAATAACGTGTCTGATCATGCACAGGTTTCTTCTGTTTTTATACTTGATTTCAATTGTTTCATTCAATTAGTATAATACTTGAAACATACCTAGATTTACAATTTTACTACTTCTATGAAATCAACCATTATTACAACTTCATTCCTGTCTTCTTAATGCCATTTTTTTGACATTACGAGCCGACGAAGATTACCCTTTTGGATTCATGTTTTTAATTGGTTTTAATCTTTAAAAGCTATTTGGATACAAAAGCAAGCCTCTACTAGTTTTGCTTTCTCTTTTTGCACACTAGTTCTCTCTGCTTTTATGGTTCAAGGGGTGTTTGGCGTTGTGTTTTGCAGGTGTTTATTTGATTATTGCGTTTCAACTCTGTGTAATTTTTTTTTCTACTGATTGATAGTAAGGTTCTGTTTATCGTCTCGAAGTAGGACTTAGGATCAAATGAGAAAATCTTAAAATAAGAAGGATAAGAAGAAACTATAACCACACGTTAAAGATGCGTCGTCTTGAATGAGGTGCACCAAAATATATTTTCTAGCTACAAATTAGATGCATTTCATCAAATTAGGAGAATTCTATGTATTTCATTCCCTGCTGGTCAAATTTGTTACTACTACTACTTTGCGTCGTTTTCACTTGAAAGTCATTTTCAAGACTAATTTGGATGCATCAAATGGAGATGCATCTAATTTAAATCGATGCATTTCAAATATTTGGTTATAGTTGTTACTAATCTTTCTCGTTAAAAACTTTCTTCGCACCGGATCCATACTCGTAGGAAGTAGTTGCAAAAAGTTCTGATGAGTCGAAATACATGCAAATTCTTATATCAAACACTCAAACAACTTTTTTCTAAAAACACACCCAAAACATTATTTAATTTTAATGCAATACATTAGTTACGCTTGATTAACTTCTTATAGTTATCCCATATTACATAATCACTTTCAAAGTGTAATGCCACTCCATGAACGACTGTTTCCTTTGTCAACGTAGGGGAAATAGCACTATGTTGAGGAAATTATTTTGTTTTCAAGGCGAAACTATCATTTTCTAGTCTTTGGGTATAGTATATTGCTTATTTTTATGCTTCTATGTTATGTACAGATGTGTAGTGTTTGGCATTGAATTTTAGGTCATTATGAGATGTGTGTAAGAGTATTATTATTTGATTTCTACAGCTTGCGTCCAATTTCTTTGATGAGCTTGTAGACTCCATGATCATGGATGTTGCATCCGAGTCTCACCGAATTGCAAGATTAGGACTCGACCGTAATTTAGACAATGAAGAAGAAGAACTGAGGTTGTCGGCACAAGCGAGGGCCAGGGTAGCAGATCCAAGCCATAGTGAAGCGAATAGTAAATATGTGGTTGACATTTTCGGTCAAACACATCCTCCTGTAGCCAGCGAGATATTTGATTGTATGAACTGTGGTCGATCAATTGTCGCTGGAAGATTTGCTCCTCATTTGGAGAAATGCATGGGGAAGGTACTACTTATCCTTGTTCCAAACTAATTCAGGTTGAATCTATGAGATATAAACCATATACTAATACTCGTTATGATTTAAGCAACAACCGTGCGTAAATCAATCTATCGAATCACTAGACATTGTATTAGAATTTCACATTTCCCAGATTATTGATCATGACATATGTTTAATATCTGAAGCTTGTACTCTGGATGTGTAAAGAACTCTGCTAGCAAAGTTTAAAGTGAACAGTTTCTCTCATAATATGCTTGTGTCTTTTGACATTATTATATGGACCCTGTAACTAATTATGTTATAGATAAAAAAACTGATATCGTTTTGGTGTTTTATAGGGAAGGAAGGCCCGTGTTAAATCAACAAGAAGTAGTACAGCTGCGGCTGCTCAGAACCGGTACACATGGGAATCCCTTTTTGCACATATATATAACTTAAGGGGTGTTTGGGATTGCTTATACGAACTGTTTATCTTCTGATTGTGCTTTGATACAGAGGATAAGCAGTTTGAAGTTTTTGATTGGTTATCCATATAAGCTGCTTATTTCATTATTTGGTGAAATAAGTCATATAAGCAGATTTGATTAAGCAACCCAAACTACAAAGCACCTCCTTGTTCTGTTTATCTAAATACTACAAATAGCATAAGATCTTGATTAAGTGCAAACTCGTGTTGCAGGTGATGTCCACTATCGAAGGCACTTCACCTCTTTGAACCACTTGTGATTCTGATCATTGTACTTGTGGAACGATATATTTTGAGGTCACTACTAACTAAGCATGTTTTGTTCCCAGTATTTTGGTTTTATAATCAAGGTGAATATAAAGCATCTTAGATAGATACGATTTCGTTTGATATATGTTGTTAGCATTGTTTCTCTTTTGCGGTTTAATACATCTCCCAACAGAAAGTTACAACTCTGGAATAACTAGAAGAATATAAAAATGTACACGTGTTAGGAAGTTCGATAGCTATTCTAGTGCTTGGGTTAAATTATTCCGATGACGATTATTTAGGGCTTAATCAGTTTTATAATGTCTTCGCCAAAACTAATTATTTAAGAAAAAAACTCTTAACTTCACCAACATTTCTCATTGCTATAGGTGCTTCTTTTATTTTACTTTGTTACTTTTAAATAGTCAGAAACTATCTAACACTCAAAACAACAAAATTACATTAAAATGCTACTAGTCCACCAACACATTTTATTACACCCAGTTATAGTATTGATTATACTCTTACAACTCAAATGATCCATGTAACTCTTTTTACTTAACTCTATTATCACCTAAACCATTTCTGATTAGCACATGCATCACCTGTTCACCTCCTTAAAGCAATAATTAGCACCTTTTAATTGATCTGAAACTTAGAAGTCCTGTTTAACAATACGAGTCTCGGTTACAAGACAAATCAATAAAGTTGATTAATCACATCATGTTGTATTCATGTTTCTCAAATCTTAAGGTTGTCCCAGGACCATAAAAAAAATTGGAGTTCCCACATGATATCACATTCTGAAAGTTAGAGGTGCGCAAGAAACCGAAAACCCGAACCTAGACCGGTTAGGAAGAACCGAAACCGATTGAAAAATCGATGGTTCGGTTTTTACATTTTGAAAAAACCGAAGATTTTGGTTCGGTTTGGTTTTAGCATTAAAGAAAACCGATATAAACCGAACCGATCTTTATAAACATGAGAATATATATATGAGATCACGTCGAAGCTAATGAACGATAAATATGTTACGCTAGATTAATTCTATCATATTTAATAACTAATCATTGTTTCATATGCTTATTGAACATGACTAAATAATAATTTTCTTCTCGGTTGTTTTTTTAATTAGGTTTTTATCGTTGTTATTGTGTTGATTTATACACATAAATGATTTTTTTAGGATTTTATATGATATTTTTTCCTTATTGTTAATGTTGTGTTTCTTGTTGTTATTGTTTATTTAAAGCTTTTAACGTGTCGGTTTATGATATATTCAACGAATTGTAAAAGCGAAGCTCGATAAATCATATAAGAACCGAAAAAACCGAAAAATCAAACCGAAAGTAAATCAAAAACCGAAAAATCAAACCGGCATAAAACCGAAACCGGATGGTTCCTAAAAATCAGAAACCGAAATTTGTTGGTTCAGTTTCGGTTTTATACAAAAACCAAACCATACTCACCCCTACCGAAAGTGGTAGCATGCCATCAGTGCCACAATATATGTCATTCTTACCATAAGTAGCACTTCATACTGGATATCTTCACCGTGGATAGATCTATCAGAAAATGATCTTATGATATTCACAAATCACAACATTAATTACTATTGTCGAGTATTTAAAATACAATGTATGTTTTATGCCAAGAACAAGCACTAATTTTCCCTCGCCGCACCTAGCAGTACCCGATGTACAACACGTCAACAACTCTAACTTGTTTAGGGTTCAAGTTACCGCCAAAAACATGTTAATTTTGTGTAGTATACGTAATAAACGTACTGTACTACTCTGTATTATGCAACAGTCAGAATATACGTAAGTCGTCCCCATTAACGTTTTTCCGTTTTCATATCAAGAATATATCTTTTTACTGATATGACTTAGATGTCTCGTATTTTTCATAAAAATAATTCGATTGATGGGATTTAGTATGCTACTTATGAGATCGATGATATCGATGAGACCGATGATGTCGATGGGATCCCATAGCATGTTAATAGTGTCAAACCCAATCCCAAACAATAGTCAACAAGAAAAACTTTGGAGATCTTTTAATTGTTTCAAAGCAACTAGAAAGATACAATATTCATTAACCACAAAAGAATTTGGTATATATGTAAGACTAGGCGATTACCCGCGCAAAGCGGCGGAATTGCTTAGCGCGACAGATAATTAACGAAACGTTATATCGCAACAAAGAACAAATTTTAATTGCAAACTGTCATTCAAATTTTAATTACAAAGTGTCGTTTGGTCTGGTTGACCCAATGCGAACCCGAACCTGAATCCAATTAGGCTTGTCGGGTTTAATCGGGTTAAAGAACACTTATCGGGTTAGTTTTAACCGAATCCTATAACTCGATACGTACTGTTATGGCGTCGGGTTAGGGTTATATTATTTTTCTTATTGTGTTATCGGGTCAACCCGATATAAGCCGATATCTTAAAAACACTTGCTTCACATGTAATGTCTAATAGTGTATTTTCGTAAAAGTATGCTAAGATGTAAGGAAAAAGAAGATATGGAGAAAAAGGAACATAAACTGCGGAATTGTCTGGCGGCATATAATTAACGATACAATATTTTGAGGGAAGACTAAAATGCAATGAAAAATCTCATTTCATACGATAATTCAACTGTAGATAAATTCTCAAATAAACATGTATCTCTTTACTAATATAAAAAACATCTGGTAAAACTTAAAGTGAAACATTACATCAATTCAATTCTAAATTATAAGATTCAAATCTAACAATGAACGTTACTTGTCGCGTAAAACTTTTTGGTATACGACATTTGAAGTGTAGACTATTTTTTCACCAAACTCTATCACTCGTCTCACTAAAACGTTGGTAGTTGAATGAGATATCCTTTAGATAATTAACTCTTATATGTGATATCTTCAAATAGTACTTGACTAAATGTCTATCCGAAGTCCGAACCCCGTTATCTGTAATAGCGCATACAAATTCCACAACTTTTTTATTGTAACGACCCACTTTGACAAGGAGGCCGTTATGTCATAATTATTGCGTGTCATCAAAGCATAACAAGTTATAATGTCATAAACATAAATGACCAAAAAAGAAAGACGGAATCAAACATCCGCCCCCAAACATAAGCTCAACATGCATAAAGTAAATAAAGTAGAAAGGACGAAACTGGTTGTCCAAACAAGCATAAGTATTTAAAATGCAAAAAGGTAAAGAAGTCTAAGGTAGCTTCCATCCTATGCACGTACTCTCAAATGCTCAAGTCTGTCCTTGGGTACGTGCCATTTGGGACATGGAAAGAAAAATACGGCTTAGCAATACGCTCAGTGAACAGATATAATGACATTATAAGAATAACTGAAATATAAGTAAAAGATATGAAATGCAGCGGAATATGTGTATGTCCTGGAAAACCTGGAAGATGATTTATAAACAAAAGAATATTTGAAAAGTCTTATGTTTATGCATGCAATGTAATTAAATACCCACGAGCCTATATTAGTCATAACATATTATCAACGTGCATGAATGCATAGAGGGGTGACCTCGTCATGCAATTAGAGGGGTTATCTCTAATAAATAATAGTCTGGGTGGAGGGATCAACTCCAATGTGATGGAGTGTAGAGCACACACTAAACCAATCACCCTGTACGTGTAAATCTGGAGCTAAGATGCACCCATACGCCCACATAATAATAATAATAATAATAATAATGGCCAACCTGAACGTGGAGGGACGCCACGTGATCACTCTCATCACGGAAGATTCATGACACAAGTGCCTCATGTGTCATGGTTATGGTACCTCATAACTAGGTGGTCATGTAAGTCATGGTCATGCATATTTAGCTCGGGTAATTTAAAATGATAGCATGACAAACAATGAAAAGTTTTTATGATTTTAAAATCGAGGAAAAAAGATGGCATAGCAAACGGGGAATCCTAAGCATGCATAGAAAAGATGTCCTTACTGAAGAACGGAATATCCGTACCTTATGTCCAGTAAACGGCAAAAGATGAAATGGCGGAAAGTCCTACTCCGACTTCACGTAAACTACATGATAAATGACTTGTATGATTTGCTTGTTCATGTATAAATTACTTGTTCATGTTTTATCTTGTATTTCTTAATATTATACGTTCATGTGTTTTTTATTAATGTATTACATGTTTCTTTTGTTATTATACTTGGTATTTCCATAATTAGTAACTTTACAAAAATATCAAGTTTTTATATATAGTAACTTTCTAAAAATAGCAGGTTTTCATATATAGTAACTTTCCAAAAATAGTAAGTTTCCATAAATAGTAAGTTTCCATAAATAGTAAGTTTCTAAAAATAGTAAGTTTCTATAAATAGTAAGTTTCCATAAATAGTAATAAGCTCGTTTAATATACATAAGTAACAATATCTTGTTCATCGAATAAGCTAATCTTACAAGTAATGATTTAATATGTATATTAAATAAGCCAATTATCATAAGTCATGGTAAATTATAATTATCATAGTAATAAGTCCATTTTAATAATAAACTTTCATATACTAAATTTCATAAATAATTACTAATTAATAATATATCATGCTATATACTTTGATTATTAATTAATAATATTTCTTGAATTATAACTTATAATAATTAACAGTAAGCCCATTTGAATAAATCATATTATTTTATTAAGTGAATTACAAAAGTCGTGATAATAATACAATTTATTAATAAGTCAAATTTTGTTAAGCCCGAGTTTTAAAATAAGCCGAAACAAACCAAACGCCCCCTTATGTGTTTCGGTTTAGCCGAGCCCCAAAACAAAGCCCACCGAGACCTCCTTGGTCTCGGTTGCACGAAACAAACACCCCTTGCAGCCTTGCTGCTGCTGCGGGTTGCCACTGTCCAACCAAAACAGCCTCCGCAGCCCTACGGCTTGCGGCTGCTTGGATTACGTTCCCACCGCCAGCAGCGGCTACCCACCGAAGCTGTGGCTTCGGCTGCCACTGCTGCGCCTAAACCACCCACTACACCCCTTTTGGGGTTGCGACTGGTTAGCCAAAAATGCCACCGAGACCTTAAGTGTCTCGGCTGGCTGGTCGAAGATCCCACCGAGAGCACCCTTGAGGGTTCTCGGTTTCCGTGACCACATAAACTAAAACCAAACCCGATTCAAGTCATGTTTTAATCATTCAATGTCATGTGTTCTTTATCATTTAATCCATTTAATTCATGATTCAATAAAAATAAATAAGAACAAAGATTTAGGTTTACCGAAAGATGAGTGATTTAAGAGAAGCAACACGAACACCACCTTATGAATAATCAAAGATAAAAAATCAAGTTTTCCTTCCCTTTTTCTTTGTGTGTAACCGGCGGCAATAAGGAACCTGTTATTCCCACTTCAATCCATAACACAATATTTAGAGAGAGAGAGAGAAAAGAAAAGTATAGAGACAAACTAGAGAGATGGTGGAAGGTTTTTACTATTAGAGAGAGAAAGTAAAATGGTAACCAACACCCTCTTCCACACATGGAAGAGGGTTTATAAACCCTAGGCTTGTTAGGCCGTGGGCTTTGTGACTTGGGCCGGGCTTGGCTTACACTTGGGCTTACGCCCATAACTTAGACAATATTAGCTTAAAGTCCAAGCCCGGTTATCTCGACTAACCTATTACAATACAAGACCATTAACGACTAAGATGACCTATTACATTCTTGTTCGACTATATAAAATATGGGGCTAACAATCTCCCCCAATGTATCGGTCATCTTAAAAAACTTAAAAAGCATAAGATGATTGAGTGAATACATTCTTGTAGAGGAGATCTTCCTGCTTTGGTCTTGTATCTTGGTCTTGATCTTGTTTGTAACGGCTTTGTTCCTTCATTCTTTTGTGATCTCTATCTTGAGCCTTCGTCATTTGACGTTGAGTGTTTTAGATCTCCATCTTGTGCTCCTTGTGACTAAAGTGACCTATTACATTCTTACATTCTTAGGTATCTTGATTTTCGCCATCTTGTGCTCTTATGACTTTGAATCGACATGTTCATACTTTGTTGATTTTGAACAGCTAATAATCTCCCATACAAATATAGTTGTAGTTAGTCCTTCAAATATTCATTAGAGTTGCGGAAGACTTTAACTTTTAGTATGAACATGTGAAGACGGCTTCGGTTAGTACACAGCTACGCCACCATGTTGATATACAACAACACATATAGACACGGATAAAATGGCTTTGAACATTTCATCCTAACTCGGTAGCGTTTTACCTCCGGTCGGTGAAGACCGTTAGACGGTATTAGATACCGTACCTGTGATCGGGTAGATTCGATTAAGAATCTCCTTGACAGGATTTCCCGGCAGTACTAGCCAGTTCTCTTTACTCGACCGTCTCAAAGCAGACTGCGAACGTAAAGAGTGAATCATAAGGATAAATTATCCGTCTGATTAGAGTCGTCAATTCATAATTCCTGGAGCAAGTTTGATTCTAGTATAATCGTACCATTGTTGCTTTCCAGTTTGTCACAAGATCGATTCATAAAGAATCTTGCGAGTTACCTACCGCAGTGCTGTTTGAAGTTGATACTAGAAGGATTTTCATTCTTCACTGTGAACACTAAAGAGTGTCACTCTGAATGTTCTGGCAAGATCACAGGGATTTTGCGAAGAAACCTGGAATCAAGTTTAAATCACATAAGAATTTAAACTTAGTTGCATGCCAGTTATCACAAGTTTGATTCATGTAGAATCGCACAAGTTACCTACCATGAGCTTGTTTGATGCTGGCTCAAGCATGATTTCCATCTTCATTGTGAATCGTATCACTCAGATGTTTTGGCAATATCACAAGGATAATGCTTAGGACTCGATTGTGTCCTAATGAGATGATAAATTGATCTCTTTTTGGCTCTAGACTCAATAGTGCGTTTTGGTAATCGGAGGCTGGAGCAGACTGCCACCTTTTCAGTATTAACTAACTCGGAGTGGGAAAGTCAATAGATACGTGTTGATCTTTGTGACAATGAGACAAGTTTCTTTTGAGAGAAACTCGAATGGCTGGGAAGAGTTGTGCATTGCATCACTGGGTCCATGATGACTTGTCTTCAATAGATGTGTTGACCCGATTTCTACTTAAGTTGCATAGAATATTCAACTCCTTCAATGCTTACCAGTACGTCGTCACTAGCACCTTGTTGTGATTTTTACAGTGCTAAGTTAAGTAATTGGTCCGCATTCAGCTTCATTCCACTCCATCTTTCCTAAGGACAACTATTTCTAGCTATGGAATGTCCTTGGGTAGATCCCTCCGGTTCTGCTTGGATCATAGGACTTAGTTCCTATCCTAAACCTCCTTTTGACTCCATCGTTCCGTCGTGGATAGTAGGTTGTTTTAGGTAAAGATCGTAACCATAAAACCATTGAAAACCATTCAAAGTGCTTGATAAAAATCAAAACTTTTAACACTTTGAAAGTTTTACATTTCTGAAATACTCCCCCTACACACATGCATCGATATTCGAAATAGTTTAGCATGTGAAGTAAAGAGTTGCACTTGAGTCTTTAAGATCACATGTTGCGATATATTACATTTTAATCAGATATTCTCCCCCTATCTCTAATATAAAAGCATAATATTAGAGGTACCTATTGAATAAAATGTGACAATTTTCTAAAATCTGATGGGAGAGAAACATGTGTGCACGCATGAATATAGAACATTTGTAGTCGGGTCGCTCCCCATCAACAATATATGTGGGTCTTGAGACAAAAATTTGACAAAATTTTGGAAAAACGACTCTACAAAATATGTTGAGGTACGGAGTTGAGATGCCTTATCCGATATAGTATATTACATATGACAGTTTTAAACCATTTTTCAGAATGTGTTGAATACATAAAATATGACAATTGCAGAGATGTACCCAACAACATTAAAGGCTTGATTATAAAACGCTCCCCTCAAAAATTGATCAAAATACATATGACATTTTTGAGATATAAAACCACATTATGAGGAAGGGAGTGTTGAACACACAATTTTGAAAGATTTAGAAAAACCTTTTGATAAAGTCTTGAAACATTGTGTTCAACGGTTTTAAAATAATCATGATAGAAGACTTCTCTTCTATTGCTTAGAGAAAGCGCACCGAAACGTACACTTCCCTTTTGGGTCCGCTTTTCATGAGCTCAAAACTTTGATTGTTTTGTGACAAGATCATGACCGAGAAAGATAAATTTCTCGTTGTGAAGGATAAGTTGTCATCCGTGATAAACTTTCCTTAAGTTGAAGTTCGAGTTCTAAGCTGACATTTACTTAGAAGTCGTTTTCATGAACTTCAAAACTTTGAATGTTTTTATGAGTAGCTCATGACCGAGAAATATGAATTTCTCGTTGAGGAGGATAAGTTATCGTCTGAGATACACTTTCCTTATTTTAGGTTCGAGTCCTAAGCTATGATGCACTTAGAAGTCATTATGAGAGAATATCAAGCAGATTCATTTGCTAAAACCTCCATGTCTTCTGGAGTCATATACTTCATACCAAGACGGCCAACGAGATACTAGAACCTATTTTGTGATAGGGCTTGTGTAAACAAGTCTACTATCTGGTACTCAGTTCTGACAAAGTATAATTCCACGATACTACGTTCCACTTGTTCCTTGATGAAGTGATATCTGACTGCGATGTGCTTGGTACAGGAGTGCTGAACCGGATTGCAAGATATGGCTATGGCCGACTTTGAGTCACAATACATAGGTATTTTATCAAAGTGGAAGCCATAATCCGTGAGTTGAGTTCTCATCCAGAGGACTTGAGCACAACACGCGGATAGAGCCACATATTCTGCTTCAGCTAATGAGAGCGAAGTGCAATCCTGCTTCTTTGACGACCAACTCACAAGCTTGTCTTCCCCTAGAAATTGTACGCTACCAGAAGTGCTTTTTCGACTATCAAGGCAACCTGCGTGATCAGAATCTGAAAAAGATGTTAGATGAAAACCGGTTTCCCTCGGATACCAGAGTCCCATGTGAATGGTATTCTTAAGGTACCGAAAGATCCGTTTAACCTCTTTGAGGTGCTTTTGAGTAGGTATGGCTTGATATCGTGCACAATAGCATGTGGCATGATGAATATCAGGCCTGCTTACGGTAAGGTACATAAGAGACCCAATCATACTGCGATATCGCGTTTGATCTACGAGATATGAGTACAAGTCATCATCTTGGGATTTTGTCGACAATGGTGTACCAACGCGAGCACATGAGGTCATACCATGCTTTTTAAGTATCTCTTGAGTATACTTAGCTTGGTTAATGAAGATACCACGTGGGGATTGATGAATCTGGAGGCCTAAAAAGAATTTTAGCTCCCCCATCATTGACATTTCAAATCTGCTGTGCATTAATTTTTCAAAACGTTTTGAAAGTTTTGGGTTCGTAGAACCAAAAATAATGTCATCAACATAAACTTGCACCAACAGTATGTCATCCCAATATTTATTAATAAAGAGAGTAGGATCAATGGAACCTTTGGAGAATCCTTTGGATACCAAGAAGTGTTGCCCCATTGATTTGTGATGATTAAACAAGAAAGGTAGATAAAAGATGGAAGATTTCTAGAGAGAGAAAGTAGTGAGAGAAAGTAGAGAGAAGTGTATGTAACAATGGGAAGGTTAGATTAAGAGAAAATAAATCAACCAACACCCTTCCTAACATGCTAGGAAGGATATTTATAGCCTAGCCTACATGTGGCGTAATGGGCTATATGATAATGGGTCGGGCTTTCCTTTTGGGCTTTGGTTACTTATGAATGAACCTTAGCTTAAAGTTAAGCCCGTAAAACACGACTAACCTACTACCTATTACAACGTTCTATTATACGATACATAATAAACATATGACCGAGCATTATTGTTTGACTCAATATTTTCAGGCTAACAATCTCCCCCAATGAGAGGTCATTACCCTTTATGAGAGGTCATTACTGTCACACCCCACCATGGCGGAATATGGGGTGCGACGTATGGATATCATCACAACAACAGCGTGTCTATAGAGAGAACTAAATGAAATTGAAATATCATAAATGGCAACACAAATGTCGTGACAATATCTCAACAATGCAGGCGTCTAGGTAAGTAGGTAACATGCCTACCTCTTACCAAAGACATACAAATGAACAAACATCAAACATATAGGTATCAACAATTTACTAAATCAAAAGACAAAATAAAATCAAAGAGGAAAGGGATTCCTCCTAATGCAATCCTAGCAACCTCTATACTTTAGCCACTTATAACCTCATCCTTCTCTACTACCTCACCTGAAAATGACACTAAAATCTGTCAACATAAAGTTGGTGAGAACATAGGTTTAAGTTATTTAGAACATCATAAGAAACCTTGACATCCGCTGTAAATAAGTTGAAGAAAAACAATTTATAGTAATGGAACATAATGTGAGAATCATGCTACATGCATCCACAACAAAACTTAAACCAAGTACCAATCACATCTACAATTCACAAAGCACACTACACAAATCCAGAAGTATCCCGTCACACACACAAGAACACACACCACACTATCCAGATCTTTCCCACACCACCTGTGGAAGATGAACTATATCCCCGTCGAGATATCTTGCCTCCGAAGAGACGATGCACAAGTACTCAGGACGGATCGTGCCCCATGAATCAAGAACTCAGAACCAAGAACTCAGGACGGATCGTGCCCTACGCTCCACACACATCACAACTGGTCCCATAGACGCCCATACATCTATGTACCAATGCCAATCACAACCAAACAAGATTCACATATCAAAGCACATATGAGAGCACATAAGCACGCATGTCACACAATAGCACATCTATGTCCAAATATTTATAAGAAAAATATAGTACCAAAACATTTTAAGAACACACTAGTGTCATCTCCATCCCATACTGGAAAAAAAACATTTAAAAACTCAGTGAAAATGGGACTATGAACTCACCTGATAGCACAACAAGCTAGTAGTCCTGCAAACCTATAAAATCATACACGACACCCTTAGCTCAGTTCTTAACACCCAAGTTAAGTAACAACCAAGGAGATGAATCTAATCCCCCAATCCCCACTACCTAGTTCTCCCACTACAAGCTATTCTAGACGTAAAAAACCAGTTTTTCCCCGGTACGATTTACTAGTCACTAAACGATCACATGAAGTGAACTTAACACCCCACTTGGCTCATACCCTACTGGAGTTATGTTTTTATATGATGTTAGAACTCCAAAAACCAATTTTACTTTCTAATTATACGTTTAACCCTTTCGTTTAGTCTCTACGCCAAAAGTCGTTTTCACCAAAACTGATTTTCTGTACATGCTAAATGTTTGTTACCAAAAGCCCGACCTAAACACCATAACTTTTATTGAAAACCTCCAGTACTTTCATATATATATTATAAAGAGTTCCCAAATCAAAAATATTTGGCTATCTCATTCGTTTGGTTAGACTTTGACTCAAATTCCCGAAATCCAAATTTATTCCTGAACAACGCACTGTTTTTGTAAAAATTATTTGACAACCTTCCCGAACTCTATTTTCGACCAACCTTACATTTTTGAAAATTAGACTCTCTGAACTTAGTTTTAAAAAAAGAAACTCGACCAAAGGTGTTACCTACTATCCGGAACAGTCGACCCAAGACAGCCCTAAAAATCAGACTGTTTTACGCCTTTATGCACTAACCTTCTAAACATTATTATTTACCTTTAAATTATTAAACAAGAACCCTAAAATCATTAATGGATCTTAATTACTATATTTTCTAGAAAATTAATAAAACCCTAATCATCTCAATGATAGTTAATTAACATTAAAATTATGATTAATTAATAAAAACATGAATTATATTAAGGTTGAATTGATCACTTACCTTGAAACAAGAAAAATTAATGAACCCTAATCATAATTTCGACTCCTCTTGATATCCATGGAAGATTTAGACTGATTTTAGTTTTATTTAGGTTTATTAGTCGTTTTTAGGGGTCGAGGGGTGTTTATATAGGTCTTGGTAACCTTCTGGACAAGTTTAGGCCCAATTAGGACTTTTAAATGGTAATTATCCTATTTTTATTAATTTAATATTTAAAATTTCAGCTATGGGACCAACAAATTCGACTCCCCTCTGTGTTTTATCATATTTACACTCTCCCCCCCTCCTATTTTATGTTTACTTATACTCACATACACTTTCGGCACCAAACCGGGCACCCTTTTGCTAATTTTTCGACTTTTTACGCGATTTTTGAACTAGCCTTCATTTCTAAAAGTTTAAAATATAGAAAGTAACTATGAGACTTATCCTAACCATATTATATATACTTAATACATACATAGAACATACGATACGTAAACGAAACCTTATAAAAACGCTACCTGAACTTTTCTGCAGTTCATTTCTAAACTCATTTCATTTCATTCCATTTCATTTCATTTCCAACTTATACCATGATTTACACATTCATGTGAACTCATGAGCAGGAACCAACCCCATCACATCATCATATAACGTACCATGTACTACGTAAACAATTTCTAACATCATGATAAAGTCTCAAATATGAACACATAACACATAAACGCACACCAAGCACGTGATCAACATCAAACAGTCAAAAGTGACAAATCCAAAATCTAGGGTTGTCACATCACTCCCTCCTAATAGAAATCTCGTCCCGAGATTTACTCCATAAGCTCAAAAAAATTTCATTTCACAACCAACTCTCTATCTCTCTCATAAGAACGTAACCAGATCATCCGTATGACTACAACAACGCCCTCAATGAATATAAGCTCACGACAAATTTTAGGACCCCCAACTTCAGATAAACGATCAAGCCCATGGACAACTAACGGACGTTTACGTGAACGAATTTAAAAATATGAACCAAAACCATGAGACTCCAAAAGATACTCAACATAAAACATGTATCGACTCCCAACGAACCATGGAAACGGACCAATGACACAAGAAGCATCCAGCGACAACCGAAACGTATTACGACCGGTGACATACTATTAAAACCTTGTGCAAAACCAAATTTTACCCCAGAATGGATTTTGTACTATAATGTATATTAGTTGTTCTAAAACCATGGTATCACATTAGTAATTTATGTAATCATTTGACCAAAAAAAATCTATACTCTCTTCACGAACGATCAATTGTCTAAAGCACACAACACAATATCACGCGTCAACATTGACTCCGGAACCCACATTCTTCATTAATGTAACAATATCTATGATGGATACATCTGAAATCCTATCCCAAAGCATCCCTATGTTAGCCTTCTAAGTGTCCACTATCCCAAAATACCCAAAACACGAGTTTAAACCATGTTGTCTGAAAATTAACCTTAAACTCGACACTTGTACAATTAGTTAGACTTAACTAATGACCTCCATTTGCTAAACATTCTGAATATTTGAAAATTACGTTCCGAGTACATAATTTTAGGCTTTTGAATCACCCAAAAAGCTTTAAAAACGAACAAGTTATGACCAAAACGATTTTTACCTAAAACCTGCCTAGGCATTAGCGACAGTTTCTGACAGTTTAGCGACAGATTTTGAAAGTTTAGCGACAGTTTCTGCCTACTCCGATTTATACCCAAAAAAACGATTTTAAACCTTAAAACCCCTTATTAATTACCAAATTCGAGCCATGATTTATTTCAATTCCAGAAAATTAAAACTCTCACCCATCATATGATTAAATACATGATTTTAACATATTTAGTTTAATAAGAACAAAAACTCTAACTAAAGAACAATAACTTTAGGTGATCAAAACCAAAATATTTTAAAATAAACAAGCCATGCTTATATGTTAAAAAATTTTATATTCCACCTTATTTTAAACACGTTTTCGACACTTTACCCTCATTTTATCGACTACCAACAACTATTTTTATTTTACTATTTGCAAGCTTTTTTTTACCATGTAACACTCAAAACAAAAGATATCGTTATTCCAAAATAAATCTCCACCCTCTCAATAGCTTCTACACCAAAAGTACCGTACAAACAAACACGTGAAATGAGGACTCGATAAATGCGATATTACAGAAGTTGAACATCCCAAAGAGGAAAGAGCTAGAAAACCATCCTAAGAATACAACCGATAAGTAGAAGGGATATATACATATATAGGCATACGCGTACATACACTCAAGTCCATTCAACATATACTATACAAGCATGTATTAACCCTCTTTCATGCAACCATACTTAGGAACCCATTGATGTCGTGGTACTTGTATAACTATGTTGGCCACCATACTTATACAAGTCCCCTTTCACCAATGCACTCCCTCTTATGATGACACTTATAAGAATTAATAATACACATAACACATCGGTCTACCAACTCAAATAAGCACATAGATCCTACAACTCATATAAGCACATAACCACAACATAAAATAAGATTCAAAATCCATGTATCAAAATAATGTAGCCAATGCATGAAACATATAAACTCATAATCCAGCTGAACCACCGTAGACAAAATTCAAAATGTATAAAGAACATGAAAACGTAATTAAACGAAATCCAACAATGACTAGCGTATACGACTATAGTTCAACCCACACTATTCAAAACTCGAAAAGAAAATAACATGTAACTAAGTATGAACTTACTATGGTTCAATTCATACTAGTCAAAATATCGCAATAAATAACATCCAAACACATCAATTAATATAAAATGCACACATACTCCTATGACGCCTATATGCAGGGACCCTTAAGCTATAGACTAGGCCACGCGACTAGGCAACCTAATTCTCTATAACGATTGTCTCTGATACCATTCTGTCACACCCCACCATGGCGGAATATGGGGTGCGACGTATGGATATCATCACAACAACAGCGTGTCTATAGAGAGAACTAAATGAAATTGAAATATCATAAATGGCAACACAAATGTCGTGACAATATCTCAACAATGCAGGCGTCTAAGTAAGTAGGTAACATGCCTACCTCTTACCAAAGACATACAAATGAACAAACATCAAACATATAGGTATCAACAATTTACTAAATCAAAATACAAAATAAAATCAAAGAGGAAAGGGATTTCTCCTAATGCAATCCTAGCAGCCTCTATACTTTAGCCACTTATAACCTCATCCTTCTCTACTACCTCACCTGAAAATGATACTAAAATCTGTCAACATAAAGTTGGTGAGAACATAGGTTTAAGTTATTTAGAACATCATAAGAAACCTTGACATCCGCTGTAAATAAGTTGAAGAAAAACAATTTATAGTAATGGAACATAATGTGAGAATCATGCTACATGCATCCACAACAAAACTTAAACCAAGTACCGATCACATCTACAATTCACAAAGCACACTACAAAAATCTAGAAGTATCCCGTCACACACACAAGAACACACACCACACTATCCGGATCTTTCCCACACCACCTGTGGAAGATGAACTATATCCCCGTCGAGATATCTTGCCTCCGAAGAGACGATGCACAAGTACTCAGGACGGATCGTGCCCCACGAACCGAGAACTCAGAACCAAGAACTCAAGACGGATCGTGCCCCACGCTCCACACACATCACAACTGGTCCCATAGACGCCCATACATCTATGTACCAATGCCAATCACAACCCAAACAAGATTCACATATCAAAGCACATATGAGAGCACATAAGCACGCATGTAACACAATAGCACATCTATGTCCAAATATTTATAAGAAAAATATAGTACCAAAACATTTTAAGAACACCACTAGTGTCATCTCCATCCCATACTGAAAAAAAAACATTTAAAAACTCAGTGAAAATGGGACTATGAACTCACCTGATAACACAACAAGCTAGTAGTCCTGAAAACCTATAAAATCATACACGACACCCTTAGCTCAGTTCTTAACACCCAAGTTAAGTAACAATCAAGGAGATGAATCTAATCCCCCAATCCCCACTACCTAGTTCTCCCACTACAAGCTATTCTAGACGTAAAAAACCAGTTTTTCCCCGGTACGGTTTACTAGTCACTAAACGATCACATGAAGTGAACTTAACACCCCACTTGGCTCCTACCCTACTGGATTTATGTTTTTATATGATGTTAGAACTCCAAAAACCAATTTTACTTTCTAATTATACGTTTAACCCTTTCGTTTAGTCTCTACGCCAAAAGTCATTTTCACCAAAACTGATTTTCTGTACATGCTAAATGTTTGTCACCAAAAGCCCGACCTAAACACCATAACTTTTATTGAAAACCTCTAGTACTTTCATATATATTATAAAGAGTTCCCAAATCAAAAATATTTGACTATCTCATTCGTTTGGTTAGATTTTGACTCAAATTCTCGAAATCCAAATTTATTCCTGAACAGCGCACTGTTTTTGTAAAAATTATTTGACAACCTTCCCGAACTCCATTTTCGACCAACCTTACATTTTTGAAAATTAGACTCTCTGAACTTAGTTTTAAAAAAAAGAAACTCGACTAAAGGTGTTACCTACTATCCGGAACAGTCGACCCTAGACAGCCCTAAAAATCAGACTGTTTTACGCCTTTATGCACTAACCTTCTAAACATTATTAATTACCCTTAAATTATTAAACAAGAACCCTAAAATCATTAATGGATCTTAATTACTATATTTTCTAGAAAATTAATAAAACCCTAATCATCTCAATGATAGTTAATTAACATTAAAATTATGATTAATTAATAAAAACATGAATTATATTAAGGTTGAATTGATTACTTACCTTGAAACAAGAAAAATTAATGAACCCTAATCATAAGTTCGACTCCTCTTGATATCCATGGAAGATTTAGACTGATTTTAGTTTTATTTAGGGTTATTAGTCGTTTTTAGGGGTCTAGGGGTGTTTATATAGGTCTTGGTAACCTTCTGGACAAGTTTAGGCCCAATTAGGACTTTTAAATGGTAATTATCTTATTTTTATTAATTTAATATTTAAAATTTCAGCTATGGGACCCACAAATTCGACTCCCCTCTGTGTTTTATCATATTTACACTCTCCCCCCTCCTATTTTATGTTTACTTATACTCCTATACACTTTCGGCACCAAACCGGGCACCCTTTTGCTAATTTTTCGACTTTTTACGCGATTTTTGAACTAGCCTTCATTTCTAAAAGTTTCTAAATATAGAAAGTAACTATGAAACTTATCCTAACCATATTATATATACTTAATACATACATAGAACATACGATACGTAAACGAAACCTTATAAAAACGCTACCCGAACTTTTCTACAGTTCATTTCTAAACTCATTTCATTTCATTCCATTTCATTTCATTTCCAACTTATACCATGATTTACACATTCATGTGAACTCATGAGCAGGAACCAACCCCATCACATCATCATATAACGTACCATGTACTACGCAAACAATTTCTAACATCATGATAAACTCTCAAATATGAACACATAACACATAAACGCACACCAAGCACATGATCAACATCAAACAGTCAAAAGTGACAAATCCAAAATCTAGGGTTGTCACAATTACCCTTTGTCATTTGGAGATTTGTAGAGATTACTAATCTCGCCATAAATGAGTCTCGAACGTGTAATAGTAGTCTTGTTTCTTCATGTTGTGATCTTTGAGCCTTTGTCGTTGTCGTTCGACTTTGTCTTTTGATCTTAAGATCTTCAAATCATCCTTGACTTGTCTTTGCCATCTTGCGATCTTGTGTCTTCATCCACATGCTCACACTATTAATTGTTGAATATGTATTTTGGCATGAGTATGTGGTTTTGAATCTTTGACTTTGCTGAGTACACCGTGACGCCACCTTCTCGAGACAAAACATAGACACAGACTGAATGGCTTTGAAATTCGTCCTAAATCAGTAGCGTTTTACCTCCAGTCGTTGAAGACCATTATACGATATTAAATACCGTACCTGTGATAGGTAGATTCAGTTAAGAATCTCCTTGACAGGGTTTCGCGGCTGTACTAACCGTTCTCTTTACTCGACCGTCTCAAAGCAAGACTACGAACATAAAGAGTGAATCAATTGGATAAATTTCCGCTTGATTAAAGTCGTCAATTCAAATTCCTGGAACAAGTGTGATTCATAAAGAATCTTACCATTGTTGCTTTCCAGTTGACACAAGCTTGATTCATAAGAATCTCACAAGTCACCTACCGTAGCGCTGTTTGAGGTTGACGCTAGAAGGATTTCCATTCGTCACTGTAAATATTAATGAATATCACTCTGAATGTTCTGGCAAGACCATAAAGATAGTGCGTAGAAACCTGAAACGAGTTTGAATCAATTCAGAATCAAACCACTGTTACTTTTCAGTTTACATGTGTTTAATTCGTAAAGAATCTTACACATGACCTACCGCAATGCTGTTTGATGTTAACACTGGAAGGATTTCCACCCATCATTGTGAATACTAAGTAGCATCACTTTGAGTGTTCTAGCAATATCACAAGGATATAGCGTAGGACTCTCTTGTTCGTCATTCGTGTGTCCTAACGAGATTCGTTTGATCTCCTGGCTCTAGACTTGATTTGTGCACTCTTAGTGGTCGAAGGCTGGAGCAGATGACACCTATTCAATATCAACTATCTCGGAGTGAGAAAGCTAATAGAATTCATGTTGTTCTCCGTGACAATAAAACAAACTTCTTTTGAGAGAAGCCCGAGTCAGCTGGGAAAGGGTTGTGCATTACATCACTGGATCCATGATGAGTTTTGCTTCATGATGTGTTGACCCGGTTTCTACCTAAGTTGTATGGAGGGCTTCTTTGTTTACACACTTTATCCTTACATTTCTTTTTCATTCTTCAACCCCTTCAATGGTTACCAAGACATCATTACTAGCACCTTGTTGTGATTGTTCTAGTGCTAGCATCAGTACTTAGTCGGCATTCAGCTACGTTCACATTCTACTCCATCTTTCCTAAGGACTTCTAATAATCTATTGGATTGTCCCTGGGAAGATCCCTCCGGTTCTGGTTGGATCATAGGACTTAAACCTAACCACCCTTTTGACACCAATAACGTCGTGGATTAAAGATGTTGTGGGTATGAGATCGTAACCATAAAACCACTTTAAAAGGTCTAATAAAGTGTTTGAAAAACATTTAACACCTTGATAGTTTTTTCTTTTCAGAAATGCTCCCCCTTCACATGTGCATCGATAATTGAAAATGTTTTGCACATGTAGGTAAGAGTTAAAGTGATTGAGTCTTATATAAGATCACATTTTAATCACATTTTCTCCCCTATCTCTAATATATAAAATCTTTTGATATTAGAGATACCAAATTTGAATAAAATATATTTTGAAAAATAGTCTTGAAAATCTCCGGGAGAAAGATGAGTCAATCTTTGCATGAAGTTGAAATGCTCCCCCTCAAAAATTGATCCAATTGAATTGTCATTGTGAGGATGTGATCCACATTTCGCTTTTTGAGGATGGGAGTTTGTTGAACACACAAGTTTTGAAAGATTTTGAATAATCATTGAGAAATTCTTGAAAAATTGTGTTCAACGTTTTTTGAAAAATCCTATTTCTTTTTGGCGAAGAGGTTTTTCTAAAGCATAAACTTGAGTTCATAGACTTTGAATGTCTTGACGAATCCACTCAAGTGTAAGAAGATTTCTCTTCTTTTGCTGAGGGTAAGAGCACGAAATCGTACACTCCCTCGTGAATATAGATCCGGTTTTCAATCTGAAAGTGATTACAAGCCATTGTGTGAGCTTAAAACGTTGAATGTTTTGTGACAAGCTCAACCCAAGATAGATTGCTCTACCCGTTGTTTGAAAATATTGTCCAAAATAGACAATTTCCTTTATTAAAAGAAGAAATGACATGTTTTAAAAAAATATTTACAACTTTCATTCGAGCTTTATGTACACACCCGTGTCGTTATTGAGCGAAATTTCTAGGTACGTCCATATTATCGATACTGAAAGACATGTCGAGAAGAATATTTTTGGATTTTGAAAGATTTTTCATTTTGTGTTTTGTTTTTATATGTTTTATATTTTGTATTTTGCTTTTTCAAAGATATTTACAAGATGTTTGATAGATAAATCAAGCAGACACCTTTGCCAGAATCTCCAGGTCCGCTGGAGTCAAACATCTCATACCAATTTGCCTAACGAGGTACTTAAACCTATCTTTCGACAGATCTTTCGTAAACAAGTCGGCTAATTGGTAATCTGTTCCAACAAAGTATAGTTCAACGATACCTCTTTCAACTTGTTCCTTTATGAAGTGGTATCTGACATCAATGTGCTTCGTGCGGGAATGCTGTACCGGATTGCAGGAGATGGCTATGGCCGACTTTGAGTCACAGTACATAGGTACTTTATAAAAGTGGAAGCCATAATCCGTGAGTTGTGTTCTCATCCATAGAACTTGAGCACAACACGCAGATAGAGACACATACTCCGCTTTGGCTGATGAAAGTGACGTACAATCCTGCTTCTTAGAGGACCATCCCACAAGCTTATCTTGCCCTAGAAATTGTGCACCACTAGAAGTACTTTTTCGTGTATCAAGACACCCTGCATGATCAGAATCTGAATAGGCCGTTAAAAAGAAACCGGTTTCCCTCGGATACCAGAGTCCCAAATGAATGGTATTCTTGAGGTACCGAAAGATTAGTTTAACCTCCTTGAGGTGCTTTTCAGTAGGTCGTGCTTGATATCGTGCACAATAACATGTAGCATGTGAAATATCAGGTCTGCTTGCTGTCAAGTACATGAGGGAGCCGATCATGGAACGATATCTCGTTTGATCTATAGCATTTCCCTCCAAGTCAGCATCAAGCGATGTGGTTGATAACGGTGTCCCAACGGGGTCACATGAAGTCATACCATGCTTTCTGATTATCTCTTGACTATACTTAGCTTGGTTTATAAAGATACCACTTGGGGATTGGTGAACTTGAATTCCTAGAAAGAATTTTAGTTCGCCCATCATTGACATTTCAAATTTGTTGTGCATGACTTTTTCAAACCATTTTGAAAGTTTTGAGTTTGTAGACCCGAAAATAATGTCATCAACATAAATCTGCACGAGCAAAATATCATCCCCATATTTATAAGTGAACAGAGATAGATCAATGGAACCTTTTGAGAAACCTTTGGATACCAGAAATTTCGATAGCTCATCGTACCACGCTCTTGGAGCTTGCTTGAGTCCTTAAAGTGCTTTGTGAAGACGATACACCTTCCGGCTGCATGACATAGACTTCTGCCTTCAAAGGACCATTAAGAAATGCTGTCTTTACGTCCATTTGATAAACAATGAATCCCTTATGTGCAGCATAAGCAAGGAAAATCCTGACCGCTTCCATACAAGCAACTGGTGCAAATGATTCATCAAAATCAGTTCCCTCTTTCTGGCCATACCCCTTAGCCACTAGCCTAGCTTTGTTCTTGATGATCGTGTTTTCTTCATCCATCTTGTTTTTCCAGATCCAACGAAGATTTAATGGAATCACATCGTATGGTCTGTCAACAAGTTCCCAGACTTTAAGTCTTTTAAATTGTTGAAGTTCTTCCGTCATCGATTTAATCCAAGCATGATCAGCCATGGCTTCTTTAATGTTTTTCGGTTCAGCTGTACTCACGGCGAGTGTGAACATACAAACATCGCCATCGGTTGCTAGTTGTCGTCTTGTACGAACAGGCTGTGAAGGGTTTCCAATTACTTGAACCAAAGGATGATCTCGGGTCCAATGATGTGTTGACGGGTGTCGTTGGTAGAACGTATGCATATTTGACGGATCAACATGGCGAGTAGAAGACTCTCCAGTTTCGTGTATAGGTGTACCGAATGGGTTGTGAAAATCGTCATCGTTAGATAATGCATCGTTTGCTTGATTTGTGTTCTCTGGAGCAATGACAGTAGTTGTGGATGTTGTAGGATCGATTGTTGAAGTGATATTCTGAGGAAGTAAATCTGCAGCAACCCGTGTTGAAGTAGATGAAGTTGTATCCTTTTGTTGACGATGATTGGTATCATCATTCTTAACAAGAGTGACAGCGGAAGACTTCGATACAACATGTTTCTCCCCCGTGAAATATTCATCAAACATTGGTCAACTTTTACAACTCTTCCAGTGTCGTGTCCACTGTCATATCTGCTCTAGGAACATGTTCAGGAACCAGCTTTGAACTAGACGGTTCATTGTTGTGGTCTTGAGTTATGAGTTCCGTGCGGTTGTGCACAGAAGTCTTCTGTCTTTGTGGATCGGGACTTAAACTGCTTTGTTCAAGTTCCATTTCTTGCAATTCATAGAATCTGTTATGAATAGTTTCGATTATCAATTTTGTTCTCTTGTTGTACACTCTGTATCCCTTAGACTGAGTTGCATATCCCACTAAAATGCATGCATCACCTTTCTCTTTCATCTTGTCCAGATTTTCACCATCTCGAATAATGTAACATGTACATACAAAAACATGAAGGTGTTTGAGTGAAGGTTTGCGATCATTAATTATGTGATATGGTGTCTTTTCGTGTCTTGGGATAATTAAGGATCGGTTTTGTGTGTAGCATGCGGTTGACACGGCTTCGGCCCAAAAGAATAATGGTAGTTTTGAAGCAAGTAATAATGTTCGAGCAGCCTCAACTAAAGTACGGTTTCATCTTTCAACAACGCCGTTTTGTTCAGGTGTTCTAGCAATAGATGTTTCATGTTCAATCCCTTCAGCTTCAAAATATTCCGTCAGAGTTGAATTCAAGAATTCTGTGCCTCTGTCAGTACGTACCACTTTTACTTGAGATTGAAGACCACATTGTATCAGCTTTAAGAAGTTGATGAGAACTTCAGGTGTTTCATCCTTAGACCTCAAGAAGTGAGTCCAAGTGTACCTTGAGTAGTCATCGACAATTACCATAACATATTTCTTCCTATTGATGCTTTGAACACGCATGGGGCCACACAGATCTATATGAAGAAGATCTAACCGTCCTTTAGAGCTTGGTGTAGTCTTTGTCTTGAAACTACTCCGTTTAGCTTTACAAAGCTCACAAGACGAACAAAGATGATCTTTGATGAATTTCAAGTTTGGAAGGCCTCGTACAATATATTTCTTGGAAAGCAAGTTGATGGTATCAAAGTTAAGATGAGATAATCGTTGATGCCATAACCAAGCTTGAGTCGTTGAAGCTTTAGCCATGAAACAGATTGGAGTTGAAGATGTGGAGTCTTGTAGTGAAATAGTGTAGAGATCAGTACCCCGTGAACTGGTAAGTAAGTCATTCCCATCATAATCACGAACAAAACATGTCTTCTTTCTAAAAGCAACCTCCAAATCCGCATCACAGAATTGACCAACCTAGAAAAGACTGTGAGTGAACCCTTCAACGTAGTAAACCCTTTTTATTGTGATATTCCCCTGAACCAAGTCTCCATATCCTAGGATCGGTGCAAATTGATCATTTCCGAATCGGACCGTACCCAGGAACTTCTCCACGAAGTTAATTAGAAGCTTGAGATTCCTCGTCATGTGCTTCGTGCATCCAGAGTCCAGTATGAAGAGAATTATTTCGATCACCTGCAGAAGAATTAGAACACGATGGAGCATTTGCTAAATTGGATTCCATGTTATTTGTGATTTCCGATTCATTAGTTTCCCTAGTTTCATTACTTAGAGGCACACTAACGCACGTAGTCACATTTTCTGTCCTAACCTTAGGCATCCACTTATATCCTAGAGGACATTGATTAGCAAACCACCATTTCCAAGACTTGCTAGCAGACTCATATAATTCCCTAATTTTGCTTCTAGGGTTTTTAGTGGTGGAGTCTGATGCAATACTTTTCTTAGGGGGGTTGCATCAGAGTGGTTCACTTTGCGTTTGGGTTTTCTAGCACTAATAGGCATCGCGGTTTGCTTCTTAGTTCTAGTATCTATGCTTTTGACATCATTCGAAATACACATAGCATGATTACCATTAGCACACTTTCCATATTTCACACGAACAATCTTAACATTCAAAGCATTCAAAGTCGAATCATTCAAATCGTCATTACATGTGATTATAGACCTTTTATTCTTAGAAACATTGAAAATCCTAAGGTGGTCTTCTAATTTCTTCATTTTCCCTTGACTTTTGTTTTGCCAAACCTTTTCATTCATGCGCGTGCTCTTAAGCTGAGGCCGGCTAACACTATCAGTGGGGACTACTTATGTAGTAAAAGACACACGTCTATTAGTGTTGCTAGAAGTCTGAGGTGATTGACTTTCTTTGTTGTGTGTGGGTTTAGTGGCCAATCTATACATCCCTGGTTTAATCACATTAGTGTTCTTAATGCTTTGTGATCGAATATGTGTTTTGGGAGTATTCTGTGGTAACCTATCCTTCCCATCCGTCTTGGGGGCAAACCCAGGTTTTGTAAATGCAGAATTAGAGAACACAGATGGTTTTCCCAAGACAGAGGGTCTAGTCACTTTTTGCGCATTGGGTTGTCTCACAACAGATTTGTTAACACTAGGTTCCACAATTTTCCCACCCATCTTAGTAACGAGTTTCTTCAACTCTGCTATCGCTATTTCCCAGTCTTGTAACTGAGCTTTCAACCCTTTAATTTCCAAACTCTTTTCATTCATTTCTCGACACATTTGGGAAAGTTTTTCTTGTAATTTATTATCATGTGGAAAACTTCCTATGTCTTTTTGCAAAGAAAGTTCCAGAGAAAGACAATGTTTTTGAAGGAAATCAGTTTTGTGTTGAAGTAACTCAAAAGCCTTTTTATCAACATTTTCTTTACGTTTCGAAAGCTCAAGTTCAAGACGCTCACATTCTTTGATCTTATCGAGATATTTGCATGCCACGTCAGAATATTCATCGATATCAGCACAGGATTGAAGAGTAACACACAAAATATATTTGGAGAGACATTCTTCTAAGATGAGATCATATTCGTTCGAGAACTCTGATTTGTCCGTCTGAAGTTCATCAATTTCTTTTTGAAGAGACTCGACGTATTTCAAATCATCAAACATTTCTGACCGAATTAATTTTTCAAACTCAAGAACATGTTCTTTGATTATCTTCGTATTTGGTATTAAAAGGTCTTTGACAAGCACAGTTATGTCGTGAGGAATCTCTGTTTTCCACTTATCCTTTTGATGTTTTTTCCCAATCGCTTTCAAGAATTGATTGAACATTATCAATGTGGTGTTTAAGAAAACCAAGTGTTCTTCGAATTTTGCTTTTAGAAGCATCAAAAGGCAAATAGTTAATATATTTAAAAGCATTAGTTTTCCTCTTAGTGGCAAAAGCTTTCTTCCATTGAATTCTTCTTTGTTTGCATTCTAAAAACAATTCCTCACGAGACTTCTGTTTTTGTGTAGTGAAAATACCATATAGACTATTTTCATAGACATAATTATATGGTTTCACAAACACTTTATTGACCGGTGATCTACTCTCCACATCCCAAAGGGACGTCTCTTCATTATCAAGGCTAGCTACTGGGCAATCATGATCGGTCCATTCGGACTCATCAAGATATAAGTGAGGGTTAGCAGCTTAAGCATGTTCGAGGTACTTGGGGGTGGTAAAGCTAGGTTGACCCTTGAAAAACGACTGAGGTGCTATCATTCTAACGGTTTGAATAGAGTCATGCGTTTTATAAACAACTTTTTTCAAAAATTTTGACTTGTTCTTCGAGATCCTTTACTTTTTCAGTATCTTTGCCTTGTCTATTTTTGAAATCTTGTTTTAATGTTTCAACCTCTTGTTTCTTTTTGTCAAGAATTTTAGCAGAATCGGTGGTATTCATAGAAAGCCTCTGTTCAAGTTCATTAATTTTTGTTGTGGCAAGGTACGTTTTTTGACGTTCATCACTTAATAATACATTAAATTGACGTTTTTCTTTAGTTAACAAAGCAAGAGCTTCGTTGTATTTATTTTCAAAATCATCCTTTTTAACGTTGATGACACGACTTTTGTACCCCTCAAGCTCTTTGGTATTTTGAAGAAGCTCAGCCCTATAACTATCAGTAGTCTCACTAGATTTTATAAGAGTGGCTTTGTATTCTTCAAAGTTTTGAGTGAGCGCTGCGTTTGCCTTCTTTAATTGCTTTTGACTCTTTTTATTTTCATTGACATCCTTTTGTAAACTAGCAATTAAATTAGCAAGCGCGACACGCTCCTCATCATCATACTCATTTGCATGTTGATCATCCTTAAACTCATTATTGAACATGTCTGATGAATCGGGTGTGGTATTGCTATCAACCGTTTCCATCATACACGTGTCAGTAATTGTTGTCGGTAGATCACTATCCTCATGTGTATCACCAAACACATTATATTCATCATCATGTTGTACCTTATCAATTGGCTCGGTATCAAAGATAGGACCATTGTCATCTTCAGTTACGTTAAGGACCTCATGAATCTTTGCCATGTATGAATAATGTGCCTCGAGTTCTTGGTCGGAGAGTTCATCATCTGTGTCGTCAAACATTTCTCCTTCCTCAGCTGATAATTTGATTCCAGCTTCCAGTTTCTTGCATAGCAGCATCTTTTCGTTATGATAACCATAATCTTTGACCCTCTTTGGATGTCTGCATTCCCTAGCCAAATGCCCATAACCTTGGCAGTTAAAACACTGAATCCCAGTTTGTTGCACAACTTGAGTACCAATAGTTTCTCTATTTCCAACAACAGTAGCAACCCTCTGATTATCATACTTTGTAGGTTGTCGATCATACTTTGGAGGAATCTCAGCACATCTTCGTGTGTCATACCTTGGAGGAATCTGAGCATATTTGTTCCTCGTGTTAGATGATGTTCTGAGGTTGTTGTTGGTAGGTTTGTAGATTTTCCTGTATAGTTTCATAATAAAAGCCATTTGTTGCTTGAATTCCCTATCCTTTTGAGCAAGTTCTTCATCACTATCTTCTTCGAATGATTGCTCAGGTGTGGGTGATGGTGCTCTTGCAACTTCTTTGCCTCGGGATCTTGTTAGAGCATGTGACTTAGAGACAGTAGATGATCGTGGTGATGGTGATTGAGTGGAGTAGGTATTTGGAACACGAGAACGATAATCTGGATAATGTTGAGTGGTAGACACCAAAGCAAGTGGATTTGAAACCTTTGCAGCACGTTCAGCTCGAAGTTCATTTGCTTCATTTTGAAATTGTTTCAAAACATCAAAGAGCGTGTGATATGAAACTTCATCTAACTTTTTTTGTTGTTTCACCAAGGTGACAAACCGTGTCCACTCTGGTTGAAGTTGCTGTAGAAATTGGACATTGAATTGCATGGTGGAAACTTGCAAGTTGTTACGGGTCATGTCATTCATCATTTTGTACAATCGGGAGTAATAAGAATCAATTGATTCCCCATCCTTTGATGTAAACTTGCCAAAATCCCAAAACATCTTAGTTTTCATGTCTTGTTTGTTAAGTGATTCACCTTGTTGCAATCTTTCAATAGCCGTCCACATTTCTTTAGCAGTAGAACATGCATCAACCATGGAATAAATATCATCTCCAATGCCACTGAGAATTAAGTAAATTGCTTCCTTTTCTGCATCAAACCAAGCACGGTTCTCTGGTGTGAGATCATTTCTTTTTTCATCACGTTCATAAGCTGGTTGTTCTTCAGTTGTGTCTGGGCTGGTTGTGTAGGAACGTTTATCCTTGCGAGTTTATAGGGTCCATCAAAAATACATTGCCTTAAAGCATCACCGTTAGGTTTTTTGTCAAGATAACATAGAAAACGGGATTGCCATTGATCATATCAACCCGACACAAGCATTGGTGGTCTCTCTTTGTTATCCGCCACCATTATGTTGTTGTTCGTCACACGATATTCTACAGTAGAATCCATCTCAATATTCTCTGAAATGATGAAGTGAATATGGATCTTAAGTAGATATGTTGATTGTTGTTGAAGTTGAAATTTTGAAAATTCCGATTTTTTTTTCAGTCCGACAATAAATTTCTCAGTCCGACAAAATGGTAAGCTGAAAAAATTTTGTATCGCCAAATTTTGAAATTGAGCTAGAGATAGCCAAAAACTAGTAGGGAAAAAATTTGATTTTACTCGATCTAAGAATTTTAACTCAAACAAAATTTAACCAAACAGATCTCAATGTCCAATCGCAATATCCATCAGAATACCCATCGCAATGTCACCCATCGGAATACCCATCGCAAGTCTGATCGCAAGTTTGATCGCAAGTCGTGATCGTAAGTCGTGATCGTAAGTCGTGATCGTAAGTCGTGATCGCAAGTCTGATCGCAAGTCGTGATCGCAAGTCTGATCGCAAATCATGATCGTAAGTCGTGATCGCAAGTCTGATCGCAAGTCGTGATCGTAAGTTTGATCGTAAGTCGTGATCGCAAGTCTGATCGTAGCTTAGATCGTAACTTTAGATCGCAAGACACGATTGTAATATGGCTATCGGAATATTCGATCGCAACGTAGAAACCCCAGGTTTTTGCGATCGCAATATTCCGATCGGAATGAGCAAAAAACTTTCCGAGAGTTGAAACCAACAAAGAATGGAGATTTCTTACCTTGTAATCCGAGATAGAAAGCAAACCAAAATAACCAAATCCTTACCACACGTATGAAATATGTAGAGATATATAGAGGAAGATTTAGAGCACGAAAAACACAAGAAAAAACTTGAATCCGAGATGATTTTATGTTTAAATCACACGAACTAAGTAGAAAATCAACAACGAATCACAATACTACCCCATGGCGATTGATACCAATTGTTGTCCCATTGATTTGTGATGATTAAACAAGAAAGGTAGATAAAAGATGGAAGATTTCTAGAGAGAGAAAGTAGAGAGAAGTGTGTGAAACAATGGGAAGGTTAGATTAAGAGAAATTAAATCAACCAACACCCTTCCTAACATGCTAGGAAGGGTATTTATAGCCTAGCAAACATGTGGCATAATGGGCTATATGATAATGGGCCGGGCTTTCCTTTTGGGCTTTGGTTACTTATGAATGAATCTTAGCTTAAAGTTAAGCCCGTAAAACACGACTAACCTACTACCTATTACAACGTTCTATTATATGATACACAATAAACATATGACCGAGCATTCTTGTTTGACTCAATATTTTGAGGCTAACAAGAAGTTTGATAGTTCTTCGTACCATGCCCTTGGAGCTTGTTTAAGTCCATATACAACCTTCTTGAGGCGATAGACTTTGTCAGGATGATGAGGATCGATGAATCCTTCTGGCTGATTCACATACACTTCTTCCTTCAAATGACCGTTGAGAAAAGCAGTTTTAATGTCCATCTGAAAAACCATGAAGCCCTTATGTGCAGCATAAGCAAGGAATATCCTGACAGCTTCCAAACGAGCAACTAGAGCAAATGATTCATCGTCTTGTTGACGATATCCTTTAACCACAAGACGAGATTTGTTTTTGATGATTTTTCTTCTTCATCCGATTTGATTTTCTAGATCCATTTGAAATCTAAAAGCGAAATTCCATAGGGTCTGTCAACAAGTTCCCAAAGATTTAGGCGTTCAAACTGATGAATTTTTTCTTGCGTTGATTCTATCCACGCATGATCAGTCAATTGCTTGTTTGATGCTTGTAGGTACAGTTGAACTCACGATGAGTGCATACATACACACATCGCCATCGGTTTCGAGTTGTCTGCATGTTCGCACCGGTTGTGAGGGATTTCCAATGACTTGCTCCAATGGATGATCACGTGTCCAATGGTGAGTGGATGGATATCGTTGGTAGAATGTATGTATGTTAGACGGATCAACATGTTGAGTAGAAGACTCTCCGACTTCGTGTACCGGTGTACCGAACGGATTGATAAATTCTTCTTCGTCAGGTTGTGCATCAACTGCTTGATTGTTGTTTCCTCCTTCAGCATTGACGGTTGGTGATGTTAGTTGTATGACAGTTTCTTGAGTTTGTTGAGTATCCAATGGAATAGTCTCTTGAGCAACTGTTGCTGAAGTAGATGAAGTTGTGTCTTGTAGACTTTGTTCGGGTGCATCAGCAGTAATGACAGCGGAAGGCTTTGACACAACTTGATTGTTTCCATAGTAATATTCGTCAAACATTGGATCATATAAACCAACCAACTCATATATTTGTGTCGTATCCATCGAGTTTGCCGTAGGAGTACTTTCTTGACATTCTTGCACGGGACGTACGCTGTTGTGTGTAGGTGTCATTGCTGGATATTGAGGTGCGAGACTTGAGCTGTTGTGATCAAGTACCATTTGAGGTAATTTGTCAAAGTTCACATGAATTGTTTCGACAATAATCCTTGTTCTCTTGTTATAGACCCGATATCCTTTCGACAATGGAGCATACCGCACAAAAATACATGCATCACCTTTTTCTTTCATCTTGTCGAGATTTTCATCGTCTTGAAGAATGTAGCATAAAGATCCAAATACGTGAAAGAATTTGACAGTAGGTTTCCTGCCATTGATGATGTGGTAACGCGTCTTTTCATGTCTAGGGATGACGAGAGAACGATTCTGAGTATAACAAGCAGTTGCAATTGCTTCAGCCCAGAAGAATAGTGGTAATTTTGAAGCAGAAAGCATTGTTCGAGCTGCCTCAACCAAGGTGCGGTTCCGTCTTTCGACAACGTCGTTTTGTTCAGGATTTCGAGCAATAGACGTTTGATTTTCGATGCCTTCTTCTTGAATGTAAGATTTCAAAGTCTTGTTCAAGAATTCAGTACCCCTATCCGTTCTTACGGTAAAGACTTGAGCTTGAAGATTGCGTTGTATCATCTTGAGAAAGTTTTTGAGAACCTCTGGTGTTTCATCTTTAGACCTTAAGAAGAAAGTCCATGTGTATCTAGAGTAATCATCAACAATCACGAGAATATACTTTTTACCGTTAATACTCTCTACACGCATGGGACCACATAAATCCATGTGTAGAAGTTCCAATCGTCCTTTTGAGCTTGGGGTAGTCTTTGTTTTGAAAGACTTCCGTTTTTCTTTCCCCAACTTACAAGAAGAACAAAGATGGTCTTTGACGAATTTTAACTTTGGAAGACCGATCACAATATCACTCTTCGAAAGCAAGTTAATGGTGTCAAAGTTGAGATGTGATAATCGTTGATGCCATAACCATGCTTGAGAGGATGAAGCTTTTGCCATTAAGCAAATTGGATTTGATGAAGATGTATCTTGAAGAGTTACTGTGTAGAGATCAGAACCACAAGAACCTGTAAGAAGGTCATTCACATCGTAGTCTCTAACATAGCAAGTAGTTTTCCGAAAAGCCACTTCCAAATCCGCATCACAAAATTGACCAACCGAGAATAAATTGTGATTCAGTCCCTCGACGTAATAAACCCGTTTTATAGTGATATTCCCTTGAACCAAATCTCCATATCCGAGTATCGGTGCAAACTGATCATTTCCAAACCATACCGTACCCAGAAACTTCTCCACGAAGTTAATTAGAATCTTGAGATTGCCTGTCATGTGCTTTGTACACCCAAAGTCCATTATGAAGAGAATGATCTCGACGAGCTGCATAATAATTAGAAGACATTGTAGAGTTTGACAAATGGGAGCCCTTGATAGAAGTGGGTTCCAAAATATTAGTAGGTCTAGATTCTAAAGGCAAGCTAACATTCATAGACCCAATTAGAATAGTGGTTGTCTTAGGTACCCATTTGTATCCGGGTGGTGTAAATCTTGATTACCCCCGTTTACATGTCCTACTCATTTTCTCGTAAAGCTTCTTTAACATGTTTTGTTTACGCAGAGTAGTGGATTCTAACGCACTTAGTTTCTTAAGTGGTTGAGCAGTGGATTGGTTCAAAGTTCTTGTGGGTTTTCTAGTACTAGTGGGCACAGTAATAGGCTTCCTAGTTCTAGCATTCACGCCATTATGATTAAAAGCACAAACATCATGATTGAAAGTACGAACACATTTTCCACACTTAACACAAACAAATTCAACATTTGAAGTCTTAACATTCAAATTGTCATTACATGAAGTTACAGTCGTTTTATTCTTAGAAAACTTAAAATTCCTACGGTGGTCTTCTACTTCCATCTTCTTCCCTGGACTATTGTTAGGCATGACTCTATCTTGAATTATAGTGCTCTTAAGATGTGGTCCGCTAACGCTAGTAGTGGGAGTTACTCTTGTAGAAGAAGACATATGTTGATTAGTTTTCCTAGTATTTTGAGGTAACCGCGATGTTCCAGTTTGAGTGGACCTAGTGTTCATCTTATACATTCCTGGTGCTATCACATTTGTGCTCTTATCAGCTCCTAGCTTAGTAAAAGTCTGTGGGGGGTTTGCCCAAAATAGATGATTTAGGACATTTAACCGCATTCGATTGACGAACGGCGGATGGTTTTCCCAATTCAGACTTTCCTTTCATTTTCTCAATGAGTTTTTGTAGCTCACTGATGGCTATGTCCCTTTCTTGTAGTTGAGCTTTCAAATTATCTATTTCGAAACCTGTTTCATTTAGTTGATGAACCGAAGAAGCTGCCATTTCTTGACACTTTTTATGATTATGAGATTTTCACCTTTTTGTAAAGCAAGTTCAAGAGAAATGGAGTGTTTCTCAAGTTGGGAAAAACTTTTCGAAAGTTTGTTATATGACTGAATTTGTTTCGAAAGCTCAACTTGAAGATTGTGACATTTCTCGTCCGTTTTTGACACTAGACATGCTACATGACAATATTGATCAAGATCGGTATACACACCAAGTATAGCATTCATATGGTCAGCATAAAAATATTCCTTTGAAAGTCAATCAATTTCGTTAGAAATTTGGTGTTCTTGTATCTTTAATTTAGTTTGAAGAAAATCAACTTCATCTTCAAGAGATTTGACATAACTTAAATCAGTTGTCATTTCCAAAGTGAGAGCATTATAAAACATTTCCACATTATTTGAAAGATCATCGATGGTTGGAACAATACATTGTTGAATGACGACTTCTACTTGTGGGTTAGGTTTAATATTCCAAACGGTATCCCTAGAAACTTTTTGATTGTCGACGAGACCTTTGTACAAATTTAAAGCCCCTTGTTTTATAAACTCAAATTGCTGAACACTTTTGCTTTTCTCATTCCATTTATGTTTTTCATCCAAAATTCGTTTTTCTAACAAAACTAATTGCTTTTTGAAACTCCTTGTTAAAGAGACTTTCTTTTGGGGTTCATCACTTGGTGGTGAAACACTATTATACATTTTTTGTTCTTTGGAAAGTTCTTTTTGAGGAACAAACTTAATTTAATGATCAGAATCAGAAAGGTTTATTAAATCACTTAAGTTTGATCTACTTTCTTCTTGATGACGAATGATTTCGTCGCAGTCAGGTGAAAGCATAAGAGCAATATTATCAACATAACAACCGATATCATAAAGAGTAGGCTTGGTACTTTGAATTTTCTTGAGATATTCAGGCTTGAAAAAACTCGTTTTCATATTTCTATTGAGCATATTCATGGTTTGAATGGACTGACCCGTTTTATAAACAATGTTGTTTAACGTTTCGACTCTCTTTTCCAAATCAAGAATTTTTTTTAATATCCTTTTCTTCACGAGTTTTATAAAGCTCAGTTTGTTCTTTGTTAACCGACTCTAACTCAGTATCTGGAGTTTATGTAGCAGCAGTTGTTCTTCAAGTTCCGATATCTTTGGTTTTGACATATGAATTTCGTGTGTTACTTCAGAACAATATTGTTCGTTGAGCACCTTACGTTCAAATACCAAACCATTAGCTATTGCAACTCGTCGATCAGCTTCTTTTACATAATCACACTCTTTAAGCCTGTCTATCTCCTCGGCTAAGGATGTGTTTGCTTGCTTTAGACGTTTATTAGCCTATTTGTTTTCCTTAATTTCACGTTTTAAAGAATCAATTATAGACGCAAGCAAATCACGGTCCTCTTCCGAGTCAGTATCCTGAGTAGCATTTCTGTCATCATTACACATATGCTGTGAATCCGTAGATATATTGCTATCCTCCATGTCCATTACATATGTGTCATTGATGCTTTCGGGTTGCTCAGGATGTTGTCGTTCATTAGCAAACACATTATAGTTATCATTTGATGGTACCTTTTCAATTGGCTCAGTATCGAAGATAGGTCCAGAATTTTTAGCAGTCTCTGGAATCAATTTTTGAATCTTTTCCATGTACACATAATGTGCCTCTAACTCTTGATCATCGGCTTCATCATCAGTGTCATCACGCCAGTCAACTTCATCTGTTGTGAGTGGAATCCCTGCTTCTTCTTTCTTACACAGTAGCATCTTTTCCTTGTGATATCCCGAATCCTTAACCCGTTTTGGCTTCTTGCATTCCCTAGCCATGTGCCCAAATCCCTTTCAGTTGAAGCACTGGATCCCAGTCTTCTACACAACCGGAGTTCCTACAGTATCTCTAGCCTCAACTTGATTCGGAATCCTCTGATTATCATACCTAACATCACGATCATACCTAAGTGCATGATCAACTTCCTTATATCTAGCATTGGATGATGATATGAGGTTGTTGTTGGTTGGTTTGTAGATCTTCTTATAAGTTATGGTGAGTAAAGACACGAGTTCTTCAATCTTCTTGTCCCTTCAAGTTTGTTCATCATCATTGTCTCCATCTGACTCGGTGTCATACTTTGGAGGTGGAGTGGGGACAATTGCTTTTGCTTTGTTTCTAGCAGTAGCTAGAGGTTTGGAGGATGAGCTTGATAACCTTGAGGAATGTGTAGGTGGTTGTTGACGGGGAATGGGTTTTGTTGAAGTAGCAACCACAAAAGCAATAGAGTTCATAGATCGTTCTGCCTTTTCAGCCCTAAGTTCATTCACTTCATTCTGATGTTGTTTTAATATATCATAAAGTTTTTGGTAAGATATAGTCTTGATATCCTCCCTTTGTTTGACCAAAGTCACAAACCTTTGCCATTCCGGTTTGAGTTGAAGTAGAAACTGAACATTGACATGATGATTGGAGATGGTGCACTGATTTCTGACAAGCTCATTCATCATTTTGTAGAATCTCGAGTAATATGAGTCAATGGATTCACCATCTTCGGATGTGAATTTTCCAAACTCCCAAAGTAGCTTAGTCTCGAGATCTTGAACATTTATCGACTCACCTTGCTTCAATCGATGAATTGCATTCCGCATTTCCATAGCATTAGGGCATGCATCAACCGTGGAATAGATATCGTTATCAATCCCAGTGAGTATGTAGTTAACAGCATCGGCTTCAGCTTGGAGGAGTTTCTTTTTCTCAGCAGGACATGTGTCGAAATCCTCCATAGCTCGTGTAGTTGATGAAGTACCATCTTCTGCTTGTGTGGTAATGGGTCTAAATTCAAAAACTAGAGGTGGATTCTCAAGGCAATGACGAAGAGAGGTTAGGTTCTCTTTTCCATCTAGAAATCTCAGGAAACGAGATCTCCACTGAACGTAGCAACCGGCTGTCAGCACAGGTGGATTACCGTTGCCACCTTGTTCCAAACGAATTTGATTAGCAGTCGCAATATTGATGTTGTTGTTAGACATAGTGAATACTTGTGAATGGATTACAGATCTTAATAGATTTGTTGTGATGAAGTGTGGTTGAAATTTCGTATAGTTCCGAGAATCTTCAGTCCGACAATTAATTCCTCAGTCCGACTAAACGGTAAGCTAAAAAATTTTGTATCGCCAAATTTTGAAATTGAGATAGAAATAGCCAAAAACTAGTAGGGAAATTTTTTATTTTACTTGACCTATAATTTTTTAACTCTTTTTTTTAATCTCCGTGTAAACTATGTTCCGTGACTAGTCTAGATAGTGGCTAAGTCTAATAAGTACTCTAACAAAATTTAGATGTCCATCACAATACTCATCGGATGGTCCATCGCAATACCCATCGGAATGTCCATCACAATACTCATCAGAATACCCATCGCAATGTGTGATGGCAATATCAGATCGTAATGTATGATCGCAATATCAGATCGTAATATGGATCGCAATATCAAATCGTAATATGGATCGTAATATCAGATCACAATATGGATCGCAATATCAGATCACAATATGGATCGCAATATCAGATCACAATATTGATCACAATATCAGATCGCAATATGGATCGCAATATCAGATCGTAATATGGATCGCAATATCAGATCGCAATATGGATCGCAATATCAGATCGTAATATGGATCGCAATAAGTAAAACCCTCAAACTTTGTGATCGGAATAAGTTCCACTATTCTCGGATAATACACAATTATTCAAGATTTTTAGCCTAAAAATGATCCAAGCACCCAAACATTTTGTGTTTTTAACCAAAGTAACAATACCAAGTCACTACCAATAGTATGTTGATGATTTGTATCAAGAATAAACCATAAAAACACACAATTTGTTTTTTGGTACGTGAGTTTTAGATCAAAATAGGCACGAAAAATCAAGAACACAACACACGAATCTTCAATCACCTATCCACTATAGGCTCTTGATACCAAATGTTATTCCCACTTCAATCCATAACACAATACTTAGAGAGAGAGAGAAGAGAAGTAGAGAGAGAAAATAGAGAGATGGTGGAAGGTTTTTACTATTAGAGAGAGAAAGTAAAATGGTAACCAACACCCTATTCCACACATGGAAGAGGGTTTATATACCCTAGGCTTGTTGGGTCGTGGGCTTTGTGACTTGGGCCGGGCTTGGCTTACACTTGGGCTTACGCCCCTAACTTAAAGAATATTAGCTTAAAGTCCAAGCCCGGTTATCCCAACTAACCTATTACAATACAAGACCATTAATGACTAAGATGACCTATTACATTCTTGTTCGACAATAAAAAATATAGGGCTGACAGAACCAGTAGGGTTACCTGTTGTTTTTGGTAACTTGTAAAATGATAAAAGGTTTAAGTGTTTTAGCTAGTTATGTTAAGTGGGTCGGGCTTAGCCCTTTTCTTTCTTTTAAATCCGGCGGCCAAAACACCCCTTTATTATATATGTTTCGTATTTTCTTGAATTCCGTGTGTTGTACATACGTATTTTAAGTTCGTGTTAAAGCTTGTCGTGTATTAATATATATACGTAAATACTTGTCGGTATACATTTAATATACATAATACTTGTCGTGCATTAATTATATATTAAAGTTTTAATTAATTGGTATTTTCATGTATTTTATGCGGGGTTTACAATTCTTCCCCTCTAAAAAGAATAATTCTTCCCGAATTAGAAATACGATAAGACTGAAAGGAACATACCCGCATCATAGAAGAAAATGAGGATAAGAAGTCTAGATAGATTCCTCCGTTTCCCAAGTGGCTTCCCGCTCGGGATGGTTCCTCCAAAGGATCTTGACAAATGGAATAGTCTTTCTCCTCATGACCCGATCTTGACGATCTAGAATGGCTTCAAGTTCCTCAACATAGGATAGATCCTCACGAATCCGATCGAGTAGATACATGACAATGTGTAGATGATGATAATTGTAACCTCTGAGTAAGGATACGTGAAACACGTTGTGAACATGCGATAACTAGGAGGTAACGCCAAACGATACGATACCTCACCGACACGATTGAGGATCTCAAACAGTCCGATGAAACGAGGACTAAGCTTGCCCTTAATAAAAAATTCTCGACTCCACGCGCGGGTGATACTTTCAAGAAAACATGCTCACAAGGCTGGAATTCTAATGATCTGCGATGTTTGTCAGCATAACTCTTCTGACGAGCACGAGCTTCCTTAAGCTTCTCCTTAGCAATGGCGACCTTCTCATTGGTCACCTCAATCATCTCCGGACCCTCAATGATACGTTCACCAACCTGATTCCAGCAGATCGGAGCACGACACTTTCTACCATACAACATCTCGAAGGGAGCACTTTTGATACTAGCAAGCCAGCTGTTGTTATAGGCGAACTCAGCCAAACATATGTAGTTGTTCTATTTTTTGGTCCACTCCAACGCACAAGCGCGTAACATGTCTTCCAAGGTTTGAATCATACGTTCGGACTGACCGTCTGTCTGAGGATGGAAAGCTGTGTTAAGCTTGAGGCTGGTTCCCCAAGATTTCTGCAAACCTCTCTAGAAATGAGATGTAAATCGCGGATCTCTATCTAATCTGATGTCTGATGGAGTATCGTGTAATCGCACGATCTCCTGCTGGAATATTTCTGCCAATCTGCTAACAGAGTAATCCTCGTGGATCGGAAGGAAATGTGCAGATTTGGTCAAACGATCGACAACGACCCAGATAGCATCATGCTTCCTCTAAGTCTGGGGTAGTCGAGTAACAAAATCCATGGAGATCTTGTCCCACTTCCATTCAGGAATTTATAATGGTTGTAGTAAACCACTAGCGCGCTAATGTTCTATCTTAACTTGTTGGTAGGTCAGACATTTAGAAACGAAGGTAGCCACATATTTTTCATACCGCTCCACCAAAAATGCTGTTTGAGATCATGATACATTTTGGTAGAACATGGATGAATAGAGAATGGAGAACTGTGAGCCTCAGTCAATAAGGCTTCTCTTAGAATAAGATATTATGCAACACATAACTTATTACCCTGCCATACAATGCCATCGTCATCAATACGGAATTCAGTCTGCTGATCAATGTTCTGAACAATCTCCCAAATCTCACCGTCATCCTTCTGAGCTGCCTTAATCCGAGAAATCAAATCCGGCTCAACTCTCAGATTAGCCCAGTAACCATTCTCCCCACGTACAAAAAGCTCAATCTATAAGCGCTCGAGATCACGAATAATTTCTTCCTCTACCTTGATGCTAGAAACCATGCTTGATTTTCTTCTTAAAGTATCAACCACTACATTAGCTTTACCCGGATGGTACAGAATGTTGGTTTCATAATCCTTCAACAATTCCAACCACCGTCTTTGTCTCATGTTTAATTCTCGCTGAGTGAAGATGTATTTTAGGCTTTTATGGTCGGTAAAGATGTCACATGACTCGCCGTAAAGATAATGCCTCCAGATCTTGAGTGCGAATACTATTGTTGCTAACTCCAGATCATGAGTAGGATAATTTACCTTGTAAGGCATTAGCTACCGTGATGCATAGGAAATCACTTTCCCATGCTGCATGAGTACACAACCAAGACCTTTTCCCGAAGCATCACTATAAATCTGAAATCCACATATACCGGATGGGAGAGTAATAATAGGTACATAAACCAAACGCTGCTTAAGTTTTTCAAAGCTCTTCTCTCGCTCATCATTCCAGACAAATTTCTCACCCTTACGCATCAGCTTAGTCAAAGGTAAGTCCAACCATGAGAAGTTCTCCACAAACCTATGGTAATAGCCAGCTAATCCCAGAAAACTCCGTACTTCAATCGGCGATGTTGGTCTTGTCTATTTTGTGATTGCCTCAACCTTCGCAGGATCCATTGCAATCCCTTCTGTGGAAACAATGTGGCCCAGAAATGCCACCTTACTTAACTAGAACTCACACTTGGAAAACTTAACATACAGTTTCTTCTGGCGAAGAATCTGTAGTGCCGTTCGAAGATGATCCTCATGTTCTTCCTTAGACTTCGAGAAGATCAGAATGTCATCGATGAACACAATGACGAATTTTTCCAAGAATTCATGGAAAACTCGATTCATCAAGTCCATAAACACAGCTGGATCATTCTTAAGGCCAAAGGCATAACCACAAACTCAGACCATAACGTGTGCGAAAAGCAGTCTTAGAAATATCCTACTCCTTCACTCGCAACTGATGGTAGCCTGATCGTAGATCAATCTTAGAAAAGTGCTTAGCACCCTGCAGTTGATGAAACAAATCATCGATACATGGGAGGGGATAACGGTTTCGGATTGTGATCTTTTCCAGCTCGCGGTAGTCGATACACAACCTCATGCTACCGTCCTTCTTCTTAACAAACAGAACCGTTGCACCCCATGGTGATACACTCGGGCGAATAAAACCTCGTTCCAATAACTCTTGTAACTGATCCTTCAACTCCTTTAGCTCAATGGGAGCCATGCAATAAGGAGCCTTTGAGACAGGTTCAACTTTTTGAACAAGCTCGATGCTAAACTCCACTTTGTGGGTAGGAGGTATACCCGGAAGTTCTTCTGGAAATACGTCAGTAAACTCAGAAACGATCGGCTGATCATGGATAGAAGGAACCTCAGTAGTTGTGTCATGAATGGTAGCTAGGAAACCTTCGTAGCCATGAGATAACAACGCACGTGCTTGTAAGGCAGAAATAATTTGCACAGACTTTCCTGGTAGGAAACCTTTATAAATGTATTCAGGAGCCTGAATATCGCCGAATATGACCCGATATGAATGGCAATCAATTGTAGCGCGATGTGCTGCTAACCAGTCCATACCCAGAATCAAATCGAACCCACACATGTCCAATGGAAGTTCGTTAACAGGACGAATCTTATCATCAAACTCTAAAGGAATATCTCTATACACATGGGTAATACGAACAGAGTCTCTCATAGACGTGTATATACTTAACATGTTATCAAGTAATGTGGGTGTCTTATTAATACGAGCAGCAAATGGTAGATATTACTGAATGGGTCGCACCCGTATCAAACAGAACGCATGCAGCATGTCCAAACATAAAGAGTATGCCAGTAATGGTACCTGTAGCCTTGTTGGCCTAGTCCTAAGTAGTGGTAAAAACACGACCAGATGCAACTGGCTTCTGAAGGGCATGTCCTGATGTACCAACAGTCTTCCCTTTCTTGCAGTCCTTCATAAGGTGACCTGCTTGTCCACACTTAAAGCAGACACCAGTAGCACGACGACACGTTCCAGGGTGCCTTCGTCCACACGTGGTGCAAATGGGATGCGTATACCCTCCAAAGGGTACTCTGGATAACTGAGAGCCTGATTAAGAAAGTATGTGTGAGACATGGTTATTGGGACATAAACATGACTACGCTGGAAATTTAGGTTATAATACCAGATTGAGCTGATCGGTTGGGCTGCTGACCCTTATTGTCCTGGTCACGCCCGTTACCGGAGTTCCTGTTATCATGCTGTAATGTTAGAATTTATGTCACACAGCAGTTTAACATTGAAGAAGTTAATTAAAGGACCTGTTGTTGTTGCTGGAGTTGTTGACATGGTTACGGTAGTTGTCACTAGCGCCACGCCTGTCAGATCCATTACGGTCATTGGTCTGACCGTGGTTCCTGTAGTTATTCTGCTGAGTGGTCGGCTGGTACCGGTCTCCATCCTTCTGCCTAAAAGATAAATTTGAATAGAGAATTATATATAAATGAAAGATACCGATATGAATGAGACGGTAACGCTTGATAGATGAAGGATACCTCTTTTCTAGTCGCTCCAACTCCTCAAACTCAACCCTGTCCTGAAGAATCTCCAATCTGCGAGCATCGTCAGCAATCTTGAGCAACATCAATAAATGTCGCGTACAGGAGACAGTCCAGAGTCGACTTGCGCAGACCCCAACGGAAATTCTTGGCTTGTTACTCTGCATTCCCGACAGCTGCTCCAAGAAAACCAGCCAACCGGTATAATGTCATAATTATGGCGTGTCATCAAAGCATAACAAGGTATAATGTCATAAACACAAATGACCAAAAAGGAAAGCCCGAATCAAACATTGCCCCCCAAACATAAGCTTAACATGCCTAAAGTAAATGAAGTAGAAAGGACGAAACAGGTTGTCCAAACAAGCATATGTATTTAAAATGCAAAAAGGAAAAGAAGTCTAAGGTAGCTTCCATCCTATGCATGTACTCTCAAATGCTCAAGTCTGTCCTTAGGTACCTGCCGTTTGGGACATGGAAAGAAAAATACGGCTGAGCAACACGCTCAGTGAACGAAAATAATGACATGATAAGAATAACTGAAATATAAGTAAAAGATATGAAATGCAGCGGAATATGTGCATGTCTTGGAAACCTGAAAGATGATTTATAAACAAAAGAATCATTGAAAAGTCTTAAGTTTATGCATGCAATGTAATTAAATACCCACAAGCCTATATTAGTCATAACATATTATCAACGTGCATGAATAAATAGAGGGGTGACCTCGTCATGCAATTAGAGGGGTGACCTCTAATAAATAATAGTCTGGGTGGAGGGATCAACTCCAATGTGATGGAGTGTAGAGCACACATGAAACCAATCACCCTGTACGTGTAAACCTGAAACTAGGATGCAACCATACGCCCCACATAATAATAATAATAATAATAATAATGGCCAACCTGAACGTGGAGGGACACCGCGAGAAATCACTCTCGCCGCGGAAGAGTCATGACACAGGTGCCTCATGTGTCATGGTTATGGTACCTGCATAACTAGGTGGTCATGTAAGTCATGGTCCTGCATATATAGCTCGGGTAATTTAAAACGATAACATGACAAATGATGAAAAGTTTTTATGATTTGAAAACTGGGGAAAACTGATGGCATAACGAACGGGAAATCCTAAGCATGCATAGAAAAGATGTCCTTACTGAAGGACGGAATATCCGTACCTTATGACCAGTAAACGGCAAAAGATGAAATGGTGGAAAGTCCTACTCCGACTTCACGTAAGCTACATGATAAATGACTTGTATGAGTTGCTTGTTCATGTATAAATTACTTGTTCATGTTTTATCTTGTATTTCTTAATATTATACGTTCATGTGTTTTTTATTAATGTATTACATGTTTCTTGTGTTATCATACTTGGTATTTCCATACTTAGTAACTTTCCAAAAATAATAGGTTTCTATATATAGTAAGTTTCTAAAAATAGCAGGTTTTCATATATAGTAACTTTTGATAAATAATAGGTTTCCATAAATAGTAAGTTTCTAAAAATAGTAAGTTTCTATAAATAGTAAGTTTCCATAAATAATAATAAGCTCGTTTAATATACATAAGTAAGAATATCTTGTTCATCGAATAAGCTAGTCTTATAAGTCATGATTTAATATATTAAATAAGCCAATTATCATAAGTCATGGTAAATTATCATTATCATATTAATAAGTCCATTTTAATAATAAAATTTCATATACTAAAGTTCATAAATAATTATTAATTAATAATATGTCATGCTATATACTTTGATTATTAATTAATAACATCTCTTAAATTATAACTTATAATAATTAACAATAAGCCCATTTGAATAAATCATATTATTATTATTAAGTGAATTACATAAGCCGTGATAATAATACAATTTATCAATAAGTCAAATTTTGTTAAGCCCGAGTTTTAAAATAAGCCGAAACAAACCAAACGCCCCCTTATGTGTTTCGGTTTAACCGAGCCCCAAAACAAAGCCCACTAAGACCTCATTGATCTGGGTTGCACGAAACAAACTCCCCTTCCAACCTTGTTGTTGTTGCGGGTTCCAATGTCCAACCAAAATAGCCGTCGCAGCCCTACGGATTGCGGTTGCTTGGCTTTCGTTCCCACCGCCAAAAGCGGCTACCCATCGAAGCCGTGGCTTCGGCTGCCGCTGTTGTGCTTAAACCACCCATTGCACCCTTTTTGGGGTTGCGACTGGTTAGCCAAAAATGCCACCGAGACCTTAAGTGTCTCGGCTGGCTGGTCGAAGATCCCATCGAGAGCACCCTTGAGGGTTCTCGGTTTCCGTGACCACACAAACCAAAACCAAATCTGATTCAAGTCATGTTTTAATCATTTTATATCATGTGTTCTTTACCAAAGGCCTCTTGGCCCAGTGGTATGTGAGTGGCCCTCTAACCTAAAGGTTGTGGGTTCAAGTCTCGGTGGAGATATGTGAGATATAATTGTGAGATAGTGTGAGTTGTAAAAAATTGCCGTTCTAAAAAAAATATCATGTGTTCTTTATCATTTAATCCATTTAATTCATGATTCAATAAAAATAAATAAGAACAAAGATTTAGGTTTACTGAAAGATGAATGATTTAAGAGAAACAACACGACCACCACCTTATGAATAATCAAAGATAAAAAAATCAAGTTTTCCTTTCCTTTTTCTTTGTGTGTAACCGGTGGCAATAAGGAACCAGTAGGGTTTCCAGTTGTTTTTGATAACTTGTAAAATGTCAAAAGGTTTAAGTGTTTTAGCTAGTTATGTTAAGTGGGCCTGGCTTAGCCCTTTCCTTTCTTTTAAATCCGGCGGCCAAATCACCCCTTTATTATATATGTTTCGTATTTTCTTGAATTCCATGTGATGTACATACATATTTTAAGTTCGTGTTAAATCTTGTCGTGTATTAATAAATATACGTAAATACTTGTCGGTATATATTTAATATACGTAATACTTGTCGTGCATTAATTATATATTAAAGTTTTAATTAATTGGTATTTTCATGTATTTTATGCGGGTTTTACATTTATTCTCATTTTCAGAGTTTCCCAAACGGGCATATTCAAACGCTTCCGCAAACAGTGTATAACTATGCTATTTTCAATAACTACTAAACTCTAATTTAAGATGAGCAAATTTCTCATTATCATTTCACTATTCTTACATTTGTAGAGTGAAAACCAGATAACTAATAGATCATTAGACACACACTACATTCTTATATATGTTGCCCATGCTTGGCCGTGTTGATTTATCCTTGAGTATGTGGCTGCAATTAACAAGAGTAACTATTAACAAAACATAATATAAGGGTCTACAGGGTTTGACATCTTAAAAAGTTGGTGCTGTGAAGTCAAATTAATAACGCACGATTAAGAATAAGCACACCTCGGCCTTTGTGTCAGTTTCTTCGAGTCTTTTCGTTATATCCCGACCAATATATTCCAAGTCGAAAAACGCCTATGGAGAACTTGAAGATAAATGGGTCAAGGCCTGCTAATATTATGGTCATAGTATAGATATGAAAAATAAACACATATTTTTCTCAATCTGGGTCGCAACTACAATTTCAGTTTTCAACAAATTCATTCTAATTTTGCGCCTGTGTACATTTCTATCCTCCTATGTGAATACTGGAATGTATATAATGTTTATGATCGCAATATATGCTCTTAAGTTCACGTATATCCATTATAATACTTTGGGCTGGTAGTAATTAGGGACTACAATCACATACGTTACATCCCATTCAATTATATATATTAAGGAAAAACCACATTTAAATATTTTTCTACTATTTTCCAATACCTATCAAACTACGATTGACATTCAAAGAAAATAGAGATTATAGTATCTTTGGAAGGCACCTGAATTAGAACCGTTCGTGAGACACAAGCTGCAATAGTTGAATGAGCGGCGTGTACAATCGGTGTGGGACTCACTTGTAAGTGAGACTATGGATGGACTTCCCTTTACACAGGTTATAGTAGCTGTGGTCTCCATAATCAACATAACACAACAAAATCAGAAAGTCCGAAATCATCTTAATTAGGGTCGACTGCAAAGTCATTGTGAGCACCGACGATACCTTGCTGCAAGAAGGAACGACCAACTGCTCGATGATGTGTTGTGGATAGTATATGTGATAATTTGATGTTACGTTATAGGGTAAATTAGAAAATTACCTTTAGGAAAAAGTAATAGACTAAAATTACCAATGACGAATTCAATTAAACACTTGATGAACCAAGTTCGTTGTACAAGAAGATCTTATGAATTTGATACGTTTTGCTTTGATTTGGACAATCGATTTGAATTGGTTATCGGTTTTTAAACTACAAATTAAATCTATCAATTTTAAACTATTAAGTCTAATCCTAAAGTGCATGAATCGTAAACCCCGCTATTTTTTAAAATCTATAATCAATTAATTACTTAAAAATTAACACTATTTAAAATTTAATCTATTTAAAAATCTATGAAATAAATCTATTTAATAACTATAACTTTCAATCTATTTAAAAGTCTAATTAAACTTTTTAAACTTTATAAAACTTTATTAATAATACTATTGAAACTAATCAATTTTAAAAACTATTTTTATTTAAATCTAATAATATAAAAATTTAATCAGTTAAAAATAAACTAATTAATCTACTCAAATTTCATAAAAGCATTTTTTATTTATTTATTTTTATTTTATTATTTTTATGAAACTAATTATAATAAAAAAATCTGAAAGTTTTTTATAACAAAATTAACGTTAATATTTCTTTTTTTTTAAATTTATAAAATAAAAACGAAAATTCCTTTAAAACAATTAAGAGGCAAAAACTGCCAAAAAGATTACTCTATATTAGTAAATAAACAAGAAATAGAATCAAAAGGGCATTTAGCCCAAATGGCAAACACGCTGGACAAATAAAAGGGAAGTCTCGAGTTAGATTCCCATGATTGACAAATTTTTGGTGAATAAATTTTCTTTTTGACAGATTAATACTAGTCACAGGAGGTGACTTTTGCAACAATAATTTTGGAAATGTACTGATAAGGTTATCAGTACTTGAGACTTAACAGACGACTTGAGTCAGTTAAATCTAAACACAGTAATAATAATCAAGACTCAAACGTTCAGTACTAAAAAAAACTAAACTAAACACTCGTAATGTTCAGCAAATCAAATAAGTAAAAAAAAAACAAGATAAAGTTTATAAATCAAATTAACAAAGCCAATCTACGAATTAGATAATAGCATTATCCAAACTAAGCAGGTTCAATAGAGCCCTATGAAATCAGTTCCATCAAGAATGCAAATAATTCATCCAGAATCACAATCACAAAACTAAAATAGTAGGTCTAAAATATTATAGCTATCTAAACCAACAATTATTCAGAAAAAAAATGTAAACCAGCACTTCAAATAATGTATTAGTTTTTATCAGTAAGAAGCCAGATTAAACCATATCGAATTTATCATTCAGCAATATTAAATCTTAACCAATTCCTATAAAACATTAAGACTTATTAAAACTCTCAGCAATCCAAAGCTTTCAACAGCAAAACAAAACTTAAGTATGCTGCTTAAAAGCTCATTCTAAGGTTAAATCTAAACAATATTGAAACTTATACATCTCCTGAACAAAACCCCAAACACACTACTTAACCAATTGATACATTCAGTAAGCTTTAATATCAAGTAAACAGTCATTACACAGCATACAAAACAATCTTATAAAAATATAAATCTTAAACAGTAGCAATCTCATAAAATTCAAATACAAAATCAGTAAACACCAAGCAGTCAAGACCTTAATCAAATAAACATAACATAACAGTTAAACATAACATAACAGTTAAACATAACATCATATTTTAACTAAAATCATGAAATTAAAAGGAGATGGAACCTTTTGTAGAAAACCATTGAGCAGTAGGTTTGCGCTGAGCAACCTCATGAACCGGAATCAGAACCACCATTCACCATTCGATTATCGAACCAAAAATCACCATCGTCGAACAACAGCATTAAATCACTTTTCACTCATCCAGTAGGGATAAGTGTGGATCCAAACTTTACTTTTAACGTTAAACTTAAACTATTAATTAGTTTAAATTTAACATCTCAAATATTATTATGTGAAACAGTAAATAAAATTAACTCATATAAAACTTTAAACAATAACCAACGAGACGCGATTGTAATGAAATCAACTGATCTTTTATTAAACTTCAAGAGAAATTACAAGATTTAAAGAAAAATACAAGAATTAATCCTACAACTATTTCAACAGAATAACTTTAAAGAAAAGAAAGGATGATAAATTACAATAGAATTGGCGGTTTTTATAGCCATCCCAAGGCTTTGCTGAGGAGGATATTCGCATCTCTTGAAGTATATTCCATATTCATCATAGCCTTTGGATCTTCATTCTCTTTCATCTTTGTTGATCAGATAGATGAGAAAACACCACTAGCACACAGATTGCCAACGTGGCATCCGTGTGTGCTAGTTGTGCTTCTTTTGAGCCTTGTGATTGGTTGATTGGGTAAATGAGATGTTGCTTCCATTGAAAATCAGCCACGTAGCCTCTTCGTTCCATCCTTTCTCTTCCTATAACCATGGGGGTTTTATTCCCCTATGAGTAAATTAATTGTATATAACAAAAGCCCCATGTTATTTTGACTTTTTGGTAAATAGGGTTTTGAGAACAGTAGAAATTTACAGGTTTAGGAATGGAGAAGAAGAAAGTAACATAGGTTGTAACGATGTTTATTTAATTTTGTGTGTGAAACGAGTGGATGAGTGGAATAAATATGGGTGGATGGTCGATTTAATATTTATTTATTGTGAGGATGAGTACGTTGTGACGTGTGAAAATAAGAGAAAAACGAGTGGAGTGGGTGTTTATTGTGAAAAGTGAATTGAACGTTTAGAAAGTAACGTGTTTATAAACTTTTTACTGAAAACAAACCCTAGGCCTACCAGCTTAATTTCGTTTCATGGTGTTGGGCTTTTCATGGGCCCAATGTAATTGTTTTCACTTGGACTAAATTAGGACCCAAAATTCAACCGTATATTGTAGTGTATTGGGCCATTTGATTTGGGCTTTGTTTGGCCTTATTCCAAAAGTATTTTCCAATATTAGACTCTCAGGCCCAATAAGCATTTGTGGGTCCCACTTGATAAATATTCTTGACAAATGATTAAATCCTCTAAAGTCGAGCTCAATTTTGGCTTCTTTGATCTTTATCTTCAAACTTGTGTCGATATTTGCCGGTTTTTGCGATCTTGGTACCTACACACATGAAAACAATAAATACACATATACAAGGCATATTTGATACATTTCATGCATAATTTCATTGTTTTAAGATACAAATGATATGAGTATTTAAGCTCATATCAAATTCCCCCATGCTAAGCAATTGCCGTGTCCTCACGTAATGATAAAATAAAACTATAACTACACCATTATTCAACTTATGACATTTTATTTTGCAAAGGCATAATGTATTGCTTTCATTATTGAAAAATAACTTTAAGGATCATAAAACTCAAATAGATTCATCGTCCTCGACTTTTCACTTTTCCATGCCAAGTGCAAAAACAAGATCATTGTTATTATAAGTTAGCAAACTAACACGAACTCATGTGGGCTAATTAATCACTTAGACTCCCTTATTCCTAGGTGTATCTCTTATATTTTATTGTTGTCTTGAATGATCATGAGGATGCATTATTGACTTATTTCGATAATTTATTAGGCCGAAAATAAAGTGAACAATTTAATCAATAGTTAGCTAAAGGACAAAATCTTTTAAAACTGCTTCTCGGGACTTCATAAAGTTCATATCTTGGCATAACTTGCTTCGCGATTTGATAACTTTCTCGGACCGATATTTGGCAGCGACTTCATACTTCAAACCTTGAGAGACGTTCATGAAATAATGGTCTTCTCTTTATATAGGAATTTCTTCACTTGAAGTTTTGAGAGATTCATACTCGGACCACGACTTCTTCATTTTTCTCCAATCTTTATTTGGGATTTTGATATACAACGATCCGCCTCCTTTTTGGACTTGGCTTCATTTATCCTCATACCTTGTTATGGTCTTTTTGGATAGACTTCTCCATGACTTTTTGGGGAGTATTTGCTTTTCGTCGTGTGTCTCGATCCTTAATATTGATTTTTGATAAATGATTCTTCACATCACTTGAGATCTTTAGCAATAAAACATAGCCCTCATGTCTTGTTAGGACCTTTTTGGACTTGTCAATCTTCGCATCCCGCTTCAGTAAGTTATGCCTTGGCTATGAACTCTAATCCATACCGAGCAACTTTTAAACGATCTTGGGCTAGAAGCTAAGTAACTTTTTAAATCGTACAACCTTATTTATTGCAGATAAATTTATTAGCAAGCGATGGGAGAATAGGCTTATATTAACTCACATAAATTCCCGAAAGAATACCAAACTTATAATTGGCTCTATCATCTCTTGTTCTCCATATTATAAAATTTCAAAAATGTGAAATCAATGGATACTTAGTCTATTAAATCAAAGTTTTGGGTTATTAAATCATCTATAGGATCTTGCATTTTCTTATACTTTTGCAAGTTTTAGAATTTGCGTTTTAAAGTTCCCTTGATAGACGACTTTCTAGGATCAATTATAGGAGCTTGCGAAAAGTTCTTGTTCTTAACTCGTATGAATTAAGACTTTCGCGTTTTAAAGCTCCTTATATAATAGCCTAGCAAAAATTAATTCAAATACGTTAAGGAAAAGCTAAGGTTAAAAACCGAGTCGAGTCAAAAACTATTCTTATTTTCACCAACGGAAAACCTACATTCGTGTAAAAAACACTTATTTTATTTATTAAAACTTAAAAATAACACTAAAAATTTAAAATTTTATTGAAAAATGAGAAAAACAATACGTTTGGACACGACAAAAGCAATTGCAAGCGATTATATCGATTGACTCCCCCATGCTAAAACCAAACATTGTCCTCAATGTTTCTTAGCTCAAGACTAACACCCCTTGCTAAAACACGAAGAGTCTAAAGCAAACTCCTAGCATAGAAAGAGCACGCAAATCTATAAGCCGTTTATTAATTATGCCTCAAGATAAAACGTTTGTCGATAAAAATCAAGGGTAAAAAGTGTGCCCCTTTTTGGCATTCAAAGAAAGGAAGATCAAGTGGACCGGCAAAAACCGAACACGAGAGTCTTCAAAAATTAGGTTCATACCTAAGATCACAACACAACAAAACACGAGCACGAGCTTGAAAGATCAAGCCTTATTAGTGTTAGAAAATAGAAAGAAGATAGAATGTATGGGACTCCCCCACAAGGCACCTCGTTTTTGTTAACCGAGTCATGAGCTCGACTCGATCCCCGCATTCATTGGTCCTTAGGGAAAGTTTGAAGATCCGGGACAACCTCCGTAGGTATGTCCCCTCCAAAGTAGTGTTTCACACGATGACCATTCACCTTAAAGTTAGGCCCGTCTTTTTGAGCTAGCTCAACGGTGCCATAAGGGAAAACTTGTGCAATGGTGAATGGTCCGGACCAACGGGATTTAAGCTTGCCCGAGAAAATCTTAAGTCTAGAGTTGAATAAGAGGACTTGATCACCAACATTGAAAATGCGGTTTTTGATCTTAGAGTCATGAATCCTCTTAGTCTTCTCTTTGTAGATCAAAGAATTTTCATAAGCTTGATCCCTTAATTCACTTAGTTCATTCAATTGAACCTTGCGATGATCACCCGCGGTCCTCAAATCAAAGTTACAATGTTTAAGAGCCCAATACGCCTTATGTTCGAGTTCAATTAGCAAGTGGAATGCTTTTCCGTAGACCAACCTAAATGGTGTACAACCAATTGGCGTCTTGTAAGCCGTACGGAAAGCCCACAATGCATCGTCCAATTTATCCGACCATGAAGTGCGATTTTCTCCAATAGAACGCTCCAAAATCCTTTTAAGAGCACGGTTTGAAACCTCCACTTGACCACTCGTTTGAGGGTGATAAGCCATAGAAAGTCGATGAGTGACACCATATTTCTTTAGAACTTTTTCAAATTGTTCATTACAAAAATGGGTCCCACGATCACTTATAATAGCCCGCGGAGTTCCAAACCTAGCAAAGAGTTGTTTCAAAAAGTTCACCACAACTCGAGCATCATTCGTGGGCAAAGCCTTAGCTTCAACCCATTTAGACAAATAATCCACGGCTACGAGAATGTATTTATTTCCTTTCGAAGATGGAAACGGCCCCATAAAATCGATCCCCCACATGTCAAAGATTTCACAAACTTGGATAATGTTTTGAGGCATTTCATCCCTTTGTGAGTTCTTTCCTTGACGTTGACAAGCATCATAAGTCTTGATCAAGTCTTGGGCATCATGATTTATGGAAGGCCAAAAGAAGCCGGAATCAAAGACTTTCTTCGCGGTGGCGTTAGCACCATGATGTCCCCCGGTGGGTCCCTCATGACAAGATTTAAGGATATCTTGAGCTTCTTTGCCAAACACGCACCTACGAATCAATTGATCCGCGCACACACGAAACAAATAGGGGTCATCCCAAAAGTAGTAGGAGATATCCTTGAAAAACTTTCGTTTTTGTTGGGACGACATACCCTTGATCACAAACTTCCCCGCATGGTAATTTGCGATGTCCGCAAACCATGGGGTACTATCATCACCACGAAAAGCAATCATACCAAGCGTCTCGAGAGGAAATGTTTCATTGATTTCCTTGTTCTCTCGATCGCTTTGGTGAGGATTCTCAAGTCGAGATAAATGATCGGCCGCGAGATTTTCGGCTCCTTTTTTGTCTAGAATTTTGACATTAAATTCTTGAAGGAGGAGAATCCACCGGAGCAACCTCGGCTTAGCATCTTGTTTATTAAGAAGATATTTGATAGCCGAGTGGTCCGTATACACTATGGTTTGAGACAAGACGAGATATGGTCTAAACTTTTCAAAAGCATACACAATGGCAAGTAACTCCTTTTCCGTTGTAGTGTACTTTGTTTGAGCATCCGTCATAGTCTTACTTGCATAGTGAATAGGCAAGAAGTGTTTTAACTTACGTTGCCCCAAAACCGCACCTACCGCATAATCACTAGCATCACACATAATTTCAAAGGGTAGATCCCAATCCGGGGCAACCAAGATTGGAGATTCGGTTAACTTTCTTTTAAGCATCTCAAAGGCTTGAATACACTCATCCGAAAAGATGAAAGGAGTCTCTTTTTCCAAAAGATGGGTCATAGGCCGAGCTATCTTAGAGAAGTCTTGTATAAAACGACGATAGAAGCCGGCATGGCCGAGAAAACTCCTTACTCCCTTAACGGTGGTGGGTGGAGGCAATTTGGCAATCACGTCGATTTTAGCCCTATCAACCTCAATACCGGCCTTAGAGATCTTATGTCCTAACACAATTCCATCTTTGCACATGAAGTGACATTTCTCATAATTAAGCACAAGATTCGTTTCCTCACAACGTTGCAACATTCTTTCTAAGTTAGAGAGACATGAAGTGAAAGATTCCCCAAAAACCGAAAATTCATCCATGAAGACTTCCATGGTTTTCTCGATCATATCATGGAAAATGGCAATCATGCACCTTTGGAACGTTCCCGGAGCATTGCATAGTCCAAAAGGCATGCGACGATAGGCAAATGTTCCATAAGGACAAGTGAATGTGGTCTTTTCTTGATCACGAGGGTCAATGGGGATTTGGAAATAGCCGGAAAATCCATCCAAAAAGCAATAGAATTCATTCCCCGCTAGTCTCTCTAACATTTGATCCATAAAAGGTAATGGAAAATGATCCTTCCTAGTGGCATCATTAAGTTTCCTATAATCAATACAAACACGCCAACCGGTCACAAGTCTAGTAAGAATCAATTCATTATCCTCATTAGTAACAACCGTCATTCCTCTTTTCTTTGGAACACAATACACAGGGCTAACCCATGGACTATCCGAGATAGGGTAGATCATTCCGGCGTCTAGAAGTTTAGTGACTTCCTTTTTTATCACCTCATGAATCTTTGGATTGACCCTTCTTTGATTTTGGATAGCGGGTTTATAATCATCCTCCATTATAATTTTATGAGTACAAAATTTGGGATCTATACCCTTAATGTCGGAGATTTTCCATGCAATGGCCCGTTTATGTTTCTTAAGCACTTTGATAAGTTCATCCTTTTCGTTTTCCTTTAATCCCTTAGCAATAATCACCGGTAACTTATCCGTTCCCTCAAGAAAAGCATACTCCAAATGAGTGGGTAATTCCTTAAGTTCTAATTCGGGTGCTTCCTCAATAGATGTTTTCACTTTAGTCTCATTTTCATTCACAACTTTTAGTTCCATAGGTGGTGATTCAAAAGGATCCAAATTTAACAATTTTTCAATCAACGCAATATCTCCCTCGGGATCAAAATTCTCACAATCAAACTCACTAGGATCAAATGGTGTGCTAAGGTAATCATCAATTTCCTTTTCGATTTTTGAATAACCATTATTCTCAAGCTCTTCAAGAACGAAGTCACCTCCCTCAAATGGAGTGAGTGGAGGCTTAGCCGAAGAGATAAAAGGATTCGATGAAGTGGGATTGCCACTTTTAGAAGTATCCGAAAAACCAAGCATATCTTGCAAAACCTCTTCGCTATCAACATCAATCACATCGACTTGATTGATTGATTCCTCGTCGTCTACGGAAGAAAACTTCGAGATGTTACCAACATTAAGAGTGATACTTTGATCATCAAAACGTAAAGTCAACTTTCCCTCTCTCATGTCAACTAAAGAACTAGCCGTATTTAAAAACGGTCTTCCCAAAATAAGAGGCACTCGAGAATTTTCTGGATAATCACAAATTACAAAATCCGCTGGAAAAATGAGCTTTCCTACTTTGACTAATACGTCCTCGGCTATACCTTTTGGAAAGGCGATCGATCGATCCGCTAGCTCGATAGTCATCTTAGTAGGTGAAAGCTCGGGAAGTGATAACCTTTTCCATACGGAAAGAGGCATCAAGTTAATGCTAGCGCCTAGATCGGCTAATGCTAAGCATTCTTCCATATTAGGGAAGTCACATGGTATCAAAAATTGACCGGGGTCTCCAAGCTTTTTGGGAAACTTTTTAGAGAGAACCGTGGAACAACTTTCATTTAAGGATGTAGACACTTCAACTAATTTCTCCTTATCGTTCATCAACCTTTTGATTGTTGAAGCAAACTTAGGCATGCTAAGCAATGCATCCGCGAAACTAAGATTAATATACATTTTCTTAAACACATCAAGAAACGTAGAAACTTGAGCATTGGTCTTTTCGCGGAGCTTCTCTTTGGTAAGTATCGAAGGGTAGGGTAGTGTGGGTTTAGTCTTCGGAAGCTCAAGTTCCGGAATAGGAAATTGGTCTACTTTTGGTGGAATAGGAATTTCCTTTTCTTTAACCACCTCGGGTTCTTGCTCCACTTCCCTCACCGGAGAGGTACTCACACATGGAAGCAAAGGTCCGTCTAAAGCTTTCCCACTACGTGTGGTTATGGCTTTCATCTCACCCTTCGGGTTTGGAATGGTGTTGCTAGGTAAACCACCCGAAGACGAGGAAGGTTTGGTCATAAACGATTCAAACATCGAAAGCAATTTATTTTGACCTTGTTCCATACTTTGTTGCATACGATTTTGACTTTGTTCAAACATTTGCTCAAATCTTTGTTCAATTCTTTGTTGATTAAGCTCAATCTTATTGTTTTGGCCTTTAATCGTATTTTGAAACTCATTTTTCAAAGTTGTCATTTGTCCTTGAATGTTATTTTGAAAAGCTTTTAAATTTGCCTCATTCGTTATCATGTAGCTTGACAAATCATTTTGGTTATTGCCTTGAAAACCTTGATTGTTTTGATTAGCATTAAACCCATTTCCTTGATTAAAATTCCCTTGGTTACCACGGTTAAAATTATTCCCATTGTTTCCATTGTTGTACCTATTTTGAACCGGTGGAAAACCCGGTGGAGCAACATGATTTTGACGAGGAACTTGACCGTTGGAGCCATAAGTTCCCGTCGCGGCAAAAGCATTAGCTTGATCAAACCCCGTGTTTAAACAAGCATAATTAGGATGTGCTCCACCACATGATACACAAACATTCTCAACCATATTAATGGATCCATGAGGATTCTTCCTAATCTCACTCAACAAAGTCGCAAATCCACTATCAATCTTAGAGTCCAATCTAGCAATCTCGGGATTCACATTGGAAACAACCGCGGTGTGTTTCGTGAATATTGTGCTCTATACTTATCCTCAATTATTCTCCACGCGTCTCTCGGAGTTTTTCTTAAAAGATTACCACCCGCGGCGGCATTTAAAGAATCTTGTTCAATCATATTAAGCCCATTATAAAAAGTATTAATTTGATGCAATTCCGAGAAACCGTGGTGTGGACATTGTCTCAACAAATCTTTAAATCTTTCCCATGCAACCCCAAACGATTCATGCACTTTTTGTTCAAATCTAGTGATCTCATTCTTAAAGTGTGTTGTCTTAGATGGTGGAAAGAAATAATTCATGAACTTAGACACTAAATCATCCCATGTTAAGATCGAACCCGGTGGTTCTTTCTCATACCAAAGCTTAGCATTACCCTCGAGCGAGTACGGAAAAAGCATGATCTTAATCACGTCATTCGGCACATCTCTAAACTTGAGAGTCGAGGTAATTCGATTAAAATTCCGAATGTGAGAATGCGGGCTATCGGTCTCATTGCCACGAAATTGGTCGGCACGAATGAGCGATAAAAGACCCGTCTTAATCTCAAAATGATCTGCCAAAATAGCCGGCACAACGATTGCTTCCCCATACCCTTCGGTGGGTGCACGGAGCAATTCCTCCATTGTTCGGTTATCGGCCATCTCTACAACAATAGGTGGAAGCTCGGGTTCCACTATTCGTTGTTGACGATTTCTATTTCTACGAGGAATATTTTCAAGCCTATTAAAATCAATCACAAGACGAGAAGAACGTAATTGCATACACTACAAAGACAAGAATTTAGAGGATTGAAGAAAAGAAATTAGACAAGAAGAAGATTATTTTTGGTATTTTATTTGGTATTGCTCAATCAATAATGATCGATAAAAACAAGGAATAAGGATAACTACTATGGAAGTAAATTACCCTCGGTCGACTTTGAAACGATAGGTGAAAACCTAAACGTCTCGAGGTTCAATAAGTAAACAACAAAAAATAAGATTTATTACTACTTGAGTCGGCAAACCAATAATAGGTCGTCCCTCTCAATATACGCACAAGCAAGCGGGGAAACGAGGTGGCACAAAGCACTTAAAAACCTTTTTCCTTAGACGGCCTTTTATAGCACGTCGCCTTATACCCACCTTATAGTTTGTATAAATCGAGTTCAAACTTCTTATTAGTATTTATCTATTTTGCCTTTATTTTTGTTTTGGATTCGACTACAATAGCTAGGTGATGAAATCCCAACTAAGGCCTTATTTGATAAGTATGTAAAATTTATTGTGCTACGTAATACAATATATTATTCACAAAAAACGAGAAAACCGATACATACTATATAATAAAAAATAACAAACTTTCCGAGAACGGAAAGGGTCTTTAAATCAACGATCAACAAATCACCACAAAAGCGAATCGTACACAAGATCCCCGGCAGCGGCGCCAAAATTTTTGATGTGTCGTGGATAGTATATGTGATAATTTGATATTACGTTATAGGGTAAATTAGAAAATTACCTTTAGGAAAAGGTAATAGACTAAAATTACCAATGACGAATTCAATTAAACACGTGATGAACCAAGTTCTTTGTACACGAAGATCTTATGAATTTGAGACGTTTTGCTTTGATTTGGACACTCGATTTGAATTGGTTATCGGTTTTTAAACTACAAATTAAATCTACCAATTTTAAACTATTAAGTCTAATTCTAAAGTGCATGAATCGTAAACCCCACTATTTTTTAAAATCTACAATCAATTAATTACTTAAAAATTAACACTATTTAAAATTTAATCTATTTAAAAATCTATGAAATAACTCTATTTAATAACTATAACTTTTAATCTATTTAAAAGTCTAATTAAACTTTTTAAACTTTATAAAACTTTATTAAAATTACTATTGAAACTAATCTATTTTAAAAACTATTTTTATTTAAATCTAATAATATAAAAATTTAATCAATTAAAAATAAACTAATTAATCTATTCAAATTTAATAAAAGCATTTTTTATTTATTTATTTTTATTTTATTATTTTTATGAAACTACTTATAATAAAAAATCTGAAAGTTTTCTATAACAAAATTAACGTTAATATTTTTTTTTAAATTTATAAAATAAAAACGAAAATTCCTTTAAAACAATTAAGAGGCAAAAACTGCCAAAAAGATTACTCTATATTAGTAAATAAACAAGAAATAGAATCAAAAGGGCATTTAGCCCAAATGGCAAACACGCTGGACAAATAAAAGGGAAGTCTCGAGTTCGATTCCCATGATTGACAAATTTTTGGTGAATAAATTTTCTTTTTGACAGATTAATACTAGTCACAGGAGGTGACTTTTGCAACAATAATTTTGGAAATGTACTGATAAGGTTATCAGTACTTGAGACTTAACAGACGACTTGAGTCAGTTAAATCTAAACACAGTAATAATAATCAAGACTCAAACGTTCAGTACTAAAAAAACTAAAGTAAACACTCGTAATGTTCAGCAAATCAAATAAGTAAAAAAAACAAGATAAAGTTTATAAATCAAATTAACAAAGCCAATCTACGAATTAGATAATAGCATTATCCAAACTAAGCAGGTTCAATAGAGCCCTATGAAATCAGTTCCATCAAGAATGCAAATAATTCATCCAGAATCACAATCACAAAACCAAAATAGCAGGTCTAAAATATTATAGCTATCTAAACCAACAATTATTCAGAAAATAAATGTAAACCAGCACTTCAAATAATGTATTAGTTTTTATCAGTAAGAAGCCAGATTAAACCATATCGAATTTATCATTCAGCAGTATTAAATCTTAACCAATTCCTATAAAACAGTAAGAGTTATTAAAACTCTCAGCAATCCAAAGCTTTCAGCAGCAAAACAGAACTTAAGTATGCTGCTTAAAAGCTCATTCTAAGGTTAAATCTAAACAATACTGAAACTTATACATCTCCTGAACAAAACCCCAAACACACTACTTAACCAATTGATACATTCAGTAAGCTTTAATATCAAGTAAACAGTCATTACACAGCATACAAAACAATCTTATAAAAATATAAATCTTAAACAGTAGCAATCTCATAAAATTCAAATACAAAATCAGTAAACATCAAGCAGTCAAGACCTTAATCAAATAAACATAACATAAACAGTTAAACATAACATCATATTTTAACTAAAATCATGAAATTAAAAGGACATGGAACCTTTTGTAGAAAACCATTGAGCAGTAGGTTTGCGCTAAGCAACCTCATGAACCGGAATCAGAACCACCATTCACCATTCGATTATCGAACCAAAAATCACCATAGTCGAACAACAACATTAAATCACTTTTCACTCATCTAGTAGGGATAAGTGTGGATCCAAACTTTACTTTTAACGTTAAACTTAAACTATTAACTAGTTTAAATTTAACATCTCAAATATTATTATGTGAAACAGTAAATAAAATTAACTCATATAAAACTTTAAACAATAACCAACGAGACGCGATTGTAATGAAATCAACTGATCTTTTATTAAACTTCAAGAGAAATTACAAGATTTAAAGAAAAATACAAGAATTAATCCTACAACTATTTCAACAGAATAACTTTAAAGAAAAGAAAGGATGATAAATTACAATAGAATTGGGGTTTTTTATAGCCATCCCAAGGCTTTGCTGAGGAGGATATTCGCATCTCTTGAAGTATATTCCATATTCATCATAGCCTTTGGATCTTCATTCTCTTTCATCTTTGTTGATCGGACGGAAGAGAAAACACCACTAGCACACGGATTGCCAACGTGGCATCCGTGTGTGCTAGTTGTGCTTCTTTTGAGCCTTGTGATTGGTTGATTGGGTAAATGAGCTGTTGCTTCCAATGAAAATCAGCCACGTAGCCTCTTCGTTCCATCCTTTCTCTTCCTATAACCATGGGGGTTTTATTCCCCTTTGAGTGAATTAATTGTATATAACAAAAGCCCAATGTTATTTTGAATTTTTGGTAAATAGGGTTTTGAGAACAGTAGAAATTTACAGGTTTAGGAATGGAGAAGAAGAAAGTAACATAGGTTGTAACGATGTTTATTTAATTTTGTGTGTGAAACGAGTGGATGAGTGGAATAAATATGGGTGGATGGTCGATTTAATATTTATTTATTGTGAGGATGAGTGCGTTGTGACGTGTGAAGATAAGAGAAAAACGAGTGGAGTGGGTGTTTATTGTGAAAGTGAATTGAACGTTTAGAAAGTAACGTGTTTATAAACTTTTTACTGTAAACAAACCCTAGGCCCATCAGCTTAATTTCGTTTCATGGTGTTGGGCTTTTCATGGGCCCAATGTAATTGTTTTCACTTGGACTAAATTAGGACCCAAAATTCAACCGTATATCGTAGTGTATTGGGCCATTTGATTTGGGCTTTGTTTGGCCTTATTCTAAAAGTATTTTCCAATATTGGACTCTTAGGCCCAATAAGCATTTGTGGGTCCCACTTGATAAATATTCTTGACAAATGATTAAATCCTCTAAAGTCGAGCTCGATTTTGGCTTCTTTGATCTTTATCTTCAAACTCGTGTCGATATTTGCCGGTTTTTGCGATCTTGGTACCTACACACATGAAAACAAGAAATACACATATACAAGGCATATTTGATACATTTCATGCATAACTTCATTGTTTTAAGATACAAATGATATGAGTATTTAAGCTCATATCACTCGACTTTTTTAATTCTCATTTTCAGAATTTCCCAAACTACGCATATTCAAATGCTTCCGCAAATAGTGCATAACTATGCTATTTTCAATAACTACTAAACTCTGATTTAAGATGAGCAAATTTCTTATTATCATTTCACTATTTTTACATTTGTAGAGTGAAAACCACATATCTAATAGATCATTAGACACACACTACATTCTTATATATTTTGTCCAGGCTTAGCCGTGTTGATTTATCCTAGAGTCTGTGGCTGCAATTAACAGGAATAACCATTAACAAAATAGAATATAAGCGTCTACAGGGTTTGACATTGAAAAAGTTGGTGCTGTGAAGTCAAATTAATAACGCATGATTAAGGATAAGCACACCTCGGCTTTTGTGTCAGTTTCTTCGAGTCTTTTCGTTATATCCCGACCAATATATTTCAAGTCGAAAAACGCCCATGGAGAACTTGAAGATAAATGGGCCAAGGCCTGCTAATATTATGGTCATAGTATAGATATGAAAAATAAACACATATTTTTCTCAATCTGGGTCGCAACTACAATTTCAGTTTTCAACAAATCCTTTTTAATTTTGCGCCTGTGTACATTTCTGTCCTCCTATCTGAATACTGGAATGGAAAGAATGTTTATGATCCCAATATATGTTCTTAAGTTCACGTATATCCAATATAAGACTTTGGCCTGGTAGTAATTAGGCACTACAATCACATATGTTACATCCCATTCAAATAAATATTAAGGAAAAACCACATTAAATATATTTTTTACTATTTTCCAATACCTTTCAAACTACGATTGACATTTAGAGAAAATAGAGATTATAGTATCTTTGGAAGGCACATGAATCAGAACCGGTCGTGACATACAATCTGCAATAGTTGAATGAGCGGCGTGTGCAATCGGTGTGGGACTCACTTGTAAGTGAGACTGTGGATGGAAATCCCTTTACACAGGTTTTAGTAGTTGTGCTCTCCATAAGCAACATAACAAAATAAAATTAGAAAGTCCGAAATCACCTACATTAGGGTCGACTGCAAAGTAATTGTGAGCAGCGCCGATACCTTGCTGCAAGAAGGAACGACCAACTACTCGACTTTGTTAACTCTTAATGACTACATTCATGACTGTTTCTCTTTGACCACATAGGAAAAAACCAGCTCATCTGCAATAGAAAGAATAGAAAAAAAATCATATTGCACAACCGTAAAAGTCAAGGCCTTGTGTATCTTATGATGATTTTATATAGGTGGTATCCGTCCAAACCCGTTTACTTCATACTAATATACATGTGACAACAATACAGGAACGTATGAGGTATTTTAAACCTTTAAAAAAACGACATAAACAAATAAATGTGCATCATTGTCTAATTTAATATAATAACCAGTCATAATTCATGATTATTCTTATCAAAATTAAGCTCGTAGTCCTGAAATGTAGGATTATTGTTTCGTACTTACCTTTTAAGTCAAGGTTTCTTTAATACATTCTGACGACACTTGTTCTGCAAAAAAAAAAAGAATTCTACGTGTTAGTTTAACATATTAACATAAGACTCATATTACTATTATTTGTGTCTATGTAGTTATCATATGATTAAGCTACTGATGTATTAATTAGTGGTTATACTAATTTCATACACCTGGAAGTTCTAATGCTAAGGAGGTATACATAAGGCTAAAAGCGGGCTAAATAATTTACTAACCTAAAATCCACCTAAATAAGAAATCTAATTATCTAGTATTTGATACATTAACTAAATTACTCACAGGTCTAACTAAACAAAATAATAAACATGGAAATAATATTATAATTCAAATATAACCCAAAAATATAAAAACAAACTGAAAGAGCCATATATATATGGTAGAAAATGGTTTTACAAACAATTTGCACACTGCTTTAAAAGCAAAATTATGAAATCATACATAATGGCGTGTTGTGTTTCAGTTTACTACAGTCCCGGTACCGATACTCGCTTAGTAGTTGCATACCTTGTTTGTCCTTTGTCTTTAAGATGATAAATAACGACTCATCCAGGACTGAAACGATACCACGGCAGGTCAGCAGAACCTTCATTCTCATCTGTCGCACAAGGTCAGCAGAACCTTCATTCTCATCTATCATACCCAAAGGTTTTCTCCTCTCAGCACCTTCAATAAGTGTTCAAAAAAGCATGTGTCACACAAGGGTACGAATGCACCTCGTATGGATTCCCCGACGCCTTCAATTTTTGTCCAAGACCTTTAAAAGCCTAGAAAATAATCACATATCTCACATAAATTCAAAGAGGGCACAATTTTTGTTTTCAAACTAAATGTGACCCAACTTTTGCAAGCATCATACAGGTAAAAAATGAAGGTTTATTAATATCATAACAATTATATAAAATCCTAAACGAGATCAAAGCACATATAGCGGAAGCGATTTAACAAGATCATAATTAATAACACAATTATAATTAATCGAATTAGGGTTACATACCTTTACGCTAAAGCAATTCCACAAGACGAAGAACAAATCACCGTTTCGGGTTTAAACCGTATATACCAAGATATAGTCTAAAGTAAGACTATATTACGTTCTTGTACACACGTAATACAACGAGCTAACCGTGATTCTAGCACGTGAAAACCGAGCTACAACGCTTGTAATTAATCTACCCAACCACCCTAGAGAGGGGCTAGGACTAGATTAAGTATACAATTGATCAACCAAGAAAACCAACCAAAAAATCCTTTTGTTGGGGGGTGGCGATCGACCCAAAAGAAAGAGAGGGGAGAAGATTTATTGTTCTGTGATTATGAGGGGATTAGGAGGTGTATTTATAGGCCTCAACCCTTGTAGCACAAGATAAATAAAATGCAAAAAATGCCCCCCCCCCCCTTGGAGCCCATAATCGGCCGACTATAACACCCCTTAGGGGTGTTCCGGAATCTTCCAAACTTTTTTCCTTTTGTTTATGTATACTATTTATTTATTTAACGCTCGTTATAACTTAACTATTAAATATTTAACCACCGTTAAGGTTATATAGTTACTTGTTCGGTTAAATTAATAAATACATAAATATATTTATTAAATAAATTAATAAATACGATATATATATTTATTAATTATATTGACTCTTTACATATTGTGTGCAATCCCGTAATCTCTAGTTCGATCCTATCACACGACTATTAAATATAAGTCCATAAACTTACAACTCCCACTTGGACATATTTCGAATATCGTGATCACATTGACTAGCGTCTAGTTACACTAGAAATGTCACTGGTACAACTCGAGTAAGGTCTTCTGGACAAAACATTTTAACGATTCTGCATCGTTATTATTATCCTTTTATTTTTAATACAACGTTAATAAGGATATGGATCTCAGTCATTCCTTTCATTAATCATTATGTTTCTCGTTCATAGATTAAGCAAGATTGCCAAAACAAATTTGGGTGCGGCCACACAAACATCTTACTAATCCCACGAGGGGCCCAGCTGTATTAAACTCCAAAACGGAATTGGAGGAAATAAATTCCATATTGACTACGAGCAAAACTTATGAATTTTGAAACACTTCCGAAAATAATCCTTATAGCTACCAGTTACGTTTAGCGTTAGATTATTCCACAGAGATGCACTAGATTCATAACAGTTTCCTAGTATCTCAAGTCTAAGGATAACTATTTATGTTTTACTTAATGACAAAGATCCATAAAGTAATAACATATAGTTGAGATAAGTCCTATATTCTATTCATCGAATATCATCCAAAATCGATCAATATACTTTCAAGTATACTCTATTACAATTTTTGATTTGTCTTAGTTTAATAATATTCCCATATTATTAATCGACAACAGACATTTAGCATAACTTTTATTCATAGATCTAAACATGTAAAATAGGATACACTTATTAAATAATATAAATAAACGAAACCTAATCTTTATTTTATTATATAATAATGTCATTACATCCTTTATCCAAATACTAATCACAGATTTATTGCATGAGTTCGCTAGCTAGTTGCAGCCCAATCGCCTTGGCATGCTTAACTACCTTTGGTCTAGGAAATGCCTTAGTCAAAGGATCTGCTACGTTATCATCTGTGTGAACTTTTATTAATTTGATTTCCCGGGCTTCAACTTGTTCTCGGACGTAGTGATGTCTACGCATAAAGTGTATGGCGCCTTTCATGACTCCAGGGTCATTGGTAAATAATATTGCGGCAGAATTGTCACAATACATATCAATAGGTTCTTTAATTGAAGGCATCACTCCAAGATCTTCAATAAACTTCCTAATCTAAACAGCTTCCATTGCAGCTTCTGAAGCAGCCATGTACTCAGATTGAGTAGCATGCATTGCATTTGTTGTCTGTTTCTTACTCTTCCAGTCAACTGCTCCTCCATTGATAACAAAAATGTAACCCGTCTGAGACTTCGTATCGTCTTTATCACATTGCCAGGACGCATCACAGAAACCTGTAACATTCAACTTTGTGCTTGGTTTTCCACCATATACCAAAAACATATCTTTCGTACTCCTCAAATACTTTAGAATATGTTTAACAGCAGTCCAGTGGAGCTTCCCTGGATTCTGTTGGTATCTACTGACCAAGTTCTCAGGAAACGCCACATCAGACCTTGTGCATCTAACAACATACATTATAGATCCTACAACCGAAGCATAAGGCACCTTCTGCATGTATGCCTCCTCTTCAGGAGTTGATGCATCTATCTCATGACTCAGATTATGCTTAACTTCCATAGGTTGAAAACCTTTCTTGGAATTATGCATATTATACTTCTTCAAAATCTTATCTATATAAGCATCTTGACATAGACCAATTAACCGTCTTTTCCTATCCTGATAGATCTTAATTCCCAGAATGTATGCAGCTCTCCTAAATCCTTCATAGAAAAACATTTACCAAGATAATCCTTAACAACTTTAAGTCTTGGAATGTCACTTCCCATGATTAATATGTCATCAACATATAGGACTAGGAATACTACATCACTCCCACTAACTTTGCGTTATACACATGGCTCATCACGATTCTAAACAAATCCAAACTTTTTGATTTCTTCGTCAAGTCTTTTATTTCATTAACGTGATGCTTGCTTCAAACCATAAATAGACCTTTGAAGTTTGCACACATGTCCTGGATTCTCAGGATCAACATACCCTTCTGGTTGCTGCATATAGATGTCTTCATCTAAGCGACCGTTCAATAAGGCAGTTTTAACATCCATTTTCCATATCTCATAGTCATAGTATGCTGCTATTGCTATGAGAATCCTAATAGCTCTCAAGTCTGCTACAGGAGAAAATGTCTCCTCGTAGTCTATGCCAAAAGTTTGAGTAAAACCTGTAGCTACTAAACGAGCTTTATAGGATTGTACTTTTTCATCCATGTCGGTTTTCTTCTTGTATAACCACTTATGTGTCACTACTTTAGCATTCGGTGGTGGTTCTACAAGAATCCAAACATCATTTACTTTCATGGATTTCATTTCCTCATCCATAGCAACCATCCACTTATCCTTCTCAGGATCAAGTATGGCGGATTTATAATTAGCGGGTTTACCAAGATCCCCTAACTCATCATCATCCTCTATGTTAAGACACATATTGCTATTTGCGTTTTTAATCCTTGCGGATCTACGCAGAGGAACTAATTCCGGTGGAACCACCAGACTTTCTGGTTCTACATGAATTACATCGCTAGTGTTTTCAGAAGGTAATGTATTTATATGACTCTCCTCAAGATCATAATTTCTCCCCACTGAATTCTTGGTTTATAAGATCAGATTCAAGGAAGTCTCCATACCTAGCAACAATAACTTTGTTCTCAGGTGGATGATAAAAGTAGTAACCCATAGTTTCCTTAGGGTATCCTACAAAGATACATTTTACAGATCGTTGTTGGAGTTTGTCACCCGAGTCACGTTTCACATACGCCTCGCAACCCCAGACCTTTAAATAAGACAAATATGGGTTCTTGCCATGCCATAGTTCATATGGTGTCTTATCGACCTTCTTTTTGAGAACCATATTTAATATGCGAACAGCAGATTCTAGAGCATAATCCCAAAAGGATAAAGGTAAAGTTGTAAGATTAAACATAGATCGTACCCTATCCAATAATGTACGATTTCTCCTTTCGGATACACCATTTTGTTGTGGAGTATAGGGATAAGTAAGATGCTAAACAATTCCATTCTCACTTAGATAATCTATAAACTCTTGACTTAAATATTCACCACCTCTATCAGAACGAAGAGCTTTAATCTTCTTCCCTAATTGCAGTTCTACTTCTGCTTTAAACACTTTGAATATTTAAAATACCTCATGTTTATGCTTAAGTAAATAAACATAACCATAACGACTATAATCATCCGTAAATGTTAAGAAGTAGCTAGCACCTTTCCTTGACGTATGTCTAAGTGGTCCACACACATCAGTATGTATAAGTCCAAGTAGATCAGTAGCCCATTCAATATTGCTATTAAAAGGTTTCTTGGTCATCTTTCCAGAGATACAAGACTCACATTTATCAAATGATTCATCATTGATATTTTCCAAAAGACCTTCACGTTGAAGCTTTTGTATACGAGTCTTTCCAATATGGGCAAGTCTACAATGCCAAAGATAAGAAAAGTTCTTGTCAAACTTTCTCTTCTTACTCATGTTAAATACAGATTTATCGTTCTTGGATTCATTATCATGCATGTCTAATTCAAACACACAATTCAGAGAAATTGCATTAAAATAGAAAATACCATTTTTTCCAAACGAAAACCATTATTATCAATCGTGTGAACGAATCCATTATTTAACAAACAAGAAAAGGAAATAACACCCCTAACAATTGTAGGTGCATAATGACGATCATTTAATCTCAGTACTAAACCCAAAGGTAAAAATAGATCAAAAGTTCCTTTAGCTTCAACCGTTGCTTGTGAGCCATTGCCCACTTGCAGATATTGTTCCCAATAAGAAAGTTTCCTTTCTAGATTAAATCCCTGCAGCGTATTACAAATGTTAATACCGCATCCCGTATCATATACCCAGGAATTTAATTTGTATGTTAAATTGAACAATTCAATCATAAATAAAGTACCTGAAGCTGCAGCGCTCTACTCAGACTTCTTCTTTATTTCTCGCAATTCTTCGAGGTAAATAGGGCAATTCCTTTTCCAGTGACCACTTGCCTTGCAATGGTGACAAGTCTCATCCTTTTGAGATTGACTCCTCTTAGCAAAGTTCTGCTTGGGTTTTGAATAAGTCGCAACTTGTTTGCCCTTATTACCCTTGCCTTTGCCTTTCTTCTTATTCGCTTGCGGTTTTAGCTTACTCACTCTAACCTTTTGTATGGATAGTACAGAAGGCGTAGCGGTAGATGCCTTGTCTTTCAACCCCTTTTCATAGTCAATGAGCATTGCATGCAAATCGTTAATTGTCTTCCCCGTGTAATACATATTATAGTTTCTAACGAAATCATTGAAGTCCTTGTTAAGGGACCTATTGATCAAGTTGATAGCCATATTATGATCATAGGGTTGTCCTAGTGCAATGAGCTATTTTATATAACACCTCATCTCCAAATAGTGGGCACTTACAGACTTTCCAGGAGCTTGCTTGCAGCTATGCAAAGAATCTACTAAGTCGTAGATCTCCACAGCTTGCAGCTTTTCGAACATAGCCTTGAGCTCATCAAGCATTCGCTTCGGAGAAAATAGCTCATACTTCTGTTGAAGTGCAGGAGCCATTTTTCCTAGCATTAAGCAAGCCACCTCAGAGTTCTTCTTAATATTAGCAACGTGTTCAAGCCTTTGCGCATCAGATGCTCCTTCAGCAAGATCCTCCGGATAGGGAGTAGTCAAGATATCGATAATACCCACTTATCTCAAGACAATTCTTAGCGAGCGGTACCAATCATTGAAGTTAGGGCCAGTAAGTTCAGGTCGTTCAAAGAAAGCTTTGAACGCAGAACTTATCGTGTTATTGGTGGGTTGAGACATTTCTACAGAAATAAGTTCAAATATTAGTATTTTCGATAACAAAATACTTTTAAGAAAATAAATTACCCCGGTATTAATACCATATTATTTTCCTTGAATTCTAGAACTAAATTGACATAGATCCATTACATCAGTTGACATGCAAATTTTCAATTGTTAGATATTTAAGGGATTTACATTGCCAAAAAAATGTTTTGCATTGTAAACATGTTTCATCCATTCTGAATGCATTAAGTTTCCATATCTCACTAAGTAACTTAATTAAGTCATCTAATCTGAGTAACGTAAAACCATCATACGAATTCTCATTCTACAAACTGTTTTCTCTCCATCACAACATCATCCAAAAATATCATTTGATGACGAAGTAATTTCAAGTGTTCGTCAATTAGGAGCATTCGACTTAAATTTTAAGGATATAAATTTTGATGTCAAAATCTACGTATGGAGAAGCATGCATACAATCTCCATAGCATAAGTTTAATAAAACATTTAGTAAAAACTTATTCATGAGTCTAAATTTCTTCATAAATTATGTTGCGGTATTGGTTAAACCAATTAAAGAATTTACCCACAACTCATCACATCATACTTTGCTAGAAGTCGGCTACGCACAAAGCAATACACTTATTCATTATGGTTCGGATGTGAAATTGTGGTAAGTCACCCTTAAGGTATAATTCAATTAATAATCGTAGGTAATTTCAATTTTTTGACGCACAGGCGAGCCGGGAATTTGGTCACCGACTAATGGCTTAACACCTCCTTCTTAACCGGGTACATGACCAGCGGTGCGTTAAGCCCAGTTTATAGTTTGTCTAAATTGATTAGGCCGTTAGATTATTATTGCAATTCACCAATCAACGTAATCTTATGTAATTTAACAAATCATTATTTTTAATATGATTTATTCCATATTATTTCTTTTAAAAAAACCATTGTTTACAACAATTCAACAATTTTATATATAAACAAGTAAAAAAACTAAATCATAAACACATAATAACAATTTATATTTGCAACAAATAAATCAAATAGCCACATGCATACGCTTTATTCAATAATCATCAAATCTAGGTCTTTATATCACTATATAAAAGTCTTTTCTAATTCTAGATTTATCGAATCAAATAATGACGTAGCACATAAAATCATATAAACATATAATTTTATGATCCATGAAAACATGCATGTAATCATAGAATCCCCACAAATCTTAACAACTAAATCTCTACGGATCGTAACCATGCATGACATAACAGTTAATCATGCAATTTAATCTAAAATTATCCCACATTTAATTTAGGGTTTCAAAACAATTCTTTTTTTTTTATTAAAAATAGAGTAAAAACCCTAATTTTTAAAAAATAAAACCCTAATTTTATGAAAACCTAAAAAACATGTAGTTTTAACTCAAAACAATTATAATTTTTTTTTTTAAATTTTCGATATTATAACATGTTAAAACGACTCTCGATGCCACTAAAGGTTTATTAATATCATAACAATTATATAAAACCCTAAATGAGATCAAAGCACATATAACGGAAGCGATTTAACAAGATCATAATTAATAACACAATTATAATTAATCGAATTAGGGCTACATACCTTTACACTAACGCAATTCCACAAGACGAAGAACAAATCACCGATTCGGGTTTAAACCGTATATACCAAGATATAGTCTAAAGTAAGACTATATTACGTTCTTGTATACACGTAATACAACGAGCTAACCGTTATTCTAGCACTTGAAAACCAAGCTACAACGCTTGTAATTAATCTACCCAACAACTCTAGAGAGGGGCTAGGACTAGATTAAGTATACAATTGATCAATCAAGAAAACCAACCAAAAAATCCTTTTGTTGGGGGCTGGCGATCGACCCAAAAGAAATAGAGGAGAGAAGATTATTGTTGTGTGATTATGAGGGGATTAGGAGGTGTATTTATAGGCCTCAACCCTTGTAGCCCAAGATAAATAAAAGGCAACAAATCCCCCCTCCCCCCTTGGAGCCCAGAATCGGCCAACTATAACACCCCTTAGGGGTGTTCCGGAATCTTCCAAACTTCTTTCCTTTTGTTATGTATACTATATATTTATTTAACGCTCGTTATAACTTAAGTATTAATTATTTGACGACCGTTAAGGTTATATAGTTACTTGCTCGATTAAATTAATAAATACATAAATATATTTATTAAATAAATTAATAAATACGATATATATATTTATTAATTATATTAACTCTTTACGTGTTGTGTGCAATCCCGTAATCTCGAGTTTGATCCTATCACACGACTATTAAATTAAGTCCATAAACTTACAAAAAAATAACCAAACATTCAACATTTTTATTAGTGCACATGGAGTGTGTCCATGAGGAATTGCCATGTCTTATTTAGATCTTGCAAATACCCATGGAGTGATGTGCTTTGGGTCCAAGGTTTTGCGATACCCATGTGATTAAGACAAAATATGCAGAAGCAATGACTTTAGGCTACATTTAGCAGTCCTTCAAAAACACACGTTAACCAAACACGCCAACTTTCTCTATCCATTTTGGATACGCCGTTTAGGCATACATGTGGTATGGTGGTCAAGCGATGTCATTTTTACATGTAATCCTTCAAATAACAGAAGTGGATAAACACTCAAACACACGTCTGCTTGGTTATATAATTATAACAAGTTTTTTTAGTTATCTACTTCTAAGAACTTGAAGGACGATCCCTAGTTATATATACATCCAAACATTACAGGTTATTTAACAACCTTAAGGTTAATTATATAAAACATTATGTGTCGTTAAAAATATTCCTGAAACATCATCTAAGTGTTTCAAGATAAGCTGGCCCAAAAAAGCCTATTGAACATGATACAAGCAGGAAAAAGTGGGCTTATTAAGATAAGCCGAACTAAATAAGCTCACACAAACAGATTATTACCAAACACCAGTCATATATGAAAATAATAGTAGTACCGTTTTAGTATCTTGGTTGAACAAAATCTTGCCAATAACATAATTCCCAGTAAGATCTTTCCCTCTTGTCACCTAACAACCATATGGTCCTCCACTCTTGACGGAAAAAATAATCGTTAAAAAACATTACAACACATTCCAGTAAATAAGACAAAAAAAGATGATCAAACAAACATTTTATAATAATAGATATAGATTAAACCTTGCCATAAATAATTTCCAAAATCAGTGATCCACGAGAACCGCAATAAAGTTGACCAAAACCATGCTATAATAATTAAATTAACAATAAAATCAGATTACAAAATACATATAATGTATTTACCTTATTAATCAAAATGGATTGATGTTTTTCTAATGATTCAATTTGTAGGCATCGTGGTGGAGGCGGTTAGGTTAATGGTGGCGGTAACCATACACTTTTTCCAAACAAACAAACAATACATTCAACCAGAACTACCTGAAACCACCTAAACCATCAAAGATGGTGGCGGATTCGGCAGATCAAGGAGGAGGTAATATGATTGTGGCGGTTGTGTATTATTTTAGGGTTTAGAGAAACAAATAAGATGATTGTGTGTGTGTTTTATGTGTAATTATATCAAAGTTTGAAAAAAGTCAGAAGTGTTAAACATGGAAATGTTAGATAAAGATTACCATAAAAATATGTTGAAAAAAAACCATACACCCTTTATAAGTAGTAGTAGATATCTATCTAGAAGTTTTCGTAACTCAATCATGCATAGAGGATAGGATCATCAAAGATTTGACCCTTTCGAACTATGTCTTTGTAACTCGTTAGAGGCTCCGAAACACGGTTGAATGTAGGAGTAGTTTTGAAACACGGAATATCAAATTCAAATGTAAAAGATATAATTTTTTCTAAAGAATTCATAATAAAGAAAAAAAGATTTTTGCTAAAACGCATGGAGCTGACTAAGCATTTTATTCAAATAAATATTGAACCAAATTGAATGATTTTGCGTCTATTAGCGGTTCTTCTTCAAATCACCAATCTATCATATAGATAATAATAAACTAATGACGTCAAATATTAATTAAATTTATAGAAAAAATAACTATTGAAATAATGTTCTTAAAGATCTATTAGGATAACACACATTAGTTGAGGGGTCGATCATCTGTCACATCAGTTTTTTTTCCGATGACTATTTCTCACATCAAAGCGACCAAAAAAACATAATCCACAAAAATACATATTTATTAATTAAAAACACACACAAACACACCTCAACCCGAAGGGTCCTCCCCTCGACCCTTTTTGCTCGACGATTGTTTTCAAAAAATTTGCCACATCGACGACGACCTTTTTCTATCGCATCGATCCTTTTTTGTGACTTATTGATGCGAGTAGCCTTAACAAGAAGTTTAAATAAGGTATGTATGTATATTAATTAGGTTTATTTTTAGAAATATTTATAATTATGAAAAGTTAAAAAACCATCATATGAGTGATAATTAGTAAAACCTAAAAATTATTGATAATTTTTTCATTAAGAATGCTTAGGCTTAGAAATGTATTCTCTAACAAAATTTAATCATGTCTTCTTGTTAACGGTTTAGTGGGAAGAGATCCTCAACACCCCTTAATTTATTAAAGTTTCAATGGACAATTTACATCCATTGATCTTTATATGATCCAATGGTCATGATCAAATCTCTTTCCTTTTAAACCTATCATATTTTTCACACACAAAACATATATCCCGATCCAGTTTCTTTTTCCCGGCAACCCATTCCACTTTTCCGACGACCACCACAGCCAACCCCCCGTTTCCTAGTGACCACCACAACCAAACCCACCTTCTTCCCGCAACAAACCCACATTCTTCCCGCAACCACCACAATAAACCCACATTTTTCCGGCGGCCTCCATACCAAACCACTCTTTTCCGGCGATCTCCACTCCAACCCACCTTTTCCATATATATATGAAGCTAATGCCGATGTTATTGAAGATGCATATAGCTGTTGTTTGTAATATAGGTAAATTACATGCTATGATATTTGATGCACACCATGTGTTTGATGAAATGACACAATGATAATCACATGTGATTTAGCAAGTTTTAAGTTATGAATGAGCATTTTTATTGAATTTTAGTCGATTTTTGTAGTTGATAAGCTGATTACAGAAGTCGGATTTATGATTAAAGAATTGGAACTATGACTCATATATGAGTTGCTGTAACTTATATATGAGTCGTTGTGACTCATATATGAGTCGCTGTGACTCATATATGAGTCGTTGTGACTCATATGAGTCACTGTATTGGTGACTCATGTATGAGTCACACTGACTCATGTATGAGTCAGTGTGACTCATGTATGAGTCAGTGTGACTCATGTATGAGTCAAACTAACTCATACATGCGTCTCACTGACTCATATATGATTACGTAACAAATGACTCATACATGAGCCACATAACTCATATATGAGTCAGTGACTCATATATGTAAAAGTGTTGAGATGATTTATGCTCACTTATTAACTTGTTTCATGTTTATGTTCAAGGTTCTCCGTAATCCTGGAGATGGATCAGTTGAGTGTACGTGTAGGCATTTTATGCGTTATGGTTTTCTTTGTCGCCACATATTTTGTGTTTTGAAGAACCGTGATATTGAAGAGATTCCAGAGAAGTACATTTTAAGGCGTTGGAGAAGGTATTTGATACCGCTTTCATTAAGAAGAAACACAAGCAGATACGGAGAGAAGAACGAAACAATTCAGAGACTAACAAATGAGGCTAACTTCCACATAGACGAGTGCTTGTTTTGGTTGAGTAAAGATGCAGAAAAGTAGGAGAATCAAATACAACAACTACTTCAAGTGTTGAAAACATGTGTTGAATATCTGATTTAATTTTCTGTTTTTCTTTTATTGAAGTGTTGAAAACATGTGTTGACTATTTGATTTATATTTATGATTTCATTTATTGAAGTGTTGAAAACATGTCTTAAATATGTGATTTTAATACTATGTAGTTAATATCACGAGTCACCTGACTCATGCATAAGTCGCATGACTCATGACTCATGCATGAGTCGCATGACTCATGTATTAGTCATATAAATTTGCAAGTGTTTATAAACACTTGTACATTTGATTGTTGTCATTTCTACACTAAATACAGTTTTATAAATATGTAAAAGTGTTTTTAACAGTTAAAACATATTCTGAGTCATTATGACTCATGCATGAGTCATATAATTTTGCAAGTGTTTATAAACACTTGTACATTTGATTGTTGTCATTTCTACATTTAATACGTAAAAGTGTTTTTTACAGTTAATACATATTCTGAGTCATTATAATACATATTCTGTCATTATGACTCATGTATGAGTCATACCGGCTCATACATGAGTCACATGACTCATGTATGAGTCACCTGACTCATGTATGAGTCACCTGACTCATGTATGAGTCACCTGACTCATGTATGAGTCACCTGACTCATGTATGAGTCACGTGACTCAAGTATGAGTCAAAGACACTTATGATTCTCAGACACCCAAAAACATACTACTATGATTTTTAAAACATACTACTTAAAATCATAACTATGATTCCGAAACACTAAAAAACTATCAACATAATTAAGTACTACTATTAGTTCTATTACAATATAACACTTTCCTTCTGCAGGCTCTACTTGTTTCTTCTTGCCAGATGGTTTCTTGGCAGCTGCTTTCTCGGTTACTTCTTTCTCAGCTGCTGCTTTTTCGGTTGATGCTATCTCGGCTACTTCTTTTGTATCAGTGACAACAAAAGCCAATATGGACATTGGGACATGCTTAGAAGTTTCAGAAACTACCTACCTTTTTTAATACATGACTCATACATGAATCAGTGTGACTTATACATGGATCAGTGTGGCTAATATATGAGTCAGTCTGACTCATACATGAGTCAGTGTGACTCATACATGAGTCAGAGTGACTCATACATGATGGTTGTTGTTTATACTCTTTTATATCCTGCTCTTGGTAGTTTGTGCAATATGATGATATGCACGTAACTTGGCTAGTAAATATCTTCAGTCATGCCTATTTTCTGTGAAGGAGGCTTTGGCACTAAGACCTGAAATTATTTCTTTATATCTTTTGATATTTCCCAATGTTCTCATAATGACTCATACATGAGTCACATACTGTGACTCATAGATGAGTCACTGTGACTCATGTATGAGTCACAGTGACTCATGTATGAGTCAAAGTGACCCATGTATGAGTCACAGTGACTCATGTATGAGTCACAGTGACTCATGTATGAGTCATAGTAACTTATGTGTGAGCCATAGTGACTCATGGATGAGTCACAGTAACTCGTCTATGATTCATTAAATTAAAAAAAATCATAATTCACAGTTCTGTAATCACCTTATCAAGTACAAAAACCCATCAGATTTTAATAAAAAAATGCTCACTCATTAGTAAACACTTGCGATATAAGTGTGATTATCATTGTGTCATTTCGTCAAACACATGGTGTGCATCAACAATCATAACATGTGTTTTACCTAGAGTAGCTATGAAATTTTAAAGCATAATCAAAATGAAAAAAACATAAAAATAAGCATAATCAAAACAACTTACCATCATCAACATCTATTTCGTCTCTTATATCCATCAAGAATGAAACTTAGCACTAAAAATTATGTTTTGGTGGTGTGGATTTGATCGGGATAGTGTGGATATGGTCGTGGTTGCTGGTGGTGGTTGGTGTTGGGGTTGGTGGTGGCGGTGGTGGGCGGCGGGGGACGAAGATGGTGGTGGTTGATTGGTGAAGTGGTGCTAGATATAAAATCCCGATGTATGTGTGTTTTTTTGTGTTAAAGTTTTATTTATTATAATTTTAAAAACAATTAATTACAACCCTTGGATTATAAATAAATGGAGGGTGGGGATTGATTCGTTGGGTTTTGCTAAAATAGAAGACTCTAGGGAGAAGATCCCCTACACACACTCATATTTAGCATAATCTTCATGTATCAATCCACACCATCCATCATAAAATGATCTAAGGGCTGTGATTAAACCCACCTTTCTCATAACCTACCTTTATTTTTCAAAAAAAAACAACGGATCATCGACCTCATCTCCCACCTCCACCACAACAGCCTCCACCTAACCACCGACCACCACAACAACCTCATCTCTCAACTTTTTCCGGCGACCACCACAACAAACCCACCTTCATCCCACGACCGCCACAACAAACCCACCTTCTTCCCGCAACCACCACATAAACCCACATTTTTCCGACGACCTCCACGCCAAACCACTCTTTTCCGGCGATCTTCACTCCAACCCACCTTTTCCATACATATATGAAGCTGATGCCTATGTTATTGAAGATGCATATGTAGTTGTTGTTTGTAATATAGGTAAAGTACATGCTATGATATTTGATGCACACCATGTGTTTGATGAAATAACACAATGATAATCACATGTGATTTAGCAAGTTCTAAGTTATGAATGAGCATTTTTATTAAATTTTGGTCGATTTTTGTAGCTGATAAGCTGATTACAGAAGTGGGATTTTTGTAGTTGATAAGTTGCTGTGACTCATATATGAGTCGCTGTGACTCATACATGAGTCACTATGACTCATGTATGAGTTAGTGTGACTCATGCATGAGTCAGTGTGACACATACATGATTTATGCTCACTTATTAACTTGTTTCATGTTTTTGTTCAAGGTTCTCCGTAACCCTGGAGATGGATCAGTTGAGTGTACGTGTAGGCATTTTATGCGTTATGGTTTTCTTTGTCGCCACATATTTTGTGTTTTGAAGAACAGTGATATTAAAGAGATTCCAGAGAAGTGCATTTTAAGGCATTGGAGAAAGGGATTTGATACCGCTTTCATTAAGAAGAAACACAAGCAGATACGGAGAGAAGAATGAAACAATTCAGAGACTAACAAATGAGGCTAACTTCCACATAGACGAGTGTTTGTTTTGGTTGAGAATCAGATACAACAACTACTTCAAGTATTGAAAACATGTGTTGAATATCTGATTTAATTTTCTGTTTTTCTTTTATAAATATGTGAAAGTGAAAACATGTCTTGAATATTTGATTTAAATTTATGATTTCTTTTATTGAAGTGTTGAAAACATGTCTTGAATATGTGATTTGAATACTATGTATTGAATATCATGAGTCACCTGACTCATGCATGAGTATGACTCATGCATGAGTCATATAAGTTTGTAAGTGTTTATAAACACTTGTATATTTGATTGTTGTCATTTCTACACTTAATACAGTTTTATAAATATGTAAAAGTGTTTTTAACAGTTAAAATATATTCTGACTCATTATGACTCATGCATGAGTCATATAATTTTGCAAGTGTTTATAAACACTTGTACATTTGATTGTTGTCATTTCTACACTTATTACGTAAAAGTGTTTTTTTACAGTTAATACATATTCTGAGTCATTATAATACATATTTTGTCATTATGACTCATGTGTGAGTCATACTGACTCATACATGAGTCACATGAGTCATGTATGAGTCACATGACTCAAGTATGAGTCAAAGGCACTTATGCTTCTAAGACACCAAAAAACATACTACTATTATTTTTAAAACATACTACTTAAAATCATAAGTATGATTCTCAAACACCGAAAAACTGTCAACAGAATTAAGTACTACTATTAGTTCTATTACAATATAACATGTTCCTTCTGCAGGCTCTGCTTGTTTCTTCTTGGCAGATGGTTGTTGTTTATACTCTTTGATATCCTACTCTTGGTAGTTTGTGTAGTATGGTGATATGCACGTAACTTGGCTACTAAATTTGTTGCATCCTTTGCAACATTCACAGCAAGAACCTGAATCATATATAGGCAATTGTTGTCTTAAGTTCTATAAAGACTACCCAAATTTGTAATTCTCGATACATGTAATTTGATTAAAAGTTATGAATAGACTATTACAGAGTAAGGATGATAGGTGAGTTCACTCCGGAAACGAGGGGTGTTTTGGGCATCAAACGAGTAGCATCCAAAACTTTCAACTAACTAACCAGTCTCGATTTAAACAACCTTTGAACGTAAATACGACATTTATTGGGTGAGCTTATTACTGCACTTTCCATTGCTAAGAATACAGAATATAACTCGTAAATTTATACAAACAAGCATAACAATAATCAAACAATACTATTTAATAAATTCATAAATAAATCGAATGATTTAAAAAGGCTTATATATGCATAATTAAATGGGAATAAGCATAGAAATAAGTATACAACGACTCATACATGAGTCACAACGACTCATACATGAGTCACAGCGACTCATACATGAGTCACAGTTCCAGTTGTGTAATCATGAATCTCACTTCCGTAATCAGCTTATCAACTACAAATATGGACCAAACTTCAATAAAATGCTCATTCATAAATTAGAACTTGCTAAATCACATGTTATTATCATTGTGTCATTTCATCATACACATGGTGTGCATCAAGAATCATAACATGTGTTTTACCTAGAGTAGCTATGAAATTTTCTAAGCATAATCATAATGAAAAAAAACATAGAAATAAGCATAATCAAAACAGCTTACCATCATCAACATCTATTTCGTCTCTTATATCCATAAATAATGAAACTTAGTGCTAAAAAATTAGGTTTTGGTGGTGTGGATTTTATAGGGATAGTGTGGATATGGTCGTGGCTGCTGGTGGTAGTTGGTGTTGGGGTTGGTGGTGTCGGTGGTGGGCGGCGGTGGTGGAAGAAGATGGTGGGCAACAGTGGTGGTTGATGGGTGCAGTGATGCTAGATATAAATCCCGATGTATGTGTGTATTTTGTGTTAAAGGTATATTTTCAATAATTAAAAAGGTTTTTAATTACAACCTTTGGATCATAGATAAATACAGGATATGGATGGATTTATTAGGTCTTTGTTAAAATTGGAGACTCTATTAAACTTTGAACGAAAACTCTATTGAACTTTTGGCACTGTTTAGTACAGGTTCATATAACCTAGGCACAATCATAATACCACGTATATTGTTTTCACTTATTCGATCCGGCTAATCGGCTAATCGCTTTGCCATCTTTTTATGGGGTTCCATTGAAACCACACGTGTCCTTTACTATATTTTTTAGTTTAGTTTTTTAGTTTACTTTAACTAATGCTCTCACCGTCACCTCCACATTACAATATCAATCGAATTTTAAAATATGTATTTCCATTATCATGTTAGATAATCCCATATTAATTACAGTTTACGGGTTGCATTATATATTAACGTCAACCAAAGACATGCTTTCCAATGTGATTAGCTTGTATTGTAAGCGTTATTTATAAATAGGATTTAGCCATTTCTACTATATTTCCAGTTTTTACTTGTTTGGCATTTGGTTCTTTATTACTTACAATTTCTTTAGCGAATTTCAAATATGATGGTCGGATGCATATACTTTTGAACAAACCCTAGTGATAACATAACTATAGTGATATAAATAAAGCTCCATATCATGATGTAAAAACAAGAAAAAACAAAATGATGTAGGTAAAGAAAAACACAATATATTGAAAGAAGCAAGCACTTTGCACTATATGGACCACATTGGGCTTCAATACAAATGATTAGACGCTGCAAAGAACCATGGTTATAGTGATTGTGGGTGGATGGGACCATGGTTTAGCCATTGTAGTGTGTGCATGGTGCTTACTTGGAGCACTTAATAGAGTTTTCTTTTGGCAAAATTTTTTTTTAATTAGTTGCCATTTTAAAAGATTAGTGGTCCAAAGCTCAACCAATAACATTATATTGACGTCTGGAATGACCATAAAATAGAGCATTAATCATTACTTGTCTTTAGTTGCAAATGATTAAGCCTAGAATATATCCACCAAGTTTCTTAGAACGTATTTATACATTCAAAATTAACTTGTCCTAAACAATTCAATGGTTTTTTTTAACTTAGTTCATTGAAAATAATAATAGAAAGATGGTTGAAGAGAGAAGAAGATTGCAAGTAACCAATAAAAGTAAGAGTAGGAATGCAAAAGAGAAAGAATATCTAAAATGCGAAACATGAGAAATAATCATATAATTATTCATTTAAATGCAACATAATTAGTTTGAAAATTGCTTTTGTAGTAAAAACTATACAAAGTAACTAGTCCTAACAACAAATTTGATCCACACTAAGAACAAAAAAAATACATAGAATTTACAAACTTGATAAAAATTCATTTGTTTGTAAATAAATAATAGATTATGGTGTATCTAAAATGTTAAAGATTCATCTAATTTAATTCGATGAATCTTTAATATTATCTAATTATAATTATTTCTCATTCTTGTTATGTTAATTTTTTTCTTTGATCATAAATCACAAAAGTAAAAACAGGGTATAGCCAAAGGGTATGATAACGGATTTTAGTCCTGCTATCCGAGGTTCAAATCCTAGTTGATAAGGTCCGCCCCAGAGCAACGATGCGCAAAAACATACGAGACTGCTTTAATAAGATATATATTCGTGTATGAATAATAAAGTCTGTACAAATAGTGTTAATAAGGGCGGAGCTAGTAAGAGATTAGTGAATGATGAGCCTATTCTAATCAAACTATTTCGTTCATTATTTATGTGTACTATAAACTATTTTATTATTAGTTATTAAACCCTCTTCTCGTTATAAATTTATATCTTAAATATAACCAGTTTTCTTTAACTAAAAATCCTAACTCATTGTTAATAAACAAAAATAAACAAATAATTAGAAAGACAAACAAAGTAGAAAGGATATCTGCCACCATCAATCTACTTTCAAACACATCATATTCCAAACCCAAAACAAAAGGTAAAGAAGTTGAAAGAGGTAGACGATCAAATCAATTATCTCTTAAAACACATAATAATCATTGAATGGGTGAACGACAACTCGATCGTGTCGACAAAATCCATATCGTATAATTACACACATACAAATCATAACCTAACAAAAGTTGTCATTTATCGGATTTGGTTGTGGATACATTTTGTCATAATCTTCGACTGCGGTTGACTTTTTGACTACGGTAAATAGAGTTATAATCTTCGACCGCGGTTGACTTTTTGACCCAAAGTTTTCCCGATGACATATCCTCGAGAAACAATTGATCATCTTTAACAGAAAAGGTTACCAAATAATCTGTTGAATTTTGGGCGGTACGATTTCCCGCCAACGTTTTCCCAAGGACACATAATCGGGGTTAACTTTAACCAACTTTACCATGCTTAACATATGTGATTAGCAGTAATTACATAAAGCGTGGGTGACATGGCCAATTTTTCCGACGACATATTCTCGGGATTAAGAGAGAAAGGTGTCATGGCTAAGGCATCCTTCAAATTTTTCTCCAGGCACCTGCCAACTCAGCGACACATCACACCAACACAACTAATCAAAATACCCCTTCACTCACAACACACCCAACCCCTCTTCATTTGGGTCTCACCACTATCTTTTTTTCTTTCTTTTTTCATTTTCACACAAGCTAAAATTTATTTTATTCAAATTAAAATTACAAAAATACTTGAATAAAAATTACAAATTATTAAATAAAAATTACAAATTGTTAAATAAAAATTACAAACTGCCAAATAAAAATACACTATAAAAATAAAAATATAATCTTAAACTAAACATATTTTAAAAAATTACAAAAATTTAAAAATTTAAGCCAAAAAGTGATAACTATCCAAACATTAGGGGTAAAAGTTATAAATAAAATATTTAAAAAAAAAGCTTGATTCCTTCACTTCCTCCTATCTGCGGTAAAAAAACACAGACACACACACCACTACAAAACAAGGTGGGTTTTTGCACATATTTTTATTGATATATCCACGTTTAAGAGTGTGTACAATTATAAAGTCCACGCTTAGACTTTGTGTGGAGATTTAATGTGTCACAAAAGTTTACACATATGTAAGTGTGTAAATATTACATGGCTTAGCACACTAAAAGGTGTGGACAAACAAACGAGGTTCACATTAATTGGTGTGGACAATCATAAAAATTCCACACTTTCATATGTGAAGAACTAAAAAACTCCACACCTTGTACTGTAGACAAAAAAAAGCTCCACACTTACATATGTGGAGACTAAAAAACTCCACACTTACCTATGTGGAGAACAAAAAAATTCCACACTTACATATGTGGAGAACTAAAAAACTCCACACCTTGTGTTGTAGGCAAACAAAAGAACTCCACACTTTCGTACGCGGAGAACAAAAAAACTCCACACTTTTTGGTGTTGACAAACAAAAAATATCCACGCTTATTTGTGTGAGAGAACGAACCAGATATTATTTATAATTATGCATATATTACCCTCTAGATTTTCATGTTTACATTATTAGTCCCTGTAGTATGCTACAAACAATACATTATAACCATTCAGAAATAATTCATTGCATCCATTCAAATTCAATACAGCTTATTCATGTTCAATACAGCTTATTCAGAAATAATTCTACATACAGATTATTCATGTTCATACGAAAACGTAAATATTATTCATGTTCATGCATATAACCAGAATGAACAAGTACAAAGATTTTTTGACAAAGTTTATAAATTCCAATGGAATGGTGAAATACGCAAGAGCAATTCCAATGGAAGGATCCATCGTCTATGAAGCGCATCTACGAGAAAAGAAACCAATATAAGTTAATTTTCAATTACTAAAAATTTATCAAAAAACGTTCATACGAGAATAAAACGAATGAATAAACTAGAATAAACTAATATTGACATGAAGCAAGATTTCCGCTGGACTTTGAGTACGGGAAAAAGAACAAAGTTGAAAAGCAGTCTTAAAGTATTAGCACCTGAACCAACTTTAACAAGGTATTATTACCCTAAAAGGCAACACAACCGTAGGTTGCCTCTTTTCACTAACTCCATCATGTTTAAAATTCCATTTGTTTTGCAAGGTGCGCATGCCTACTGTTAGAATTTACACTTCCACAACAGGTCTTGAATTAAGATGCTTAATCTATGGCGACTGGCTGATCACGGGGTTGTTTTGCAAGGTGCACATGCGTGAGCAGTCATTCTTTATCATATGCTTAATGAACTTAAGTTACTAACCTAGAGAACGTAATATTCCAAAGCCACACCATACCCTACCAGCCTATCCTAGCGCATGTAATATTCCATTTTGCTTATCAATGAATTAAAATGATCAATAGTATGCACCATATCATTATAATTAACACAAAAGCGTACCTGATTAGCGATGATGTAATGGATGTGACAATGTTCTGACTTGACTACTCGCAGTCTCCATGTGAAGCACCAGAGAGAGTGTCTGATTTACTATATATACTCGAAAATGCAGTTTTAAAAAGTTGAAGCTCTCCCATAAAATGATTCATTTGCTTGCTTAGACATTCTAGCTGCTTACTCTGGGTTTCATTACTCTTACTTAGAGATTCGATCTTCTTGCTTTGTGATTCATTCTTCTTACTTAGAGATGCTATCTGCTTGCTTTGGGATTCTAATTTCTTACTTTGTGATTCATTTTTCTTACTTAGAAATTCAATCTGCTTGCTTTGGGCTTCAATTTTCTTACTTTGAAAATCAACTTTATCCAATAGAAATTTCTTTTCACCGGATATTGCGTCACCCCTCATCCTACTGTACTCAATACCAAATTGGGAAACTTGTGATTTTTTCACTCCAACCCCGTGTCCAGTCACTCTCCCAGGCCTAAGTTTTTGTATGATATCCCTTGTAATTTTTGCTTCAACTTCAGGATCCACAGGTTCAGAACCACCGATAGCAGAAGTCTTTTCTTCCAATTCTCCTTTTGCTTCAACCTAAAACAATGAATGAAATTTCACTTAATAAAATCACTAGTGAACCAAAGGTAGTAAACAGATAAGCTTTAGAAAAACAAGGAATTTGGAACAAGTCATCTTTCCAATCCTGGTCGGGTTTATCCCATCTTATTTACAGAAATCAACATTGCAGAAACTACATAGCACGTCACATTACTGTTCCCTTAATTGTGAAAAAACCAACCCGTACACGTTTAACCCATGTAACCAAGACTTGATCTGTGTGACCTGTACAAGATCCTTCTACCCGTTTATTTAATAATTCAAAAACGTTGGCTAGGCCAGTGGGTCCAAAACAGGCTGGTGGGTCACACAGGTCTTGAATAGTACGGGTTAAAATAAGTAAACACTATAGATTCTTATTTGATTTCTAAATGGGATGGATGTTGGCTTGGTCAACACGAACACGACCTATGGATCTGATTAGGTGGGTCGACTCTATTGTGACCTGGACCTAACCCGTTAGACTCAACTCTAACCAGTTAACTTCATTTCTTGCTGACGATTGACACCTTATAAAAGTGTGCACCTTTTTCTCAAATGTTAGAACCCAACTGAAAATCAAGTTTATTCTAAGAGTATCTTTCAAAAAAAATGTTTATTCTAAGAGTAGTGTGCATACATAATACCAAGTACAAAGTGAATGTGCAACAAGAGACTAGAAATCAACATTGCAGACATAATACATAGCATGTCAACCTTCTCACCTCTAAATTTGGAAATTCAGTAGTTCAAGTTACGTATTTAAATGATTTAACAGGAATACTAGTTTAGCTTGAATACATACCATAAGCTTTCCTGATGCTTCGGTAACAAATGAACCCGCCCGCGTTGTATGAGCAAGCCAAAAGAACATAACGTCTTTAGGATCTTCATTGTATAAAACTTTCTGCAAATTAAACAAAAAAAACATTAATAATTGTACCACAACAAGATAAATAATGGGTTATAACTTTCTTAAAATAAAACTCACGTGTTCATCTCTTTTCCATGCAAAACTACGAGCGCCAGTAGTATGAATATGAACCTGGCCACCTCTTGCTCTCTTCCCGTTAAATGACATTTTCTACATTTCATTTTATCGTAATGCATGTTAGTAATAAATTAGTTTGTAAAAACAAAAGATAAAACGATGTCTACCTTTGTTGCGGGTGCTCTAAGATTACTCTTAAACATTTGCCACTGGTGATCCATAAAGTGTTCGGGAGCCTCTATTAAATCGAGTGCTAGCAAAAGGTATTGTTCGTCATATTCCATCTCTTGTTCACCATCTTCGACCATGTTATCAGCTTCATTTAGTTCATCTAGTTTCTTAGCAGCTAATCCAAACAATTTCAATTTTTACCTATACTTCAATGTCCTAAACTTAACGTCCATAATTTTGAAAATGATATCGTCCATAGATTCCCTTTCAGGTATGCTAAATCTAAACTGAAAAAGATACCAAACAAAAAAAGTGAGTAAATAAGCAAGATCGTCATGAATAATAAAAAGAAGTGTGCGTAAAGAAAAATTACCCGGAGTTCAAATAAAAGCCTGACACCACAACTTGTTTTGCAATGTTTCCAGTCCTTGGAATCAGGAGGGCACAACTTAGGTTCTTTCAGAAGGAAGGTCATGAATCTTCTACAAAGATTTCCGGCGGCTTTGATTAGTTGATTCTTCTCATTAACATAGACCAAAATATTTTCGCCTTCTTGTAGTTTATACACTTGTTTGCATGTCATTTTTTTATCCTCAAAATCATTCCATGCTCATCTAAATGATCGTAGCCCATTATTAACGAAAAATTTTATACGTCTTAGCCAATTATTAGTCACCAAATGTATTTGACATACCTATTAATTCAACCTCGTACAACAACCTCTTCTCATACTCATCGACTAAATTAACTTCATCTTGTTCATTATCTAAAAGCGAAGAGGACGATGCCGAGGCCTGGTGCAAAGTTGGCTCATATTGAACTGGGTAGGATTGAAAGGATTGTGATTGAGTAGAAGATGACGTGGGTGCAACATTTGTAGACTGATTAGTTTGGAAAGGAGGACGGCCATGGGTATTGAGGAGAGATGACGATGACAAAGAGTTTTGGTATATAGTAGTTTTGAAAGGAGGACGAACATGGGTATTAAGGAAAGATGATGATGACAAAGAGTTCTGGTTAATAGTAGTTTGAAAAGGAGGTTCAACATTAGTGTTAAGGAAAGATGACGAGGATGAAGAGTTTTGATGAACAGTAGAAAGAAAAGGAGCACGAATGGATGTGTTAAATAAGTATTCATGTGATTGATTGGGCATTGGAAAAAACGAGGACTGTTTTTCATGCTCATTGTAAGGCACAGTTGACTTTATTGGATATTTTTGTGGTTTATTTTTAGAATGTTGCTGCATATTTTTTTTAGATTTCAACATCTTCTAGGCTGTTTCAACACAAATATATAGTTAACATAAATCAGATACTATATAGTTAATATTAAGATATGCATGTACGAGTACTAATTATAATACTAATTACCAATTGTTATCTATACAGATACAAAGTACAACAGTAAACATACCTATGTATAAATGTATCTTACATGATAACAGCTTTTATAAAGTACATCAGTAAACCCCCATCTTGCAACCGCATTTTCACTAATTATTACACCAATAACCTTCAAATAAGCTCCTTTTTTTATTAACTTATTATATCTTGAAACTAAATTTGGCTTACAAGCTCATGGTTGAATCAGTATAGTATGAACAGATGCCGAGTTTTATACTTTTGAGTCGTGAGATTAAGTCCTAACGTGAGATTAATTCAAAGTTTGACATATAAACATATTATGCATACCAATCAATCAATCAACAAATTCGACAACTATACTAACTACTAAAACAAGTCACTTGTCCAAACAATCAAGATTTTCGTCAGTCTATTATAATATCTTTTCAAGTATACCTTAGTTTATTCACAATTAATAACAAAAACATGTTGTGACCCAGAAGTGTTTCGACCCATCATGTTTTGACCCGAACTTATCTAAAGACTAATATTTTTTTTTTTGGGGTAAAGGGGACTATCCCCGGTAAAATATATCTAAAGACTAATATTAGGCTTTTAAACATTAAATAATATCTAAAGATCAATATTAGCAATACAGAAATGAGTAAGGAGCGATGAATAACCAAAACAAGATGACTAAAGTTGGTCTTCAAAAGCTCTTTAATATATAACTGCCTTCAATCCTCTCTGCGAAAATTTAACAATCAAGACGTCTCTCTACAACTACCATAATCAGAAAGCAAAAATACAAATCTTTTATTTTTAAATAAGCATAAAGGAATCACATATTCAATTAACTACAATACATATTGTTCGCAAGAAAAAATCACATATTACTACTCATTAATTACATCAAGCACTTAGTCTCATTATTTAAGTAAAAAAACAATGTTACTACTCATCGCCTTCTGCTATAATATTTGTTCTACGCCAAGTTGGTGTCTCATTAACATCATCAAGTATTGGAATAGTACATGGAATGCATTGGGTATAAGAGTCAAACTCATCTTTATTTTTGTCGGAGCCCATGTCATATATATCCCTCGGCTTTGTTAGTACCACATGTGACCATCCAACATCTCTTATATCATCTATGTAGAAAACTTGTTTAGCTTGAGAAGAAATTATAAAGGGATCATCACTCAGTTTCTCACCGGTATGTACCAATGGCCTTGAAAAATTTACAAGAGGAAACCCATACTTATCTTTCTTTAACCCCTTTGAAGGTCGAATATCAACCCAATCACATTGAAAAAGCACAACTTTGTATCTACCAAAATAATCTACCTCAATGATTTTGGTAAGTTTTCCATAATAATGTCCGACTTCCACGGCTACCATGACCCCTGAATTTTGGGTCTTCTTAAGCTCTTCTCGCTTCTTTGTAAGGAACCTATAACCATTAGTGATGAACCCGTTAAACTTTTTAGCAATAACTTTTGGACCAATAGCGAGGGATAACACTTCTGCATCCGATTTGTTCTTTTCTAGTAAGGGAACCTACCATTGTTTAATGCTATTGTTAGTTTATGGACATTTTAGATGCTTATAATATAAGAACTACAAAAATGTAACCTGGTTATAAAGCCACTATAGAAATTCCTCAACAAACAACTTTTCTATTTTCTTCGAGTCCAAAAGTCGGCCCCTAAGAGCTTGTTGTTCAAACAAAAAATGACTACAAGACAAAGATCACAATTTTATACTTCAAAAAGCTTTACTTAATAATTATAAAATAGCTATATTTATAAAAGTTTACTTACTTGCGAAAAGGTTGAATCTTTCTATGGTTTAGTAACACATAGTGTAACACCCCATTTTGATAATGGAATGTCACGCGTAATTATGGCGTGTCATCAAAGCATACAAGGATAAATGTCTAAAACATTACATGACCATAGGGATAACCGGAATCAAACATAGGTTCCCAAACATAAGCCCAAAACATAATAAAGCAAAAGAAATGAATGAAAGACTAAACAAGCATAAATATATGAAGGCAAAAAGGAAAGAAGTCTCTAGCAGCTTCCATCCTATGCACGTCCTTCAAATGCTCGCGTCCTTCCTAGGGTACCTACCGTTTTGGGACATGGAAAGGAAAGTAACGGCTGAGCAAAACGCTTAGTGCACTGATATAGACATAGTATAAATGACTAAACATAATGATGACTTAATAGCAGCGGAAATGTATAAGTCCTGGAAAACCTGGAACATGTTCATAAAACTGGTTTTATAGTTTGAAAAGCCCTATGTTTATCTTATGAAAACTGTTTAACATATTTACCATTAGCCAATATAGGTCATGAAAATCCACCGTGCATGAATACTTGGAGGGGTTACCTCATCATGCAAATTAGAGGGGTTGCCTCTAATTTAATATACTGGTTTTGGGTAGGAGGGATCAGCTCCTTGTGAAGGATGCAAGGCACACACCACATTCACACTGAATGATCTGCTGAAAAACATGTAACTAGGATGCACCCATACGCCCCACATGATAAATATAATAACATGGCCAAAAGCTGAAGGGACGCCACGAGCAATCACTCCGCCGTGGTGAAGTCATAACACCAGTGCCTCTAGTGTTATGGTTATGGTACCTCCATAACTAGGTGAAACTGGTCATGCATGTATATGGCTATAGGTATTCTAAATTAAACATAAGCAAATCAAACATATAAACTTATACTACGAGAAAACAGTTGGCTGCATACGGGGAATCCTAATAAGGAAAGAATGTGCATACTGAAAGGACGGGAATCCGTACCTTATGTCCAGTGAACGAAGAAGACGAACGGAAGAGAGTCCTACTTCGGTATCACTAATGCTACATAAATACATACGTGTATAAGTACCTGATTACTAAATACGTAACTGGTTTTATGTCATGTCTTAGCTTATTTTATACGTTCATGTCTTACTGTTTTAAGCTTTATACTGTGTTTATCTTATATTCTGTCTATTCTGATTAAGTATTACTTGTATTTCATGTATTATTATACTTACTGTGTAATAATAAGTAACTTTCTAAAAATAGCAGGTTTCCTAAAATAGAAAGTTTCCAAAAATATAAAGTTACCAAAAATAGAAAGTTTCCAAAAATAGAAAGTTTCCAAAAATATAAAGTTTCCAAAAATAGAATTACTGCTTAGAATAGATAAGTTTCTAAAAATAGAAAGTTTCCATAAATAGATATAAGCTGGTTAAAATAGCTAAATATATAAGCTTAAGTGTTTTCCGTTTATTATTCTAAGTCATGTAGTTATAAAGTATAGTTTATTAATTATTCCATGTATTTTAAATAAACTATAGGTTAAAGCATTTAATTAAATATAATGTCATTTAATTAAATAAAAATATAAATACTTAGGTTAAAACATGTATTATCAATTATATTAATATAACCTAAGTCATGAGAATTAATTAATTATAGGTCATGGTTTTAATAATTAATTAATTATATAGTCTAATAATAAAAACTTAGGTTTAAAATCCATGTATTATTAATTAATAATAATAAACCTAAGTCCATGCTTTATTTAAATTAATTATCTAGCTTATTAAATTAATTTAATTAATCTTGTAACAAATAATCTTGTAATAATAAGTCATGTTTTATTAATTTAATTTACCTTGTAAATTAACATACATGTTGAAGCTAATAACTTGTAAAATAATAATCCGTAACCATGTATTATTTTATTAAAACGCGTCGTAACTCAAACCCGTGGAAATGTGTTGTTTATATATATAAGACGAACCAAACAGCCCCTTATATACTGGTTATTAAACTCACTGCCAAACGCACCCATAAGTCTGTCTTAAACCCAAAACAAAACAGCCCCCTTCACTGCCAGTTTCCACCGGCAGTGGTGATGGTGCCACCGGCAACAGCCAGTTCCCCCTACCTGGGTTTATTTCCCACCGAGACCTGGGTGGCCTCGGTTCCCACTGCCTGTACAAACACCCCTGTAGGGTTCCTACTCTTAGTACGAAGCACACCCCTGTTGGGGTTTGTGTTTCCCCCGTCTGACCAAAAACCCAGCCAACACCCAATCTAGGGTTGCGGCTGGTGACTGTTTTACCACCGAGACTCCTATGAGTCCTGGTTTGTGTGCCCCACGAACACAGCAACCAATCAACGACATCCCCCATTTAATCTATCATTAAACCCACGTTTTAACATGTTTTAAGAAATCTGTATTCGTAATCTTTAAAACCAAAAGAAAAAAAATTAACACGGGATGGAATGATACCTAGTTTTGCGTGTTAGGGTTTAGGATAATCAACACAAATTTAACCCTTGTTCTTCTAGGATCAAAACCCTCGATCCTTTCCTTGATTCTTGGTTGTTGGTCGCGGCAGATAAGAAAGAAGAAACAAACTGGCGGCTGTTTTTCTTTTTTAGGGTTTCCTGTGTTGTTTGTTTGTGTCGGCAGAAAGAAGGAAAACAAAATAAAACAAGCACCCCCGTTTTATTACTATACAGGGTCGGTTTAGGGTCTTTTCTTCTTGGGCCACGGCCCATCTGCCTTCCCTTCCCCTTCTTGTCCAAAAGCCCGAAACCACCTTATCGTTCTTTGTTTTAATTAATTCGCGACTAGCTAAAATGTTACGCGTAATCATGTCTTTTGTTATGTCGTGTATTTTCATAGTTATCGTTATACGTGTTTAAACGTAAATATTATTTACGTGGTTACTTGTCGCGTTAATTAATTATACCAAATATTAATCGTGTTAAATATTATCGTCGTACGGTTTAACTGTCGTGAATTATTATTATTGTGGTTTTATTTATTCTACGTAAGTTCATGTCGTATATTAGTAATAATTATAATATACGTATTTATTTACCGTACGTAATAATATACGTAACTACTTGTCGCGTCTATTTATATACGCGAAGCTCATGATAGATGTTCGTGATTATTTGTTCGTGATTATATTCATTATTAAAATAATTATCATGTGTTTCTACGTAGTAAATACTTATCGTGTTCTAACACGTACGTAATACTTAAAATTCTATACGTGAACGTAAACATGCTATAAAAGGAAAGTTTTAATCTAGTACGCACGATCTAATGGGTACTATTCATGGTAAAATCATGCGGGTTTTACAACTCTTCTCCCCTAAAAAGAATAATTCATCCCCGAATTATAGATAACGTAAACTGAAAGGGAATGTAAGATAAATGAACGTGCAGGTGACACGGTAGAAGGAACGTGGAACGTGACATGTCCTGAAAGGACATATCTAATTTCTAAGAGAAAAACGGATAAGAAGTCCGTATGGACTTGTCCGTTTCCAAGTGGCCTCCCTCTTGGAACGGTTCCTTCACAAGATCTTGGCACTAATGATAAATCTTGGTCCTCCTGACCTTGACTTGGAATACGAAGAAGTTCTTGGTTATCAACGTAAGGTAGATCCCCTAAATTTGACCGAGGGAATAAGAATTAAGGACAACTAAAACGTTATTGTGCAAAACACTCTAACTTAACTGATAATTAGCAACGATGCGCGAGATATAAAGAAACGTAGTACGTGAAAAATTTTGAACGTGATACGTGAAAAATTTTGAACGTGATACGTGGAAAATTTGAATGTGATACGTGGAGATTTGGTGAGTGTAGTATGAGTAAACATATCGTGATCCATGATACGTGTAACATATCTTGATCATGATATGAGGAACGTGGAATGAACATGACATGTGACACATATCGTAAACATAGAATATGATGGCGGTAGCGCCAAACGCTACAAGGTGAGACATAGAATATGACGAGAAACGTCTATCTTAGGATAGGGAGTTATACTAAACTTGGGTCTGGTCTCTCAAGTTCTTGCAAACTTCCCAGAATGAGAAAGAAAATGAACGTAAAATCGTAAGCCAAGATGCCATCATGAATGTGAATGGTGTCATGAATGCGAGCATGAAAGCAAGTCGTGGAATTAGAAAGAAGACGTGAAGTAAATAAGGAGCACAATTGCAAATCTTTGTCTGACCCGATAACTGAGGGATTGCCAAGTGGTCGGATGAGCCTTGGCTGGAACATGTCTGATCAATCTGTTGGTTCTGAAATCCTTGCAGATGTAAGGATTCTACAAACTTGATCAAACTGTTTACAATAAACAAGATGGCATCATGCTTCTTCTGAGTTTGCGTTAAACTGGTAACCAAAATCCGTGGAGGTCTTGTCCCATTTCAATTCACAACTTCAGATGATGAAAACATCCCAGTCTGTTGGTGTCCTATCTTAACCTGTTGGTATGTCAGGTACTTAGATATGAACGTAACTGTATCTTGGTTCGTAGAACTTGATACATAGGAGTTTGCGAAACTCCGAGTCTCTGAATCTAGACTTCTCCTAGCGTAGGATTTTCTAGAACACCTAATGTAGTGTAGGGTTCTCTCCTTTACGCATAAGCTGATTTATGGTAAGATTAACCGTAGAAACCCATGTGATTCAGCGTGTCACTGTAATCAAACAGAACTGATATTGGAAATTTTTCTAGGGTAAAATTTCTCTTGTCAAAGAATTTGCAACATAGTGCAGATATGGTCTTCCTGTTCTTCTCTAGGCTTAAAGGAAATCAGGTTATCCTCAATGAAAACACTGATGAATTTACTATGAGTTCATGGAAACTCATTCTTATAATGCCGTTGGAGCATTGATGAGACTAATTTAAAATCATAAATCTAGCATGACCGAGTCATGAACGAATAAGCAGTCATGGACATGTCCTGCTCTTTAAATCGTCACTGTTGGCAGCATGATCATGAGTTCGATCTTGGAAAAGTGATTAACACTATAAGGTCGATTGGATATGTTGCCAATACGTGGAGGAGAATAACGGTTATGAATGGTGATTTGTTTAAATCGACGGTAGTCGACACATAATCTCATGATACCGTCCTTCTCCTTGAAGGTTCTTCTAGAATATATGGGAAGATTTTGGAATAATCAACTGGCTATGCGTAAAAGGACTTAAGTAGTCGTGTCTTACTAACAGCTAGAAAATTTTAGCGACCATGGCTAACAACGCACATGCTTGTAAGCATAGATAATTTGTACAGATTTTCCTGATGGAAAATCAAGCTGAATGTATTCAGGATCCTGAACATTACCGTACAAAATTATGAATCGTAGCATGGTGTGCTATTCATAGTCCATAATTAGGATAAAATTCATCTCGTGTCTGTCCGAGGAAATGCGTTAGCAGCTTGGATCTCATCATTAAGCTGAAGGAAAACCTTCGTATACGTGGGAATACGAAAGGCGTCCTTCATGGTCATGAATATATGAAATATAGGTGCAAGAAAGGAAAGTGACATCGGCAACGTGACAGTTCTCATTGATGCACCGGTAATAGTATTGAAATTCTTGTGGCCTGATTAATACATGGCACAACAAAATAGATATACCCTTGGAGGGTACCCTGAATTTCTTAGAAATGTTTCATAGTTGGACGTGAGTCATGTGTCTTGACTCGTGTCTTGGAACTATAAGCATGACATATGTCTTGACAGGTGTCTTGACATGTGTCTTCCGAAAGTATACGTGAGACATGCGTCTTGACTGATGTCTTGACATGTGTCTCGAGACGTAAAACAATAGAACTACAATATTAGGTTATTATGCCAGACTTGGCGGATCGGTTGGACTACTGATCCTTTGTATGTCTGATCACGTCCGCGGCCGGAGCCTCGATTGCGATTTCTAGGATAGTTCTGTCATAGTAGTGGTTACTATCATCCTGTCTGTCAGTTCTATGATGGTCATTCTCATGACCGTGATTCATGTAACTATTCATCTGAGTGGCCAGATGGTACCGGTTTGCACTCATATGACTGAAATGACAGCCGAATGACGTGTGACATGTAACTAAGAATTAGGGACAATGATTGATGGAAATCGTCTGATGGTGAAGCATCTTCTCGTCCAATTGCTTTGCTCTGACGCCTTTGTCTTCGTCTTGTAAGATCTCCAGGTTGTGAACAGCATCAGCATCTCATAGCGTCTCCAACATCAGCAGCATCAACCTTTGGTAACATCTCCAAGCTATGAGCGGCATCAACAATTTGTAGAGTATCAGCAAGTGGAAGTACGCACATGGGATAAGGTACATGGAGTACACATGGAATGTACATGAAATTATCGGTATGGGGTCGATCATTTGTCATGATTTAAGGAAAGCATATCGGTTAAACGGTTAGGAAAACCATCATGATAACCTATCAGTATTAGCATAGACATCATCTGGTTATATCGAGAAACGTTAAAGTGTGGTTACGCAAAATTCAACGATGATTTGCCTGACAGCATGATTAATGAAAACCAACCATGACTATCATGAAAGCAGGATTCAATGAAATCCAACAATGCCTTGCATGAAAACATAAATAACAAAAGAGGCGTAAGACATAACCAACATGAAGATGGAATTATCATGAAGAAACATGAACAATTCAACATGAAGGAGTGTATAACATAATCAGCATGAACTGAAGTTAACCATGACAGTATGAAAACATACTTGACATAAAAACATATTATCTTATGAGGGGACATGAAAAAAATTTATGCCAATAAATCATGAGAAAAAATTTATGCATGAAAAACAGTGCATGAATGCGTAATGTAGTTTATAAAAACCTTTATATGTGCGAGGGGACGCCTATGGGTCGGTCCCAAAACAAAAGACATGGCGAGGGGACGCCTATGGGTCGGTCCCAAAGTTAAAAGTTTCGATAAAAGCACATGCGACTAAATAGGGCCAGTCCTGTACCAACCATTACTTAGTCATAATCCCCGTAACAATGATACATAAAACATAAATAAATGAAACTCATCTGTCAAAACTTATCAAAAAAAATTTATGTGGCTAATTATGAACTATTGAGGTTCAATCCACATAGTCACAGTTCACGAGGAACGTCATGCATGAAACAATGACACGTAACTAAATATGAATGGCGGTTGTCCATCCATATTAGTACAAGAATATCGATGAAAACATCAAGGTTAAAACCCTCAAGGTGCTGAAAATATCATGGTTAAAACAACAATGCGCTGAAAACATCAATACGTAGAATAACAAACGTTGGCTTAGGAAGCTTCTGGTGACTACCCACTAGCCACAGGTCGAGTTTTAGAGCCTACAGGTTGAAGCCTTGGCTCTGATACCAAAATTGTAACATTCCATTTTGATAATGGAATGTCACGCGTAATTATGGCGTGTCATCAAAGCATAGAAGGATAAATGTCTAAAACATTACATGACCATAGGGATAACCGGAATCAAACATCGGTTCCCAAACATAAGCCCAAAACATAATAAAGCAAAAGAAATGAATGAAAGACAAAACAAGAATAAATATATGAAGGCAAAAAGGAAAGAAGTCTCTAGCAGCTTCCATCCTATGCACGTCCTCCAAATGCTCGCGTCTTTCCTAGGGTACCTACCGTTTTGAGACATGGAAAGGAAAGTAACGGCTGAGCAAAACGCTCAGTGCACGGATATAGACATAGTATAAATGACTAAACATAATAAAGACTTAATAGCAGCGGAAATGAATAAGTCCTGGAAAACCTGGAAAATGTTCATAAAACTGGTTTTATAGTTTGAAAAGCCCTATGTTTATCTTATGAAAACTGTTAAACATATTTACCATTAGCCAATATAGGTCATGAAAATCCACCGTGCATGAATACTTGGAGGGGTGACCTCATCATGCAAATTAGAGGGGTTTCCTCTAATTTAATATACTAGTTTTGTGTACGAGGGATCGACTCTTTGTGAAGGATGGAAGGCACACACCACATTCACACTGAATAATCTACTAAGAAACATGTAACTAGGATGCACCCATACGCCCCACATGATAAATATAATAATATGGCCAAAAGCTGAAGGGACGCCACGAGCAATCACTCCACCGTGGTGAAGTCATAAAACCAGTGCCTCTAGTGTTATGGTTATGGTACCTCCATAACTAGGTGAAACTGGTCATGCATGTATATGGCTATAGGTATTCTAAATTAAACATAAGCAAATCAAACATATAAACTTATACTACGGGAAAACAGTTGGCTGCATACGGGGAATCCTAATAAGGAAAGAATGTCCATACTGAAAGGACGGGAATCCGTACCTTATGTCCAGTGAACGAAGAAGACGAACGTAAGAGAGTCCTACTTTGGTATCACTAATGCTACATAAATACATACGTGTATACGTACCTGATTACTAAATACGTAACTGGTTTTATGTCATGTCTTAGCTTATTTTATACGTTCATGTCATGTTTTACTGTTTTAAGCTTTATACTGTGTTTATCTTATATTCTGTCTATTCTGATTAAGTATTACTTGTATTTCATGTATTATTATACTTACTGTGTAATAATAAGTAACTTTCTAAAAATAGCAGGTTTCCTAAAATAGATAGTTTCTAAAAATAGAAAGTTACCAAAAATAGAAAGTTTCCAAAAATAGAAAGTTTCCAAAAATAGAATTACTGCTTAGAATAGATAAGTTTCTAAAAATAGAAAGTTTCTATAAATAGATATAAGCTGGTTAAATAAGCTAAATATATAAGCTTAAGTGTTTTCCGTTTATTATTCTAAGTCATGTAGTTATAAAGTATAGTTTATTAATTATTCCATGTATTTTAAATAAACTATAGGTTAAAGCATTTAATTAAATATAATGTCATTTAATTAAATAAAAATATAAATACTTAGGTTAAAACATGTATTATCAATTATATTAATATAACCTAAGTCATGAGAATTAATTAATTATAGGTCATGATTTTAATAATTAATTAATTATATAGTCTAATAATAAATACTTAGGTTTAAAATCCATGTATTATTAATTAATAATAATAAACCTAAGTCCATACTTTATTTAAATTAATTATCTAGCATATTAAATTAATTTAATTAATCTTGTAACAAATAATCTTGTAATAATAAGTCGTGTTTTATTAATTTAATTTACCTTGTAAATTAACATACATGTTGAAGCTAATAACTTGTAAAATAATAACCCGTAACCATGTATTATTTTATTAAAACGCGGCGTAACTCAAACCCGTGGAAACGTGTTGTTTATATATATAAGCCGAACCAAACAGCCCCTTATATTCTGGTTATTAAACTCACTGCCAAACGCACCCTTAAGTATGTTTTAAACCCAAAACCAAACAGCCCCCTTCACTGCCAGTTTCCACCGGCAGTGGTGATGGTGCCACTGGCAACAGCCGGTTCCCCCTGCCTGGGTTTATTTCCCACCGAGACCTGGGTGGCTTAGGTTCCCACTGCCTGTACAAACACCCCTGTGGGGTTCCCACTGTTAGTACGAAGCACACCCCTGTTGGGGTTTGTGTTTCCCCCGTCTGACCAAAAACCCAACCAACACCCAATCTAGGGTTGCGGCTGGTGACTGTTTTACCACCGAGACTCCTATGAGTCTCGGTTTGTGTGCCCCACGAACACAACAACCAACCAACGACATCCGCCATTTAATCTATCATTAAACCCATGTTTTATCATGTTTTAAGAAATCTGTATTCGTAATCTTTAAAACCAAAAGAAAGAAAAATTAACACGGGATGGAATGATACCTAGTTTTGCGTGTTAGGGTTTAGGATAATCAACACAAATGTAACCCTTGTGCTTCTAGGATCAAAACCCTCGATCCTTTCCTTGATTCTTGGTTGTTGGTCGCGGCAAAGAAGAAAGAAGAAACAAACTGGCGGCTGTTTTTCTTTTTTAGGGTTTCCTGTGTTGTTTGTTTGTGTCGGCAGAAAGAAGGAAAACAAAAAAAACAAGCACCCCCGTTTTATTACTATACAGGGTCGGTTTGGGGTCTTTTCTTCTTGGGCCATGGCCCATCTGCCTTCCCTTCCCCTTCTTATCCAAAAGCCCGAAACCCCCGTATTGTTCTTTGTTTTAATTAATTCGCGACTAGCTAAAATGTTACGCGTAATCATGTCTTTTGTTATGTCGTGTATTTTCATAGTTATCGTTATACGTGTTTAAACGTAAATATTATTTACGTGGTTACTTGTCGCGTTAATTAATTATACCTAATATTAATCGTGTTAAATATTATCATCGTGCGGTTTAACTGTCGTGAATTATTATTATTGTGGTTTTATTCATTCTACGTAAGTTCATGTCGTATATTAGTAATAATTATAATATACGTATTTATTTACCGTACGTAATAAAATACGTAACTACTTGTCGCGTCTATTTATATACGCGAAGCTCATGATAGATGTTCGTGATTACATGTTCGTGATTATAATTATTATTGGAATAATTATCGTGTGTTCCTACGTAGTAAATACTTATCGTGTTCTAACACGTACGTAATACTTAAAATTATATACGTGAACGTAAACATGCTATAAAAGGAAAGTTTTAATCTAGTACGCACGATCTAATGGGTACTATTCATGGTAAAAGCATGCGGGTTTTACACATAGTGATGTGCTTGATTTAATGACTTCTGGTCAAGCTCAATAATATCAAGTTTTCCTAACTTGCGACCACTTGAATTAAGCATGTACATCTCCTTTCCAACAATACTTTCATCATTCCAAGGAGGGCGATTAAAGGGAGTTTCAACACCTTCAAAATATCTTGAACAGAAATTAAGGCGCTCATCCTTAATATAAGCTTCTGCAATTGATCCCTCGGGTTGAGCCTTATTTCGAACATATGACTTTAATAGCATCAGCTACCTTAAAGTTAATACATAGAGTTTTGGGTAATGTGTGCAAGTGAAATATTTATGTAGATAGCTTTTTAAGAAAAAAGTTATTACCGTTCCATGGGATACATCCATCTATAATGAACGGGTCCACCAAGTTTCGCTTATGATATCACGTGGACAGTTAAATGGACCATGATTGTAAAAAAACTAGGGGGAAATAATTGCTCCAACTCACATAATGTTTGCACAATGTCATGCTCCATTTTGTCTAGTTCACGCATATCAAGAACTTTATTACACAACCCTTTGAAAAATGAGCATAAATCAGAAATCACTTTCACAACTCGAGTTTGTGATCTTGAAAACATGCTACATCTCAAAGCAATCGGCAAAATATCTTGCATCAAAATGTGTCCATCATGACTCTTAAGGTTCATAATCTTACGATCCTTTAAGCTAACACCCCTTGAAATATTTGATGCATATCCGTCAGGTACTTTAAGATTTTTTAAAATCTGCAAGAAGTTGAGTTTCTCTACACTAGTCATAGTGTAGCATGCCGGGGGTAAGTGCGCTTTTTTGTTGGGACGATTTATAAGATGAAGCGCATGCCTAATACCCATTTCCATAAGATCCTTGCGACTATTTTCATTATCTTTAGTCTTCCCATCCAAATTTAGTAAAGTCGCGAGCAGATTATCAAAAACATTTTTTTCGATATGCATCACATCTAAGTTATGTCTAAGTAAATTATACTCCCAATAAGGCAATTCAAAAAATACACTTTTCTTTTTCCATAACTGATGCTCTCCATCGATATCTTCTTCTATGACATTCTCCATATCCTCAAATGCACTCTCGTCATTTCTTGCCTCTACTGTTTGAAGATGAGTATCGGTCGAGCAACATGCACCATCCCTTGTCCTATTTCTAGAGGAGTTATCTGACTTTCCATATTTAAACCTACCACCGCTTACTTGTTTCAAAATATCAGATCCGGTCAGTTGAGTAGGTGGACCCTCCTTCTCGATTGTACCATCAAACTGATCCTTTTGTAACCGATAAGTATGATTTTCCTTTAACCATCTACGATGTCCCATATAACAAAACTTCCTCCCATGCTTTAACCAAGTTGAACGAGTGGAATTAGCACAAACTGGGCATGCCACACGACCCTTAGTGCTCCAACCTGATAAGTTAGCGTAGGCAGGAAAATCATTTACGGTCCAAAGAAGTGAAGCTCTTAACTTGAAAGGTTGACTAGAAAAAGCATCATACGCATCCACACCCGCCCATAACAGTTTTAGCTCACGTATTAAAGGTTGGAGATAAACGTCAATATCATTTCCAGGTGCTTTCTCCCCTGGAATGATGAATGAAAGAATAAGGGATTGTTTTTTCATGCATAACCACAGAGGTAAATTGTAGGGAATCAACAACACGGGCCATGTACTATATCCTGTACTCATCATGCGAAAAGGATTAAACCCATCACTAGCAAGGCCAAGCCTAACACTACGAGGATCAGATGAAAAATTGGTGTGTCGAGCATCAAAGGCCTTCCAAGCAAGAGCATCCGCCGGGTGTCTTAACTTGCCATCTTTTGTTCGAACCTCCTCATGCCACCTCATATCCTTTGCTGTTTTTTCACACTTGTATATCCTTTTTAGCCTTGGAATCAAAGGAAAATAACGCAAAACCTTTTCTGGCTTATTAGACTTTCTAGATTTTGAACTCTCCCCTACTTTATCGCCTATACTAGATTTATATCTCGGAGCTTGGCATATATGAAATGACTGCTGATCTTTTCTCGTATCCCAATAAAGCATGCAATCGTTGGGACATGCATGGATTTTCTCGTAACCGAGCCCATGATCAGCGGTTAACTTTTTGGCCTCATTTGCAGAGGATGGTAACGACGTAAGATGAGGAAATGCATCCCTAAAAAGCTCTAGCAACATGGTGAAGCACTTATTAGATATGCCACCAATGCATTTTAGATGGTACAAGTGTAAAGTGAAGGACAAGTTTGAATACTTGCAACCTGGATATAATTCTTTGTCACATTCCTCTAAAAGCCTTTTGTATGGAATATCATTATCCTTACAACTTTGGGCAGGTTCTTGACTTTGAGAAGGTTCTTGATTAGACTCGTGGATATTCCCTTCGACCCTAGAATCACTTTCGTGTGTGTTATTCAAAGGTAAGGAACTTACACCTAAAGCATCACGAACCAGACCTCTTATGTCATCTTCACCGACAGAATTTTCATGCACAATACTTGGATTTAGATGAGAGAGTTGTGAAGGTATAGATTTTTCTCCATGAATTGTCCATGTTTTGTAACCCGGTAAAAATCCATATTGCAATATATCGGCATGAGTAGTATCTACCTTCACGTGCTTACACAAACAACATTTAAGGCACGGACATGCAATTAATCCTCTTATACTTCTAGCCCTAGCAAAATCTATAAAATACTGTACTCCATCTTTGAAAGTCTTACTTCCAATATCAGCATTGATCCAACTTTTGTCCATTAAATCAACTTACCTAAATATGAAAAACACACATGCTTCACTGTCAGTCAAATGAGAACAATAAACATGAAGTGTTTCTTCTTCTATGCAAACTAATGCTGATTTCAATGGCCCATCAACCAAGAGGTTGCAGGTCGGTCCATGTGCGGTATTAGGTGTAAAGATCCTATAAAATGGCCAAAGTTGTAGAACAAAAGTATCAGGTGTAAGGATCCTGTAAAGCGGGAAATGTATCCCTCACCAATTATCTCCCCTGTTTCTTTTGTCTCCTCCCTATATCCCTCACCACCACAAAATCACTAGTATTTTCCCTAAAACTTCCAAAGAAAGTACGTGTATACATTTGTTTCTGCCTATCTACATTTAGTTTTGCTTTTTGTTTCTGCCTATCTACATTCAGTTTTGCCTATCTACATTCAGTTTTGCTTCCTCCAACTAACACAATCCATACAACTCAGCAAGTGTTCTTGGCCTATCTACATTGAGTTTCTGGATGTTGTTGGACCCAAAACTTAAAAGCTTCACCTAAAATATGGAATACAAGTTTACTTAGTTGGTTGCCAGGTCTCTATCGACCCATTCCTGGTGCAAACAAGTATGTATAGACTTTATAACCTACACATGGTTCTCATTGATCACGAAAAAGGAAAAACAAATACTTATATGTTTGTACTAGTTTTTGTCATAATCTTTTGCTGAAACAAATCAGTTTAATGCCAAAACTTAGCAAGTGCTTATGTGCCCAAGTGTTCATGGACTCAACTTTGTGAATCCTAGCAGATATAGTTGAGTTACAAGTTATGCACGTACGTAACACAACGCATGCCGGGTTCTAACGTCGACAAACAGAAAACAAAATCACGAAACAAAGTTCATCCCATAGGAATAATATTTTCATCCCTCGCCTGGCGAGACCAATAATAGAGGCCTTTCGGAAAAGAGAAGTCTGGGATTTTTCGTTTGAGAATGCATGTCCTATAACCGATGTCTATGTCCGCCACCGGTTTCGAGTGATGATGTTTACGTATGGTAGTATATATATGTATGTATATGTAGAACATGTGTTGATAAATGAAGACGTGGTTTTATATTTCAGTAAGAAATGAAGATCTTGTGTAAAACTTTTAAGGTTTATAGTAATCACATCAGAGAATTTAAGTGTAAAGAAATGAAAATCTTGTGGTAAATATGACAGTGTTTAGAAAGGGGACAACGATAAGTTACAGAAATATTTAGGTACCGTCCGTTTAACTGAACAAGTCTATTTAATTATTAAATCAGCGTGCTACTGATCTACAAATATACTACCTAATTATAATTTAAATTTAGGTGAGGAGTATATATGGAGCGTGCTCGAGAAGTAAAGTACTTGGAGGGGCTGTTGAAAAATTTTGAAATCGATTTAACATCAATGGTGATATTGTTTCAATTAAAAAGGCCGTACTCTCAGGTTGTACAAAAACTCGATTAATACGTATGATACACACTTTTAAGGACACTTTCCTAACGTGACCCGTTTACTAGTTAATTGTGACCTTTTTACTAGTTAATGGGTCGTTTTGGATAGGTATGAACAGAACGGGTCTAATGGTCCTTTAAACCTATATTTTTAAATTTCGACCCATTTCCTGACCTTCAGATTCCCCTATCTTGCAAGTGCCACAATTCCACCTCTAACTGTGGGCGTGGAACCCGAGTGGCTTGAGGAGAATGAGATAGCACCTCATTATTATGAGACAAAATAATCGAGTGACTACATAATGTTTCCACGTATTACCTGGTATATTCCCATCTCGCTATGACGCTATCTATAGAATGATTGCTATACAAGAAGGATTGTTGTTAAGAGTCAAGACTCGAGAGTAGTGAACAGAACTAGACACTAACTGAGCATTTATGAAAATTTGTGGTTCATGCAATACTTCTATTTTGCATTTAGGATACAAACTTCAGATTTTTCAATCGGCATGTGATGAGATGGCATTTATACATGATCTCATCGTTCTTTTCGGGCTTTAAATGCATAAAAATGTCATAAAATACCATATATATGCTTGTGTTTGTTTACTTGTGTGTTTTAGGTATGGATATCGTGAAAAAGACAAAAGATCACAAGATACAAGGAAAAACGAACACGAGAAACGAAGCCATACAAAGAACCGGGCCCTAATCATGGAATTTTCATCAAATACCCTTGAAGACTTGAAGACAAACAAGATTGATCCTCAATGAATGAAGAAATGACACTTAAAACCCTTGTATATTAATAATTACAAGTTTGGTCCCTTAAGTTTGTCAAAATTGCAAAAAGGACCTTCAACTTTGAAGAAATGGCAAGTTTAGTCCCTCAACAAATTCAAATTGCCAACAATGGTCCCTCATAAAGTAGAAGACTCATTGAAGACCTTTGAAGATCAAATTGTCCAAGATTAGTCCTTGAATAATCACCAAATGACAAAAATTGCCTTTGAAACATCTTTATGGAAAGTTTGTGCCAAAATTGTCAAGTGATGAAAGTTATTATCAAAGGGATGCAAGTTTTAGGGCTGGAAATCTTTAAAAGCCAAAAAAACCAAAAACCAAGGACCAAAAGTGACAAAGCTGAAACATTTGAAAAAAAATGCGCCTAACACTTTTACTCCCCCAAAAAAACGGATCAATGGACCACTGTTCATCATTTTTACTTCCCCAGAATTTACCCTCACTTTTACTTGGGTAAAACCTAATTAAACCTTCACACACTTAATTCACACACTCACAAACCCTTCCCACTCCTAAAAACCTGCATCCCACTCATGTGCACCAAACCCCCAATTCCCCAATCCACCAATCACATCATTCCTTAGCCCCCAAGCATCATGACGTGGCTTAAATCAATGGCCAAGATTATTTGCTTCCTCCCAAAGCAAAATAAACGTCCAAGATCAAATGAGAGGACAAAATGCACTCAAAACCATTCAAGGGCACATTTGGGATTTTCTTATGATTAGGGTTTAGTTTTTTCTATTCTAGATTGTTCTTAGGACTCTATAAAAGGAGACCCAAGCTGTGGTGATCCCTTTGTTCCAGTTTTTAAGCTTGCACATGTAATACCTTTTTAAAGAAATAAAAAGTTTGGTTTTTGAAATATTCAAGTGTAATTCCTTTTTTATTGTTTTTAAAAGTTGAGTGTTGTGTTAAGCTTAATTCTGAGTTCCAAGTTTTAATTTTGGAGAAGTGATTTGTGTTTCAAAACTTGTTTTCAAGTTTTTGAAAATTGGAAAATTTTGGTGAGAATTGTTCTAAGGTTTGGATGTTAAGAAGTTTGGATTAATTAGTGTTTTAAAACGTATTTAAAAGGTTGGTTAAGGTTTTGAAAGTATTTTGGAAAGAAGAAAAAGGAAACATAAAAAAAAATATATATTGTTATATTATTTTGTTGTTTTCTTGTTTTGTGATTGCAATAGGTTGAAGGCTTGTTGATTTGGTTCAGCTCCAACCCGAGTTGGATTGGAGGAGGATTTTCATCCTCTAGGTTCTTGGATGTAAGAACCTTAGGTAAACTCCTTTTTCTTTTGAAAGTTCAAAAATAGCAAGTTGTATGATCTTAAGTGATTTGGTGATTAAGTGTGTTTATATTGCATGATTTGTGTTCTAGTGTGTATGTTTACATGTTAGATGCACTTGGAATCAATTTGGTAGCTTTTGTAAGCATGTTGGTATGTTAAAAGTTGGTTTTTAGATTTTAAAAGGGTGTTTGGCAACAGGTTTAAGCAGGACATCTAGATTTGTTTTGATAATTAAAAGGTGTTAGATTGCTTGTTTAGGGTTGATTAAGGTTATTAGTAAGTAGTTAATTAGCTTGGGGCAAGATTTGAACAAGTTTGTTAGGTTTTTAAGGAAAGAGTAAGTTAAAAATCTGCATAAGTGTTGTCCTATCTTTGGTGCATGATTTTATGAGTTTTGATTGTTGATTTTTGATTGTTTGTTGCTTACATTTACTTGTGCTTGACTCCTTGAGCTTCAACAAGCTCAAGGGTGCCCCAATTGATCCAAAATATCTCCAAACAAAGCTCATTACCAAGCTCCTCTTGGCATCACAAGTGCACAAGTGTGCACTTGTTTGGTTCATCAGAAAACAACCAGGCCACGTTTTGCATAGTCTTGCGCCGCAAGAACTACCTATTGCGGCGCAACTGAAGGAGCTGCAGATCTTGGTACTCCCGTTTCACTAGTTGCGGCGCAAGAAAAAAAAACGTTGCGGCGCAACTGGAGGAGTTACTGACCAAAGGTGCTATCGTTTCACTAGTTGCGGCGCAAGACACAAGCGTTGCGGCGCAACTAAGTGACAAAAAGGGGGGGTTTCAGGATTCGAACCCTGGTCACCACGTTCACACCACACCACACTCACCACTGCGCCCTAGGGTCTTTGACTACTAGGGAGTGGTTTTGTTTTTTACTTAACCTATTTTTCTTTTGTCTTATTTTAAATAAGCCATATCATTTTTCATTTTTCCTAGCTTATTCTTTAAGCTTATTTTACATTTCTTATTTTTCCTAGGTACGTTATAGCTTTTTTGATTTTTCAAAATTGGTTTCACATTTTTCCTTTTATTTGTTTATTTTCTAGAATTTAATTAATATACGTTTTTTATTAAATCATTAGAAAATACCAAAAATAGTTTTTATTTATAGGAAAAATAGTTTTTAGTTTTTAAAATATATTTTTGAGGTTTACATCTTATTTTGGTTTCAAAAACATTTATTTTTAATTTTATAATATTTTAAGGTTTTTTATAAACTTTAAAGATTTTTATAAAATTATTAAAAAAGGTTTAGGAGCTATAATTTGTGTTTTTCTCTTAATTATATTATTTAGGATTTTTAGAAATTTTTTATTTTAAATTTTAGAAACTTTTTATTTTTAGCATTATTTTAATATTATTTTATTAATTAATTTTCAAAATTTTATTTTTCTTTCTTTTTCATTATCCGTCTTTTCTTCTTCTCACCCCCATTCTTCTTAATATTAATCTCAAATAAATACAAGTTAATTCACAACACCAATACCTCCTCGAGAACGAACTCACTTTTAGGGTCATTCACACACGGTTTTCCTAAATCGTCGTGCACGCTTACCCTATTTACGCTCTTTGTTTTCCTAAACAAGAGTTGTATTTTACTACATCTATCAAAATGGCGCCGCTGCCGGGGAGGTGTGTCGTGTTTTAATTTGGAAAATTTTGTTTTTGATATTATCCATAATAATATTTGTGTTAAGTGGAACTCCCTTAACACGTATTATCGGTTTTCTCGGTTTTTCTTTGTGAATATTATTAATATATTGTATTAAGTATCACAACCAAAATACAATATCTCCAAAAGTGTGAAAACACAACCTTGATTCGGGATTTCATCACTCGATCATTGTATTCGAATCTCAAACAAAAAGAAAAGGCAAAAATAGATAAATACTTTCGAGAAGCTCGATTTTGAAAGATACGAACTATAAGGTGGGTATAAGGCGGGTATTATAAAATATACCCTAAGGAAAAAGGCTCTTAAGTGCTTCGCGCCGCCTCGTTTCCCCGCTTGCTTGTGAGTATTTTGAGATTGAAGGCTAATCGAGGGTTTTGCCGCCCAAAGTATTAATACGTATACTATATTTGCTTGGTTTTCTTTGTGATTAAACCCTCGTGAACAATTTGGTTTTCACCAAAGTTCTAAAGTCATTCGAAGGCGTTCACTCCACGTGATCGTTTTCATTCCTTTGAGGCTTCTTTAATCAAGAGTTTGATTCGAGGAGAGATTTTTGTAGATTGTTGTCTACGAAGATACACCAAAAACCAAAAAAAAATTAAATATCATCAAAAACACAAAAAAATTGAAAATCCATAAAACAACCAAAAAGAATCTTCTTTGCTCACCTCCCATTCTTCGTGAAGTTTATGATCACTCGTAATCAAGCAAAACGAGCTCGTAAACGTCTTCAAAAGCAAGCAAATCAAGGATCGTTGATTGTTGAAGAACCTCCAATTGTTGAACCTATTATAGAACAAGAAGTCGTAATGGCTAATCGTACTATGATGGAGTTGCTACAAGCACCCACCGAGGGTTTTGGAGAGGCCATTGTTATTCCCGCCATCCTTGCGGAGAATTTCGAAATTAAGACGGGTTTAATGTCGATGCTACAAGCGAACAAATTTCGAGGTCACGAGAAAGACAACCCGCATTACCATATTAGGAATTTCAACCGTCTCACCGCTACTAGCAAATTCAAAGATGTTCCACATGACGCCATTAAGATGATGTTGTTTCCATACTCGTTGGATGGACCCGCTAAAATTTGGCTCGAGAAAGAACCGCCAAATTCTATTTTGACATGGGCCGATCTCGTTTCTAAGTTTGTGAACAAGTTTTTTCCACCATCGAAAACAACACACTTAAAAAATGAGATTTCACGATTTGTGCAACGTAACAATGAAAGTTTTTCAATGGCATGGGAACGATTTAAGGAGATGTTACATGAATGTCCTCACCATGATTTTTCGGAATTACATCAAGTGGATACTTTTTATAATGGGCTTAATGATCATGAACGAGATTATTTGAATGCCGCCGCGGGTGGTAATTTTTTGTGCAAGACGACAAATGAGGCTTTACAAATCATTGAGAATCGATCTAAGGTTTATAGCCCTCGTAACACACCGAGTGTTGCCAATATGGGTTCGTCATCGTCGTCACAATCGTCTCGTGGTATTAATGCCTTACATGATGAAGCTAATGAGGAAAATCGGTTTTTTGATAGATTTGCTAATCTAATGTCCCATTGGAAGGCTCAAGAAGCTTCCAATTCCGCTTCGGTTAAAGCGGTTGCTAAGAGTTGTTTATCGTGTGGAGGAGCTCATGATTTATCCGAGTGCATTACCGCGGATGGTAACACTTCGAGTGCTTATGTAGCAACGGGAACTTACAACCAAAACGGCCAAGGTTCCCGCCAAAATCAAGCTCCACCAAATCAAAATGTTAACAATTATCGAAACAACAACCAAGGTAATTACCAAGGCAACACACGCAATTACAACAAAGGGAATTATCAAAGTGGGAATGGACAAATCTCTAATCAAAACCAAAACCGTGATTTTCAAAACACTACACAAGGTTTTCAAAATGCTCACACGAAAAATTTGCAAGGAGAATTTTTGGATTATGCAAAAGCAAATGATGCTAAATTTGATAATATGCAACGTGAGATGATTAGCTTAAGATCCGAGTTGAAAAACGAGCTTAAAAATGAACTTGCTAATGAACTTAAAACTCATGCAAATAAAATGGAAGGAAATGTCCAACGTCTTCAACAAAACCAACAAAAGATGGAATTAGGACAACATGAGATTAAGCAAGAGTTATTGAAAGCGGATGCTAGGCAATCAAAATTTGAGGACCGAATGGCTAAGATGTTCGAAGCAATCATGTGTAAGCCCTCTTCTTCGGGTGGTCTTCCTAGTGATACCATTGCAAACCCGAAGGGAGAAATGAAGGTTATTACTACACGAAGTGGTAAAACTTTCAAGGAACCAATCTCTCGTCCGAGTACTTCTACGGAGAAGGAAATCGAGAAAGAACCCGAGGTGATGGTCGAAAAGGAGCACATTACAATCCCACGAAGTACCGCTCAAACCACACCTACGGTTACACCAATACCAATTGTGGAACCCGAGATTCCAAGGCCGTTGCCTAATGACCTACCCACACCACCTTTACCCTACCCTTCGAGACGAAACAAAGAAAAAGCACAAGAAAGGAACAATTATCAATTTGAGCTATTTATGAAAATGTTTCGTGATTTGCACTTTAACATAAGTTTTGCCGATGCTTTAATCATGATGCCTCGATTCGCCGCAAACTTCAAAAGTATGCTTAACAACAAAGAGAAGTTACAACAATCGTCTAGTTGTTCATCGGTTTTTCTAAGCCGCATACCACAAAAAGTTGGTGATCCCGGTAAATTTTTGATTCCGTGTGCTATTCAAGATATGGAGGAATGCTACGCCTTGGCCGATCTTGGTGCGAGTATTAATTTAATGCCTCTCGAGATTTTCAAATCGCTTTCGCTTCCGGCTCTTACTCCTTCGAACATGTCCATCGAGATGGCCGATCATTCTACGATCATGGCATGTGGAGTAGCCGAGGACGTTTTTGTTAAAGTCGGAAAGTTTTACTATCCCGTTGACTTTATCGTTGTAGATATTCCCATCGATCGAAAAGTTCCTCTCATTTTGGGTCGTTCATTTTTGGATACATCAAGAGCACTTATCGATGTTCATGCTCGAAAAATCACCCTTCGTTTCAATGAAGAAGAACTTGTCATCAATGCAACACAAAACTCCAATCTTTCTCATGTATATTCTATTGCTACTTTAAACCATGGTGACTCGACCAATGTCATTTGCAAAGAATTTTCACCAAGAGTTTTAGGGAATGTCTCAAAAAACAATTTACCATTTCCTCCGCCGGTGGAGGTTATGAGTGCTAAGCCAAAGAAGAAACCATCAATACTTGAATCGAAAAATCCTTCGCCTCATCTCGAACATTCGTTCTTGAAAAGTGTTGATAAGTTGCCGGTTTCTACGGAAGATCTTTCGGATGATGAATATGTTGACCCCGATGGGGAGGTTTTCTTCGTCGATAAACGTTTTGAAAACTTGCCACCACCAAAACCAAAACGGTTTCAAAATGTGAGAATTTTTAGTGTGACTAACATCGTCTTAGAAACACCGAATATTTTCGACATAATCAACAAGGGTTTTCATAAGGAGAGTTTAAAAGATAACAAAGGAAAAGATCTTAAATGTGATTTAATTGATTTTTCTACAAATCTAACTCCGTCATCACCACGTGTTTTGAGTACTACAAACTCGTCTACTCCTTTTGACGATGTTTTGTGTGGTCTTAGTATGGGGGAAGCCCCTTATGTTCCCTCATCCTTGTCCACCGAGGACGAGATATTCGATCCCGGAATTTCATGTAAAGGGAAATCTCGGTCTTCCACCGATGCAATAAATGGAAACTATATCTATTTGCTTGGTGCGAGTCTACCTCGAGTAGCTCAAACGTTTGTCTTACCAATTGTCTCACCCTTCTACTTCTCATCTATTTTCTTCAAACTCTTTGAGTTTATGGCACATGTTCAAGTGGTGTTGAATTGTTTTTTCCATAAGAACGAGAACGCCATCTTCGACCCCGGTATTTTGCATCATCTAAGGACTTAGTCCTTTATACCGGTTGCTTTTTGGGCCTTGTTTATCATGTAAGCCCCATCAAAAATTTGACCACACCATGATATCCCTAAATGTTCACATTTTGAGGGGATCGAGTCGAGCTCATGACTCGGTAATCAAAAACGAGGTGCCTCGTGGGGGAGATCCCATGCTTATCTTTATGCTTTATGTTCACTAATAAGGGGACTTGTACCCTTCCAACTCGTTGTCTCGTGGTTGTTTGTGATTGTGTTATCTAGATCATCATCATCGTCTACGATTGAAGACTCTCGTGTTCGTTTACGTGAGCCTCCATCGTTCGTTTGAAGAAGTTTTTCACGATTCCATGACATATCCTTTATTGTTCTAACAATTATCTTTTAGCATAATTAATAAACGGCTTTAGATATATTGTTGATCACCCTTTCCATGCTAGATCCTAAGCATTCGATTCTTCGTCTCTAGTATGGGGGTGCTCCACCTTTAGACTCGAAACATTGAGGACAATGTTTACTTTTAGTATGGGGGGGTGAATAGGTACTTGCTTTGCTACGCCCTCACGTTTTCCAATTTTCAATATTTTGTTTTGCTAATAAGGCTAAAAATGGCCAAATTTTAAAATTTTTCTTTGTTTTCATAAGTGTTTTTAAGACACGAATGTATATTTTCCGATGGATAGAATAAGAGTTAATTTTTGACTTGATGGGCATTTGGAGCCATTTACATTCCTTAACCCGCTCAATTCAAGTTTTGCTAGACTTTTATATAGGGAGCTTTAAAACGCGAAAGTCTTAATTCATTCGGATTAAGAACAAGAACTTTTCGCAAGTTCCTATAATTGATTCTAGAAAGTCACTTATCAAGGGAACTTTAAAACGCATTCTCTAAACTTGAAAAAGTCCAAGAAAGTGCAAGATCCTATAGGTGGCTTGAAAACCCAAAACTTTGATTTGATATAGTCTTAATGAAAGCTAATCCAAATTTGGCTTAATTTTGACTTGCACGGCTAAGTATTCACGAGTCTCTTTAATTAGAGGTCTTTAAATAGTGAAGAACGAGAAATGATAGAGTTAGACAAGTGATCATGCTAAACGTAGAACATGAAAGTGTTCTTTCAAAAACTCATATGTTTTTAATTGTGGCTTTTTCTTCCCATAAGATCAATGCATTAGGAATAAAACATAATTGCAATAAGTAAGGTCGTACGATTTGAAAGGTTACTTAGCCTCTAGCGCAAGATCGTTTAAAAGTTGCTCGGGGTTGAATAGAGTTCATAGCCAAGGCATAACTTATTGAAGCGGGACGCGAAGATTGGCGATCATCCAAAAAGGCCCTAACAAGGCATGAGGAGCTCTATTTTTGCTAAAGATCCAAAGATGATGTGAAGTATCATTGTTCCAAAATCAATATGAAGGATCAAGACACACGACGAGAAGCTATTACTCCCCTAAAGAATGGAGAAATTCTATCCAAAAAGACCCTAACAAGGTATGAGGATAAATATATCCAAGTCCGAAAAGGAGGCGGATCGTTGTATATCAAAATCCAAAGTAAAGATTGAAGAAAAATGATGAAGTCGTGGTCCTATATGAAGAATCTCTCAAAAACGTCAAGTGAAGAAATTCCAAATATATGAAGAGAAGACCATAATTTCGAGAACGTCTTCCCAAGATTTGAAGTATGAAGTACATGCCAAATATCGGTCCGAGAAAGGTCTCAAATCGTGAAACGAGTTATGCCAAGATATGAACTTAAGGAGATACACGAGAAGCCGTTTTAAAAGATTTTGTCCTTCGGCTAACTATTGATCAAATCGTGCTACTTTGCTTTCGGACTAATAACTACTCAAATAAGTCAATATGAATCACTTGTGATCCATGACAATTAGATAAAAAATGCTAGTAACCCATTTCCTTTTATAATAACTAGGATTGCGGGGAGAAAAAGTATTACACAATTTGAACGTATGAGTAGTGTTAGCATTGTGACTTGTACCAACAATGATCTTGTTTTTGCACTTAGCATGGAATGTATGACAATCAAGGATGACGAAGTTTACTCTAAGGGACATTAACTTGTTTCTATTCTTAGACCCTAAAAGTCACATTTTGGTGATGAAAATCATACATTATGTCTTTACACATCATCGTAGTATGTTGCAAGTCTTTTACTCTTCAATAAAGGTTAATAAAATTGAACTTTGGTGATGCTTAGATACTTTATTCTTAGCATTGCGTGAGGGCACGGCAATGGCTTAGTATGGGGGAGGCATGCATTTCAAAGCGAATCCTATGTTTACATGCTAATTTGTACTTTAAGAACTGCGGCAAATGACGCAAATCTATTTAGTATTTGAAACAATCTTTTGATATGCATGGTCACTCGATTACATGAACACTACGACATTATTGAGTATTTTTAACAAATTGAAACAATCTTTTGATATGCAGATATAGTGCACTTTCTAAAACATCTTTTTAAATAGTGAATCCTAGCAGATATAGTTGAGTTAGAAGTTATGCACGTGCAAAATATTTTGGGTCACAATAGAATTTATTACCCTGTCATCACTCGTGTAAAATATTTTGGATCATAATAAGCTAAATTAAGCTAATTCAATAATATAAGCATATACACTTTTTAAATATTCCAAAATATTATAAGTCTGAAAATATTAGGGGCATACTATTTTCAGACTTCATTAATAAGTGTATATGTGACAAATTCGCGTCTCCGCCACTAATTGAATCATAATAAGCTAAATTAAGCTAATTCGATAATAAGAACTAGACCGAGGAAGAACATGCGCCATTGGACCACACTACACCTCTTCTAGCTTGTCAGGTATTGCTTTTGGGAACACGACCTGGTCCACACCGGTCCATACTCCATAGTGGACATCTTTTAGAGCTCGTATGACTCGGTGCAATGAAAATTATAACGAGTCATGTTGGATTACTATATAAATAATGTCCTAATACCAAATTCACATATATAACACCTACGAAACAATCAGTCATCCGCCTTCTCATACACTATTTACCGGGGTATCCCATTACCAAAAAATATAAATAATTAAGCAGCTAATCTTCCAATAAGCTTAAATCAGCTAACTAACCATATTATCGCATAAATTAATTCAGCATATTATCGCATAAATTAAATCAGCTAACTAACCATATTATCGCATAAATTAAATCAGCTAACTTAATTAAGCAATTAAATCATCTAACTAACCATATTATCGCATAAATTAAGCAACTAATCTTCCAATAAGCTTATAAGCGGCTTATATAAACTATATCACTAACACAACCATATTATCGCATAAATTAAGAAAAGAAAGTGTTGATTTATCTTACCTTTAGCATAAAATCAGCTTATTAGCAGCTAATCTTTCAATAAGCTAAGCGAAACCACAGCTAATCTTCTAAACCCCTAACGAATCTAAAACCGTAAGCAGCTTATAACTAATATTTTGAATAAGCAGCTTATAACGAATAAGCAACTTATAACGAATAAGCAGCTTATAAAGGATTCATTTTAACTGGATTTATAAAGAACTGGATTTATGTGTTTTTTTTTTGTTATTTGAAGAACTGGATTTATGAATCGGGATGGTTGGGATAAAAATATTTAATCGGATGATCGGGGTGGTTGTTATTTATAAAACTTGATTTATGAATAGGGTGGTTGGGATAAAAGTGTTTGGAGTAGAGCATCCAGTCCGGGTGGACCGGCTAAGACCGGAGCGAATCAAAAATAGAAATGGTCTTAAACTCTGGACCGAGATTGGACCGAAATGGTCCGGTCTGGTTCGGGTTTATCCGGTCCGGGTCGGTCTTATTAGGTATAATAGACGAAATTTTGGTAAGACCGAACCGGACCGGACCGGACCGAGGACCAAATTGGTCTAAAACCTTGGACGGAAGACCAGACCGAAATTGTTCGGTCCGGTTTGGGTTGGTCCGGTTTTCGGTCCGGATCGATTTTGGATCTGCCGTGCTCAGCCTTAATATGTAAAGACGAGAAAAAAAAACAAAGGACGAGAATATAACAAGACTAAAATATAAATTTGAATGAAAGTGCACACTTTTTTTAGTGTAATTTCATTTGTTAGTGTTGTATGAATTATTTTTGTTAAAATTCACATAAATATGTGTGGACAATTGTTAATAATTTTTTACACACCGATAAGTGTGAGATATACAACAATATTTTACACATTTCATTGAAGTGTGGAGATTTATCTGTGTACAATGAGGCTTTTTTTTGTAGTGCACTATGTACACACACTGTGTAGATCAGAAAGAAATAAAAAAAAATAAACGAAGAAAAAAGAAAAAGAAGAAAAAAAATTACAGAAAAAAAGAAGAAAAAGAAGATTATTGATGATGTGGCCTCGTCGTTAACATTTCACAATTACGAAATCCTATCGACGAAGAGGGGGTCGGTGTGGCGACGAGGCTCGACGAGGGCCGACGAGGTACCACCTCGGACCGACGAGTACCAGCTAGTCACCACACCTTCCTCTCTAAGTTTGACCAACTAACATGATTGCAATTCAAAATAATCACATGATATCTAACGATCAATTAATATGCAAGACAACTAGGTATCCCGGGAATACGGCTTACCAAATTGTTGTTTGTATGTTGAAAAAGAAAATAACAGCTATTAATCACACCAAATATTAACAGAAAGATTTACTTACATTAGACAAGTATTCCGATAAGGAGTATAAGTTAGTAAGTTACTCATTTCGTCTAGTTCGAGTTCCTAACTTGTTGTTTATATGTTGAATAAAATGGATTAAATGTATAACTTTGAAGCATATTAGATGAGGACAAATTAGACAAGTGACCATATAATTAAAGTTAATGATGAGATATATATATATATGGTCGTATTATATATGATTTAGAACACTTGGCCGACTAATTGCTGGTGGTACGGACGATGAGTGGTCTTGACGGCTAGCTTTTCAATCATTTCTACAGCACCATTAAAATTAAAAGTTGCGTACTCCAACTTTCTTGTGATATTGCAACTTTTAATTTATTCTTAATCATTATTCGGAAAATAATTCCACAATGATGTGTTAGTAACTAGTTAGACGATTACGTTAATTCGTGAAGGAATATGTACATGAAATATTTTAGAAGTCATCACGAGTTTAAAAAGACACATGCATAAATCATTAAGCAATAAATATAACTAATATAATGTTATATTAATTATGTGTTAAACAACTAAATCAATAGTATATGAAAAGTTACAAAAAAAGGAAAGAAACCTAGTTTGTAGTTGGTATCTCTTTAAAGAGGGAGGTGGAATTAATAAAGGAAAATAACTTGTAAATGTGTTTAACTTGTCATTTTTTGTTATTGTGTGTAGTTAACTATTTTTTTTGCTATTAAAATATAAACCTTTCAAATTTCGACTTTTATGTATATTGTGTGACTTGCCCACCAGGTATCCGATTATTACCATATTATTTTCACTTTTTTAGTTTTAAAATAAATTACACCTAGATGACACATCATTTAACTCATACACATCATCGATTTTACTCCCAAACGCTCCTTTAGCTGTTGAAGTACTCTTCATCTCCTACATCATCAAACATTCAAACCTTCATAGACGAATTAACCCAGACTTTCTTAATCTCCTTTAAATTATTAATCAATTATTTATTTCTCACAATTATATCATCCATTTCACACCAACAGATTCAATACTACAACACACAATCATTTTGTCATCCCCTTTTCACCTATAAATCTTATAAAGATCACATGCATCAATCCCTTCAAGAAAACTCAAATTACAACCAGAGACACGCCTTCGACCACCACCACCGGTAGCCATCTGTCACCCTCTCGTGACCAAACATGACAAGATATTCACTCGCGTTTCTTTCTCTTCCTCACCATAACAACCATCGTACCATCATCTAGACGGCCACCGTTTTCAGCTAGAAACATCATATTACCCACCACTAATCTTAAAACCTCTTCGAAACCCATTACATCGAACCTAACACAAAGAGCTAAATGTATACAAAACATAAACCTAAGTCTCGACGGCTGTGTGTGGTGCACTATTCATGTGGAAGGGTGGTGGTGATGGTGCAGGTGTAGTGGGTTACATTTTTCTTAAACATGTATACTACTATGATAGCCTCATACGCTGGTATGAGCAGTTTGTTTTGTTATTTGCAAAAACATATTGATTTCACCGAAACTGACGGTGTAGTCGGGGGTTAAGATTCTGGTGGGTATTCAAAGCCAGCGTCTAAAGAGCAAATGTAAATTTTTTTTGATGTATTGGTTTAATGATCTAATGATTAAATGAACAATTATCTGGTAAAGTGATATAGGAGAGTAGTCATAAGTTACTAAAATAGTTAAAGTGGTGTTTGGTTTAGTTGAAAATAATACTATTATCTTATGTGGAAAAAACCTATTGACACATAGGCGGTAGCAGGTCATCAGGTCATCGACTACATATAAAAGTCGAAATTTGAAAGGTTTGCATTTTAATAACAAAAAAAATAGTTGACTGCACACAATAAAAAAATGACAAGTTGAATACATTTACAAGTTATTTACCCAATTAATAACTTAAATTGTTAGGATATTCGGCTATATAAATAGGTTTTATAGTCCTTATTATACATAAATTTTATCCAAAAATTTTTCCTCATCTCTTCCTTTAGTTGATTGACCGAACACCCCAATTAGAGTTTTGGTTTGTTCGAGTGGTTCGACTAAAAAGAAAGATACAAGGGTTTATTTAGTTGATTGATTCAAGTGGTTTGGTTTATTGGTGGTTTAACACAAACGTACTAGCATACTTATTGCTTGTTCAAACGTATTGTGTGCGTATATTTTTTGATCTTTATTGGGTTTTGGTTATTTGATTGTTCGATAAAGGTGAATTAATCCATTGCTAAAAGGTACGTTATTCTTTATCATTTATGTTAATTACTTGACTAGACGTGATCTTAATTATTCCGTTGTGTACTCATGATTACTAACGGGTTAATAAGGTTAAAGGTTTTTTTAAATTCCAACTAGCATCATGAGCCGTTCGTGTAGCTTTTAATTATATTAAAAACGAAAGATATAAAGTTGTGTAAACTTATTGTAGAATTATTTTATTTGATGATTATATTTTCATAAACCCTAATTAGGTTTAATAAAATAAATTAGACAAACCCTAAGTTGTATTCAGTTTTTAATGATAAATATGTTGTTAATTGTTAATTAGTCGTTATTTATTAGCTCTTGGATTGAAGAGCCGATTTTTGTTAAAGCCAAATTTCTTAAACATTTTTGAAAACGTTTTGCTCCTTTTTACGGGCCTAAGCCCTGGCGCGGTGTTGATCTCCCCAAAAAGTTATCAGCTCCTAATTCTCAACACCGTGAAGTTCCCTTTTCGCGTGAAAAGATTATGTGCGGTGTGGGATTGCGGTGGAGACCGTGCACCAGGTCCTGATGGTTTCATATTTGAGCTCTTTAAGCATTTTTAATATACTATTGAACAAGACGTGATTCGTTTTGTAGAGGACTTATATGATACGGCTCATATCCCTAAAGGGTGCAACCCTTCTTTTATCGCTTTGATTCCTAAAGGTTCGGAGCCGAATGTCGTGTCTGATTTTAGATCAATTAGTCTAATTGGGTGCCAATATAAACTAGTTGGTAAACTCTTAGATAATGGCTTAAGTATGGTGATTCAAGGATGCGTGAGTAGTGAGCAATCTGCCTTTATTAAAGGCAGGAATATTTTAGACGGCCCGTTGATTCTTAATGAAGTGATGGAATGGTATCGGAAAAGGATAAAAAGACTCATGATCTTTAAATTTGATTTTGAAAAAGCTTATGATTCTCTTAGGTGGGAGTTCTTGGATTTGGTCATGGCGGAAATGGGGTTTGGTTTTAAGTGGAGAAGAAGGATAGATGGATGTCTATTAAATGCTCGTGCCTCTATTCTAGTCAATGGAGTCCCTACTGATGAGTTTGAGATATGTAGAGGTCTTTGTCAAGGTGATCCACTGTCTCCTTTTCTGTTTATTTTGGCAACGGAAGGCTTGCATGCGGTTATTAGCAAGGCTATACAAATTGGGATATTTAAAGGCACTTTGATTGGTGAAAGGCGTCTCCTAATGTCTCATTTGATGTATGCTGATGATGTCATTTTTATGAGGGAATGGTCACTCCAAAATGCTAGTAATTTGATTGCCATATAGCGATGTTTCTTTATTATTTATGGTCTTAAAATTAATGTTCAGAAAAGTAAGTTTTTGGGAGTTAGCGTTGATCACGAGGAATCTTCTAAGCTCACATCCATATTGGGGTGCAGTGTTTCCATGTTTCCTTTTACTTATCTAGGTGTTCGTTGGTTGTAACATGTCCCGTTTAGCTAACTGGAAGGGTGTTGTGGATAAGTTTAAGCTTAAGCTCTCTACGTGGAATTCTCGCACTCTTTCTGTTGGTGGGAGATTTGTTTTAATTAAAGCGGTGCTCGGTAATTTACCGACATATTATATGTCACTTTATAAACTGCCGGTTGTAATTGAAAGAAATTTAGAATCCATGCGCAATAATTTTTTCATTGGTGGTGATCTGGAAGACAGGAAAATGACATGGTTTGCTTAGAAAAAATGCCTGGCTAGTAAAGATCTTGGCGGGTTGGGGATTGGTTGTAACACCCCATTTTGGTAAATGGAATGTCACGCGTGATTATGGCGTGTCATCAGAGCATACAAGGATAAATGTCTTAAACATTACATGACCATAAAGGAAATACCGGAAACAAACATCGGTACCCCAAAGTAAAGCTCATCACACACAAACATAAGTACTGTAAAGGAAAAGGACTAAACAATGTCCATGGAAATAAGTAGCAAAAGTATGATGATAAGCATAAAGTAATGAAGGCTAGAAAGCTTCGAATCCATATGCACGTACGCTTAAAGTCTACGAGCATCCCTGAGTACCTGCCGTTTTGGGAACATGAAAGGAAAACGGCTGAACATAACGCTCAGTGCACGGATATACAAGCATAGAATGAAATACATAAGCATATACAACATATAGCAGCGGAATTGATTAGGTCCTGGAAAACCTGGTATAACTTAGTAAACTGGTTTTATAGTTTGAAAAGCCTTATGTTTATCTTATAAAAACTGTTTAACATGTTTACCATTAGCCAATATAGGTAATGAAATATCAACGTGCATGAATACTTGGAGGGGTGACCTCGTCATGCAATTAGAGGGGCTGCCTCTAATTAATAGAAGTTTGGGTAGGAGGGATCAGCTCCTTGTGAAGGATGCAAGTCGCACACCACATTCACCTGAATAATCTATAAAAACATGTAACCTAGGATGCACCCATACTCCTCACATGATAACATAATAATATGGACAAAAGCTGAAAGGGACGCCACGAGCTATCACTCCACCGTGGTGAGGTTATAACACTGGTGCCTCCAGTGTTATGGTTATGGTACCTTCATAACTAGGTGAAACTGGTCATGCATGTATATGGCTTAGGCATTTAATTAAACATTAGCAAATCAAAACATATAAAACATATACAGGGAAAACAGTTGGTTGCACACGGGGAATCTTAATAAGGAAGAATGTCCATACTGAAAGGACCGAGAATCCGTACCTTATGTCCAGTGAACCAAGAAGACGAATGGAAGAGAGTCCTACTTCGATCTCACTAATGCTACATAGATAATATACGTGTATAAGTATTCTGATTACTGTGTACGTAACTGGTTTTATATCATGTCTTAGCTTGTTTTATATGTTCATGTCTTGTTTTACTCATTACAAAATTATGTTGTGTTTATCATGTATTATGGATATTCTGATTAAGTATTACTTGTATTTCTTGTATTATTATACTTGTTTTGTAATAATAAGTAACTTTCTAAAAATAGTAGGTTTCCTAAAATAGAAAGTTTCCAAAAATAGAAAGTTTCCAAAAATAGAAAGTTTCTAAAAAAAGATTAGTTGCTTAAAATAAATAAGTTTCTAAAAATAGAAAGTTTCCGTAAATAGAATTAAGCTGGATTATTAAGCTAATAAGATAAGCTTAAGTTTTTACTGATTAATATTCTAAGTCACGTGATTAATAGTAAAGTTTATTCATTAATACATGTAAAAAAATAAACTATATATATAAGATCTAATTAAATATAACATGATTTAATTAAATAAAAGTGTAAATAATACTTAGGTTAAAACGTGTGTTAATGTTTATTATTAATATAATCTAAGTCATGAAAATTAATTAATTACATGTCATGTTTTAATAATTAATTAATTACTTAGTCTAAATTCATGATTTAAATACTTAGGTTAAAATCATGTATTATTAATAATAATAATAATAACCTAAGTCATGTCCAAATTAAATTAATTATATAACATGTTAAATTAACTTAATTAATCTTGTAAATAATTAAACTTGTAAAAATTAATTAAGCTTGTTAAATTAAGTCGTGAACCGGACCCGTGTTTTATCTAAATTAAACGTGTCATGAACCGGCCCGTGAAACCCTTGAACCGGCCAAACAAACACACCCTTAACAGTGGCGAACCGGCTTGGCCGGTTGCCACTGTTTTCGCAAGACAGCCACCGGCTTAAGCCGGTGGTTCCCCTTGGTCTCTCGGCTAGCCGCTGGCTAAGCAAAGTTCCCACCGGCAGTTAGCCGGTGGTTCCCCCTGCTGCTGCGGCTTGTTTCCCCCTGCATGGTCATATTAGCTACCGGCTTAAGCCGGTGGTGCTTCTTTGTTTTTCTAGCCGAGACCCCCAAATACACAAGGCCACCCCGACATGCGTCGGGGTCCCTTGTTCCCTGCGACCGAGACCCACAAACCACAGCGAGACCATGAGGTCTCGGTTGATGGTGCTAAAAAACCCATCGAGAGCTTCGGCTCTCGGTTCAATGCGTCGGCCAAACCAAAACACCCCTAGACCACCATTTTTATTACCCCATGATTTAATTAACATGTTTGATTAATAGTTTTTAATAAACCCTTGATTTCATGTGTTCTTGATCCAATAAATAATTAAAAAAAAGGTTCAAGGATTACCAATGCGTGAACAAAAGGAAACGATAACACGAACGACCTCACTTGAATTGGATCACCAAAAATCAACCAACACCCCTTCCTTGTGTGTTAAAACCGGCGGCCAAAAGAAACAAAAGGGAGGCTATGGTTTTGTGTATTTAGAAAAACTCTATAATATAAAAACATGTTTTCCCTTTTTTCTATTTAGTTAAAAACAAAAGTGGGCTTGGTCCCTTTGCTTTGTCTTTACCACGGGTTGGTGGGGCCCACAAGGGGAAACCCATTGTTTTCCGTGTTCTAATTATTTACGTGTTCTCGTGGTCGTGTTTACATGATTTATTTATTCCTCGTTCGTGTTATAATATATATTTATACGTAATCGTAATAAATATTACTTAAATACATAATAATAGGTTCGTGATTATTTACATTCATGATTTCATGTTCGTGATTATAATTATTGTTGATAATAATTATCGTGTATTAATATGCTTAAATACTTATCGTGTAATAACACGTACGTAATACTTGTAATTAACATTCGTGAAATGTAAACATGTTATATTAGGGAAGTTTTAATCATGTACGTACGATTATATATGTATTGTTCATGGTAAAAGCATGCGGGTTTACAACTCTTCCCCCTAAAAATAATAATTCGTCCCCGAATTATAGATAACGTAAACTTGAAAAGAAGAACATACCCGAATTCAAAATATAAAATGAGGGTAAGAAGCCCGGATAGACTCCTCTGTTTCCCAAGTGGATTCCCGCCCGGTATGATCCCTCCAAAGGATTTTGACGAATGGAACCATCTTCCTCCTCATGACTCGTTCTTGTCTGTCGAGAACTCGTTTGGGTTCCTCTATGAAGGTAAGATCTTTACGAATCTGTTCTAGTGGATACTGAACCATGTGAAGGGGATGATACTTGTACCCTCTGAGTAAGGACACATGGAAAACATCGTGAACATGAGAAAGCTGCGGAGGTAACGCTAAACGATAAGACACTCACCGACTCGCTCAATGACATCAAACGGCCCGATGAATTGAGGACTGAGCTTCCATTTGATTCCAAAACGTCTAACACCACGTGCCGACGATACCTTAATGAAGACGTGATCTCCTACGTTAAAATGTAAGTCCCTACGATGCTTGTCGGCATAACTCTTCTAACGTGACCGTTGAAATTGTGTATAATGCAGTTCGTTTTTCTCAGTTCTTGACTAATTGAAAGTCCTAACAATATCGGGTTTTTAACTGTTTTTGGTTGTTAATATTTTTTGGATATTCTATTTGCTAATTCAAACAATGCCTTGCAAAACTGAAAAATATAGTCTACTTATATGTAAAACATCGTGCAAATACCAAGTATTTATTCAAGTAAAATTCAAAATGTAAATTTTACAACCAAGAGGACTGAAAATGTAAATTCTATAAAAATAAATGCTCCAATTGTAAAACTAACAAGTACAAGGACTGAAAATGTCAAAACAGTTCACTATGAGGATTAAAAGTGAAAACTATGCAAACTACTAACCAATTCTCAACAAATTCCAAACTACTTAACTGAATTTTAACAAATTTCAAACTTAAAGGATCTGATTAAAGAAAACCCTAAAAAGTTTCAAGTTTAGCCAAGTTTAAAACCAGTTTAATTCATTAGGGACTAAGTTGCAATTTTTGGAAAATATTAATCAAAAACGGGTTCCAAATACAAATAAGCTCTTTTGAGCTTATTTCTCAACCAAAATTGTTCAAACCACTTGCAAAATGCTTAAAATCAAGAATAAGCTAGACCTGTAAGAGGAAATTTGATGAAACTGGCTAAAACTCTGATAAGCACTTTCCAATAAGCACAAAATAAGCTCTAAAGAAATCTAGACATGCATAACTGGATTTTTGTGATGAAATTGATTAATGAACTCAAAATATGAACGGGAAATCAAGTCTTGTTAAAAATCATTCAGTAATAAGCTTGGAATTTGAATTAAGCTAAAATTGGGCTTATGTTGACCAGCGTTGACCAAGCTTTTTTCAAAAAGCTCAAAATCTCAAAAATCAACCACAAGCATTAACTAAGTGAATTTGTAAAAGAAAATTGACTAGTTTATGAAGAGGATTGAGAGATATGCAAAAGCAGTTTGAACTTTACAGAAACTTGCATTTGCTTATCAGTTTAGAATTTTGCTTATTCCTACTTGTTTACTGAATACCGTACAAAATGCTTATGGAATCTGAAACTTCATGTTATGACCTAGAATTGAAAACTGGTTTGGTGGAATTTCATTAAGAAACAAGTAAATGCTAAGTAAATGAATTTGACAACTTTTTATGAACTAAACTGACTGAAAATGACCCACACCTTTTACAATGCCATTTGCCTTTTTGACCTTAATGTTGACTCCAAAAAGGTTTAAAACTACTTGTTATGACTTTTTAACTGAAATTCAAGCAAAAGTAACCAATCTCTAACACTTGAATAACAATCATGAACTAATGCCAAACACTACTTAAGCTGATCTTTTGGAGAATTTTGTGAAGACTTTTTGAGTTTAAGTTTGAACTGAGATAAGAGCTATAGCAAACCAAATTCAGTGACCAAAATGATATGAATGAAAGCTAATTGCAAGTACTTGAAAGCTACTAGGACTCAAATAGAACAGCAAAGCTATAGTGACTGAATAAAGCTATCAACTAGAACAAATATCAAATCAAAAAACTGTTGGAAATACGTTTTTCCCAATAAAGTCTCGGTCACATCTTAGTTAGCATAGATCACGAGTTATAGATTATTTAGAACTTTTTTTCTTGGAGCGACCTCCCTTAGGGGGAGATTGTTGGAAATACGTTTTACGTATTTATGAAGGATCGGTCGCTCTAACGATAATTATGTAATGGGCTCGTGATCCATTTAGTTTATGTATAGTCCATATAGCCCACATGTAGGGTGGGCTATATATATCCCCTCCTAGCATGTTAGGAGGGGTTGTTGATTGTCATTTACACATTTATTCATTTCCATCTTTATTTTCTCTCTCTAGTTTTCCCCTTTTCTCTCCTTTCTCTCTCTAATCCCTCATCCCTTTCCTTCATCTCTTTATCTTTATCAATCAATCAACCATCTTAATCCATCAAATCCATCATATAGAATAGGCCAATGATCCCGTAGACCTTCAATTGGTATCAAGAGCCAAGGTTTGATTGGTTTATTCTTCTTTTATTTCTTTTTTGATTTTGGTGGGTTTTTGATTTAATCATGCTTTTATATTAAAAAGTTTGTATTTTTTATATATAAAGTTTGTGTTTTTATGTTTTAGATCATAAAAAAGTTTGTATTTTTCATAAAAAGTTTGTGTTTTTATAAAAAGTTTGTATTTTTTATTGTTTTTAATCACAAATTTAATCATCAATTTTTATAAAAAGTTTGTATTTTTTTTTTAAATCTATCAATTTTATCAATTTCTAAATTTTTTATCAATTTTTTCTTCTATTATTTTTTAAATTTTTTTAATCAGTTATTTTTATATAAATTTTTTAATCAGTTGTGTCGTTTATCAGTTATCGGTTATCCATTTTCGTTTTTTATCCAGTTTTTTCATACAGTTTTCTATATTTTTTTTATTTTTTTTATAATTAGTTTTTTACTATATTTTTCTGTCAGTTTTTGGTCATCTGTTTATTTTTGGTCATCTGTCAATTCAGTCCCATCAAAACTGTTCCTAATGTTCAGATTCTAACTCATTGTTCCGAATCAAACTCATTGTTCCGAATCAAACTCATTGTTCCGAATCAAACTCATTGTTCCGAATCAAACTCTAAGTTCCGAATCAAACTCTAAGTTCCGAATCAAACTCTAAGTTCCGAATCAAACCGAAAACTTCCGAACCAAACTCTTCCGAACCAAACACTTCCGATTCGGAACTCTTCCGAACGAAATCTTCCGAATCAAAATCTTCCGAATCAAAATCTTCCGATTCGGAACTCTTCCGATTCAAAATCTTCCGATTCGGAACTCTTCCGAACGAATGACACTTCCGAACGAAGCATGTCAATTCAAATACAACGGGCAAGTCATCGTCTTTTAAATCGACTCATTCCCTCGACCTCTTAACTAACACCTCTTCACAAAATCTTTAAAACTGATTCAAACACGACTCCAAACAAACAAGACTCGAACAACTCGACTCAAGACTCAAGCTTCATCTCACAACTTTAACATCATCACTCACTCTCTCGACACAAAAGACCACAAAGACTCGAGACTGACTCCACTCAATACCAAAACAACTCTCGACCCATCAGACTCTCTATTTTAAAACAACTTCTCGACTCCAACTCTGACCTCTCGTGTCACCACAAACACCCTCGACACACACTCCTCACTCTCGACAAACCGACACCAAACAATAATCCACACCTCTCTCGACACCTCACCCAGACCCTCACATAAGACTCGACTCAAATTTTTTTGACACAGCCTCAAGCCAACACCCCCGAAAAAGACTCAACCATCCTCGACTCACACAACTTTTTGACCCAACTGACTCAAAACCCCACTCAACCCACACCAACAACAATCTCAACACTCACATCAACACTCAAGACTCGACTCATCACAAGAACGACACTACAGAAGAGAGAGGGACTCAACAAATCTCAAAATTAAAAACAACATAAGAGTACCTACCCGAGACCCCTTCTAGGATCTTGATGTAACATTTTTCTTGTGTTCGTTTGTTGCTGTTATTCATAACCACCCGCAAAACGTGAGCAAAGAAAAAGGATTAAAAGAGTTTTGTGGTGAAGAGGGTGATTGGTTCAATTGTTTTGATGAATAGATGGTTTTAATTAGGCGGAGGTTTTGAGTTTGTGAAGGAGAAAGAGACGGTAGAGTGATATTGTGAGAGAGAGAGAGATACAGATAAATTTGTGAGAGAGATTAGGTTTGTGAGGGTTTTGAGAGAGAGAGAGATTTTGTAAAGGCAAAATAGGTATATATCTGGACGGAGAAATCGAGAGTTAAGTTTGTGTTGGTGAGTGTGTCACACGTGGAAAGATGAGTTAAATTGACGGAGATAACAAAGTCTTAGTTGTCACGTTTTTACTTAGTATTTTATTTTTTTTATTTTTCTTTATTTTTAGGAATATCACAAATATATTTGTCAAATATACTTTCAAATATATCTCCGATTTTTTTTTAAATTCGTGAAACAAACTTTCAGATTTTATTTTATTTTATTTTATTTTTTATTTTTTCTTTATTTTAAGGATATCTCAAATATATTTGTGAAAAATATAGTTGTCGGGTTAAACATTTTTGTGGCCGGATTTGAAAGACAAAAGTGACGGACTTTATTTTTAGTGGCTACGGATTTTTTGATCAGGTTTAATCTATAATCGTTTGAGCCGACAACATTTTTTGAGCCGAGTCGAATTGTAAAAACCCGACAACACCAACATCCACATCATTTTTCTTTATCTTTCCTCGATTTTCAATGGATTCGTTCAATTCGACACTTAAAGAGGGAGACTTGCATCGAATGCAAGACAAAGCTCGAGAAAGTGGTATAAATTCATTTCAAATGCTCCAGTCTCATCTTGTCACTCTTTCGGGGATTCAAGGAGGGAGCGAATTTGTGACAATCTTTGGACAATATCGTCATATATTCATCGACTCAATTTTTACCACTTTGACCCAACTCGCCGAGCAACTCAACCATGGAAACTTTAATCACTCTGCATCGGCACTTGCCTATAAGGATCTTGTGACACAACTCACGCCTTTCCTCCAATTCAATATCATTAAGCCTGAAAGTTCTGTGATTTGCCAATCATTTCTTCGAGATACACATACCGAGCTTCGAGTTTTCCGTGATACAATATTGAAACTCATGACATCGGTTTCGTCTTCGATTTATCAACAATCACAACTTCAGCAAGCGTATGATAATGGAGTGCAAGAATCAATGACGCAGATGCAAGAGGAGAATGGTCATACGGTTGACAACTTGGAGCCTAACGATGGCAAGAGCACGGAATCAGGAGGACAACATGATACCAGTAGCACGTCAAAGAATGTTCACGAGATTTCTCTTGATGACACCTTACCCATTTATGACGCAGAGCCTGCAAACATGGTACAATGTAATGTCGTTTATGATGTATATGCTGATGACATGCCGCATATTGAGCATTCTGAACCTAATTATGACAAACATGGGATGGAAACGAGTGATAGCAATACCACTTCTGATTCATCCGATGTAAGTCATAATGGGGGAGAGATTGTTCAGAATGCTATAGTACATCATGATAATTGTATTATAACTGCTTCTGATTCCAAGATTAAAGAGCTCGAAACGATCGTAGCTCGGCAATCAAAAGATCTTGAGGATGCCAAACTTGAATTTTCTAAGAAAACGGACAAATTTGAAACATACTTTGAAAAACTTGAAAAGTCAAACGTTGTTCTTGAAAGAAAATTGGATCAAACTGTTCTAGATTCTAAAGCTGAAAAGGATAATCTTTTGAAACAAATTCAACTGCTTGAATCTAAGTTGGCATCCCAAGATAACTTGCTCAAAGAGAATGAGACTTAAAAGGCCCAAGTACAGGAAAAGGTTTTTGCTATAGCTGCGTTGAAAAACGAGTTAAGGAAAAGTAAAGGACCTAGTGTGGACACTAAGCTTGAAAAAACATCAATCTTGGGGAAACCGCCTACAAATCAGTTCGTCAGACAACCGATTGTCAGACAACCTACTGCATTTAGATCCGAGCGATCACAATCCTCGAGACCGCGGTTTGCCTCCCAAGTTGATTTGGGACATACTTCTAGAACAGTCACTCCACCAACTAGGCCTAATGTGACTAAATCAGTTTTAGCAAGACCTCATCACATGATTGCCCCTAGTTTCTCTAAGAATAGTTCAATGAACACGCCTAGAACTAGTTCAACTGATGTGCGCCATGATTTTGGTCAAAGGGAAGCTATTCAAAAGACACATGTAAGAGATAGCAATGTCCAACCTAGTCAGATGCCTTCTAGATTACCCAACACTGCTAACCGTAGCATGACGTCTCCTAGGAGCATCGATCAATCATCTAGGAATTACTCGGACATTAAATATGCTACTTGTAAAACATGTAGAAAATGTGTCTTTACGGCAAATCATGACTCCTGTATCAAGAAATTACTTAATGAGGTGAACTCCCGTGCTAGACTTAAATCCCAGTGGGTCGCTAAAATCAAACCCGTTGGTAAAATGTGGCGCCCCACTGGTAGATCTTTCACTCTTGTAGGAAACGAGTGCCCTTTAACTAGGATAATCTCTGATTCTACGAAGACTACTAGGGAGGAAATTGCAAAGGATGATACATCACTTAAGCCTGAACTTAAGATTTTCTATAAAAGGAAACGTTTGCCGACTAAGACAAGTGAATCATCCCCTCAGGCCACCTCTGACACAAGAAAAGAAAACCGTGAACCCCCACGTGCTTCTAAAATAGATATCTCTAACCCATGCAAAAGTATACAAACTCCTAATGAGAATGCAGGTACCAAAGTTGATGTTCCAAAAGAACGAAGCGGTCCAATCGTTGTATACCGTTCAACTAAGGACACTCTTAGAGTTTGGTTGCTGAAGAAGCAGATATCGGAGAAACTAGTATCTCAGGGGATTCATGGTTAAAGCTTGCACAAGGACTTACAGTCACATAACAGACTGTAACTCGATCTCAAAAGACAGGAAAGTTCATCCCGATGATGACTTATCCTAACAACGAGAAATTAATTTTTCTCGGGCATGAGCTAATAATAAAAACATTCGAAGTTTTTAAGCTCATGCACAATGACTTACAGTTAAATGTCAGACTGTAACTCGAACTTAAAATAAAGGAAAGATTATCTTTTATGATAACTTATCCTCTTAACGAGAAATTCACCTTTCTCGGTCATGAGCTTGTATTAAAACATTCAAAGTTTTAAGCTCAGAAAGGAAAGTGTATCTTTTAAATAAGAGAACTTTTCCTCGTAACGAGAAATTAACCTTTCTCGGTCATGAGCTTTCCGTTAAAACAGTCAAAGTTTTCAAGCTCATGAACACGACTTCTAAGTAAATGTCAGCTTAGAACTCGTCCTTCAGATAAAAGGAAAGTTTATCGCCGATGGTAACTTATCCTTAACAACGGGAAGTTCACAACTTCTCGGACTTGAGCTCGCTTTTAAGATATTCAACATCTTAAGCTAAAGTAATTGTTTTTTCAAAACTTGGAACACAATTTTTCAAGAATTTTTTTTTTTTAAAAGATTTTTCTAAATCTTTCAAAATTGTGTGTTCAAAATGTTTTGATAAAACGAGCATGTCTTCTGGAATCGATAATATTTACGAACCTAGAAATGTCATTCAATAATGACACGGGATTGTAAATAAAGTTCGAGCAGAAGTTTAAAAGATTTAAAACATGCTTCATATGGTTTGCTATTATTTCAGATAGCAACCCGCTTTTCATAATCAAGTCAAGCATTTCACCGAAAAGCTTTGACTCAACAACGGGAATTAATTTTCTCGGGAACGTGACGAGGAGACCAACATTCGTGAACAAGAACCATGTGATTCTTTCATATGATGTTCTCCATCATTCAGGTCCTACCTCGTAAATTGTTAATCTTGTGAATTCATTATTTTATATGATCTTTGCACGTAATAAATACCTTACACTTGTGTTTAAAAGGTATTTAATTTACGTTTCAGCACACCCTCATTAATTTGAGGGGGAGCTTGTGTAATTCATGAAGATAATTGGACTTGCATTTTTCTTCCCAAATTTTCTTAAAATGCTATTAAATCAATTGATATTAAAAACATCGATTGGGTTAATATTTTTAATATGGGGGAGAAAATGTGATTTAATATGGGATAAGATCAATCATAAATGGTTTGACTTAACGTGATAGCTCATCCCGACATGTGCAAAATGTTTTCGGATATCGTGGCATATGTTAAGGGGGAGCAAAATGGATTTGCACTTCAAAATGGATTTCATGGTGACATACACTTACCCAAAACATCTCTAGTCGCGACGGTGAAGATTGTGGTGACATAAGGATGGTAGGATAGGTTAAAGTCCAATGATTTCTCTAGAACCGGAGGAATCTTCCCAAGGACATTCCATAGCTAGAAATAGTAGTCCTTAGGAAAGATGGAGAAAGATTGTGAACGTAGCTGAATGCCGACCAAGTACTTAAGTTAGCACTGGAACAATCACAACAAGGTGCTAGTTATGACGTATTGGTAAGCATTGAAGGGGTTGAAGAATGAAAAAGAATTGTAAAGATAAAGGGTGTAAAGAAAGAAGCCCTCCTTACAACTTTAGGCAGAAACCGGGTCAATTCATATGCTATTGAGGTCATTTTAATGATTCTTGATATTGAAGATAGACATCATGGACCCAGTGATGCAAGGCACAACCCATCCCAGCTAACTCAGATATCTCTTAAAAGATATTTGTTTTAATCACACGGAGACAACACATTATCTATTGATTTATTCACTCCGAATAAATTGGTATTGAAAAGGTGGCACTCCTCTCCAGCCTCCGATCACTAAAAATCCAAAATGCACGATCGAGTCTAGAGCCATTTGAGATCATCAAATATCTCATTAGGACACACTTTCATATTTCCTTGCTTCTTCACACACTGTGAAAAGTAAGAAAGATCTTAAGAGTCCTACGCAAAATCTTCATGATCTTGCCTGAACATCGGAGTAATACGAAAGTATTTACAATGAAGATGGAAATCCTTCTTGAGCGAATATCAAAAAGCTCATGGTAGGTGACTTGTGCGATTCTTTATGAATCAAACTTTTGATAACTGGAAAGCAACAGTGGTTTAATTCTTAAATGAATTTAAACACGTTCCAGGCCTCTACGCAATATCTTAGTGATCTTGCCAGAACATTCAGAGTAATACTATTAAGTATCTACAGTGACGAATGGAAATCCTTCTAGTGTTAACATCAAACAGCACTTGGTAGGTAACTTGCAAGATTCTATATGAATCAAGCTAGTGACAACTGGAAAGCAACGATGGTGCGGTTCTGAACTTCACTTGTTCCAGGAACATGAATTGACGGCTTCAAATCATGCGGATAATATTATCCAAATGATCCACTCTTTACGTTCGCAGTCAGCTTTGGACGGTCGAGTAAAGAGAACGGGTTTACCCGCGAAATCTTGTCAAGGAGGTTCTTTATTGAAACTACCTGCCACAAGTACGATATTTAATATCGTCCAACGGTCTTCACCGACTGGAGGTAAATTGCTACCGAATTAGAATGAAATGTTCAAGGCCATTTCATCCGTGTATATTGTTTTGTTGCTAACTGTCTTATGCAGCGTAACAAGAAGGTGGCATTGCGGTGTATAATCCAGAAGAAGTCGTCACCACATGCTTATACTACATACAATTAGTGCTTCAACAAATTCAAGAAAGCCTGAAGGTCAAGTCTTCCGCTGTAACAAACTCTGAAGCTTTCAAGAATTTAAAAGTATAAGTATGTGGAACATGAAGTCACGAAGAGGCAAATATCACAAGTGAAGAATGCACAAGGTCAAACATGCTCAAGACTAAAGTCAAAGATCACATCAAGCATATTCACAAGAACAAGATCGAAGACTCAAGCATAGATGCTAGGTTTAAGATTTTGTAAAAAGATGTGATCTCCCTTAGGGGGAGATTGTTGGAAATACGTTTTTCCCAATAAAGTCTCGGTCACATCTTAGTTAGCATAGATCACGAGTTATAGATTATTTAGAACTTTGTTTCTTGGAGCGACCTCCCTTAGGGGGAGATTGTTGGAAATACGTTTTACGTATTTATGAAGGATCGGTCGCTCCAACGATAATTATGTAATGGGCTCGTGATCCATTTAGTTTATGTATAGTCCATATAGCCCACATGTAGGGTGGGCTATATATATCCCCTCCTAGCATGTTAGGAGGGGTTGTTGATTGTCATTTACACATTTATTCATTTCCATCTTTATTTTCTCTCTCTAGTTTTCCCCTTTTCTCTCCTTTCTCTCTCTAATCCCTCATCTCCTTCCTTCATCTCTTTATCTTTATCAATCAATCAACCATCTTAATCCATCAAATCCATCATATAGATTTAGCTACACTTAAGCTACAAACTGACTAGAATCAAGTTAAGATCAGACTAAACAAGTTTTATCATGCAGTCAACAAAGATTTTAGCTAGGAATGAAGCATGCATTTTGACAATTGAGTGGAATCAAAACAAGAGGCGTTTGCACCTATTGTAGTAACCTTTGAGCAGTAGAGGAGTGCTGAACTCTCTAGTCTAGTGCTAACCACCACCTTAGCACTAGATTCAACTATCTACAATCAATCAAACAGCTACAAATCAATAGGAATCATCATAATGGCTTGAATTCTTCAAATCTGCTAGAACTTAGACTAAAATCATCAAACAGCTACAACCTTCACACAAAAATCAGTTATGATCAAGGTATGATCATAACAAACTCAAAACAGCAACAAGAGTAACAATGGTAGTAGGAGATGAACAGTAAAGAAGGAATTGAGATTTGGCGAGAAAGTGAGAATTTGAATTTTATTAATGGAAAAGTAGTTACAAAGCTTTTAAGTGGTTACAAACTAACTAACTAACTCAAGAGTGTGTCAAACTCTTGAGTAGTTAAGCTAAAAACTAGAAATGGTGAAAGGAAAAGGAAGTGTCTGTGTTTTCACACTTTTTTAACTAACCCCTAGAAATGAAGACTAAACAGGCTATTTATAGACTTCAGAGGAAGAGCAGTTGGGGTTGGTGACGTGTTGGAGCCAATCCCAGACTTCCACGTGTCATAATTCTGCTTAATTGATTTTGCAGGTATGAACTCAAATTGGGGATTCTTTGTTGAGTTGATTTCAGGTTGATTGGTTTTGACCAATGGATTCGTCTTGTGATTTTGAGCAAGTTTCATGTTAAGCACTTCTCTTGAAATCCACTCTAGCTCTAACCCGATCTTGGAAATTTTGTTAGTTTGAAGATGCCACGTGTCAAGTCTTCACTGGTTGAAAAGGTAGCACACGGATTGCACTATTGTGATTCGCTCATTTATGAGTGGCGGCGCTAGTGGATATTAAAAGCCATGATGTGGCAATCCAGGACCACTTTTTCTTGGCTCCTCATTGGTCCAAAGTTATTCCCATGGATCACACTTGTTAAACTTTCCAAAAATGGCAGAATTGATCCCTTGACTTTGGCAGATTGTATATTTTAGCTATTCACTTCATTTCTTTGGCATATTTGGTCCTTCAAACTTCATTTTTGAACAAAATTGGTCCTTTGACTGAGTTGACTTGAGAGTTGACCAAATTTGACTATGATCTTGACTTTTACATATTTACACTTTGGTCCTTCATCTTTGGCAAATTGTCAAGATAGGTCCTTGCACTTTCAAAGTCTTGTCACTTTTGATCCTTCTTTGTCTTTTTCATCAAATTAAGCTTGATTATTCCTTGTTTGCTTGAAAATGCATCCTTTTACCTACACAAGTGTACACAAACACAAACATACCACATAATACTGTTTTTACAAGATAAATTGGTATTTTGCTTCATGTTTTAGGGTTATTTATTGATAAATTGATATGAGTTTTAGCTCATATCAAATCCCCTACACTTGAACATTGTCATGTCCTCATGCAATTCTATATATTTTTAAAGCACAAATTTACATTCTCCTCATAATTAATCCTCCTTGGCCATATGGAATGCATCTACATTACTCTAAACTACATGATGCATGATTTTTACTTTTAACAATGCAATGAACAAATTACAATTCTATCTATATCTTTTTGATTTTTCTTGAAATGGTTTTGATGGAAATAACTCATAAAGAATTCAATGACTTTGATTAGGGCTTGGGTACCATGGACATTTATCACCCTCAGGTTTCACTTTCCCCATACCAAGCTTAAAAATTGGATCATTGCATTCACAAGTAAAAAGTGCATCAACTTATTCATGACAATTAAATGTGGAACCGGTTATTATTTGAGCAAATTGCTTGTGGGCAAATTTGTCATTTATTCAAGTGTGAAGTATAGAAAGTGCAAAATCCAAAAATAAGGAAGCACGGTTCTAATCCTAAGTAATCCTCTCATCCATTACTTGAAAAACCGCTCACAATTAATATAAGTCCGTTTCAAGAGTAATAAGTCATTCGCCTTATGTGTAAAATCCTCATGTCATGCTTTCATAAGTAGCTACACACTCGCTAAGGAAAGAAAAATAAAACTCACGCAATAATTTACATCCGCCATCTTTTTGAGACTTTGGATCTTCAACCCCGCAACCCGTCAAGGTAATATTGGATTGGAGCAATCTATTGAATCCCCGCAACCCGTCAAGGTAATATTGGAACTCAATAGTCACTATAATTAACACCACACTGCCCCTCTTGGGAGTCTTGTATAATTATTTTTTTTTCTTCTTTTCTTTTCTTTTTCTCTTTTTTTTCTAGCCACTCATTTTTTTCATAAGCAGCTCTTATTTTTCTTTATTCCTCACAAAGAAAGTTGGAAAGAATAAAAGGAAAAACACCCGCTAAATATTAAGCATGACATAAGTCTAGTACACACAAAACGTTCTAACTTAGAATCTTAAGACGTACTTATACCAACCGTGAATGATTAGACAAAAATGCATAAGAGATTACAAACCAATTAAAACCGTTCTTGATTATTTATTAACAATTATATACATGCGAAGAAAATAGAGGTAAAGAAGAGAAGGGTTTATCCACAAGTAATTATCATGAAGTTTATTTAGCCCTTTTATACTTGCTTCAACTCTATCATTTCCCATTCTCCACAAATTTAAAATCTCAAATAATGAGATTGGTGGATGCTTAGCCTAATAGACCAATGAAGGACTACATGGTTAAGGATACTAGCTAGAGAATGCTAAGATAAGCAAACTCGGGTTGAGTCAAAATATCCATGGCGGGCCTAATATGTCAAAGAAATCTAAATTTGTTAAAACCATGTTTTTATTATATTTTTTTTCCTTTTTCAATATTTTTGATGAAAAATAAAAGAAGAAATATATACAATGCAAATGTGTTATGCAAATGAAAAATGATTAATGAAATATATATGCATATTTTTGGTGGCCAAAGTAGATCAAAAATTTGAAGAATGTTTGAAAATCCAATTTTCCATGTTATCATGAAAGACAATGACAAGTTCTAGGTAAGGTCACTTCGATAGAAGACCCCCTACACTTAAGCTAAACATTTTCCTCAATGTTTAAGAACATGGAAGTATAAAAACTTCCCCTACACTTATGACAATGAATAGACTTTGCTTAACCCATGTTAAGGAAAGGACAACTATTAGTGAAATCATGTTTAAGCACAAGATGTCAATGAAAGATCACAATAGTAACGAAGTGAACCGGATACAAGGGCCTCCTCCATAAGCTCCAAAGCATGAAATGAGTGAGCAACCCTACAAACAATCATGAGGACAAAAGAAGGTCTCCCCTACACTTATCTCCAAGTCTATCCCTTTATTTCTAACCTACAACACTCTAAACCTAGTTATACGATGCTTGAGTTAATGAGTCTCTAGCTCGAATCGTCCCTCAATGAATCAATTCATGGGGAAAATGGGGATCTCTTGGACCATTTCAACGGAAATGTCCTCCCCAAAGTAATGCTTAACACGGTGACCATTCACTTTAAAATTCGGACCATCGGGTTGTGACAACTCAATAGTTCCATATGGAAACACTTGAGCAATAGTGAATGGACCGGACCATCTCGACTTAAGCTTGCCCGCAAAAAGTTTCAACCTTGAGTTAAAGAGGAGAACCGGCTCTCCAACTTGGAACTCACGATTCTTGATCTTAGCATCATGCAATTTCTTAGTCTTTTCCTTGTAAAGCAAAGAATTTTCATAGGCATTGGCTCTCAATTTATCCATCTCATTGAGTTGATCTTTCCTATGGGAATCGGCTTGGTTTAAATCAAAGTTAGCCCACTTGAGAGCCCAAGATGCCTTGTGTTCTAACTCGAATGGGAGGTGGCACGCTTTTCCATAGACACGCCTATAAGGAGTACAACCAATTGGTGTTTTAAAAGCCGTCCTAAACGCCCACAAAGCATCATCAAGCTTATCCGACCAAGAAGCTCGATGCTCTCCCACCGTTCTCTCTAAAATTCTCTTTAAACCACGATTTGTGACCTCGGTTTGACCATTTGTTTAAGGGTGATACGCGGTAGAAAGTCTATGATTAACTCCATATTTCTTCATAACTCTCATGAATTGATCATTACAAAAGTGCGTACCACGATCACTTATGATGGCCCGAGGTACACCAAATCTAGCAAACAATTGTTTCAAAAACTTCACAACAACTTTATCATCATTGGTAGGTAAAGCTTTAGCCTCCACCCATTTGGACACATAATCCACCGCCACAAGTATATACTTGTTTCCCTTAGAGGATGGAAAAGGTCCTATGAAATCATTGCCCCATACATCAAATACCTCACACTCTTGAATAAAATTTTGTGGAATCTCATCACGTTGCGTAATTTTTCCTTGTCTTTGACACACATCACAAAATTTCACCATTTCATGGGCATCTTTGTAAATGGAAGGCCAATAGTAACCCGAATCAAAGACTTTCTTGGCGGTATAGTTGGGCCCAAAATGTCCACCCGTAGGTCCTTTATGACACGCTTCTAAGATCTTAAATGCCTCGGGCCCATCTACACACCGTCTAATGATTTGGTCCGCACATTGCCTAAAAAGATAAGGATCATCCCAAAAGTAGTACTTAACTTCCTTAAGAAATTTCTTCTTTTGTTGATAAGTAAGACCCTCAATAAGCACATTGCCCACAAGATAGTTTGCGATATCCGCAAACCAAGGAGTGGCATCCTCTTGGGAAGAGATAGACTTGAGCTCCTCTAATGGAAAGGATTCATTGATTTCTTGATGTGGCAAATCTCCTTGAAAAGGATGCTCAAGTCTACTCAAGTGATCCGCGGCTAAATTCTCGGCCCCTTTCTTATCACGAATTTCTATCTTAAACTCTTGAAGCAACAACACCCATCTCAAAAGCCTAGGCTTAGCATCTTGTTTTTTCATAAGATACTTGAGAGCGGAATGATCCGTATACACTATGGTTTTGGAAAGCACATGGTATGGTCTAAACTTCTCAAAAGCATATACTATAGCAAGCAACTCTTTTTCCGTGGTAGTGTAATGAAGTTGTGCACCGGTCATGGTTTTACTCGCATAGTGTATAGGTTGAAAATTCTTATTAACTCTTTGTCCTAAGACGGCCCCCACCGCATAATCACTAGCGTCACACATAAGCTCAAAAGGTAATTCCCAATTTGGAGAAACCAAAACGGGAGCCTTAGTCAATTTCTCCTTAAGAGTCTCAAAAGAGTCCAAACAATCTTGGTTAAAAATCAAAGGAGCCTCTTTTTCCAAGAGGTGAGTCATCGGTCTAGCTATCTTAGAAAAATCTTGTATAAAGCGTCTATAAAATCCCGCATGACCTAAGAAACTCCTCACACCTTTAACCGAGGTGGGTGGGAGAAGCTTAGCAATCACATCAATTTTAGCTCGATCCACTTCTAATCCCTTGTTGGATATTTTGTGTCCTAAAACAATTCCCTCTTTCACCATAAAGTGACATTTCTCCTAATTAAGCACTAAACGTGTTTCCTCACAACGCTTAAGCATTCTCTCAAGATTGGTGAGGCATGAGGTAAATGAATTTCCAAAGACGGAAAAATCATCCATAAAAACCTCCATAGTTTGCTCTATCATGTCATGGAAAATCGCCATCATTCACCTTTGAAACGTCCCGGGTGCATTACATAAGCCAAAAGGCATCCTCTTGTAAGCAAATGTACCGTAGGGACAAGTGAATGTGGTCTTTTCTTGATCCTTAGGGTCAATTGGTATTTGGAAATAACCCGAAAAGCCATAAAGAAAGCAATAGTACTCATTTCCCGCTAAGCGTTCAAGCATTTGATCCATAAAAGGTAATGGGAAATGGCCTTTCCTAGTCGCCTCATTGAGTTTTCTATAATCAATACAAACTCCCCAACCGGTGACAAGTCTCGTGGGAATAAGCTCATTATTCTCATTAGGCACCACGGTGATTCCACCCTTCTTTGGAACACAATGCACCGGGCTAACCCATGGAGAGTCGGAAATGGGGTAAATCATACCCGCATTTAAGAGTTTAATCACTTCCTTCTTAATAACCTCATGGATTTTTGGGTTAACTCTCCTTTGACTTTGAATGGCGGGTTTATAGTCATCCTTCATAAGGATTTTGTGTGTACAAAAATGTGGATCAATTCCCCTTATGTCAGATATTTTCCATGCTAATGCTTTCTTGTGTTTCTTAAGGACTTCAATAAGTTTCTCCTTCTCATCCTCTTTCAACTCTTTAGCAATGATCACAGGTAATTGGTCTTTGCCCTCTAAGAAAGCATACTCTAGGTGGGATGGAAGGTCCTTAAGTTCAATAGGAGGTGGACTCTCTATGGAAGGTTTTACTATGGAAGGATCCTCAATGGTAAATTCTTGTGGAATAGGAGAAGGAATAGGGTCCTCATTGAGCAACTTGTGGATCGTAAGAATATCTTCTTCCCAATTAATGGGAGAATCATCATCACCAAGAAAGTTTGACTCAAATTCCTCCAAGAGGAAATCACTCTCTCCAAAAGGTGTTAAAGAGGGATCAATTGAGGTCACGGTTTCAACATGGGGCATCTCATCACGAGTACTCTTACAAGCATCATGAAAGTGTTCATCACACACCTCATCTAACACATCAACAATGTTAATAGTCTCACAAGGTCTAGACTCTTTAGCCTCTTTCCTATCACAAACCTTCCCTAACTTAAACACCACTCTCTCATCCTTGACTCTCATAATTAATTCTCCTTCCGCCACATCTATCAAAGTACGACCCGTTCTCAAAAACGGTCTACCAACAATCAAAGGAACTCTAGGATCCATGTCATAATCAACCACTACAAAGTCGGCCGGAAATATAAACTTATCCACACCTATAAACACATCCTCCGCTATACCTACGGGGTAAGCTATGATTCGGTTGGCTAATTCAAGAGTCATCCTAGTGGGAGTGAGCTCGGGAAGAGAGAGTTTTTTCCAAACCGATAAAGGCATGAGGTTAATGCTTGCCCCTAAATCCGCCAAAGCCATGCAATTTTCAACACCGGGAAAATTACAAGGTATCAAGAAGCGCCCAAGATCTCCAAGTTTTGTAGGTAAGGTTTTAAGTAGCACAGCGGAACAATTTTCATTAAGGGATGTGTTGGACAAATCAACCAATTTTTCTTTGTTTGAGAGTAAATCCTTGAACATCTTAGCAAACTTTGGCATATAAGCAAGAGCTTCCGCAAAGGATATATTGATGTTGAGTTGCTTGAACATCCTTAAGAAATTTGAGACTTGGATGTCATCCTTGTTCTTTAACTTGTCCTTTTTCAACCTTGAAGGATATGGAAGAGTAGGTTTTGGTGTAGGTGGAATAGGTGTTGTAGTGGAAGATTTGTCTTTGTTAGCTTCTTCATTGGGAAGTGTGGAAGGTAAAGGAGAAGTAAGAATGGGTTGAGAAGGTGTGTTTGAGTGAATGGGAGCATTTTGAGGTGGTGAAGTAGAGGTAGAAGGCTTGTCACAAGTAGGAGCACAAGTGGGTTGAACAATAGGAGGTTTAGGAGGTGAAGGATCCTTTGTTGTTTTTCCACTCCTTGTTGTAATAGCATTGACATTTGCCCTTGGATTTGTTTGTGTGTTGGAAGGTAAAGCCCCTTGTGGTCTTTGATTTAATGCCATTAAAAGCCTATTGATTTATTCATCCGATATACGTTTCATTTGGTCATTCATTTTCTTCTCAATAGCTTGGAACCTCCTTTCATTCTCTTGATTCATTTTGTGAAAGAAATCTATTGTGTTATAATCTTGTGACACATTTCCTTGAAGACCTTGAGGTTGGAAAGGTGGAGGTTGAGTATTAAATCCTTGATGAGGTGGATAAAAGGTATTTCCTTGATGTTGAACATTGTTGGGTGCCTTGTAGTTATTTCCTTGGTAAGGTGGTCTTTGCCCTTGATTCCTTGGTGAAATTTGAGGAGGATTTTGTTGAATTTGGGTGGGTGGTTGGGGTGGAAATCCCGGTGGAGTAAGGTAGTTTTGGGACTTGTAAGAAAGGTTATTTGGATTTATATTTGGCTTGAAGTGTTCACGATGTTCGTCTTGGTAAGCATAGCATTCCCCTTGATAAACTTGCACCTTATCACATTGTTCATAAGAATGGGGACCTCCACAAGTTACACAAGAAAGAGTAATGGCATTCACATTATTTGAAGAATTGTTCAATGAAAAGGTCTTTAGGGCTTGAACTATCTCTTGAGTCATTTCTTGTTGACCTTGTTTGACTTGTTGAATGATCTCTTGGTGATATTTAAGGAATTGGTTATCACAAGGTGTTTGAGAAGTATTTTGGATAACATGAACCCTTTCTTCAAATTGATTGTTTGTTTGAACCATTGCTTTAGTCTCAATGATGTCCACGGCCTCTTGCATGGATTTAAGAAGAATATTCCCTCCCGCGGAAGCATTGAGTGAATCTTGGTGGTGAGATTTAAGGCCAGTATAAAAAGTATTGATTTGGTGAACATCATCCAATCCATGGTTAGGGCATCGCCTCAATAACTCTCTATACTCTTCCCAAGCATCACTAAAGGATTGACTAGGTTTTTGTTGAAAGCCTATAATCAAATTCCTCAAGGCCATGGTCTTAGATGGAGGAAAGAACTTGTTCAAAAACTTAGTGGTGAAACCATCCCATGTGGTGATACTATCGGGTGGTTGGGTGTCTAACCAATGCTTAGCTTGTCCCTCAAGTGAAAATGGCACTAACATCAACTTAATAGCATCATGTGGAACTCCATTGTGCTTAATGGTATTGCAAAGAGAAAGGAATCTCTTAAGGTGATCATGAGGATCATCATTCTTGTTACCATAGAAAGGTGTTTGTGAAACCATGGTAATCATAGACGTTTTTAGCTCAAATGTATTTGCGGGAATGTCGGGAATCCTAATAGCACTAGCATATCCATGAACATTGGTTTGCAAACGTTCCATCAAAGAACGATTATCGACAGCCATGGCTTCTTGTGGTGGAGGAGTCAAAGCACGATTCTCGTGATCGGCTTGATGGACGGTGGTGGTCTTACTCTTTCTCTTTTTCTTCCTTTTCGGAGGAAGAGGTTGTACACCAATCGGTATTTGTGCACGCCCGCGAGTGAGCATGCAACTCAATACGAGGAATGAGAGAGAAGCTCTCATGTGACTTTGAAGAGAAAAGGATTATCCTCTTCGAGTTTCAATATTAAATATCCACAAGAAAATAACAATATATGTATGTACTACTTGGGTGCAAGACCCCCAATGAAGCCTTCCTTCTTAGAATACTCACAAGTGAACAGGGGGTTAGGTGGCGCGAAGCACTTAAGTACCTATTGACCCTTAGATGGCATTTTATAGCACATCGCCTTTCTATTCACTTAAATGTTCGTATTCTTCGAATTGTTGCTTATTGAGAGTATTTATCTATTCTTGCTTTATTTTGTTTGATCGATACACGTGTCAAGGACCGGAACACCCCTCAACACGGTGTATTGCCTTGGCAATACTTATGGAGAATATGTGGATTGGTTGTTCTTATACATATACGTATTTACTTATAATAATATATGGAAAATATTTTTGTATTTATGAGTTTTTAAGAGAAAATACTATATGTACATAAAAACCGAGAGAATCCAATAATATATATTTTGGGGTGCAATCTCTTAGGAAAAAAATTGCTTTTTGGATTTTTTAATTTGTTTGGTCAATTCTTTAGGAAAAGAATTGTTTTGTTAATTTTTAATTTTTATATATTTTTATATTTTTGATTTTTTATTTGTTTTTTATTTATGATACGTAAAAATAACGTTCACAAGGTGAACGGATCCCAAAAGCCAATGAAAACCGTCAATCGATAGTCTCTCGTAAAGTCAAAGAACCGGCAGCGGCGCCATTTGAAATTGTGTATAATGCAGTTCGTTTTTCTCAGTTCTTGACTAATTGAAAGTCCTAACAATATCGGGATTTTAACTGTTTTTGGTTGTTAATATTTTTTGGATATTCTATTTGCTAATTCAAACAATGCCTTGCAAAACTGAAAAATATAGTCTACTTATATGTAAAACATCGTGCAAATACCAAGTATTTATTCAAGTAAAAATCAAAATGTAAATTTTACAACTAAGAGGACTGAAAATGTAAATTCTATGAAAAATAAATGCTCCAATTGTAAAACTAACAAGTACAAGGACTGAAAATGTCAAAACAGTTAACTATGAGGATTAAAAGTGAAAACTATGCAAACTACTAACCAATTCTCAACAAATTCCAAACTACTTAACTGAATTTTAACAAATTTCAAACTTAAAGGATCTGATTAAAGAAAACCCTAAAAAGTTTCAAGTTTAGCCAAGTTTAAAACCACTTTAATTCATTAGGGACTAAGTTGCAATTTTTGGAAAATATTAATCAAAAACGGGTTCCAAATACAAATAAGCTCGTTTGAGCTTATTTCACAACCAAAATTGTTCAAACCACTTGCAAAATGCTTAAAATCAAGAATAAGCTAGACCTGTAAGAGGAAATTTGATGAAACTGGCTAAAACTCTGATAAGCACTTTCCAATAAGCACAAAATAAGCTCTAAAGAAATCTAGACATGCATAACTGGATTTTTGTGATGAAACTGATTAATGAACTCAAAATATGAACGGGAAATTAAGTCTTGTTAAAAATCATTCAGTAATAAGCTTGGAATTTGAATTAAGCTAAAATTGGGCTTATGTTGACCAGCGTTGACCAAGCTTTTTTCAAAAAGCTCAAAATCTCAAAAATCAACCACAAGCATTAACCAAGTGAATTTGTAAAAGAAAATTGACTAGTTTATGAAGAGGATTGAGAGATATGAAAAAGCAGTTTGAACTTTACAGAAACTTGCATTTGCTTATCAGTTTAGAATTTTGCTTATTCCTACTTGTTTACTGAATACTGTACAAAATGCTTATGGAATCTGAAACTTCATGTTATGACCTAGAATTGAAACCTGGTTTGGTGGAATTTCATTAAGAAACAAGTAAATGCTAAGTAAATGAATTTGACAACTTTTTATGAACTAAACTGACTGAAAATGACCCACACCTTTTACAATGCCATTTGCCTTTTTGACCTTAATGTTGACTCCAAAAAGGTTTAAAACTACTTGTTATGACTTTTTAACTGAAAATCAAGCAAAAGTAACCAATCTCTAACACTTGAATAACAATCATGAACTAATGCCAAACACTACTTAAGCTGATCTTTTGGAGAATTTTGTGAAGACTTTTTGAGTTTAAGTTTGAACTGAGATAAGAGCTATAGCAAACCAAATTCAGTGACCAAAATGATATGAATGAAAGCTAATTGCAAGTACTTGAAAGCTACTAGGACTCAAATAGAACAGCAAAGCTATAGTGACTGAATAAAGCTATCAACTAGAATAAATATCAAATCAAAAAACAGATTTAGCTACACTTAAGCTACAAACTGACTAGAATCAAGTTAAGATCAGACTAAACAAGTTTTATCATGCAGTCAACAAAGATTTTAGCTAGGAATGAAGCATGCATTTTGACAATTGAGTGGAATCAAAACAAGAGGCGTTTGCACCTATTGTAGTAATCTTTGAGCAGTAGAGGAGTGCTGAACTCTCTAGTCTAGTGCTAACCACCACCTTAGCACTAGATTCAACTATCTACAATCAATCAAACAGCTACAAATCAACATGAATCATCATAATGGCTTGAATTCTTCAAATCTGCTAGAACTTGGACTGAAATCATCAAACAGCTACAATCTTCACACAAAAATCAGTTATGATCAAGGTATGATCATAACAAACTCAAAACAGCAACAAGAGTAACAATGGTAGTAAGAGATGAACAGTAAAGAAGGAACTGAGATTTGGCGGGAAAGTGAGAATTTGAATTTTATTAATGGAAAAGTAGTTACAGAGCTGTTAAGTGGTTACAAACTAACTAACTAACTCAAGAGTGTGTCAAACTCTTGAGTAGTTAAGCTAAAAACTAGAAATGGTGAAAGGAAAAGGAAGTGTGTGTGTTTTCACACTTTTTTAACTAACCCCTAGAAATGAAGACTAAACAGGCTATTTATAGACTTCAGAGGAAGAGCAGTTGGGGTTGGTGACGTGTTGGAGCCAATCCTAGACTTCCACTTGTCATAATTCTGCTTAATTGATTTTGTAGGTATGAACTCAAATTGGGGATTCTTTGTTGAGTTGATTTCAGGTTGATTGGTTTTGACCAATGGATTTGTCTTGTGATTTTGAGCAAGTTTCATGTTAAGCACTTCTCTTGAAATCCGCTCTAGCTCTAACCCGATCCTGGAAATTTTGTTAGTTTGAAGATGCCACGTGTCAAGTCTTCACTGGTTGAAAAGGTAGCACACGGATTGCACTATTGTGATTCGCTCATTTATGAGTGGCGGAGCTAGTGGATATTAAATGCCATGATGTGGCAATCCAGGACCACTTTTTCTTGGCTTCTCATTGGTCCAAAGTTATTCCCATGGATCACACTTGTTAAACTTTCCAAAAATGGTAGAATTGATCCCTCGACTTTGGCAGATTGTATATTTGAGCTATTCACTTCATTTCTTTGGCATATTTGGTCCTTTAAACTTCATTCTTGAACAAAATTGGTCCTTTGACTGAGTTGACTTGAGAGTTGACCAAATTTGACTATGATCTTGACTTTTACATATTTACACTTTGGTCCTTCATCTTTGGCAGACTGTCAAGATAGGTCCTTGCACTTTCGAAGTCTTGTCACTTTTGATCCTTCTTTGTCTTTTTCATCAAATTAAGCTTGATTATTCCTTGTTTGCTTGAAAATGCATCCTTTTACCTACACAAGTGTACACAAACACAAACATACCACATAATACTGTTTTTACAAGATAAATTGGTATTTTGCTTCATGTTTTAGGGTTATTTATTGATAAATTGATATGAGTTTTAGCTCATATCAAGCGTGCTTCTTGCAATTTCTGCTTAGCTACTGCGACCTTCTGATTAGTCAACTCTTTCATTTCAGGTCCTTCAAGTGTTCGCTCACCAACCTGATCCCAGCAGATTGGGGCGCTACACTTCCTGCCATACAACATCTCGAATGGAGCACACTTAATACTTACGTGCCAACTGTTGTTGTATGCAAACTCTACCAAACAGATGTAATCGTCCCAATCTCCCGTCCATTCTAACGCACATGACCCCAACATGTCTTATAATGTCTGAATCATTCGCTCCGATTGCCCGTCTGTTTGAGGATGAAAAGCCCTGTTAAGCTTAAATTTTGTACCCCAAGCTTTCTATAGACTCCTCCAAAATCGCGAAGTGAAACGAGGATCTCTGTCTAAGACGATGCTGGATGGATCACCATGAAGTCTCATGATCTCCTTCTTGTAAGTATCCGCGAGTTTACTGACCGAATCTTCCTTGCGGATCGGTAAGAAATGAGCTGACTTAGTAAGTCGATCAACGATAACCCAAATCGCATCGTGCTTCCTCTTTGTCTATGGAAGACCGGTAACAAAATCCATGGTGATCTTGTCCCACTTCTACTCTGGAATATCTAACGGTTGTAGAAGACCGCCAGATCGCTGATGCTCGATCTTAACCTGCTGGCAGGTAAGACATTTGGAGACGTAAGTCGCAACATCCTGTTTCATACCACTCCACCAAAAGTATTGCTTGACGTCATGGTACATCTTGGTCGAACCAGGATGAATAGAGAATGGGGAGCTATGAGCCTCAGCTAACAATGCTTCCCGGAGTTCTTGATCATCAGGAACACAAAGTCTCGCGCCCTGCCATAAGATACCGTCTGCGTCTACTCGAAATTCTGTCTGCTTCTCTAAATTCTAAATTATCGCCCAGATTTCACTGTCATCTTTCTGAGCTTCCTTGATCCTAGAGAGTAACTCGGATTCCACTCTAAGATTAACCCAGTAACCATGTTGTCCATGTACCAGGATCTCAATTTCTAGTCGCTCCAAGTCTCTTATAATTTACTCCTCAATTTTAATGTCGTTTATCATTCCGGACTTCCTGCTAAGTGCATCTACGACTACATTCACCTTGCCGGGATGATACTGCAGATTAATGTCATAATCCTTCAACAGCTCTAACCATCTCCTCTGTCTCATGTTCAATTCACGTTGAGTGAAGATGTACTTCAAGCTCTTGTGGTCCGTGAAAATGTCACATGATTCTCCGTACAAGTAGTGCCTCCATATCTTCAATGCAAACACGACTGCTGCAAGTTCCAAGTCATGCGTAGGGCAATTTTCCTAATAAGGCTTAAGCTGTCGTGAAGCGTACGCGTTCACTTTCCCATGTTGCATGAGAACACAACCAAGTCCCTTCCCCGATGCATCACTGTAGATCTGAAATCCACCTGTACAAGATGGGAGAGTAAGAATCTGTGCAGATACTAACTTCTGCTTTAGGTTTTCAAAGCTCTTCTCTCGTTCTTTAATTCAGACGAATTTCTCCCCTTTCCGCATCAGTTTGGTCAATGGTAGTGCTAAACGGGAAAAGTTCTCCACGAACCTACGGTAGTAACCAGCTAAGCCTAGGAAACTGCAAACCTCAGTCGCTGATGTCGGTCTTGGACACTTGGTAATAGCCTCAACCTTTGCTGGATCCATAGTGATTCCTTCTACTGATACAAGGTAACCTAAGAATGCCACCTTGTCTAACCAGAACTCACACTTGGAGAATTTAGCATACAGCTGCTTCTGACGAAGAATCTGTAACACTGCACGAAGATGGTCTTCGTGTTCCTCCTTGGACTTCGAGAATATCAGGATGTCGTCAATGAAGACAATGACGAACTTGTACAGAAATTCATGGAAGATTCTGTTCATCAAATCCATGAACACTGCTGGAGCATTGGTAAGGCCAAATGGCATGACTACAAATTCGTAGTGGCCATAGCGTGTACGGAAAGCAGTCTTGGCGATGTCCTACTCTTTAACCCGTAGCTGATGATAGCCCGACCTCAGATCAATTTTGGAGAAATGTTTGGCCATTTGGAGTTGGTCAAACAAATCGTCAATGCGTGGTAGAGGATACCTATTCCCGATGGTGATCTTGTTGAGCTCGCGATAATCTATGCAAAGACGCATACTGTCGTCCTTCTTCTTCACGAATAAGACCGGTGCGCCCCATGGAGATGCGCTCGGTCGAATGAACCCTCGTTCCAAAAGTTCTTGCAATTGATCCTTCAGCTCCTTCAACTCTATGGGAGCCATGCGATAAGGAGCCTTGGAAATCGGCTCAGCTCCTGGGATGAGCTCGATATTAAACTCTACTTCACGTGCAGGTGGTATGCCCGAAAGTTCTTCTAGAAATAAATATGGGAATTCTGACACTATTGGCTGATTCTGAATTGATGGAGATTCAGCATCCATGTCATGAACAATAGCTAGATAACCCTCGCAACCATGTGAAAGTAATACACGTTCTTGCAGGGTTGATATGATTTGTACAGACCTTCCGGGTACGAACCCGTTGTGAATGTACTCTGGTGCATTAACATCACCGAATATGACTCGATATGAAGGGCAGTTTATGGAAGCATGATGCTTGGATAGCCAGTCCATGCCCAATATTATGTCAAAATCATTCATGTCCAGCAGAAGTGCGTCAACAGGACGAATCTTGTCATCAAACTCTAGGGGAAGGTGATAGGTGTGTAAACACCCATCCTTTCTACCACTTAATTACAATAATAACCGAGCCAAAACGTGTATTTTATGTCTTTTATGTCAGAATTATGCGTGGTTTGTGTTTTTGTTGTGATTTAGGACGAAAAGGTGAAAAGTGGAGAAAACACGGGCATTCACGGGCTTTTATTGAAGAAAAAGATGAAAGACGAAGTCAAGAAGTCAAGAGTGCATAAAGAACGGAAGTCCAAGACCAATTCTGAAGATTTATCGAAGAAAAAGTCAAAAGACGGAAGTTTACTAAAAACCAAGGAACTCAAGTCTATTTTATTGAAGAATTAAAAGACGAGTTCAAAAGAAATCCCGAGCCACAATTCATTAGAGTCCAAGTTCAAAGAAGATTAGAAGAATAAAGGACAAATGGTGCAATTAATGAAGATTAAAGAAGGAAGGACTTAATCTTGTAATTAAGAGAAAAGGAAAGAGGGGAGGAAGCTTCCTAATCCTCCCCTATATATAGATTTGGACTAGTTAATTTTCTTTTTTGTTGGCTAAGTGTGACAATTAGTCTTCCATTTTATTTACCTTGCACCTTTAATTCATGTCAATTTAAATACTTGTCAAATTTAAATACCTTGTCTTGCACATTAAATTCCTTTAATTTCAAGTAAGTTTTCATTTAATTCTTGTCAATCTTTACTTTATCTTGTTAATCTCCTATCTACCTTTCTTGATCTTTGATTTTTATGTTTATGTTTGTGTTCATTTTCATGTTCTTATTTTGATCAAATGGGTTTTTGATTATTGTGGGTAAATTTGTTAGTTTTGTTGATTTAAATTGCTGGTTTATGATTATTGAATGTTTTGTTATTAGTTTAGTTTAATCTTGTGTTTGATTTTGGTTAAATTTGTGGTTAGATTCGTGTTATTGTCTTTCCCTGTTCTTCGGTTTGTTTGTTTCTGTTACTGTGATTCCCAAGAAAACTTCCGAACAAGCAAGAGTTCTGAACAAGAGGGTGTTCATTCGGAACATTCAAAAGTTCCGGATCAAGGTTCATCCGGAAGTGTTCCGGATCAAGAACTTCCGAGTCAGGAGTTGTTCATTCGGAACTCCAAATCTTCCGAACGAGCAAAAGTTCCGAGTCAAGTTCTGTCTTCCGAATCAAGCTTCATCCGGAAAAGTTCCGGACGAAAACTTCCGAAAGAACTTCCGAAGGAAAGTTACGGACGAAAAGTTTCGGACGAAGGACAAGTTCCGGATCAAGGACGAGTTCCGAATCAATACCTTTTGTTCACTAGGAAGACTTCCAAACGAAAGTTCCGGACCAAGGAGTTCCGACTCAAGATTGTTTCATTCGGAACTCTAGAAGTTCCGAGTCAAGCCAGTTCATTCGGAACTCAAGAACTTCCGAGTCAAGGATCTCCGTCAGGTTCTTTTTAGTTTTTCTTTTTAAAGTTTCTGTCTTTTATTCTCAAGCTTTATTTTTCGTGCCTTTAATTTAGTTGCACTTTAAGTTTAATTGTCTTAGCTTTATTTTAGCCTTGCCTTAGTTTAAGTTTCAGTTGCGTTTTAAGTTTGCCTTAGATAGATTTAAGTTTGCGTTATTTACGTTTAGTGCCCTTTAATTTCAGTCAAGCTTTTTAATACTTGCACCATTATTTTAATTAGACTTAGTTTTACTTTAATTGCACTTTTACTTTAAAGTTTTGCACCTTTATTTTTAATACTACAACGACACATTTTTGTTTCACCAAAGAACGACTGAGTCACATAGAGAACCTAGATCAATTCGATTAGACCACGAGAATGATAATTTTTAACCTGAGTAAAATCGAGTTATCAGAAGGCTCTTGTACACATGGGTTATGCGTATAGAGTCTCTTAAAGGCGTGGAAATGTTCAGTACATTCTCTAATGGCATAGGGGATATCCTAACATTCTTAGCATAAGCAGTAGAAATGACCGAATGAGTAACACCCGTGTTAAATAGAACACATGCAACTTGACCATACATATACAAGATTCCAGTGATGGTACCTGTAGACTTGTTGGTTTGATCGCGAGAAGTCGTGTAAAAGCGTCCACTAGTAGGAGGTGGCTTGGTATCGGCATGTCCAGATGTGCCCTCCATCTCGCCCTTGCGGCAGTCCTTCATGCGATGGACAGGGAGGCAACACTTGTAGCATGCGTCGCTGTCGCAGCGACATGGACCTGGGTGCCTACGGTTGCAGGTAGTGCAAAGAGGATGAGTATATCCTCCAGCAGGTGTACTTGCTGGCTGAGAGCCTGATAAGAATAGTATACATGAGACATGATAATAGGTAAAAAGGACAATGCGGAAAAATTCGTAAGATGGAATACCAGTGATAGCTGGACGGTTAGGCTGTGAACCTCTTTGGTTTTGGTTCCTCCCGTTACCATGATTCCTGGTAGAAGATTCTCTAATGTGTCAGAATTATGAATTATTGCATGTAATCATAAGAAAATGAGTAAATGTAGGACCTGCTGCTGTTGGAGTTTCCAGCGTTGTTACGGTAATTATCATTACCGTCACGCCTATCCGTAGTAGAACGGTCGTGAGTCTGACCGTTTCCCTTGGGCTAAGTAGGCTGTTGCTGAGTAGCCGGCTGAGACCGGTCCCCATTCTTCTGCATGGAAGATGTAATTTAAAAGAGATATTATATTGTCATATACTGAAAGAATATGGTTTGGGTCACCGCTGGAATAACGAATGTTTACCTCTTCTCGGGTCTCTCTGCTTCCCCGAACTCTTCTCTTTCTTGCAGCATCTCCAGCTTACGTGCTGCATCGGCCACTTGTGCCATAATGTTTAACGTAACATACACCATGTTTTTTGCGACCGATGTACGAAGAGCCCACCGGAAGTGGTATGCTTTCTCTTCGGGAGTACCTGCTGCTGCGCCAAGTAAACCAGCCAAACGAAGAAAGCGCTGCATGAACTCGTTGCTGTTTTCTCCAGCTCTCTGTCTGATTCCATGGTATTCTCTCTTCAGCTTGTCTTGCTTAGCCTTGGGAAAGAACTATCCCATCACCAAATCCCTGAACTGAGCCCAAGGCAAACCAGCCACCCAATTATCACCTCCCTTAGACTGCTTTAGTTCCTTCCACCATGATAGCACATCACATTCGAACCGGTAACAGGCCAACCTCGACTTGAAGACGGGGTCACAGCCCATTGCATCGAAGATCATCTCAATGTGAGCCAACCAACTTTCAGCTTCACTATGGCTATCTGTTTTCTCGAAGGATCGAAGGCGTAGCTTATTGAATCTCTCCAGCCATGTGACCAATGTTGATGGAGGAGGAGGAGGAGGTACTGGGTGCTGTTGCTGATTGTTGGCAGCCTGCACCTCAACCCTGATTTCGTTCCTCAGCTGAGGAAGCATAGCTTGCATTGCAGCTTGGACTTCTGCATTGAGTTGTTGCTGCTCGCGTGTGAGAACCATCTGAGAGTATAACATAAAAATACATGATTAAACTGATCAAAACATAACATATATTCATGAAAAAAGTTTATACCAATAAATCATGAGAAAAATTTTATGCAGGAAAACTAGTAAACGAATGCATGATACAGTTTTATGAAAATTTTTATATGCGCGAGAGTGAACGCCTATGGTCAGTTCACTCAAAACAAAAGACAAGGCGAGGGGACGCCAATATGTCGGTCCTAAAGTTAAAAGTTTCGATAAAAGCACATGCGACTAAATAGGGCCAGTCATGTACCAACCATTACTTAGTCATAAACCTGCGACAATGACATATATATGAATGCATGAAAACAATGAATGCATGAAAACCGACTGTCAGTTCTAGGAAGACCATAGTGACTACCCACTAATCACAGGTCGTGTTTTGAGAGCCTACAGGTCGAAGCCTTGGCTCTGATACCATAATTGTAACACCCCATTTTGGTAAATGGAATGTCACGCGTGGTTATGGCGTGTCATCAAAGCATACAAGGATAAACGTCTTAAACATTACATGACCATTAAGGAAATGCCGGAAACAAACATCGGTACCCCAAAGTAAAGCTCATCACACACAAACATAAGTACTGTAAAGGAAAAGGACTAAACAATGTCCATGGAAATAAGTAGCAAAAGTATGATGATAAGCATAAAGTAATGAAGGCTAGAAAGCTTCCAATCCATATGCACGTACGCTTAAAGTCTACGAGCGTCCCTGAGTACCTGCCGTTTTGGGAACATGAAAGGAAAACAGATGAGCATAATGCTCAGTGCACGGATATACAAGCATAGAATGAAATACATAAGCATATACAACATATAGCAGCGGAATTGATTAAGTCCTTGAAAACCTGGTATAACTTAGTAAAACTGGTTTTATAGTTTGAAAAGCCTTATGTTTATCTTATAAAAACTGTTTAACATGTTTACCATTATGCAATATAGGTCATGAAATATCAGCGTGCATGAATACTTGGAGCGGTGACCTCGTCATGCAATTAGAGGGGCTGCATCTAATTAATATAAGTTTGGGTAGGAGGGATCAACTCCTTGTGAAGGATCCAAGGCACACACCATTCACCTGAATAATCAGTAAAAATATGTAACCTAGGATGCACCCATACGCCCCACATGATAACATAATAATATGGCCAAAAGCTGAAAGGGACGCCACGAGCTATCACTCCGCCATGGTGAAGTCATAACACTGGTGCCTCCAGTGTTATGGTTATGGTACCTCCATAACTAGGTGAAACTGGTCATGCATGTATATGGCTTAGGCATTTAATTAAACATAAGCAAATCAAAACATATAAAACATATACTGTGAAAACAGTTGGCTGCATACGCGGAATCCTAATAAGGAAGAATGTCCATACTGAAAGGACGGAGAATCCGTACCTTATGTCCAGTGAACGAAGAAGACAAACGGAAGAGAGCCCTACTTCGATCTCACTAATGCTACATATATAATATACGTGTATAAGTATTCTGATTACTGTGTACGTAACTGGTTTTATATCCTGTCTTAGCTTGTTTTATATGTTCATGTCTTGTTTTACTGATTACAACGTTATGCTGTGTTTATCATGTATTCTGGATATTCTGATTAAGTATTACTTGTATTTCTTGTATTATTATACTTGTTGTGTAATAATAAGTAACTTTCTAAAATAGCAGGTTTCCTAAAATAGAAAGTTTTCAAAAATAGAAAGTTTCCAAAAATAGAAAGTTTCCCAAAAAAGATTAGCTGCTTAAAATAAATAAGTTTCTAAAAATAGAAAGTTTCCATAAATAGATTTGCTGCTTAAAATAAATAAGTTTATAAAAATAGAAAGTTTCCATAAATAGAACTAAGCTGGATTATTAAGCTAATAAGATAAGCTTAAGTTTTTACTGATTAATATTCTAAGTCATGTGATTAATAGTATAGTTTATTAATTAATACATGTAAATAAATAAACTATATATATAAGATTTAATTAAATATACATGATCTAATTAAATAAAAGTGTAAATAATAATTAGGTTAAAACGTGTATTAATATTTATTATTAATATAACCTAAGTCATGAAAATTAATTAATTACATGTCATGTTTTAATAATAAATTAATTACTTAGTCTAAATTCATGATTTAAATACTTAGGTTAAAATAATGTAATATTAATAATAATAATAATTAACCTAAGTCATGTCTAAATTAAATTAATTATAACATGTTAAATTAATTTAATTAATCTTGTAAATAATTAAACTTGTAAAAATTTATTAAGCTTGTTAAATTAAGTCGTGAACCGGACCCGTGTTTTATCTAATTTAAACGTGTCATGAACCGGCCCGTGAAACCCTTGAACCGGCCAAACAAACACACCCTTAAAGGTGTCATTTTCGCAAAACAGCCACCGGCTTAAGCTGGTGGTACCCCTTGGTCTCTCGGCTAGCCGCTGGCTAAGCAAAGTTCCCACCGGCAGTTAGCCGGTGGTTCCCCCTGCTGTCGCGGCTTGTTTCCCCCTACTTGGTCATATTAGCCACCGGCTTAAGCCGGTAGTGCTTGTTTGTTTTTCCAGCCGAGACCCCCAAAACCACAAGGCCACCCTGATATGCGTCAGGGTCCATTGTTTCCTGCGACCGAGACCCACAAACCACACCGAGACCATGAGGTCTTGGTTGGTGGTGCTCAAAAACCCACTGAGAGCTTCGGCTCTCGGTTCCATGCGTCGGCCAAACCAAAACACCCATAAACCACCATGTTTTATTTCCCCATGATTTAATTAACATGTTTGATTAATAGTTTTTAATAAACCCTTGATTTCATGTGTTCTTGATCCAATAAAAAATTAAAATGAAAAAGGTTTAAGGATTACAAATGCGTGAACAAAAGGAAACGACAACACGAACGATCTCACTTGAACTGGATCACCAAAAATCAACCAACACCCCTTCCTTGTGTGTTAAAACCGGCAGCCAAAAGAAACAAAAGGGAGGCTACGGTTTTATGTTTTTAGAAAAACTCTGTAATATGAAAACATGTATTCCCTTTTTTCTATTTAGTTAAAAACAAAAGTAGGCTTGGCCCCTTTGCTTTGTCTTTGCCGCGGGTAGGTGGGGCCCACAAAGGGAAACCCATTGTTTTTCGTGTTCTAATTATTTACGTGTTCACGTGGTCGTGTTTACGTGATTTATTTATTCCTCGTTCGTGTTATAATATATATTTATACATAATCGTAATAAATATTACTTAAATACATAATAATAGGTTCGTGATTATTTACGTTCATGATTTCATGTTCGTGATTATAATTACTGTTGATAATAATTATCGTGTATTAATATGCTTAAATACTTATCGTGTAATAACACGTACGTAATACTTGTAATTAACATTCGTGAAACGTAAACATGTTATATTAGGGAAGTTTTAATCATGTACATACGATTATATATGTATTGTTCATGGTAAAAGCATGCGGGTTTTACATTGGAAGTATGTATGCTTTGAATAGAGCTTTGCTGTTCAAATGGATATGGAGATTCAAGGTGGCTTCTAAGGATCTATGGGTTAAGGTTATCAAGAATATTCATGGGATTAGTGGTCTTATAGGAGAGGCGTCATTCCCGAAAGGTACCTCTAGTCCTTGGATTGCGATTATAAAGGCCACCAAACATCTTATGGAGAAAGGTATTGATCTTCTTACTTTGTGTAAACGAAAGGTTGGGGACTGTTCTTCCATTTCCTTTTGGGATGATGATTGGTTTGGGGGTAGGCCTTTAAAACTTCAATACCCTAGGGTGTACACTCTTGATGATGCCAGTCATGTACCTTTGCGGAGCGTTTGAGACTTTCGGATTGGTTCTCGTCTTTCAGAAGACATGCGAGAGAAGGTGACGAGCTCCTTCAGTACACGGCTTTGATAGCGTGTACCGCTCAGGTTACGCTCTCTTCCCAAGAGGATAGTTGGATTTGGTCTCAAGGTGTGTCGGTTGGATTTACGGTTGCTTCAGCTCATGGTTATATTGATGATGTGATTTTGGATGTCGATGATGTGGCTACTAGATGGAATCGTTTAGTTCCTTCTAAAGTGAATGTATTCTTTTGGAGATTGAAGCTAAACAAGATTCCTACTAGAGTCAACCCAGATAAGAGAGGTATTGATATATGCTCGATTTTATGTCCATTTTGTGGTCTTGATGTTGAGACTGCTAATCATCTCTTCTTCTCTTGTGATATGGCGGTGGATCTATGGGTTTTAGTAGCTCGATGGTGGGGAGTTAGATCTTCTGGTTATGTCTTTTGCTTTAGAGTGGGTTGATTGGATTGATACTGCTAGTATGCCATGCAAAGTTAGGAATTGTCTGGACGTCGTTGCGCTTATGTTGATGTGGTCGATTTGGTGCTTCCGGAATAAATTGTTGTTTAGTATGACAAAACCCGTCAAGGCGGCTCTCTGGGATTTCATCCAATCTCAGTATTTTCTTTGGATTAGTGCTAGGAATCCTAAATTTCATGTTTTTTGGATTAAGTGGATGTAAAATCCTAAATCATATGTAAACTCTTTGCATTTTGTATAGCGTTTAGCTAGATTCCTTTTTAATATAATGCCGCCGTTTCAAAAAAAAAGTTGTTATTTATTGTGTGTTAATTGTTAACATGATAGATCCATGGGAATAATGCAAGTTTACCATGGATCATGTGTTCTTGATATTGGATATATTGAAGTTAACTAATCGTTAATGGTTTATACATGTTTAATTGATGGTTTATGATGAATATTGACATAATTATATAGTTTTTAAGAAATTTTGTTTGACACACGTCACTAAATAATTCATAATATATTCATACGATGTCAAAAAAATTTGAAATTTTTATGGGAGGTCCAAGACTCAAAGGTCTACAACTTTGTAGTTTTGAGCTAAGGACGGGGAAGACCCGAGCTATACTCTGACGTGACCTGAAGTCAACTTAAATTGTAAGACAGCTTTACGTGCTATGTGACGTATACTTGAATTTGACTTACGTAATCGAGTTTTCGATGCATGTGGCTCACTTCCATTAAGAAGTGAAAGTATTATTCATGGATATGCATTGTTTTAATTTAATTGACTTGGATTTATAATCAATTTGTATGCATGTGATTAATTGTTATATTATGTTTATTTGTTTGTTTTGTATTATAAATTGTTATGAAGTATGTTTCAAGCAAAGGGTTTTTTCGAAAATAAAAATAAACTGGACTAAAATTACATGAAATTTTATTTATTATAAGCTTATTCTTGCACGGTCATAAGTGACAACAAATGAGTCACCCTTACATGGTTTTAAATCTAACTCACGCCGTGACTAGCAAGAATCAAGTTTATAATGTGTTTTCTATTTTAAAGATGTAAAATTTTATTAATGACGTAATTTGTAAAGTATTACTTTGTTACAAGGATAAGGTTCGGGAGACTCATCAAGACTTCGGTCTTGTAGATACCATTATCCTATAATGTCAGACTACTTGTAGTTTTCTTACCTTGCATACTATTTAGGAAGCTGTGAATGGTCTAGGGTTTGAATGATTTTAATCATTCTTTAATCTTTTTCCGTGATAGAATTAAACTTTTTTAAATAGAAAACTGTTGAATCGTCAATTTTAATGATATCACTATTTATACAATTGATTTGTGAGTTAAATAAGTGATGTCTATAATTAACAAATTTGAGTGTTGCTAGTGTAATTATTAGTGTTGCAGTATAATTATTAGTGTTGTAGTGAAAAATTGGAAAATAATCAACTACTTAGTGCTGCTAGCATAAGATGGATAGTGCTGCTAAGGTAAATTACTGATGCTCAAAGAAGATCAACTTTTAGAAGTTCTATAACACTAAAGATGTTCAAGATGATATACATGCATATCAATAATACTTATTCATTAAGTATTAATCTGTATTTAGTAGTAATCACAATAGGATTCCTTAGTCTATAAACGGAGGCTTTAGGCATTACAGTTCTTTGTATCATTCTTAGAATTCGACTTAGCTTCAAGGTTTTTGTAAATCACACTAGTTTAGAGTGTTCGTTTATTCTTAATAATAATGAGGCTTGTTTGTGAATTCAACTTCTTATTAAGTTATAGATTCCTCATAGATCTTAGTAAGCATAACCAAAGTTTTACGAAGTTGTATTAGAGTAATCTAATACAACTTAGCCCTAAACAAGCTAAGAGAAATTGATCAAGTTGGGATCAACAATCATCATCAATGCCATATCATATGATTTATCATTTGGCGGGTACTGAAGTTGTGTGACTTCTACAGACGGTCTTTTGTTATACAAAATAAATAATCAATATGTATTTCACAGTATGTATTTCACAAGAAGCAATGGACTTTTGTATGTATGTATGTTTAATAGCCTCAAAATAGACTTTATATAAGATAAAAAACAATGCATGTTAAAATGACATCAACTAAAATTTACATTCGAGAGCTTCACGCGACTCTATGGTCCTTCGTTAGAGCTTCACCCGGTCAAGTATCCATCGATATGGTGTTCCATTTTACGTGAAGATCAAGTGTTGGCATCTAAAGGTTTTGATTTTGCCTCTCATTACAAGAAACGTGCGTGGGATGGTCATAACACTCGGTTCTGGTTGGATACTTGGGTTTTGGATCCTCCTTTTTGTATTAGGCCCCCTCAGATCTTTGCATAAGATGTAGATGAAGAGGTTTCTATTGCTGATAAGTTGGTAACCTCTTCGGTTGATAGTTTCTTTCAAAGAACGATTCAGGACGGGATAGCGCGTGAGTAATAGTCGGACCTATCTTCCGTGTTAGATCCTTTTTATCCCCTCGTCCTCTAAAGATAAGTGGTTTTGTGACTTGAATGGAGATGTGTTTCGAGTTAAATAGATTCTCTCTATTATAGATGATATTTTTCTCCCTTCCACGATGGTTGGTACTAGGTGGGTGAGATATATTTCGATCAAGATTAATATTTTTATGTGCCGTGCGGCTTGATCGTCTACCGACTCGGTGCAAATTAGTTCCTTATGTCCGTTATGTGGTCGGTTCCAGAAGATGCTCTCTACATCTTGTTTAGGTGTGACATGGCTAAGCTTGTTTTTCCACTACTACAAAACATTGAATAAATCCCCCCCCCCCAAATAAACCCCTCTTACATAAAAAAGGTGGCTCTATAAGCTTTTTCTAGAATATTTATAACCAATAAATCCTGGTTCCCCATCACATAACATTACTTTATCCCTTGTTTTTGATAAACCCCTGGTTGTTTAATAGGAAACTAGGACCTATTCCTTGGACGGGTTTTTTATTTTTAGCAAACCTCGGGCGGATTATTTCAAAATTTTTAATTACCCTAACCAACACATAACAAGAGACACAACCGCCCTTCCTCCTCACTTTATCATTTTTCCTCTCATCATAACACCGCTTGCCGACTAACTAATGGTGAGTAATATCTGTAGAAATTAGAGGGGGTGAATAGTTTCTTAAAATTTACTTGTTTAAAGATCGGTTTTCAAAAATACTTTTTCAAAAACTTAGACCTAAGTGATTATGTGAAATCTTCTTATGCACAATATGGACAATGGATAGTGTAACTAAACTAATAATCACAAGTATATGCAAGTAATAAATAATGAATGTAAAGAGATAAGGAAAATAAAGATCAAACCAAACACCAAGGATTTATAGTGGTTCGACAACGAAGCTCACTCCTTGTTCCTACTCCACTCCTCGAGTACTCCTTACTCGAGAGTTTACTAATCAACAAGCTCCTTAAGGTGGAGAAACTGTAAACGTCGCTTAACCAATTTCCTACTCTAAGCTAAAAGTCGAGCCCTAATATTCGCTAGAACCAATCTACACCAATATAATTTAAGGCCTAAGTATTAACCAATATACATACACAACTTCCAAATAGACACAACTATTTGGATCTTCACAACAACACAAGAATGAAATAAATGTTTGATCTTCAATAGATGTTGAGGTAGACACAACACTTCAAGGATGAAAGTGTTCTTCTCTTTGCACTTGAGAGGATGAGATGGGAGGAGAAAGATTCACTTCTAAACAAGTAGTAATCAACCCAAATAACCAAGGATTTGAGTGAATTAAGAAGGTGGATTGAATCTGTAAATTTGTGTGCAAAAGAGGTGAAGGGAAAATCTGGAAATGGTCTACTATTTATAAGACAAAGGCCCAACGGCTCATTCTGAGCGCAGTTCCTTAAAGGTGTGGTTCCTTAATGATAAAGAAGTGCACCCCTATTTAGGGAACCGCCGAGCGTAGACTCCGCTCCTTTTTGTATTTTAGTGGGTTAGTCACATCTGGTGGAATATTTATTCTTAAAGGATACTCCTAAACCATATGGAATATACCATTTTCAAAAGTTCAAAGGTCTAAAACATTTTCTTAAAAATAAAGTTTAATAAAAACTTTTGTCACATTTAATAAAAGGTGAGTTTTAAGAAAAACTAAATCCTTGATCACTTAGTTGAGTTGAAAAACTTGTTTGTTCATACCTTAAGTGATAACGGATGAAATGAAAAATACTTGAACTCAAGAATTCGATTTTTGTTGTTTCGTAAATGCTTGTTTTTATATATTGTCGTAATCAAAACAAAGCGAGACCAAAAAAATGCAAGTAACGTTTTTAGGCTCATTGCATTATCAATCTCCCTTTTTAGATTCCAAAAATACATAAACTCAATCAAGTGTAAAAACAAGATTTTCGAAGACGAGTTTATGTTAGCCTCAAAATATTGAGTCAAACAAGAATGTTCGGTCATATGTTTATTATGTATCGTATTTTAGAACGTTGTAATAGGCAGTAGGTTAGTCGTGTTTTACGGGCTTAATTTTAAGCTAAAGTTCATTCATAAGTAACTAAAGCCTAAAAGAAAAGCCCCAACACAAAAATATAGTCCATAATCAAGCCCACATGTAGGGGGACTATAAATACCCTTCCTAGCATGTTAGGAAGGGTGTTGGTTCATTATTCTCATTCTCTCTCAATCTAATATTCACCAAGTTCCAACCATTCTCTTTTTTTTCTCTCTCTATGTTCTCTCTCTAGAATTCATCTATCTTCTATCTACCTTTCTTGTTTAATCATCACATATTGTATGGGACAACAATTGGTATCAATCGCCATAGGGTAGATTTGTGATTGGTTGTTGTGATTTTATTTGATTCGTATGATTTAATCCATATATCATCTCTTGAATTCAATTTTTTTTTGTGTTTTCCGTGCTCTAAATCTTGATATACATCTCCTACATAGTTGTGATAGGGATTTGGTTATTTTGGTTTGGTTAAAACCACGAGTTTCTTGAATCTCAAGTTTTTACCTAAAGTTTCAGAATTGTTCACGTATTGCAACAATAGTTTATTGAATTCCATCGCAAAGCCTAAGAGTTTCTACATTGCGATCCATATTCCGACAGGTATTTCGATCCATATTCCGACAGGTATTGCAATCGAATATTATTTTTGATATTGCGATCCAACATTCCGATCCAACATTCCGATCCACATTCCGATACACATTCCGATCAACATTCCGATCTACATTCCGATCCACATTCCGATCCAATACTCCGATCCAATATTCCGATCCAATATTCCGATCAACATTCCGATCCACATTCCGATACACATTCCGATCCACATTCCGATCCAACATTGCGACAGCTATTGTTGAGGCATTGCGACAAACTTATTGTGTTATTGTGACAAGGTGTAGATATTGCGACAGATTGGAGGATTTTTTGAAAAATTCCAAAAATACACTTAAAAAATTTCGAGATTTTTTTTTGGTTTTTCGAGAACATTTTTAAGGGATTTCAACAATTTTTCACGTCAACAACAATCACTATAACATCTACTTAAGATCCATATTCACTTCATCATTTCAGAGAATATTGAGATGGATTCTATATCGTGTGACAAACAACAACATCATGGTGGCGGGTAACAAAGAGAGACCACCAATGCTTGTGTCGGGTTGATATGATCAATGGAAATCCCGTTTTCTACGTTATCTTGACATAAAACCTAACGGTGATGCTTTAAGGCAATGCATTTTTATGGACCCTATAAATTCTCAAGGATAAAAGTTCCTGCCGTACCAGCCATAGACACAACTGATGAACAACCTGCTTATGAACGTGATGAAAAGAGAAACGACCTCACTCCAGAGAACCGTGCTTGGTTTGATGTAGATAAGGATGCAATCTACTTAATTTTCAGTGGCATTGGAGATGACAATTATTCCACGGTTGATGCATGCCCTACTGCTAAAGAAATGTGGACGGCTATTGAAAGATTGTAACAAGGTGAATCACTTAACAAACAAGACATGAAAACTAAGATGTTTTTGAACTTCGACAAGTTTACTTCAAATGATGGGGAATCAATTGATTCTTATTACTCCCGATTCTACAAAATGATGAATGACATGACCCAGAACAACTTGCAAGTTTCCACCATGCAAATCAATGTCCAATTTCTACAACAACTTCAACCAGAGTGGACACGGTTTGTCACCTTAGTGAAACAACAACAAAAGTTAGACGAAGTTTCATATCACACGCTCTTTGACATTTTGAAACAATTTTAAAATGAGGCAAATGAACTTCGAGCTGAACGAGTTGCAAAGGTTTCAAATCCAATTGCTTTGGTGTCTATGACCATTGCAATGCCCTCATGCAATGCATTAATTTCAAAGCACGGTTTACATTTTCCATCATAATTAACCTACCTTGGCCTTTATTAAATACTAAACACTAAGGAAACCAAAAAGATTAGAAAATTAAAAAATGCAAGAAGGAAGAACAAGTAAAGAGATCAAAGACTTACATTAGGGCTTTGGTCGTCATGAATGTTTATCACCCTCAAGTTTCACGTTCGCCATACTAAGCTTATAAACGAGATCATTGTTATTATAAGTTAGTAAGCTAACACTCACTCATGTAGCCCAATTATTCACTTAGACTCCCTTATTCCTAGGTGTATCTCTTATATTTTATTATTGTCTTGAATGATCACGAGGATGCATTGTTGACTTATTTCGATAATTTATTAGTCTGAAAATAAAGTAGGACGATTTAATCAATAGTTAGCTAAAGGATAAAATCTTTTAAAACTACTTTTCGGGACCTCTTAAAGTTCATATCTTGGCATAACTTGCTTCACGATTTGAGACCTTTCTCGGACTGATATTTGGTAGTGACTTTATACTTCGAATCTTGAGAGACGTAAATAATGGTCTTCTCTTCATAATAGGAATTTCTTCACTTGAAGTATTTGAGAGATTCTTCAAACTTGGACCACGACTTCTTCATTTTTATCCAATCTTTATTTTGGATTTTGACATACAACGATCCGCCTCCTTTTAGGACTTGGATCTATTTATCCTCATACCTAGCCAGGGTCTTTTCGGATAGACTTCTCCATGATCTTCATGGGAGTATTTGCATTCGTCGTGTGTCTCGATCCTTCATATTGATTTTTGATAAATGATTCTTCACATCACTTGGGATCTTTAGCAACAAAATGTAGCCCTCATGCCTTGTTAGGGCCTTTTCGGACTCGCCAATCTTCGCATCCCGCTTCAATAAGTTATGCCTTGGCTATGAACTCTAATTAATACCGAGCAACTTTTAAACGATCTTGGGCTAGAAGCTAAGTAACTTTTCAAATCGTACGACCTTACTTATTGCAATTATATATATTAGCAAGCGATGGGAGAATAAGCTCATAATTAACTCACATAAATTCATGAAAGGATACCAAACTTATAATTGACTCTATCATCTCTCGCTCTCCACAATTTAAAATCTCAAAGAATGAGATTCGTGGATGCTTAGCCAATTAAATCAAAGTTTTGGGTTTTCAAATCATCAATAGGATCTTGCAAATTTTTAGACTTTTTCAAGTTTAGAATTCGCATTTTAAAGTTCCCTTGAAAAACGACTTTGTAGGATCAATTATAGGAACTTGCGAAAAGTTCTTGTTCTTACCCGCAAGAGTTAAGACTTTCGCGTTTTAAAGTTCCCTATATAAAAGCCTAGCAAAACTTGACTTAAACACGTTAAGGATACTAGCTAGAGTAAACTTAGATAAGTAAACTCGGGTTGAGTCAAAAGATTCATAACAGGCCTAATATATCAAAGACATGTAAACTCATTAAAACAATTTTATTACTTTATTTTTCTTTTGACTTTATTTTTGAAATGAAATATATACATACGATGCGATAACAAAAGGAAAGAACATAAAAGAGAATAAATGAAAAATACTACTTGGCCAAAATAGATCAAAAATTTTGCAAAATGTCGAAAGTTAGATTTTCCGGTTAAAATGAGGACAAATTCATGGAAAAGCCCACTTAACTTCGATAGAAGTCCCCCTACACTTGATATAAACATTGTCCTCAATGTTTAAGCATGTGGGAGTAAACTCCCCTACACTTAGGACATTATGCACGTTGTTTAAATCTTGCTAAAGAAGAGACAACTATAGCAATTTCAATGTCAACATATAAGATATGAAATATTGAATCACAAGAGTTTAGGATAGAACCGGGAAGACGGGTATACGGGATCACGGGTCGTCAAATGTCATCAAAAGTGATCTTTTAAGCTTTAATCCCTGCACATCATAAGAAACAAGACAACAAACACCTACGTAGCTCCCCCTACACTTATTATGAAAATGGGTAAAGGATAGATCAACGGGTTGCCTCCCGAGAAGCGCTTGTTTTTGTTAACCGAGTCACGAGCCTGACTCGACCCAGAACTAATTCAAGGGGAACGTGGTGAGGGATAGAATCATCTCATGAGAGATGTCCTCACCAAAGTAAAACTTAACACGCTGGCCATTCACTTTAAAGTGTGGCCCATTTGGTTGCGATAACTCAATGGTGCCATAAGGGAAGACTTTGGCGACGGTGAATGGACCAGACCAACAGCTCTTAAGCTTGCCCGAAAAGACTTTCAGCCGAGAGTTAAAGAGTAAAACTTGATCACCAATTTTGAACTCTCGGTTTTTTATCTTAGAATCATGAATGAGCTTGGTTTTCTCCTTGTAGATCAGTGAATTCTCATAAGCCTCATTCCTTAGTTCATTAAGTTCATTGAGTTGGATCTTCCTAAGATCACCGGCTTTGTTGATATCAAAATTAGCCCACTTCAAGGCCTAATAAGCCTTATGCTCCAACTCAATGGGGAGGTGGCATGCCTTTCCGTACACAAGACGATGTGGAGTGCAACCAATAGGTGTCTTATATGAGGTACGGAAAGCCCACAAAGCATCATCTAACTTATCGGCCCATGAGGCACGATGCTCTCCCACAGTACGCTCTAAGATTCTATTAAGTCCACGGTTTGAAATCTTGGCTTGACCATTTGTTTGTGGATGATACTCGGTGGAAAGACCGTGATTGACACCATACTTAGCTATGACTCGAGCAAATTGATCATTGCAAAAATGAGTCCCGTGATCACTAATAATAGCACGAGGAACACCGAATCGAGCAAATAATTGTTTCAGAAAGTTCACAACCAACCTCGCATCGTTAGTAGGTAAAGCCTTCGCTTCAACCCATTTTGATACGTAGTCAACGGCTACGAGGATGTACTTGTTCCCTTTAGATGATGGAAATGGCCCCATAAAGTCGATGCCCTATACGTCAAAGATTTCACACTCTTGGATGAAATTTTGAGGCATCTCATCTTTATGTGTGATCTTGCCTTGTCGTTGGCAAGCATCATAATGCTTAACCATTTCGTGTGCATCATGATAAATGGTGGGCAAATAAAATCCAGAATCGAAAACTTTCTTCGCGGTGTAATTGGGACCAAAGTGACCACCGGTTGGTCCTTTATGGCAAGCTTCCAAGATTTGTAAAGCTGCGGGCCCGTCAACACACCAACGAAGGATCAAGTCAGCACATTGTTTGAAGAGATATGGGTCGTCCCAATAGTAAGTTTTCACATCCTTGAAGAATTTCTTCTTTTGCTGGGACGATAACCCTTCGATGAGAATTCCACCCGCCAAATAGTTTGCAAAGTCCGCAAACCATGGGGTCTCATCAAGATTAGAGTTAATAGACATCAAGGCCTCAAGGGGAAAGATTCATTAATCTCTTGATTTGGGAGCTCCCTTTGATAAGGATCATCGAGTCTACTAAGATGATCCGCGGCTAGGTTTTCCGCTCCCTTTTTATCACAAATTTCACTTTTGAATTCTTGAAGGAGTAAAACCCAACGCAGAAGTATTGTTTGGAATCTTGTTTAGTTAACAAGTACTTCAACGCGGAATGATCGGTATACACAATGGTGGTGGAAAGGACAAGATAGGGGCGAAATTTTTCAAAAGCATATACAACGGCTAAAAGCTCTTTTTCGATAGTGGTATAATGCAATTGAGCCCCCGTCATTGTCTTGCTAGCATAAGTGTTGGAAATGTTTGTTGATTCTTTGTCCCAAAACCGCTCCAATAGCAAAGTCGCTAACATCACACATCAATTCAAAAGGTAACTCCCAATTAGGGGTAACTAAGACTGGTGCCTTATTAATTTATCCTTAAGAAGATTGAAAGGTTCGATACACTCTTTAGGAAAAGATAAAGGGAGTATCTTTTTCCAAGAGTTAGGTCATCGGGCGAGCGATCTTAGAAAAATCTTGAATGAATCGACGATAGAGCCGCATGACCAAGAAAACTTCTCACACCCTTCACGGTTGAAGGAGGAGGTAATTTAGCAATCACATCAACTTTAACACGTTCGACTTCAAGACCGGTTTTGGAAATTTTATGACCAAGAACAATACCTTATTTTTACCATAAAATGGCATTTTTCCCAATTAAGAACGAGATGAGTGTCTTCACACCGTTTAAGCATACGTTCTAAATTGGCAAGGCAAGTAGAGAAAGAATTACCATAGTCCGAGAAATCATCCATAAAGACTTCCATAGTTTCTTCAACCATGTCATGGAATATAGCCATCATACACCTTTGGAAATTCCCGGGAGCATTGCATAAACCGAAAGGCATTCGTTTGTAAGCAAATTTTCCATAAGGACAAGTGAATGTGGTTTTCTCTTGGTCTTTAGGATCGATGGGAATGTGAAAATACTCGGAGAAACCGTCTAAGAAGCAATAGTAGTCATTACCCGCTAAATGCTAGAGCATTTGATCCATGAAAGGAAGAGGAAAATGATCCTTACGAGTGGCATCATTGAGCTTGCGATAGTCTATGCAAACTCGCCAACCCGTGACAAGTCGAGTAGGAATCAACTCCTTGTTTTCATTGGGAACAACGGTTATTCCGCCTTTCTTAGGCACACAATGGATGGGACTAACCCATGGTGAATCCGAAATAGGGTAAATCATTCCGGCATCTAGAAGTTTGATAACTTCTTTCTTGATGACGTCATGAATTTTTGGATTAACCCTTCTTTGACTTTGGATTGCGGGTTTAAAGTCATCTTCTATGAGTACAAAAGTTAGGACCAATTCCGCGGATGTCGGAAATTTTCCAAGCAATTGCTTTCTTATGATTTTTGAGCACATCGATAAGTCGAGATTTTTCATCCTCTTTTAAGTCCTTTGCAATGATGACGGGTAACTTCTTATTGTCTTCTAGGAAAACGTATTCCAGATGAGACGGTAAATCCTTAAGCTCTAAATCCGTAGGAGTTTCAATGGAAGGCTTAATCAAATTCGGATCATCGTTTGTAACTTCCTTAGGAGTAAGTGGCGAAATTGGTCCTCATTGAGAAGTTTCTCAATGGTACGAATGTCTTCTTCCCAATCGGAGGGAGAATCGTCATATTTTAAGTCCACATCCCCTAAATTTGCTTCAAATTCTTTCAAAAGAAAGTCACTTTCTCTAAATGGAGTCAATGATGGAGCAATAGAAGCTACGTTCTCAATATGAGGTAAAGGAGATAGACCACTTTTACAAGCGTCTTTGAAATGTTCTTCACAAGCCTCATCAAGTACATCAATGAAATTAACGTTCTCGTGTTCATAAGGTTGCTTAGAAAGTTTACCCATATTAAAAACGATTTTATCATCCCCGACCCTCATGATTAGTTCACCCGCGGCTACATCAATCAATGTACGCCCGGTTCTCAAGAAGGGTCGTCCCACAATTAAGGGAACACAGGTATCCATTTCATAGTCGACAACAATGAAATCGGCAGGGAAAGTGAATTTGTCGACTCCAACAAACACATCCTCGGCTATCCCTACTGGATAAGCAACCATACGGTTAGCTAACTCTAATGTCATTCATGTGGGAACTAGCTCGGGTAGAGATAATTGTTTCCAAACGCTTAATGGCATTAAGTTAATACTAGCACCTAGATCGGCTAGGGCCATACAATTCTCTACCCCGGGAAAGTTGAAAGGAATGAGAAAGCGACCCGGATCACCAAGTTTGGTTGGTAATTTCCTTAAGAGAACCGCGGAGCAATTCTCATTAAGTTGGGTTTGAGCAATATCAAGGAGTTTTTCCTTGTCACTTAGAAGATCTTTAAACATTTTAGCATATTTAGGCATGTGAGCGAGAGCCTCGGCAAAGGAGATATTGAAATTCAATTGTTTAAACATTTTAAGAAAGTTAGAAACTTGAATATCATCCTTGTTCTTCAACTTCTCTTTCCTCAACCTTGAATGGTAAGGTATGTCGGGTTGAGATGAAGGCTTTGGAATGGATTACTCACTCACATCCTTGGGTGGAGGAGGGGTGGAAGTAGAAGGTGGAGGAATTGGAGAAGGGGACTCGTTTTCCTTTGTCACAGTCACTGGAGTAGGTGTAGGAATCTCGGGTTCCTTATAGCCTTTTCCACTTCTGGTGGTGATTTCTTTCATCTCCCCTCTTGGATTAGCAATGGTGTTACTCGGAAGAGAACCCGAAGCAGAGGGTTGATTACTTCGGAAGAAACTAGCCATCGTATTCCTTAAGTCATTCGTTTGACTGCTTAAAGAGTTTCACATATCATTCCTAAGCTCGGCTCGAAGATCATTCCCTTGTTTCGCCATGTCACCTTTCAAGTTAATAATTTGGCTCTGAAGATTTTTCACCAGCGCATCATTAGTCCTCATGTAAGTTTCAACCTCGTGATTAAATGTCGTGGGTTGGCTGGGAGGAGGAGCTTGGTAAGCGGGTGGTTGATAAGTGGGTTGTTGGTCTACTTGATTATTTCCTTGAGGTGGATATAGGTTTCTTTGGGTTTGATATTGATTAGGAGCTCAAGTTTGGTATTGATTGTTGCGATTAAAGTTGTTTTGGTTTTGAGGAGGAAAACCGGGTGGTGAAATGAAGTTGTTTGAACGATAACTTAGCAAATTGCGGTCACCTTGAGGACGAGCTGGATATCCTCCCGTGGAAAAATTACCGTTAGCCGCATATACGTTTTTCAGATTGTCATAAGTAGAAGGACAATCGATGTATGAATGAGGGCCACCGCAAGTCTCACAAGAAATTGCTACAACTTTAGCTTGTTGATATTGGTTCGTAGCCATGAGTTGGATTTTTTTGTTCATTTCAGCTAGTTGGCGGGTGATTTCGGTCATCTCGGGGTTGGTTGAAGTAGAAGAAACATTGTCCCTCGGGTTATTTCTTAAAGATGCGGATGAATCCCAATTTTTGTGATGAGTGGTCATGTTCTCTATAAGCTCTCTACACTCCTCAGGTCTTCTCTTCATAAATGTACCACCGGCGGCAACATTAATCGTATCACGATCACGAAAAGTTAAACCATTGTAGAAAGTATCAATCAAAGTGACGGGGAGCATATTATGGTTTGGACAACGATCGATCAATACATTATAACGTTCCCAAGCATCGGAAAGCGACTCATCAGGTTCTTGAGTGAAACCACTGATTTGGTTGCGAAGACTAGTGACCATGGATGGTGGAAAGTAGCGCGACAAAATTTTTTGAGTCATTTCGTCCCATGTATGAATTGAGTTTTTGGGAAGAAGATCAAACCATTTTTCGGCATGGTGGGATAAAGTATGTGGAAAGAGATGAAGGCGAAGAAAATCCATGGAAACACCGGGCAATTTCATGCTTTGAGTGACGGTTATGAATTTATCGAGGTGTTTGTTGGCATCATCATCCGGTAATCCGCGAAATGGACAAGCATTTTAAACTTGTTGGATCATGTGATGCTTCAACGAAAATTCGGGAGCCGTGATTTGCATCGGCGCAATCGATCCTCCACGTCCGTTCATGGTTGGTTGAGAAAGCTCCTCCATCGTTTGAAGGTCGGGTGGAGGGACATGGTTGTTGTTGTTGTTATTATTCAAATTGGAGTGAGGTGGGTTGTTACTATTATTATGCACACCGGCCATATCTAAGTCTCTACGAGTCTCGAGCTCAGAATAAGACGAAGATCGAGTACGCATACACTAAAATGAAATACAATATTTTTGGTTTTTTATATTTTTTATTTTTTTGGGTTTTTGAAATTTTTGTGCTTGAAAATAACGTTCCCAAAAGAACGGATCCCAAAATCCAATTTTTCTCACTAAAAACCGTTAATCTTTACGAAAAGAGCCGGCAGCGGCGCCATTTGATATGGTGATTTTTCATATGTGTACTCAATCGTTCTTGGTATCTAATCGAATTGATCACGGTTTAGGGTGGAATAATTGTAATTGGTCGCTAAAAGGGGGAGCTTTTGGCTATCTATATCTATTAAAATGACAAGTTAACAACTAAGATTAAACGAAATAGCAAGAAAATTAAAGTAATTAAAAACTAAATTAAAAGTAAATATGAAAATAAAATGAGAAAAGACAATTTAAAATTAAACTCAACAAAAAGTAAAATTTTAAAAACTTAAAAATAAAACTAAGACGAAACAAGTTTAAAATAATGCTAAGTAAAAAAAATGTCGGGAAAAATTAAATTTGACTTTAAAATAAAAATAAAAAATAAAAACGAAAATTGAGATCGGATCGCAGTCAATGCGATCGTGGTCCTTGATCGTATCCTGGATCGCAATCAATTCGATCGTAACCGGTGATCGTACTCAACCACGATCGTTACTTTGGATCGTACTCTAGATCGCAGCCAATAGATCGCAACAAGCGATGGTGGCAAGTGATCGTACCCACGGATCGCAACACATGATCGTGGTCACTGATCGGACCCTGGATCGCACCTACGGATCGCACCCTTGATCGCAACCAGCGATCGTGGTATGGATCGTAGTGTGTGATCTCAGTTTGTGATCACAACTATTGATCGCAGTAATGGATCGCAAGTAGAATCCCTAGGCCTATGCGATCACACTTACTCGATCGGAACAAATGAAAACCCTTAAGCAAGTTACGATGGTACGCAAAACGTAGATAAGCACTCACAAAATAAGCACTTTTCGAAATAAGCAACTACCAAAACTTAACCAAATCTAAATAACCACAAATTTAAAAACTTTTACAACACTAAATAAGCAAACTTTTATAAAAATAACTTTAAAAAGATTAAACTTTTGAAGAAAACTAAAAAGAAATAAGCTAAACACGAAATAAGCCAAGAAGCACAATGAGCTAAAAGCTTAAATCGTATGAGAACTTTGATATGAACAAAAAGATAAACTTTTTAATCACACAAACATCAAGATGAAGCAAGATGCATCAATGATCCGAATCAAAATCAAACCAAGAACAAGAAAGGTAGAATAAGATAGATGATGAAAAACTTGAACTTGTAGATTAAGGATTCCAAATACAAGATTAAATGAAAGCTTAAAACTTGAAAGAAAAATGGAAGAAATCTAGAGAGAGAAAGTAGAATCACCTACTTCTCTCTAAAGATATGAAAAACTAAGAAAATAAAAGTGACTAACTAAAAAACTAACTCCCTCCTAATGAAGCATTAAGAGCTATTTATAGGATAAGGGATGATGTGGTGTGTTTCCTTCTTTCTTCCTTTTGTCTTCTCGTCTTTTTAAATGACTCATTTTTCTCGACTTTGTCTCGGGATTAGTCGAATGATAATGTGAACTCGTCTTCTAATTTCTTCATTTAGTTGACTTGTTTCTTCGACTTTGTCAAACTTTCGTCTTCAGACTTTTTCTTCGATAAATCTTTAGAATAGGCCTTTGACTTCCGTTCTTCTTGCACTTTTGATCTTTTGACTTCGTCTTTTGTCTTTTTCTTTGATAAAAGCCCGTGAAAGCCCGTGTTTTCTTCCTTTTTCATTTTTTTCTTAAAACACAATAAAACACAAACCACGCATAAATCCGACTTTTACGACATCAAATACACGTTTTGGTCATGTTATTATTAGAAATAAGTGGTAAAAGAATTAGTGTTTTCACACTTATTAGTCTACCACTCAACATTATCTAGATTATCGTTCTCGTGCTCCAAAGACTTACTTTACTCAATCATCATCACCACGATCATCCACCTTCTCTAAGTCACATGCTCCAACAAGATCCTGAGGCAAAGAAGTTGCTAGAGCACCATCACCCACACCTGAGCAATCATCCGAAGAAGACAGTGATGAAGAACTAGCTAAAAAAGATAGGGAATTCAAGCAACAAATGGCTTTCATTATGAAGCAATATAGGAAAATCTACAAACCCACCAACAACAACCTCAGAACATCATCAAACCCGAGGAACACCTATGCACAGAGTCCTCTAAGGAATGACACACGAAGGCGTACTGAGAGTCCTCCAAAGTATGATCGACAACCCCCGAAGTATGATAATCAGAGGGTTTCTACTGTTGTTAGAAATAGGGACTCTGTTGGTACTCAAGTTGTGCAACAAAGTGGGATTTAGTGTTTTAACTTCCAAGGTTATGGGCATTTGGCTAGGGAATGCAGGCAGCCAAAGAGGGTTAAAGATTATGGTTATCATGAGGAAAAGATGCTGATGTGCAAGAAGATAGAAGCTGGGATCAAGTTAGCAGCTGAGGAAGGAGAAATGCTTGACGACACAGATGATGAAATCTCCGACCAAGAACTCGAGGCACATTATTCATACATGGAAAAGATTCATGAGGTCCTTAACGTCACTGAAGATGACAATGGTCATATCTTTGATAACAAGCCAACTGATAAGGTACAAGATGATGGTGAATATAATGTGTTTGGTGATACACATGAGCATAGTGATCTACCAATAACAATTACTGACACGTGTATGATGGAAACGGTTGATAGTGATTGTGGTAAAAATACGTGTTTAGGAAAACAACGTATATATGGTAAGTATTAAGCGAGATGATTTAGGAAAATCAAATGCTAATGACCCAATGTAAGTTCGTTCACCAAGGAGGACTAAAGTGTGTGTTTAATTTGTATGATTTTGGATTAATATTGATGAAAGAAAAAGGGGAAAATAAAATGACGGATTATGGTGAAAATTACACTAAGACGTGAAAAACGTAAAACAGTGAATAGTGACAAAATAAAAATTTACTCTAAAAATTCCCAAAAAATTCCTAAAAATTCCTAAAAATCCAATTAGAGTTTACAAATAATCAAAACTTTTTCAAACCTTTTATTTAATTAATAATTAATTTTTAATGCTAATTAAAGCCCTAAAAATCAATTAATTTAATAAAAAGCCCAAATAAAGAATTTTCAATTTGTAAACCTCTAAAATAACTTCATTAAATTAAAAAGTATTTTTGCAAAATTTAAAACTAATTAAAACTATTTAAATTGATTAAAAACTAAAAATAAAGATTAAAATAATATTAAAAATTCCAAATTTAAAAAAAATTCTAAAACTTACAAACTAACTTATTTTAACTTAATAAAACCAGAAATGAAAGTGAAATGACCTAAATACCCCTATTGGGCCTCCAAATGGGCAAAAAATGAAATCAATCCAAGCTTAATGGGCTTTTTGGCCCAATAAGCAAAAAGTCAACCAATAAGCTAAAAAGTTCTAGTCTAGCTTAAAATTGGATTTTAAACAAAAAACTCTAAAGGCCCAAAAGCTGAAAGTGAGCTTATCACAACTTATTCTTAATGGGCCTTCTCTTGTGCTTATAAAGCTGTTTGTAAAAAGAAATTTTGAATAAGCTCAATAAATAAGCCTGAAATAAGCAAAAGCTCTCTACACAAAACGACAAAATAGTCGTTTTCGAGTTCTAGGCTGATTCAAGAGTTGATTTAAGTTGCAAACGTTTTTAAATGACTTAATTAAGCTAAATAATCAAAAAGATTTCCAATAAGCACACTCAATAAGCTGAAATGAAGAATAAGCACTTTTGAAAAAGAAAAGTCAACTTGTTTTCTAGTCAAACCCTAAAGTCTTAGGCTGTAAACTTATAGATAAGCTAATTAGGTGAAATAAGCAAGATTGATTGCAAATATAAAGTTGTTGCACAAAAAAATAAGCTAAAATAGCTTATTGATAAGTTGAACACAATATTACTCTATCAATGGTAACAAGCAGTGGAATAGGAGTTCCTACTGCTGCTTAAACAAATGACTTTTGGCTTGATTTCAAGCCTTGTTTGTTGGATATTTTTGGAGACAAAGGCACCCCGATAAGCTTTAGCTTATTAGGAGTCAACAGGAACAAAAATATCACAAATTCAAACACAAGAAAACACTTAACCAATTCAATAAAACAGTATGCAGTAAAGTAATATTTGTTGATAAGTTTGACCAAAAAATAAGATTCAAAAGCTCTTATAAGCAACTGATAAACTATATTCTACTCAACCAGATTATACAATCCTAACAAACCCCTAACACTACTAGCTTGCCAAATCTTAGTTTTAAATTCTCAAAATCCAAGATTAAATTTACACTAACAGATTGTTACTTGTTTATGTAATTTCAAGTGAACATGCAAGTTCTATTTCAATTTAATTAAACTGAAAGCAAAGCTCCCAATTATTATCACAGTCAAAAGTACCACTTGGCAGTCAACAAGAAAGAGATAAGCAAATCACAAAGTCTAGCAGTCCAATAATCCAAACACCCCTTAATATATATTCAGACAAAACGTTTTTATAAAAACACCTTAATCAAGCAACTTCTTAACTAAGTGAGATTCAACCAAACAACATACACAAATATCAATCAGAAAATCATACTCACATAGTAAATTTCATCAGATCACATGGAATATAAATGTAGATAAAAAGAGAAGAGGACAACCCTCCAGGATGTACTTCCACACCCTGGATTGTTTGAGTTATGGTGCTAGCTAAACAAGCACCAGCTTCCCTTAAGCTGCTAAGACTCATGATCAAAACAGGACTCAAGGTCCAAGACTAAAGGGTCTTGTTCAATGAGGGTTAGTACCAAGTAAATCAACCACATATTAACTTATACTTTTTGTACAAAATCCTTAACTAGAATATGGTATTACACGTTTGAAAACATACCAAGTAGATTCTTCAATCCCACAAGATTGGTTACCCAAGCTTGAACAACCACCACCCCTTGATATTTTTTGAAATGTTCAAGGGGTTATTATCCTACTCAAAACCCAAATATCCGAACCTTTGGTGACTTACCAAGTTACTTGACCTTAGATTTTAAAGAAAACAAAACTCTCCTTGGTGAAAGATTACACCAAGAGCAAATGAAACTCAAAAGAAAAGATTTGAGGAATCTCAGCTATACCAACTTCCTTCTACTCTTAGAAGGAAAGGAACTAGAAGCTATTGAGTACCTCCCAAAACTTTTCACAAAGATAAAACAATGGAACTTAAATTCTCATAGATTTTTTTGGTTACCAACTATTTCATTAACAAAAAATAAGGAATTACAAAATTTAAGCAAGAATTCAAGAACAAGGGCCACTCACATACCGAGGACTCCTTATATACTACTAGGAAGATGATTCTAGACAATGTGAAACCCTAGTTAACAATTCCCTAAAAATCCCTTGTCGAAATTTTGAATCTTAAGTCATGTTAAGATTTTTGGTCAATATGTTGATGCTGAGCTGGTGTAGACCGTTCTAAGCCCTTTATTGGTGCGTGAAAGGGAAGCTGAATCCAGAGCATTGATCTTCTTGGGGAATTTTGTTTGGACGTGAAAAGTGGGGAAGGGGAACACGTGTTGGTTAGCTGTGTGATTGGGGGGGGGGGGGGGCTTGGTGAAGGTGGGGTTTAGCTTAGTATGTTGTGAATTTAGGATCTGCACCAAATCTCGTCTTAATTCATTGGTTTAGATGGATAATCATATTAGGGTTTATGAGGATGATGAAGGGTGAAGAGTGATGGTTTAATCTTCATTTGGGGATTAATAACTTGTTAACCGCGAGTGTTAATGCAATGGTGCCTAAAAAGGTTACTTGCATTTTTCGGTCTCTCGTAGTTTTGATTACGACAATATGTAAAAACAAGCATTTACGAAAACAACGAAAAACGAATTCTTGAGTTCAAGTATTTTTCATTTTACCCATTTTCACTTAAGGTATGGATAAACAAGTACTAACCTTAATCAAGTGATCAAGTGATTTAATCTTTTCTTAAAACTCACTTTTTATTAAGTGTGACAAGTTTTTATTAAACTTTCTTTTTAAGAAAATGTTTTATTAAATTAATTATTTGAAAATTTGAAAATGGCATATTCTTATTTGGTTAGGAATATTCTATCAGGATATTTTTTAAACCAGATATGACCTCCACCACTAAAGGATAAAAAGGGAGCGGAGTCTAGTCCAGCGGTTCCTTAGCTCCTAGGCGGTTCCTTATCAATAAGGTACCGCAGGCTAAGATAAGGAACCGCGGGCAAATATAGCCGTTGGCCCTTTGTCCTATAAATAGTGGACCATTCTCAGATTTTCAACTCACCTCTTTTGCACATCTATTTCCAAATTCAAACACTCTTCTTTAATCACTCAAATCTTTGATCATTTGTTTGATTACTACTTGTTTAAGAAGTGAATCTTGTTCTTCCATCCCTTCCTCTCCAAGTGCAAAGAGAAGAACACTATCCTTGTGAAGTGTTGAGTCCACCACCAAAGATCCATTGAAGATCTAATTTTGTACATTTGTTGTTGTGTCATAGTTATGAAGATCCAAGTAGTTGTGTCTATTTGGAAGTTGTGTATGTACTAAGTATAGTTGTGTAGATTGGTCCTAGCTACGATTAGGGCTCGACTTTTAGCTTAGAGTCGGAAATTGGTTAAGCGACGTGTACGGTTTTCTCCACCATAAGGAGCTTGTTGTGTAGTGAACTCTCAATTAAGGAGTACTCGAGGAGTGGAGTAGGAACGAGTAGTGAGCTTCGTTGCCGAACGACTATAAATCCTTGGTGTTCGGTTTGATCTTTCTTTACCCTTAACTCTTTACATTCTTTATTCTTTGTGCATATATTTTTGTTAGTATTAGTTTAGTTACACTATCATTGTTCATATTGTGCATAAGAAGATTTCACATATTTCCTCAAGCCTAAGTTTTTGAAAAAGGATTTTTTGAAAACCACCTTTTAACAAGTAAATATAAGAAACTATTCAACCCCCCCCCCCCCTTCTAGTTTCTACCATTGGTATCAGAGCGAGGTTGCTCAATAATTTTTAAAGTATATTGTATTTTAAAACTTGAATCGATCTATGGATTCCAACAAATACCTAGAAGGGCAATCTATGCAAAGACCACCACTTTTTGAAACCGATAGTTTTATTTATTGGAAAAATAGATTTGAAACTTATGTGAAATCAAAAGATTTAGATCTTTGGCATGTTATTACCAATGGTGATTTTTTACCTTATCAAATTAATGAAGTTTCTAAAACAAAAGAATTGGTCACTTTTGACAAAGCTAATGACGATACTAAAAAGAAACTCTCAAAAAATAACGAGGCTAAAATTGTGATTTATAATACTTTACCTAAGAAAGAGTATGAAAGGATTTTATGTGTGAAACCGCTAAAGATATTTGGAACACTCTTTTAGTAACCCACCAAGGTAATAGCCAAGTCAAAGAAAGCAAAATCGATCTTCTTGTCCAACAATATGAACAATTTGTCCTCTTAGAAGATGAAACTATTGATAGTGCATTTGCTAGGTTTAACACCATTATTACTGGTCTAAAAGCACTTGATGAAGGTTTTCTAGCAAGAACAATGTTAGGAAGTTTCTAAAGGCTTTACATCCAAAGTGGAGATCAAAAGTCACGGCGATTGAAGAATCGAAAGATCTCTCAACTTTATCACTCGATGAACTCTTAGGCAACTTGAAGGTTCATGAGATGATAATTTTGAAGGACTCGGAATTAGTGAAAACCAAGAGTGAAAGAAAATCTCTTGCACTTAAAGCCAAGAAGGCACAAAGTGATCATGATAGTTCCTCGGATAGCGATGAAGAGGAGTATGCATTGGCGGTGAGAGATTTCAAGAAGTTCTTCAAGAGACGAGGTCAACACGTTAGGCAACCCAACAATGACAAGAAGCCACTCTCAAAGAATCAGTTTGTCAAGAACGAAAAAGGTGATAGGAATTGCTTTAGATGTGGTGATCCAAATCACTTCATTGGTTATTGTCCAAAGCCCTCTCGCGATAAGAATCACACGGCGTTTGTTAGTGGCTCTTGGAGCGATAGCGGTGAAGATGATGATGACAACCCCAAAGAGGAGAAATGTCTTATGGCTCACACTTCTAAAGAGGTACATTCCGAAACCGAATATTATAGCAATGGTATCTCCACCTTTGATGATATTGAATTTGAAGGCAAATATGATAGTTTACACAAACTTAGTCTTAAATTCATAGAAAAGAATAAAACCTTAAAATCAACCAAAACTAAGCTTGAAAATGAGATCAATGAACTTAGAGAGAAATTGGCAATACTTGAGAAAAGTAAAGAAGTTGATTTAGGTTGCTTAAGTTGTGAGAAACTTAGATTAGAGAATGAAAATCTCAAGAGCACCTCCATTAAATTGGAAAAGTTCATGAAAGGTACTAGTGCTCTTGATGATATGTTAAACAAACAAGTTCATTCAAAGGAAACACTTGGTGTAGGTTTTAACTCAAATGAAGCCTCAACTAGTGAACCTAAACAAGTCAGGTTTTCACAAAAATCACCCACTATACGCGGTCCCAGATTGTATGGGGCGGTTCCTTATCACTATGGAACCGCCGCCATAGATAAGGTACCGCGGCCAGAACATGAGTTTTGTGAAAATGATGAACTTTCTGAAAAGTCAAAGTCAGATGAGAAACCAAAGCATCTTATTGTTAATAAGGTAAAATTACCCATACTTGACGACAATGCTATTGATAAGTTCTACAAGCCATTAAGTAAACCTCTCATGGGAAATAGAAGTTTATCAAGACCATCTTCTACTCCACCTAGAGTACGGAATGAGTCTAAGCCTAGAAGTAGAACGACAACGCCTAGAAGAGATAATCAAAACAATTCACGCTCTAGAAGTAAAACTCCAACACCTAGAAGAAATGATCATAACTCTAAACCTAGATCAAATATACCCAGGAGAAATAACGAACAACAAAATGGTTATATGAATTACTATCCTTCTCCATTTTGTTCTCCATGGGGAACCCCTCCTTCATTCATGCATCCCACCTAAATGCAAGGAATGTTTGGAACTAACAATTTTGGACCCATGAGATATTGGGGACCAAATGTTTGATCTTGTGTGTTGTTACCTAGATATGCTCAGGAATTGATTTGGAGCCCGAAGAGTGGATTAAGGATAGTGGATGTTCTAAACACATGACGGGTAATCGAAGTTTGTTCTCGCACTACAAAGCATATGATGGAGGTAACGTCACATTTGCAAGTAGTTTACGTGATAATATCATTGGCAAAGGTACGGTTTCTCTTGACTCTATGACCATTAAAAATGTTGAGCACGTATGTAAAACCCGCATGCTTTTACCATGAATAGTGCCCTTAAGATCGTATGTCCTAGATTAAAACTTACCTTATTTAGTATTGATCACATTCATGTGCTAATAATCAAGCAAGTGCATACGTGTATGACAGGATAAGTATCGATTACGTACGAACTCATGATAAACAGTTAATAAATATGTCAAGTGAACATAATTAAATCATGATCACCATTTAAAATACGAACTAGAATAATTACGTAAATACATATAATATAATTACGAGCGTTAAGAATACGATAAACTACATGATAAAATAAACAGAAACGCTTCAGACACGAACACGTTTAACCACGAACGAACACGAAACATCGGGACACGAGAAAACATTTGGGCTACCCCTTGTGGGCCCCATATCCACGAATTAAGGAAGAGAAATGGGCCTAGCCCATCATTTTTACTAAACAAGGGGGGTAAGGGAAAATTAGCTAGTCATTTTTCACTTTTCAAAAGAATTAACCAAAAACCTAATTTTGTTCTTCCTCCTTCCCTTTTCTTTCATTTGTGCCGCCACCTATAACACCACCATAGGTGGTTGTTTGTTGATTTTGATCATAAATTCAAGAGTTAGAAACCGTGTTTGTTCATCCTCTTTCAAGATACGTAGTGGTATACCTTTCTAACCCTTCTTTTTAATTCCTTTTAATTCTTTTAATCTTTGATTATTTTCATGAACATGTTATTATTTTTCTTATTAAAACATGGTAATTAACCATTGATCTAACATGTTTTGGTATTAAATAAAATCAAAGAATGATTTAAAAGGGGTGTTAGTTTTGGCCGCCTAGCAAACAAACCCGGGGGGGGGGGGGGTTTGGTTTGCTATTGCCGCCACCACCAAGACCATTTTTGGTCTTGGTTGGCTCATGTGGGACCCACGGCAGCAAGGAGGCACTCGTGCCCCGGGTTTGGCTCGGGGTACGGTGTCGAATTCATGCCCGATTCATGGTCCGTTGGTTAAATCATGATCTATGTTACATGTTAATTTTTATGAATCATGAACTTAGGATATAATTAATTAATAACATGAAATATTAATTAAATCATGACTTAGGTTATTTTAATTATTAGTTTAACATGACATTAATTTAACCTAAGTATTTTATGTTATAAGTTATAATTAATTAATTATTAAAACATGCCTATAATTAATTAATTTAGTCATGACTTAGGTTATATTATTAATAATAATAATACACATTTTAACCTAAGTATTTTCATTTCATTTTAATTAAAACATGTTATACCTTAATTAAAATGCTTAACCTATAGTTTAATTGAAATACATGAGATAATAATTAAACTATACACTATATCATATGACTTAAGAAATCAGCTTATAAACACTTAGACTTATATGTTAGCTTATGTAACCAGCTTAATTCGAATTATGGAAACTTCTATTTATAGAAACTTAATTAAATAAGGCAACTAACCTAATTATGGAAACCTTCTATATATGGAAATCTATCTATTTCAGGCAGCTAATCTAATTATGGAAACCATCTATATATGGAAACTTATTTAATTAAGGCAGCTGATCTATTTTTGGAAACTTTCTATTTTTAGAAACTAATCTATTTTAAGCAGTAAATTCTATTTTTGGAAACTTTCTATTTTTGGAAACTTTCTATTTTTGGAAACTTTCTATTTTTGGAAACTTTCTATTTTTGGTAACTTTCTATTTTTGGAAACTTTCTATGTTTGGAAACTTTCTATTTTTGGTAACTTTCTATTTTTGGAAACTTTCTATTTTTGGAAACTTTCTATTTTTGGAAACTTGCTATTTTTGGAAACTTTCTATTTTTGGAAACCTGCTATTTTTGGAAAGTTACTTATTATTACACAGTAAGTATAATAATACATGAAACACCAGTAATACTTAATCAGATTAATCAGAATACCAGATAAACACAGTTTAAGGCTTTAAACAGTGAACCATGACCTAAAACATACCAAATCAGCTAAAATGAGACACAAAACCCAGTACGTAATCAGTGAATCGATACTTATACACGTGTGTATTCATGTAGCGTTAGTGATCCAGAAGTAGGAGTCTTTCTTCCGTTCATTCACTGGACTTGAGGTACGGATTCCCGTCCTTTCAGTATGGACATTCTTTCCTTATTAGGATTTCCCCGTATGCAGCCAACTGTTTTCCCCAGCATTTGTTTTATTGTTTTGAACTGCTTATGTTAATTTAGCATAAACTATAGCCATATACAAGCATGACCAGTTTCACCTAGTTATGGAGGTACCATAACCATAGCATTGGAGGCACCGATGTTATGACTTCCCCACGGCGGAGTAATTGCTCGTGGCGTCCCTTTCAGTTTTGGCCATATTATTATATCAGGTGGGGCGTATGGGTGCATCCTAGTTACATGTTTTAGTCAGTTTATCATGGTGAATGTGGTGTGTGCCTTGCACCCTTCACAAGGAGCTGATCCCTCCTACCCAAACCAGTATATTGATTAGAGGCATCCCCTCTAATCAGCATGATGAGGTCACCCCTCCAAGTATTCATGCACGTGACCTTTTCATGACCTATATGGGCTATGGTATATATATGTTAAAACAGTTTTCACAGGATAAACATAAGGCTTTTCAAACTATAAAACCAGTTTTCTTGATACTTAACCAGTTTTCTCAGAACTTAGTCTTCCGCTGTTATATGTTACATGCTTATCCTATTCATGCTATATTGTACATCCGTGCACTGAGCGTCTTGCTCAGCCGTTACTTTCCTTTCCATGTCCCAAAACGGCAGGTACCCAAGACTCGAGCATTTGGAGGACGCGCATAGGATGGAAGCTGCCAGAGACTTCTTTTCCTTTTTGCCTTCATATAGTTATGCTTGTTTAGTCTTTATTCAGTTCATTTCCTTTATTTATGTTTTGGGCTTATGTTTGGGAACCGATGTTTGATTCCGGTTTTCCCTATGGTCATGTATGTTTTACTACATATCACCTTGCATGCTTAGATGACACGCCATAATCACGCGTGACATTCCATTTATAGAAATGGGGTGTTACAATTATGGTATCAGAGCCAAGGCTTCGACCTGTAGGCTCTAAAACTCGACCTGTGACTAGTGGGTAGTCACCAGGAGCTTCCTAAGCCAACGATTGTTATTCCACGTATTGATGTTTCAGCGCGTTGTTGTTTTAACCATTTTGTTTTCAACACCTTTTTGTTTTAGCCATGACGTTTTCAGCACCTTGTTGTTTTCACCATGATATTTTCACTAGTATCGTCTTACTAATATGGAATGAACAACCGTCATCCATACTTAGTTATGTGTCATTGTCTATGCATGATGTTCCTCCTGAACTGTGACGATGTGGACTGACCCCAGTAGTTCATAATTTTCACATAAAATTTTTTCTGTTAAGTTTTGACAATGACTTTTAATTATTATGTTCCATGCATTCATGCATTTATATCATATGTCATCTGTTGCAGGAATTTTGACTAAGTAATGGTTGGTACAGGACTGGCCCTATTTAGTCGCATGTGCTTTTATCGAAACTTTTAATTTTGGGACCGACCCATAGGCGTCCCCTCGCCATGTCTTTTGTTTTGGAACCGACCCATAGGCGTTCCCTCGCACATATAAAGGTTTCATAAACTACATTACGCATTCATGCACTGTTTTCTTGCATAAAATTTTTCTCATGATTTAAATTGGCATAAATTTTTTTCATGTCCCATCATAAGTTATTATGTTTTTATGTCAAGTATGCCTTCATACTGTCATGGTTAACTTCAGTTTCATGCTGATTATGTTATACACTTCTTGTAATAGATGGTTTCATGTTTCCTCATGATAATTCCGCCTTCATGTTGATTATGTTTCACGCCTCTTTTGTTATTTACGTTGTCCTGCAAGACATTGTTAGATTTCTTGAATCATGCTTTCATGATAGTCATGGTTGGTTTCCATTGATCATGCTGTCAGGAAAATCATCGTTGAATTTTGTGTAACCACACTTTAGCGTTTCTCTATGCAACCAGAATGATGTCTATGCTAATACTGTCAGGTTATCATGATGGTTTTCTTAACCGTTTAACCGGTTTACTTTCCTTAAATCATGACAAATGAACGAGTCCATACCGATCATTTCATGTGCATTCCATGTGTACTCCACGTACCGTAATTCATGTGTATTAATCCATGTGTATTCTACTCGCAATACTTCACGAGTATTCGCTAGTCGATTCTAAATCATCTCAGGCGTATGTTCACTTGCTGATATTCTACAAGGTTGTCGATGCCGCTCATAGCTTGGAGATGTTACTGAAGGTTGATGCTGCTGATGTTGGGAGACGCTACGAGATGCTGATGCTGATGCTGTTCACAACCTGGAGATCCTAAAAGATGAAGACAAAGGCGTCGGAGCAAAGCAATTGGACGAGAAGATGCTTCACCATCAGACAATTCCCATCAATCATTGTCCCAAATTCATAATTTCATGTCACACGTCGTTCGGCTGTCATTTCAGCCATATGAGTGCAAACCAGTACCAGTCGGCCACTCAGCTAAATAGTTACATGAGTCACTGTCATGAGAATGACCGTCATGGAACCGACAGACAAGATGATAGTAACCACTACTATGACAGCAACTATCCTAGAAATCACAACCGAGGCTCCGGCCACGGACGTGATCAGACATACAAATGATCAGTAACCCAACCGATCCGCCAATTCTGGCATTTTAACCTAATATTTGTAGTTCTAATTGTTTCACATCTCGAGACACGTGTCAAGACATCAGTCAAGACACATGTCTCACGTATACTTTCTGAGGACACATGTCAAGATACCAGTCAAGACATATGTCACGCTTACATTTCTCAGGACACGAGTCAAGACACATGACTCACGTCTAATTATGGAACATTTCTAAGAAATTCAGGGTACCCTCCAAGGGTATATCCATTTTGTTGTGCCATGTATTAATCAGGCCACAAGAATTTCAATACCATTACCGGCGCATAAGTGAGAACTGTCACGTTGCCGATGTCACTTTCATTTCTTTCACCATATTTCATGTATTCATGACCATGAAGGACGCCTTTCGTATTCCCACGCATACGAAGGTTTTCCTTCAGCTTAAGGATAAGACCCAAGCTGCTAACGCATTTCCTCGGACAGACACGAGATGAATTTTATCCTAATTATGTACTATGAACACCACACCATGCTATGATTCATAATTATGTACAGTAATGTTCAGGCTCCTGAATACATTCAGTTTGATTTCCATCAGGAAAATCTATGCAATTATCTATGCTTACAAGCATGTGCATTGTTAGCCATGGTCGCTAAAATTTTCTAGCTGTCAGTATGACACAACCACTTAACTCTTTTACGCATAGCCGGTTGATTATTCCAAAGTCTTCCTTTACATTCCAGAAGAACCTTCAAGGAGAAGGATGGTACCATGAGATTATGTGTCGACTACCGTCGACTTAAACAAATCACCATTCATGACCGTTATTCTCCTCCACGTATTGACGACATGTCCAATCAACCGTATAGTGTTAATCACTTTTCCAAGATTGAACTCATGAACAAGTTGCCAATAGTGACGGGTGAAAGAGCAGGACATGTCCATGACTGCTATTCGTACACGACTCGGTCATGCTAGATTTATGATTTTGAATTAGTCTCATCAATGCTCCAATGGAACTATAAGAATGAGTTTCCATGAACTCATAGTAAATTCATCAGTGTTTTCATTAAGGATAACCTGATTTCCTTTAAGCCTAGAAGAAGAACAGGAAGACCATATCTGCACTATGTTGCAAATTCTATGACTAGAGAAATTTTACCCTGGAAATTTTTCCAATCTAACTTTTGGTTGATTACAGCGACATGCTGAATCATATGGATTCCCACGGTTAATCTTACCATGACTCAGCTTATGCGTAAAGGAGAGAACCCTACACTACATCAGGTGTTCTAGAAAATTTTATGCTAGGAGAAGTCTAGATTCAAAGACTAGGAGTTTCGCAACCTTCTATGTATCAAGTTTCTTCGAAGCAGGATACAGTTACGTTCATATCTTCATACCTGTTATACAAACAGGCTAAGATAGGACACCAACAGACGGGTATGTTCTCATCATATGATATTGTGAATCGAAAAGGGACAAGATCTCCATGGATTTTAGTTACCAGATTTCAGCAAACTCAGAAGAAGCATGATGCTATTTGGGTTATCGTCAACAGTTTGGTCAAGTCTGCAGAATCCTTACATCCGTACGGATTTCAGAACCAACAGATTGAACAAACATGTTCCATCCAAGGCTCATCCGATCACTTGGCAATCCCTCAGCTATCGGGTCAGACAAAGATTCGTAATTGTACTCCTAACTTACTTAACGTCTTCATTCTAATTCCACGACTTGCTTTCGCGCTCACGTTCATGACACTATTCACGTTCATGATCGTATTTTGGCTTACGATTCTACGTTCATTTCTTTTCTCGTTCTGGAAGTTGCAAGAACTTGTGAGACCAGACCCAAGTTTAGTATAACTCTCCATCATCAGATAGACGTTTCACGTCATATTCCACGTCTCACCTTGTAGCGTTTGGCGTTACCAACATTATATTCTATGATCACGATATGTCTCACATGTCATGTTCATTCCACGTTCCTCATATCATGATCAAATTAGGTTACACGTATCATGGATCACGATATGTTTTCTCATACTACACTCGCCATATCTCCACGTAGCACGTTCAAAATTTTTCACGTATCACGTTCAAAATTGTCCACGTACTATGTTTCTTTATGTCTCGCGCATCGTTTCTAATTATCAGTTAAGTCAGATGGTCTTGCATCGTAACGTTTCAGTTACCCTTGCACGTTAACTCTTATTTTTCTCGATCGAATTTAGGGGATCTACCTTCCGTTGATAACCAAGAATTTCTTCGTATTCCAAGTCAAGGTCAGGAGGACCAAGATTTATCATTAGTGTCAGGATCTTCTGAAGGAACCGTTTCAAGAGGGAGGCCACTTGGAAACGGACAAGTTCATCCGGACTTTTATCCGTTTTTCTCATCAATTAGATATGTCCTTTCAGTCACGTCACGTTCCATGTCTTTTCAAGACATGTCACGTTCCACGTTCCCTTCTACCATGTCACCTTCATTTCCGTTATTTTGCATACTTTCCAGTTTGATTCGGGTATGTTACTTCTTTCCAGTTTACTTTATCTATAATTCGGGGACGAATTATTCTTTTTAGAGGGGAAGAATTGTAAAACCCGCATGCTTTTACCATGAATAGTGCCCTTAAGATCGTACGTCCTAGATTAAAACTTACCTTATTTAGTATTGATCACATTCATGTGCTAATAATCAAGCAAGTGCATACGTGTATGACAGGATAAGTATCGATTACGTACGAACTCATGATAAACAGTTAATAAATATGTCAAGTGAACATAATTAAATCATGATCACCATTTAAAATACGAACTAGAATAATTACGTAAATACATATAATATAATTACGAGCGTTAAGAATACGATAAACTACATGATAAAATAAACAGAAACGCTTCAGACACGAACACGTTTAACCACGAACGAACACGAAACATCGGGACACGAGAAAACATTTGGGCTACCCCTTGTGGGCCCCATATCCACGAATTAAGGAAGAGAAATGGGCCTAGCCCATCATTTTTACTAAACAAGGGGGGTAAGGGAAAATTAGCTAGTCATTTTTCACTTTTCAAAAGAATTAACCAAAAACCTAATTTTGTTCTTCCTCCTTCCCTTTTCTTTCATTTGTGCCGCCACCTATAACACCACCATAGGTGGTTGTTTGTTGATTTTGATCATAAATTCAAGAGTTAGAAACCGTGTTTGTTCATCCTCTTTCAAGATACGTAGTGGTATACCTTTCTAACCCTTCTTTTTAATTCCTTTTAATTCTTTTAATCTTTGATTATTTTCATGAACATGTTATTATTTTTCTTATTAAAACATGGTAATTAACCATTGATCTAACATGTTTTGGTATTAAATAAAATCAAAGAATGATTTAAAAGGGGTGTTAGTTTTGGCCGCCTAGCAAACAAACCCGGGGGGGGGGGGTTTGGTTTGCTATTGCCGCCACCACCAAGACCATTTTTGGTCTTGGTTGGCTCATGTGGGACCCACGGCAGCAAGGAGGCACTCGTGCCCCGGGTTTGGCTCGGGGTACGGTGTCGAATTCATGCCCGATTCATGGTTCGTTGGTTAAATCATGATCTATGTTACATGTTAATTTTTATGAATCATGAACTTAGGATATAATTAATTAATAACATGAAATATTAATTAAATCATGACTTAGGTTATTTTAATTATTAGTTTAACATGACATTAATTTAACCTAAGTATTTTATGTTATAAGTTATAATTAATTAATTATTAAAACATGCCTATAATTAATTAATTTAGTCATGACTTAGGTTATATTATTAATAATAATAATACACATTTTAACCTAAGTATTTTCATTTCATTTTAATTAAAACATGTTATACCTTAATTAAAATGCTTAACCTATAGTTTAATTGAAATACATGAGATAATAATTAAACTATACACTATATCATATGACTTAAGAAATCAGCTTATAAACACTTAGACTTATATGTTAGCTTATGTAACCAGCTTAATTCTAATTATGGAAACTTCTATTTATAGAAACTTAATTAAATAAGGCAACTAACCTAATTATGGAAACCTTCTATATATGGAAATCTATCTATTTCAGGCAGCTAATCTAATTATGGAAACCATCTATATATGGAAACTTATTTAATTAAGGCAGCTGATCTATTTTTGGAAACTTTCTATTTTTAGAAACTAATCTATTTTAAGCAGTAAATTCTATTTTTGGAAACTTTCTATTTTTGGAAACTTTCTATTTTTGGAAACTTTCTATTTTTGGAAACTTTCTATTTTTGGTAACTTTCTATTTTTGGAAACTTTCTATGTTTGGAAACTTTCTATTTTTGGTAACTTTCTATTTTTGGAAACTTTCTATTTTTGGAAACTTTCTATTTTTGGAAACTTGCTATTTTTGGAAACTTTCTATTTTTGGAAACCTGCTATTTTTGGAAAGTTACTTATTATTACACAGTAAGTATAATAATACATGAAACACCAGTAATACTTAATCAGATTAATCAGAATACCAGATAAACACAGTTTAAGGCTTTAAACAGTGAACCATGACCTAAAACATACCAAATCAGCTAAAATGAGACACAAAACCCAGTACGTAATCAGTGAATCGATACTTATACACGTGTGTATTCATGTAGCGTTAGTGATCCAGAAGTAGGAGTCTTTCTTCCGTTCATTCACTGGACTTGAGGTACGGATTCCCGTCCTTTCAGTATGGACATTCTTTCCTTATTAGGATTTCCCCGTATGCAGCCAACTGTTTTCCCCAGCATTTGTTTTATTGTTTTGAACTGCTTATGTTAATTTAGCATAAACTATAGCCATATACAAGCATGACCAGTTTCACCTAGTTATGGAGGTACCATAACCATAGCATTGGAGGCACCGATGTTATGACTTCCCCACGGCGGAGTGATTGCTCGTGGCGTCCCTTTCAGTTTTGGCCATATTATTATATCAGGTGGGGCGTATGGGTGCATCCTAGTTACATATTTTATTCAGTTTATCATGGTGAATGTGGTGTGTGCCTTGCACCCTTCACAAGGAGCTGATCCCTCCTACCCAAACCAGTATATTGATTAGAGGCATCCCCTCTAATCAGCATGATGAGGTCACCCCTCCAAGTATTCATGCACGTGACCTTTTCATGACCTATATGGGCTATGGTATATATATGTTAAAACAGTTTTCACAGGATAAACATAAGGCTTTTCAAACTATAAAACCAGTTTTCTTGATACTTAACCAGTTTTCTCAGAACTTAGTCTTCCGCTGTTATATGTTACATGCTTATCCTATTCATGCTATATTGTACATCCGTGCACTGAGCGTCTTGCTCAGCCGTTACTTTCCTTTCCATGTCCCAAAACGGCAGGTACCCAAGACTCGAGCATTTGGAGGACGCGCATAGGATGGAAGCTGCCAGAGACTTCTTTTCCTTTTTGCCTTCATATAGTTATGCTTGTTTAGTCTTTATTCAGTTCATTTCCTTTATTTATGTTTTGGGCTTATGTTTGGGAACCGATGTTTGATTCCGGTTTTCCCTATGGTCATGTATGTTTTACTACATATCACCTTGCATGCTTTGATGACACGCCATAATCACGCGTGACATTCCATTTATAGAAATGGGGTGTTACAACGTAGATAACTTAGGGTTTACCTTTTAAGTATAGGTCAAATTTGTGACAATAGTGTAAGGTCATCTTTTCGGAACATGACAGTGAAATCGTAAAAGATGGAAAAGTCATTGGAAAAGGTGTTAGAAAGCATGGACTTTATGTCATGAAGGTCAATAAGAAGTCAAAAGACAACATATGTCTTACGACTATAGATGATAGTTCTACTCTTTGGCATAGGAGATTAGGTCACGCTAATATGCGCTTAATTGAATCTTTAGTCTCTAAGGAGTTAGTAAGACACCTCCCCAAGATGAAGTTTGATAGTCACTTTTGTGATGCTTGCAAAGTTGGAAAGCAAGTTCACTCAAGTCAAAAAGCCAAGAGTTTGGTTTCGACCTCTCGGTGCTTAGAGCTCCTACATATGGATCTTTTTGGACCTTCCGCTATACGGAGTTATGGAGGTAACCTTTATACCCTAATTATAGTTGATGACTATTCTAGATTCACTTGGACTAGATTTTTGGCATCTAAGAATGAAGCTTTCGATCATTTCGAAATCTTTAGTAGAAGAATTCAAAATCAACTAGGATGTCTAATTGTCTCAATTAGGACGGATCATGGTAGGGAATTTGATAATGAAGTGCAATTTGGTGTCTTTTGTGAAGCTCATGGCATTACCCATAACTTCTCGACTCCTTGCACTCCACAATCAAATGGGATAGTTGAAAGGAAGAATAGGACTCTCCAAGAGATGAGTAGGACAATGTTAAACGAGCAATCTTTGCCTCAAAAGTTTTGGTGCTATGCCGTGGACACATTGACTTATATTGTCAACCGAATTCTTATTCGACCTTTCCTAGGAAAGACCCCCTATGAGATACTTAAAGGTAAAAAATCCTCATTGGAATACTTTAGGGTGTTTGGAAGCAAGTGCTTTATCCTCAACACCAAAGACTACCTTACCAAGTTTGACCCAAAGTCTTACGAAGGTATCCTTTTAGGTTATTCCCAAACTAGCAAAGCCTACATTGTCCTAAATAGAACCTCAGGGGTTATTGAAGAATCACTCAACGTAACCTTTGATGAAACCCCTCCTTCACCCAAGACACCATCATTGGTTGATGATGACTTGGATGAATTAGAAGTAGTTAAAGCCAAAGAGGTTAGAAAAATAGGAGTTGAAGACCTTAATGTTGAAAAGGAAGTAAACATTAAGGAATCTAGGGATCATACTCTCAATAATATCATTGGTGACTTAAATCAAAGGACCCTAAGATCTCAAGTCCAAAACCAAAGAAACTTCTTTTGTTTCGTCTCCTTGATTGAACCAAAGAATGTTAAAGAAGCTTTGACGGATGAGAGTTGGGTCATTGCGATGCAAGAAGAACTGAATCAATTCGTTTCCAATGATGTTTGGGAACTTGTTCCTCAACCTAGAAGTTCTACCATTATAGGAACCAAATGGGTCTTTAGGAATAAGTTAGATGAAAATTGTGTTGTGTCTCGTAACAAGGCTAGACTTGTAGCTCAAGGCTATAATCAACGAGAAGGGATTGATTATGACGAGACATATGCACCGGTAGCAATATTAGAATCCATTAGAATCCTTTTAGCCTACGCTTGTGCCTTAGACTTTAAGCTTCAACAAATGGATGTAAAGAGTGCGTTTCTTAAAGGTTTGATCAATGAGGAGGTATATGTGGCTCAACCTCCCGGCTTCATTGATTTTGAGAAACCAGATCATGTTTACAAGCTTAAGAAGGCACTTTATGGTCTCAAACAAGCACCCAAAGCTTGGTATGATAGACTTAAAGGGTTTCTTGTTAAACATGAGTATACCATGGGGATGGTAGACAATACACTCTTTACAAAGAAGAAAGGTCCTCACCTCATAATCGTACAAATATATGTTGATGACATTATATTTGGCTCAACTTGTCAAGAATTATGTGATGATTTTGCCAAAATCATGCATGATGAGTTTGAAATGAGTATGATGGGAGAACTTAACTTCTTTTTAGGACTCCAAATTAAACAAATGGACGATGGCATTTTCTTTAGTCAATCTAAGTACGCTAAAGAAATTCTAAAGAAATTTGGATTAGAAGAATCTAGACCAATGAAGACCCCAATGGCCTCGGATACTAAACTCACCGTAGATGATGATTGTGAGTCGGTAGACAACACCAAATATAGAGGTATGATTGGTAGTTTGTTGTACCTAACGGCAAGTCGACCGATATCATGTTTAGTGTTTGCCTTTGTGCTCGCTTCCAAGAGGCTCCCAAAACCTCTCACCTGGAAGCGGTTAAGCGTATCTTCCGATACATTAAAGGAACTATACATTTAGGATTATGGTATCCTAAAGGGACCGGCGTAGAAACCATAGTCTACGTGGACTCGAATCATGCGGGAGACTATGTGGACCAGAAAAGCACTAGTGGAGTTTGTACCTTCATGGGTTGTTGTTTAACTTCTTGGTTCTCCAAGAAACAAACCGCTCTTGCAATATCCACCACGGAAGCCGAGTATGTGAGTGCCAGAAAAGCATGCCAACAAGCTCTATGGATGAAGCAAGCGCTTGTTGATTACAGGATTTCTCTTGATGATGTTCCTATCATGTGCGATAATAAAGGTGCTATAGACCTTAGCAAGAATCCCATGCAACATTCACGAACCAAACACATAGAAATTCGACATCATTTCCTTAGGGATAATGTTCAAAAGGGGAACATTTCATTTGAGAAGGTACCCTCCGAAGACAACTTAGCCGACATCTTCACTAAGCCACTTAAGAGGGAACCTTTTAATTACTTGCGTCTAGGTCTAGGATTAATGGAACATCTTCCTTAATTACCTTCTTTTCCTTTTGTGTGTTTTCTTTTACCACTTTGAGTCATTGAGTCTTCCAAACTCTTTTTGAAAAACCCTCTCTTCTCCTTTTCAAAATTCTCAAAGTCTCTTTCGAAAATGGTTGAGAAATGCATTTGACATTGTTAATTCAATCTAAAAACGATTTTTCATAGATTCTCGCTATTAATCTAGAGCTTACATAATTCATATGTATGATTCTCTCAAACATAGCAAGAACAAGATAGAATCATGGAGGATCATTGTGTCATGACTTAAGGTCTTGTCTTACACACCTCCTACATTGATTTTTAATCCATATATTTTTGGTCAAATCTCTATTTGGTAGGTTAGCATACGTTTTCTTTGTCTATGTTGGCTTTTAAGCATATCCCTATGATAAGTTAGACTAGAAAAATAAGATTTGCTGAAAAATCTTCCTCCAAACACCAAACACAGCCTCTGCAGGCGGTTCCATTTGTGAACCGCGGTGCCTTATTGATAAGGTACCGCCAGTGCTGATAAGGAACCGCCTACAGTGCCTTCCTTTTTCGGGTTTTTGTCTGAAACTCCAGATTTGCTCCAACATTTTTGAGAATCTTTGTTTCAAACCCTTTGACCACCCCAAAAATACCTTAAGCCTTCCCTATTTAAACCATAAGCATTTTGCCATACTTCACATCCCAAAATGTCTTATTCTCCCAATGAAAGCCTTGAATCTCCTCCATTTTCTCCAATTGCTTTCAATCCCAACTCACCCAAAAACCATTACAATCCAAACTCACCCAAGAACACTCTTAATCACATCTCTCCTACCAAGAATGTTGATTGTGGAACATCTTATCTTCCACCACCACCCTTTATTGTTCTTCCTCCTTCTCATGATAATGTCATGCACCATGGAACATATTGTCATTGTTGTCAATATCAACATCTTGCTATGGCACACATCTATGAGGAGTTGAGCTACATCAAGAGTCTCTTAATCAAGCCTCCTCTTCACTATGATTATAAGATCTCAAACAAGCCACCACCACCACCCTCCGCCATTACCTTGTCTTTCATATAAGCATTGGTTGCTTATACTCAAGACACCAAATTCAAGAAAATCTTACAATTCTAGAATAACTAGGATTAGATTTATGCTTTTGGCTTGTTTCTTTTTCCATACATCTTTGTATGATGTTTTTTTAGTAACCTATATTGGATCTTTGTCTTATGTTTTTCTTCTGTTTTATTTTGTGACCTATTGCTATATCTTGTTGGTTGTTTCTTTTGTTCAACTAACCCTTCTATGTAGCTTGTCACCATATCTCGATTCCTCGGTGCCCCAAGCTAGGGGGAGTAAGCACCAAGGGGGAGTCTTTGCAAAGTCCGTCTCTTCAACACCGACTTGTGCAACCTTTTTGCTTCGACAAAGGGGGAGAAATGAATAAACTCGTCTTCAAAATCTTGTTTTTTGTGTGATTGAGTTTATGTATTGTCGGAATCAAAAAGGGGGAGATTATTAATGCAATGATGCCTAAAAACGTTACTTGCATTTTTCGGTCTCTCGTAGTTTTGATTACGACAATATGTAAAAACAAGCATTTACGAAAACAACGAAAAACGAATTCTTGAGTTCAAGTAATTTTCATTTTAACCATTTTCACTTAAGTTATGGATAAACAAGTACTAACCTTAATCAAGTGATCAAGTGATTTAATCTTTTCTTAAAACTAACTTTTTATTAAGTGTGACAAGTTTTTATTAAACTTTCTTTTTAAGAAAATGTTTTATTAAATTAATTATTTGAAAATTTGAAAATGGCATATTCTCATTTGGTTAGGAATATTCTATCAACATATTTTTCAAACCAGATATGACCTCCACTACTAAAGGACAAAAAGGGAGCGAAGTCTAGTCCAACGGTTCCTTAGCTCCTAGGCGGTCCTTATCAATAAGGTACCGTGGGCTAAGATAAGGAACCGCGGGCAGATATAGCCGTTGGCCCTTTGTCCTATAAATAGTGGACCATTCTCAGCTTTTCAACTCACCTCTTTTGCACATCTATTTCCAGATTTAAACACTCTTCTTTAATCACTCAAATCTTTGATCATTTGTTTGATTACTACTTGTTTAAGAAGTGAATCTTGTTCTTCCATCCCTTCCTCTCCAAGTGCAAAGAGAAGAACACTATCCTTGTGAAGTGTTGAGTCCACCACCAAAGATCCATTGAAGATCTAATTTTATACATTTGTTGTTGTGTCATAGTTGTGAAGATCCAAGTAGTTGTGTCTATTTGGAAGTTGTGTATGTACTAAGTATAGTTGTGTAGATTGGTCCTAGCTACGATTAGGGCTCGACTTTTAGCTTAGATTCGGAAATTGGTTAAGCGACGTGTACGGTTTTCTCCACCATAAGGAGCTTGTTGTGTAGTGAACTCTCGAGTGAGGAGTACTCGAGGAGTGGAGTAGGAACGAGGAGTGAGCTTCGTTGCCGAACCACTATAAATCCTTGGTGTTCGGTTTGATCTTTCTTTACCCTTAACTCTTTACATTCTTTATTCTTTCTGCATATATTTTTGTTAGTATTAGTTTAGTTACACTATCATTGTTCATATTGTGCATAAGAAGATTTCACATATTTTATCAAGCCTAAGTTTTTGAAAAAGGATTTTTTGAAAACCACCTTTTAACAAGTAAATATAAGAAACTATTCAACCCCCCCCCTTCTAGTTTCTACAACGAGTTTATTATTTAAACATTTTTCAAAGTTTTATTAATAAAAACGGGTAGTGGATTAATGAGGTGGCAGGGGTGGTGAGTTGGTGGGTTTTGATTGGTGGGGGTGGTGACATGGCGAGTTGTGAGTGGTGGTTTAAGTATGGATGTTTGACGGTTTTCCCCCTATTCTTTGCATTTGTCTTCATTTCCAATCTTGGCAGCCTAACTTCAACTTCCTTTGTAAATAAAGTTTCTAAATTCCCACATTGGCCGCAAAACTTTTCCAAAAGGATTCATAAGGACTTGTTTTGTAATTCTTTGATATTTAAAGGGCTGCTCATGTATATTCTTGAACTTTGAAGGTCTTCATTGTATGTTTGACTTTGAGGAGGAGCAATATTAACAAGTCTTCATTTTGTAGGCACCATTCTTGCCAATTCTTCAAAGTTGAGGGGCTCTTTTGTAATTTTGACAAAATTAAGGGACCAAACTTGTAATTATGAGTATACAAGGGTATTAAGTGTCATTTCTTCAATGATGAAGGATCTTTCTTGTACATCTTCAATTCTTCAAGGACTTTTTCTTGGAAAATCATAATTAGGGCCCGGCTCATTGTGCGGCTTCGTTTCTCGTGTTCATTTTTGCTTGTTTCTTGTGATCTTTTCTCTTTTTCACGATATCCATACCTAAAATACACAAGTAACAAATACAAGCACATAATATGGTTTTTTATGACATTTTTAACATTTTAAAGCCCAAAAAGAACGATGAGATCATGTATAAATGCCATCTCATCACTCCCCCATACTAAACCATTTTCGTGCCCCACGCAATGCTAGAATAAAGTATCGTAGCACCTCCAAAATTCATTTTTCATTGACTTTTATTGATACGTAAACTTGCTACACTACTATTATTTGTTACTACTTGTGTTTTAGACATAATGTATGATTTTCATCGCAAAATGGGACGTTTAGGTTCATAGAACAAGAACACGTGAACGCTTCATTAGAAATAATTTCGTCGTCCTCTTTTTTCACCCAATTCCATGCCAAGTGTCTAACGAGATCATTGTCATTATAAGTTAGTAATTCTAACACTACTCATATGCCCTAATCACGTACTTAGACTCCCTTAATCCTATTTGGTATCTCTTATATTTTATTCTTGTCTTGAATGATCATGAAGATACATTTTTGACTTATGCGATAGTAGAGATTAAGGTCCAAAAATACAGTCATAACGGTGTAACAAAGACCATCGAATTAATAACCTCCCCTAATAGACAACGATGTCAAAAATTTAAGTCAACAAGAAGGATCGATAAACATGGTTTTATAACGGTTTTGAACATGAGACCTATTACCAAGACTTTTATACGCCCCCTAACGGATGGGCCTTATTATCATAGGTTTACCTCCATCTTTTATTCAACTCCGCCATGGAGCTTTTATTATGACTTCGGTCTTGCCTTTTCTTTTATTTAACCTCGCCATGAGGTGTTTATTATGGCCAAAGACATATATCCTCACGCTAAAGCGAATTTTGGATCTTTAAAGCTTCAAAGTTTACGGCTTTTCACTTTCAGTTTTGCATAGATTTTTCAGCCTTGTGAGCTTCGAATTTTTGCTTGATTTAGGTGAGTGAGCACCTAAAATTATTATTGGGTGAATCTTTTGATTATTCGGGGTGCCAATACTTCAAAACCGTGACGCTGGCGATACCTTAATGTTTTCCCAATTTAATTACATGGAAGCTACTAGAAAAGAATAAAAACCAAGAATCAAGACTAAACCGCTAAGCCAATACTTATTAGCAAAATCTATTTACAAGCGAAGGGAGAATAAGCAAACAATTTGAACACATGAGTTTTTGAAAGAATACGAGTACTCTACGTTTAGCATAGTAACTTATAATTAATTCTATCTTTTCTCGTCCTCATTTAAGAGACTTAGCCCTAATATAAGTTAAGGAATCGAAGCTAAGTGCTCAACATGCACGGTCGAGTAAAAAATTACTCTTATTCTCGCCATCAGAAAATCTACATTCGTGTCTTAAACACTTATGAAAACATGAGAAAATTTTTAAAATTTGGTCATTTTTAGCCTTATTTTGCAACAAAACTATAAACAAAAAGATAAACTTTAGAAAGCGTGAGGGCGTAAGCAAGGCAAGTATCTATTCACCTCCCATACTAAAGTTAAACATTGTCCTCAATGTTTCGAGTCTACTAGAGACGAAGCCGAATGCCTAATATAGCATGGAAAGGGTAAGTAACAATTAAATCTTAAGCCGTTTATTAAGTGTGCTAATAAGACCTATTGTTAGAACGATAAAAGGATATGTCATGGATTCATAAAAAACTTCTTCAAGCAAACGATCAAGGATCACGTAAACGAACACGAGAGTCTTCAATCATGGCGATGATGATGATCTAGATAACACATTCACAAATAACCACGAGACAACGGGTTGGAAGGGCACACATCCCCTCACATAAGTTACATTAGAAAGCGATAATATGTACATGGATAAGCATGGGATCTCCCCCACGAGGCACCTCGTTTTTTATTACCGAGTCATGAGCTCGAATGCGGGCCTGCCCGAACTGTCAGTGATTCAAACAAAGACGCGGATGCGAGTCTTCCTTGGTTGAAGTAAAAAAAGTCCTCCTCCTTTATCTCATTCCTACCATCCGGGGCGAAAGGATGAGACGGAATACCGTGTCATTTCGGAACCGTTCATAAGCTCTCCCTTGACTAATATAAAAGTAAAAGCAGCTATCTGGAGAATTTTGGGTCGAAGGCATCACAAGATCGAGAGGAGCCATCTTGATTCGGACTAGAGGAGGAAGGAACCTGAGCCCATAGGTGTAGGAATCAATCCATTGTCTCGTTGCCAATTAGAGTAGAGCCAAAGGCAGCTATCGCGATGAATTGTTACAATGTGTGCCTCCTTCTAGGGAAGCACGCATGCAGATGCAGGAAGGAAGCTTCTACACAGCAGACGTGGTGACTTGGTCGAGGTCGTCCAAAGAAGGGACTTCCCCACCAAAGTAGTGCTTCAACCTATGTCCATTCACCTTGAAATTAGGTCCATCATCTTGAGCTAGCTCGATGGTCCTATAAGGAAAAACTTGTGTTACGGTGAATGGACCCGACCAACGGGATTTCAGTTTTCCGGAAAATATTTTCAAACGAGAATTAAAAAGTAGCACTTGATCACCAACGTTAAAAACCCGGTTTTTAATCTTTGAATCATGAACTTTTAGTCTTTTCTTTAAAAATCAATGAATTTTCATAAGCATTATCACGTAATTCATCCAATCCATTAAGTTGTATTTTCCGGTGATCTCCCGCGGTCTTCAAATCAAAATTTGCATGCTTTAGGGCCCAATATGCCTTGTGTTCAAGTTCACTAAGCAAATGGCAATTCTTCCCATACACCAAATTATAAGGAGTGCACCCGATTGAGGTCTTATAAGTGGTGCAAGGCCCATAAAGCATCATCAAGTTTGTCGGACCAAGACGCACGGTTCTCTCCTATTGATCTTTCCAAGATCCTCTTCAATGCTCGGTTTGAAGCCTCAACTTGCCCACTCGTTTGTGGGTGATAAACCGTAGAAAGACGATGTGTAACCCCATATTTCCTTAGAACCTTTTCAAATTGGTCATTACAAAAATGGGTTCCACGATCGCTTATAATTGCACGAGGGGTTCCAAACCGAGAGAACAATTGCTTCAAGAATTTGACCACAACACGAGCATCATTCATAGGCAAGCCTTAACTTCCACCCACTTAGATAAGTAGTCAACCACAACGAGGATATACTTGTTACCATGAGATGATGGGAAGGGACCCATAAAATCAATTCCCCAAACGTCAAAGATTTCACAAACTTGGATTATATTTTGGGGCATTTCATCCTTTTGTGACGATTTTCCTTGACGTTGGCATGAGACACATGACTTGACAAGTGCATGTGCATCTCGGTAAATAGTAGGCCAAAAGAAGCCGACATCAAACACTTTCTTAGCCCTGAGATTAGCACCGTGATGACCTCCCGTAGGGCCTTCATGACAAGCTCTAAGGGTATTAGTAGCTTCGGCACCAAACACACAATGACTAATGATTTGATCCGCACAAACTCGAAAAAGATAAGGGTCGTCCCTAAAATAGAACTTGACGTCACGAAAGAATTTTCGTTTTTGTTGTGTCATCATACCCTTAATTATGAAATTCCCCGCATGGTAATTTGCAATGTCCGCAAACCATGGGGTAGAGGAGTCTTCCTTGGAATTCACTACACCAAGTGTCTCGAGAGGAAATGTTTCGGTGTTTGTTCTCGTTCACACTTTGGTGAGGATCTTCCAAACAAGAGAGATGATTGGCCGCAAGATTCTCGACTCTTTTTTGTCAAGTATTGTGACATCAAATTATTGTAGGAGGAGAATCCAACGAAGCAATCTCGGCTTTGCATCAAGTTTAGAGAAGAGGAACTTGATAGCCGAATGGTCCGTATACACTATGCTTTTAGCCAAAACGAGGTAAGGTCGAAACTTCTCAAAAGCATACACCACGACAAGTAATTCTTTTTCCGTTGTGGTATATTTCATTTGATCCTCGGTCATCGTTTTGCTAGCATAGTGAATAGGCAAGAAGTGTTTTGCATCACGTTCCCCCAAAACGGCCCCAATAGCGTAATCGCTAGCATCACACATGAGCTCAAAGGGGAGGTTCCAATTTGGAGCAATAAGAATGGGAGCTTCGGTTAGTTTCCTTTTCAAAGTCTCAAAATCTTGAACACAATTCATTGAAGACGAAAGGAGCATCTTTCTCAAGGAGGTGTGTCATAGGCCGAGATATTTTCGAGAAATCTTTGATGAATCGATGATAAAAGCCCGCGTGGCCTAGGAAACTCCTAACTCCCTTAACGGTTTTGGGATGAGGTAACTTGGTGATGACGTCTATCTTAGATTTATCTACCTTAATCCCCGCTTTCGAGACCTTGTGCCCTAAGACGATTCCCTCTTTACACATAAAATGACATTTCTCCCAATTAAATACAAGGTTGGTTTCCTCACATCGTTTTAACATTCTCTCAAGGTTGGATAAACACGAAGTGAACGAATCACCAAACACCAAAAAGTCATCCATGAAGACTTCCATCGTCTTCTCGATCATATCATGAAAAATAACCATCATGCACATTTGAAAGGTTCCTGGTGCATTGCAACGTCCGAATGACATTCTACGATAGGCAAACGTTCTATATGGACACGTAAACGTAGGTTTTTCTTGATCACGAGGATCGATGGGGATTTGAAAGTAACCGGAAAAACCATATAAAAAGCAATAGAAATCGTTTCCCGTAAGTCGCTCCAACATTTGATCCATGAAGGGCAAGGTAAAATGGTCTTTTCGAGTGGCATCGTTAAGTGTAAGATAATTGATGCACACTCTCCAACCGTTCACAACACGAGTGGGAATTAACTCGTTGTTCTCATTGGGCACAACGGTTATTCATCCCTTCTTAGGGACACATGAATTGGGCTCACCCAAGGGCTATCGGAAATAGGGTTAATCATTCCCGCATCAAGGAGTTTTAGGACTTCCTTTTTGATGACATCGTGAATTTTGGGGTTTACCCTTCTTTGACATTGAATTGCGGGCTTGTAGTCCTCCTCCATTAAAATCTTGTGTGTACAAAATTTTGGGTCGATACCCTTAATGTCGGAAAGTTTCCACGCAATTGCCCTTTTGTGAGCTTTCAAGACTTTCAAAAGTGCGGTTTTTTCATCATTAGCAAGATATTTTGCAATAATAACCAGAAACTTATCAACACCTTCCAAGAATGCGTATTCGAGGTGAGGTGGAAGATCTTTAAATTCAAGGATTGGTGGATCCTCGATTGAAGATTTAGGTTCAACACTCGTAACTTCCATCGGCGGAAAATATGGTGGAATGAGAGTATCCTCACTAATCGTTACCTCATCTTCATTGTCGATAAAATCGCCTCCTTGGAATGGAGTGAGATTTGGTGTAGGAATAGCAAGAATTGGATCCATAATAGTGGGATTGCCACTAATCAAACTATCGGAAAAACCTAACACTTCTTGTGTAAACTCATCGCAAACCACGTCAACTAAGTCAACGTGAATGATGGTAGAGATTGCATAAACATGAGAAGGTGTAGAGCTTTGATTAGCCATTATAACAAGTTCCTCCTCACTGAATCGCAAAGTGATTGTCCTAGCATGCACATCAATAATCGATCTCGATGTATCTAAAAATGGTCGCCCTAAAATTAGAGGAACTTGAGGATCCATGGGAATGTCTACAACGATAAAGTCCACCAAATAGTAGAACTTCCCAACTTTCACAAAAACGTCTTCGGCCATACCACATGCAAGTATGGTAGAATGGTCGGCCATTTCGATAGACATTTGTGAAGGAATAAGATTTGGACGTGATAGCGATTTCCACATGGAATAAGGCATCAAATTAATGCTCGCGCCAAGATCGGCCAAGGCGAGGCATCCTTCCATCTCTTGGATGTCACATGGAATTAGAAATTTCCCGGTGTCTCCCACTTTTTCTGGTATTCGGTTAAGAAAAACCAAGGAGCAATTTGAGAGCTTTAAAAGCTCCTCCTTATCGTTCATCATACTTTTAAAAGTGGAGGCGAAACGAGGCATATACAACAACGCGTCGGCTAAACTTATGTCAAAATAGACCTTACTAAACATTTTCATAAAAGGCTAGATTTGTTGATTGTTAAGATCATGCAATTTTTCCTTGTTTCGTCTCGAGGGGTAGGGTAAAGGTGGTGTGGGTTGAGGCATAGGCAACGGCCTTGGAATCTCGGGTTCCATGATTGGTATAGGTTCAACCGTAGGTGTGGTTTGAGCGGTATTTCATGGGCTTGTAAAATGCTCCTTTTCTACATCACCTCCGGCCCTTTCTCTATTTACTTCTCCTTAGAAGTACTTGGACGAGAAATGGATTCTTTGAAAGTTTTACCACTACGAGTAGTAATAACCTTCATTTCTCCTTTCGGGTTTGCAATGGTATCACTAGGAAGACCACCCGAAGAAGACGGTTTACACATTATAGCCTCAAACATGCTTGCCATTCTATCCTCAAACTTAGATTGCCTTTTATCCGCCTTAAGCATCTCTTGTTTAATTTCATGTTGGCCTTGTTCCATCTTTTGTTGATTTTGTTGTAACCTTTGCACGTTACTCTCCATTTTGTTTGTATGAATCTTAAGTTCATTAGCAAGCTCGTTTTTCAACTCATTTTTCAAATCATTCTTAATCTCGGATCTTAGGCTAATTATCTCCCTTTGAATATTATAAAATTTAGCATCATTAGCCGTTGCATAATCAACAAATTCATTTGGAAGATCTTTCATGTTTTGCAAACCTTTGTTGTTGTTTTGAAAATCACGGTTTTGATTTTTGTTTTGAAATTGCCCATTGTTCCCACCATTGTTGTAATTACCCTTGTTAATATTCCTTTGATTTCCTTGGTAAGCAACTTGGTTGTTTTTGTTTCGATAGTTGTTAGCATTTTGATTTTGTAGAGCTTGATTTGGGCGGGAACCTTGACCGTTTTTGTTGTAAGTTCCCGTTGCTACATAAGCACTCGGAGTGTTACCATCCGCGGTAATGCACTGTGAAAAATCATGAGCTCCACCACAATATATACAACTCTTTTCAACCGCCTTAACCGATGCGGAATTCATAGCATCTTGTACTTTCCAATGAGTCATAAGAGTTGAAAACCTATCGAAAAACCTATTTTCCTCATTTGCTTCATCTTGCAAGGCACTCATGTTACGAGACGACGATGATGAACCCATAGTGGCAACACTCGGTGTGTTACTAGGGTTATACACCTTAGACCTATTCTCAATTATCTTTAAAGCCTCATCGGTCGTTTTGAACAAAAAATTACCACCCGCGGAGGTATTCAAATAATATCGTTCATGATCGTTAAGCCCATTATAAAAAGTATCAATTTGACGCAATTCGGGAAAATCATGGTGTGGACATTCATGTAACATTTCTTTAAATCTTTCCCAAGCCATAGAAAACTCTCATTAGATCATTGAGTAAATCTTGAAATCTCGTTTTTCAAATGTGTCGTCTTAGATGGTGGAAAAAATTGGTTCACAAACTTAGAAACTAGATCACCCCATGTCAAAATCGAATTTGGGGGTTCTTTCTCAAGCCAAATTTTGGCGGGTCCATCTAACGAGTATGGAAACAACATCATCTTAATGGCATCATGTGGGACATCCTTAAACTTGCTAGTCGCGGTGAGACGATTGAAATGCCTAATGTGATAATGTGGGTTGTCTTTTTCATGTCCGCGAAACTTGTTTGCTTGGAGCATAGACATTAAACCCGTTTTTATCTCAAACTTCTCCGCAACGATAGCGGGAATCACAATGGCTTCTCCAAAACCCTCGGTGGGTGCTTGAAGCAACTCCATCATAGTACGATTAGCCATGGTAGCTTCTTGTTCTATAATAGGTTCCTCACTTGGATATTCTTCACTTGGTGTTTGTTCCTTTCGATTACGACGTCTACGTGCACGTTGTGCTTGATTACGAGTTTGCATAAACGTGAGGTACAACGTGAAGGCGAGCAAAGAAGATTCTTTTTGGTGTTTTTACTTTTTCAATTTTTTTTTGTTTTTGATGATATTCAATTTTTTTGGATTTTGCGATGTATTACGTAGACTCAAATCTACAAATCTCTCCTCGAATCGATTTCTCGATTAAAGGAGCCTCAAGGAATGAAAACGATCACGTTGAGTGAACACCTTCGATGACTTTAGAACGTTGGTAGAACACCAAAACGTTCAAGAGGGTTTAATCTTTGAAACCAAGCAAACGTATATGATACGTAGATAATACTTTGGTGGAAAACCCTCGATTAGCCCTTTTTCTCTCAACACGCACAAGCAAGCGGGGGAAACGAGGCGGCACGAAGCACTTAAGAGCCTTTTTCCCTTAGGTCGTGAAATACAACCGCCTTATACCCACCTTATAGTTTGTGGTGATTAAAATCTAGCTTCACGAAAGTAATTATCTATTTTGCCTTTTCTTTTTGCTTTAGATTCTAATACAATAATTGAGTGATGAAATCCCAATTAAGGTTGCGTTTCACGCTTTTGGAGATATTATGGATCTATTGTGATACGTATACAATATAGTAATAATATTCACAAAGAAAACCAAAACCGATAATACGTGTGATTAGAGTGCTAATCACACAAATACTATTTATTGGCTAATATCAAAAACAAAAATTTTCAAATTAAAACACAACACGCCTCCCCGGCAGCGGTGCCAAAATGATTGTGGTAAAAATATGTGTTTAGGAAAACAACGTATATATGGTAAGTATTAAGCGAGATGATTTAGTAAAATCAAATGCTAATGACCCAATGTAAGTTCGTTCACCAAGGAGGACTAAAGTGTGTGTTTAATTTGTATGATTTTGGATTAATATTGATGAAAGAAAAAGGGGAAAAGAAAATGACGGATTATGGTGAAAATTACACTAAGACGTGAAAAACGTAAAACCATGAATAGTGACAAAATAAAAATTTACTCTAAAAATTCCCAAAAAATTACCAAAAATTCCTAAAAATCCAATTAGGATTTACAAATAATCAGAACTTTTTCAAACCTTTTATTTAATTAATAATTAATTTTTTAATGCTAATTATAGCCTAAAAATCAATTAAATTAATAAAAAGCCCAAATAAAGATTTTTCAATTTGTAAACCTCCAAAATAACTTAATTAAACTAAAAAGTATTTTTTCAAAAATTAAAAAGAATTAAAACTATTTAAATTGATTAAGAACTAAAAATAAATATTAAAATAATATTAAAAATTCAAAATTTATAAAAAATTCTAAAACTTACAAACTAACTTATTTTAACTTAATAAAACCAGAAATGAAAGTGAAACGACATAAATACCCCTATTGGGCCTACAAATGGGCCACCAATGAAAACAGTCCAAGCTTAATGGGCTTTTTGGCCCAATAAGCAAAAAGTCAACCAAATAAGCTGAAAAGTTACACTCTAGCTTAAAATTGGATTTTAAACAAAAAACTCTAAAGGCCCAAAAGCTGAAAGTGAGCTTATCACAGCTTAATAAGCACTCAGCTTATTCTTAATGGGCTTTTTGGCCCATTAAGCCATAAGCTAATGCCATAAGATGAAATTAAACACGCATCCTTCTCTGGTGCTTATAAAGCTGTTTGTAAAAGGAAATTTGAATAAGCTCAATAAATAAGCCTGAAATAAGCAAAAGCTCTCTACACAAAACGACAAAATAGTCATTTTCGAGTTCTAGGCTGATTCAAGAGCGGATTCAAGTTGCAAACGTTTTTAAATGAATTAATTAAGCTAAACAATAAAAAATATTCCCAATAAGCACACTCAATAAGCTGAAATGAAGAATAAGCACTTTTGAAAAAGAAAAGTCAATTCGTTTTCTAGTCAAACCCTAAAGTCAAAGGCTGTAAACTTCTAGGTAAGCTAATTAGGTGAAATAAGCTAAATTGATTACAAATATAAAGTTGTTGCACAAAGAAATAAGCTAAAATAGATTATTGATAACTGAACAAAATATTACTCTATCAGTGGTAACAAGCAGTGGGAAAGGAGTTCCCACTGCTGCTTAAACATATAACTTTTGGCTTTATTTAAAGCCTTGTTTGTTGGATATTTTTGGAGACAAAGGCACCCCAATAAGCTTTGGATTATTGAGAGTCAACAGGAACAAAAATATCACAAATTCAAACACAAGAAAACACTTAACCAATTCAATCAAACAGTATGCAGTAAAGTAATATTTGCTGATAAGTTTGACCAAAAATTAAGATTCAAAAGCTCTTATAAGCAACTGATAGCTATATTCTACTCAACCAGATTATACAACCCTAGCAAACCCCTAACACTACTAGCTTGCCAAATCTTAGTTTTACATTCTCAAAATCCAAGATTAAATTTAGCCTAACAGATTGTTACTTGTTTATGTAATTTCAAGTGAACATGTAAGTTCTATTTCAACATTATTAAACTGAAAACAAAGCTCCCAATTATTATCACAGTCAAAAGTACCACTTAGCAGTCAACAAGAAAGAGATAAGAAAATCACAAAGTCTAGCAGTCCAATATTCCAAACACCCCTTAATATATATTCAGACAAAACTTTTTATGAAAAACACCTTAATCAAGCAACTTCTTATGAGATTCAATCAAACAACATACACAAATATCAATCAGAAAATCATACTCACATAGCAAATTTCATCAGATCACATGAATATAAATGTAGATAAAAAGAGAAGAGGACAAACCTCCGGGATATACTTCCACACCCTGGATTGTTTGAGCTGTGGTGATAGCTAAACAAGCACCAACTAAACAAGCAAATGAAACTCAAAAGAAAAGATTTGAGGAATCTCAGCTATACCAACTTCCTTCTACTCTTAGAAGGAAAGGAACTAGAAGCTATTGAGTACCTCCCAAAACTTTTCACAAAGATAAAACAATGGAACTTAAATTCTCACAGATTTTTTTTGGTTACCAACTATTTCATTAACAAAAAATAAGGAATTATAAAATTTAAGCAAGAATTCAAGAATAAGGGTCACTCACATACTGAGGACTCCTTATATACTACTTAGGAAGATGATTCTAGACAATGTGAAACCCTAGTTAACAATTACCTAAAAAGCCCTTGTTGAAATTTTTAATCTTAAGTCATGTGAAGATTTTTTGTTCATATGTTGATGCTGAGCTGGTGTAGACCTATCTAAGCCCTTCATTGGTGCGTGAAAGGAAAGCTGAATCCTGAGCGTTGATCTTCTTGGGGGATTTTTGTTTGGACATTAAAAGTGAGGTAGGGGAACACGTGTTGGTTAGCTGTATGATAGGGGGGGGGGGCTTGGTGAAGGTGGGGTTTGGCTTAGGATGTTGTGAATTTAGGATCTGTACCAAATCTCGTCTTAATTCATTGGTTTAGATGGATAATCAGATTAGGGTTTATGAGAACGATGAAGGGTGAGCAATGATGGTTTAATCTTCATTTGGGGATTAATAACTTGTTAACCGCGAGTTTATTATTTAAACATTTTTCAAAGTTTTATTAATAAAAACGGGTAGTGGATTAATGAGGTGGCAGATGTGGTGAGTTAGTGGGTTTTGATTGGTGGGGGTGGTGACATGGCGAGTTGTGAGTGGTGGTTTAGGTATGTGTGTTTGACGGTTTTTACCCCTATTCTTTGCACTTGTCTTCATTTCCAATCTTGGCAGCCTAGCTTCAACTTCCTTTGTAAATAAAGTTTCTAAATTCCCACATTGGCCACAAAACTTTTCCAAAAGGATTCATAAGGACTTGTTTTGTGATTCTTTGATATTTAAAGGGCTGCTCATGTATATTCTTGAACTTTGAAGGTCTTTATTGTATGTTTGACTTTGAGAAGGACCAATATTGACAAGTCATCATTTTGTAGGGACCATTCTTGCCAATTCTTCAAAGTTGAGGGGCTCTTTTATAATTTTGACAAACTTAAGGGACCAAACTTGTAATTATGAATATACAAGGGTATTAAGTGTCATTTATTCAATGATGAAGGATCTTTCTTGTACATCTTCAATTCTTCAAGGACTCTTTCTTGGAAAATCATAATTAGGGCCCGTTTCATTGTGCGGTTTCGTTTCTCGTGTTCGTTTTTGCTTGTTTCTTGTGATCTTTTGTCTTTTTCACGATATCCATACCTAAAATACACAAATAACAATTACAAGCACATAATATGACATTTTCAACATTTTAAAGCCCAAAAAGAACGACGAGTTCATGTATAAATGCCATCTCATCAATAGCAATACCACACCCGATTCATCAGACATGTGCAACAATGAGTTTGAGGATGATCAACATGAAAATGAGTATGATGAAGAGGAGTGTGTCGCGCTTGCTAATATAATTGCTAGTTTAAAAAATATGTCAATGAAAATAGAAAGAGTCAAAAGCAATTAAAGAAGGCAAACAGAGTGCTCACTCAAAACTTTGAAGAAAGCAAAGCCGCTCTTCTAAAATCTAGTGAGACAATTGATAGTTATTGGGATGAGCTTCTTCAAAGACCGAAGAGCTTGAGGGGTACAAAAGTCTTGTTATTAACGTTAAAAAGGACGATTTTGAAAATAAATACAACGAAGCTGTTGCTTTGTTAACTAAAGAAAAACATCAATTTAATGTTTTACTAAGTGATGAACATCAAAAAACGTACCTTGCCAAAACAAAAGTTAATGAACTTGAAAAGAGGCTTTCTATGAATACCACTGATTCTGTCAAAATTCTTGACGAAAAGAAACAAGAGGTTGAAAAATTAAAACAAGATTTCAAAGGGACAAGGCAAAGATACTGAAAAAGTAAAGGATCTCGAAGAACAAGTTGATTTTTTGAAAAACGTTGTTTATAAAACGCATGACTCTATTCAAACCGTTAGAATGATAACACCTCGGTCATTTTTCAAGGGTCAACCTAGTTTTGCAAGTCCCAAGTACCTCGAACAAGCTCAAGCTGCAAACATTCACTTATATCTTGATGAGTCCGAATGGATCGATCATGATTGCCCAGCAGTTAGGCTCGATAGTAAAGAGACCTCCCTTTGGGATGAGGAGAGTAGGTCACCGGTCAATAAAGATTTTGTGACACCATATATTTATGCTTATAAAAACAGTCTTTATGGTCTTTTCACTCCACAAAAACAGAAGTCTCGTGAGGAATTGTTTCTTGAATGCAAACAACGAAGAATTCAATGGAAGAAAATTTTTGCCACTAAGAAATACAATGTTTTTAAATATATTAACTATTTGCCTCTTGATGTTTCTAAAAGCAAAAGCAGAAAAAACACTTGGTATTCTGAAACACCACATTGATAATGTTCAATCAATTGTTGAAAGCGACTGGGAAAAACATCAAAAGGATAAGTGGAAAACAGAGATTCCTCACGACATAACTGTGCTTGTGAAAGAACTTTTAATACCAAATACGAAGATAATAAAAGAAAATGTTCTTGAGTTTGAAAAATTGATTCGCCCTGAAACGTTTGATGATTTGAAATATGTTGAGTCTCTTGAAAAAGAAATTGATGAACTTCAAAATGACAAATCAGATTTTTCAAACGAATATGATCTACTTTTAGAAGAATGTCTCTCCAAAGATATTTTGTGTGTTACTCTTCAATCTTTTGCGGATATCGATGAATATTCTGATGTTGCATGCAAATATCTTGATAAGATCAAAGAATGTGAGCGTCTTGATACTGAGCTTTCGAAACATAAAGAAAATGTTGATAAAAAGGCTTTTGAGTTACTTCAACAAAAAACTGATTTCCTTCAAAAACATTGTCATTATCTTGAACTTGCTTTGCAAAAAGACATCGGAAGTTTTCCACATGATTATAAATTGCAAGAAAAACTTTCCCAAATGTGTCGAGAAATGAATGAAAAGAGTTTGGAAATTAAAGAGTTGAAAGCTCAGTTACAACACAAGGAAATAGTGATAGCAGAGTTGAAGAAACTTGTTGCTAAGATGAGTGGGAAAATTGTGGAACCTAGCGTTAGGAAACCTGTTGTAAGACAACCTAATGCGCACAAAGTGACTAGACCCTCTGTCTTGGGAAAACCATCTGTTTTCTCTAATTCTGCATTTGTTAAACCTGGGTTTGCCCCCAAGACGGTTGGGAAGGATAGGTTACCACAGATTACTCCCAAAATACATATTCGATCACAAAGCATTAAGAACACAAATGTGATTAAACCAGGTATGTATAGATTGGCCACTACACCCACACACAACAAAGAAAGTCAATCACCTCAGACTTCTAGAAACACTAATAGACGTGTGTCTTTTACTACAGGAGTATTCCCCACTGCTAGTGTTAGCGGGCCTCAGCTTAAGAGCACTCGAATGAATGAAAAGGTTTGGCAAAACAAAAGTCAAGGGAACATGAAGGAAGTAGAAGACCAACCTAGGAATTTTAATGTTTCTAAGAATAAAACGTCTGTAATCGCGTGTAACGATGATTTGAATGATTCGACTTTGAATGCTTTAAATGTTAAGTTTGTTTGTGTGAAATGTGGAAGATGTGCCAATGCTAATCATGCTATGTGTGTTTTGAATAATGTCAAAGGCGTAGATACTAGAACTAAGAAGCAAATTGCGATGCCTATTAGTGCTAGTAAACCCAAAAGCAAAGTGAACCATTCTGGTGCAACCCCCCCCCCCCCCCCCCCTAAAAAAATATTGCATTAGACTCCACCACTAAGAACCCTAGAAGCAGAATTAGGGAATTATATGAGTCTGCTAGCAAGTTTTGGAAATGGTGGTTTGCCAATCAATGTCCTTCAGGATATAAATGAATGCCTAAGGTTAGGACAGAAAATGTGACAACGAGCGTTAGTGTGCCTTTAAGTGATGAAACTATGGAAACTAATGATTCAGATATCACAACTAACATGGGATCCAATTTAGCAAATGCTCCATCGTGTTCTAATTCTTCTGCAGGTGATCAAAATAATTCTCTTCATACTGGACTCCGGATGCACGAAGCACATGATGGGGAATCTCAAGCTTCTAATTAACTTCGTGGAGAAGTTCATGGGTACGGTCCGATACGGAAATGATCAATTTGCACCGATCCTAGGCTATGGAAATTTTGTTTAGGGGAATATAACGATAAAAAGGGTATACTACGTCGAAGGGATCAATCACAATCTTTTCTCGGTTGGTCAATATGTGATGCAGATTTGGAGGTTGCTTTTAGAAAGAAGACATGTTTTGTTCGTGATTATGATGGGAATGACTTACTTACTGGTTCACGGGGTACTGATCTCTACGCTATTTCACTACAAGACTCCACTTCTTCAACTCCAATCTATTTCATGGATAAAGCTTCAACGAATCAAGCTTGGTTATGGCATCAACGATTATCTCATCTTAACTTTGATACCATCAACTTGCTTTCCAAGAAAGATATTGTGAGAGGCCTTCCTAACTTGAAATTCATCAAAGATCATCTTTTTTCTTCTTGTGATCTTTGTAAAGCTAAACGGAGTAGTTTCAAAACAAAGACTACACCTCTAAAGGATGGGTAGATCTTCTTCATATAAATTTGTGTGGCCCCATGCATGTTCAAAGCATCACTGGAAAGAAATACGTTATGGTAATTGTCGATGACTACTCAAGGTACACGTGGACTCACTTCTTGAGGTCCAAGGATGAAACACCTGAGGTTCTCATTAACTTCCTTAAGTTGATACAACATGGTCTTCAAGCTCATGTAAAAGTGGTATGTACTGACAGAGGCACAAAATTCTTGAATTCAACTCTAAAGATTTATTTTGAAGCCGAAGGGATTGAACACGAAACATCTATTGCTAGAACACCTAAACAAAATGGCGTTGTTGAAAGACGAAACCGTACTTTAGTTGAGGCTGCTCGAACATTATTATCCGCTTCAAAACTACCATTATTCTTTTGGGCCGAAGCCGTGTCAACCGCATGTTACACACAAAACCGTTCCTTAATTATCCCAAGACACGAAAACACACCATATCACATAATTCATGATCGCAAACCTTCACTCAAACACCTTCATGTTTTTGTATGTCCGTGCTACATAATTCGAGATGGTGAAAATCTGGACAAGATGAAAGGGAAAGGTGACGCATGCGCTCTAGTGGGATATGCAACTCAGTCTAAGGGATATAAAGTGTACAACAAGAGAACAAAATTGATAGTCGAGACTATTCATGTCCAATTCGATGAATTGCAAGAAATGACACTTGAACAACCGCACGGAACTCGGAACTCAAGACCACATCAATGAATCGTCAAGTTCAAAGCTAGTTCCACAAAATGTTCCAAGAGCAGATATGACAGTGGACACGACACTTGAAGAGTTGGAAATGTTATATGGACCACTGTTTGATGAATATTTTACGGGGAGAAACATGTTTTATCAAAGTCTTTCGCTGTCACTCATGATAAGAATGATGATACTGATAATCGTCAACAAAAGGATACAACTTCATCTACTTCAACACGGGTTGCTGCATATTTACCTCCTCAGAATATCACTTCAACAATCGATCCTACAACATCCACAACTATTGTCATTGCTCTAGAGAACACAAATCAAGCAGACGATGCATTATCTGACGATGACGATTTCCACAACCCATTCGGTACATCGGTACACGAAACTGGAGAGTCTTCTACTCGCCATGTTGATCCGTCAAATATGCATACGTTTTATCAACGACATCCGTCAACACATCATTGGACCCGAGATCATCCTTTGGTTCAAGTAATTGGAAACCCTTCACAGCCTGTTCGTACAAGACGACAACTAGAAACCGATGGCGATGTTTGTATGTTCGCACTCACCATGAGTACAACTGAACCGAAAAACATCAAAGAAGCCATGGATGATCATGCTTGGATTGAATCGATGACGGATGAACTTCAACAATTTGAAAGACTTAAGGTCTGGGAACTTGTTGACATACCATACGACGTGATTCCGTTAAATCTTCGATGGATCTGGAAAAACAAGATGGATGAAGAAAACACGATCATCAAGAATAAAGCTAGGCTAGTGGCTAAGGGGTATGGCCAGAAAGAGGGTATTGATTTTGACGAATCATTTGCACCCGTAGCTTGTATGGAAGCTGTCAGGATTTTCCTTGCTTATGTTGCACATAAGTGATTCACTGTTTATCAAATAGATGTGAAGACAACATTTCTTAACGGTCCCTTGAAGGATGAAGTCTATGTCACGCAGCCGGAAGGATTCGTTAATCCTTATTATTCTGACAAGGTGTATCGTCTCCACAAAGCACTATATAGACTAAAGCAAGCTCCAAGGGCGTGGTACGACGAGCTCTCGAAATTTCTGGTATCCAAAGGTTTCTCAAAAGGTTCCATTGACCTAACTTTGTTCACTTATAAATATGGGGATGACATTTTGCGTGTGCAGATTTATGTTGATGACATTATTTTTGGGTCTACTAACCCAAAACTCTCAAAAAGGTTTGAAAAAGTAATGCACAACAAATTTGAAATGTCAATGATGGGCGAACTAAAATTCTTTCTAGGAATTCAAGTTCACCAATCCCCAAGTGGTATCTTCATAAACCAAGCTAAGTATTGTCAAGAGATAATCAAAAAGCATGGTATGACTTCACGTGATCCCGTTGAGAAACCATTATCAACCACATCGCTAGATGCTGACTTAGATGGAAATGCCATAGATCAAACAAGATATCGTTTCATGAGCGGCTCCCTTATGTACTTGACAGCAAGCAGACCTGATATTTCACATTCCATGTGTTATTGTGCACGATATCAAGCACAACCCACTAAAAAGCACCTCAAGGAGGTTAAACGGATCTTTCGGTACCTCGAGAATACCATTCATTTGGGACTCTGGTATCCGAGGGAAACCGGTTTCTTTCTAACGGCCTATTCAGACTCTGATCATGCAGGGTGTCTTGATACACGAAAAAGTACTTCTGGTGGTGCACAATTTCTAGGTCAAGATAAGGTTGTGGGATGGTCTTCCAAAAAGCATGATTACACATCACTGTCATCAGCCGAAGCGGAGTATGTGTCTCTATCTACGTGTTGTGCTCAAGTTCTTTGGATGAGAACACAACTCACGGATTATGGCTTCCACTTTGATAAAGTACCTATGTACTGTGACTCAAAGTCGACCATAGACATCTCCTGCAATCCGGTACATCATTTCCGCACGAAGCACATTGATGTCAGATACCACTTCATAAAGGAACAATTTGAAAGAGGTAACGTTGAGTTATACTTTGTTGGAACGGATTACCAATTAGCCGACTTGTTTACGAAAGCTCTGTCGAAAGATAGGTTTGAGTACCTCGTTAGGCAAATTGGTATGAGATGTTTGACTCCAACAGACCTGGAGATTCTGGCAAAGGTGTCTTCTTGATTTATCTATCAAACATCTACTTGTAAATATCTTTGAAAAAGCAAAGTACAAAAATATAGAACATATAAAAACAAAACACAAAATAAAAAATCTTTTAAAATCCAAAAGTATTCTTCTCGACATGTCTTTCAGTATCGATAATATGGGCATGCCTAAAAATGTCGCTCAATAACGACACGGGTGTGTACATAAAGCTCGAATGAAAGTTGTAAATATTTTTCAAAACATGTCATTTCTATATCATAAAGGAAATTGTCTATTTTGAACAATATTTCCAAACAACGGGTAGAGCAATCTATTTTTGGTTGAGCTTGTCCCAAAACATTCAACGTTTTGAGCTCAACACAATGTCTTGTAATCACTTTCAGATTGCAACCCGGATCGATATTTACGGGGGAGTGTACGATTTAGTGCGCTTACCCTCAGCAAAAGAAGAGAAATCTTCTTACACTTAAGTGGATTTGTCAAGACATTTAAAGTCTATGAACTCAAGTTTATGCTTTAGAAAAACCTCTTCGCCAAAAAGAAATAGAGTTTTTCAAAAAACGTTGAACACAATTTTTTCAAGAGTTTTTCAATGATTATTCAAAATCTTTCTAAAATTATGTGTTCAACAACTCCCATCCTCAAAAAGCGAAATGTGGATCACATCCTCACAATGACAATTCAATTGGATTAATTTTTGAGGGGGAGCTTTATAAATTCATGCTAAGTTTGACACATCTTTCTCCCGAAGATTTTCAAGACTATTTTTCAAAATATATTTTAATCAAATTTGGTATCTCTAAAATTAAAAGATTTTATATTGTAAAACTCGTATTTAAATCAAAAAATGTAAATACGCGGTTTAATTATTTAAATTATTTACGTATTAATTTATATAAAAAAAAACGAGAATTAAATACAAGCATACGATTACATATATATATATATATATAAAATTAAAAGTTAGTTGTAAAAAGGCCCATGGCCGGTTTTGGTTTAAAGAAAGGAAACAAAAAGAAAATTTTGGGCCCAAGCCCATTGTAAAAGAATAATAAACGGGAGTTTATTTTTTCTCCATATCAGTCGAACAAAAAAAAAACCAAAATTAGGGTTTTGGAAACCTTTTGTGCCGCTACCCATAGATAAGAAAGAAGGGATTTTCGGGTCTAATTCTTCAAGAAGCTTGTGTATGTTCATCTTTTATTAGTAATCAAACAAAGGTAAATTAATCTTTCTCTTTCGATTTCCTTAACACACGAATTATGGGGTTTAATTTAAAAGAAAGGAGGTTTCAGGTTATACACTAATTAATAAAAAATAAAAAAGGGTTCGGTTTGGGGCTGCACATAACCGAGACATCACAGTCTCGATGGTGGTGTTGTTGTGGGTCGACCGAGGGTCAGAAAACCCAAAAGGGGGTGTTTGTTTAGGCTGTATTAACGGGGATGTGTTTGGTTTAATGAAACCGAGACCCTAAGGTCTCGGTGGTCCTTCCCTTTTTGCCCAGCCGTGACCCACACAGGGGCGGCTCGGGCTGTAATCGACCAAAACATTCGAAACAAGCCCAAACGGGCTGTTCCAGAAAATAAGGGTGCGTTTGGTTTACTGAAACAGTGGGAAAACTTAACTAACAGTGGGAACGTGGGTTCCAGCAGTGAAAAAAAAACAGTTAGAAAAATGGAGGTTTTGTTTTAAGATTAGCGACAGTTTTCCGTGACACTTTTTTTGTCACATAATTGCTTTTCAGATAGTTTTTTTAAACAGCAACTTTAGCGACACTTTTAGTGACTCAGATTCTGTAGCAAATTCATGTAGGCGGATCTAATGATAGTTTGTTGATTTGTTTAGTGCGACCGAGATGGGATATCTCGATAGGCTCAGGATCTAGTTTAAACATATAAAACGAAGATTTATATATTATACCTTTTATTAATTGTTTTATAAATGTTTTAAATTGTATTTATTAAATTAAAATAGTTCTTTAATATTTTAAAAGGGTATAATTTTATTAAATGAATTAAGTTATTATGGGAAATTTCTAATTTAAGAAACTTTCTATTTTTTAGCGGGATACTTAATATAGTATTACTATACCGTAATTAATAGTAGAACGATAATACATTAAAAAGGTATTATTATAAGATCAGATTTATCAGTTAATATACGTATAGAATTTCAGAAATAAAATAAATAAATGAAAAGCGAATAAGAACATGAAATTAAATAGACGGATATCAGTTAGCTTATTCGTGCCTTTTATTTATGTAGCTCGCGTGAAGTCTGAGTAGGAGTTCTACTTGTATTATTGCAGTCAGTTACTGGACACGAGGTACGGATTTTCCGTCCTTTCAGTAAGGACTACCTTTCTATGCCTGATTAGGATTTCCCGTCTGCAGCCAAATGTTTTTCCTCGTATGTGTTTAAGCTTATCAGAAATCATGTTAAAAACGAAATAAGTTGCCTGAGCATTATATACAAGCACGACCAGTTTATGTACTAGTTACGGAGGTACCATAACCACGACACTAGAGGCACCGGTGTCGTGACTCACATGCAGGAGAGTGATATCCTGCATCGTCCCACTCATGTTCAGTTTTCCATTTTTATATGTATGTTTAGTGGGGCGTATGGATGCATCCTAGGCTTATCAGTTTACAAGTTATCAGGTTGAATGTGGTGTATGCTCTACATCCTTCACATTGGAGCTGATCCCTCCACCCAGCACAGTAATTAGAGGTCACCCCTCTACAGTTATTTAGAGGCCACCCCTCTACAGCATGACGAGGTCACCCCTCCAGTTACTCATGCACGGTTATTACAGCACGTGACCTATATAAGCTCTGGAAATTAAAATACAATAAAACGCAGGTTTTCAGATTTAATAGTTAATAATTCAGTTTTAGTATTTTAAACCAGGTTTCTCAGATTGTATACAAGGTACTACTACATGTTATATACCAGTCTCATAACTTCATTGTTTATCATTTATTCCATTTCTTTTAGTACATACTTATCATGCTTTATATCCGCCCACTGAGCGTTATGCTCAGCCGTAGTTTCCTTTCATGTTTCCAAACGGCAGGTACACAGGGACGATCTTAGGACTTCTAAGAGAGTACGTGCATTGGATGGGAGCTATCCAGACTCCTTTATTTTTATGCACATATTACATCACTTTGGTTGTTTGGACACTGTTTCGTCCTTTTCTTTCAGTATTTAATCTTTATATTTTGAGCTTATGTTTGGACTACCGATGTTTGATTCCGGTAATTCCGTTATGGTCAGTTAATGTTTAATACATTGCCTTGCATGCTTTGATGACACACCATAAATACACGTAACGGTCCACTTATCCAAGTGGGGTGTTACATATATGGTATCAGAGCGCCAGGTTTGACCTGTAGGCTCTAAAACCTGACCTGTGACTAGTGGGTAGTCACCAAGAACTTCCTGTATTTTGGCGTCATTATCTTCCATGCTACTCATGTAATTTATCAACCGGGTTTTCAAGTTTTGTTTAAGTAAACGGTTGGTACAGGACTGGCCATACTTAATCGCATGTGTCTTTCAGCGAACTTTTCGTTTTGGTGAACTGACCATAGGCGTTCACCACTGCCGGTTTAAAATTTTGTATAGATGAACTGACCATAGGCGTTCATCCTTACTCATGTCAGATTTATGTTTCAGTAAATTGTCATTTTGTGAACTGACCCTAGGCGTTCACCAGTATTCATGTCATATTTTGTTGGCTATGCCTTCATGAATTACACTATGCATATTAAGATTTATTACTCCAGGTTCTGACAGTTTTATCAACTTATCCTCTGTTATTTCAGATGCCACACAGACGCGAAACTGAGAATGATCCTAACGCAGCTGCCATTGCTGCTGCTGTTCAGGCTGCTATACAAGCCATGTTACCCCAAATTCGTGATGAGATCCGAGCTGAATATCAAAATGGACCTCAGCAGAATAACAACCCTCCTGCTCCACCACCTGCCACTTTAGCCACTTGGCTAGATTTGTTTAACAAACAAAAACCCCGACTTTTTGAACAGACTGTAGCTCCAACTGATGCGGAAGACTGGATCTATCATGTAGAGAAATTTTTTGGAGCTATGGGTTGTGGTGATGCTTTCAAGGTTAGGCTTGCAGTTTACAAATTGGAGGGTCCTGCTCTGCATTGGTGGAGGTCTCAGAAACTGTCCAATGGGGGAGATTCTTGGGAGCTTGCATTGACTTGGGCACGTTTCAAGACGATGTTCTATGACCAGTTTTTCCCGCATGCTGAGCAAGCTAAACTGAAGAGGGACTTCCACGTTATTCGTCAGAATCATGGCGAGAACAGTATAGAGTTCATGCACCGATACCTCAGGATGGCTGGATTCTTAGGGGAGGCTGCAGGTACCGCAGAGGAGCAAGCGAAGCAATTTCGCTAGGCTCTTCACTCTAGGACTGCAGATAGGCTGGTGAGTGCCACATTCACTAATGTGTCACAAGTAGCTAATGCAGCTCGTGATATTGAGATGCTTTTCGAGAGGGATGAGCTCGAGAATGTAGAGCGTCCTGAGAAGAGGTACATCTCATCCAACAGACTAAAACAATTTAACTCCGATTATTACTTGTTAACTTATATGTTATGTCTTATCCAATTATAATCTTGCAGACACAGAGGAGGAGACCGATCCCAATCGGCTACTCCACATCAGAACTAAAGAAACCATGGTCAGTCTTATGACCATAATCGATCAGATAAGAGGAGCGGTGGTGATAACTACCGCGGCAGCTCAAACTCATCTGGCAACTACAAGTGATTCTTTAAGCTCCAGAAATACTAGACTATCGTGTAAAACAGACCTTAAATTTTCTTGTATATTCCAACAGAGATGCTGGACAGGGGCGTGACCAAAACAACAGAGGTCAGTAGTTTGACCGACCGGCAAATTATGTTAATTTTAAATTTCAGTCAAACAGCCTTATTACAGTTATGTTATCAGAATCGTGACACGTGTTTATCTTCGTAAATCAGGTTCTCAGCAAACCAGAGCTGCTTCTACCGGGTATTCTTATCCCACTTGCATCACATGTGGGAAGAAACACTCGGGACCTTGTCGTCGTGGTACGAGTAGTTGTTACAAGTGTGGTCAGCCGGGCCATTTGAAGAGGGATTGCAAGAGCGAGGATGCTGCCGGTACCTCAGGACAGATTCCTCATATTTTACCTCCACCACCACCAATACCACCAACCACTGGTCGTCTACACTACTACCCGTGAGCAAGCAAATAATACCACATGTACCATTACTGGCATTTTGTTTATACACAGACAGTCTGCCTGCGTGCTTTTCGATACAGGCGCCACGCACTCAGTTATATCTACTTCATATGCTGCTAGAATAAACATGACCCCTACGCTACTAGACAGTGTACTTAGTATATCTACCCCTATGCGAGACTCTGTACTCATTACCCAAGTGTATAAGGATCTCCCTCTTGAGTTTGATGATAAAATCTGTCCAGTCAGTGCCCTTCCTCTAGATATGTGCGAATTCGATATTATTCTAGGTATGGATTGGTTGTCGGTTCATCATGCCACCATAGATTGTCATGCTCACCGGGTCATCTTTGGTGATGTCCAGACACTAGAGTATATTCACCAGGGCTTCCTACCATGAAAACATGTTCAGATCATTTCAGCTTTACAGGCCCGTACTTTACTATACCATGGTTGTGAGGGTTTCCTAGCTACAGTTCATGACACGACTTTTGAGACACCTTTAATTCATGATCAGCCAGTTGTGTCAGATTTTCCAGAGGAACTCCCAGGCTTACCTCCCATGCGAGAAGTAGAGTTTGGTATTGATCTCATTCCAGGTGCAGAACCAGTATCTAAAGCTCCTTACCGTATGGCTCTTGTAGAGCTTAAGGAACTAAAAGATCAGCTTCAGGAACTTCTAGAAAGGGGTTTCATTCGTCCAAGCGTGTCACCTTGAGGCGCGCCAGTTTTGTTTGTCAAAAAGAAGGATGGTAGTATGCGATTGTGTATTGACTACCGTGAGTTGAATAAGCTCACTATTCGTAACCGTTATCCACTTCCTCGTATTGACGATTTATTCGATCAGCTTCAGGGTGCCAAGCACTTCTCAAAAATCGATCTACGATCAGGCTACCATCAGTTGCGTGTAAAAGAGCAGGATATATCCAAAGCTGCTTTTCGTACGAGGTACGGTCATTACGAGTTTGTTGTTATGCCATTCGGACTCACGAATGCGCCTGCAGTTCCACGAATTCTTAGACAAGTCTGTGATTGTATTCATCGATGATATCCTTATTTTCTCCAAATCTAAAGAGGAACATGAGGATCATCTCCGTACAGTTTTGCAGATTCTCAGACGAGAGAAGCTTTACGCTAAAATTTCTAAGTGCGAGTTTTGGCTGAATATAGTGGCGTTTCTAGGTCATATTGTTTCTGCAGAAGGAATCACTATGGATCCTGCAAAGGTGGAGGCTATCACCAAATGGCCGAGACCGACATCTGTCACAGAAATCCGCAGTTTTCTTGGGTTAGCGGGATATTACCGCAGGTTTGTGGAAAACTTCTCACGTTTGGCGTTACCATTGACCCAACTTATGCGAAAAGGTGAGAAGTTTATATGGACCAAGGAGAGAGAAAAGAGTTTTGAGGAACTCAAGCATCGACTGATCTCAGCACCGATACTTACTCTTCCATCCGGTACAGGTGGTTATCAGATTTACAGTGACGCTTCTGGAAAGGGCTTAGGTTGTGTACTTATGCAGCATGGGAAAGTCATTGCCTATGCTTCGCGTCAACTGAAGCCGTATGAGAAAAATTATCCTACACATGATCTAGAGCTCGCAACAGTCGTTTTCGCTCTTAAATCTGGAGGCATTATTTATATGGTGAGTCGCGTGATATCTTCACCGATCACAAAAGACTCAAGTTCATATTTACCCAACGAGAGCTAAACATGAGACAGAGGCGATGGCTAAAACTGCTGAAAGACTATGACACTAATATTCAGTATCACCTAGGTAAAGCAAATGTAGTAGCAGATGCCCTTAGCAGGAAGATAGGAATGATAAATGGCATCAAAGTTCAGGAAGAAATTATTCGGGACTTAGAGCGGTATGATATTGAGCTCTTAGTACGCGGACAGAGGGGATACTAGGCTAGTCTGAGGGTAGAACCAGATTTACTCTCTAGGATTAAAGCCGCACAAAAGGATGATGGTGAAATCTGGGCGATTGTCCAGAACATTGACCAGCAGGCCGAATTTCGCATCGATGACGATGGTATCGTATGGCAGGGTACCAAACTCTGCGTTCCAGAAGACCATGCTCTCAGTGAAGCCTTAATGACTGAGGCTCACAGCTCTCCGTTCTCTATCCATCCAGGTTCCAGTAAAATGTACCACGATCTTAAGCAGCATTTCTGGTGGAGCGGCATGAAACAGGATGTCGCAACTTTTGTGTCTAAATGCTTAACCTGCCAGCAGGTTAAAATAGAGCATCAGCGTACCCGTTTTCTTCAGCCATTAGATATTCCAATGTGGAAATGGGACAAGATCTCTATGGATTTTGTCACTAGACTACCACAAACTCAGCGGAGACATGATGCAATCTGGGTTGTTGTCGATCGTTTGACCAAGTCGGCACATTTCATTCCTATCCGTAAAGATTTCGCAGTCAGTAAATTAGCAGAATTATTCACCAAGGAAATTGTACGGTTACACGGTACACCTTCAGAAATTATATCAGATAGGGACCCACGTTTCACTTCTCATTTCTGGGAAGGTTTGCATAAAGCTTGGGGAACTAGGCTCAAGCTCAGCACAGCTTTCCATCCGTAGACGGACGGTCAGTCAGAGCGTACCATCCAGACCTTGGAGGACATGCTACGAGCCTGTGCATTAGAATGGACGGGGCACTGGGATGACTATATTTGCTTGGTTGAGTTTGCCTACAACAACAGTTGGCATGCTAGTATCAAGCGTGCTCCATTCGAGATGTTATAAGGTAGGAAATATCGTCTCTTATTTGTTGGGATCAGGGTGGAGAACGTTTGATTGAAGGACCACAATTAATAGAACTGACCAATGAAAAGGTCGCCATTGCTAGGGAAAAACTGCAAGAAGCGCGTACTCACCAGAAGAGTTACGCCGACTAGCATCACAGAGATCTATCATTTTATACTGGGGATCGTGTGTTCCTTAAAGTATCACCTACACGCGGCGTCAGACGTTTTGGCCTCAAGGGCAAGCTCTGCCCTCGTTACATCGGACCGTTCGAAATCCTTGAACGTATCAGTGAAGTGCATATCGGTTGGCGTTACCACCTCAGCTTTCACACGTCCATAACGTGTTTCATGTATCATTACTCAGAGGGTACAACTGTCATGAGCTTCACAAAGTGAATTATCCACTCGATCAGATTCGGGAGGATCTATCTTATATTGAAGAACCCGAAGTAGTTTTAGATCGCCAGGATCGAGTTATGAGAAGGAAGACCATTCCTTTAGTTGTAAAAAGGCCCATGGCCAGTTTTGTTTTAAAGAAAGGAAAGAAAAAGAAAATTTTGGGCCCAAGCCCATTGTAAAAGAATAATAAACGGGAGTTTACTTTTTCTCCACATCAGTCGAACAAAAAAAAAACAAAATTAGGGTTTTGGAAACCTTTTGTGCTGCCACCCATAGAGAAGAAAGAAGGGATTTTCGGGTCTAATTCTTCAAGAAGCTTGTGTATGTTCATCTTTTATAAGTAATCAAACAAAGGTAAATTAATCTTTCTCTTCTGATTTCCTTAACACACGAATTATGGGGTTTAAATTAAAAGAAAGGAGGTTTCAGGTTATACACGAATTAATAAAAAAAAGGGTTCGGTTTGGGGCTGCACATAACCGAGACATCACAGTCTCGGTGGTGGTGTTGTTGTGGGTCGACCGAGGGTCAGAAAACCCAAAAGGGGGTGTTTGTTTAAGCTGTATTAACGGAGATGTGTTTGGTTTAATGAAACCGAGACCGTAAGGTCTCGGTGGTCCTTCCCTTTTTGCCCAGCCGTGACCCATACAGGGGCGGCTCGGGCTGCAATCGACCAGAACATTTGAAACAAGCCCAAACGGGCTGTTCCAGAAAATAAGGGTGCGTTTGGTTTACTGAAACAGTGGGAAAACGTAACTAACAGTGGGAACGTGGGTTCCAGCAGTGAAAAAAAAACAGTCAGAAAAATGGAGGTTTTGTTTTAAGATTAGCGACAGTTTTCCGTGACACTTTTTCTATCACAGAATTGCTTTTCAGACAGTTTTTTTTAAACAACAACTTTTGCGACACTTTTAGTGACTCAGATTCTGTCGTAAATTCATGTAGGCAGATTTAATGATAGTTTGTTGATTTGTTTAGTGCGACAGAGATGTGATATCTCGGTAGGCTCGAGATATAGTTTAAACATATAAAACGAAGATTTATATATTATACCTTTTATTAATTGTTTTATAAATGTTTTAAATTGTATTTATTAAATTAAAATAGTTCTTTAATATTTTAAAAGGGTATAATTTTATTAAATGAATTAAATTATTATGGGAACTTTCTAATTTAAGAAACTTTCTATTTTTTTAGCGGGATACTTAATATAGTATTACTATAGCGTCAGAAATACGCTTGTACCGTAATTAATAGTAGAACGATAATACATTAAAAAGGAATTATTATAAGATCAGATTTATCAGTAAATATACGTACAGAATTTCAGAAATAAAATAAATAAATGAAAAGCCAATAAGAACATGAAATTAAATAGACGGATATCAGTTAGCTTATTCGTGCCTTTTATTTATGTAGCTCGCGTGAAGTCTGAGTAGGAGTTCTACTTGTATTATTGCAGTCAGTTACTGGACACGAGGTACGGATTTTCCGTCCTTTCAGTAAGGACTACCTTTCTATGCCTGATTAGGATTTCCCGTCTACAGCCAAATGTTTTTCCCCATATGTGTTTAAGATTATCAGAAATCATGTTAAAAACGAAATAAGTTGCCTGAGCATTATATACAAGCACGACCAGTTTATGTACTAGTTACGGAGGTACCGTAACCACACACTAGAGGCACTGGTGTCATGACTCACATGCAGGAGAGTGATATCCTGCATCGTCCCACTTATGTTCAGTTTGGCCATTTTTATATGTATGTTTAGTGGGGCGTATGGATGCATCCTAGGCTTATCAGTTTACAAGTTATCAGGGTGAATGTGGTGTGTGCTCTACATCCTTCACATTGGAGCTGATCCCTCCACCCAGCATAGTAATTAGAGGTCACCCTCTATAGTTATTTAGAGGCCACCCCTCTACAACATGACGAGGTCACCCCTCCATTTATTCATGCACGGTTGTTACAGCACATGACCTATATAAGCTCTGGCAATTAAAATACAGTAAAACACATGTTTTCAGATTTAATAGTTAATAATTCAGTTTCAATATTTTAAACCAGGTTTCTCAGATTGTATACAGGGTACTACTACATGTTATATACCAATCTCATAACTTCATTGTTTATCATTTATTCCATTTCTTTCAGTACATACTTATCATGCTTTATATCCGCCCACTGAGCGTTATGCTCAGCCGTAGTTTCTTTTCATGTTTCCAAACGGCAGGTACACAAGGGCGATCTTAGGACTTCTAAGAGAGTACGTGCATTGGATGGGAGCTATCCAGACTCCTTTATTTTTATGCACATATTACATCACTTTGGTTGTTTGGACACTGTTTCGTCCTTTTCTTTCAGTATTTAATCTTTATATTTTGAGCTTATGTTTGGCCTACCGATGTTTGATTCCGGTAATTCCGTTATGGCCAGTTAATGTTTAATACATTGCCTTGCATGCTTTGATGACACGCCATAAATACACGTAACGGTCCACTTATCCAAGTGGGGTGTTACATATATATTAGAGATAGGGGAGAATGTGATTAAAATGTGATCTATTTTTGCAAGACTCAAGCACTTTAACTCTTACCTACATGTGCAAAACACTTTCGATTATCGATGCACATGTGAGGGGGCGTATTTCTGAAACGAAAAAACTATCAAGATGTTAAATGTTTTTCAAACACCTTGTTAGACTTTTACAGTGGTTTTATGGCTACGATCTCATACCCACAACATCTTTCATTCACGACGTTATTGGTGTCAAAAGGGTGGTTAGGTTTAAGTCCTATGATCCAACCAGAACCCGAGGGATCTTCCCAGGGATAATCCAATAGATTATTAGAAGTCCTTAGGAAAGATGGAGTAGAATGTGAACGTAGATGAATGCAGACTAAGTACTAAAGCTAGCACTGGAACAATCACAACAAGGTGCTAGTGATGATGTCTTGGTATGCATTGAAGGGGTTGAAGAATGAAAAAGAAATGTAAGGATAAAGGGTGTAAAGAAATTAGCCCTCCATACAACTTAGGAAGAAACCGGGTCAAAACATCATGAAGACAACTCATCATGGATCCACTGATGTAATGCACAACCCTTACCTAGCTAATCAGGCTTCTCTCAAAAGAAGTTTGTTTAATTGTCACGGAGAACAACATGACTTCTATTAGCTTTCTCACTCTGAGATAGTTGATATTGAATAGGTGGCATCTGCTCTAGCCTTCGACCACTAAAAGTGCACAAATCGAGTCTAGAGCCAAGAGGTCAATCAAATCTCGTTAGGACACACGGAATGACGAAGAAGAGAGTCCTACGCTATATCCTTGCAATATTGCTAGAACACTCAGAGTGATACTACTCAGTGTTCACAATGATGAGTGGAAATCCTTCCAGTTTTAACATCAAACAGCACTGTGGTAGGTCATGTGTAAGATTCTTTATGAATTAAACATATTTAAAACTGAAAAGCAACAGTGGCTTGATTCTGAATTGATTCAAATTCGTTTTAGGTTTCTACGCAATATCTTTATGGTCTTGCCAGAAAATTCAGAGTGATATTCATTATTATTCACAGTGACGAATGGAAATCCTTCTAGCGTCAACCTCAAACAGCGCTACGGTAGGTGACTTGCGAGATTCTTATGAATCAAGCTAGTGTCAACTGGAAAGCAACAATGGTAAGATTATTTATGAATCACACTTTTTCTAGGAATTTTAATTGACGAATTTAATCAAGCGGATATTTATCCAATTGATTTACTCTTTATGTTCGCAGTCTTGCTTTGAGACAGTCGAGTAAAGAGAACGGCTAGTACAGCCGTGAAACCCTGTCAAGGAGATTCTTAATTGAACCTACCTGATCACATGTACGGTATTTAATATCGTATAACTGTCTTCACCGACCAGATGTAAAACGCTACTGATTTAGGACGAATGTCAAAGCCATTCAGTCCGTGTCTATGTTTTGTCTCGAGAAGGTGGCGTTACGGTGTACTAAGCAAAGTCAAAGATTCAAAAACACATACTCATGCCTCAAGACATATTCAACAATTAATAGTGTGAGCATGTGGATGAAGACACAAGATCACAAGATGGCAAAGACAAGTCAAAGATGATTTTAAGATCTCAAGATCAAAAGACTAAGTCGAAAGACAACGACAAAGGCTCAAAGATCACAGCATGAAGGAACAAGACTACTATTACACGTTCAATACTCACTTATGGCGACATTAGTAATCTCTACAAATATCCAAATGACAAATGGTAATGACCTCTCATTGGGGGAGATTGTTAGCCTCAAATATTGAGTCAAACAAGAATGTTCGGTCATATGTTTATTATGTATCGTATTTTAGAACATTGTAATAGGTAGTAGGTTAGTCGTGTTTTACGGGCTTAACTTTAAGCTAAAGTTCATTCATAAGTAACTAAAGCCTAAAAGGAAAGCCCGACCCAAACATATAGTCCATAATCAAGCCCACATGTAGGGGGACTATAAATACCCTTCCTAGCATGTTAGGAAGGGTGTTGGTTCATTATTCTCATTCTCTATCAATCTAATATTCACCAAGTTCCAACCATTCTCTTTTTTTCTCTCACTACTTTCTCTCTCTAGAATTCATCTATATTCTATCTACCTTTCTTGTTTAATCATCACATATTATATGGGGACAACAGTTTATTTTATTTCTCTCCCTTTGTCGAAACAAAAAGGTTGCAAAAGTCTTTGTAGAAGAGAAGAATCAGACTTTGCAAATGCTCCTTCTTGGTGCTTACTCCCCTTGCTTGGGGCACCAAGAGATCGAGCTATGGTGATAAGCTACATAGAAGGGTTAGAAGAAGAAAAGAAACATCCACAAGATATAGCAAAGGTCACACAATAAGAAAAATAAGAGAAGAAAAAAATAACCAAGATCCATAATAAGTCATGTTAAAAACATGAAAAAGATACAAGGAAATAAATCATACAAAGATGTATGAAACACAAGCCTAATGAAAAGCATAAATCTAATTCTAGTTAAACTAGAACTCTAAGATTTGCTTTAATTTGACGTCTTAGAAATATGCAATCCATATGCTTAAATAAAAGACAAGGTGGTGGCGGAAGGAGGTGGTGGTGGCTTGGCATTTGTCTCATAGTCATAGTGAAGAGGAGGTTTGACTAGGAGAGTTTTGATGTAAATCAACTCCTCATAGATGTGATTCATAGCAAGATGTTGATATTGACAATAATGACAATATGTTTCATGATGCATGACATTATCATGTGAAGGAGGAAGAACACAAAATGGTAGTGGTGGAATAAAAGAGTTTCCAAAATCAATTTTCTTAAAAGGAGAAGAAATTTGATTAAATGTGTTCTTGGGTGAATTTGGATTGAAAGGAATTGGCAAAAATGGAGAAGAATCAAGGCTTTCATTTGGTGAATAAGACATTTTGATTTGAGAAAAAGGATGCAAAATTCTTAGGGTTAAGTAGAGAAAGAAAAAGATAATTTTAGGTTGGTCAAAGGTTTGAAGCAAAGATTTCAAAAAGTGTTGGAGCAAATTTGGAGTTACAGATAACTCGAAATTTGAAGCTTCTGCCCACGGTTCCTTATTTTAGCTTGCGGTTCAATAAAGATATTGAGCCATGGGTAATTAGAGAACCGCCCACAAAAGGTGTGATTGGGGGGATAAGGAGAATTTTCTAATTCACCAAATCCTAGTTTTCTAGTCCAGCTAATCATAGAGACATGCTTAAAAGCAATAAAGGACTTAGAAACACACAAGAACTAACCAAACATGACTCTGACCAAAATACATGGATTTTAAAATAAAATTTGTAGAAACCAGAAGGGGGGGGGGGGGGGGTTGAATAGTTTCTCATCGGTTTATCTCCTAATTAAAATTCCTTTCAATTAGGTGAGTGCCAAAACTATCTTTTACTTGAAAGCTAGTTGCATAATGATTAGGTTCAATTCTAATGCATTAACAATAAGTAGTAAGTGTAATGATGAAGAATGTAAGTGATGAGTAAGGAAAGAAACAACCTAGTAGGAAGACACCAAGATTTATAGTGGTTCGGCAACGAGGCTCTATCCTCGTTCCTACTCCACTCCTCGAGTACACCTTACTCGAGATTTCCACTATATCCACAGGCTCCCTTCTTGGCGGAGAAAACCTTACAACGTCGCTTACATTATTTTCCGACACTAAGCTAAATGTCGAGACTTAATCTTAGCTAGGACCAATCTGCACAACGTCGCCCACTTCACTATTTTACGACACAAGGATAGATTTCGAGTTCTAATCCAAAGCTAGAACCAATCTGCACAACGTTGCCTAATTCACCATTTTACGACACAAGGCTAGATTTCGATTTCTAATCCAAAGCTAGAACCAATCTTCACTACTCTTCACTTTGAAGCTAAGTGGGAACTTCACACAACACAACTACACATCACTTTATTGTTTAGTGATAACTCACAAGACACAACCCCATCACTTTATAGTTTAGTAATAACTAACACAACTTATTACAACTCAACTAAACACATCCAAGTACACACATGTAGCTTGGATCTACACAACACAAATCCAAGCACACACATATGCAAAGGATTTACACAACTCTAATTCAAGTATTCACACATAGCTTGGATGAACACAACTAGTCCAAGTATTCACAAATACATTGGATCTACACAAGACACAAATAAACAAATGATGAACATGACTAGATCTTTAGGAGAGGATGATCTTTATCAAGGCTTCATCTTTAATCACATCACAAGTGTGTGAGTGATCTTCTCTTTGGACAAGGTAAAGAAGGAGATCAAGAGGATAATCATAAGTAAACATACTTAACACATTAAGTGATCATTTACAAATGACTAGGATTAGATAGGAGAAAGAAGGCTGAAAGAGATGTCCAAAAAGGGTTAATGAAAATGCAGATTTGATCCACTATTTATAGAAGACAAATACCAACGGCTAGCTGGGGGCGGTTCCTTAGCTACCCAAGCGGTTCCTTATTGATAGGGAACCACATAGGCACTTAAGGAACCGCGGAGTGTAGACTCTGCTCCTTTTTGTCTTTTAGTGAATTTGAAATATCTAAGGCTGTTTAAACCTTCAAATGATATTCTTATGGCATTTGGAATATGCCATATTCAAATTTATATTTTCATTTTAATAAAACATTTTGTTAAAAATATATTTTATTAAAAATCTTTTGTTACATTTGACAAAAGTGAGTTTTAAGGCTAATCACTTTTATGATCACCAAGCATGATTAAGATATGTTAGTGTAATGATTATTACCTTGATGATAGTGTTTGTTAGATAATTCGTTTTATGATTATGTTTGACAATAATTGTCTTTGTAATTTGTCGTGATCAAAGCTAAGAAAGATTAATTAATACTAACAATGTTTTTAGGCATTGCTTTGCATTAAAAATATCCTACTTTTTGATTACGACAAACTATAAACTCATTTACGTAAAATACAAGATTATTCGAATCGAGTTTATCACTATCTTTTCTCCCCCTTTGTCGAAGCAAAAAGGTTAGCACAAGTCTTTGAAGATGAAAAGAACCAGTCTTTGCTAGTAGCTCCCCCTTGGTGCTTACTCCCCCTTGCTTGGGGCACCAAGTAAATGATTTAAGGTGACATGCTACACAAAGGTTAGAAGAAATAAAATAAACACCAATGTATATATGTGCACTACCTACTAATTAACTTGAGAGGGAGAAGGAAAACAAATCTCAAATTAGAAGCAAGTATTTTCTAAGTATGTCCAAAGAGTGTGTGTTGACAACATCATAGTTCAATTGGTGGAATAAAAGAAAAAATAAACATCCAAACCAATTAAAGATGATTAAAATGTCAAGGGGTTAAAATTTAGAATTTATGGAATCACCCATAATTAATTGTAAGTTTTAACCATGATCAACTCCTTAACAAATGTGTGAAAAATAATTAGCGTGAAAGATAACACACATAACATTCATAGTACACAAATATGAAATAACATACAAGAGAGATATTCATACACACAATATGAATATTTAAAGCAAAAAATATGGAAAATAAACCACAAAGCATAGACTACTCTAATAGTGATAATCTTCCAAGATTGCATAATTTTATTGACTCAAACAACTAAAGTACAAAATGTGCCTTAGTTGGAAAAGAAATACGACAAAGCATCATTCGAAGTTTTGTTCACGGGAACGAAAACTTTGAGAGGAGGTCGAGTGAGGAGGAATTCAAGGAAATTTAGCTTGTCATAGATATGAGCAAGTTCAGTTTGTTGAAAACGACAACAAGCACACGAGAAACCATGATGCAAAACAAAGTCATTAAATGGGGGAGGTCCATCAAAATGAGAGTTTGGTGGAGAGGGAGATAATGGATAAGAGATGTTTTCACAATGCCTAGTGAGATTAGGAAATGAAGATAGGTCATTGAGTTGCGGAGAGTTGAAAGGTTTAGGTGGTGGTGGAAGAATTTCCTTTTCTCCGGTAATTAGATTTATAGAGTAAGTCTCATTCCAATATTTAATCAGAGAGAAAGAAGAATTCTTGGAGGATTTTGGAGAAGAAGAATCATGAGGATTCTTGTTCTTTTTTATCCAAACGGGTCAAACCAAGATTTTCGGTTTCTTAGAAAGCTTAGAAGAAGAAGCTTTAAGTTGAGAAGATTGTGATAAAGAAATGTCAAGGTTAGGAATGGAAGAGTTAGAAATTATGATGGATGAAGATAAGAACTCCCAAAAGAGAAGAATTTAAAGAAAATAGAAAAGGAAAAGATTTGAAATGAAAACAAAAGGTTTTAGGAAATTTTTAGCCAAATTGGGTAAACAAAGAATCTTAACCAAGACAGTGGTCAAAGAAAAAAGACCAAAAAAAGACAAAAGTGGCTTTCCCGTACGCGGTTCCTTAAGGGAGCCCGTAGTTCCATATCGATATGGAGCTGTCTTGGATTTTTACCTCTTTTAGCACTAGAGTATGCTAGGTTTGCATAAAAGTAACACATTTACAAAGAATGTCTTGACAAAGGGTGACGAAATATTTAGATAACATTTTGATCCAATTTTAAGTCAAGTTTTTAGAGGTTGTAATAGATTTAGGTTCAATTTTAAATAAATTGAAGTTGATTAATGTGACCATATAGGTTAAAACACATAAAACTAAATTCATAGATCATCCTCATGAGAAAATCATGAAGGAAAGGAAAGGAAATACAAGAAAGGAAATAACAACTAACTAATACAAAGTTAGCTAAAAGTAGGTCTTGAATGCATAGTCTTCTTTGGCTTGACCTTTTTAAAAGAATTTTATTTTGAAAACCATCATTCATCTCCTAGGAGGAGGAGGCATGGAGAACAAGGTAAGAAAGAAATCATGCAACCTTCTATGAAGACCAAGCATCTCCAACCTTAGGTTTTGAATGATGTAGTTATTATAGAGACAACATGGGCAATTTGCACCATGAGCTTCTAGGAGACCAAAGAAGTAAGGATCACCCATGAAGTGAGGAATAGGAATGCCTAAAATAGTAGCATTAGTGTTTTAGGGAGGAGGAGGTGGTGGAGGCATAGTGTCCAAGCGTGATAAGGGTGAGATGGGAGAATTTGGTGGAGTGAAAGGAGAGGTAACCAAAGGCTCAAGGACAAAGGGAATGTTTTGTAAAGGTTGAGGTTGAGTATTCCCATCCAAAGGAGGACTAGGAGTGAATGGAGAGGAAAGCTCATTCATTCTTGATTGGAATGAAGAGGAGGTAGAACCATGTGAATGGTTAGTACCATGAGTTGAGTTTGTCTTGCATGGAGCAAGGGGCGGTGAAGGTGATGAGGAAATGAGAATAGGAGAAATCTCATTTTTGGGAGTGTGAAAGGATGAAGAACCAATATTAGGTCACTTAATCTTAATTTTAAGGCTTCTTTTGGAAGAGGAAGTTTTGGAAGAGGTGGATGTTCTAGTGGACACCATGGTTGTGTGTTAAGGTTTAGAGAAGAGTTGAAGGGATGAAGAAAACAATCAACAAGAGAGGGTCTAAGAAGAGAAGGGAATGATCCAAACTAGTAATGGATTAAAATCATTTTAGGTGAATAATGAAATTAGGTATCCTAGTTTAGGAAAGTGCAGGTTCTTGCCAAATTTTTATCAAAGTTTTACACAGATTAAGGAAAACAGTGTAAGCAAAGATTCTGTCGAAACAGTGGCTGGCGGTTCCTTATGTAGGGCCGCGGTTCGATATAGATAAGGAACCGCGAGTATGATAAAGAACCGCTACCAGTAGGTTCGAAAAATGGCACTTCCTGAAACATTTGCTAGCCGAGATTTTATACCAAGGTTTATCAAGCCAATGTGAACTATAAATCAAAATCTAGGAAACAAACAAACACATAATATGCACGAAGCTATGAAAATTGAAGGATCAAAAGCATAGACGATTAGTATTAAAATACTAAGTAATCCGAACACAAAGTATTAGTTAGCAAACATAACATCCTAAAAATAAAAACATAATAAGGATAAATTGTTCAACAATTCAAACATGTTTACAAACATGTTAACCTTGATAAACCAAGCTTCCTTTCTTCTTCTTGAGAAGTCCCTTGATCAATTTGGTTATGCTCTTGAACGATCCTCTTGACTCCACTCGATGATCATACAACTCACCTTGGGTTTTAAGATTAGCTCGGTAGACATCCTCAAGACCAAAGTTCTCCGGAAGTCCACTAGTGGCATAGTGAGGAGGAGGGATGCTTTTTTCTAACCCTTGCATGAAAGCGTCCATGGATGGGTGGGAGTTACTCGAAGAACCAACGTGAGCACTTGTGCCTACGCCACCACCATCACTTGGTGACATATCAAAGTCCTCATCATCGAACTCTTGGGGATCGGACTTTCTCGAACCTCGATCACTTCTAGGCTTTCGTGGTTGTACCCTTTGAATAGGTAACATGACACGTTTGACCGAACGAAAGCGAGAAATGTTGATGTCGGGATAGTGTTCACCAACCTTCTTAAGAAGGCGAGTAAAGAGCATGGCATAGGGAAGATTTGTTTTGGGTTTGGAAAGAGCATAAGTGATTCGTCGAGCAATATAATATGCTATATTGTACTTGGCGTTGGTAGCGATGCAACATAACATGTGCGCCATACACGTCAGAATATGATCCCGGTTTCCTCCAAGACAAAATACATTCTCCATAAGGATGTCGGCCCAACGGACCATACAATCATTTAGGTCGCTTAAGAGAACCTCATAGCATTTTACTCGACGCTTGGTAGATTGGAGGCTTCTTACAACGTTTCCACTACGCTCTTTACAAATGACATCAAGAATGTAGTCAAGGTCAATCTCTTCATTTTCATCTGGAGCACAGTCGAACGGTTCAAGGAGATAATCAAGTTTCCATTTAAGTAAATCGACAAGTGCCCTCAAATGGAACACGAAGAGCTTGACCAAAGTCTTCAAGAGAGAGTTTAATGAGTCAACCTTCAAGGATGAACCTAACATATACTCTACCGTTATCATAAACGAGAGAGTATGTACTAAAGAACTCTAAGAGACATTCGGGATATATATCCTCTTTGATGTCCAACAAACAATCAAACCCAATTTCTCCGAACATCGATCGAGAATATATATATATATCCCTCAATATCCTCTTCGACAACTCTACCCTCATGAAAGCAACGTTTTTGGAGTGAGGAATAGGTGTTTGTAAGTTGAAGGGAAGCACACATTCCGGAAAGGTTTGGCATATATTGTCAAGTGTATTGGTGGTCTTGTTGAAATTCCAAAGGCATGATTAGTACCTAAATAAACACAAAAGTATTTCCCCAATTACTCATATGTTACATATAAACCAAAAATTAAAAATATGAGAATGTGTTTCGTCAATCTCTTGACAAACAAAAGTTTAATCCTTATCATTCTCATACTCACAATATACCTAGTTCATCATTGACAATAACACATTGATCATGTAAGATCAACAATGAACATGATCATTAGTTTTTCAAAACAAGGTTTTTAAGCAAGCATTTAACAATGCCATTACCAAATTGTTCATGGGTTCATATCAATTCCATCAATCAACCAAAATTATTTAGTCATAATTCGAATTTGTTCTACAAGTGGGTTTTAGTGAAATCTCAATGAATATGAACCTAAGGAATCACAGTAACAATACTATATCAACTCTTATTCCTAGTAAGGTTCTAATTCAATGTCAATTTTAAAAAACCCCAATTATGAATGTATTAAACCTAGAACAAATTAGATGAAATTGAAAGAAATGACTTACAGATAATTGATCTTGGATGAAGGATGAGTGAAACCCACAAATCAAAATCAATTAATCTTGAATAATTGAAGGTTTTGGAAAATCAACAATGGTGGAAAATTAGGTATTCTCGTCACTATGTTGGAGAAGAGAGAGAAGGAGTTTTTGAAAAAGTGATTTTTTAATAAAAACTGGCACTTTAGTCGCGAGTACTGGACGCGGTTCCTTACCGATAAGGAACCGCCTATTTGAACCACGTCAATGAGGAACCACCTACAGTGGCGTGTTTTAATCAAGGAAAATCAAAGAAATTATCAAAACCAAATTTTTCTAAAAACCTTAAAATATGTCTTAAGCCTTTAGGAAATCATTGGACCACCACAACACTAGGTAATAATGCTTTAATGAAGGATTACGAGTTGAATCAAGATAGGAAAAGACCGAAACGGACAAACGACTACTCATAGCAAAGAAGCAAAGGGGAGAAGAGTCAAGAGAAGTGAATCAAGATCAAGAACATTGCTCAAGAGACAAATGACATTCTTCAAATCGAGGAGACGAAGAGCTTGCGTCATATATAGTGGTTTAAGACGTGCCTTTTCGGCGAAAGTCTTAACGGCTTTGGTAATGAACTGTACTAAGCAACTTTGATACATAGCATAAGATCAGTTTCAAGAGTAGTCTTATTCTATTTCAAAATATGAGCAAGGCGTAAATTCACTTTCTCTCCCACATGATCGGATAATTATTGTTGGGATTTACACTAACAATGTCCTTGGAATATTTCAATTCCAAATGTGTAAAATCCACCTATAACTTAATGAAGTAGTTTGGTATCTCAAGGGATTCATCAATCATCCTAGAGATGAGCTTAATTTCACAAGTTACATATGATATTGGGCCTACTAACCGTAAGGGTGCAAACCATGGAAATCATGCTTGATACCTTAAGCTTCTACTAACTCACTCTACATCTCCATAGTGAGTCAAGTATCCAAGCAATGAAGGTTTGAGAGGGAAAACGGGAAGAATCACAAACCATAAACAAATGTCAAGGCAAGGATGCCAAGAATAAACATATAGTCAATTAATGATAAAAAGAATGATCAATAGGGCATGTGAAAGAACAAAAACATACCTTGGCCACAAATTGCAGTCCAAGCATACAAGGAACCAATGCAAAGCCCAAATATGACTAAGAGTGACTACTAATTCTTCAAGGACTAGTATCACTCCCATCCATCTTGATATCATCATTCAATGATGTTGGAAATAAAAGAAGATGAGTCTTCTACAAGTGTTAGTAACTCAATCCACAATTAATTGAATGATCTATCTTCATGAGTACCTACACATAAGAAGATGCAAACTAGTAGATACATTTCAAGAGTAAACCTAAAATGCATTAATACTACTAATCTAAATGAGATGCAATATTATCAATTAAAAGGATTATTTAAAAAAAAATAGTTTTGACCAAAGAAAAACTTTAGTACAACTTAACCTTTTAATTTGATGAGAAAACGGATCGATCCAAGTTTTAAAGTACAATATAATTCAAAGATCTTGTGTCACCATCGCTCTGATACCAATTGTAGAAACTAGAGGGGGGGGGGGGTTGAATAGTTTCTCATCGGTTTATCTCCTAATTAAAATTCCTTTCAACTAGGTGAGTGCCAAATCTATCTTTTACTTGAAAGGTAGTTGCATAATGATTAGGTTCAATTCTAATGCATTAACAATAAGTAGTAAGTGTAATGATGATGAATGTAAGTGATGAGTAAGGAAAGAAACAACCTAGTAGGAAGACACGAAGATTTATAGTGGTTTGGCAACGAGGCTCTATCCTCGTTCATACTCCACTCCTCGAGTACAACTTACTCGAGATTTCCACTATATCCACAAGCTCCCTTCTTGGCGGAGAAAACCTTACAACGTCCCTTACATTATTTTCCGACACTAAGCTAAATGTCCAGACCTAATCTTAGCTAGGACCAATCTACACAACGTCTCCCACTTCACTATTTTACAACACAAGGCTAGATGTCGAGTTCTAATCCAAAGCTAGAACCAATCTTCACAACGTTGCCTAATTCACCATTTTCCAGCACAAGGCTAGATGTCGAGTTCGAATCTAAATCTAGAACCAATCTTCACGACTCTTCACTTTGCAGCTAAGTGAGAACTTCACACAACACAACTACACATCACTTTATAGTTTAGTGAGAACTCACAAGACACAACCACATCACTTTATAGTTTAGTGAGAACTAACAAAACTTATTACAACTCAACTAAACACATCCAAGTACACACATGTAGCTTGGATCTACACTACACAAATCCAAGCACACACATATGCAAAGGATTTACACAAATCTAATCTAAGTATTCACACATAGATTGGATGAACACAACGAGTCCAAGTATTCACAAATACATTGGATCTACACAAGACACAAATAAACAAATGATGAACATGACTAGATCTTTAGGAGAGGATGATCTTCATCAAGGCTTCATCTTTAATCACATCACAAGTGTGTGAGTGATCTTCTCTTTGGACAAGGTAAAGAAGGAGATCAAAAGGATAATCATAAGTAAACATACTTAACACATTAAGTGATCATTTACAAATGACTAGGATTAGATAGGAGAAAGAAGGTTGAAAGAGATGTCCAAAAAGGGTTAATGAAAATGCATATTTGATCCACTACTTATAGAAGACAAATCCCAACGGCTAGCTGGGGGCGGTTCCTTAGCTACCCAGGCGATTCCTTATCGATAGGTAACCGCATAGGCACTTAAGGAACCGCGGAGTGTAAACTCCGCTCATTTTAGTCTTTTAGTGAATTTGAAATATCAGAGGCTGTTTAAACCTTCAAAGGATATTCTTACGACATTTGGAATATGCCATATTCAAATTTACATTTTCATTTTAATAAAACATTTTCTTAAAAATAAAGTTTGTTAAAAATCTTTTGTTACATTTGACAAAAGTGAAATTTAAGGCTAATCACTTTTATGATCACTAAGCATGATTAAGTTATGTTAGTGTAATGATTATTAGCTTGATGATAGTGTTTGTTAGATAATTCGTTTTATGATTGTGTTTGAAAGTGAATGTCTTTGTAATTTGTCGTGATCAAAACTAAGAAAAATTAATTAATACTAACAATGTTTTTAGGCATTGCTTTGCATTAACAAAATCGATGTTGGAGGTGTATTAATCTAGACACATAGTCATGACGCAATGATCCTCCATAGTTCAGTTTTGTTCTTGCTATATTTAAGAGACTCATATACATGAATTATGTATACTCGATATCAATTGGAAGAAGCCATGAAAAACGTTTTTAGATTGAATTAACAATGCAAAAACATTTCTCGACCATCTTCGAAAGAACTTTGAGATATTTGAAAAGAGAAGAGGAATTTTCAAAAAGAGTTTAAGAGACTCAATAACTCAAAGAAAGAAAAGACTCGATTAACGAAAATGCACAATTAAGGTATATGTTCCATTAAACCTAGACCTAGACGCAAGTAATTAAAAGGTTCCCTCTTAAGCGGCTTAGTGAAGATGTCGGCTGAGTTTTCTACCGAGGGTACCTTCTCTATCAAAATGTTCCTTTTTTAAACATTATCCCTAAGGAAATGGTGGCGAATCTGTATGTGCTTAGTTCGCGAATGTTGCACGAGATTCTTACTAAGGTCTATTGCACCCTTATTATCACGCATGATGGGAACATCATTAAGTGTAATCCCGTAATCAACAAGCACTTGCTTCATCCATGGAGCTTGTTGACAAGCTTTTCCGGCACTCACATACTCGGCTTCCGTGGTGGATATAGCAAGAGCGATTTGTTTCTTGGAGAACCAAGAAGTTAAACAACAACCCATGAAGGTACAAACTCTACTAGTGCTTTTACGGTCCACATAGTCTCCCGCATGATCCGAGTCCGCATATACTATGGTTTCTACGCCGGTCCCTTTAGGATACCATAGTCCTATATGTATAGTGCCTTTAATGTATCGGAAGATACGCTTAACCGCTTCAAGGTGAGAGGTTTTGGGAGCCTCTTGGAAGCGAGCACAAAGGAAAACATTATATCCGATCGACTTGCCATTAGGTATAACAAACTACCAATCATACCTCTATATTTTATGCTGTCTACCAACTCACTATCATCATCTACGGTGAGTTTAGTATCCGAGGCCATGGGGGTCTTCATAGGTTTAGAGTCTTCTAATCCAAATTTCTTTAGCATTTCTTTAACATACTTAGAGTGTTTAAAGAAAATACTATCGTCCATTTGTTTATTTTGGAGTCCTAAAAAGAAGTTAAGTTCTCCCATCATGCTAATTTCAAACTCATCATGCATGATTTTGGCAAAGTCGTCACATATACTTTGACAAGTTGAACCAAATATAATGTCATCGACATATATTTGTATGATTATGAGGTGAGAACCTTTATTCTTTGTAAAAAGTGTATTGTCAACCATTACCATTGTATACTCATGTTTTACAGGAAACACTTAAACTCTATCATACCAATCTTTGGGTGCTTGATTAAGACCATAAAGAGCTTTCTTAAGCTTGTAAACTTGATCCGGTTTCTCAAAATCAATGAAGCTGGGAGGTTGAGCCACATATACCTCCTCATTGATCAAACCGTTAAGAAATGCACTTTTTAAATCCATTTGTTGAGGCTTAAAATCTAATGCACAAGCATAAGCTAAAAGGATCATAATAGACTCTAACCTTGCTACCGGTGCATATGTCTCAACATAATCAATCTCTTCTTGTTGATTATAGCTTTGAGCTACAACTCTAGCCTTGTTACGAGACACAAAGTCGTTCTCATCTAACTTGTTCCTATACACCCACTTGGTTCCTATGATGGTAGTACTTCTGGGTGGAGGAATAAGTTCCCAAACGTCATTAGCAATGAATTGATCTAATTCTTCTTGCATGGCGATGACCCAACTCTCATCCATCAAAGCTTCTTTACTAGTACAAAAAGTGGTTTTGTTCACACATATCAAATTTCGTGTAGTCACAAATAATCTTTTTGTGTGACTGAAGTTGCCAGACAAAAATAAACAGTCACACTTAAAGTCAGTTTGTGTGATCATTTCGTTTTTTGTTTGTCAGCATATGAATATTTACGTGACTAGCGCTAACAACTGATTTTTGGGTGAGTCATTAGTCACTTAATAATTTGGGAGTGTTACCTAATCAAATGCTGGTACAAGTAGTCACATTATACATATAAATGTGTGACAAATATTTGTCATACACACATCTAATGTGACCAAAAATCATATATGGTCACATGGACTTATTTTACAAGTGACTAATTGATAAGCAAGGTTGTCACACACATTATTTTAATGTGACTAGAATATCTTGTTAAATATTAACCACACATGAATTTTGTATGTGTGACAAATGTAAAGTAGGTATTGAAACATTGGTCGTTATATTTTTTAAAAGTTAAAAATATATTAAAATTACTTGAAGACTATGATCAAATATAATACATGGTCACACTAAATCGTCAAACAATTATGTGACTATATCTTTGCCAATAGTCACAACATTTGAGCAATGTGTAACTAAATTATATTTATGGTCACATTATAATGTGATTATCTGTGACCAACACATTGAAAATGTCACATAGTAAAATATTCATGTGACAAATGTTTAGAACCAAATGTAATCTTAATTTTCACTAACGTTAATATTAGTTACATGTTTTAGAACAAGTTATTCATGAAAGTATAACAAAAAGAGGTTAAAGAAAATGTTCCTTGAATCTTTATTAAACATACCCAAGGGCAAACTGGTTAAGTGTGTTAGTGTGTGAATGGAAGGTCTAGGGTTCGAGTCCCAGACCTTGTTTTTTGCTATTTTTTTAAATACAATAAGCCCCAATAAGTAATTGGCTTATTGGGAGGTTAGTATAATCAATACAAACAAATTAACACACATACACAATCACAAATCACCAAAAACATGTAAAATGAAATGGTTGAAAAATAAGAACTAGTGCTACAGTAACTAGAGGCTGTAACAAGATTGTTTTGTTTCATTGAGGTGCAACTAATATGTGGTTTACATTTGATGTAAACACAGAAATCACACACTTTCTACACGTCCAATGATGATTCTAATTCTTGGAACTTCACAAAAATTAATTACATGCATGAATATGCATTAGATGTTGGCATGTAGGCTAACTCTTTGTATTATATCCATGGTTATATAAACAAGGATTAAGTAATGAAATTAATCATAAAAAACAAAGAACAAACACTTAATTATCACTATTTTAACAATCTAAAAATGGCTTTTTCATCAAAAAGAACTTTTTCTACTACTGGGTTTGAAGATACCAGTGCAGTAGAAAACAAGTTTGTATCATTTATTTATTAACTTTGTATTTTTGTGAACATAATTATTACTAATAATCTATCATGTTCGTTTCAGGAAACCTTGTGTGGTGCCAAAAGTTAAAGCTAACGCAGATGGAGAGTTCCCTATTGTTTGTGCTTATAATGATCCATATGACAAATACAACTGCTACATTCCGGAAGTTCACGAACATAGACAATGGAAGCTGGAAGATGAAGAGAATGCCCTACTATAACAACAACGCCAGAGGGAGGAATCTGCTTCCTTAAGAAGGAGGCAAGAGGAGCAAGAATAGCGCGAGAGGGAGGAAGTTGCTTCCTTTAGAAGGAGGCAAGAGGAACAACACCAGGGGGAGGAAGCTTATAGGAGGCAACTGGAGGAAGAAGAACAAATAATTGTTGATGATGTTTATGACTCTGAGCAGGAAATTGAAGAAGAAGAATATGAGTTCAGAGAGTCTTTTGATTACGATGAACTTTATTTGGCTTTTGATCGTGAAAAATCTCCCAAAGTTTGATTAATTAGAGAAACAGAATGATTGTTTTTCATTAAAAACTGTAATCCTTTATTATTATTCAATTGAATTATGTTTGATAAGTTTTCATCTTATCTTTTTTATTTTACTTAAGTCACTTTATGTTTTCATCTTAAGTTTGATTAATAATTAAGCACATTGTTTGAACAAATTAGTTGATTATGGGAAATTTATACTTGGGAGGACTAGTTAAAATAGATTAAAAAGATAAAAAATCTTAACTTGTGCTTGACTAGATAATGATTAAAAACGAAATAAGCTGAAACGAGCAGCTTTTCAAAAAAGGCTCGATAGTAGCTTTGTTCTCAGTGAAGAATGGCCTAGTAGTGGTATAACTTCGACACAAAAATCTTGGTTATTTACTATGTGATATGAATCTAGGATTATATAACTCACAACATGAATAAGTAAAATACAAGCAATGTTTAAAGCCATGAAATACAATTCTAATTTCATAATATTGAATGTTCATATTATAAGAGGTTCATACAAAATGTGAAGACAACATATATATGTGCATTCCAAAAATAATGGGTACACCCATCCATGAAGATTAGTATTTAAATTTGTTAACATAAACTATACATATAATTAACTGAAAGAGTCTAAAAAGTAGTTCAGAAACATCTATAAAACAGATAAATTAGGTTCCTCCATAGCCTACCCTCTTCCTTTTTCTTGCCTTTGTTTCAAATTCTTTCCATTTTGTTGGACAAGGTAGGAAACATACTACATTCCTGATAGGCGGGGGTCTTTCTGTTGTAGAATATGGAGACTCTGTTTTTGGTGTACATACCTTCCAAACACTTGGGCTAACTATCTTTTTGGATGAGCCACTCGCCTTGCCTGCATTCTGACGGGATGAGCCAATAGCTTTGCCTTTCTGCTTCGATGATGAATTAGGCTTGAATTTGGAAGCAACACAACGCTTACCTCTCTGTTTTGATGATGCAAAGTCATGTTTACTTCCAATAAGTACATACCCTTTACCTGATCTAGTCTTTCCCCAAGTCTCGTTTGAACTAAAATCATCTTCAGATGTGCTGGAATACTTGGAAGGTTCATCCTGGTGATCATGAAATGGGTGCTGGAAGTTTTTAGTGTTCACATGATCAAAGCTTTCATCTAATGACAAGGAATCTTCCTCAGAACTTTCAAAGCTTTCATCTGATGATAGTGTATCTTTTTCAGATCTTTTAGAGGAATCAATAATGATAACATCTATAAAATACAAGACACATTTAAATGAATTTAGATCATGGCAGTCACCCAGATTCTCAAAGCACTAGAACATTCATAAATTGGATTTTCCTAAAAACGGGCATTTATAATCATAAAATACATATATAAAACTATTAAAGGTTAGCATTTAATATACTAACCTCCCTGCAACTGTATCTGTTTAAAATGTTGAAATTCCCTTTCAAGCTTTTCCACCCTTTTCTGTAGGTTAGAAGGTTCAGCTGTGTTATCAGCTTCCATTGATCCGTTGACTTTATCTTTTTTTCAACTTAGCTCCTGTATCTACATTAGTTAACAAAAATCATAATCATGCATAAGTTAACTACAAGTACATAATCCCGCATAAGTTAAATACAAGTACATAATCCCATATCACTTTACTACATATATAATCCCACATAACTTCACTACAGATACATATATAATCCTTTACAACAGACATATATGTGATACCGAAGTTAGTGAGTAACTATATAGCTTTAACGGTTAGAATTTAATATACTAACCTCCATGCAACTTTCTATGTTTAAAAAGTTGGAATTCTCTTCCAATCTTTTCCACCCTTTTATGTAGCTTAAAAGGATTAGTTGTTTTATCAGCTTCCATTGGTCCCTTTCCTTTATCTTTTTGTTCAAGTTTGCTCCTGTATCCACATCAGTTAACAAAATCATAATCCCGCATAAGTTAACTACAAGTACATAATCCCATATCACTTCACTACAGATATAATCCCGCATAACTTCACTACATTTACATAATTTCAAAAACTAAATATATAAAGATATATTATAACATAGTTACTCACTAGCTTCGGTATCCCATGTCTGCTCTAAGGATAACAGCTCCACATGAATGACATCTTAAGCCCGTTTTCCTTTCAAGGTAGCTATCACCATGATTCCTCTATCTTGTGAACAACATCTTCTTGCCCAATAATGGAATCCAATATGCACCAACTTCCTTTCGTTTAGCCTTTCTGATGTAAGTAGCTCAAAATTAGACCTTCGCATTCGGTCTTTTATTGATATCAATATCATCAATACCCATGAAAAAGCGAATACGAATGCCAAAGTAAGAGGTCTTTTGGTAAAAAGGATAAACAAAAATATGTTAATGCATATTCGATTCACATTCTGGGCACGAACATGATGTTCACGAGAAAGAGGAATCATGGCGAATCTATCTTGAAGATGAAACGGGTTTAAGATGTCGTTTATGTGGATCTGTAATCCTTTAGAGCAGATATATATGTGATACCGAAGCTAGTGAGTAACTATATATCTTTAAAGGTTAGAATTTAATATACTAACCTATGCAACTATCTATGTTTAAAAAGTTGGAATTCCCTTTCAAGCTTTTCTACCCTTTTATGTAGCTTAAAAGGATCAGTTGTTTTATCAGATTCCATTGGTCCCTTTCCTTTTTAATATTTTGAAGTTATCTCCTGTATCTACATCAGCATATAACCAACAAAATAATTGAACCATTTCTCATTTTCACAACTCCTAAAACTTTACATATTAAACACTAACCATTGATCAATCAATTTCCTTTCTCACGAACATATAAACATAAAAAGTACGAATTGACCTTTAATATGTGCCTTCATTGGTACATTAACCTTCATAGCCACATCTGCATGCATAGCCACATCTGCATTCATAGCCACATCTGACTTGTCATCTATATAACAAATATAAAAACAAAATCAATTATTGGTATTTTCATAATATGCACTATCATCAAATATTCAGTAATACTGTTATCACGTAAAAACCCTAACCTTGTTTCGCTTTTCCTTTAGTCTGTTTTTGAAACTCTCTCTACATAAAATCTTCAATAATAGTGTTGGCAATTGGATCATCATACTTCCAGTTGCTTCCATACTTATCAAGCACATAATCAATCATCTCCCCACTTATGGGGACTTCATTAAATCAAAATCTCTCTAGTCAGATAGGTTTAATTTATCAGGGATTGATGATTTGTTAGTGTGTGTGGGTGGGTCGATTGATGGTTGATTCAATTTTTAGACTTCTATAGAATCAATGTGTGTGTGTACGCGTGGGAGTGATTAGTGAACGGGTGAATCAAGTTGCATGCAAAAAAGCTCACGTTTTAGACACAAGTGGGTGTGTTGTGGGCGTGTTTGGCACAACGTGTTGGTGTAGGGACTGGAGTTAGATCTTTTTAATATAAGCCATGTTTAAAATTTGTATTTTTAAGTTTTTTGTTACGTTAATGACTTCATTTATATGTTATAAATATGTCATTTATGATTTATGAATAACAATTAACATCCTTTTTATAGATGTTTTTTGGTTTATAAGCTTATTAAATAATAGTCGAGATGGCCTTATGTGTCATAGTCTTACATTTAGTGGCTTATATTTATTACATAATTAATATGATTCACGTAATATATTTAACGAATTGTTAGTTTAATAGGGTCAATTTGGTCGAGTAATTGTTTTGTGTGATCTCTCAACAGGTCAACCCGATTGAGCCACTTTTATTATCTAATCATATAACACAAAAAAATATGTTTAAAGTGAAAGTTACAAGTTTATTACAAGAAATTCAACAATAGACTATTATTATGGGATAGGAAGTATTGTAGATGATGCTAACCATAAACTCTAAATCCTAAACCTTAAACCCTAAACCCTAAATAATAAACCTTAAACCACCTATAAACCATAAACCTTAAACCAATAAACCCTAAATCCTAAACCTTAAACCATTTAACCCTCCATAAACCCTAAGTCTTATCCCTTAAACTATAAACCCTAATTGAACCATAACACTTAAACCCTAAACCCTAATTGAACCATAAACCATTAAAACATAAAACCCTAAGCCCGTAAACCTTAAACCAATAAACCAATGAACCAATAAACCCTAAATCCTAAACCTTAAACCATTTAAACCTCCCTAAACCCTAAATTATAACCCTTAAACCCTAAACCCTAACTGAACCAGAAACCCTTAAACCATAAACCCTAAACCCGTAAACCTTAAACCAATAAACCCTATATCCTAAACCTTAACCCGTTTAACCCTCTATAAACCCTAAATCTTAACCCTTAAACCCTAAACCTTAATTACACCATAACCCATGAAGCCTAAACCCGTAAACCTTAAACAGATAAACCCTATGTTAGCCCTATATTTTATATAGTTGAACAAGAATGTAATAGGTCATCTTAGTCATTAATGGTCTTGTATTGTAATAGGTTATTCGGGAAAACCGGGCTTGGACTTTAAGCTAATATTGTCTAAGGTAGGGGCTTTATGCCCAAGATAGGCCAAGCCTGGCCCAAGAAACAAGCCCATGAGCCCACCAAGATCATGGGTATATAAACCCTCTTCCATGTGTGGAAGAGGGTGTTGGTTCATTTTACTTTCTCTCTCTAGTAAACATTTACCTTCCACCATTCTCTCTAGTTCTCTCTCTAACTTTCTCTATCCTAAATCTTGTGTTATGGATTGAAGTGGGATTAACATTTGGTATCAAGAGCCTATAGTGGATAGGTGACTGAAGATTCGTGGTATGTTATATATTGGATTCGTGAGTTTTGATTGATTTATACCTAAGTTTCAAATTTTTTTCGTGTTTTTGTTATTCCAGATGATCCATATATCTTCTACATATTTGTGGTATAGATTTGGGTGCTTTAATTTGGTTAAAATCACGGATTTTTAGGCAAAAATCTTAACTTTTTCTTTCAAGATTCGGAACAGTGACCATTATTGCGACAGATTGGCTTGATTTCCATCGCAAAGGCCTAGGGTTTCTGGATTGCGACCATTATTGCGACACACATTGCGATAGGGTTTTGGATTACGATACACATTACGACAGGGGCAGTTGTGTGCATGGCGATAGAATCTTGTGTGTGCATTACGACAGAGTTACATGTTTGCATTGCGATAAAATCTTGTGTGTGCATTGCGACAGAATCACTTGCTTGTATTGCGATATAATTACTTTGCTTGTATTGCGACAGAATCACCAGCTTGTATTGTGACAGAGTTACTTGTGTGCATTGCAATAGAATCTTTGTGTGCATTGCGATAGAATACTTCTTTTACACATTGCGAAGAGTTGAGTCCTTTCAAACATTGCGAAATCTTTACAAACTTTCCAAGATTTTCAAAAAAAGTGATTTAGAAAATTTTGTATCGTGTGGTTTTTGGTCTTGGAGATTTTTTGGTTTATTGTGAACACATTGTTAAGGGATTTCATCAATCTTTTTCGGAATTGACAACCACACCTCATCACAACACATCCACTAAGATCCTAATCCATTCATAAGTATTCATCATGTCTAACAACAACAACATCAATGCAACTGCTAATCAAATTCGTTTGGAACAAGGTGGCAACGATAATCCACCTGTGCTGACAGCCGGTTTGTACGTTTAGTGGAGATCTCGTTTCCTAAGATTTCTAGACGAAAAAGAGAACCGAACCGCTCTTCGTCACTGCCTTGAAAATCCACCTCCAGTTTTTGAATTCAGACCAATTACCACACAAGCAGAGGATGGTACTTCATCAACTACATGAGCTATGGTGAATTTCGACACATGTCCTGCTGAGAAAAAGAAACTCCTCCAAGCTAAAGATGATGTTGTTAACTACATACTCACTGGGATTGATAACGATATCTATTCCACAGTTGATGCATGTCCTAATGCTATGGAAATGTGGAATGCAATTCATCAATTGAAGCAAGGTGAGTCGATCAATGTTCAAGATCTCGAGACTAATCTACTTTCGGAGTTCGGAAAATTCACATCTGAAGATGGTGAATCCATTGACTCATATTACTCGAGATTTTACACAAAGATGAATGAGCTAGTCAGAAATGAGTGCACCATCTCAAATCATCATGCCAATGTTCAGTTTCTACTTCAACTCAACTTGGAATGGCAAAGGTTTGTGACTTTGGTTAAACAAAGGAAAGATATCAAGACTATCTCTTATCACAAACTCTATGATATCTTGAAACAACATCAGAATGAAGTGAATGAACTAAGGGCTGAAAAGGCAGAACGGTCTGCTAACTCTATTGCTTTTGTGGCTGCTACTTCAACAAAACCCGTTCATCGTCAACAACCACCTACACATTCCTCAGGGTCATCAAGCTCATACACCGAACCTCTAACTACTGCTATAAAAAAAGTAAAAGCAATTTTCCCCACTCCACCTCCAAAGTATGACACCGAGTCAGATGGAGACAGTGATGATGAACAAACTTCAAGGGACAAGAAGATTGAGGAAATCATGTCTTTACTCACCAAAACTTATAAGAAGATCTACAAACCTACCAACAACAACCTCAGATCATCATCCAATGCTAGATATAAGGAAGTTGATCATGCACCTAGGTATGATCATGACGCTAGGTATGATAATTAGAGGATGCCGAATCAAGTTGGGGCTAGAGATACTGTAGGCACTACGGTTGTGCAGAAGACTGGACTCAATGCATCAACTGCAAGGGATTTAGGCACATGGCTAGGGAATGTGTTGGGAATAAATACATGAGTTTCAGTTCCCCCTGCTGATTGGTCAAAGTTCTCCCTGCTGAATAACAAAGGCAGGGGGATTGGTCCCCCTGCTGGAAGTCAAATACCCTGCTACAAAGATAAACTTGGAAGAGATTATAACGCGTTTCTGTTACTACTCCATGATAGTTTCCTAGTTTGTTAGTAGTAATCTTGTACGTGAGTCCTTGTGCTATAAAAGGACTCACTAGGGTTTCATGTAACATATCTCTTTCTGTTCATTTCATTTCATTCTTTAAGGTTGTATAACCCTAATACCATCATTGGGTATTCATATATCTTTGATATATTAAAGTTCAACATTTGATCTAAACTCTTTTTCTTGTGCTAAACATTATTTTCCGCATCTTGCTTAGTTACTTTGTGTGTTGCAAAGTTTTTCTAGTGTTAGTTTGAATTTATTCTTTCTATCACAACCCTTAAACAAGCTAAGGTTTAAAATCTGAGTTTGGGATCAACAAGTGGTATCAGATCTTGTTGAGAAACTTTGATTAAACCAAAAACAAAACATTCATTACCACCAGTACCAACCATGTCTTCAGATTCTCATTCATCCTCAAACAACAATGCTCTCAAACTTCCCAGTCTGGATCCTGAAAACTTTGAAATATGGGAATTCAGGATTCAACAATACCTCAAGATGGAACACTATGTTCTATGGGACGTCATAGAGTTGGGTGATCAGTTCCCTAAAACAGTAGCAGTTGAAGATAAGAACAAAGATACGGCAGAAATTAGGAAAGCTCCATATCTCAACATAGCAGGAGTCTAGGTAAGTAGGTAACAGTCCTACCACTTACCCAAGACAAACAATAAACATAAACCAAACAAACATATAGGTGCTAACATGTATCACTTATAAACAAACATAAAGTCAAGCTAAGAAGGAACGGGAAAAGTGATAAAACTAAGTCTGCTGCTGTTGCAGACAAAGAGATTCAGGCAAGAAGGCATGATGTCAGAGCTCACAGTTCTTTGTTGTTGGCTCTACCTGATTGACATTAGCCAAGGTTCAGGAAGTACAAGACCGCTAAGGAACTTTGGGAAGCAATATGTAACACATTTGGAGGGAATAAGGCCACCAAGAAGAAGAAAAAGAATCAGATGATTGACCAATTTGCTTCTTTCAAAGCAAATGGTGATGAAGCAATTGGTTCTATCTACAATAGGCTTCAAGATATGGTTGCTCAACTGGAATTCTTTGACATAGAGGTGTCAAGAGAACAGGTAAATGCAAGATTCCTTAACAGCCTTCAGAAAGAATGGTTTGTTTACAAACCCATTTGGCAAAATAGAGATGACATTGATGATAAGAACATTGATTATATCTATAATAATCTGAAAGTTTTTGAGCCTGTGGTCAATGAAATGAAGTCATCAGTAACAATCCCCACTAATTCAAGTCGAACTGCTGATTCCCCTACTAATATGGCTTTTATATCTCACAACAGTGGAATCTCTAAAGGCAGCGGGATTGAAGTTTCCCCTACTACACATTCCCCTGCTGCAAGATCTGGACCATCAAATGATGAAGAGAGGTATGTAACATTCAGCCTTGACACTGCTTGTGCTTTCATTGCATCTAAAGGATCCCAGGGATCCACTGTGTTACATGAAGATCTGAATCAAATCAGTAAGCAAGGACTAGAGGAGATGGACATCAAGTGGAACATGGCTCTACTCAGCATGAGAGCCAATAGATTTAATAAGAAATTTAGGAAAAATATTTCCGTTAATCCTTCTGATGTAGCTGGATTTGACAAATCAAAGGTGGAATGCTACAGCTGTGGCAAGAAAGCCACCTTGATAGGGAATACAGAGGACCAAAGAATGGAAGCAGTTATAGGAAGGAAAGCAGGGATGATGATTCTGGGGCTAAGGCTATGGTAGCCATGCAAGGAATAGATGGAGCAGGTGGATGGGACTGGAGTGCTACATAAGGTGTTGAAAGGAATCAAGCTCTAGTTGCTGAGGAAGTGTTTGCTCTTATGGCCATGTCAACATCTAGTTCAGACAATAAGGTATATGATGATTCATATTGTACCAGAGCTTGTAGAAAGAATACTTAGTCATTAAATTATCAAATAAGAAAACTAAAAGTTGACTACATAAATTGTGATAATGATTTAGACAACTACAAACGCGCTCTAGAACAATTAGAGTCCACCATAAGAGAATATAAACAAACAGAAAATGATTATAGAGATCATATTGGCATATTAGAATGAGATGCTAGGGAAAAAGATGATTCCATTAAGTAATTAACTACTGAATTAGAAGATCTAACAAAAAGATAGATGAGCAAACAATTGAAAAATTTGACAAAGCATCTAAAGATCTCACTAAGGTAGTTGAAGTTGGACAATCTCCAAGAGACAAAACAGGCTTTGGAGTCAAAAATGAACATGCTACAATTTCACCACCACCTGCTAATATACATAGACCCATTCCTAGGAAAGATCTTTCTTGGACTTGTCTCCCTTGTTTTAAAAAGCAAGAAGACATTGAGTTTGAATTAAATGCCTACATACCAAAGAATTTAGAAATATAGGAACCCCTAGTAAAAACTAATGCTGTTAGGGATTTTGAAAAGGAACAAATTTCTTTAAAATAGTGGAAAATAGATAACCTTGTTCTCTTTTTAAGAGAAGGATTATTTGGAAGTGACTCTAGTTGTAAAAGTAGTTCATCTAGAACCTCTAGCAAAACAAATTCAGCATAAAAACCTCTTAAAATCATTGTTAAATATGCTAGCATGTATAGACCTATTAGAGGTAATCAAAGGAACTGGAACAACCAAAAGTCTCATCAATTAAAAGAGGACTTTGTGCTAAACATTATTTTACGCATCTTGTTTAGTTACTTTGTGTGTTGCAAAGTTTTTCTAGTGTTAGTTTGAATTCATTGTTTCTATCAAAACCCTTAAACAAGCTAAGGTTTAAGATCTGAGTTTGGGATCAACAACTGGTATCAGAGCTTGTTGGGAAACTTTGATTAAACCAAGAACAAAACATTCATTACCACTAGTACCAACCATGTCTTCAGATTCTCATTCATCCTCAAACAACAATGCTCTCAAACTTCCCATTCTAGATCCTAAAAACTTTGAAATATGGGAATTCAGGATTCAACAATACCTCAAGATAGAACACTATGTTCTATGGGAGGTCATAGAGTTGGGTGATCAGTTCCCCAAAACAGTAGCAGTTGAAGATAAGAACAAAGATAAGGCAAAAATTAGTGAAATCTCCAAAAGTGATAAAACTAATACTGCTACTGTTGCAGACAAAGAGATTCAGGCAAGAAGGCATGATATCAGAGCTCACAGTTCTTTACTTTTGGCTCTACCTGATAGACATCGGCTAAGGTTCAGGAAGTACAAGACCGCTAAGGAACTTTGGGAAGCAATAGGTAACACATTTGGAGGGAATGAGACCACCAAGAAGAAGAAAAAGAATCAGATGATTGACCAATTTACTTCTTTCAAAGCAAATGGTGATGAAGCAATTGGTTCCATCTACAATAGGCTTCAAGATCTGGTTGCTCAACTGGAATTTATTGACATAGAGGTGTCAAGAGAACAGATAAATGCAAGATTCCTTAACAGCCTTCAGAAAGAATGGTTTGTTTACAAAGCCATTTGGCAAAATAGAGATGACATTGATGATAAGAACATTGATGATATCTATAATAATCTAAAAGTTTTTGAGCCTGTGGTCAATGAAATGAAGTCATCAGGAACCATCCCCACTAATTCAAGTGGAACTGCTGATTCCCCTGCTAATATGGCTTTTATATCTCACAGCAGTGGAATCTCTAAAGGTAGCGGGATTGAGGTTTCCCCTGCTATACATTCCCCTGCTGCAAGATCTAGACCATCAAATGATGAAGAGAGGCATGTAACATTCAGCCTTGACACTGCTTGTGCTTTCATTGCATCTCAAGGATCTCAGGGATCCACTGTGTTACATGAAGATCTAAATCAAATCACAAAGCAAGGACTGGAGGAGATGGACATCAAGTGGAACATGGCTCTACTCAGCATGATAGCCAACAAATTTTATAAGAAATATGGGAAAAAGATTTTCGTTAATCCTTCTGATGTAGCTGGATTTGACAAATCAAAGGTGGAAAGCTACAACTGTGGCAAGAAAGTCCACTTTGATAGGGAATACAGAGGACCAAAGAATGGAAGCAACTATAGGAAGGAAAGCGGGGATGAGGATTCTAGGGCTAAGGCTATGGTAGCCATGTAAGGAATAGATGGAGCAGGTAGATGGGACTGGAGTTCTATGACATAAGGTGTTGAAAGGAATCAAGCTCTAGTTGCTGAGGAAGAGTTTGCTCTTATGGCCATGTCAACATCTAGTTCAGAGAATGAGGTATATGATGATTCATATTGTACCAAAGCTTGTAGAAAGAATACTGAGTCATTAAATGATCAAATAAGAAAACTAAAAGTTGACTACATAAATTATAATAATGATTTAGACAACTACAAACGCGCTCTATAACAGTTAGAGTCCACCATAAGAGAATATAAACAAAGAGAAATTGATTATAGAGATCATATTGGCATATTAGAAAGAGATGCTAGGGAAAAAGATGATTCCATTAAGGAATTAACTGTTGAAAAATTTGACAAAGCATCTAAAGATCTCACTAAGGCAGTTGAACTTGGATAATCTCCAAGAGACAAAACAGGCTTTAGAGTAAAAAATGAACATGCTACAATTCCACCACTACCTGCTAATATACATGGACCCATTCCTAGGAAAGATCTTTCTTGGACTGGTCTCCCTTGTTTTAAAAAGCAGGAGGACATTGAGTTTGACTTAAATGCCTACATAACAAAGAATCTAGAAACAGAGGAACCCCTAGTAAAAACCAGTGTTGTTAGGGATTTTGAAAAGGAACAAATTGCTTTAATAAAGTGGAAAATAAATAACCTTGTTCTCTTTTCAAGAGAATGATTATTTAGAAGTGACTCCAGTTGTAAAAGTAGTTCATCTAGAACCTCTAGCAGATCTAATTCAGCACAAAAACCTCTTAAAACCATTGTTAAATATGCTGGCATGTATAGACCTATTAGAGGTAATCAAAGGAACTAGAACAACCAAAAGTCTCATCAATTAGGAGAGGACTTTGTGAAGAACACCAAACCTTATTTTACTTGTGGCAGTTTTGATCACATCTATCAAGACTGTCAAGCACCCATGGAGATGGTGGTTGCAAATCCTTTAATGGAAATGCAACCAAAAGCCATTCTATTGAATGCAGGTGTAAAATCTTTTTCCCCTGCTATATATGTTCCCCTGCTTTGAGAAATAAGGTTTCTGATAAGTATGTTGTTCCTGCACTAAGAAAGGTGACTGATGCATTTCCCAAATCTAGTTCTTATGCAACCAAACCAGCACCTCATATTGCATGTAAAGCTGCCTATACACCCTAACAACGCACCTATAGAGGCCAAAACAAAAGATGGGTTCCCTCTGTTAAGCATAGGGATTCCCTTGCTAAGTCTAGGGTATCCCCTGCTGGTAAAGTTTTGCCCTCTAGAAACATGGGAAGATGGGGAAAAGCTGTGAAAGCCTCAGCTCGTTGGGTTTGGGTACCCAAAAGGGGTACTCAATCCAATGGTGTATCTCAAGTCTTTGACAAATTATCTTACATTGATACACGAGGTAGATCCACGTTAGTAATGGCTTGGGTCCCCAAGAGAAACTAAATTGTTTTTCTTTTTGAAGGTGACAAAGCAGACCATGAATGATAAACCCTATTAGGATAGTAGATGTTCAAGAAGCATGACTGGGCATAAATCTTATCTGTCAAATTTTGTTCACCTGCATGACAATGATGGTGTCTCATTTAGAGATGGGCATGGGACAGTTATAGGGAAAGGAACCATTGCTACTAATTGAATGACATTTGATAATGTCTACTTGGTAAAAGAGATAAAGTACAATCTCTTTAGTGTGTCCTAGATGACTGGCAACAAGAATTTTGTCCTCTTCACTAATACTGAGTGTCTGGTGTTGGGAAAGGAGTTTGTTTTACCACCAAACACTCCTATTGTGCTCAGAACCCCAAGACAGAAGAACGTGTATACTATTGACTTAAAGGACATCACTCTTCAAGACAATGAGAACTGTTTCATTACCAAAGCATCAGTTGATGAATGCAAGAAATGGCATAGAAGACTTGGTCATCTTAACTTCAAGAACAAGAACAAACTAGTAAAGTTCAAACTTGTTCATGGTCTTCCTTCCAAGACCTTTGCCAATGGTCATACTTGTGTTTCCTGCTTGAAAGGAAAGCGACAAAAAGCCTCTTGAAAGTAAAAAACAAGTCAGTCCACCACCAAGCCATTAGAATTGCTGCATATGGACCTTTTTGGTCCCACTTCTGTGGCAAGCATAAAGAAGAAATGGTACTGCCTAGTGATTACTGATGATTTTTCTAGGTTCACATGGACATTCTTTCTTTTTGAAAAGAGTGACACAACAGGTGTACTGATGAGACTGCTTTTATACACAGTCTTAACGTCCAAAACGGGCTTAAAACGGTTAAAATATCATAAAATGTGCCAAATATATGCTTGTGTTTGTTCAATGTGTATTTTAGGTACGGATATTGAGAAAATGGCAAAAGATCACAAGAAACAAGTAAAAGCGAACACGGGAAACGAAGCCGCACAATGAACCAAGCCCTAGTGTTGACTTTCCAAGAAAAGTCCTTAAAGAATTGAAGATTATACAAGAAGGGTCCTCTATTATTGAATAATTGACACTTTAAACCCTTGTTTATTCATAATTATAAGTTTAGTCCTTAAAGTTTGTCAATTTTACTAAAAGGACCCTCAACTATGAAGAATTGGCAAGAATGGTCCCTCAAATTTGAAGACTTGTCACTTTTAGTCTTCCATGAAGACAAGAATACAAGTAAAGACCTTGAAGATTGAAGACATGCCAAAATCAGCCCTTCAAATATCAAGATATTACAAAACAAGTCCTTGAAATACCTTTGCAAAACTTTTTGTGGCCAAAGTGTGATAAACCAAAACTTCTTTACAAAGTAAATCTGATTTTTGGCTATTTAAAACACAAGTGAAACAAGAAGGAGAAATGAAGGATCAAAACTACCAAGACATCAAAGATACCTAGACCAACCAGTGAATGTCACGTGCCCCACTAAATCTCCTCAACCAATCAAAACCCACCATCCCACCACGTCACAATCCTACTCACCGTTTTTAAACTAATTATATTAATTAGTTAAAACTAGAGCTAAACACCATGTTTAAACCCAAACAAAGATCAAACCTGAGTTCTTCAAGTTCATATCCAAAATTGGGTATTCCTTAATTATTGTGAATTAAGTCTTAATCTGTTCCAGATTTATGATTAAGGTCTTAATGAACATAACCTAACCCTTAAACCCTTTGCCACATCACCACAATGCTCACATGATACACCCCTGCATACACTTTTGGGGAAAATGACAAAGCTGCCAGGGAATCAACGAACCTTCTTAAGCCTCATTCCTACGCATCATTTGGACGTCTAGGATCCTTTCTCACCTATTAGGACCTTCACAAGACTCCAAATTCTTCACATGGCATGAAAATTCAAAAATTCGACAAGGGAAAATATGGAAGTTCATCACTTAGGGTTTCACTTTATTTTCAGCATCTTAGGACTCCATGTAGCCTATATAAAGGCATTAGTTCACAACATGTAGCCCTGCTCTTGGTTTTTCATTTGGTCAAAGTTCTATAAATCCTATGTTCAAGTTAATGAAATAGTGTTTGAATCTTGTGACGAATTCCAAGTGCCATCTTTATTATCTTGTTATTGTTGTTCTATGTTTGTGATTTGGAAGTTTCAAAGTTTGGTTTAAAGGTTTATGCAAGTGTTTCAAAAATTTTCCAAAAATCTGATTTTTTTTCTAAGTTTTTAGTTCAAACACTTGAACTTTTGGATCATAAGTTGATCATAACACCCTGATAAGACACGTATCAAGGTGTAGTGAAGCTTGTGGTTTGGGAGGATTCAAGGAGTGGGGAACAAGCTTGGATCAAATCTTGTTCATTTTCCATTTTTTCATATAATCTGTTTGTTTCTAATCTTGTTATTCTTAGCAGCCTATTGGAAGCTTGTGCCTTGTTTAGCTAGGCACATAAGCTATAAATCCGTGAGTGTGGATGTACATTCATGAGGTTTGAGCTTTCTTTCTCAAAAATCTGTTAGAAATTGGTCCTAAGTGATTTTGTGATTCTGCTGTTGTATGTGGTGTTCTTGTGGCTTAAATCTTGTTCTAAGTGCATAAGAATGTTTTTATGATGCTTATTTGAGTTTGGTTTAACCTGAGAAACACTTTTTCTTGTTTAAATTTGGATTTGAAAAGTTAAAAGGGTGTTTGGGTCTACTGATTTATGCTTTGTATGTTAGATTGAGTTAGTGTTAAGTGTTTACTTGAGTTTGTGTCTGCTATTGAATTGGTTATGTGCTCATATTTGCAACTCTTGTGCTCTGTAACATCAAAACTAAAATCTCGGTTTAACTAACTTGTTTTAGGTCTTTGTTGACTGAAATCTTGAGCACACTTAGATTGTATGCTAATCTAGGGTAAACAAGTGGTAAAACATAGTTTATGTAATCTGATTAATTGATTTGAGGGTTTAAAGTTCAATAATACTCGGCTTTTACCCCTCGTATCAAAATTCGTAGTCCCAAGTCTTTTCGAATTGAAAACCGGTCTTAAGTGCGACTCAATCATCTTTTGGTGAACAAGAGAATGGTTTGGTTTTGTTTATCTATTTTAAACTAATAGCAAGAAATATAAATGTCGTTGAGTAAAGTGGAAGAATAAAGATTAATACTAAAATGATGAGTAAAAATAAATGTTTGCAAACTAAAAGACAATATTAAGAAAAATACTAGCACACTAAATAAAACTAACACTTAGAAAGTTTATAAAAACAATCACTAAACAAGCCCTAATCGGAATGTGTCCCCAAAAGGCTCAGATCGGAATGAATTCCGATCTAATGATCGGAATGTGGACACCTTGTCCAGTCGGAATATCCACAAAAATGAGGGCCAATCGGAATGTCTAGAAACTGCCAAATCGGAGCAATGGCAAAAAGGATGGATCGGAATATGACAACAAATACCTCTAATCGGAATATTGGGAAAAGTCCCAATCGGAATAACTGAAACAAGTACAATCGGAATATTAAACAGAAACTCCCAATCGGAATATTCAAGTAGGCTACCGTCGGAATGTGAAAGCCCTAATCCGATCACTACAATCGGAATAACAGGGGTGCAAATCGGAAAAGTAGAAACCCTTTTCCGATTGATCAATCGGAAAGAAGGGGTGGCTGCTCTGAATACGTGGATCGGAAAAGGGTTTATAACCTTTTCCGATTTTGGTGGAATTCGTAAAAAGCAAAGGTAATAAGCTATATAATAATCTAATACCCCAAACTAAAACGAATCAAGGATTAAACGGATCAAATAAGCACTTATCTCAACTTATCCAACCTCAAAATAAGCAACTTTAAGATCAAACAATAAAAACTTGAACTTTTAAAGAAAACTTTTTATAAGTGAAAAAGCTAATCATAAAAATAAGCCAATAAGCACAAGAGTCTTAAAGCTTAATCAAATGAAAACTTAGGTAATGATCAAAAGATTAACTTTTTAAGCACGAAATTATTTAGAACAACACGGATCATATGAAATTCGCACCAAAATCAATCTAAAATCAAAGAAAGGTAGAATGAGATTAAGGATTAAAAGCTTAAAATAGAACTTGATTAATTAAATAAGCAATACAAAATGTTTAATCTTGAAAGATTAAATGAAAAGATGAAACTTAGTGAGAGAAAGTTTAAGACTTACTCTCTCTAAAATTAGAGAGAAAAGTTAAAATGAAAAAGTAAAACTAAAGACTAACTAGCTAACCACCCTCCTAATGACTATTAGGAGGGTATTTATAGGGAAGGTGGAAGGAGTGCATGTGTTGCATCTTCTTTCTTGCTTTCTTCACGTCTTCTCGACTCGACTTTAATTATTTGTCTTTTCTCGATGTCGTCTCGGGATTTGAACTTGTCTTTTAATTTTCTTCTTCTATTAGACTTAAGTTCTTCGACTTCGTTAAACTTCCGTCTTTAGACTTTTCCTTCGATAAATCTTCAGAATAGGCCTTGGACTTCCGTTCTTTTTGCACTCTTGATCTTTTGACTTCGTCTTTTCCCGTTTTCTTCGATAAAAGCCCGTGAAAGCCCGTGTTTTCTTCCTTTTTCATATTTTGGTCCTAAAACACAATAAAAACACAAACCACGCATAATTCCGACTTTTACGACATAAATCACACGTTTTGGTCATGTTATTATTGGAAATAAGTGGTAAAAGGATAAGTGTTTTCACACTTATTAAATCTCCTACACTTGACCATTGCAATGCCCTCATGCAATGCATTAATTTTAAAGCACAGTTTACATTTTCCATTTTAAATAACCCACCTTGGCCTTTATTAAATACTAAACATAAAAAGATAGAACAAGTAAAGAAAACAAACACTTACATTGGTTTTGGCAGCCATGAACGTTTATCATCCTCAAGTTTCACGTTCCCCATACCAAGCTTAAAAACGAGATCATTGTTATTATAAGTTAGCAAACTATCACGAACTCATGCGGGCTAATTACTCACTTAGACTCCCTTATTCCTAGGTGTATCTCTTATATTTTATTTTTGTCTTGAATGATCACGAGGATGCATTGTTTGACTTATTTTGATAATTATTTAGTCCGAAAATAAAGTGAACGATTTAATCAATAGTTAGCTAAAGGACCAAATCTTTTAAAACTGCTTCTCGGGACCTCATAAAGTTCATATCTTGGCATAACTCGCTTCACGATTTGAGACCTTTCTCGGACCGATATTTGGCAGCGACTTCATACTTCGAATCTTGAGAGACGTTCATGAAATAATAGTCTTCTCTTCATAATAGGAATTTCTTCACTTGAAGTTTTGAGAGATTCTTCATCTTTGGACCACGACTTCTTCATTTTTCTCCAATATTTATTTTGGACTTCGATATACAACGATCCGCCTCCTTTTAGGACTTAGATCGTGATGAGACTGCTTTTATACATAGTCTCATCGTCCAAATCGGGCTTAAAATGCATAAAATATCATAAAAACTGCCAAATATATGCTCGTGTTTGTTACTTGTGTATTTTTAGGTACGGATATTGAGGAAATGACAAAAGATCACAAGAATCATTCAAAAACGAACACGGGAAACGAAGCCGCACAATGAACCGGACCCAAATCTGGAATTTCCAAAATGGACCTTGAAGAATTAAAGATTGGTAACTTTAGTCCCTCATTTTTGAAGACTTGGCAATTTATACCCTTGCAAAACTCATAAAATGCATTGAGGTCCCTAAATTATCAAGATTGTACAAGAACAACCCTTGAAGAATGAAGAAAGTACATTTGAAGCCCTTGGAAAAAGTTTGTAAACAAGTTGTGCCATATTTGACAACTTATGCAAAGTTAATATAAAGGGAAAAGCAAAGTTTGGGCTGTGAAACTTTAAAAGACGAAAGAAAGAAAGATAGGGGGCCAAATTGGGGAGACATATGAACTTACTCCAGCCTACCACCACCTTACACGTCACCATCCTCCACCCAACAGCCAATCACCATGCACCCCTCATCCACCTCACCATTCCACCATCCTAAACTAATTAATCTTTTCAAACGGATTAATTAAATATTAAACCTGGCGCCTTTTCTCCTTAAACACCCACTATTCACACCATTATCATCCTATGAACCCTAAACGTCCCCAGGTTTAATCACCTCAAAACAAAGGGCTTTCACCCCTAATACTCTAGATTAACAATTAACCTAATCCTAAACCCAACCCCATCCTCATTCTTGTCCTCACCTACACCCATGTGGCTCTCCATTGGTCCCCTGCTCAAGTCCTTTTCACCCAAAAATCCAAAAGGGGACAGGATCAACGTCCCAAAATTGATACTTGTCCTCCACACCCAAAGGAACGCCCAAGATCATAACAAGAAAGCTGTTTGTTCACAGGCATCACATGAGGGCCTTTTGACCAAGATTCCAAGTTCAAACACAAAGGCAAATCAGGAATTTAGTCTTCTAGGGTTTTCACATTTGTATTTCATTCTAGATAGTTCTATTAAGTACTATATAAGCTTTGTCGCCTGTGACATTTAGCTTTGTTCCAGTTTTTCTTGCTCAACATTTGTAATTCCTTTTTCTAATATAAAAGTTGGTATTTTTAAAGTTAAAGTAATTCCTTTTTATGTTTTAAAAGTTTGGTGTGTGTTGGCAAGAGTTCTGAGTTCCATATTACATTTGACAAACACTTTGTGTTTGTTTCAGTTTTCAAAAAGGTTTGAGAACTTGTTTGAAAATTTTCAGAAATCCAAGGACCCTTTGAAGTGAAAGTGGAATTGGATACTTGGATTTCTGATATTGTTCTTGGTTGGTTTAAGTGTTTATGAAAGCAAAACATTTGAGAAGTTACTTGAAAAAGATTTAAAAGAAAGAAAAAAAATCAGATTCTTGTATATTGTATTGTGCTTGTGTTGATTTTATCAGGTTTGATTGGGAGCTTGATTTGTCCAAGGGTCAGCTCAGGTCCGGACCTGATTGGAGGTGGCTAAGCTGCCACTAAGGGACCTGGATGTAGGTCCCTTAAGGTAAAAGCCTTGTTCCCTTTTCATTTTTCAGTCATTGGTGATTTTTGCATGATTTTTGTGCAAGTTGTTAGTTTGTTGATGTTATATGGTTGATTATGTTCATTCTAGGTTATTATGCAAGTTTAGAATGATTAGGATCATTTTGGTTGATTTTGGTTTGAAAAAGTACTTTCTGAAATATTAAAGGGGTGTTTGGATCTGCTTATTAGCTGAGAATTTTGAAAGATTTTGAGTTAAAAACCAGTTTAGAATCACTCAACAGGGTATCAATAGGTTTTAGGCTAGTTTGGTTTTCAGTTTGGGTAGGTTTTAAACCATATGCATGCTTAAAATATGGAAAAGTGGAAAAAAAATCAGAAACTGCCATTTGTGTCTAATTTTGTGTGAATTTGTACCATAAAGTTTGAAATCTGCTAGATATTAGGTCATTTTGGGGTTGTGCATTGCTTATATGCCTTGTAGTTGGATTGTATGCAAGATTTGAGCCTTTGAAATTCGGATTTGTGCATGTAAATTTGTTGTTGTTCATCAGACTTGTGTAGCCTTTATCAGAAACTTGTTAAGTGCATTTTGTGTGATTTTTGGCTAAGAGCTTGCTTGTTTTTGTGCTATATTGACTCCCTACACTCCAACTGAGTGTAGGGGTGCCCATTTGTCAATCTAAAACCAACACAAATCCAAAATCAAGTCCTCTTGATCCATTCTTCACAAGTGAAGAATACCTTTCTTCTTTGTGTTCTTCAAAAGCTTATCTGAGCACGTTTTTGGTTCCAGTTTGTTTAATTATTGCCTTTTGGTTATAAGATTTGTGTTTTTAAGTAAGTTAAGTTACTGTTCTTTAGTTTTAAAGTAAAAAAAAAAGTTTAGTCCAAAAAGGACTGGCCAGGACTCGAACCTGCGCCATCCTTCTCACCACACACACTCACTACCATTGCGCCCTTGGGTCTTTTACTGACCAAGGGTGTTTTCATAAGTTATTTAACACGTTTGTATTTGGGCTTTTCCATTTTAAGCCGTAGCTAAATAAGCTCTTGTGGGCTTATTGGCTTAGCTTTTTAGACAAGTAGCATTTTTCCTAGGTTAATTATATAGTTTAGGATTTTCTACGCTAAGTTTGCATTTTTCCTTTTCTTTATTTATTTTTTATTAATTTTTAATTACCCGTATTTAGTTAATTAGTTTAAAAATAGTAAAAATAGGTTTTAAATTTTATAAAAATATTTTTTAGGTTTTTATTTACATTCTTGAGGTTTACAGCCCAAAAAGTTTTCAAAAAGTCTAATTTTTAATTTTATTTGATTTTAGGGTTTTTTACCAACTTTAAAATTTAATATAAAATTATTAAAAAGGTTTAAGGAACTTTTAATTTCATTTTTGTCTTAGTTACATTATTTTAGATTTTTGGTAATTTTTTAGATTTATTTTATAAACTTTTAATTTTTTTTGATTATTTTATTATTATTTTATTATTAAAAATTGAAAATTTATTTTTTCTACTTTTTTCATTTTTCCTAGATTGTAAACACTAAATTAGGAATTTTGTAACTTTCCAAATATTTTTAGGGCTTTTTAATTATTTTCTAGAATTAATTTAAGTTTTAACTGATTTTAATAGTTTTAAGTGTTTAAAAATAGTTTTATTTGGTTTTAAAATTTTAAAAAGTACTTTTTAGCTTAATTAGGTCATTTTTGAGGTTTACAAACTTTAAGATCTTGTTTATTGCTTTTTAATAAATAATTGTGATTTTTAGGGCTTTAATTAGCATTAAAAAGTCATTATCTAATTAATTAAAAAGTTTTAGCAAGTTTGGATTTTTTGTAAACTCATGGAATATTATTGTGGACTTTTAGTAATTCTTAGGAATTTTTAGGATAAAATTTTAATGTTTGCACTATTTACGGTTTTACGTGAACGCCTTTTTCGACTTAGTTTAATCCGTTTTCGTAACCGTCTTTTCTTTCTTATTTCTATTTTATTTTCTTCTCAATATAATCACAAACATAAATCAATTCTTAACACAACGCACTTGCCTCCTTGGGAAACGAACTTGAACTTATTTGGTCATTAGTGCTCGGTTTTCCTAAACCGACACTCGATACTTGCCCTATTTTACCTCCTTTTCCTAAAGGTGTGTAAAAACTCTACAATCAAATTGGCACCGCTGCCGGGGAGGCGTGTTGTGTTTTTATTAAACCATTTTTGTTTTTATACTAACCATAATTAGTATTTGTATTAGTAGCACTCTACTAATACGTATTATCGTTTTTCGGTTTTTGTGTGAATATTATTAATATATTGTATACGTAGAAACATAAATTCACAAGTACTCCAAATACGTGAGCAATCACAACCTTGACTTGGGAGGTCATTACCCAATCATTGTATTCGAATCTCAAACCAAAGAAAAAAAAGGCAAAAATAGATAAATACTTTCGTGAAGCTCGATTTTGAAAAATACAAACTATAAGGTGGGTATAAGGCGGTTGTATTTCACGACCTAAAGGAAAAAGGCTCTTAAGTGCTTCGCGCCGCCTCGTTTCCTCCGCTTGCTTGTGCGTATTTGATTTTGAGAGCTAATCGAGGGTTTTGCCGCCCAAAGTATTATTACATATCATATATATTTTATTGGTTTCTATTGATTAAACCCTCTTGAACGATTTGGTGTTCCACCATCGTTCTAAAGTCATCGAAGGCGTTCACTTCACGTGATCGTTTTCATTCCTTGAGGCTTCTTTAATCGAGAGATTTGATTAAGGAGGAGATTTGTAGATTTTTGTCTACTTAATACATTTCACCAATTTCCAAAAAAGTTAATACCATCAAAAACCACAAAAAATTGAAAAATTAAAAACACCAAAAAGAATCTTCTTTGCTCGTCTCCTCGTTGTACGTGACGTTTATGCTAACTCGTAATCAAGCAAAACGTGCACGTAGACGAAAGAACAAAACTCCCACTCCAACTCATTCTAGTGAGGAGTCTCCTATTGACGAACCCATTGTACGAGAAGCACCAACCATGGCGAATCGAACTATGATGGAGTTACTTCAAGCACCGACCGAGGGTTATGGAGAAGCTATTGTGATTCCCGCTATCCTTGCGGAGAATTTTGAGGTGAAAACGGGTTTGTTGTCGATGATCCAAAACAACAAATTCCGTGGTGATGAGAAGGACAATCCGCACAACCATATCCGCCAATTTAATCGTCTTACCGCCACGTGCAAATTTAAGGATGTCTCGAATGACTCGATTAAGATGATGCTTTTTCCGTATTCCTTAGCGGGGCCCGCTAAAATTTGGTTAGAGAAAGAGCCACCCAATTCTATATTGACGTGGAAGGATCTCGTTTCAAAATTTGTGAACCAATTTTTTCTGCCCTCTAAGACTACGCATTTGAAAAATGAGATTTCTAAATTTTCACAAGAATCAAATGAAAGTTTTTCAACGGCTTGGAATAGGTTTAAGGAGATGTTACATGAATGTCCTCATCATGGTTTTTCCGACTTACATCAAATCGACACGTTTTACAATGGACTTAACGATCATGAAAGAGATTATCTAAATGCCGCCGCGGGTGGTAATTTTTTGTGTAAAACGGTTGAAGAAGCTTTGGTCATAATTGAGAATAGGTTTAAGGTTTATAGCCCTCGTAACACACCGAGTGTTGCCAAAATGGGCTCATCATCGTCTCGTAGTATCAATGCCTTACAAGATGAAGCTAATGAGGAAAATCGGTTTTTCGATAGGTTTTCGACCCTTATGTCCCATTGGAAAGCTCAAGAAGCTTCGAATTCCGCTTCGGTTAAAGCGGTTTCTAAGAGTTGTTTGTCGTGTGGTGGAGCTCATGATCTTTCCGAGTGCATTACCGCGGATGGTAACACTTTGAGTGCTTATGTAGCCACGGGAACTTATAACCAAATCGGTCAAGGTTCCCGCCAAAATCAAGCTCCACCAAATCAAAATGCTAATAACTATCGAAACAACAACCAAGGTGGTAATTATCAAGGAAATCAAAGGAATTACAACAAGGGTAATTATCAAAGTGGTAATGGGCAAATTTCTAATCAAAACCAAAACCGTGATTTTCAAACTTCTACTCAAGGTTTTCAAAATGATCACACCAAAAATCTTCAAGGAGAGTTTTTGAATTATGCTAAGGCTAATGATGCTAAGTTTGACAATATGCAACGTGAAATGGTTAGCTTAAGATCCGAGTTGAAAGACGAGCTTAAAAACGAACTTGCTAATGAACTTAAAACTAATGCTAATAAAATGGAAGGAAATGTCACACATCTCCAACAAAATCAACAAAAAATGGAGCAAGGACAACATGAGATTAAGCAAGAGTTGTTAAAAGCGGATGCTAGGCAATCTAAGTTTGAAGATCGAATGGGGAAAATGTTTGAAGCTATCATGTGTAAACCTTCTTCTTCGGGTGGTCTTCCTAGTGATACCATCGTGAACCCGAAAGGAGAATTGAAGGTTATTACTACTCGTAGTGGTAAAACTTTCAAAGAACCCATTTCTCGTCCAAGTACTTCTATGGAGAAGGAAAAAGAGAAAGAACCCGAGGTGGTGGTAGAAAAGTAGCAAATTACAAGCCCACAAAGTACCGCTCAAACCACACCTACGGTTGAACCCACACCAATCATGGAACCCGAGATTCCAAGGCCGATGCCTATGCCTATGCCCCAACCCACACCACCCTTACCATACCCTTCAAGACGAGACAAGGAAAAGGCACAAGAACGAAATAATTATCAATTTGAACTTTTTATGAAAATGTTTCGTGACTTGCATTTCAATATAAGTTTTGCCGACGCCTTAGTCATGATGCCTCGATTTGCCGCGAACTTCAAAAGTATGTTGAATAACAAAGAGAAATTGCAAAAATCGTCTAGTTGTTCTTCGGTTTTTCTAAGCCGCATACCTCAAAAAGTCGGTGATCCTGGAAAGTTTTTAATCCCATGTGCTATACAAGATATGGAAGAATGCTACGCCTTGGCCGATCTTGGTGCTAGTATTAATTTGATGCCTCTTGAGATTTTTAAATCGCTCAATCTTCCCAATCTCACTCCTTCAAGAATGTCAATCGAGATGGCCGATCATTCTACGATTCTAGCTTGTGGAGTTGCCGAGGACGTCTTCGTGAAAGTTGGAAAGTTCTACTATCCTGTAGACTTTATTGTTGTTGACATTCCCATCGATCCTAAAGTTCCGTTAACTTTAGTTCGATCTTTTTTGGATACCTCGAGAGCACTTATCGATGTGCATGCAAGAAAAATCACTCTTCGTTTCAATGAAGAAGAACTCGTCATTAATGCAACCCAAAACTCCACTCTTTCTCATGTGTATTCTATCACATCTTTGTACAATGTCAATCCCATCAAAAACATTTGCAAAAGGATTTCAAATAGAGTTTTAGGAGTTGTTGATAAAAATGAAGTTCCGTCCCCTCCGCCGGTGGAGGTTAAGAGTGTTAAGCCTTCAGTTCCAATCTCGAATGATTCTTCGGATGATGAATACGTTGATCCCGATGGGGGAGTTTTCTTTGTTGACAAAAGATTTGAAAACTTACCACCACCTTTACCAAAACGGTTTCAAAATGTGAGAATTTTTAGTGTGACTAACATTGCTTTAGATACACCAAATATTTTTGACATAATTAAATCGGGTTTTCACAAGGAGAGTGTAAAAGATGAAAAAGGAAAAGACTTTAAATTGAATTTAAAAGATTTTTCTACAACTCTAACTCCGTCATCACCACGTGTTTTGAGTGCTACAAGCTCGTCTTCTCCTTTTGACGATGCTTTGTGTGGACTTAGTGTGGGGGAAATCCCTTATGTTCCCTCCCCTTTCTCCACCGAGGATGAGATATTTGATCCTGGAATTGCTTATATAGGGAAATCTCGGTCTTCCACCGATGCAATAAATGGAAAATCTTTTCATTTGATTGGTGCGAGTCTACCTCGAGTAGCTCAATGTTTTCATGACTTACCCATTGTCCCACCCTTCTATTTCTTCTCTCCTATTTTCTTGAAACCCTTTGGGTTTTTGTTGACTCATGATGAAGTGGCGTTGATTTGTTTTTCCAATGAAAACGAGAACGCCATCTTCGACCCCGGTATTTTGCACCATCAAAGGACTTAGTCCTTAATACCGGTTGTTTTTGGGCCTTGTTTATCATGTAAGCCCCACCAAAAATTGACCATACCAAGATAATCCCTAAATGATCATATTTATGGGGATTCGAGTCGAGCTTTTGACTCGGTTATCAAAAACAAGGTGCCTCATGGGGGAGACCCATGCTTATCCATGTACATATTATTGCTTTCTAATTAGTTTAATGTGAGGGGATTTGTGCCCTTACAACCTTTGTTCCATGGTTGTTTGTGCATTGTGGTTTTTAGATCATGATCTTCACGATTGGAGCCTCTCGTGTTCGTTTTATGGGAGCAATCGATCGTTTGCTTTGAAGACTTTCTCAATATCCTAATGATATATCCTTTTATGTTCTAACCTTAGGTTTTTAGCACACTTCATAAACGGCTATTAATTTATTTGGTTACACCCTTTCCATGCTAGATTAGGCATTCGACTACGTCTCTAGTATGGGGGTGTTTGCACCCCTAGACTCGAAACATTGAGGACAATGTTTAACTTTAGTATGGGGGGTGAATAGATACTTGCCTTGCCAAACCTTCACGCTTTCCAAAGTTTATCTTTTTGTTTATCGTTTTTGTTGCAAAATAAGGCTAAAAATGGCCAAATTTTAAAATTTTTCTCATATTTTATAAGTGTTTGAAGACACGAATGTAGATTTTCCGATGGCGAGAATAAGAGTAATTTTTGACTCGACCGTGCGTGTTGAGCACTTAGCTTTGATTCTTTAACTACACATTAGGCTAAGTCTCTTAAATGAGGACGAGAAATGATAGAGTTAATTATAAGTTACTATGCTAAACGTAGAGTACTCGTATTCTTTCAAAAACTCATGTGTTATCGTTGTTTGCTTATTCTACCTTCGCATGTAAATATTTTTTGCTTAATAAATATTGACTTAGCGGTTTAGTTAGGATTGTGGGGTTTCTAGTCTTTTCTAGTAGCTTCCGTGTAATTAAATTGGGAAGACATTAAGTTATCGCCAGCGTCACGGTTTTGAAGTATTGGCACCCCAATAATCAAAAGCTTCACCCAATAATAAGATTTCAAGTGCTCACCTAAATCAAGCAAACAATTTGAAGCCCCACAAGGCCGAAAAATCTATGCAAAATTGAAAGTGAATCAAGCCTTAATCTTCGAAGCTTTAAAGATCCAAAATTCGCCTTAGCGTGAGGATATACGTCTTTGGCTAATAAAACCACCGATGAGGCGGATAATAAAAGGCAAGGCAAGACCGAAGTCATAATAAAAGCTTCATGGCGAAGTTGAATAAAAGATGGAGGTAAACCAAAGATAATAAGGCCCTTCCGTTAGGGGGCGTATAAAAGTCTTGGTAATAAGTCTCATGTTCAAAACCGTTATAAAACCGTGTTTATCGATTCTTCTTGTCAACTTAATTTTTTAACATCGTTGTCTATTAGGAGGGGTTATTGATTTGATGGTCTTAGTTACACCGTTAGGACTCTATTTTTAGACCTAAATCTCTATTATCGCATAAGTCAAACAATGTATCCTCGTGATCATTAAGACAAAATAAAATATAAGAGATACAACTTAGGAATAATGGGAGGATAAGTACGTGATTAGGGCATATGAGTAGTGTTAGCATTACTAACTTATAATGACAATGATCTCGTTGCACGCTTGGCATGGAATTAAGGTGAAAATCGAGGACGACGAAATTATTTCTAACGAAGCATTCACGTGTTCTTATTCTATGAACCTAAACGTCCCATTTTGCGATGAAAATCATACATTATGTCTAAAACACAATTAGTAGTAATAGTAGTAGCGTAGCTAGTTTATCATTCCAATAAAGTGAATAAAATTAAATTTTGGAGGTGCTACGATACTTTATTCTAGCATTGCGTGAGGGCACCGCAATGGTTTAGTATGGGGGAGTGATGAGACTGCTTTTATACATAGTCTCATCGTCCAAATCGGGCTTAAAATGCATAAAATATCATAAAAACTACCAAATATATGCTCGTGTTTGTTACTTGTGTATTTTTAGGTACGGATATTGACGAAATGACAAAAGATCACAAGAATCATTCAAAAACGAACACGGGAAACGAAGCCGCACAATGAACCGGACCCAAATCTAGAATTTCCAAAATGGACCTTGAAGAATTGAAGATTGGCAACTTTAGTCCCTCATTTTTGAAGACTTGGCAATTTATACCCTTGCAAAACTCATAAAATGCATTGAGGTCCCTAAATTATCAAGATTGTACAAGAACAGCCCTTGAAGAATGAAGAAAGTACATTTGAAGCCCTTGGAAAAAGTTTGTAACAAGTTGTGCCATATTTGACAACTTATGCAAAGTTAATATAAAGGGAAAAGCAAAGTTTGGGCTGTGAAACTTTAAAAGACGAAAGAAAGAAAGATAGGGGGCCAAATTGGGGAGACATATGAACTTACTCCAGCCTACCACCACCTTACATGTCACCATCCTCCACCCAACAGCCAATCACCATGCACCCCTCATCCACCTCACCATTCCACCATCCTAAACTAATTAATCTTTTCAAACGGATTAATTAAATATTAAACCTGGCGCCTTTTCTCCTTAAACACCCACTATTCACACCATTATCATCCTATGAACCCTAAACGTCCCCAGATTTAATCACCTCAAAACAAAGGGCTTTCACCCCTAATACTCCAGATTAACAATTAACCTAATCCTAAACCCAACCCCATCCTCATTCTTGTCCTCACCTACACCCATGTGGCTCTCCATTGGTCCCCTGCTCAAGTCCTTTTCACCCAAAACCCCAAAAGGGGACAGGATCAACGTCCCAAAATTGATACTTGTCCTCCACACCCAAAGGAACGCCCAAGATCATAACAAGACAGCTGTTTGTTCACAGGCATCACATGAGGGCCTTTTGACCAAGATTCCAAGTTCAAACACAAAGGGCAAATCAGGAATTTAGTCTTCTAGGGTTTTCACATTTGTATTTCATTCTAGATAGTTCTATTAAGTACTATATAAGCTTTGTCGCCTGTGACATTTAGCTTTGTTCCAGTTTTTCTTGCTCAACATTTGTAATTCCTTTTTCTAATATAAAAGTTGGTATTTTTAAAGTTAAAGTAATTCCTTTTTATGTTTTAAAAGTTTGGTGTGTGTTGGCAAGAGTTCTGAGTTCCATATTACATTTGACAAACACTTAGTGTTTGTTTCAGTTTTCAAAAAGGTTTGAGAACTTGTTTGAAAATTTTCAGAAATCCAAGGACCCTTTGAAGTGAAAGTGGAATTGGATACTTGGATTTCTGATATTGTTCTTGGTTGGTTTAAGTCTTTATGAAAGCAAAACATTTGAGAAGTTACTTGAAAAAGATTTAAAAGAAAGAAAAAAAAATCAGATTCTTGTATATTGTATTGTGCTTGTGTTGATTTTATCAGGTTTGATTGGGAGCTTGATTTGTCCAAGGGTCAGCTCAGGTCCGGACCTGATTGGAGGTGGCTAAGCTGCCACTAAGGGACCTGGATGTAGGTCCCTTAAGGTAAAAGCCTTGTTCCCTTTTCATTTTTCAGTCATTGGTGATTTTTGCATGATTTTTGTGCAAGTTGTTAGTTTGTTGATGTTATATGGTTGATTATGTTCATTCTAGGTTATTATGCAAGTTTAGAATGATTAGGATCATTTTGGTTTGATTTTGGTTGATTTTGGTTTGAAAAAGTACTTTCTGAAATATTAAAGGGGTGTTTGGATCTGCTTATTAGCTGAGAATTTTGAAAGATTTTGAGTTAAAAACCAGTTTAGAATCACTCAACATGGTATCAATAGGTTTTAGGCTAGTTTGGTTTTCAGTTTGGGTAGGTTTTAAACCATATGCATGCTTAAAATATGGAAAAGTGGTAAAAAATCAGAAACTGCCATTTGTGTCTAATTTTGTGTGAATTTGTGCCATAAAGTTTGAAATCTGCTAGATATTAGGTCATTTTAGGGTTGTGCATTGCTTATATGCCTTGTAGTTGGATTGTATGCAAGATTTGAGCCTTTGAAATTCGGATTTGTGCATGTAAATTTGTTGCTGTTCATCAGACTTGTGTAGCCTTTATCAGAAACTTGTTAAGTGCATTTTGTGTGATTTTTGGCTAAGAGCTTGCTTGTTTTTGTGCTATATTGACTCCCTACACTCCAACTGAGTGTAGGGGTGCCCATTTGTCAATCTAAAACCAACACAAATCCAAAATCAAGTCCTCTTGATCCATTCTTCACAAGTGAAGAATACCTTTCTTCTTTGTGTTCTTCAAAAGCTTATCTGAGCACGTTTTTGGTTCCAGTTTGTTTAATTATTGCCTTTTGGTTATAAGATTTGTGTTTTTAAGTAAGTTAAGTTACTGTTCTTTAGTTTTAAAGTAAAAAAAAAAAGTTTAGTCCAAAAAGGACTGGCCAAGACTCGAACCTGCGCCATCCTTCTCACCACACACACTCACTACCATTGCGCCCTTGGGTCTTTTACTGACCAAGGGTGTTTTCATAAGTTATTTAACACGTTTGTATTTGGGCTTTTCCATTTTAAGCCGTAGCTAAATAAGCTCTTGTGGGCTTATTGGCTTAGCTTTTTAGACAAGTAGCATTTTTCCTAGGTTAATTATATAGTTTAGGATTTTCTACGCTAAGTTTGCATTTTTCCCTTTCTTTATTTATTTTTTATTAATTTTTAATTACCCGTATTTAGTTAATTAGTTTAAAAATAGTAAAAATAGGTTTAAAATTTTATAAAAATAGTTTTTAGGTTTTTATTTACATTCTTGAGGTTTACAGCCCAAAAAGTTTTCAAAAAGTCTAATTTTTAATTTTATTTGATTTTAGGGTTTTTTACCAACTTTAAAATTTAATATAAAATTATTAAAAAAGTTTTAGGAACTTTTAATTTTATTTTTGTCTTAGTTACATTATTTTAGATTTTTGGTAATTTTTTAGATTTATTTTATAAACTTTTAATTTTTTTTGATTATTTTATTATTATTTTATTATTAAAAATTGAAAGTTTTTTTTTCTACTTTTTTCATTTTTCCTAGATTGTAAACACTAAATTAAGAATTTTGTAACTTTCCAAATATTTTTAGGGCTTTTTAATTATTTTCTAGAATTAATTTAAGTTTTAATTGATTTTAATAGTTTTAAGTGTTTAAAAATAGTTTTATTTGGTTTTAAAATTTTAAAAAATAATTTTTAGCTTAATTAGGTCATTTTTGAGGTTTACAAACTTTAAGATCTTGTTTAGGGCTTTTTAATAATTAATTGTGATTTTTAGGGCTTTAATTAGCATTAAAAAGTCATTATCTAATTAATTAAAAGGTTTTAGCAAGTTTGGATTTTATGTAAACTCTTAGAATATTATTGTGGATTTTTAGTAATTTTTAGGAATTTTTAGGATAAAATTTTAATTTTTGCACTATTTACGGTTTTACGTGATCGCCTTTTTCGACTTAGTTTAATCCGTTTTCGTAACCGTCTTTTCTTTCTTATTTCTATTTTCTTTTCTTCTCAATATAATCACAAACATAAATCAATTCTTAACACAACGCACTTGCCTCCTTGGGAAACGAACTTGAACTTATTTGGTCATTAGTGCTCGGTTTTCCTAAACCGACACTCGATACTTGCCCTATTTTACCTCCTTTTCCTAAAGGTGTGTAAAAACTCTACAATCAGATCTATTTATCCTCATACCTTGTTAGGGTCTTTTCGGATAGACTTCTCCATGACTTTTGGGGAGTTATTGCTTTTCGTCGTGTGTCTCGATCCTTCATATTGATTTTCGATAAATGATTCTTCACATCACTTTTGGATCTTTAGCAACAAAATGTAGCCCTCATGCCTTGTTAGGGCCTTTTCGGACTCGCCAATCTTTGCATCCCGCTTCAATAAGTTATGCCTTGGCTATGAACTCTAATCCGTACCGAGCAACTTTTAAACGATCTGGGGCTAGAAGCTAAGTAACCTTTTAAATCGTACAACCTTATTTAGTGCAGATAAATTTATTAACAAGCGAAGGGAGAATAGGCTTATAATTAACTCACATAAATTCACGAAAGAATACCAAACTTATAATTGACTCTATCATCTCTCGTTCTCCACAGTTTAAAATCTCAAGGAATGAGACTCGTGGATGCTTAGACTATTAAATCAAAGTTTTGGGTTTTCGAGTCGCCTATAGGATCTTACAAATTCTTAGACTTTTTCAAGTTTAGAATTCGCATTTTAAAGTTCCCTTGATAAACGACTCTCTAGGATCAATTATAGGAACTTGCGAAAAGTTCTTGTTCTTAACCCGTGAGAGTTAAGACTTTCGCGTTTTATAGCTCCCTATATAAAAGCCTAGCAAAACTTGACTTAAACACGTTAAGGATACTAGCTAGAGTAAACTTAGATAAGTAAACTCGGGTTGAGTCAAAATGTTCACGACTAAGAAAAATTTAAACACACTTTATTGAAGAACTATTCTAGCAATGGAAAGAAAATAATAATAACAAAGGCAAATACAACTCTACAACTAGGCCAAAATAGATTAAAAATTTTGAAAATGTCGAAAAATCAAATTTTCCGGTTAAAATGAGGGCAAATTCATGGAAAAGACCACTTACTTCGATAGAAGTCCTCCTACGCTTGAGATAAACATTGTCCTCAATGTTTAAGCATGTGGGAGTAAACTCCCCTACACTTAGGACATTGTGCACTTTGTTTAAATCTTGCTAAGGAAAGGACAACTAAAGAGATTCCTATTTTAATATTGAGAAATATAAAATAGTGAATCGAAAAGAGTTTAGGATAGAACCGGGAAGAAGGGAACACGGAATCACGGTTCGTCAAAAGTCATCAAGGTGGATCTTTGAAGCTTTAATCCCTGCACAGCACAAGAAACAAGACAACAAACACAAACGGGGCTCCCCCTACACTTATTATGAAAGCAGTAAAGGATAGATCACGGGTTGCCTCCCGAGAAGCGCTTGTTTTTGTTCACCGAGTCACGAGCCTGACTCGACCCAATTTAGTTCATGGGGAACGTGGTGAGGGATGGAATCATCTCGTGAGAGATGTCCTCACCAAAGTATAGCTTCAAACGCTGGCCATTCACCTTGAAATTGGGCCCATTTGGCTGAGAAAGCTCAATGGTCCCATAAGGAAAGACCTTGGCGACGGTGAATGGACCAGACCAGCGGCTCTTCAACTTGCCAGAGAAGATCTTCAACCGAGAGTTAAAGAGTAAGACTTGATCACCAACGTGGAACTCTCGGTTCTTGATTTTTGCATCATGAATGATCTTCGTCTTCTCCTTGTAGATCAGCGAGTTCTCATAAGCTTCATTCCTCAGTTCGTTGAGCTCGTTGAGTTGAATCTTGCGATGATCACCGGCTTTGTTGATGTCGAAGTTAGCCCACTTCAAGGCCCAGTGCGCCTTATGTTCCAGCTGGATGGGAAGGTGGCATGCTTTCCCGTACACAAGACGATAAGGTGTACAACCGATCGGGGTCTTGTAAGTAGTACGGAAAGCCCACAGAGCATCATCTAACTTATCGGCCCACGCGGCGCGATGCTCTCCCACAGTACGCTCCAAAATTCGCTTAAATCCACGGTTGGATATCTCGGCTTGCCCATTGGTTTGGGGATGATAGGCGGTGGAAAGACTATGATTGACACCATACTTAGCCATGACTCTTGCAAATTGGTCGTTGCAAAAATGAGTCCCGCGCTCACTGATGATAGCACGAGGAACGCCAAATCGAGCGAAAAGCTGCTTCAAAAAGTTCACAACCACCCTCGCATCGTTTGTAGGGAGAGCCTTGGCTTCAACCCATTTAGAAACGTAGTCAACAGCGACGAGGATGTACTTGTTCCCTTTGGAAGATGGAAATGGCCCCATAAAGTCGATGCCCCATACGTCAAAGATTTCACATTCTTGTATGAAATTTTGAGGCATCTCATCCTTATGTGTGATCTTGCCTTGACGTTGGCAAGCATCACAATGCTTAACCATTTCGTGAGCATCACGATAAATGGTGGGCCAATAGAATCCAGAATCAAACACTTTCTTAGCGGTGTAGTTGGGACCGAAGTGACCACCGGTGGATCCTTTGTGGCAAGCTTGGAGAATGTTAAAAGCTGTCGATCCGTCAACACATCGACGAATGATCAGATCAACACATTGTTTAAATAGAAAAGGGTCGTCCCAAAAGTAAGTCTTAACATCATTCAAGAACTTCTTCTTTTATTGGGATGTTAACCCTTTGATGAGAATACCACCCGCTAAGTAGTTTGCAATGTCCGCAAACCACGGGGTGTCATCAAGATTGAGATTTATAGACATTAAGGTCTCCAGGGGGAAAGAGTCATTGATCTCTTTGTTCGGATGATCCCCTTGATATGGATCCTCAAGTCTGCTTAGATGATCCGCGGCCAGGTTTTCGGCTCCCTTCTTGTCACGAATTTCAATGTTGAATTCTTGAAGGAGTAAAACCCAGCGAAGAAGTCTTGGCTTAGAATCATGCTTTGTCATCAAGTACTTCAACGCGGAATGGTCCGTGTATACGATGGTGGGGGATAAAACAAGATAGGGGCGAAATTTCTCAAAAGCATAGACAACAGCTAAAAGCTCTTTTTCGGTTGTCGTATAATGCAATTGAGCCCCCATCATTGTTTTGCTAGCATAGTGGATTGGTTGGAAGTGTTTATTCACTCGTTGGCCCAAAACCGCACCAATAGCAAAGTCGCTAGCATCGCACATCAATTCAAAAGGCAGCTCCCAATTAGGGGTAACCAAGACCGGTGCCTTAGTTAGCTTATCCTTAAGAAGATTGAAGGCTTCGAGACACTCTTTAGAAAAGATAAAAGGAGTATCTTTTTCCAAGAGGTGGGTCATCGGGCGAGCGATTTTAGAGAAATCCTAAATGAATCGACGATAGAAGCCCGCATGACCCAGAAAACTTCTCACACCCTTCACGGTTGAAGGTGGAGGTAATTTGGCTATGACATCAACTTTAGCACGGTCGACTTCGAGACCGGCTTTAGAGATTTTGTGTCCTAGCACAATGCCTTCTTTTACCATAAAATGGCATTTTTCCCAATTCAGAACAAGGCGAGTGTCTTCGCATCGCTTAAGCATACGTTCCAAATTGGCAAGGCAAGAAGAGAAGGAATCCCCAAAGACCGAGAAATCATCCATGAAGACTTCCATGGTTTGCTCAACCATGTCATGGAAGATAGCCAACATGCACCTTTGGAAAGTCCCGGGGGCATTGCATAAGCCAAAAGGCATTCGTTTGTAAGCAAATGTGCCATAGGGACAAGTGAATGTTGTCTTCTCTTGATCTTGGGGATCGATGGGTATTTGGAAATAACCCGAGAAACCATCAAGAAAGCAGTAATATTCATTACCCGCTAAACGTTCAAGCATTTGGTCCATAAAAGGTAGAGGGAAATGATCCTTTCTCGTGGCATCATTGAGTTTGCGGTAGTCTATACAAACTCTCCACCCAGTAACGAGACGGGTAGGAATCAACTCGTTGTTTGCATTGGGCACAACGGTGATTCCGCCTTTCTTAGGCACACAATGGACTAGACTAACCCATGGTGAATCCGAAATAGGGTAAATCATACCCGCATCAAGAAGTTTGATAACCTCTTTTTTTATGACTTCATGGATTTTAGGATTCACCCTTCGTTGGCTTTGAATTGTGGGCTTAAAGTCGTCCTCCATGAGAATTTTATGTGTGCAGAAGTGAGGATCAATTCCACGGATGTCGGAGATTTTCCAAGCGATAGCTCGTTTATGCTTCTTCAACACGGCGACAAGTCGGGCTTTTTCGTCTTCTTTCAGGTCCTTTGTGATGATGACCGGTAACTTCTCGTTGTCTTCCAGGAAAACGTACTCAAGATGAGGAGGTAGGTCCTTAAGCTCGAGAGTGGGAGGATCCTCAATAGATGGTGAAACTAACGATGGATCATCATTAGTCACCTCTTTAGGAGAAGGAGGAGAAAACGGGTCCTCATTGAGAAGTCTCTCAATAGTACGAATGTCTTCATCCCAATTGGTGGACAAATTATCATACTTAATATCAAGAGGACCCAAGCTAGCTTCGAAATCATCCAAGTCACTTTCTCCAAAAGGAGTCAATGCCGGAGCAATTGAGGCAACGGTCTCAACATTGGGTAGAGAAGAAAGAGTACATTTGCAAGCATCATGAAAATGTTCTTCACAAGCCTCATCGAGAACATCAATAGCATTAACACTCTCATATGAATAAGGTTGCTTAGAAATCTTACCCATGTTGAAGACAATTTTATCGTCACCAACTCTCATGATTATTTCGCCCGCGGCTACATCAATGAGAGTGCGACCGGTCCTCAGGAATGGACGTCCAACGATTAATGGAACACGAGGATCCATCTCGTAGTCAACGACAACAAAATCCGCCGGGAAGGTGAATTTGTCGACGCCAACAAAGACATCTTCGGCTATCCCCACTGGATAAGCAACCGTACGGTTGGCTAATTCCAAAGTCATTTTGGTGGGGACTAGCTCGGGGAGAGATAATTGCTTCCAAACACTTAAAGGCATTAAGTTTATACTGGCACCTAGATCAGCTAGGGCCATGCAATTCTCTACTCCCGGGAAGTTGCAAGGAATCAAGAAGCGACCCGGATCACCAAGTTTGGTGGGTAATTTCCTTAAGAGCACTGCGGAGCAGTTCTCATTAAGTTGGGTCTGAGCAATGTCAAGAAGCTTTTCCTTATCACTTAGAAGGTCTTTAAACATCTTAGCGTATTTAGGCATGTGAGCGAGAGCCTCGGCAAAGGAGATGTTAAAATTCAATTGTTTAAACATTTTTAGAAAGTTTGAAACCTGAATATCATCCTTGCTCTTTTGCTTCTCTTTCCTCAACCTTAAAGGATAAGGTATATTGGATGAAGAAGAAGGCTTTAGGGGAGTAGGATCACTCACAACCACGGGTGGTGGGGAAATGGGGATAGATGGTGAAGGAGGTGAGGAAAGTTGCTCTTTTTCCTTGTTCACAATCACGGGTGGAGGTGTAGGAAGCTCGGGTTCCATATAACCTTTTCCACTACGAGTGGTGATTGCTTTCATCTCCCCTCTTGGATTCGCAACGGTGTTACTCGGAAGAGTACCCGAAGAAGAGGTTTGATTACCTTGGATGAGCGAACCAATCATATCACGAAGGTTAACCGCTTGAGTATTGAAAGAGTCTCTCATGTTTGCATGAATTTCATTGCTGTGTTTTGCCATGTCATTCCTTAGCTCGGCTCGAATATCGTTCCCTTGTTTCGTCATTTCGCCCTTCAAGTTGCGGACTTGACTCTGAAGATTCGTCACCATCTCCCGATTAGTCTTCATGAATGTCTCGACGTCTAGACTCACTGCTATCGGTTGATTGAGAGGTGGAGCTTGGTAAGCTTGAGAATTTCCTTGAGGTGGGTATGGGTTTCGTTGGGATTGATATTGATTGTTAGCACGAGGTTTGGATTGGTTGTTTTGGTTATAGCTTTGTTGTTGGTTTTGGTTTGCAGGAGGGAAACCAGGTGGAGCAAGATAATTGTTTGAACGATAACTGAGCAAGCTACGGTCTCCTTGAGGGCGAGCTTGATAGCCTCCCGTGGGATAAGTACCGTAAGCTGCGTTAACGTTTTCAGAAAAATAGCCTTGGGTAGAAGGACAATCATTGTAAGAATGAGGACCACCACATGTGTCACAAGAAATAGCAACAACTTTAGCTTGTTGAAAGTGGTTTGTGGCCATGGACATGAAATCCTTGTGCATACTCGCGATTTGTCGGGTAAGTTCGGATATCTCGGGATTGGAAGTAGTAGAAGAAACATTGACTCTCTGATTAGATCTTGAGGATGCGGATGAATCCCAATTCTTGTGGTGAGTAGTCATGTTTTCAATCAACTCTCGACACTCCTCCGGTCTCCTTTTCATAAAGGTACCACCGGCGGCGGCATTGATCGTGTCACGATCACGAAAAGTGAGACCATTGTAGAAGGTGTCAATGAGAGTGACGGGGAGCATATTGTGATTTGGACAGCGGTCGATCAAATCATTGTATCGTTCCCAAGCATCAAAAAGCGATTCATCATTGTCTTGCATGAATCCACTGATTTGGTTACGAAGGCTAGTGACCATGGATGGGGGAAAGTAGCACGACAAAAAGTGTTGAGTCATGTCATTCTACGTATGAATAGAATTCTTAGGAAGACGGTCAAACCATTTTTCGACATGATGAGAAAGCGAGTGGGGAAAAAGTTGGAGGTGAAGGTCATCCATAGAAACACCGGAGCACTTCATGCTTTCAGTAATGGTAATGAATTTGTCGAGGTGTTTGTTGGCATCATCATCCGGAATTCCATGAAATGGTTTAGTTTGCACTTGCTGGATCATGTGATGCTTCAATGAAAACTCCTGAGCCGTGACGTGCATTGGCGCAATCGGGCCTCCGCGTCCGTTCATGGTGGGTTGACACAATTCCTCCATTGTTCGTAAATCCGGTAGGTGGACATTTTTGTTGTTGTTGTTATTATTCAAATTGGGTAGGTTATTATTGTTGTTATTAACACCAGCCATATCTAGATCTTCACGAGTCTCGGGCTCAGAATAGTTCGAAGATCTAGTACGCATACACCTACAGAAGAAAAATATACACAGAGAATATCTATATAATCTTTTTGGTGCAAAACCTTTTGAAAAGAACTGCTTTTAATGATTTTTCAATGTTTTTGTATTTTTGAAGAGTTTTATATTTTTTAGGATTTTTGAAATTTTTAAAGCAAGGAAAATAACGTTCAAAGAACGGATCCCAAAATTCAATGCGTCTCTCACTAAAAACCGTTAATCGTAACGAAAAGAGCCGGTAGCGGCGCCATTTAACACTCGGCTTTTACCCCTCGTATCAAAATTCGTAGTCCCAAGTCTTTTCGAATTGAAAACCGGTCTTAAGTGCGACTCAATCGTCTTTTGGTGAACAAGAGAATGGTTTGGTTTTGTTTATCTATTTTAAACTAATAGCAAGAAATATAAATGTCGTTGAGTAAAGTGGAAGAATAAAGATTAATACTAAAATGATGAGTAAAAATAAATGTTTGCAAACTAAAAGACAATATTAAGAAAAATACCAGCACACTAAATAAAACTAACACTTAGAAAGTTTATAAAAACAATCAATAAACAAGCCCTAATCGGAATGTGTCCCCAAAAGGCTCAGATCGGAATGAATTCCGATCTAATGATCGGAATGTGGACACCTTGTCCAGTCGGAATATCCACAAAAATGAGGGCCAATCGGAATGTCTAGAAACTGCCAAATCGGAGCAATGGCAAAAAGGATGGATCGGAATATGACAACAAATACCTCTAATCGGAATATTGGGAAAAGTCCCAATCGGAATAACTGAAACAAGTACAATCGGAATATTAAACAGAAACTCCCAATCGGAATATTCAAGTAGGCTACCGTCGGAATGTGAAAGCCCTAATCCGATCACTACAATCGGAATAACAGGGGTGCAAATCGAAAAAGTAGAAACCCTTTTCCGATTGATCAATCGGAAAGAAGGGGTGGCTGCTCTGAATACGTGGATCGGAAAAGGGTTTATAACCTTTTCCGATTTTGGTGGAATTCGTAAAAAGCAAAGGTAATAAGCTATATAATAAGCTAATACCCCAAACTAAAACGAATCAAGGATTAAACGGATCAAATAAGCACTTATCTCAACTTATCCAACCTCAAAATAAGCAACTTTAAGATCAAACAATAAAAACTTGAACTTTTAAAGAAAACTTTTTATAAGTGAAAAAGCTAATCATAAAAATAAGCCAATAAGCACAAGAGTCTTAAAGCTTAATCAAATGAAAACTTAGGTAATGATCAAAAGATTAACTTTTTAAGCACAAAATTACTTAGAACAACACGGATCATATGAAATTTGCACCAAAATCAATATAAAATCAAAGAAAGGTAGAATGAGATTAAGGATTAAAAGCTTAAAATAGAACTTGGTTAATTAAATAAGCAATAGAAAATGTTTAATCTTGAAAGATTAAATGAAAAGATGAAACTTAGTGAGAGAAAGTTTAAGACTTTCTCTCTCTAAAATTAGAGAGAAAAGTGAAAATGAAAAACTAAAATTAAAGACTAACTAGCTAACCACCCTCCTAATGACTATTAGGAGGGTATTTATAGGGAAGGTGGAAGGAGTGCATGTGTTGCATCTTCTTTCTTGCTTTCTTCACGTCTTCTCGACTCGACTTTAATTCTTTGTCTTTTCTCGATGTCGTCTCGGGATTTGAACTTGTCTTTTAATTTTCTTCTTCTATTAGACTTAAGTTCTTCGACTTTGTTAAACTTCCGTCTTTAGACTTTTTCTTCGATAAATCTTCAGAATAGGCCTTGGACTTCCGTTCTTTTTGCACTCTTGATCTTTTGACTTCGTCTTTTCCCGTTTTCTTCGATAAAAGCCCGTGAAAGCCCGTGTTTTCTTCCTTTTTCATATTTTGGTCCTAAAACACAATAAAACACAAACCACGCATAATTCCGACTTTTACGAGATAAATCGCACGTTTTGGTCATGTTATTATTGGAAATAAGTGGTAAAAGGATAAGTGTTTTCACACTTATTATTCAAGGATTGGTCAAGTATATCAGTAAAAAGGAATTGTGGTTGTTCATTGTTCATCAGTAACTATAATAAGCTTGAAACAAGATCTAATCTTTAAACTAGTGCTTGAAACCAGTTTATTTATGTTTCATTAAGTTTATTTAAGTTGTTGTATAAGTTTGGTTCAATATGGTTGGCTTATTCTTGCTTAATCTGCTTATTTCTTCAAATCTGCTTATTTTCCATGTTTTTGCCATGTCTGAGAATTCTTTGAATTAACTGTACTAATTGTCTGGGTGTATTTGTGTGTTCTTGCTTGATTGTGACTCCTTACAACCCACTGGTTGTAAGGGTGCCTTGTTTGTCCATTGAATCTAACAAAAGTTCACTAAAAACAAAAAGTCAATTAAGTCAAACAGTGGGAATCCTTTCCCACTGCTACTAGCTACTGCTAGTGTTAATTTGCATTCAGCTTATTTATAAGCCATAAAAGCTTATTTTATTGTGCAACAACTTTGTTTTGGTAATCAATCTTCCTTATTTGACCCATTTGACTAATCTAGAGCATTTGAGCCTTTGACTTTTAGGTTTGACTAGAAAATGAATTGACTTTTCTTTTCAAAAGAACTTATTGCTTATTCCAGCTTATTCAGTGTGCTTATTTGAAATTTTTTTGATTATTAAGCTTAGTTAAGTGATTTAAAACATTTTGCAAAAAGAATTAGCTCTTGAATTAGCCTAGAACTCGAAAACGCCTATTTTGTCGCTTTGTGTAGAGAGCTTTTGTTTATTTCAGGATTATTTCTTGGGCTTATTCAATATTTATTTTTACAAACATCTTTATAAGGTCAAGAGAAGGATGTGTGTAAAATTTCAGCTTATGGCATTGGCTTATAGCTTAATTGGCCAAAAAGCACATTTAGAATAAGCTGTTTTTATTTAAGCTGTGATAAGCACTTATTCAGCTTTTGGACCCTTAGAGTTTTGTGTTTAAAATCAAATTTTAAGCTTAACTGGTGATTTTGGGCCATTTTGGTGAACATTTTTTCTTATTGGGCATTAATAAGCCCAATTAGTGGATTGTTTTACTGTTTGACCCATTTGGAGGCCCATTAGGGGTATTTTTGTAATTTCAAGTTCATTTTCTGTTTAATTAGGTTAAAATAAACTAGTTTGCAAGTTTTTAGATTTTTTTATAAATTTTGAGTTTTATTAATATTTTAATATTATTTTATTATTAGAAATTATTTTTAGGATTTTTGCAGCTTATTCATTTTTCTTAGGTTAAATACATTAAGTTAGGATTTTTAAAACTTTTAGATTAATTTTCTCATCATTTAATTAATTTTTACGATTATTTTAATATTTTAATAGTTTTTAATCATTTTTAAATAGTTTTAATTAATTTTAAATTTTCCAAAAATAGTTTTTAGTTTAGTTAAGTTATTTTAGAGGTTTACAATTTGAAAAATCTCATTTTGGGCTTTTTGTAAATTAAATTGATTTTTTGGGTTTTAATTAGCATTAAAAAATTATTATTTAATTAAATAAAAGGTTTGAGTGAATTTTGATTTTTTGTCAGGTTTTACATTTACGTCATTCGTCTTAGTTTAATTTTAATCGTAACCGTCATCCTTTTCTCTTTACTTTCTTCATAATATTAATCACAAACATTTAATCATCTCATCACACACACACCAAGCCTCCTTGAGATCGATCCCATACAAAGGGTCATAAGTGCTTACATTTTCCTAAACGTTCACTTAGTACTTACCCCTTTTACCTCGTTTTCCTAAACGAGTGTGAAATTACAACTATCATGTACTCAAAGACTTCATTACTCAGATTGAACTTTCCAAAAGTATGAAGGTGGTGACCATTAGATCAGACAATGGTGGTAAGTTCAAAAACAAGGAGCTGGACACTTTCTGCACAAACAAAGGCATAAGGAGGGAATACAGCATAGCCAGGACACCTCAACAAAATAGAGTTGCAGAAAGAAGAAACATGACACTTATTGAAGCTGCAAGGACCATGCTGTCTAATTCCAAGCTTCCAGTTATCTTTTGGGCTGAAGCTGTAGCCACTGCTTGTTATGTTCAAAACAGGGCCTTGGTGGTAAAGGCACACAACAAGACCCCTTATCAGCTGTTTAATGGCATACCCCCTTTGATTGACTTTTTCAGACCATTTGGATGCCATGTGATCATTCTGAACACTATTGAAAATTTAGGTAAAATCAATGAAAAAGGGGATGATGGGTATTTTATAGGTTACTCATTGAATATCAAAGGATATAGGGTCTTCAACAAGAAGACAAGCAAAGTGACAGAAAATCTCCAAGTAGATTTTCTTGAAGACAAGCCTGAAGATGTATAAACAGGTCCTGAGTGGTTCTTTGATATTGAAGTACTTTCTAAATCAATGAATTATGTGCCTGTTGCTTTGGAGAATACTAACATTTCAGGTACAAAAGAACCAACTGCTTTGGAGAAGCCGCCAATAAGGTACATGACTGTACCCTCAATGTTTCCCATTGATGATGCTGCTACAAAAATGGATGATGAAGATGACACCTCTCAAAGGAAGGTGCAGCCAATCACTTCTCCTGCTAAGTCAAATCCTGCAAGCAGTGGAATGGCTAAAAGTACTGGAATCCTGGATTCCCCTACTGGACCAAATGTTTCCCCTGCTGTTAAAGAACCAGTTGTAAATGATGTTAATGATGAAGAAAAAGAATCCCCACTCATTTCTACATCCTCACCAATTACTTTATCAAGCAGTAGACGAAGAATCATTAGGCATGGAGGTCCAAGTTCTTCAGAGCTGCATTCAGCTCACCAACATCCATCCCTCATCCATGTAGTATCATTTGCAAGCTCTTTTGAGGATTTCTTCCCAAATAAGATAGCACAATAGATCCTGATTTGGGAAATGAGCATACTAAAGGGATCATGAGCATGCAGCCTACCTATAGAATCAATACCCCCAATCTCAAATCATAGGTGATCTTCATACTCCCAGACAAACAAGGTATTCAGCAAAGGAACACAGCTTCATTGCCAATATCACTATGAAGTTCAATCATGACAATATGCAATGTTGTCTATTTACTGCCTTTTTGTCACAAGAAGATCCAAAGAAGATTTTTCAAGCTCTCAATGATCCAAGCTGGGTTGAAGCTATGAATGAAGTACTCTTGCAATTTGATATCCAAGAAGTATGGATTCTGGTAGATTGTCTAAAATGGGCAAGACCCATTGGGACAAAATGGGTGCTCAGGAACAAAAAGGATGAGAGGGGTATTATGGTCGGAAACAAAGCCAGACTAGTAGCACAGAGATATATGAAATTGGGATTTTGCTAGTTGAAGGTGTCTGATCGAATTGATTTCCGCTTCAAAGTGCGACTCAGTCGTTTTTGGGGAATAAAAGAAAATTTTTGTTATCTATTTCTATTTGAAAAGTAAAAGCGAAAAATAAGCTAAAAAACAATTAACTAAAAAGAACGAAACAATATAAATAATAAAACGTAAATTAAAGCGAAACAATTAATAAAAATAAAACTAAACGAAGAAATAAACTATGGACTCGAAAATAAAGTTTACTAAATGAAAAAGGAGAGAATAAAACTAAAATGGTACTTCAAAGCTAAACGAGGAAAAACCTAAAGCGGGTATTAAAAAAAAGATAAAACTTGGACTTTACGTAAAAATATTAATTTTAAAATTGGAAGAAAAATTCAACTAAAAATACGTAATTTTCAAAAATAAAATCGGAACAACTTTCAGATAAAACTAGACAATTACGAAACAATACTAATAAATAAGCAAGCAGGCAGGCTAGCTGCTCATTTGTGCGGGAAGAAATAGAAAGCATGCAAGTAGGCATGACATTCTATCGGAATGTTATGTTGTAAATAACAAGTGTCGCAATGTTAAAGTTGATCCATCAGAATGTTTATTTCATTTGTATCGGAATGTTGTGATAAAAAGCTATCGGAATGTTTTTTTATTTTATTTTTATTTTTTTATTTTTTTAAACTATCGGAATGTAAACTAAAGAAATGTATCGGAATACTAATATTAAAAAAACTGTCGGAATGTTTTAAAAAAGAACTATCGTAATGTGAAACAAAAAACTGTCGGAATGTCTAAAAATAAAAGCTGTCGGAATAACTAAAGTGCCAAAATCTATCCGAATGTGGCTGTGAAAATTTGGGCAGCACTTCGTTGCAATGAAACTTAAACTCCGTCGGAATATGCGATCGCAATGAGCGATCGCAATCCCGATCGGAATAAGGGGGAAGTTACTCTAGATCGCAAAGTAGAACCACAATTGGTTATTGCGATACAAATAAGCAATCCATCGGAATGTGTATTACCCTCAATATTGCGATGAACACCAACAAATCCGAAAATGGAGATAAGCAAAAATCTCAATAAGCACTTTCAATAAGCTCACTTAACCAAATCTAAAACAACTCACTAAGCATAAATTTGACAACTTTTGAAATATGAAATTCATAAACTTTATAAAAGGAACTTTAAAAAGATAAAACTTTTTAGAAAACTTTAAAATCAAATAAGCTAAATACAAAATAAGCCAATAAGATTGTCAAACTTATAGCTTAATTCGTATACAAGCCTAGATGGAAATAAAAAGATGAACTTTTTAATCAAATAAGCAATGGGATTAAGCAAAAGATTAACAATAAAATTAACTTACTTGGAATTAAAAGGTACGAAATTTAAGACATGAAATTAAAGAACAATTTAGTAAATAAAATTAAAATTGTGCAAGTAATGAAAATGGTAGAAAGACTAATTTGTCAAATTAGCTAACAAGAAAAATGAAAGCCTAAGGACCCTATTTATAGTGGATTAGGGAGGTGCTTAGTGGAAGCTTCCTCCCTCTTTCTTCTTTCTCTAATTATCCTTTAGTCCTTAATCTTCTTAATACTTCGACTTTTGACTTTGTCTCGGGATTAATAAACTCGTCTTGTAATTTCTTCAATAAATTAGACTTGAGTTCTTCGGCTTTTAGTAAACTTCCGTCTTTTGACTTTTTCTTCGATAAATCTTCAGAATTGGTCTTGGACTTCCGTTCTTTTTGCACGCTTGATTTCTTGACTTCGTCTTTTGTCTTTTTCTTCGATAAAAGCCCGTGAATACCCGTGTTTTCTCCCCTTTTCACATTTTCGTCCTAAATCAAAACAAAAACACAAACCACGCATAATTCCGACATTTACGACATAAAATACACGTTTTGTCTTGGTTATTATTGTAATTAAGTGGTAAAAGGATGGGTGTTTTCACACCTATCAAATCCCCTAGACTTGAACATTGCAATGTCCTCATGCAATGCATTAGTTACAAAGCACGTTTTACATTTTTCATCATAATCAATCCATATTGGCCTTTATTAAAGAGATAGAAAATTATAAACATTCAAAGGAAGAAACTAAGTAAAGAAATCAAAAACATACCTTAGGGTTTTGAAAGATGTCATGAATGATCATCATCCTCAAGTTTTCACATTCTCCAAACCAAGCTTAAAAACGAGATCATTGTTATTATAAGTTAGCAAACTAACACGAACTCATGTGGGCCAATTATTTACTTAGACTCCCTTATTCCTAGGTGTATCTCTTATATTTTATTATTGTCTTGAATGATCACGAGGATGCATTGTTGACTTATTTCGATAGTTATTAAGGCTGAAAATAAAGTAGGACGATTTAATCAATGGTTACCTAAAGGACAAAATCTTTTAAAACTGCTTCTCGGGACCTCAAAAAGTTCATATCTTGGCATAACTCGCTTCGCGATTTGAGACCTTTCCTGGACTGATATTTGGCATCGACTTCATACATCAAATCTTGAGAGTCGTTCATGAAATAATGGTCTTCTCTTCATAATATGAATTTCTTCACTTGAAGTTTTGAGAGATTCTTCATATTTGGACCACGACTTCTTCATTTTTCTCCAATCTTTATTTTGGACTTTGATATACAACGATCCGCCTCCTTTTAGGACTTGGATCTATTTATCCTCATACCTTGTTAGGGCCTTTTTGGATAGACTTCTCCATGATCTTTACGGGAGTATTTGCTTTTCGTCTTGTGTCTCGATCCTTCATATTGATCTTTGATAAATGATTCTTCACATCACTTTTGGATCTTTAGCAACAAAATGTAGCCCTCATGCCTTGTTAGGGCCTTTTCGGACTCGCCAATCTTCGCATCCCGCTTCAATAAGTTATGCCTTGGCTATGAACTCTAATTAATACCGAGCAACTTTTAAACGATCTTGGGCTAGAAGCTAAGTAACTTTTCAAATCGTACAACCTTATTTATTGCAGATAAATTTATTAACAAGTGATGGGAGAATAGGCTCATAATTAACTCACATAAATTCACGAAAGAATACCAAACTTATAATTGACTCTATCATCTCTCGTTCTCCACAGTTTAAAATCTCAAGGAATGAGACTCGTGGATGCTTAGCCAATTAAATCAAAGTTTTGGGTTTTCGAGTCATCTATAGGATCTTGCAAATTCTTAGACTTTTTCAAGTTTAGAAATCGCATTTTAAAGTTCCCTTGATAAACAACTCTCTAGGATCAATTATAGGAACTTGCGAAAAGTTCTTGTTCTTAACCCGTGAGAGTTAAGACTTTCGCGTTTAAAAGTTCCCTATATAAAAGCCTAGCAAAACTTGTCTTAAACACGTTAAGGATACTAGCTAGAGTAAACTTAGATAAGTAAACTCGGGTTGAGTCAAAATATTCACGACTTTAAAAAATTTAAAACCACTTTATTGAAAATTTATTCTAGCAAGGAAAGAAAATAACCATAACAAAGGAAAATACAATTATACAACTAGGCCAAAATAGATTAAAAATTTTGAAAAATGTCGAAAAATCAAATTTTCCGGTTAAAATGAGGACAAATACAAGGAAAAGATCACTTAACTTCGATAGAAGTCCCCCTACACTTGATATAAACATTGTCCTCAATGTTTAAGCATGTGGGAGTGAACTCCCCTACACTTAGGACATTGTGCACTTTGTGTAAATCTTGCTAAGGAAGAGACAACTAACGAGATTCCTATTTTAATATTGAGAAATATAAAATAGTGAATCGAAAAGAGTTTAGGATAGAACCGGGAAGAAGGGAACATGGAATCACGGTTCGTCAAAAGTCATCAAGAGTGTATCTGTGAAGCTCTAATCCCTGCACATGATAAGAAAGAAAACAAGAAACACCAACGGGACTCCCCCTACACTTATGGTGAAAACAAGTAAAGATAGATAGATAATTGTGTTGCCTCCCAAAAAGCTCTTGTTTATATTAACCGAGTCACGAGCCTGACTCGTCCCCGAATTAAATGGTCCATGGGGAAGCCTCGCATGTAATACCGGGATCAAAGACCTTGTCCTCGTTCCCGGTTGACATCAACAAAGGGGATGCGGGGGGATAAGTCTTAAATGGGAGAAAGGTTCTTTCAACATACGAAAAGTATGTGAAATCGAGATCCACGGGAGGTGGGGTGGGTAAAGTAAGCACATTGTCATCCCCCAAAGATAATGGATGTTGAGCACTCGGCAAAGCCGTAATGTTATCAATCATGAAATAGTGAATGTCACCTCCCGGGTCAAAGCACTCATCCTCCGTAATAGTGGCTAAAGGAGTGGATGAAAGGTGCTCGGGAGGGGGACTTGGGACAATACCTTCCTGCAACAAATTATCAAAAATAATATCCCCCTCCGTGTCATCATCATCAATACCCGGAGGTATTGAGTGAATGTCGATTTCTTCTAGCAATGGGTCATTATCTTCAACGGGAGGAATAGATGGAGGTAAAGACTCGAAAAGAGGAGGAGAAGTCAACTCTTCGATTTGAGCAATAAGAAGATGCACTTTCCGTAATCTGTCGCGAAGAATCACGTCTTCCACCTCATCTACAAGAGCAAGTTCATCGGTGAACTTCTCGTAAGCTGGAGAGAATAAATCGTCATCGCCCGCATCTCCCGGTGGAGATTGAGAAATTTCAAAAGTGAAATTCTCATAGCGTGGAGAAAAAGCGTCATCATTAGGATCGACCTCTTCCGTAAGAGCAACGTCGTCCTCAGACTCCATAGCAGTAGGCATGTCACAAACCTCATCATCAAACAATTTATCGAGGCCAAAATCACTAATCTCACTCAATAAATCATCAGCCTTAGACGCATTAGGAATATCGAGAGTAGGAGTAGCAACTTCAGAAGATGGGTCGAGAGCGTAGAAATCATCGTCGTCATCATCATCATAATAGTATTGACGCACAAGAGGAGGGGTATAATCACTAAGAATAGATACTTGCTCTTGTTGCTGTCGCTTTTGTTCCTTCAATGCCTCGGTCAGTTGAATTAAGCCGTCATGAAGTTTCCAAAGAATGGCTTGTCTTTCTTCATTCAGAGTAGTGAGTTGTTGGGCAATATGAATTCTCTAAGAGGATTGATGATTGAGGTTGGGGTGTGGGGGCTCACAGTTATGAAAACCAGAATTATAGCACGGATGTGGCTCATAAGTCATCGGTTGAGAAAAACTATAACACGGATTTGGTTCATAATAATCCATCGGTGAAGAAAAATGAGGACACGAATTTGGCTCATAATAATTCATTGGCTGACAATAAGAAGTATCGTGAGGGCCTCCACAATTTTGGCAACATGGGTATGGAGAAAAACCAGGTGCGTCATGTGGAAAGCTATTACCATTGTCATAATTGTAACCCGGTTCTTGCCCGTGATCATACGAGTATCGAACCGGGCACGAAACATGCCAATGAGAATCGCTTCCACAATAGATGCACGGGGGAACAGGAGATGGATTATAAAAGGACGAATTAGTCGAATTGCACGATGGACAAAATCCGAATTGTTTATTGTCGATATCATTTCCGCACTGCTCACATGTACACCATTGACATGAGTCGTTCCCGTATAATCGTCTCCCACACCCGACGCAATGGACATAAGAATCCATAAAGAAAAATAGAGAAGCAAGAAGAATATTTTTGGTGCAAAACTTTGAAAAAGAAATGTTTTTGAGATTTTTTGAAAATTTTTGATACGAAAAATAACGTTTACGAGTGAACGGAACCCAAAAGCCAACGCGTCTCTCACAAAAAACCGTTAATCTTTACGAAAAGAGCCGGCAGCGGCGCCATTTGAAATTGGGATTTTGCTAGTTGAAAAAAAGTTCGTTTTCTCGGTGTCTGATCGAATTGATTTCCGGTTCAAAGTGCGACTCAGTCGTTTTTGGTGAATAAAAGAAAAGTTTGGTTATCTATTTCTATTTGAAAAGTAAAAGCGAAAAGTAATAAAAATAAGCTAAAAAACAATTAACTAAAAAGAACGAAACAATATAAATAAAAAACGTAAATTAAAGCGAAACAATTAATAAAAATAAAACTAAACGAAGAAATTAGCTATCGACTCGAAAATAAAGTTTACTAAATGAAAAAGGAGAGAATAAAACTAAAATGGTACTTTAAAGCTAAACGAGGAAAAACCTAAAGCGGGTATTAAAAAAAAGATAAAACTTGAACTTTACGTAAAAATATTAATTTTAAAATTGAAAGAAAAATTCAACTAAAAATACGTAACTTTCAAAAATAAAATCGCAACAACTTTCAGATAAAACTAGACAATTATGAAACAATACTAATAAATAAGCAAGCAGGCAGGCTAGCTGCTGGAAGCAGCCAGCCTAGCTGCTAATTTGGGTGGGAAGAAATAGAAAGCATGCAAGTAGGCATGACATTCTATCGGAATGTTATGTTATAAATAACAAGTGTCGCAATGTTAAAGTTGATCCATCGGAATGTTTATTTCATTTGTATCGGAATGTTGTGATAAAAAGCTATCGGAATGTTTTTTATTTTTTTTATTTTGTTATTTTTTTAAACTATCGGAATGTAAACTAAAGAAATGTATCGGAATACTAAAATTAAAAAAACTGTCGGAATGTTTTAAAAAAGAACTATCGTAATGTGAAACAAAAAACTGTCGGAATGTCTAAAAATAAAAGCTGTCGGAATAACTAAAATGCCAAAATCTATCCGAATGTGGCTGTCAAAATTTGGGTAGCACTTCGTCGCAATAAACCTTAAACTCCGTCGGAATATGCGATCGCAATCCCGATCGGAATAAGGGGGAAGTTACTCTAGATCGCAAAGTAGAACCACAATTGGTTATTGCGATACAAATAAGCAATCCATCGGAATGTGTATTACCCTCAATATTGCGATGAACACCAACAAATCCGAAAATGGAGATAAGCAAAAATCTCAATAAGCACTTTCAATAAGCTCACTTAACCAAATCTAAAACAACTCACTAAGCATAAATTTGACAACTTTTAAAATATGAAATTCATAAACTTTATAAAAGGAACTTTAAAAAGATAAAACTTTTTAGAAAACTTTAAAATCAAATAAGCTAAATACAAAATAAGCCAATAAGATTGTCAAACTTATAGCTTAATTCGTATACAAGCCTAGATGGAAATAAAAAGATGAACTTTTTAATCAAATAAGCAATGGGATTAAGCAAAAGATTGCTTAATCCGAATTTGTAACAAATCAAAAACAAGAAAAGTAGGATGAGAATGATAAAGAAAAGCTTGATTAAAGGAAAACAAAGATTAACAATAAAATTAACTTACTTGGAATTAAAAGGTACGAAATTTAAGACATGAAATTAAAGAACAATTTAGTAAATGAAATTAAAATTGTGCAAGTAATGAAAATGGTGGAAAGACTAATTTGTCAAATTAGCTAACAAGAAAAATGAAAGCCTAAGGACCCTATTTATAGTGGATTAGGGAGGTGCTTAGTGGAAGCTTCCTCCCTCTTTCTTCTTTCTCTAATTATCCTTTAGTCCTTAATCTTCTTAATACTTCGACTTTTGACTTTGTCTCGGGATTAATAAACTCGTCTTGTAATTTCTTCAATAAATTAGACTTGAGTTCTTCGGCTTTTAGTAAACTTCCGTCTTTTGACTTTTTCTTCGATAAATCTTCAGAATTGGTCTTGGACTTCTATTCTTTTTGCACTCTTGATTTCTTGACTTCGTCTTTTGTCTTTTTCTTCGATAAAAGCCCGTGAATACCCGTGTTTTCTCCCCTTTTCACATTTTCTTCCTAAATCAAAACAAAACATAAACCACGCATAATTCTGACTTTTACGACATAATATACATGTTTTGGCTTGGTTATTATTGTAACTAAGTGGTAAAAGGATGAGTGTTTTCACACCTATCAATATGCTTAGGAAGAAGGTATTGATTATGATGAGGTCTTTGCTCTAGTTGCCAGAATTGAAGCCATCAGATTGTTGTTGTCCTATGCTTCATTCATGGACTTCACAGTATATCAAATGGATGTTAAGAGTGCCTTCTTGTATGGCACCATTGATGAAGAAGTAAATGTGATGCAACCTCCAGGGTTTGAAGATCCAGAACACCTAGACAAGGTTTACAAGGTGAAGAAGGCTATGTATGGGCTTCATCAAGCTCCTAGGGTATGGTATGGAACTCTCTAAATACCTGTTGGATAATGGCTTCAACAGGGGGAAAATTAACCGGACCCTGTTTATCAAGAAACAGAAAGGTGACTTTCTTTTGGTGCAAGTATATGTGGATGACATCATCTTTGGATCCACAAACTCTCTGCTTAGCAAAGAGTTTGCCAAGTTGATGCAAGATAAATTCCAAATGAGTGCAATGGGTGAACTCAAATTCTTTCTGGGGTTGCAAGTTCAACAGAGGAAAGATGGGATCTTTATCTTACAAGACAAGTATGTTGCTGAAATTGTGAAGAAGTTTGGAATGTGTGAAAGAAAGAAAGTCTCCACTCCCATGAAGAAGGAGAATCCTTGGGGAAAAGATGGCCCAGGGAAGCCTATTGATGTCAGGAACTGTAGGTCCATGATTGTATATCTCATGTACCTTACAGCTTCAAGACCTGACATCATGTTTGTAGTCTGCTTATGTGCATGATACCAAGTGACACCCACAGAGTGTCATCTGTTTGCTGTGAAGAAAATCTTTAGGTATCTGAAGTGTCATCCAACTTTAGGACTTTGGTATCCCAAGGAATCACCATTTGAGCTAGTGTCCTATTCAGATAGTGACTATGCTGGTGACAACAATGATAGGAATTTTACAACAAGTGGATGTCAGTTTTTGGGAAGCAGGCTTATATCTTGGCAGTGTAAAAAGCAGACTATTTTGGCCACTTCCACAACTGAAGCTGAATATGTAGTAGTTGTTGCATGCTGTCGACAAGTTCTTTGGATTCAGAACCAGCTGCTTGATTATGGGTACAATTTTCTTAAAACCAAGATATTCATTGAAAATAACAGCACTATTTGCATAATTAAAAATCCTATTTTTCATACCAAGACTAAACATATTGAAATCAGACATTATTTCATTAGAGATTGTTTTGAAAAAGTATTAATTATCCCAGAGGCAATTGACACAGAACTTAATGTTGCTGATCGTTTGACAAAAGCTTTTGACATATGGAGGTTTCAGTACTTGGTTGCAAGTATTAGAATGATCACTCCCTAAAATTAGATGTCAGACTTGTCTTGTGTATTCAGGATTGTATTATTGCTGTTGTTGTACATGTCTTAGTCACTTTTTCCATTATTCTTCATTCCACTACTTTTGAACAAAGTTTCCCCTGCTAGGGTTAATCTTCCTGCTAAGGCAATTTCCCCTGCTAAGAGTTTTTCTCTTATTTGGGTTTGTTCTTTTTAAGTGGTTATATGTGGTTTTAGACTAACAATGCAGAGATTCTAATGGAGCATACTATATTATGGGAGAATCAGGTATATGCTCTATGTTTCAGGGGAAGTTAGGTCACACCTTTAGGACTCAGGGTATCCCTAGGATACTCATATATGATTCTAGATCATATCCACTGGTGAGTATGGGTTTGGGACAATGAAGACTTGTTGAAAAGCTTGTTAGAGTTCTGAAACCTTGAGGCACTGCTATGTGCACTCAAAATTCTTCATTGAGCAGCTTGCTGCCTAATCTAAGATTTTGAGTGCATATTGCCAAGACCAATTAACCATAGAAAGGAAATGGTAGGGATGGAGTTTGGGGTATGCTTATTTTATTGGGTTGACCAGGTGCAGGGTTGCTTATGTGTTAACTTTTTCTGTTTGGAACTTTGCTGAATGGAGTACTCTTGAGTCTCTATGTATCTAACTTGTTTATACAAAGGTGTGCATTAGAGTAGAGCTGTTTAGCATTGATCTATTCAGGTTAAGCCTAATACCCTTAGGAAAGTTTCCACTACTTTAATTTTTGATACCCTGCTAATACAACTTTCCACTGCTTTGCAAAACATTCCCATGTTTGACCGTTGACCGACAATACCGTTGCCCTGCTTATAGCCGTTGGGTCTGCTTGCTAACTTTTTGGTTAGGGAATATTTTTTTCTTTTCAAAAGATATTCAAGGCGCTTGCTTCGCTGATTGGTAACCTTTTTATTATTATTTCAAGTAAGTTACTTTCTTAACAAGATTTATTTCTGATTTTTTTGCAAATTGATAATTTGGTCCAATCACAGTCCTTCAATTCGCCTATATAAACTCTATTCCCTTAACCAGCAGGCCTAACTCTCTCTGTCGATCAAATCCCACTACTTTTTCACAAATATAAACCTTTTATATCTTAACATGTCTTCCACGACTCTCAAAATTACTCCTAACCATAACCAAATTGCTCTTTTATCTAAGGAGCCTACTGAATTCGCTGATGCTGTTGCTTACCTTAAATCTAGCTATTTCAGGTTAGCTCTTGTAATCAGCCCTAGAATATACACCTCACACATCCAATAGTTTTGGTCGAATGCCACGACTGAAATAGTGGATGGAGAGGTAATAATTAAGAGCCTGGTTGATCGCCATCGCAAGGTGGTTACACTTGCCTCCATTCGAGACAAATTAGTCTTGGATGATGAGGGTGGGGTGGTTACCTTACCAGAGGCTGAAATGTTTGAGGGTCTCACAAATTTGGGGTGCAACATTTCTGATAATCAAAAATGTAAATTTGCAAAAGGTTAGTTTTCACCCTATTGGAAGTATTTGATTCATACTATTTTGCAATGTTTATCATCTAAAACTATATCTTTTAATGAATTTGGGATTAAAGTTGCTTTTGCTCTGATTTGCTTAGCAACAGGGCAAAAATATTGTTTTTCTCAAATGATTTTTGAAGGTATGGTAACAAGGGTCAAAAGCAATTCAAATTTTTGTATGTATCCAAGGTTTATAGAAGTTTTGTTGGATATGAGGCAACATGGTAAAATTCGTTACAAGGGGAGGAAGTACCTCAAACAGATGAGTCTACTCAGTGGTATGTAATGTAGTGATTTTGCTAGGTTCAATTGTTGTTCTCGGTATCTTAACGAATTGATCTAGGTTCTCTATGTGACTAAGTTTTATTTTGGTGGAAACAAATATTTTTGGTTGTTTATAAATAAAATGTGCGAAACAATTAAAGTAAAAGGCAGGTAATTTAAATCTAAGTCTAATTAAAATAAAGTGCAAGTATTTAAAAGCGTGACTAAAATTAAAGGGCACTAAAGTAAATAACGCAAACTTAAATCTATCTAAGTCAATCTTAAAACGCAACTAAAACTTAAACTAAGGCAAGACTAAAATTAAGCTAAGGCAATTAATCTTAAAGTGCAATTAAAATAAAAAGGCGGGAAAAATAAGCTTAAAAATAAAAGACAGAAATTTAAAAAGAAAGACCAAAAAGAACCTGACAAGAAACCCTTGATTCGGAAGTTCAAAACTTCCGAATGAACTGGCTTGAGGCGGAACTTCTTGACTTCCGAATAAAGCATCTTGATCCGGAACTTAGACCTTGATTCGGAACTTTTAAGTTCCGAATGAACAAAAGATGTTGATCCGGAACTTCTTCCGAATGAAACACTCTTGACTCGGAACTTATTGACCCGGAACTTGGTTCGGAAGATCTGGCTGATTCGGAACTTTGTCCTTCGTCCGGAACTTTTAAGTTGATCCGAAACTTTTGAGTTCCGAATGAATGTCCTTGATCCGGAACTTTTTGAGTTCCGAATGAAGTATATTGATCCGGAACTTTTAAGTTCCGAATGAACAAATGCTTGAGTCGGAACTTTCGTTCGGAAGTATTGACTCGGAACTTTTGGAGTTCCGAATGAACACTCTTGATCCGGAACTTTGAATGTTCCGGATGAAACCCCTTGGCTCGGAACTTTGGAGTTCCGAATGAACGAACTCCCTCTCTTGAGTCGGAAGTTTTCCTGGAAAGATCAGACACAGAAACAAACTCCCCCGAAGAACACGGGATCAAAATAACAAGAAATATATCACAGAATAAACAAAATCAGACAAACGATTTAATTAAGCTAACAACGAATCAACAGTTAAACATAAACAAACAATTAAAATCAACAAATCAAACAAATTTAACCACAATAATCAAAAACCCATTTGATCAAAATAAAGACATAAACATAAACACAAACATAAACATAAAAAATCAAAGATTTAGAAAGGTAGATGAGAGATTAACAAGATAAAGTAAAGATTGACAAGAATTAAATGGAAACTTACTTGAAATTAAATGAATTTAAGGTGCAAGACAAGGTAATTAAATTGACAAGTATTTAAATGACAAGGTAATTAAAAGTGGAAGACTAATTGTCACACTTAGACAACAAGGAAAATGATTAACAACTAATGACTATTTATAGGGGAGGATTAAGGAAGCTTCCTCCCCTCCTTCATTTCTTCTTAATTGCGAGATTAAGTCCCTCCTTCTTTTAATCTTCATTAATTGCATCATTAGTCCTTTATTCTTCTAATCTTCTTTAAACTTGGACTTTAAGGAATTTTGGCTTGGGATTTCTTTGAACTCGTCTTTAATTTCTTCAATAAATTAGACTTGAGTTTTTCGGCTTTTGATAAACTTCTGTCTTTTGACTTTTTCTTCGATAAATCTTCAGAATTGGTCTTGGACTTCCGTTCTTTTTGCACTCTTGACTTCTTGACTTCGTCTTTCATCTTTTTCTTCAATAAAAGTCCGTAAATGCCCGTGAATTCCCGTGTTTTCTCCACTTTTCACCTTTTCGTCCTAATTCACAACAAAAACACAAACCACGCATAATTCCGACATAAAAGACATAAAATACACGTTTTGGTCCGGTTATTATTGTAATTAAGTGGTAGAAAAGATGGGTGTTTACACACCTATCAAATCCCCTACACTTGACCATTGCAATGTCCTCATGCAATGCATTAATTACAAAGCAAGATTACACTTTTCATCATAATTAATCCACGTTGGCCTTTATTAAAGAGATAGAAAATACAAAATAAAGAAATCAAAAGCATACCTTGGGTTTTGGAATGTCATGAATAATCATCATTCTCAAGTTTTCACTTTCTCCAAACCAAGCTTAAAAATGAGATCATTGTTATTATAAGTTAGTAAACTATCACGAACTCATGTGGGCCAATTACTCACTTAGACTCCCTTATTCCTAGGTGTATCTCTTATATTTTATTATTGTCTTGAATGATCACGAGGATGCATTTTTGACTTATTTCGATAGTTATTAAGTCTGAAACAAAAGTGAACGATTTAATCAATAGTTAGCTAAAGGACAAAATCTTTTAAAACTGCTTCTCGGGACCTCATAAAGTTCATATCTTGGCATAACTCGTTTCGCGATTTGAGACCTTTCTCGGACCGATATTTGGCAGCGACTTCATACTTCAATCCTTGAGAGACATTCATGAAATAATTGTCTTCTCTTCATAATGGAATTTCTTCACTTAAAGTTTTGAGAGATTCATACTTGGACCACGACTTCTTCATTTTTCTCCAATATTTATTTTGGATTTTGATATACAACGATCCGCCTCCTTTTATGACTTGGATCTATTTATCCTCATACCTTGTTAGGGTCTTTTCGGATACACTTCTCCATGACTTTTGGGGAGTATTTGCTTTTCGTCGTGTGTCTCGATCCTTCATATTGATTTTCGATAAATGATTTTTCACATCACTTTGGATCTTTAGCAACAAAATATAGCCCTCATGCCTTGTTAGGGCCTTTTCGGACTCGCCAATCTTCGCATCCCGCTTCAATAAGTTATGCCTTGGCTATGAACTCTAATCCATACCGAGCAACTTTTAAACGATCTTGGGCTAGAAGCTAAGTAACTTTTTAAATCGTACAACCTTAGTTATTGGTAGATAAATTTATTAGCAAGCGATGGGAGAATAGGCTCATAATTAACTCACATAAGTTCACGAAAGAATACTGAACTTATAATTGGCTCTATCATCTCTCGTTCTCCACAGTTTAAAATCTCAAGGAATGAGACTCGTGGTTACTTAGCCTATTAAATCAAAGTTTTGGGTTTTCGAGTCGTCTATAGGATCTTGCAATTTCTTAGACTTTTTCAAGTTTAGAAATCGCGTTTTAAAGTTCCCTTGATAAACGACTCTCTAGGATCAATTATAGGAACTTGCGAAAAGTTCTTGTTCTTAACCCGTGAGAGTTAAGACTTTCGCGTTTTATAGCTCCCTGTATAAAAGTCTAGCAAAACTTGACTTAAACATGTTAAGGATACTAGCTAGAGTAACTTAGATAAGTAAACTCGGGTTGAGTCAAACGATTCACAACGTTTTGAAAAATAAAACCACTTATTAAACATTTATTCTAGCAAAGAAAGAAAATAACTATACAAAGGGAAAAACTAATAGGCCAAAATAGATCAAAAATTTTGAAAAATGTCGAAAAATTGATTTTCCGGTTAAAATGAGGACAAATACAAGGAAAAGACCACTTAACTTCGATAGAAGTCCCCCTACACTTAAGATAAACATTGTCCTCAATGTTTAAGCATGTGGGAGTAAACTCCCCTACACTTAGGACATTGTGTGCTTTGTTTAAATCTCGCTAAGGAAGAGACAACTAAAGAGATTCCTATTTTAAATATTGAGAAAATATAAAATAGTGAATCGAAAAGAGTTTAGGATAGAACCGGGATAAAATAGAACACGGAATCACGGGTCGTCGAGAATCATTAAGAGTGGATCATTGAAGCTCGAATCCCTGATTAAGACGTGAGGAGAGGAAATAGCAAACCAACGGGTCTCCCCTACACTTAGGATAAAGAAAGCTAAAAGATAGATGCATGGGTTGCCTCCCAAGAAGTGCTTGATTTTTGTTAACCGAGTCATGAGCCTGACTCGACCTTGATCATCAACGGAAGAAGCATGAAACATATCCACCAGGATCGAAGACATAGTTTTCGTTTATCAATAAGCACAAGCTTAAGGCGAACAAGGCAAGCCAAAGAAGAGTAGGCAAGGTTCCCTTAAGCAGCGATGGAGTACGGTGGAAGCAAGGATGAAGTGGTGCGAGCATGTATTCAAAATTTCCAAAGATTTTTCCTTTTATTCCATCAGGTGGATACTGAGATGGCTGAAAAACTTCAATACCGGGGTCGAACACCTTTTCCTTTAGGGGAAAATAGCACTCAGGCTCAGCCGAGTGTGAAGAAGATCCGCAAAGAAGCACAACCTCATCCTCGGAAGGGGGACAAAGAGGTGTCAAATCATATGTGCAACAGATATTTGTGTCGACCGGTTTCTTCTCCTTTGACAAAATGTTCTTCAAATCCAAAGTAGGATCAAGACGATAATCTTCAAAGTCATAAGGAGGAGCATCACTCTCATGAGGGAAGTAAGTGTTGAGAAATTCAGAGAAGTCTTCCTCAAAGGAGTAATCGTCCAAAGTAGGATCGAGTGATGGCGGAGGATCTTCATCATGTGAAGAATCGCTCGAAAGAGTATCAGCCTCATCAAAATCATCATATGTGGGCAGCTCGGGATACTCAGAAGTACAATCAAAATCATCCGAATCTGAGCTAGAATCATCATCATAAGCATCAAAGACCGGTGGAGAATCATAAATGGGAGAAGGTTCCAAAGTAGGGAGAGAATCATCCACATCATCTTGAAAAAGTGGATTATCGATGCAAGAATCGAATAGAGGATTGTTATAGACAACAAAGTCATCATGCACATTAATCATATTCACTGATTCTCGGCCTCCAAAGGATTTTCCTGTAAGCTTCCCCATTTTAAAAACTTTTGAATCATCCCCGACTCGTAATATTAACTCACCTTCGGCCACATCTACTAAAGCTCGTCCGGTTCTCAAGAATGGCCGACCAAGTATTAAAGGAATACGAGGGTCCATTTCATAATCAACTACGACAAAATCGACCGGGAAAGTAAATGTGCCAACTTTGATAAACACGTCTTCGGCTATACCAACGGGGTAAGCGAGAGTGTGATTTGCAAGTTCGAGAGTCATCTTTGTTGGAATGAGGTCGGGTAATGATAGTGTTTTCCAAACACTTAGTGGCATCAAATTAATACTAGCCCCGAGATCAGCAAGGGCAGTAAATTCTTCAGTTTTGTTGAACACGCAAGGCAACACAAAACGACCGGGATCTCCAAGCTTTTCCGGAAGTTCTTTAAGAATAACTGCAGAGCAGTTTTCATTTAAGCGTGTGTTAGCGTGTTCAAGAAGCTTCTCCTTCTTGCTAAGCAATTCCTTGAATGCTTTGACAAATTTCGGCATGTGGACAAGTGCTTCAACAAGGCTAATGTTGATGGTCATTTGAGATAGCATATTCACATATTTCGATACTTGACAGTCATTCTTGGTTAGCTTGTTGGTCTTGCCTAAGCGAGAAGGGTATGGGATGTTGGGTTTATAGGTGGAAGGTGAAGGTGTAGTTGGTAAAGGTTGAGATGTTGAAGGATCCTTCCGAGATACATCGTCATGACGAGGCGGAGACGGTAATGGTGCACTAATACTAGGTGTAGGAGGAGTAGGGATACATGGTGGTGGAGGAGGTGTAGATGATGGGGGTGGGATTGGTGGTCCTATGATGGTGACTCCACTACGAGTAGTAATAGCACTCACATTGGCTAGCGGATTGGTGACGGTGTTTGAAGGTAGAGAACTCGAAGAAGAAGGTTGAGCGGCGGGCAAGAAACTAGCCAACAAATTCTTTAATTCATTCGTTTGAGTGCTGAAGGAGGATTGAATATTATCGCGAACCTCGGTTCTGATCTCATTTCCTTGCTTCGTGATATCTCCTCTAAGATTGATAATTTGGCTTTGCAGATTCTTGATTTGCTCACCTTGGGTTCTCATTGTGGCTTCAACATCGGTGTTAATGGGTGGGGTTTGTTGAGCGGTTGGGTGATAAGGATTAGAAGCTCTTGGTGGGATTTGGTTGCTTCTATTGTAGTTGTTGGCGGGGTTTTGGTTTTGAGGAGAAAAACCGGGTGAAAGGTAGTTGTTGGAACGGTAGCTCAGCAGATTTCTATCCCCTTGTTGTCGAGCTTGGTAATTTTCCAGTGAATAATTACCATAAGCAGCATACACATTTTCCGGATTTCCTTGTGTAGAAGGACAATCGGTGTATGAGTGAGGACCACCGCATGTTTCACAAGGATTAGCAACCGCTTTAACTTGTTGTTGTTGGTTTGAAGCGAGAAGCGTAATACTTTTGCTCATTTCAGTCATCATACGGGTGAGTTCGGTCATCTCAGGGTTTGCTGAGATAGAGGAAACATTGACTCTCGGGTTGTTCCTAGAAGAAGCAGAGGAATCCCAGTTTTTGTGATGAGTAGCCATGTTCTCAATTAGCTCTCTACACTCCTCGGGTCTCCTTTTCATGAATGTGCCACCGGCGGCTGCATTAATCGTATCACGATCTCGAAAAGTCAAACCGTTGTAGAAAGTATCAATTAAGGTCACAGGGAGCATGTTGTGGTTTGGACATCTATCGATCAAGACATTATATCTCTCCCAAGCGTCAAAAAGAGATTCATCAGGGTCTTGCATGAAACCGTTGATTTGATTGCGAAGGCTTGTGACCATGGATGGTGGAAAGTAGCGCGACAAAAAGCGTTGAGTCATATCTTCCCAAGTGTGAATAGAATTCTTCGGGAGACGATCAAACCATTTCTCGGCATGATGTAATAAAGTATGTGGAAAGAGTTGTAGGCGAAGTTCATCCATTGTGGCACCGGCCAACTTCATGCTTTGGGTGATTGTAATGAACTTGTCGAGGTGTTTGTTGGCATCATCATCAGGCAATCCACGGAATGGGTTTGTTTGTACTTGATGAATCATGTGGTGCTTCAACGAAAACTCAGGAGCGTTGATTTGCATCGGCGCAATGGGTCCTCCTCGTCCAAACATGGTTGGTTGACAAAGTTCCTCCATGGTCCGAAGATCGGGCTGTGGAAGAACATTGTTGTTATTATTAGGGTGTGGTGGATTATTGTTGTTTACACCTGACATAGCTAAATCTTCTTGAGGCTCGGGCTCTTGATAATTAGAAGATCTAGTACGCATGCACCTACAAAGACAAAAGAAAAAGAAACCAAACACAAAAACAATATATATACACAATAAAGATAAAATCTTTTTGGATTTTTGAAATTTTTAATTTTTATGGATTTTTTTATCAATTTTTAATTTTTATGATTTTTTTTTGAATTTTTTATGCAAGAAAAATAACGCTCACAAGTGAACGGATCCCAAAAAGCAACGCGTCTCTCACAGAAAACCGTTAATCTTTACGAAAAGAGCCGGCAGCGGCGCCATTTTAATGTAGTGATTTTGCTAGGTTCAATTGTTGTTCTCGGTATCTTAACGAATTGATCTAGGTTCTCTATGTGACTTAGTTTTATTTTGGTGGAAACAAATATTTTTGGTTGTTTCTAAATAAAATGTGCGAAACAATTAAAGTAAAAGACAAGTAATTTAAATCTAAGTCTAATTAAAATAAAGTGCAAGTATTTAAAAGCGTGACTAATATTAAAGGGCACTAAAGTAAATAACGCAAACTTAAATCTATCTAAGGCAATCTTAAAACGCAACTAAAACTTAAACTAAGGCAAGACTAAAATTAAGCTAAGGCAATTAATCTTAAAGTGCAATTAAAATAAAAAGGCGGGAAAAATAAGCTTAAAAATAAAAGACAGAAATTAAAAAAGAAAGACCAAAAAGAACCTGACAAGAAACCCTTGATTCGGAAGTTCAAAACTTCCGAATGAACTGGCTTGAGGCGGAACTTCTTGACTTCCGAATAAAGCAGCTTGATCCGGAACTTAGACCTTGATTCGGAACTTTTAAGTTCCGAATGAACAAAAGATGTTGATCCGGAACTTCTTCCGAATGAAACACTCTTGACTCGGAACTTATTGACCCAGAACTTGGTTCTGATGATCTGGCTGATTCGGAACTTTGTCCTTCGTCCGGAACTTTTAAGTTGATCCGGAACTTTTGAGTTCCGAATGAATGTCCTTGATCCGGAACTTTTTGAGTTCCGAATGAAGTATATTGATCCGGAACTTTTAAGTTCCGAATGAACAAATGCTTGAGTCGGAACTTTCGTTCGGAAGTATTGACTCGGAACTTTTGGAGTTCCGAATGGACACTCTTGATCCGGAACTTTGAATGTTCCGGATGAAACCCCTTGGCTCGGAACTTTGGAGTTCCGAATGAACGAACTCCCTCTCTTGAGTCGGAAGTTTTCCTGGAAAGATCAGACACAGAAACAAACTCCCCCGAAGAACACGGGATCAAAATAACAAGAAATATATCACAAATTAAACAAATCAGACAAACGATTTAATTAAGCTAACAACGAATAAAAAGTTAAACATAAACAAACAATTAAAATCAACAAATCAAACAAATTTAACCACAATAATCAAAAACCCATTTGATCAAAATAAAGACATGAACATAAACACAAACATAAACATAAAAAATCAAAGATTTAGAAAGGTAGATGAGACATTAACAAGATAAAGTAAAGATTGACAAGAATTAAATGGAAACTTACTTGAAATTAAATGAATTTAAGGTGCAAGACAAGGTAATTAAATTGACAAGTATTTAAATGACAAGGTAATTAAAAGTGAAAGACTAATTGTCACACTTAGCCAACAAGGAAAATGATTAACAACTAATGACTATTTTTAGGGGAGGATTAAGGAAGCTTCCTCCCCTCCTTCATTTCTTCTTAATTGCGAGATTAAGTCCCTCCTTCTTTTAATCTTCATTAATTGCATCATTAGTCCTTTATTCTTCTAATCTTCTTTAAACTTGGACTTTAAGGACTTTTGGCTTGGGATTTCTTTGAACTCGTCTTTAATTTCTTCAATAAATTAGACTTGAGTTTTTCGGCTTTTGATAAACTTCCGTCTTTTGACTTTTTCTTCGATAAATCTTCAGAATTGGTCTTGGACTTCCGTTCTTTTTGCACTCTTGACTTCTTGACTTCGTCTTTCATCTTTTTCTTCAATAAAAGTCCGTAAATGCCCGTGAATTCCCGTGTTTTCTCCACTTTTCACCTTTTCGTCCTAAATCACAACAAAAACACAAACCACGCATAATTCCGACATAAAAGACATAAAATACACGTTTTGGTCCGGTTATTATTGTAATTAAGTGGTAGAAAAGATGGGTGTTTACACACCTATCAGTATGCATTTTCTAGTAGTCATGATCTAGGAAAAGAGAAGGTGGCTAGTGAGGAAAAAGGGAGTGACAAGGGGAGTGCCACAAAAGATGTAGCCCATACTTTGTTGAATATGGGCAATCAAGAAGAAGGCCCTGCTTCTACAAAAGTTTCCCCTGCCATCATTGTTCCCCCTGCTGTAAGTCCTTCCCCTACTAAACACATTACTCAAACATTTGCTAGGAAGAAGAGAAGGCAACCAACTTAAAAGGGGATAAAGATTAGAGAGACTGCACCCATAGCAAAACCAGTAGTGGATCCAAAAGACAAAGGTAAGGGGAAGATGATTGAGCAGCCCAAGAAGAAGTACAAGCACAAAACACCTGAACAACTAAGGGCTCAATCAGAACATGATGAACATGTAGCTCTAAGAGTACATGAAGAAGAGCTACACATGCAAGAACAGAGAAGGAGAAAGGAGGTACAACAACTAGATTTATCAGAAAAGGAACAGGTATAAATGAGGCCTAGAGAAATGCTCAAATAGCTTGAAATAATGCATAGAGAGCTGGATGACAGGGTACCTCATGTGAAGGAGTTTTTGGAACAATGGGACAAGAAGTTAGTGAATGCTCCTTTGGCAGAAAGGTATGAATTGACTCTTCTGATCTTCAACTATCAAAAGGAATACTTGGAAAGAAGAGTAAGCGAGATTCAGAAGGAAAAATACTTAAATTCTGAAAAGGGGAGGCTGGCACATTACAAGGTTATGCTTAAAAGAATCAAGAGGTGGACTAATGCTCACTTCAAGTATATGACTTTTGAGGAGATAGAGAGGGAAGCCAGGCCAGTACTAAGGGAGACAAATGTTGAGGGTCTCATTGGTATAGGCACTCTTGAAGATGTTGAGTATATGAGGAAGAAAGAGGAGATGGTAGAGAAAGCTAGGGAGGCTAGAAAAAGAAAGGCAGAAGAATAAGCAGGTGGATCATCCTAAGCATGTGCAACTTTTCCAGCAGGTGAAAGGTCTGTTCTTAATTCACAAAGAGCAGCCAAAAGATTAAAGAGGATGGAAAAGATTGGCATAGTCACCAATGAAAGTCAACATCCTTCCAATGAATAAATAGATCAACATTTGAGTTTTGAGGAGAATGATGAAATTGCACCAAGTGATTTTGGGAAGAAATACACCATAGTAGAGTATGCAGTTCATGAGCATAAAGGTATGTCATGGTGGAAACTTACTAGGGCTGATAACACAACACAAACCTTTCTAAGCCTAGATCTGTTTCAAATACTAGATAGAGAAGACTTAGATGATCTATGGAAGATTCTGAAAGGGGTATTTGCTACAAATCCTCCTACTTTGGATGGTGTAGAGAAAGACTGGGTAATTTGGGATAACATGCACAGGATGTATGAGCATGAATTGAATGATCCTCTCTTTGATGCAGTGAGTGGGGCAAAGATGCTGTATTGGAAGCTGTTTACCAATACTCGTGTTTATGAGGTGGCCATGGAAGGTGTAAGTGTTTATTTGCTTAATAATCGTTATTATCCTTTCACCTAAGAGACCTTGAAGAAGATGGCACAGGCTGATTTAATTGTGGATGCTAAGGAGCCTGTTGCTTATGATTTGGTAAGATTCATTCATAGCCAACTTTGGCCAGGAAATTTGTAAGCATCCTCATCTAACAGCATTTATTCAGAAACTTTTCTTTAGGCTAAAGCACAAGTTTAGGGAGGATTATTGGGAATAAATACATGAGTTTCAGTTCCCCCTATTGGTTGGTCAAAGTTCCCCCTGCTAGAGTAAGTTCCCCCTGCTGAATAACAAAGGCAGTGGGATTGGTCCCCCTGCTGGAAGTTAAAGACCCTGCTACAAAGATAAACTTGGAAGAGATTATAACGCGTTTCTGTTACTACTCCATGATAGTTTCCTAGTTTGTTAGTAGTAATCTTGTACGTGAGTCCTTGTGCTATAAAAGGACTCACTAGGGTTTCATGTAACATATCTCTTTCTGTTCATTTCATTTCACACTTTAAGGTTGTATAACCCTAATACCATCATTGGGTATTCGTATATCTTTGATCTATTAAAGTTCAACGTTTGATTTAAACTCTTGTTCTTGTGCTAAACATTATTTTCCGCATCTTGTTTAGTTACTTTGTGTGTCGCAAAGTTTCTCTAGTGTTAGTTTGAATTCATTCTTTCTATCACAACCCTTAAACAAGCTAAGGTTTAAGATCTGAGTTTGGGATCAACAGAATGTAAGAAGCCAAAACGGGTTAAGGATTCGGGATATCACAAGGAAAAGATGTTGCTGTGTAAGAAAGAAGAAGAAGGAATTCCACTCACAGTAGATGAAGTTGATTGGCGTGATGACACTGATGATGAAGCCGATGATTAAGAGTTGGAGGCACATTATGTGTACATGGCAAAGATTCAAGAAGTGATTCTAGAGAATGCTGACAATTATGGATCTATCTTTGATACTGAGCCAATTGAAAAGGTACCATCATATGATAACTATAATGTGTTTGCTAATGAACGACGACATCTTGAGCAACCCGAAAGCATCAATGACACATATGTAGTGGATACGGAGGATAGAAATATCTCTATGGATCCATAGCATATGTGTAATGATGCTCAGAATTCTGAATCGGATGAGGATTGTGATTTACTTGCATCTATTATTGATTCTTTAAAACATGAAATTGAGGAAAACAAAGAGGCTAATAAAAGTTTGAAGCAAGCAAACACATCCTTAGCCGAGGAGATAGACAGGCTCAAAGAGTGTGATTATGTAAAACAAGCTGATCGACGAGTTGCAATAGCTAATGGTTTGGTATATAAATGTAAGGTACTCAACGAACAATATTGTTCTGAAGTAACACATGAAATTCATATGTCAAAACAAAAGATATTGGAACTTGAAGAACAACTGTTGTTGCATAAACTCCAAATTTCTGAGTTAGAGTCGGTTAACAAAGAACAAACTGAGCTTTATAAAACTCGTGAAGAAAAGGACATTGAAAAAATTCTTGCTTTGTAAAAGAGAGTCGACACGTGAAACAACATTGTTTACAAAACAGGTCAGTATATTCAAACTATGAATATGCTCAATAGAAATATGAAAACGAGTTTTGTTAAGCCTGACTATCTCAAGTAAGTTCAAAGTATCAAGCCTTCTCTTTACGATATCGGTTGTTATGTTGATAATCTTGCCCTTATGCTTTCCCATGACTGCGATGAAATCATTCGTCATCATGAAGAAAGTCGATCGAACTTAAATGATTTGATAAACCTTTCTGATTCTAATAATCATATTAAGTTTGTCCCTCAAAAATAACTTTCAAAAGAAAAAAACATGTTTACAAATGTTCCACCACCGGGTCCTGAAACGGAAAAGAAAGTTTCTTTAAAAAGGGTTTCAAAAAGCAATCAATTTTGTTAGAAAAACAAATTTCAGATGAAAAACGCAAATGGGATGAGAAAAGTAAAAGTGTTCAGTAATTTGAGTTTATAAAACAAGGGGTTTTAAATTTGTACAAAGGTGTCGTCGACTATGAAAAAGTTTCTAGAGATACCGTTTGGAATATTAAACCTAACCCACAAGTAGAAGTCGTCATTCAACAATGTATTGTTCCTACCATCGATGATCTTTCAAATAATGTGGAAATGTTTTATAACGCTCTCACTGAGGAAATGCTAACTGATTTAAGATATGTTAAATCTCTTGAAGATGAAGTTGATTTTCTTTAAACTAAATTAAAGACACAAGAACACCAACTTTCTAACGAAATTGATCGACTTTCGAAGGAATACTTTTATGTTGACCATATTAATGCTATACTTGGTGTGTATACCGATCTTGATCAATATTATCATGTAGCATGTCTAGTGTCAGAAACAGATGAGAAATGTCAAAATCTTGAAGTTGAGCTTTCGAACATTCAATCATATAACAAACTTTCGAAAAGTTTTTCACAACTTGAGAACACTCCATTTCTCTTTAACTTGCTTTCCAAAAAGGTGATAAATCTCATAATCATAAAAAGTGTCAAGAACTGGCAGCTTCTTCGGTTCGTCAATTGAATGAAAAAGGTTTCGAAATAAATGATTTGAAAGCTCAGCTACAAGAAAGGGACATAGCCATCAGTGAGTTACAAAAACTCATTGAGAAAATGAAAGGAAAGTTTGCTTTGGGAAAATCATCCGCCGTTCGTCAAGCGAATGCGGCTAAATGTCCTAACTCATCTATTTTTGGAAAACACCCACAGACTTTACCTAAGATAGGAAATGATAAGAGCACAAATGTGATAGCACCAAGAATGTATAAGATGAACACTAGGCCCACTCAAATTGGAACATCGCGGTTACCTCAGTATATTAGGAAAACTAATCAACGCGTGTCTTCTTCTACATGAGTAGTTCCCACTACTAGCGTTAGCGGACCACGGCTTAAGAGAACTAGAATGCAAGATAAGGTCATGCCTAACAATAGTCAAGGAAAGAAGTTGGAAGTAGAAGACCACCGTAGGAATTTTAAGTTTTCTAAGAATAAAACGTCTATAACTGCATGTAATGACGGTTTGAATGTTAAGACCTCGAATGTTGAATTTGCTTGTGTTAAATGTGGAAAATGTGTTCGTACTTTCGATCATGATGCTTGTGCTTTTAATCATAATGGCGTGAATGCTAGAAGTAGGAAGCCTATTCTTGTGCCCACTAGTACTAGAAAACCCACAAGAACTTTGAACCAATCCACTACTCAACCACTTAAGAAACTAAGTGCGTTAGAATCCACTACTCTGCGTAAACAAAACATGTTAAAGAAGCTTTATGAGAACATGATTAGGACATGTAAACGGGGGTACTCAAGATTTACACCACCCGGATACAAAATGGGTACCTAAGACTACCACTATTCTAATTGGGTCTATGAATGTTAGCTTGCCTTTAGAATTTAAATCTAGTCCTACTAATATTTTGGAACCCACTTCTGTCAAGGGCTCCCATTTGTCAAACTCTACATTATCTTCTAATTCTTATGCAGCTCGTCGAAATCATTCTATTCATAATGGACTCTGGGTGCACAAAGCACATGACGGGAAATCCCAAGCTTCTCAGTAACTTCGTGGAGACGTTTCTGGGTACGGTACGGTTTGGAAATGATCAATTTGCACCGATACTCAAATATGTAGATTTTGTTGAAGGGAATATCACTATACAACGGGTTTATTACGTCGAGGGACTGAATTACAATTATTCTCAGTTGGTCAATTTTGTGATGCGGATTTGGAAGTGGCTTTTCAGAAAACTACTTGCTATGTAAGAGACTACGATAGGAATGACCTTCTTACAGGTTCTCGTGGTTTAGATCTCTACACAGTAACTCTTCAAGACACATCTTCAACAAATCCAATTTGCTTAATGGCTAAAGCTTCATCATCTCAAGCATGGTTATGGCATCAACGATTGTCACATCTCAAATTTGACACCATCAACTTGCTTTCGAAGAATGATATTGTGACCGGTCTTCCTAAGTTAAAATTCGTCAAAGATCATCTTTGTTCTTCTTGTGAGTTGGGGAAAGCAAAATGAAAGTCTTTCAAAACGAAGACTACCCCAAGCTCAAAAGGACGATTGGAACTTCTACACATGGATTTATCTTGTCCCATGCGTGTAGAGAGTATTAACGAGAAAAGTTTATTCTCGTGATTGTTGATGATTACTCGAGATATACATGGACATACTTCTTAAGGTCCAAAGATGAAACACCGGAGGTTCTCAAAAAATTTCTCAAGATGATACAACGCAATCATCAAGCTCAAGTCTTAACGGTAAGAACGGATAGGGGTACTGAATTTTTGAACAAGACTTTGCAATATTACTTTCAAGAAGAAGGCATCGAACATCAAACATCTATTGATCGAACTCCTGAACAAAACGGCGTTGTCGAAAGACAGAACCGTACTTTAGTTGAGGCAGCTCGAACAATGCTTTCTGCATCAAAATTAACACTATTCTTCTGGACTGAAGCAATTGCAATTGCCTGTTATACTCATAAACGTTCTCTCGTAATCCCTTGGCATGAAAAGACACCTTACCACATCATCAATGGTAGGAAACCTACTGTTAAATTCATTCACGTATTTGGATCTTTATGCTACATTCATAAAGACGATGAGAATCTCGACAAGATGAAAGAAAAAGGTGATGCATGTATTTTTGTGGGGTATGCTACATTGTCGAAAGGATATCGGGTCTATAACAAGAGAACAAGGATTATTGTCGAAACAATTCATGTGAACTTTGACGAATTGCCACAAATGGTACTTGATCACAACAGCTCAAGTCCTGCACCTCAATGTCCAGCAATGGCACCTAAAATAGTGTACGTCCCGTGCAAGAACGTCAAGAAACTAATCCTACAGCAGACTCGACGGATACGACACAAATGAATGAGTCGGTTGATTTATATGATCCAATGTTTGAATAATATTACTATGGAAACAATCAAGTTGTGTCAAAGTCTTCCGTTGTCAATACTGCTGATGCACCCGAACAAAGTCAACAAGACACAACTGCATCTACTTCATTAACCGTTGCTCAAGAGACAATTCCATTGGATACTCAACAAACTCAAGAAACCATCATACAACCAACATCACCAACCGTCAATGTTGTAGGAGGAGACAACAATCAAGCAGTCGATGCACAATCTGACGAAGAAGAATTTATCAACCCATTCGGTACACCGGTACGCGAAGTCGGAGAGTCTTCTACTCAACACGTTGATCCGTCAAACATGCACACATTCTATCAACGATATCCATCCACTCACCATTGGACTCATGATCATCCATTGGTACAAGTTATTGGAAATCCTTCACAACCGGTTCAAACACGCAGACAACTCGAAACCGATGGCGATGTATGTATGTATGCACTCACCGTGAGCTTCACAGTACCTACAAACATCAAACAAGCCATGACTGATCATGCGTGGATTGAATCAATGCAAGACGAACTTCATCAATTTGAAAGACTTGGAGTATGAGAACTTGTTGACAGACGATATGGAACATCGGTTCTCGATTTTAAATGGATCTGGAAAAACAAATTGGATGAAGAAGAAACAATCATCAAAAACAAATCTCGTCTTGTGGTTAAGGGATACCGTCAACAAGAAGGAATAGAGCTCCAGTCGCTCGTTTGGAAGAAGTCAGGATATTCCTTGCTTATGTTGCACATAAGCGCTTCACGGTTTATCAGATGGACGTTAAAACTGCTTTTCTCAACGGTCATTTGAAGGAAGAAGTGTATGTGAATCAACCAGAAGGATTCGTTGATCCTCATCATCCTGACAAATTCTACCGTCTCAAGAAGGTTGTATATGGACTTAAACAAGATCCAAGGGCGTGGTACGAAGAACTATCAAACTTCTTGGTTTCCAAAGAATTCTATAAAGGTTTTATTGATCCTACTCTCTTTATTAACAAATATAAGGATGACATACTACTGGTGCAAGTTTATGTTGATGACATTATTTTTGGTTCTATGAACCCAAAACTTTCAAAACGTTTTGAAAAACTCATGCACAACAGATTTGAAATGTCAATGATGGGGGAGATAAAATTCTTTTTAGGCCTCCAGATTAATCAATCCCCACGTGGTATCTTTATTAACCAAGCTAAGTATGCTCAAGAGATACTTCAAAAGCATGGTATGACCTCATGTGCTCGCATTGGTACACCTTTATCGACCTCATCCCTAGATGCTGACTTGTACTCACCTCCCGTAGATCAAACGCGATATCTCAGTATGATCGGGACTCTCATGTACCTTACAGCCAGCAGGCCTGATATTCATCATGCCACATGTTATTGTGCACGATATCAAGCCAGACCTACTGAAAAGCACCTCAAGTAGGATAAACGGATCTTTCGGTACCTTAAGAATACCATTCACATGGGACTCTAGTATCCGAAGGAAACCGGTTTTCATCTAATTGATTTTTTAGATTCTGATCATGCAGGTTGCCTTGATATTAGAAAGAGCACTTCTGGTGGCGTACAATTTCTATGGGAAGACAAGCTCGTTAGTTGGTCGTCAAAGAAGCAGGATTACACCTCACTATCATCCGCCGAAGCAGAGTATGTGTCTCTATCCGCGTGTTGTGCTCAAGTCCTCTGGATGAGAACTCAACTCACGGATTATGGCTTCCACTTTGATAAAATACCTATGTATTGTGACTCAAAGTCAGCCATAGCCATCTCTTGCAATTCGGTTCAACACTCCCGCAGCAAGAACATCGATGTCAGATATCACTTCATCAAGGAACAAGTGGAACGCAGCATCGTGGAATTATACTTTGTCAGAACTGAGTACCAGCTGGCAGACTTGTTTACAAAAGCTCTATCGCAAGATAGGTTTACGTATCTCGTTGGTCGTCTTGGTATGTTAGTATATGACTCTAGATGACTTGGAGGTTCTGGGAAATGAAGATGCTTGATATTCTCTCAAAATGACTTCTAAGCGCATCACAACTTAGGACTCGGACCTCAAATATGGAAAGTTTATCACGGACGATAACTTATCCTTCTCAACAAGAAATTCATATTTATCGGTCATGAGCTTCTCATAAAAATAATCAAAGTTTTTAAGCTCATTAAAAACGACTTCTAAGTAAATGTCAGCTTAGAACTCGCACTTCAACTTAAGGAAAGTTTATCACGGATGATAACTTATCCTTAACAACAGGAAATTAATCTTTCTCGGTCATGAGCTAGTCACAAAATAATCAAAGTTTTGAGCTCGTGAAAAACAGATCCGAAAGGGAAGTGTACGTTTCAGTGCGCTTTCCCTAAGTAATAGAAGAGAAGTCTTCTATCATGATTATTTTAAAACCGTTGAACACAATGTTTTCAAGAATTACTCAAAAGGTTTTTCTAAATCTTTCAAAATTGTGTGTTCAACACTCCCTTCCTCATAAAATGATTTTTATATCTCAAAAATCTCATATGTTATTTGCTCAATTTTTGAGGGGGAGCGTTTTAAAATTAAGCCTTTAATGTTGTTGGGTACATCTCAGATATTTCCATATTTTATGTATCCAACACATTCCAAAAATGGTTTAAAACTATCATATGTAATATACCATATCGGATAACGCATCTCAACTCAATACCTCAACATATTTTGTGGTGTCGTTTTTTCAAAATTTTGTCACATTTTTGTTTCAAGACACACATATATTGTTAAGGGGGAGCATCCCGACTACAAGAAGTTCCATGATTCATGCGTGCACACATGTTTCTCTCCCAACGAATTTTAGAAAATTTCATATTTTAATCAATTGGTATCTCTAATATTGTGTTTTTATATTAGAGATAGGGAGAAAATGTGATTAAAATGTAATATATCGCAACATGTGATTGTTAAAGACTCAAGTGCAACTCTTTACTTCACATGCTAAACTATTTTGAATATCGATGCATGTGTGTAGGGGGAGTATTTAGGAAATGTAAAACTTTCAAAGTGTTAAAAGTTTTGATTTTTATCAAGCACTTTGAATGGTTTTCAATGGTTTTATGGTTTCGATCTATAACCAAAACAACCTACTATCCACGACCGAACGATGGAGTCAAAAAGTGGTTTATGATATGAAACTAAGTCCTATGATCCAACCAGAACCGGAGGGATCTACCCAAGGACATTCCATAGCTAGAAATAGTTGTCCTTAGGAAAGATGGAGTGGAATGAAGCTGAATGCGGACCAATTACTTAAGTTAGCACTAGAACAATCACAACAAGGTGCTAGTGATGACGTATTGGTAAGCATTGAAGGAGTTGAATATTCTTTGCAACTTAGGCAGAAACCGGGCTAACACATCTATTGAAGACAAGTGTCATGGACCCAGTGATGCAATGCACAACCCTTCCCTAGCCTTTCGGGTTTCTCTCAAAAGAAACTTGTCTCATTTTCACGGATATCAACACGTATCCATTGACTTTCTCACTCCGAGATAGTTAATATTGAAAAGGTGGCAGTCTGATCCAGCCTTTGATAACCAAAATGCACTTATCGAGTCTAGAGCCAAAAGAGATCAATCTATTATCTCATTAAGACACAATCAAGTCCTTCGCATTATCCTTGTGATATTGCCAAAATATCTGAGTGATACAATTCACAATGAAGATGGAAATCCTGCTTGAGTCAACATAAAACAAGCTCATGGTAGGTAACTTGTGCGATTCTACACGAATCAAACTTGTGAGAACTGGAATGCAACTAAGTTTGGATTCTTAACTGATTCAAACTTGATTCCAGGCTTCTTCGCAAAATCCGTGTGATCTTGCCAGAACATTCAGAGTGACATTCTTTAGTGCTCACAGTGACGAATGGAAATCCTTCCAATGTCAACATCAAACAGCACTGCGGTAGGTAACTCGCAAGATTCTCTATGAATCAAGCTTGTGATAAACTGGAAAGCAACAATGGTGCGATTCTTATAGATTCAAACTTGTTCCAGGAATTCTGAATTGAGACTCTAATCAGAAGGATAATTTATCCTTATGATTCACTCTTTACGTTCGCAGTCTGCTTTGATACGGTCGAGTAAAGAGAACTGGCTACTACCACCGGGAAACCCTGTCAACGAGGTTCTTAATCGAATCTACCCGATCACATGTACGGTATCTAATATCGTCTAACGGTCTTCACTGACCGGAGGTAAAACGCTACCGAGTTAGGGTGAAATGTTCAAAGCCATTTCGTCTGTGTCTATATATGTTGTTGTATATCAAGAAGGTGGCGTAGCTGTGTATTAACCGATGTTGATTCAAAAGTCACAAGAGCACAAGATGGCAATAATCAGGATACTTAAGAATATAATAGGTCATCTTGTCACAAGAGCACAAGATGAACACTATCAAGGATAGATTGAAGATCTAAAGCACTCAATGTCAAATGACGAAGGATCAAGATAAAGATCACAAAGGCATGAAGGAACAAATACGTTACAAACAAGATCAAGACCAAGATACAAGACCCAAGAAGGAAGATTGCCTCCACAAGAATGTATTCACTCAATCATCTAATGCATTTTAAAGATGACCGATACATTGGGGGAGATTGTTAGCCCTATATTTTATATATTCGAACAAGAATGTAATAGGTCATCTTAGTCGTTAATGGTCTTGTATTGTAATATGTCAGTCGGGAAAACCGGGCTTGGACTTTAAGATAATATTGTCTAAGGTAGGGGCTTTATGCCCAAGATTGGCCAAGGTCGGCCCAAGAAACAAGCCCATTAGCCCACCAAGCTCATGGGTATATAAACCCTCTTCCATGTGTGGAAGAGGGTGTTGGTTCATTTTACTTTCTCTATCTAGTAAACATTAACCTTCCACCATTCTCTCTAGTTTCTCTCTCTAACTTTCTTCTCTTTCTCTTTCTTTCTCTATCTAAATCTTGTGTTATAGATTGAAGTGAGATTAACACCCTAAACCCTAAATCATAAACCCATTTAACCATAAACCCTAAATCCTAACCATAAACCATTTAACCCTCCTTAAACCCTAAATCATAACCCTTAAACCCTAAACCCTAACTGAATAAACCTTAAATCCTAACCTTAAACCATTTAACCCTCCCTCAACCCTAAATCATAACCCTTAAACCCTAAACCCTAATTGAACCATAAACCCTAAACCATAAACCCTAAACTAGTAAACCTTAAACCGATAATGTGACAGTCCTAGATTTTGGATTTGTCACTTTTGACTGTTTGACTTTGATTATGTGATTAGTGTGCGTTTATGTGCAGTATGTTTATATTTGAGCCTTGGATTGGATGTTAGACATCATATATGTAGTGCGTAGTACATTATATGTTGTTGAGATGGGATTAGTTCATGTTCATTAGTTCACTTGGATGTAACTATGATAGAATATGGCGCTATTTTAAGATTTTATGTGTACGTATATGTATTATAGTAAATCATATTTTTACGATTTAAGGTTTAGCGTTTAGAGGTCACGGGCTATGGATTTAGTCTCGGGAATAATTTACGGAATGGTTTTTAGTCATTTTAGACTTAGTTATTTAGTTAATAACTTATTTCAAGAGTTTTCATAAAACTGTATATTTTTACATCTTTTATGGTATACGCGTAAATTTGACAAGTTTTATGGTTTTGATGTTTTGGAGGTTTTAAAATATGAAATAAATTAAGAGAAATTAAGGTATTATTAATAAGATATTAGTAAGTTATAAAAAGAAAAAAATTGGGTGTTTAGGTCGGTTTAGGTCGACGCACCAAAAGGGGAGGGGAGAAAAGGAAAAAGGGAACCGGCCTTTTGTACATGGCCAAGGACTAGTTAGGAAAGTATATAAAACCTTTCTATTATAAAAAACACTTCATAAAATCCCTGGAGATCAAGGGAAGGTCGGCATAAATGTAGTTTTTTAGGGTTTTCCATAAATTTCTTGTCTTCTAAAAATTCTAAGGTAAAACCAATGTTTCTCTTTTCAATTATATTATTTTTAACACGTTCTTAATCAATACATGATGGATATAGGTTTAGGTTTATCATAAAATCTGTAATTTAATTATATAATCATGCTTAGATTAATTAGGGTTCATAATTATACATGGTGATGGTAATTAATTAGACCAATTGTGTTAATTTCATTTTTAAGAACTCGACAGAATTTTAGGTCACTTGTTTTGATCATATCTAAAGTTATACACACTTTGAAATTGCGATCCAAGTACCTCTAGAAAGGTATTTCAGTTAGATTTTGAATGAAAGAAACTAGAACTAAATTGGAGGTAGGAAAGTGGGTCAAAAACAGGTTACAATAGTCGGGTGTCAAAACAGTTTTTGGATCAGCCGTTTTATAATTAATATTTTAAGATGATTATGGTACTTAGGAGTACAATTAGGCCTTTAAATGAACATGAGACTTAGTTTATATATTAAATAAGAGATCTGGTAGAGGGCTAAGCAAATGAGATAAGGAAAGACCCTCTAATTATAACAAACTTTTCATATGTTTAAAATTAGTAATTTTTTGATAGGTAAAAGTATATATATATATATATATAGAGAGAGAATTTGGATCAAATGAGAACTTTTTAAAGTTTTAAAAATAAGAACCCAATCAAAAACCGACAAGTGGAATTTAAGTACTAAAGAAACAGAAAATTAAATATATAATTAAAAGGGTATTACAGGTATTATACACTAACACTAAACACCCTAACCCTAAAAAAATTGACTCACAACCTCCCTATTCAATTCATTTTCTGTCATACAACAAAAGTCTCTCATATCTATCCGCCGAATCCCTCATCACCTCCACCTAGATTGTCGGAAACCCACCACCATCGGGTATTGTTACACGGGTATCTATATGTCTCGATCTTATCTCGGGAGACACAACAATCCTTCGTCCTATCTTACACTTCCAACGATTAAGCTATCTAACCTTATTTTTTAGACCACCCAAAAAGCCCACATTCAATATTACAATTCCGGCGACCAAAAAACATGTCAAAGAAATAATAATGTTCTAATGGAATCTCCACGAGATTCTTCATGTCCGATAGAAGAGACATTCGTATTTGTGTGTTTCGATCTTTGTTTTCGGCGAGCGACTTCCGTTGATGACGAGTTCAAGAATAGGTTTTTTGCACGTATATCCAATATGTAATTGTTTATGACAGGTTGATGAAGACTTCAGTCTTAATAACTTTACACAAAACCACGATATGTCCGAAATGTACCGCTGATTGGTTTTGATAAATCATGTCTACCGGAATGTACCGTTGTCCGGAATGTACCACCATTAGTGTAGAGTTGCTGTATATTTTTTCGATTAGTTTGTGTACCAGATTGGATACACAAAATGTCCGGGGTACCAGAAGCTGCTACGTTTCGGGTCTTGATATCATACAAAAATGTAAGATCGAGACACATAGACACAAAATTCGTTGATCAAATATGTGTTTAGATCCCTTGTTTTCATTGTTATGCCACTATCGTCGCCGGAGTTTGCCACGTTGATGTGTGCTTCTGCTGTCTCTTGTACACAAGAGTTGGGTGTATCTTTTTATGTTTGATGTATCATTTATTGAGTGGTTTACTGTATGAGTTGTATAGATGTACTTGATTTATCAGTTTTGTAGTGATACATCGTATCAGTTTTATAGTGATATATTGTACCCGTTGTTTGGAACTAGTACATTAGTTCTTCTTTATAGTGATATACTATACCAGTTGTTTGGAACTAATTGTATCAGTTAAATTGTGTAGCAGATGTAGCAATATAATTGACAAATTTTATGTGCAAGCATCGATGAGTTACCATCAGTGGCAATGAAAATCACTTGAAAAAGTCAAATAAACACTACAATGTCAGATGGTACATATTAGTTAATTGTCAATGTGTATCATTCTTTTTCATTAATGTACAAGTAGTATTCGTTACATTTTTAGAAAATATACAAAGTTATGATGCATTGTAAATTTATGTACCAAAATGCATTGTAATTAATTATATTAACTATTCGATGAAATGTAGTAATAAAAAATTTAGTCAAACTTTAAAAGGTGCATTGAAGATGTCAATGTTTATCATGACGAAAATGCCCTGAGATTAATGTTTATTACAAAGAATGATATTTATCTATCACCAATCTCATCTAATAAAAATAAATAGATTCAATGGTTTATATTAGTTCCTATTTTATAACTATAAAAAGCCTCTTACATTAACCCTCCTCTATATATATATATATATATATATATATATATATATATATATATATATATATATATATATATATATATATATATATATATATATATATATATATATATATATATATATATATATATATATATATATATATATATATATATATATATATATATATATATATATATATATATATATATATATATATATATATATATATATATCGGGGCTAGTATCAATTTAATTCCATTAACTTGTTTTCTACAACTTATTCACAGCGGATGTCTAGTTTTCTTATGATGTTCTAGATAACTTAAACCTATGTTCTCACCAACTTTATGTTGACAGATTTTAGTATCATTTTCAGGTGAGGTAGTTGGGAAGGATGATGTTAGAAGTGGCTAGAGTCTAGAGGCTTCTAGGATTGCCTTAGGAGGAATCCCTTTCCTCTTAGTTTTTCATTTGTTATTTGAATAAGTGAAACTTTAGACACCTATATGTTAAATGTTTTTTTTATTTGTTTGTCTTTGGTAAGAGGTGGGAATTTTACCTACTTACCTAGACTCCTGCATTGTTGAGATATTGTCATGATATTTGTGTCACCTTTTATGATATTTCAATTTCATTTAGTTCTCTCTATAGACACGTTATTTTTGTGATAATATCCATAGCTTACGCCTCATATTCCACCATGGTGGGGTGTGACATAATGGTATTAGAGACGATGGTTATAGAGAATTAGGTTGTCTAGCCTATTCTATAGCTTTAGGGTCCCTGCATATAGGCGTCATAGGAGTACATGTCCATTATAGTATATGATGTGATTAAATGCTAGATTCCGTATTTTGTATATGAAATACTTTTATGATATTGATTGATATTTTTCTAAGTATTGTTGGTTCTTATCTAAAATGTTTTCTTTGAAGTTTTGACTAGTATGGATTGAAACATAGTCGTTCATACTTAGTCGCATGTCTATTTCCCTTTCGAGTTTTGACTAGTGCGGGTTGAACCATAGTCGTCCACACTAGTCATTGTTAAATTTTGGTTGATTATGCTTTCATGTTTCTTTATACATTTTGAATTTTGTCTATGCTGGTTCAGCTAGATTACGAGTTTATTTGTTTCATGCATTGGCTATGTTATTTTAATACATGGAATTTTGGATCTTATTTTATGTTATGGTTATGTGCTTATGTGTGTAGATGGATTTATGTGTTATGTGTAGTATTAACTTCTTATAAATGTCATCATAGGAGGGAGTGCATTTGGGAAAGGGTAATTGTATAAGTATGGTGCGCAACATAGTTATATAAGTACCACGACATCAATGGGTTTCTAAGTATGATTGCATGAAAGAGGGTTAATACATGCCTATATAGTATATGTTGAAAGTGCTTATGGTTATGTGTAGGCGTGTGTTACCTATATTATATACAGACCTTGGTAATTACTTACGAGTTTGCATGACCGTATATAGACAAGTTGTCATCGTACGTACCGACGACACCTTGATCTACTCGGAGTCAGAACAAGAATGTGGGAAGAATTGTGAATTAGGCTTGATGTTACTTAATAACTGTATTTTGCTAAGTGAAATGTTATTGTTCTTGATATGTCTAATCGAATTGATTTCTGTTCAAAGTGTGAGTCAGTCGTTCTTGGTGAGTAAAAAGAAATTATGGTTTTCTATGTCTACTAAAAATTAAAACTTGACGAATAAAAATAAAGCAATTGACAAATTATAAAGAAAGTAAACAAATTAAAACTTAATAAAAAGTGAAATTTAAAATAAAAACTAAATAAAACAACTCGGAATAAAACTTAACAAAAATGGCGGGAAAATAAAATCTTAAAAACAATTCGGAAAACAGTTTCAAGAACTTAATTCGGAAAACATTATATGAAAACAATTCGGAATGTAATCTATGTAAACAGTTCAGAATAAACAAAATCAAAACACAATTCGGAATACTGATGCTAACTTAATTCAGTATACGTTTAAAGAAGTTAATTCAGAATAAAGGGCTTAGAAGACAATTCGGAATATGAAATTAACACTAATTCGGAATAATGAAAAGACTTTAATTCGGAATAATGACTAAGTTATTAATTCGGAAAAAGGAAGTTTTATATAATTCGGAATATAGATCAAGATTACAATTCGGAATAAAGAGATCCTAAACCCTATTCGGAATAATGAAACCTAAACCCTATTCGGAATAAGATACATATAATTCGGAATGTGGATATATTGAACTAGTTCGGAATAAATAAAACTTTATCTAATTCGGAAAAAGAGGGTTTTAACAAATCGGGAAAATTAAAAATAAGCTAAAACTAATAAAGCAAATAAGCAAAAATTAAACTAAACTAATTTTTTTGAAATAAGCTAAACAAGACACAAAATAAAACTCTAAAAACACCAAATAAGCAAAATTAATAAAATCAATTTTTATTAAACTACCAAATCCACTTAAATAAAAATAAGCTAAACACAAAATAAGCAATAAGCACAATAAGGTATAAAAATTAACCATAAAAAGAGTAAAAAAGCAAGGAATAAGCCATTTAATCAAATACACAATAAGATCAAATAAGCTACATGATGATTAACCAAATCAACACAAAACTAAAACAAGAAAGGAAGAATGAGATTAATTGAAAAGATTGAATTATAGATTAAGATTAAAGATCCAACAATTGAAAGATTAAGATGAAAAGATGAAAAACATGAAAGAAAACTTGAGAGAAAAGTAAATTACACCTACTCCTAATTACTTGAATGAAAAACTATTAACTACTACCTAATAAATTTCAAATGAAAGATTAGGAGTTTATTTATAGGTGGAAGAGTAGTTGGTGTTGTTGCTTCCTTCTTTCTCTTTATCTTCTCGTCTTCTTAATTAATTCGTCTTTCTAGACTTTGTCTAGGGATTTGTCGATAAATAAAATGAACTCGTCTTCTAATTTCTTCTTTTATTAGATTTGGTTCTTCGACTTTGTTAACTTTTGTCTTTGGTCTTTTTCTTCGATAAATCTTCAAAATAGGCCTTTGACTTCCGTTCGTTTTGCACTTTTGATCTTTTGACTTTGTTTTTCGTCCTTTTCTTCGATAAAAGCCCGTGAAAGCCCGTGTTTTCTTCCTTTTTCATCTTTTGGTCCTAAAACACAACAAAAACATAAACCAGGCGTAATTCCGACTTTTACGACATTAAACACACGTTTTGGTCTCGTTTTAATTTGTTTAAGTGGTAAAAGGATAATTGTTTCACACTTATTAAATCCCATACACTTGACCATTGCAATGACCTCATGCAATGCATTAATTTCAAAGCAACATTTACATTTTCCTCGTAATTAACCCACCTTGGCCCTTATTACATACTATGACACTATGGAAACAAAAAGGATAGAAAAATTTCGAAAGTGTTTGAAGGAATAAACTTTTAAAGAAATCTAAGACTTAAATTAGGGCTTTGGTGTCATAAATATTTATCACCCTCAAGTTTCACGTTTCTCACACGAAGCTTAAAAACGAGATCATTGTTATTATAAGTTAGTAAAGCTAACACTTACTCACGTGGCTCAATTATTCACTTAGACCCCCTTATTCCTAGGTGTATCTCTTGTATTTTATTTTTGTCTTGAATGATCACGAGGATGCATTTTTAACTTATTTCGATAATTTATTTAGGCCGAAAATAAAGTAGGACGATTTAATCAATAGTTAGCTAAATGATAAAATCTCTTAAAACGACTTCACGAAATCTCATAAAGTTCAAATCTTGGCATAACTCGTTTCATGATTTGAGACCTTTCTCGGACCGATATTTGGCATTTACTTCATACTTCGAATCTTGAGAGACGTTCTTGAAATAATGCTCTTCTCTTCATATTTGGAATTTATTCACTTGAAGTTTTTGAGAGATTATTCAAACTTGGACCACGACTTATTCATTTTTCTTCAATCTTTATTTTGGATTTTGATATACAACGATCCGCCTCCTTTTCGGACATGGAACTATTTATCCTCATACCTTTTAGGGTCTTTTCGGATAGACTTCTCCATAATCTTTATGGGAGTAATTGCTTCTCGTCGTGTGTCTCGATCCTTCATATTGATTTTTGACAAATGATTCTTCACATCATCTTGGATCTTTAGCAACAAAATGTAGCCCTCATGCCTTGTTAGGGCCTTTTTGGACTCGCCAAACTTCGCATCCCGCTTCAATAAGTTCTGCCTTAGCTATGAAGTCTAATTAATCTCGAGCAACTTTTAAACGATCTTGGGCTAGAAGCTAAGTAACTTTTCAAATCGTACAACCTTATTTATTGCATTTATTTATTGACAAGTGATGGGAGAAAAAGCTCATAATTAACTCACATAAGTTCATGAAAGAAAACAAAACTTATAATTTACTCTATCATCTCTCGTTCTCCATAATTTAAAATCTCAAGGAATGAGACTCGTGGATGCTTAGCCTAATAAACCAATTAAGGTCCATATGGTTAAGGATACTAGCTAGAGTAAACTCAAATAAGTAAACTCGGGTTGAGTCAAAATATTCATGACGGGCCTAATATATCAAATACATCTAAACTTGTTAAAACCATTTTATTTAATAATTTATTTTGACTTTATTCTAGAAATGAAATAAATACATACGATGAAAGAATAATAACGATAACAAAAGAAAATACTACAAGGCCAAAATAGATCAAAAATTTTGAAAAATGTCGAAAAATCAAATTTCCGGTTAAAATGAGGCCAAATTCATGGAAAAGCCCACTTAACTTCGATAGAAGTCTCCCCTACACTTAATATAAACATTGTCCTCAATGTTTAAGCATGTGGTGGTAAACTCCCCTACACCTAGGACATTGTGGACGTTGTTTAGATGTTTCTAAGGAAGAGACAACTAAAGTGATTCCTATTTCAACATTGATGGATATAAAATAGTGAATCAACAAAGTTTAGGATAGAACCGGGAAGATGGGTACACGGGATCACGGATCGTCAAAAGTCATCAATAGTGGATCTTTGAAAGCTCTAATCCCTGCACATCATAAGAAATAAAACAACAAACACCTACGTGGCTCCCCCTACACTTATTATTGAAAACAGATAAAGAAGGATAGATCATCGGGTTGCATCCCGAGAAGCGCTTGTTTTTGTTAACCGAGTCACGAGCCTGACTCGACCCCGAATACTATGGTTGAAAGCTCATAGAAAACCTTGAAGAAAATCCGCCGGGGTCAAATACATGGTTCTCATCCAACAAGTAGCATAATCCTAAGGTGAACAACACAAGCCAAAGTAGAGTAGGCGAGGTTCCCTTAAGCAAAAGTTGAGCACGGTGATAGAAGGAATGGTAAGGTGAAAGCGTAGCTCCGAATATTCCAAAAGTCTTCCTTTTATTTCATCAGATGGATATTGAGATGGCTCAAAAACTGTGTTACCCGGATCGAACACCTTTTCCTTTAGGGGAAAATAAGAAAGACACTCAGTAGACCTTGAAGAAGATTCGCCCATATACCTCACAATCTCATCTGAAGAAGGTGGAAAGAGAGGTGTCAAAACATAAGTACTGCAAATGTTGGTGTCATCCGGTTTCTTCTCCTTTGAAACGGGTTTCTTAACATCTGAAGGAGGGTAAAGGCCATAATAAAAATCCAAAGGAGGAGAATCATGCTCATTAGGAAAGTAAGTATTGAGAAAGGTGGCAAAATCTTCCTCAAAAGAGTAATCCTCTAAAGTAGAATCAAGCGTTGTTGGTGGAGGATCCTCATCAAAAATAGGAGCAAAAACATCATTAGAAGACACAACACTTGAAGAATCACTCGAAAGAGTGTCAACATCATTAAAGTCATCATAAATTTGCATGTCTTCATACTCGGAGGTAGAATCATCATATGCATCATAAATTGGTGGATCACCCGAATCGGAAAAAGAATCATCATATTCATCATAGATTGGTGGAGCATCCAAATCGGAAAGAGAATCATTAGAATCTTCCATATGTTCTTGAAAAAGTGGATTATCATAGAAAGTCTCGAAAAGAGGATTGTCGTGTAGTACAAAATCATTGACATCAAGATTTATAGTTTCCAAAGGAGTTGTAACAAGCTCGTTTGAAGCACATCAATCATTTTCGCCGATTCTTTTATATTGGTTTTGCTTGTAATCTTCCCCATTCTAAACACTTGTTGATCATTATCGACCCTAAGAATTAGTTCACCTTCGGCAACATCGACTAAAGCTTTTCTGGTTCGCAAGAATGGGCGTCCAAGTATTAACGAAATACAAGGATCCATCTCATAATCAACAACAAAAAAATCAACCGGAAAAGTGAAGGTACCAACTTTAACAAAAACATCTTCGGCAATACCAACGAGGTAAGCGAGAGTTCGATTTGCTACCTCAAGAGTCATACGTGTTGGTATAAGATCGGGTAATGATAACTTCTTCCAAACACTTAATGGAATTAAATTGATACTAGCCCCGAGATCGGCCAAGGCAGTACATTCTTAGATTTGAGAAAATGAACAAGGTAACACAAAACGACTGGGATGTCCAAGTTTCTCTGGAAGTTCTTTGAGAAGGACGGCAGAACAAATTTCATTTAATCGAGTATTAACAAACTCAACCATCTTCTCCTTCTTACTAAGCAACTCCTCGAACGCTTTAACAAATTTCGGCATTTGGAAAAGTGCTTCAACAAGGCTAATGTTAAAGTTCATTCGTGTGATCATCTTCAAAAAGGAAGTAACTTGAGTATCCTCCTTAGTGAGCACTTTGAATTTGTCTAACCGAGAAGGATAAGGAATATTGGGTTTAGGAGGTGTAGCTAGAGAAGGCGAAGATGAAGTAGGTGAAGGTTGAGAGGGTGAAGGGTTTTTCTTGTGTACTTCTTCAGGAAGAGGTGGGGATGGTAATTGAGAACTAGTACTAGGCGTGGTAGTAGGAGGGATAAATGGGGGTGGAGGAGGTGTAGCTGGAGTAACTAGGGAAGGGATAGAAGGTCCTACTAAAGTTGATCCACTGCGTGTAGTAATAGCACTCGCATTAGCTCTAGGGTTGGTTTTGGTTGTTGAAGGAAGAGCACCTTGGGGACGAAGGGCTTGAAACATTTGAACGAATTTTCCATCCGTGGACTCTTGCATTTCCTTTAATTTCTTATCTTGCTCCGAAATCTTTTGAAGAACTAAGTCCATTTGTGGATTAGGTAAATTGAACCCTTATTGTGGAAAACCTTGGTTTGGGTATTGGTTGTATGGTGGAAAACCTTGAGGATTAAAACCTTAGTTTGGATAGCCTTGATTGTGCACTTGATAAGTTCCTTAAGTAGCATTATATCCCCTCACATTTACATTTCCTTGAGCTCGTGGTGGCCCTTGGTTGTTTTGGGTGGGTGGGGGTGGTCTTTGTTAGAAACCGGGTGGAGCCAAATAATTTGTGTAATTATAGGACAAATGATTAACATCGACATTCGGCTTGAAATGAACCCTCTCAGTGTTATTATAAGCATACACTTCCCCGTGAGATTGGTCATAAGTCTTATCACAATTAGCATACGAATGAGGCCCACCACATGTTTCACAAGTCATATTAAAAGCATTCACATGTTGACTAGGGGTGTTTTGAACATGTAAGGCAAGTTTAGTCACTATTGAAGTAAGTGCTTGAATTTGATTAGTAGTCTTACTATCACTAGTACTAGCCATAGTAGCCCTTACACTTTTAGTTTGCACTTTGGCCTTCTTTTCAATAATTTCCCAAGCCTCGTTCATGGATTTCATAAGAATATTACCCCCCGAAGCACTATTTAGTGAATCTTGGTCATTCAAACTTAATCCATTATAAAAAAGTATTAATTTGATGCACTTTAGTAAAACCGTGTTGTGGACACTTTCTCAAAAGTTCCTTAAAACGATCCCAAGATTCACTAAACGTCTCACCGTACTTTTGTTCAAAGTTAATGATATCATTCCGCAAAGCGGTAGTACGTGGGGGTGGAAAGTAGAAATTAATGAATTTAGTCTCTAAGTCCGCCCATGTGGCAATACTTTGGGATGGTTCCTTATCAAGCCAAGTCTGGGCTTGTCCCTCGAGAGAGAAAGGAAAGAGGAGCAAACGAATTGCCTCTTGTGAGAACCCATTGTATTTCATAGTATAGTTGAGTGTATAAACCTCTTGATATGATCGTGAGAATCATCATGAGTGCGGCCCAAGAAAGGTGTAGCAGATACCATTTGAATATAACCGGTTTTTAGCTCAAAGTTGTTGGCTCCAATATCTTGCACCACAATTGCATCGTCATTGCCTTCAACGTGTGATTGAAAGAGCTCGATCATTGGTTGGTTATCCATGGTGTCAATAGCACGAGTCTCGATATCGGCTTGAGTGGTTTTCCTCTTGCGCGCACGAGTACGCATACACCTACAAAAGAAAAATATGGCCAAAAAAATAGAAGAAGAAATGAAGTTAAGGTAAAAAGAAAATATTTTTAGTGCAAAACTTTAGAAAAGAAATGCTTTTTATGATTTTTTAAATGTTTTTGGATTTTTGAAATTTTTTATTTTTTTGAATTTCTGAAATTTTTGCAAGAAAAAAATAACGTTCACGAGTGAACGGATCTCAAAATCCAACGCGTCTCTCACAAAAAACCATTAATCTTTACAAAAAGAGCCGGCAGCGGCGCCATTTTAATAACTGAATTTTGCTAAGTGAAATGTTATTGTTCTTGATATGTCTAATCAAATTGATCTTGGTTCAAAGTATGACTCAGTCGTTCTTGGTGAGTAAAAAGAAATTATGGTTTTCTATGTCTACTAAAAATTAAAACTTGACGAATAAAAATAAAGCAATTGACAAATTATAAAGAAAGTAAACAAACTAAAACTTAAATAAAAGTGAAATTTAAAATAAAAACTAAATAAAACAATTCGGAATAAAACTTAGTAAAAATGGCGCGAAAATAAAATCTTAAAAACAATTCGGTAAACAGTTTCAAGAACTTAATTCGGAAAACATTATATGAAAACAATTCGGAATGTAATCTATGTAAACAGTTCGAAATAAAAAGTAAAAACAAAATTGGGAATACTGATCCTAAATTAATTCGGAATACGTTTAAAGAAGTTAATTTGGAATAAAGGGCTTAGAAGACAATTCGGAATATGAAACTAACACTAATTTGGAATAATGAAAAGACTTTAATTCGGAATAATGACTAAGTTATTAATTCGGAAAAAGGAAGTTTTATATAATTCAGAATATAGATCAAGATTACAATTCGGAATAAAGAGATCCTAAACCTGTTAGAAGTATTTAAAGTGATGGTCATATAATATACCATTGCGAAGCTCATGGAAAATTCTATTCAACGGTGTCGAGAGTTCTATGTCATTATTATGCATGAAACGGGAATTAGTCCCGAACACACAAATGAGGAAGGCCTTCTAATCATGTAAGCCTTAGTATAAAAGGCATAACCATCCTCATTTGTGTGTGTGTCTCTCATTGTATCTTTTCTCTTCTTCTTGTTTTAGAGAGAGAAACTCTCCTTAGTTTCTCTCACTAGAATCATCTACCTTGTATCTTTCTAGTTCTTCTTCATCTAATCTAATATTCCATTCTTAGTTTTAATCTTGATCTTATTCATCTATATTTCTTAATCTTATAAGTCGTGTGCTACAATCTAACAAGTGGTATCATTCGCCAAGGGATTCGTGGATAGCTCGTTGGTGTTCTTCAAGTCGTATACCTTCCTTAATCGTGTAATAGTGATTTGGGCATCTTGGTTTTGGCTTAAAAACAAGTCTTTTGGATCAAAAGTTGAGAAATTTCTTGTTTGTTCATCTTTCCGAAATTCTTGCAAATTTCTCCATCGGAAAGTACAAAGCACGTGAGGCCAGATCGCAATAACCTTATGTTCTACTTTGCGATCTAAACATTTCGATACCATATTCCGATCTGGACATTCCGATCGTTATTTGCGATCTGGGATTCCGACGGCTCTTAAGGAACTTTGAGTCGTTACTCTGCCAAATTGATTTTAGCCACATTCCGATCTGAAGTTATTCCGATCTGAAGATTCCGATCTGAAGTTTTTCCGATCTGAATATATTCCGACAGATCTTCATTGCGATCTAGCATTCCGACAGATCATCATTGCGATCTAAGATTCCGATAGAAGGACTTTCCGATCGTAGGACATTCCGATAGAAGGACATTCCGATAGAACATTCCGATAGATTTTTCCGATGGGCATTCCGATGGAAATTTTGTTTGAGTAATTTTTAGTCTTAGCCACCATCTAGACTAGTCTCGGAACATACTTTACACGAAGATCAAAAAAAAAAAAAAAAAAAAAAAAAAAAAAAAAGAGTTTTTTGGCGGGAAAACCATAGTAAAATTTAATTTTTCCTAGACCATTTTTAGGCCATTTAAGCTTCAATTTCAAATTTTGGCTATGCGAAAAAATTTTCGACCAAAAATTCAAATTTTCGGACCAAAATTCAAATTTTTAGGCCAAATTTCAAATTTTTAGGTTTTATTTTTATTAAAAATTTCATTTTTTCAAGTGTTTTCCCTACTAGTTATTGGCTATTTCTAACTCGATTTCACATTTTAGTGTTTCAAATTTTTTTTCGGATTACCGTTTTGTCGGACTGAGGAATTTTTTTGTCGGGCTGGAAAATTTTGGCAAACTTTGATTTCGTTAACACCCCAACACACGCTTTCTACGAATTGAGATCCTGTTTTTCACACGACTTCTACTATGAGTTATCAACAAGATAGTGATGCTGCGGGTTTTGAGCATCGTGATAGACATGTAAGAAAGAAGAGGAATCTTGCCCATCTCCAGTCTCAGCTTCTTATAGCACAAAAGGAAGAAGCAGGAATTCCACTTCTAGCTGAAGAGTTTGATATCATGGCATCTGCAACAGCATATGATGAGGCAGAAGAGGTGACTCCCGACTCCATCTTGATGGCTAATTCGCAACAATCATCCACATCGGTAGTTCAACCTGACAGAGCTCCTGTGTGTGATTCAGACGGTTCCTCTGAGGTACACCTACGTCTCAATGCTAATGAGTTATATAATATGTATAATCAGGCGGAAGAGTATACTGAGTCACTTGAGCCTTCCACTGAGACACACGGGGTTCAAACGAATAATAGAAATATTATTTCTAATGCACCCAGTGTGGACCTTAGTGGGGATCAAGTAGCGCAACCTACAACCCTTCCTGACGAGACGCATGCGTATTATAAATCATTATTTGATAAGCTTGCCAAGGATGTTGCTCATGCGAATGTGGTTAATAATAAGTTTAGAGAAACTAATGCCAAATTGACCACTGAGCTTACGGGATATAAGGAACGGGAGAAAAGTTTTGAGATTCATCATGCTAAAATCAAGGAACTTGAACAAGCTCATGCTACATCGGTTTATCAAGAAAAATGCACCACTAAGAAATTAAATGCCTTACATTTAAGTAGTGCAAAAAAGATAAGCGAATTGAATGATGAAATCACCTCTCTTAATAAACAGCTTTCAACTGAAAAATCTATCGTTTCTGATTTAAAAGGAGAAATAAAAAAGCTGAAACATGATTTCAAAATTCGAGAAGATGGGCTTCTAGAGGATTTTTGCAATGCTCAGGATAGGATTCGGGACTTAGACAACCTTTTGGTAAAACGTGGACAATCTATGCAGACGATAAATATGCTCGCACCTAAAGTGAATGAGATAAATTACACCCGTTACAAAATGGCTTTAGGTTGTCCTCTTCCTCCCAATCCAGAATACCTTAAGCAGGTTCAGGCCACAAATCAAACTCTATATAATGGTAGTGTGCTCTTGTCTGATGAGCATGATCCTCCTAGTGTGCATGATTCTGAGGAAACTACTGAACTTGCTGAAGAAACTCGTTTAAGAATGAAAAAGCTTGATAAAGAAGTGACACCTGTTTACTATCCAAAAGTTAATCCTCCAACGGTTTTTGTTCGATCTAAAACTAGTACCGAATTGCTTTTGCTACCTAGTGAGGAATTGACAGAGGATCCTCCTAAACCGAGTGTTGCACGACGATTTCTTAACGAGCTCAAAGATAATTTTGTCATTCTCAAACGGGTTGTTAACGCCAAAATGACTGGAGGAAACTTTACATCACCCGTTCATGTCGAGTTACAAAAAGTGCTTCATACAGAAATCAATCCGATTATTAATCAAGTTGATGCGAGGATAGGCAATCTTGAGAACGCTTTTCTAAAAGAACTAGCCAAATTTGTTGAAGACTTCAAATCTTTGGCGAAGGAGGCTGATGAATCTCTTGATAAAATTAAAGTTTTGGAAAGCGACCTTGCATGTCTCTCGAAAGCAAGTGACAGTGGTGATTGTGTTGATAGTAACCCCGTTGCGGTAAACATCTCTGTGTCAGACAATGAAACCCTCCAAAATGAGCTTGATCGTACGAAAGAGAAAATGGAGTCTTATGTCATCAAAAAGGACAACGAATTCACCGATCTTTGGAATAAATATGTCAAAAAATGTGATGAATGTAAGGATGACAAACTCTCGTATGATAAAGCTTACAATGAACTGCAACAAACAATCGAACAGCTACGAGCTCAGTTAGGAGGTGAATGTCGCGACAGTGAGCATTCAACAAATGTTAATCAAAAAGAGTTCACGATTCTTCAACACCGATATGATTTTCTTCAAAAACATTGTCATTCTCTTGAACTTGCTTTGCAAACCAAAGTTGGAAAAGTTCCTGATGATAACAATCTACAAGTAAAACTCTCTGAATCATTTCGTGAATTGAATGAAAAAAGTAAGGATATTTCTGATCTGAAAGCTCAGTTGCAAGACAAAGACATCGCGATTGCTGAGTTGCAGAAACTTGTTGGAAAGATGGGTGGAAAAACTGTGGAACCTAAGGTTGTAAAATCAGTTGTTAGACAACCCAACGCGTACAAAGTACCAAAGCCATCTATCTTAGGAAAACCGCCTTCTAATGTTTCTAGGTTACCTCCTAATACCGATGTGCCATCGACTGTACCAAAACCAGCCATCTCACCCTATGTTCCTCCATTTAGAAAACCCACTCTTGCTAAACACAACTCTGTGAATGCAGCTTGCACTACTCCTAAGAGTACTCCCAAGTGTGTGACTCTTACGCCCACAAAGGAATCTAATGGTTCAAATGACGTTGGTCAAACCAAAAACCTAGGGGATGGTAAGCAAAAAGGGAACATTCAGAAAGTAAACCATGTGTATTCAAAACCTAGTAAACCAACAACCGCTAGAGTTCAACACACACCTAATGGTAATCAACCAAAACCTAGGACCCCTTCCCAACAACCTAGGAATTGGCAATCACCAATGCGTAGCCGTGTTTCGAACATAGTGCCTGAATGGTCAGCAAACCCTAGGTACACAAGACCTTTCGAGAATCCCAAACTCCCTGTATGCCCCACGTGCAAAAAGGGCATTCACCATGGAAATCATGCTCATTGCATTCTGCAATACCTCTATGAGGTAAACTCTCGTGCTTTCACACAGAGAAAGAATGCAGAATCCCATAAGCCAACAAGGAGATTCCCACCCGTCACAAAGAAAAGCAATGACAATAAATCCTCAAGGCGAATCAATGCAGGATCTAGTTTCTCTCCAAAGAAGTCTTCCGCTGTGCAAGAGAACACTAATCCTCGATCTAGTCTTCAGTGGAAACCCACGGGTAGGATCTTTAAGGAAGTCGGTCTTAAGTGGATTCCCATCAAGAAGAGTGATGACACCTGCTCCAGCACTAATGCGAGTGTCTTGAATGTAGAAAATGCATTTGTTACTCCTAACACTAGTATTTGTGCAAATTCTTCTTCTGTTATTGCAGGTACTTCAGCGGATTCTGAATCCATTTCTTCAAAGGGTTCCAATTCTGCACATTCGACATCACCTTCTTCTGCTGTACAAAGGTCTATTTTGGATTATTTTAAAAAACATTGAAAATCAAAATACAAAAATATAAAACCTATAAAAACAAAACAAAAACGAAAAAATCTTTCAAAAATACCAAAAATATTCTTCTCGACATGTCTTTCAGTTTCGATAATATGGACGTGCTTAGAAATGTCGCTCAATAACGACACGGGTGTGTACATAAAGCTCGAATGAAAGTTCAAATTTTTTTCAAAACATGTCATTTCCCCTTTCTTCATATGATTTGCAGTTACCTCAGATTGTGACTCGTGCCTCAAAGAAAGGAAAGTTGATCACGGATGATAACTTATCCTTAACAACGAGAAAATAAAACTTTCTCGGTCATGAGCTTTCGATAAAAACATTCCATGTTTTAAGCTCATGTAAACGACTTACAGTTAAATGTCAGACTGTAACTCGAACTTCAAATAAAGGAGAGTGTATCTTTAAAGATAACTTATCCTAATAACGGGTAGAGCAATCTATCTCGGGTTGAGCTTGTCACAAAACATTCAAAGTTTTGAGCTCAACATAATGGCTTATAGTCACATGTCAGACTATAACCCGGTCCCTAAATAAAGGAAAGTCTTTGACTTATCCTCAACAACGAGAAATTCATTTTTCTCGGTCATGAGCTTATATCAAAACATTCAAAGTTTTAAGCTCATGAACACAAATTTTTCTCGGACTTTTGAGCACAATTTTTCAAAGTATTTCAAAACAATGTGCTCATATACTCCCCTATTTAAATAGAATCTCTTTTCGAGGAGGAGTATAATGATTTCATAAACATTTGTTCCAAAGTTTCATGACACATTATTCTCTCCATGTTTCATCACTAATTTCACAAAAATTTCAATTTCATGCAATTTTTGAGGGGGAGAATAGTGATTAAAATGTGTTATCTTGAATAAGATCTTTGATATAAGTGCTTTCTCTTCCTAATATGTGCAAAAATCTCTCCTTTTATGATGCACATAGGTAGGGGGAGTGTTTTTGGTGATATAGAAAAACTTTCAAGGTGTAAACATTGATTTCATCAACACCTTGACTGCATTTTCAAATGATTTTTCTGGTTACGATATCTATACCCTTCAACACATAAATTCACGATGGCATTGGTGTCAAAAGGTGGTTAGGTATTCGTCCTATGATCCAACCAGAACCGGAGGGATCTTCCCAGGGACAATCCATTAGAACTTATAAGTCCTTAGGAAAGATGGAGTAGTTGAGTGTACGGGAATAATGCCGACTAATGACTTAAGATAGCACTGGAACAATCACAACAAGGTGCTAGTTATGACGTCTTGGTAAGCATTGAAGGGGTTGAAGAATGAAAAAGAAATGTAAGGATAAAGGGTGTAAAGAAAGAAGCCCTCCATACAACTTAGGCAGAAACCGGGTCAATACATCTATTATCAGAATCACTTTGATGATTTTTGATACTGAAGACAAAGCATCATGGACCCAGTGATGCAATGCACAACCCTTCCCAGCCTACTCAAGCTTCTCTCAAAAGAAGTTTGTTTTATTGTCACGGAGTTCAACTCATTTCTATCAACTTTCTCACTCCGAGATAGTAGATATTGAATAGGTGGCAGTCTGCTCCAGCCTCCGATCACCAAATAAACGTGCACTTATAGAGTCTAGAGCCAACGAGATTCATCAAAAATCTCATTAGGACACTTATTCCATAGATCAATTGTTGTTCATCATTAGAACACAAGCGATGAGTTACAGAGTCCTACGCTCTATCCTTGTGGTATTGCTAGAACATTCAGAGTGATACTCTTTAGTATTCACAGTGATGAATGGAAATCCTTCCAATGTTAACATCAAACAGCACTGCGGTAGGTCATATGTAAGATTCACTTGAATTAAACATATGCTAACTGGAAAGCAACAGTGGTTTGATTCTTAATTGATTCAAACTCGTTCCAGGTCTCGACGCAATATCTTTATGATCTTGCCAGAACATTTAGAGTAATACTTTTCAGTATTTACAGTGACGAATGGAAATCCTTCCAGTGTCATCATCAAACAGCACTGCGGTAGGTAACTTGTGCGATTCTATATGAATCAAACTTGTGTCAACTGGAAAGCAACGATGGTTTGATTCTTAAATGATTCAGACTTGTTCCAGGAAAGTGAATTGACGACTTAATCAGCAGAATGGAACTGCATGATAGCTGGAAATCCTGTCAAGGAAGTTCTTTGAACTTACCTGATCACAGGTACAGTATTCTTACTGTATAACGGGAAACCGGTGGAATGCAAACGGTGGCGTTATCTCAAGAGTCGCAATTCAAGGCCACATATTCAGGATTATTGAAGAAAGCTCAAGAACATCTAAAGACAAAGACTTCCGCTACTCTGATAATCAAGGGAGAATGTCAATAAGCTGTCATGTCAACACAAAACATGAGTATGTGGGTAAAGACACAAGAACACAAGCTGGCAAAGTTACAAGATCAAGTCAAGGAAAAGATCAAAGATCCAAGATCACAAGTCATGAAAGGATCGATGAAAGAACTCTCAAGACAACGAGCTTCAAAGTCTGCAACAACAAAGAAGTGAAGTCACATAATACATGACCACCACTTAGGGGGAGATTGTTAGAAGTATTTAAAGTGATGGTCAAAGAAGTGAAGTCGCATATTATATGACCACCCCTTAGGGGGAGATTGTTAGAAGTATTTAAAGTGATGGTCATATAATATACCATTGCGAAGCTCATGGAAAATTCTATTCAACAGTGTCGAGAGTTCTATGTCATTATTATGCATGAAACGGGAATTAGTCCCGAACACACAAATGAGGAAGGCCTTCTAATCATGTAAGCCTTAGTATAAAAGGCATAACCATCCTCATTTGTGTGTGTGTCTCTCATTGTATCTTTTCTCTTCTTCTTGTTTTAGAGAGAGAAACTCTCCTTAGTTTCTCTCACTAGAATCATCTACCTTGTATCTTTCTAGTTCTTCTTCATCTAATCTAATATTCCATTCTTAGTTTTAATCTTGATCTTATTCATCTATATTTCTTAATCTTATAAGTCGTGTGCTACAATCTAACAAAACCCTATTCGGAATAATGAAACCTAAACCCTATTCGAAATGAGAAACATATAATTCGGAATGTGGATATATTGAACTAGTTCGGAATAAATAAAACTTTATCTAATTCGGAAAAGAGGGTTATAACAATTCGGGAAAATTAAAAATAAGCTAAAACTAATAAAGAAAATAAGCAAAAATTAAACTAAACTATTTTTTTTAAAAAAATAAGCTAAACAAGACACAAAATAAAACTCTAAAAACACCAAATAAGCAAAATTAATAAAATCAATTTTAAAAACATTAAACTACCAAATCCACTTAAATAAAAATAAGCTAAACACAAAATAAGCAATAAGCACAATAAGCTATAAAAATTAACCATAAAAAGAGTAATAAAAGCAAGGAATAATCCACTCAATCAAATACGCAATAAGATCAAATAAGCTACATGATGATTAACCAAATCAATACAAAATTAAAACAAGAAAGGAAGCATGAGATTAATTGAAAATCTAGAATTAAAGATTAAGATTAAATATCCAACAATTGAAATATTAAGATGAAAAGATGAAAAACATGAGAGAAGACTTGAGAGAAAAGTAAATTACACCTACTCCTAATTACTTGAATGAAAAACTATTAACTACTACCTAATAAATTACAAATGAAAGATAAGGAGTCTATTTATAGGTGGAAGAGTAGTTGGTGTTGTTGCTTCCTTCTTTCTCTTTGTCTTCTCGTCTTCTTAATTAATTCGTCTTTCTCGACTTTGTCTCGGGATTTGTCGATAGATAAAATGAACTCGTCTTCTAGTTTATTCTTTTATTAGATTTGGTTCTTTCGACTTTATTAAACTTCCGTCTTTGGTCTTTTTCTTCGATAAATCTTCAAAATAGGCATTTGACTTATGTTCTTTTTGCGCTTTTGATCTTTTGACTTTGTCTTTCGTCTTTTTTTCGATAAAAGCCCGTGAAAGCCTGTGTTTTCTTCCTTTTTCATCTTTTGGTCCTAAAACACAACAAAAACACAAACCACACGTAATTCCGACTTTTACGACATTAAACACACGTTTTAGTCTCGTGTTTATTTGTTTTAAGTGGTAAAAGAATAAGTGTTTTACACTTATTATTACTTAGGCAAGTAAAGTATGCTAGAACTTTCAAGTGTGAAATGTTAGGAATTTGGTTACCGGACTAAGTAGTTAGAAATGATAGCATGTAGTTTGGACCAGCAAGGTTGAAGCGAAGCAAGATGAGGAGGCGTTTTTTGGAGGCTAAAGAACTAGCGTGGGTAATGAGCCGATCTTGGCATTATCAAAGTACGGGATGAATTCACGAGGCACGATGATACGTGGAGAAAGGATTAGGATGTGGGCGAGGACGGCTGATATGAGTGAAATCTCATATCAATTATATCACAAATCACCCTAAAACACAAAGCAAAATACCTAATTTTGATTCATAAAAGCAGTATTATGGGTATGTTTTGTTGTTTGTGCTTGTGTAGGTAAAAATATACAATTTTGGAGCAAATAAGTGAATTTAAGCCTTATTGATGAAGAAAAGACAAAAGAAGGATGAAAAGTGACAAGCCTTGCAAAGACAAGGGACCTTTCTTGACAACTTTCAAAGATGAGGGACTAAAGTGTAATTATGAAAAAGTCAAGAATAAAGTCAAATTTGGTCAACCATGAAGTCAAATAGTCAAAGGATCAATATTGTGCAAGTTTGAAGAAAGAAGGACTAAAATGACAAAGAAATGAAGCTTGGAACTCAAGTTTTTAATCTGCCTAACTAGAGGGACTAAACATGACAATTTTCTAGAAACTTTGATATTGATCCGTGTATACTTGATTTGGATCAATGAGAGGCCTTGAATAATAGCACACGAATTGCCACATGGGTGACACATCACCCCACTCAACCATCACCCATTTAATAACCGAATCCAAACAGTACTTCCCACTAACAATATATCAACCAATGGAAAATCAGTATTCGGATAACAATTCGCAACTCTCTTTTTCACCCAATGATATCAGGCCACGTGTCACATTCAAACTCATATGAGCCCATAATCTACATCAAGATAGAGTGCGTTTCAAGAGAAGTGTTCTACATGAAACCTGCTCGAAATCAAAAGACGATCACACTCCAAACATCCAATTAGCCTGAAATCAACTAAATCAAAAAGCCCCAAATCATTTCTTCAACGGATAAATCCAATTAGCGGAATCATGACACGTGGAAGAAGGAGACTGGCTAGAACACGTCACATCATCCCAACAAACTCCAACTCAGCTTCTATAAATACCCCAGTAGTTCTTCATTTGTAACTGTACTTAGTGTGTGTAATTTTCACACACTTCTAAATTTCTCTCATTTCCATTTAGCAAAGTTAGTTAGACATTACTCTCAAGTGATTAACAACCACTTGAGAGTTAGTTAGTGTAGTTATAACAGATTGTAACAAACTTTCATCCATTAATAAACTTTTACTTTCATTTCTCACTCAATTCTACTTCTCATTCCTTCACTATCTACCTCCTACTGTTACTTGGTGTTTCTGTTGATCAAACTTGATCAATGGAACTTGTTTGATTGATTTTGGAAGATTGTAGCTGATTTAGAAGTTTCTAGTTCAAGTTTATAGCCAAATTTGCAGATTGTAGCAGGGGTGTTGATCTGTAGATAATGATGATGAGATGATGGTTTATGGTGATTGATTGTTGATTTACTTGTTGCAAATAGTAAGCTCAACGCTTTACTACTCCATCAGAGGTGGCTTCAAGCTAAAAGGAACCAATTTCTTGTTTAAATTCCACTTAACTGTTTTTGCCATGCTCAATTCCTAGAAATAGATCTTATCTGCTATATTGTGCCTGATTTGTTGCTCTTATGTTGTTACTGATATATTTTGATAGTTAACAAGTAGTCTGATAGCTTTGATTCAGTTTTTTCTTGATAAAATTTGGATTTCATCAGTTACAATTCATCAGTTGCTCATTTTTTGTTCTATCAAGTAAACTTGCTGGTTTTTGGTGTCAAACAAATTCATTTCATTCACTTAACAAATATTGATAAGAGTCTATTGTTGTGATGAGATGGCATTTATACATGATCTCATCGATCTTTTCGGGCTTTAAATGCATAAAATGTCATCAAAATACCATATATATGCTTGTGTTTGTTTATTTGTGTATTTTATGTATGTATATCGTGAAAAAGACAAAAGATCACAAGAAACAAGGAAAAACGAACACGAGAAACGAAGCCGCACAATGAACCGGACCCTAGTTATGGATTTCTCAAAGAAAAACCCTTGAAGACTTGAAGATGTACAAGAATGATCCCTCATTTATTAAGAAATGACACTTAATACCCTTGTATATTCATAATTACAATTTTGGTCCCTTAAGTTTGTCAAAAGGACAAAAAGGTCCCTCAACTTTGAAGATTTAGCAAGTTTATTCCCTCAAGATTTCACAATTGTCAACAATGGTCCTCCAAGATATCAAACATCCAATCAAGACCCTTGAGGTTCAAGAAGATTACACATTTGGTCCTTATTCTATAATTAAAAACACAAAAGGGCCATTTGTGTAATTATACCAAAGTTATATAAGCCCTAAAACCCTTTTTGAAAACTATTTGTGGCCAATGGATGAAATCTGAAAGTTACTTAACAAAGGGAGTCGTTTATTTAGGATGAAAAACTTATTAAACACACTTCACCAAAATACAAGGACCATACCTGCCATTTCCAAAGTTTAAAACCCACAAACACGCGCCACACCTTTCTCCCACTAATTTCGGATCAAAGTTACCACTGTTCACCCTTCTTCACCCCCTTATTTTACCCCACTTAAACCAAAGGGTAAAACCCAATTAGCACTTCCCATGTGTGATTCACCATCACACGCACCCATCCCACACTCAAAGTATCACACCCCATCAACCATGGACCCCACCCAAGCCTTCCCTGCACCAATCACGTGACGACTTCCTCTCCAAGTAATCCTACGTGTCCAAATCAAAGGCTCACGTCAACTGCTTGCTGCCTATGCTCAAGATAAAGGGTTTAGATCACATTTGACAGCTCACAGACCTCAACACGCCATCAAGCACTCAAGGGCATTTTAGAGATTTTCTAGCTAGAGTTTTCATGTGTTTCTCATTCTAGAATCGTCTATCATTGTCTACAAAAGGAGACCCAACTTGTGGTGATCCCTTTGTTCCAGATTTTAGCTAAAATCTTTGTAATCCCTTTTTATAAATATAAAGTTGGTATTTTCTAAAAAATTGTAATATCTTTTATCTTTTTATGAAAGTTGGTTTTTGATTAGCTATGATCTGAGTTCCCTTTATCTATTTGCCTGAGGTTTTGAGGAAGGTTTTATGTTATTAAAACCTTGTTTTCAAAAATCAGTGATTGTGTAATCCTTGGTGTTTATTGATCTTAGCAGGTACAAAGGAAGCTTGTGGTTATTCTTGCTACCACATAAGCTCTATACATCCCAAGGGATTATACATCTTGGAGGTTTGATTTTCAAATCCATCTTACTTTATGTCAAGTTATTTGATGAATATGTGATTTGTGGATTTGATGGGGTAACTTCTTGTGTTTTGGTTTAAAACTGCTTAATAGGGTATATTAGATCTAATCTCACCTAGATCTTGTTGCTTAATAGGTTTTAAAATCAGATTTGTGTGAAAAAGTTGGATTAAGGAGTGTTTGTTTCTGTTGGTTCACAGGCCTTAGGGCCTTTGAGCTTGGTTTGTTGGTGTTTGTAGGTGTTGTTTTGCTGGTTATCAAGGTGTTTTAGGTGTTACTTTAGTCTAAAACAAAGGAGAACTAAAAAACGTAGGTTGCTAGATTTTGCATACAAAATTCAGTCAAACACATCAGTAAGATTTGTATGCTTGTTTGATTGTATTGAGGTCTGAAATTTGGCATGCTATTAGTTTTGTTGGTTGTTTAACTCTGCAATATCTAGTTTCAAAGTTTGGTAGCTTATTGTGAGTTTTACAGCTTATTGAATTTTAGAATTTGGTCAAGTGTATCAGCAATTTGTTCTTGGTCTGGATGATTTTTGATTTGATCTATTGAGTGCCTTATTGTGTTTGGATTTGTGATTTTTGTGTTTTTGTTGACTCCCTATAAGCCAAAGCTTATTGGGGTTCCCTTTGTTCCATTTAAAATCATCAAACAAAGCTTGAAATCAAGCTTAAAACAGATCTATACAAGCAGCAGTGGGAACTCCTTTCCTACTGCTTGTTACCACTGCTAGTGTTATAATTGTTTCAGCTTATTAATAAGCCATAAAAGCTTATTGAATCGTGCAAAAACTTGGATTTGGTAATCAGTCTTTTTTACCCATTTGTTCATTCTAGAGCTTTTGGGCTGTTGACTTTAGGGTTTGACTAGAAAACCAACTTATTTGACTTTTTCATAAGTGCTTATTGGCTTATTCTGCTTATTTGGCTTCGCTTATTGGATTTTTCTTGATTGATTTGTCTTAATTAAGTCATTTAGAGTCTTTTGCAAGTTAAATCAAGTTCTGAAATGGTCTAAATCTCTAAGTCGACTATTTTGTCTTTTAGTGAAATCTTACTTGGCTTATTTCTGGCTTATTGGTTAAGCTTTTTCAAAATTTCTTTTTACAGATCTTTTAAGCATCCCAAAAGAGGTTGTGTATCAAATTAGAGCTTATGGCATTAGCTTATAGCTTAATGGGCCAAAAAGCCCATTAAGAATAAGTTGTTGACTTATTAAGCTATGATAAGCACATTTTCAGCTTTTGGGCCTTTAGACTTTTGTGCTTAAAATCAAATTTTGAGTAAGACTGGAACATTTCAGCTTATTTGGTTGATTTTTGGCTTAATGGGCTAAAAAGCCCATTAAGGTGCACTATTTTGTTTTTAGCCCATTTGGGGGCCCAATAGGGGTATTTTGGTAATTTCACTTTCATTTTCTGTTTATTTAGGTTAAAATAAACTAGTTTGCAAGTTTTTAGAAATTTTTATAATTTTTTAATTTTTAATATTTAATTTTAGATTTTAATCATTTTAAATAGTTTTAATTGGTTTTAAATTTTATAAAAATTAGTTTTAGTCTTTTTAACTCATTTTAGAGTTTTACAAATTGAAAAATCCTAATTTGGGCTTTTTATTAATTATTTTAATTTTTAGGGCTTTAATTAGCATTTAAAAATCAATATTTAATTAATTAAAAGGTTTGAAAAAGTTTTGATCATTTGTAAACTCTTAGTTCATTTTAGCTATTTTTGGTAATTTTTTGGGATTTGTTTTAGAATTAATTTTTATCTTGTCACTTTTTACGGTTTTTCTTTTCGTCGTCATAGTGTAATTTTAACGTATCCGTCATTTCCATTTCCCTTGTTTTCTTTCTCTCAATATTAATCTCAAATATTTAAAAAGTTATTCACACACAAATACCTCCTTGGGAAACGAATTTATTTGGGTCATTAGTGTACGGTTTTCCTAAATCGTCTTACTTAATACTTACCGCGTTTACGCCTTTTTCCTAAAAGGTCGTATTTTCCTACAATCGTTTTGGCGCTGCTGCCGGGGAGGTGTGTCGTGATTAATTTGTTCATTTTTTTTTAATATCTAGCCATAAATAGTATTTGTGTTAGTAGAACTCTACTAATACGTATTATCGGTTTTTTCATTTTTCTTGTGAAATATTATTACTATATTGTATAAGTATCACATCAAATACAAAATATCTCCAAAAGTGTGAAAGCACAACCTTAATTGGGATTTCATCTCCTAATTATTATATTCGAATCTAAAACAAAAAGAAAAAGGCAAAAATAGATAAATACTTTCGTGAAGCTCGATTTTGAAAAATACGAACTATAAGGTGAATAGATAAGCAACGTGCTATAAAAGGCCGTTAAAGGGAAGCTAGGTACTTTAGTGCTTCGCGCCACCTCATTCCCCCCGTTCACTTGTGAGTATTTGATATTGAAGGCTAATCGAGGGTTTTGCCGCCCAAAGTATTATTACGTATCATATATATATATATATATATATATATATATATATATATATATATATATATATATATATATATTTGCTTGGTTTCTTGGTGATTAAACCCTCTTGAACAAATTGATATTCACCAAAGTTCTAAAGTTAATCGAAGGCGTTCACTCCACGTGATCGCTTTCATTCTTTTGAGGCTTCTTTAATCAAGAGTTTGATTCGAGGAGAGATTTGGTATATTGTTGTCTACGAATACACACAAAATCCAAAAAAAATTAAAAACAATCAAAAACACAAAAAAAATTGAAAATCCACAAAACACCCAAAAGAATCTTCTTTGGTCGCCTCTACGTTCTACGTCAAGTTTATGCAAACTCGTATTCAAGCAAAACGAGCTCGCAAACGTCGTCAAAACCAAGGACCTTTGATTGAAGAAGAAACTCCAATTGTCGAACCCGTTGTAGAACCAATAGCCACTATGGCTAATCGTACTATGATGGAGTTGCTTCAATCACCCACCGAGGGTTTCGGAGAAGCCATTGTGATTCCCGCCATCCTTGCGGAGATTTCGAGATTAATACGGGTTTAATCTCGATGCTACAAGCAAACAAGTTTCGAGGTCATGAAAAAGACAACCCGCATTATCACATACGGAATTTCAATCGTCTCACCGCAACAAGCAAGTTTAAGGATGTTCCACATGACACCATTAAGATGATGTTGTTTCCATACTCGTTAGATGGACCCGCAAAAATTTGGATCGAGAAAGAACCGCCAAATTCGATTTTGACATGGGGTGATCTCGTCTCTAAGTTTGTGAACCAATTTTTTCCACCATCTAAAACAACACATTTGAAAAATGAGATTTCAAGGTTTACACAACGTAATAATGAAAGTTTTTCAATGGCATGAGAACGATTTAAGGAAATGTTACATGAATGTCCTCACCATGATTTTCCGGAATTGCATCAAATTGATACTTTTTATAATGGGCTTAATGATCATGAACGAGATTATTTGAATGTCGCCGCGGGTGGTAAATTTTTGTACAAAACGACCGATGAAGCTTTAAAGATTATCAAGAATAGATCTAAGGTTTATAACCCTCATAACACATCGAGTGTTGCCAATATGGGTTCATCGTCATCGTCATCGTCTTGTAAAATGAATGCCTTACATGATGAAGCAAATGAGGAAAATCGGTTTTTCGATAGATTTTCGACGCTTATGACACATTGGAAAGCACAAGATGCTTTGAATTCCGCGTCGGTTAAAGCGGTTGAAAAGAGTTGTATATCTTGTGGTGGAGCTCATGATTTTTCCGAGTGCATTACCGTCAGTGGTAACACTTCGAGTGCTTATGTAGCAACGGGAACTTACACCCAAAACGGCCAAGGTTCCCGCCCAAATCAAGCTCCCCAAAATCAAAATGTTAACAACTATCGAAACAACAATCAAAATGGTGGTTATCAAGGCAATCAACGTAACTACAACAAGGGTAATTACCAAAGTGGGAATGAGCAAGTTCAAAATCAAAACCAAAATCGTGATTTTCAAAACACTACACAAGGTTTTCAAAATGCTCACACTACAAATCTTAATGGAGAATTTTTGGATTATGCAAAAGCAAACGATGCTAAGTTTGATAACATGCAACGTGAGATGATTAACTAAAGACCCGAGTTGAAAAACGATCTTAAAAACGAACTTGCTAATGAATTGAAAACTCATTCTAATAAAATGGAAGGAAACATTCAACGTCTTCAACAAAATCAACAAAAGATGGAACAAGGTCAACATGAGATTAAGCAAGAGTTGTTAAAAGCGGATATAAGGCAATCAAAATTTGAAGATCGAATGGCTAAAATGTTTGAAGCAATCATGTGTAAACCCTCTTCCTCGGGTGGTCTTCCTAGTAATACCATTGCAAACCCGAAGGGAGAAATGAAGGTTATTACTACTCGTAGTGGTAAAACTTTCAAGGAACCAATCTCTCATCCTAGTACTTCTACGTAGAAGGAAATCGAGACAGAGCCCGAGGTGATGGTCGAAAAGGAGCATATCACAAGCCCACGAAGTACCGCTCATACCACACCTACGGTTGAACCAATACCAATTGTGGAACCCGAGATTCCAAGGCCGTTTCCCAAGCCCCAACCCACACCACCCTTACCTTACCCATCGAGACGAAACATGGAGAAATTGCAAGAAAGTAACAAACAAGAAATTGAGCCTTTTATAAAAATGTTTCAACAAGTTCATCTTAATGTAAGTTTAGCCGACGCGTTGTTGTACATGCCTCGTTTCGCTTCCACTTTTAAAGGTATGATTAACGATAAGGAGAAGCTCCCGAAGCTATCTAATTGTTCTTCGTTTTATCTTAATCGAATACCGGAAAAAGTTGGTGACCCGGGGAAGTTCCTCATTCCTTGTGATATACAAGATATGAAATAATGCCTCGCCTTGGCCGATATTGGCGCGAGCATTAATTTGATGCCATTTTTCATTTGGAAATCGCTATCGCTTTCGGCTCTTACTCCATCGAACATGTCTATCGAGATGGCCGATCATTCTACGATTCTCGCATGTGGAGTAGCCGAAGATGTTTTTGTGAAAGTGGGGAAGTTCTACTATCCCGTTGATTTTATAGTAGTTGACATCCCCGCGGATCCTCAAGTTCCTCTAATTTTAGGTCGTCCATTTTTCGACACCTCGAGATCGCTTATCGATGTTCATGCAAGAACTATTACTTTGAGATTCAACGAAGAGAAACTTGTTATAAACTCTACTCAAAACTCGAAACCTTCTCATGTTTATGCAATCGCTACCGTCAATCATATTGACTTAGTCGATGTGGTTTGCGATGAGTTTTCACAAGAAGTGTTAGGTTTTTTTGATAGTTCGTGAAGTGGCAATCCTACTATTTTAGATCTGATTCTTGCTAATTCTACACCAAATCTCACTCCATTAAAAGGAGGCGATTTTATCTCAAATGAAATCGACAATGAAAATGAGGTGATTATTGGTAATGATACTCTTATTCCACCATTTCTTCCGTCGATGGAAGTTATGAGTGTTGAACAAAAATCTTCAATCGAGGAACCGCCAATCCTTGAATTGAAAGATCTTCCATCTCACCTTGAATACGCATTATTGGAAGGTGATGACAAGTTGCTGGTTATTATTGTAAAATATCTTGCCAATGATGAAAAAACCACACTTTTGAAAGTTCTTAAAGCTCATAAAGGGGCAATTACGTGGAAAATTTCCGACATAAAGGGTATTGACCCAAAATTTTGTACTCACAAGATTTTAATGGAGGAGGACTATAAATCCGCAATTCAAATTCAAAGAAGGTTGAACGCCAAAATTCACGATGTCATAAAAAAGGAAGTCTTAAAACTTCTTGATGCGGGAATGATTTATCCTATATCCGATAGCCCATGGGTGAGCCCAATCCATTGTATCCTTAAGAAGGGAGGAATGACCGTTGTGCCTAATGAAAACAACGAGTTAATTCCCACTCGTGTTGTGACCGGTTGGAGGGTGTGTATTGACTACCTAAAGTTAAATGACGCCACTCGTAAAGACCACTTTCCCTTTCCCTTCAAGGATTAAATGTTGGAGCGACTTGCGGAAAATGACTTCCATTGCTTTTTAGATGGTTTTTCCGGTTACTTTCAAATCCCTATCGACCCTCGTGATCAAGAGAAAATTACGTTTACGTGTCCTTATGGAACGTTTGCTTATCGTAGAATGCTATTCGGACTTTGCAATGCACCGGGAACGTTTCAACGGTGTATGATGGCTATTTTCCATGATATGATCGAGAAGTCGATGGAAGTATTAATGGATGACTTTTCGGTGTTTGGTGATTCGTTCACATCGTGTTTATCTAATCTCGATAAAATGTTAAAACGTTGTGAAGAAACCAACCTTGTGCTTAATTGGGAAAAATGTCTTTTTATGTGTAAACAAGGAATCGTCTTAGGGCACAAGGTCTCGAAAGCAGGGATTGAGGTTGATAAAGCTAAGATAGACGTCTTCGCCAAGTTACCTCATCCCAAAACCATTAAGGGAGTTAGGAGTTTCCTAGGCCACACGGGTTTTTATCGTCGTTTCATCAAAGACTTTTTGAAAATCACTCGACCTATGACACACCTTCTCGAGAAGGATGCTCCTTTTAACTTCAATGAGGATTGTGTTAGAGCTTTCGAAACTCTTAAAAGGAAACATACCGAAGCTGCCATTCTTTTTGCTCCTATATGGGAATTACCCTTTGAAATCATGTGTGATGCAAGTGATTATGCAATAGGCGCCGTCTTAGAGCAACGTTATGAAAAGCACTTCCGTCCTATCCATTATGCTAGCAAGACAATGACCGAGGCTCAAGTTAAGTATACTACAACGGAAAAGGAATTCCTTGCCATGGTGTATGTTTTGAGAATTTCTGACCTTATCTCGTCTTGACTAAAAGCATCGTGTATATGGACCATTCAACTATCAAGTACCTCTTAGCTAAGCAAGATTCTAAACCGAGATTGATTCGTTGGATGCTCCTCCACCAAGAATTTGATTTCACCGTACTTGACAAAAAAGGAGCCGAGAATCTAGCGGCCGATCATCTCTCTCGTCTAGAAGATCCTCACAAATATGTATTCGAGAATAAGAAAATTACCAAAACATTTCCTCTCGAGACTCTCGGTGTAGTGAATTCTAAAGACAACACCCCATGGTTTGCCGACATTGCAAATTACCATGCGGGGAACTTCATAATCAAGGGTATGACAACACAACAAAAGAGAAAATTCTTTCGTGACGTCAAGTTCTATTTTTGGGACGACCCTTATCTCTTTCGGGTTTGTGCGGATCAACTCGTTCGATGTTGTGTCTTTGGTACCTAATCTTCTAACATCCTTAGATCTTGTCACGGGGGACCCACGGGTGGTCACCACGATGCTAATCTCACGGCTAAGAAAGTGTTCGATGTCGGCTTCTTTTGGCGTACGATCTATCGTGATGCACACGCACTTGTGAAGTTGTGTGATTCTTGCCAACGCCAAGGAAAATCATCGCAAAAGGACGAAATGTTGCAAAATATAATTCAAGTGTGTGAGATTTTCGACATTTGGGGCATTGACTTTATGGGGTCGTTCCCATCGTCTCATGGAAACAAGTATATCCTCGTCGCCGTCGACTACCTATCTAAGTGGGTGGAAGCTAAGGCTTTGCCTAGGAATGATGCTCGTGTGGTAGTAAAGTTTTTGAAGCAACTATTCTCTCGGTTTGGAACCCCTCGTGCTATTATAATCGATCGTGGAACCCGTTTTTATAATGACCAATTCGAAAAGTTTCTAAAGAAATATGGAGTTACACATCGTCTTTCTACGGCTTATCACCCGCAAACGAGTGGGCAAGTCGAGGTTTCAAACTGAGCTTTGAAGAGGATTTTAGAGAGGTAGATTGGAGAAAACCGTGCTTCATGGTCCGACAAACTCGATGACGCTTTATGGGCCTTTTGGGACCGCTTATAAGACACCTATCGGTTGTACTCCTTATAAGTTGGTTTATGGAAAGAATTGTCATTTGCCTATTGAATTGGAGCACAAGGCATATTGGGCCCTAAAGCATGCCATTTATGACTTGAAGACCGTGGGAGATCACCGGAAAATACAACTTAATGAATTGGATGAATTAAGAGATAATGCTTATGAAAATTCATTGATTTTTAAGGAAAAGACTAAAAAGTTTCATGATTCAAAGATTAAAACCGGGTTTTTAATGTTGGTGATCAAGTGTTACTTTTTAACTCTCGTTTGAAGATATTTTCGGGTAAATTGAAATCTCGTTGGTCGGGTCCGTTCACCATAACACAAGTGTTTCCTTATGGGACTATCGAGCTAGCTCCAAATGATGGTGCTAATTTCAAGGTGAATGGACATAGGCTTAAGCACTACTTTGGTGGGGAAGTCCCTTCCTAGAACGACCTCGACTGATGAGACTGCATTTATACATAGTCTCATCGTCCAAATCGGGCTTAAAACGCTTAAAAATGTCATAAAATACCCCAAAATATGCTTGTGTTTCTTCATTGTGTATTTTAGGTACAGGATATCGTGAAATCAACAAAAGATCAAAGGAATCAAGAAAACGAACACGAGAAACGAAGCCGCACAAAAAACTGGACCCGAGCAATGAATTTTCCAAAAAAGTCCTTGAAGTTTTGAAGATTGTCAAGATTGGTCCTTCAACTTTGGAAGACTTGTCACTTTTGGCCCTTGAAAATCTCAAAAGTTGCATTAGGGTCCTTAAAGTTTCAAGAAATTTTCATAAAAGACCTTGGAGAAATCCAAAATTACACATTTGGTCCTTTGTTAAAGTTGGTGAATTATTTGTTCCATATTTGACAACTTGCCTAAAGTTTTACAAAGGGGAATGAAGACATAAGCTGATAAAAACTATTATGACACAATAATGGGAGTCCAGGGGTCATTTTTGCCAAACATTCAAACCCACCCCACCAATCACTGCCCACCACCTCCCAATTTCCAGCCACGTCACCCCCAAAACCATTTATACTTACTTTGAAATATTGTTTTTAATTAAACACCAGGAAAACAATTCCTTAATCCACCATTAACTCCCCAACCCAGCAAACATAAACCCTAATATCAACCTAGTTCCATTTGACAATTAACCACAGGGCTTTATCAAATTGACAGAGAGATAATGAAGATTAAGGCTAGTCAAGCAAATCCCATGTGCAATTCTTGTCTCTACATCAACAGTGGGACCTCAGTGACAACTTCAATATCACGGGACACCACAACCTGCCAAAATGACTTGACCAAATTAAGGGTTTAGAGGCTACTACTTGTTCTCCACACAAAATCAAACGTTCCAGATTGTTTCTTCCTTCTACATCAATCACATGATAACCATCTTGACCAAGAATCTCGAATTTTTCCAAAGGGAAAAGTTGGAGTTTATTAGCTGTTAGGGTTTATGATTATGTATTCTAGAATCATCTCATATGTAGTATAAAAGGAGGCATCAGGATGTGGCGACCCCTTTGTTCTAGTTTTGTTTTGTAAACCCAATTTAAAGATTAATTAAAGAATTTTATTGGCCTTGCAAAATTCAACTGTGTTCCATCTTTACGTATTTGTTTTAGTTAAAAATCTTTATTTTTCTACAAATTAGTTATAGACTTATCAAAAGACTCTTGTTCAAAATCTTGGCATAAGTTGTTTTTGAGACCCAAGTTGTTGTGATAGTTGTTTAGAGTGGATTGACACCCAATTCTAAACAAGAGTTGTGAGGGCTTGTTCATTCTTTGTTGGTTACCCTTTCAAATTTTCAAATCTGTGATTTTTCAAAGATTTTCCAAAAAAAAGTTTTCTGGTTACTGTTCATGGTCATTGTAGCTTCACTATTCACCGGCTTTGGGAATAAGCTTGCCGACAAAAAGCTGTTCTCATGAGCTTATTTGGTTCTTATTGGTTGTTGTTTCAAGTCCTTGAAGAAAGGAGTGGTGCCATATGTTGATTTAAGTCATTTTCAGTTTGAGGTTCAAAGAAGGCGTTCATAAGCTACTTTGAAGAAGCTAGCTAACAACTAGCTTGTCAAAGGAGTATTTGTTCCAGTTCTTGTAGTTATAAGTTGTTGGAAGTTCAGTACTTTTAGCTGCTAGTAGTTTGAAGATAGTTTTTAGTTCTTTGGTTCTATGGCAATAAGTTGGGGGTAATACGCTTTTGGTGGATGATTTGGTAAAAAATAATCTAAAAGGGTTGAGGTTGAGGTGCTTGTGTATTGAAGTTAGAGTTTTCAAGCTTGGATTCTATGTGAGTTATTTCCCCTCTTTTAGACCTATTTTCTATGATCTGACATTGCTTTAACTACGTGCTTATTGTGCTTATTTGTTTCGTTTACTTGATCATCTTACTACTTATGTTATTTGATTGCATTTTACTTTACGTGTTTTGCTTAAATTAAATTTGTCATATGCTGTATTTTCATTTTCTGTCATAGAAAGAGTGTATTGTCTTTGTTTTCTGCTTAGATAGTTAGAAGGTTTCTTATTCTTATTCTTGATTGATATTTATTGATGTTTTAACTTGTGCATCATTTGTTTTAATCTTATTTTTGAGTTGCATAAGCTTGTTTGAGGTATATAGGCTATTGCATTAAGTTTGCTTCTAATTCAGTCCACTATGATGCCTAGTCTGCTCATTTTTTGGGTAAATTAGATCAGATGGTCCTATGCTTTACTTAGCCCGTTTTAGGTTGTCAAATTTTAATATTCCACTAGTTTACATATAGTCCATTTTCTTTTTGATATTCCGACATTGTAGGATAGTCTTATTTTAGCGTAAAAATTAGTCGCACAAGTCTCTTTTTGCCCTTGTATTTGTTGCTGCTGTGGTTAGATAACTTAGAAAAAGGGGGTGTCGATATTAAGTTTGTTATTAAACCTGCCACATTAGGTATATAAAGTAGTGTTTGGGGGTAGTCATAGGGTGGATACACCCTTAGAACTAGGTTATGGGATTGATTTTAACAAGTTTTTGAGGTTAGCGTTATTGATTTTAAGCTCTTGTTTCAGTTTCAAAAGTACAAAATCAAGGAATCTATGTTTTGGTAAAATCTGCCATAAGTTCATTACACTAGGTGTGTTTAGGTTTTAGTCTTGTTCTTTTTGCTTGAATTTTGGTTATAAACTAAGTCTTGTAATGATCTAGGGTTTTGTTCCTTGAAAACTGTTGTTTGTGTAGCTAGTAATTAAGATTTAGTGGGTTGAATTTCATTTTTTGGTAATATACATTAGCAAAACAACTAGCAGCCATTTGTGTTTGCACATTAGCTTCTAGGCTGTGATTTCTTTTTTGAGTTTTTCCTTTTGAAATATTGTTAGTTGCTAGCTTATAGAGTAGGTTAGGGTTGTATGCCATTGTTTTTTTTAGGAGTGCTTAAAACCTAGTTAAGTTAGCCGAAGTTCACTGTTATAGCAGCAAACATCAGCAAGCTAATACATTTTCACTGTCTGTAGACACAGTAGGGAATTTTAGGTGTGTTTGTGTGCTTTTTGACTTTGGAAGTTGATGCATAGTTAGATTTAGGATAGACATAGCCTTACATCAGCTGGATCTTAGGGTAGTTTACCACTACATAAGCTGGTATTTTAAGATTGAAGGCATTTTGTGGCTCAAATTTGGCTTGTAAGCCCGTTGTGACCCCAATAGCAGCCATCACCCCATTTTCTACAAACAAGCACATCAGCAGCTCTTCGGAGCATAATTTTTGTGTTTTTAGTCTTTTTTTGTAATTAGATAGTCATTAGGGTGCTCAAGGTATTCAATGTATGGTACTTGAGAATTTGGAGGTTTAGATAGCTTAGAATTGCTTAGGAATACTCACAGTTTGCTATATACGCCCACAGCCCTTTGTTTTTAGTGTATGCATTTGTTCTTTTTGTGATTTGATTTTGTTAAATTTGTGTTCCTTGTTTTGTGTTTGACTCCCGCAAGTCCACTGACTTGTGGGGTGCCGTTTGTGCCCAAAAACATCGACATACAAGCTCAAAACAAACCAAAACGAGCCAAAAAACCATACAACAACAATTCTCTTTGTTATCAGAGAATGCTGCATTTTTTTGTTTTTCTTAGTGTTGTCTGATATCGGACAACACTGATATTGGACAAGAAAGTTGTCTGGTCGGATCTTGGACAACACAGAAGTACTCCACATAGGAGTACTTTGGGGTACTTTCGTTTTTAGCCATTTTTTTAGTTTTTGTTTAACTTTTTCATTTTTCCTTTGTTAATTTAGTTAAAATAGAATTTTTAGAAAAATAAAATTTATTTTTATCATTATTTTAGTTTAAAAATTGTTTTTAGCCTTTAAAAATTAGAAAAATAGCTATAAAAAATTAGGAAAAATACTTTTTAGTATTTATATAATATAAGCAAGATATTTGTTTGATAAAATAATATTTTGGTCTTTTTGTTAATTATATTTAATTGTAGGGCTTTAATTAGCATTTAAAATTAAATATTTAATTAATAAAAGGTTTTAAAATATATTTATTGAATTTTTATTCTTATTTATATTATTTTAGACTTAGTTTTCATTTTTAATTAGTTTTTAGCTTTAATTTTTAATTTTGTCACGTTTCACGTATTTACGTTCGCGTTTTACGTCAACTCGTCGTAATGTAATCATAGTCGTAGCTCGTCTTTATTTTTCTCTCTTAAAACCAAAAATGACACTAATCCAAACTTTGATTTTACATATTGGCACTCATAATCACACACCGCCTTCGAGAACGAACCCGCATTTATCGGTTTTACGGTTTTTGATTAAATCGTACTACTTAATACTTGCCACATACACGTTTTTCCTAAAACGTGTACGATTTACCTACATCAATTTTTGGCGCCGCTGCCGGGGAGGTGTTTTTGAGTTGCCGTTATTAGTATCGTGTTTGTATGAGTAGTGCGTTTTTGCTTTTCAATTTTTGGAAAGCGTAAATAACGTACATACTCATTTTTGTTATTTTTCCTTATTATATTATAGTATCCAAATAAAACGTGTTTAATTTTCCTAAATTAAACACAAACCAATCATTTTACTATATTGTAGATATCCCATTATCATTTTTGTTTTTCTTGTGAATATTATTAATATACAGTATTTACGTAGAACAATAAATATACAAGTACTCCAAAAGCGTGAAAACGTAACCTTAATTGGGATTTCATCACTCAATTATTGTATTCGAATCCAAAGCAAAAGTTTAAAGGAAAAATAGATAAATACTTTCGTGAGGCTTAATTTTGATTAACACAAACTATACGGTGGGTATAAGGCGGTTGTATTTCACGACCTAAGGGAAAAAGGCTCTTAAGTGCTTAGCGTCGCCTCGTTTCCTCCGCTTGCTTATGCGTGTTTTGAGAAAGAGGGCTAATCGAGGGTTTGCCGCCCAATTATTATCTACGTATCATATAAATTTACTTGTTTTCAAGATTAAACCCTCTTGAACGTTTTGGTGTTCAACCAACGTTCTAAAGTCATCGAAGGCGTTCACTCCACGTGATCGTTTTCATTCTTTGAGGCCCATTTAATCGAGAGATCGATTCGAGGAGAGATTTGTAGATTTGAGTCTACGTAATACACCCAAAAATCCAAAAAAATTAAAAAACAATAAAAAATGAAAAATATTCTTCTTACCCCTTATCAATTAATTCTTTTCCTAACCCTCTAGTGTTTAATTCTCGTAACACCATTCTCGTTTCATCATGTCCAATGATGGATATTACTCTTGTCCATATTGTGTAGGTCCGCCCGACGGTGGTAATTGTTTCAATTGCGATATTTATGGAGGAAGGGAGGGGTATATATACAAATCTCCTCAAAGCGACCATGGTTACGGATTTCAATCCTATGACCAAGCTCCACAACCGCCTTCGTCTTATTTGTGTGATTTTTGCGGTTTGGAGCACGACTTCGGATTTTGTTGTACGAATCATAATGACCCCAAACCGAATCCTAATTTCTTTGACCAATCATCGCAATATCCATCGTCGTATTCATGTGAGTCTTGTGGAAATGCACCTCATTATGGGTACGATTGTCAACCGATTAACTACAATACGTCTTTCGACAAGCAATTCTCCGGTTTTGACCAATCACCTCCATAAAATTCTTTCGATGATGATCTCGGTGTAAGTCGCGTTGACGAGGTATTTAAAGAAATTAGAATGCTTTTTCAACAACTTATGGAGAAAAAGGAACTTTCAATCGTCGAAGTGATCAAAGAAAGCATCAAAGATATGGAAGAGGAGAAACGAAGAATCAATCAAGAAATAAACGATATAACTAATGAACTCGGCATTAGGAGATATCGTAAAGAAGAAATAAGTGACGAGTTTAAAAGAGAGTGTGAGATTAAAACTAAACAACTTTCACAAGATTATAATGGTTTAAGCATCGATATTCGTCATACAAGACAAGAACAAGAAAGAGAGGAGCATCTAGCTAGATGTGATCTCACGTCTCCTATTTATGATGACGACGACGATAGCGACATTTTTAATCTCAACTCGTCTTGTGAAAGCATTACTCTCATGCTCCCTACGGAACCCGATGCCTCTCTAAGTATGGGGGAGAAGAATCTTAGCACTAACCCTAGTGTTGAGATCCCTATTCCAATCCAAAGTGAGCCTACGGTTGCCTCCGATGAGGAGTTAAGTGATTTTGCTCTCGATGAATTTTTCCACGAAAATTCTAGCGAGGAAAATTACGATAGTGAGTGTGATATGATTTCATATGATGATGTCTCTCCCAATGACAATTCGGGTAGAGAATCATTGACTTTTTCGAACCCGCTTTTCGATGATGATTTTTCCACTAGTGATGACGAGTCACTACTCGATGAGGAAGTTCGTGTCGAAAAATTTAAAATCTACTCGAATACCCTTTTTGAATTTGATGATGAGTTCATTTTTGGTGATATAAATCCTCTCTTTGATGAGACGTTCGAGGATATCAAGAGTGAGGATTCTAAGGATCTTAAACTCGATGAGCCGTATTTGCTAGTCACCCTCCCTAGGTCTCATTTGGATGAGCCTTCTCTTTTGACTTGTGATGCCTCCATTCTCGAGGGGTTCACCGATGGACCGCCTCTCGATGAGAATGAGGATTTCAATGAGGCTTTTGCCTTTGAACCAGGAGGAGACTTTCAGACCCCCATTTTTATTGATTCTCTTTCAAATTTGCCTTTGTCTCAAAGTAATCCTACCCACCCTCTCGGTTATCATGACTACACGTACTGCGAGTATGTTGTAAGGAGTTTTCTTCCTTACAAAACGTATCCTCCAGCTTTGCCTTTATCATTTTCCACCAAATGTGAGGATACGATCTTTGACCCCGGTATAAAGGCTTTGCCTTTATTATCGGTTTCTTTGGGCCTTGTTCATCATGTAAGCCCCATCAAAAATGACCATACCATGATTATCCCTAAATGATCACATTTATAGGGATTCGAGTCGAGCTGTTGACTCGGTTATAAAAAACAAGGTGCCTCGTGGGGGAATCTCATGCCTATCCTTTTTATCATTTCCGTTTTATTTTTCTAATTAGTGTAATGTGAGGGGACTTGTGCTCTTCCAACCTTTGTTCCGTGGTTGTTTGTGATTGTGATTCATTAGGTTCATCGTCATCATTGAAGCCTCTCGTGTTCGTTTTACGGATCACTCGAGTTTTGATCGCTGCCTTTGGAGATTCCGATATCCGATGATATCCTTTTATGTTCTAACGTTTATCTTATTAGCATAATTCATAAACGGCTTTTAGGATATTCGTTTTACCCTTTCCATGCTCGAGATTAAGCATTCGACTACGTCTCTAGTATGGGGTGTTTTCACCCCTAGACTCGAAACATTGAGGACAATGTTTAGTTTTAGTATGGGGGGTGAGTAGATACTTCACCTTGCTAACGTCACCACGCAATCCAATGTTCATCATTTTGCTAACTTCACCTTGCTAACGTCACCACGCAATCCAAAATAAGGCTAAAAATAGCCAAATTTTAAAAAGTTTTGTATTTTTCATAAGTGTTTAAGACACGAATGTAGGTTTTCCGATGGTGAGAATAAGAGTAATTTTTGACTCGATCGTGCGTGTTGAGTACTTAGCTTCGATTCCTTAACTTTTTAGGCTAAGTCTCTTAAATGAGGACGAGAAATGATAGAGTTATTTATAAGTCTCGTAATCTTTCACGATCTCATGTGTAGTAATTATTAGCTTATTCTCCCCACGAATTGTTAATAAATGTTGATTTAGCAGTTTAGTCACTATTCTTGGTTTCTAATTTGTTTTAGTAGCTTCCATGTAATTAAATTGGGAAAACATTAAGGTATCGCCAGCGTCACGGTTTTGAAGTATTGGCAACCCGAATAATCAAAAGCTTCACCCAATAATAAGATTTCAAGTGCTCACCTAAATTAAGCAAAAATTTGAAGCTCACAAGGCCGAAAAATCTATGCCCAAATTGAAAGTGAATCAAGCCTTAATCTTTGATGCTTTAAAGATCCAAAATTCGCTTTAGCGTGAGGATATACGTGAAGTCATAATAAAACCACCGATGATGGCGGATAATAAAAGACAATGACAAGACCAAAGTCATAATAAAAGCTTCATGGCGAAGTTGAATAAAAGATGGAGGTAAACCATGATAATAAAACCACCGATGATGAGGCGGATAATAAAAGTCATGGTAATAAGTCTCATGTTCAAAACCGTTCTAAAATCGTGTTTATCGATCCTTTTTGTTGACTTAATTTTTTGACATCGTTGTCAATTAGGATGAATTATTAATTTAATAGTTTTGGTTACACCGTTAAGACTCTATTTTTGGACCTAATCTCTATTCACGCATAATTCAATGATGTATCCTCGTGATCATTAAGACAAAAATAAAATATAAGAGATACCAATTAGGAATAAGGGAGTTTAGGTATATAATTAACACTCATGAGATATGATTGTGTTGCTAACTTATAGTAACAATGATCTCGTTACACGCTTAGCATGGAATTGGGTGAAAATCGAGGATGACGAACTTATCTCTATGAGGCATTCCCGTGTTCTTATTCTTTGACCCTAAAAGTCACTTAATCGTGATGAAAAAAACACATTATGTCTAAAACACGTGTAGTAGTTTATTTAAATTTATGTCTTTAAAAAATGTCACATAAAAATGAATTTTGGAAGTGCTATAATACTTAATTCTAGCATTGCGTGAGGGCACGACAATGGTTTAGTATGGGGGAGTGATGAGACTGCATTTATACATAGTCTCATCGTCTAAATCGGGCTTAAAACGCTTAAAAATGTCATAAAATACCCCAAAATATGCTTGTGTTTCTTCATAATGTATTTTAGGTACAAGATATCGTGAAATCAACAAAAGATCAAAGGAATCAAGCAAAAACGAACACGGGAAACGAAGCCGCACAAAGAACTGGACCCGAGCAATGAATTTTCCAAAAAATTCTCTGAAGTTTTGAAGATTGTCAAGATTGGTCCCTCAACTCTGGAAGACTTGTCACTTTTGGCCCTTGCAAATCTCTAAAATTGCATTAGGGTCCTTAAAGTTTCAAGAAATTTTCATAAAAGACCTTGGAGAAAGCCAAAATTACACATTTAGTCCTTTGTTAAAGTTGGTGTATTATTTGTTCCATATTTGACAACTTGCCTAAAGTTTTACAAAGGGGAATGAAGACATAAGCTGATAAAAACTATTGTGACACAATTATGGGAGTCCAGGGGTCATTTTGCCAAACATTCAAACCCACCTCACCAATCAGTGCCCACCACCTCCCAATCTCCAGCCACGTCACCCCCACAACCATTTATACTTACTTTGAAATATTGTTTTTAACTATACATTAGGAAAACAATTCCTTAATCCACCATTAACTCCCCAACCCAGCAAACATAAACCCTAATATCTACCTAGTTCCATTTGACAATTAACCAAAGGGCTTTATCAAATTGACAGAGAGATAATGAAGATTAAGGCTAGTCAAGCAAATCCCATGTGCAATTCTTAGCTCTACATCAATAGTGGGACCTCAGTGACAACTTCAATATCACGGGACACCACAACCTGTCAACATGACTTGACCAAATCAAGGGTTTAGAGGCTACTACTGGTTCTCCACACAAAATCAAACGTTCTAGATTGTTTCTTCCTTCTACATCAATCACATGGTAACCATCTTGACCAAGAATCTCGAATTTTTCCAAAGGGCATAGTTGGAATTTATTAGCTGTTAGGGTTTATGATTATGTATTCTAGAATCATCTCATATGTAGTATAAAAGGAGGCACCAGGATGTGGTGACCCCTTTGTTCCAGTTTTGTTTTGTAAACCCAATTTAAAGATTAATTAAAGAATTTTATTGGCCTTGCAAAATTCAACTGTGTTCCATCTTTACATATTTGTTTTAGTTTAAAATCTTTATTTTTTTCAAATTAGTTATAGACTTATCAAAAGACTCTTGTTCAAAATCTTGGCATAAGTTGTTTTTGAGACCCAAGTTGTTGTGATTATTGTTAAGAGTGGATTGACACCTAAGTCTAAACAAGAGTGGTGTGAGGGCTTGTTCATTCTTTGTTGGTTACCCTTTTCAAATTTTCAAATATGTGATTTTTCAAAGATTTTCCAAAAAAACGTTTTCTGGTTACTGTTCATGGTCACTGTAGCTTCACTGTTCACCGGCTTTGGGAATAAGCTTGCCAAAAACAAGCTGTTCTCAGGAGCTAATTTGGTTCTTATTGGTTGTTGTTTCAAGTCCTTTAAGAAAGGAGTGGTGCCATATGTTGATGTAAGTCATTCTCAGTTTCAGGTTCAAAGAAGGCGTTCATAAGCTACTTTGAAGAAGCTAGCTGACAACTAGCTTGCCAAAGGAGTATTTGTTCCAGTTCTTGTAGTTATAAGTTGTTGGAAGTTCAGTTTTTGTAGCTGCTAGTAGTTTGAAGATAGTTTTTAGTTCTTTGGTTCTATGGCAATAAGTTGGGGGTAATACGCTTTTGGTGGATGATTTGGTAAAAATTAATCTAAAAGGGTTGAGGTTGAGGTGCTTGTGTATTGAAGTTAGAGTTTTCAAGCTTGGATTCTATGTGAGTTATTTCCCCTCTTTTAGACCTATTTTCTATGGATCTGCCATTTCTTTATCTACGTGCTTATTGTGCTTATTTGTTTCGTTTACTTGATCATCTTAATGCTTATGTTATAGAAAGAGTGTGTTGTCTTTGTTTTCTACTTAGATAGTTAGTAGGTTTCTTATTCTTTTTCTTAATTGATATTTGTTGATGTTTTAACTTGTGCATCATTTGTTTTAATCATATTTTTGAGTTGCATAAGCTTGTTTGAGGTATATAGGCTATTGCATTAAGTTTGCTTCTAATTCAGTCCACTATGATGCCTAGTCTGCTCATTTTTTTGGGTAAATTAGATCAGATGGTCCTATGCTTTACTTAGCCCGTTTTAGGTTGTCAAATTTTAATATTCCACTAGTTTACATATAGTTCATTTTCTGTTTGATAATCCGGCATTGTAGGATAGTCTTATTTTACCGTAAAAATTAGTCGCACAAGTCTCTTTTTGCCCTTGTATTTGTTGCTGCTGTGGTTAGATAACTTAGAAAAAGGGGGTGTCGATATTAAGTTTGTTATTAAACCTGCCACATTAGGTATATAAAGTAGTGTTTGGGGGTAGTCATAGGGTGGATACACCCTTAGAACTAGGTTGTAGGATTGATTATAACAAGTTTTTGAGGTTAGTGTTAGTGATTTTAAGCTCTTGTTTCAGTTTAAAAAGTCCAAAATTAAGGAATCTATGTTTCGGTAAAAATCTGCCATAATTTCATTACAGTAGGTGTGTTTAGGTTTTAGTATTGTTCTTTTTGCTTGAATTTTGGTTATAAACTAAGTCTTGTAATGATCTAGGGTTTTATTCCTTGAAAAATGTTGTTTGTGTAGCTAGTAATTAAGATTTAGTGGGTTGAATTTCACTTTTTGGTAATATACATTGGCAAAACAACTAGCAGCCATTTGTGTCTGCACATTAGCTTCTAGGCTATGATTTTTTTAGTTTTTGCTTTTGAATTATTGTTAGTTGCTAGCTTATAGAGTAGGTTAGGGTTGTATGCCATTTTTTTTAGGAGTGCTTAAAACCTAGTTAAGTTAGCCCAAGTTCAATGTTATAGCAGCAAACATCAGCAAACTAAATAGTAGGGAATTTTAGGTGTGTTTGTGTGCTTTTTGGCTTTGGAAGTTGATGCACAATTCGATTTAGGATAGACATAGCCTTACATCAGCTGGATCTTAGGGTAGTTTTCCACTACATAAGCTGGTATTTTAAGATTGAAGGCATTTTATGGCTCAAATTTGGCTTGTAAGCCCGTTGTGACCCCAATAGCGGCCAGCACCACATTTTCTGCAAACAAGCACATCAGCAGCTCTTCGGAGCATAATTTTTTTGTTTTTAGTCTTTTTTTTGGTAATTATATAGTCATTAGGGTGCTCAAAGTATTCAATGTATGGTACATGAGAATTTGGAGGTTTAGATAGCTTAGAATTGCTTAGGAATACTCACAGTTTGCTATATACACCCACAACCCTTTGTTTTTAGTGTATGCATTTGTTCTATTGTGATTTGATTTTGTTAAGATTTGTGTTCCTTGTTTTGTGTTTGACTCCCACAAGTCCACTGAATTGTGGGGTGCCGTTTGTGCCAAAAAACATCGACATACAAGCTCAAAACAAACCAAAACGAGCCGAAAAACCATACATCAACAATTCTCTTTGTTGTCCGAGAACGCTGCATTTTTTTGTTTTTTTAGTGTTGTCCGGTATCGGACAACACTGATATTGGACAAGAAAGTTGTCTGGTGGGATCTTGGACAACACAGAAGTACTCCACATTGGAGTACTTTGGGGTACTTTCGTTTTTAGCTTTTTTTTAGTTTTTTTTAACTTTTTCATTTTTCCCTTGTTAATTTAGTTAAAATTGAATTTTTAGAAAAATAAAATTTATTTTTATCATAATTATATTAATTTTTATCATTATTTTAGTTTAAAAATTGTTTTTAGCCTTTAAAAATTAGAAAAATAGTTTTAAAAATTTAGGAAAAATACTATTTAGTATTTAAATAATACAAGTAAGATATTTGTTTGATAAAATAATATTTTGGTCTTTTTGTTAATTATATTTAAATTTAGGGCTTTAATTAGCATTTAAAATTGAATATTTAATTAATAAAAGGTTTTAAAATATATTTATTGAATTTTTATTCTTATTTATATTATTTTAGACTTAGTTTTTATTTTTAACTAATTTTTAGCTTTAATTTTTAATTTTGTCACGTTTTACATATTTACGTTCGCGTTTTACGTCAATTCGTCGTAGTGTAATCACAGTCGTAGCTCGTCTTTATTTTTCTCTCTTAAAACCAAAAACGACACTAATCCAAACTTTGATTTTACATATTGGCACTCATAATCACACACCTCCTTCGAGAACGAACTCGCATTTATCGGTTTTACGGTTTTTAATTAAATCGTACTACTTAATACTTGCCACATACACGTTTTTCTTAAAACGTGTACGATTTACCTACATCATCGACCAAGTCAACTTACCCAATGATAATTAGCATTGAGGGGATTGAGTCGAGCTCATGACTCGGTAATCAAAAATGAGGTGCCTCGTGTGGGAGATCCCATGCTTATCATTGTATATATTAATGATTTCTAATGTAGTAAATGAGAGGGGATTTATGCCCTTCCAACTCGTTGTCTCGTGGTTGTTTGTGAATGTGTTATCTAGATCATCATCATCGTCATGATTGAAGACTCTCGTGTTTGTTTACGTGAGACTCGATCGTTTGCTTGAAGAGTTTTTCACGAATCCATGTCATATCCTTTATTGTTCTAACAATTATCTTTTAGCATAATTCATAAACGGCTTTAGATATATTGTTGATCACCCTTTCCATGCTAGATTCTAAGCATTCGACTCTTCGTCTCTAGTATGGGGGTGCTCCTCCTTTAGAATCGAAACATTGAGGACAATGTTTAAATTTAGTATGGGGGGTGAATAGATACTTGCCTTGCTACGCCCTCACGTTTTCCAACTTTCAACGTTTTGTTTTGTTTTTTTGCAAATAAGGCTAAAAATGACCAATTTTAAAAAATTTCTTAGTTTTCATAAGTGTTTTTAAGACACGAATGTATATTTTCCGATGGGTAGAATAAGAGTTACTTTTTGACTTGATGGGCATTTGGAGCCCTTTACATTCCTTACCCGCTTGAATCAAGTTTTGCTAGACTTTTATATAGGGAACTTTAAAAGGCGAAAGTCTTAGCTCATACGGGTTAAGAACAAGAACTTTTCGCAAGTTCCTATAATTGATCCTAGAAAGTCACTTATCAAGGGAACTTTAAAATGCATTCTTTAAACTTGAAAAGGTCTAAGAAAGTGCAAGATCCTATAGGTGACTTGAAAACCCAAAACTTTGATTTGATATAGTCTTAATGAAGCTAATCTAAATTTGGCTTGATTTTGACTTGCATGGCTAAGTATTTATGAGTCTCTTTAATTAGAGGTCTTTAAATAGTGAAGAACGAGAAGTGATAGAGTTAGACAAGTGATCATGCTAAACGTAGAACATGAAAATGTTCTTTCAAAAACTCATATGTTTTTAATTGTGGCTTTTTCTCCCATAAGATCAATGCATTAGGAATAAATTAATTGCAATAAGTAAGGTCGTACGATTTGAAAGGTTACTTAGCTTCTAGCCCAAGATCGTTTAAAAGTTTCTCGTGGTTGAATAGAGTTCATAGCCAAGGCATAACTTATTGAAGCGGGACGCGGAGATTGGTGAAGATCCAAAAAGGCCCTAACAAGGCATGAGGAGCTCTATTTTGTTGTTAAAGATCCAAAATGATGTGAAGAATCATTATTCCAAAATCAATATAAAGGATCGAGGCACACGACGAAAAGCAATTACTCCCCTAAAGATCATGGATAAAGTCTATCCAAAAAGACTCTTAATATGTATGAGGATAAATATATCCAAGTCCTAAAAGGAGGCGGGTCGTTGTATATCAAAATCCAAAGTAGAGTTTGAAGAAAAATGATGAAGTCGTGGTCCAAGTATGAAGAATCTCTCAAAAACGTCAAGTGAAGAAGTTCCAAAATATGAAGAGAAGACCATAATTTCAAGAACGTCTTCCGAAGATTCGAAGTATGAAGTACATGCCAAATATCGGTCCGAGAAAGGTCTCAAATCGTGGAACGAGTTATGCCAAGATATGAACTTAAGTAGATACACGAGAAGCCGTTTTAAAAGATTTTGTCCTTTAGATAACTATAAAATTAAATCGTGCTACTTTATATTTAGACTAATAAATACTCAAATAAGTCAATATGAATCACTTTAATCCATGACAAATAGTTAAAAAATTATAGAAACCTTTTCTTTTCTTAATAACTAGGGTTGCGGGGAGAAAAAGTATTACACAATTTGGACGTATGAGTAGTGTTAGCATTGTGACTTGTACCAACAATGATCTCGTTTTTGTACTTAGCATAGAATGTATGACAATCAAGGATGACAAACTTTACTCTATGGGACATTCGCTTGTTTCTATTCATTGACCCTAAATGTCACATTCGTGATGAAAATCATAAATTATGTCTTTTACACATCTTCGCAGTATTGTAGCAAGTTTTACTTTTCAATAAAGGATAATAAAATTGAAATTTGGAGATGCTTAGATACTTTATTCTAGCATTGCGTGAGGGCATGGCAATGGTTTAGTATGGGGGAGTGATGAGATGGCATTTATACATGATCTCATCGATCTTTTCGGGCTTTAAATGCATAAAATGTCATCAAAATACCATATATATGCTTGTGTTTGTATACTTGTGTATTTTAGGTATGGATATCGTGAAAAAGACAAAAGATCACAAGAAACAAGGAAAAACAAACACGAGAAACGAAGCCGCACAATGAACCGGGCCCTAGTTATGGATTTCTCAAATAAAAACCCTTGAAGACTTGAAGATGTACAAGAATGATCCCTCATTTATGAAGAAATGACACTTAATACCCTTGTATATTCATAATTACAAGTTTGGTCCCTTAAGTTTGTCAAAAGGACAAAAAGGTCCCTCAAACATCCAATGAAGACCCTTGAAGTTCAAAAAGATTACACATTTGGTCCTTATTCTATGATTAAAAACACAAAAGGGCCATTTGTGTAATTATACCAAAGTTATGTAAGCCCTAAAACCCTTTTTGAAAACTATTTGTGGCCAATATATGAAATCTGAAAGTTATTTAACAAAGGGACACTTCACCAAAATACAAGGACCATACCTTTCATTTCCAAAGTTTAAAACCCACAAACACGAGCCAAACACCTTTCTCCCACTAATTTCGGATAAAAGTTACCATTGTTCACCCTTTTTCACCCCCAGATTTTACCCCACTTAAACCAAAGGGTAAAACCCAATTGGCACTTCCCACGTGTGATTCACCATTACACGCACCCATCCCACGCTCAAACTATCACACCCCATCAACCATGGACCCCACCCAAGCCCTGCACCAATCATGTGACGACTTCCCCTCCAAGTAATCCTATGTGTCCAAATCAAGGGCTCACATCAACTGCTTGCTGCCTATGCTCAAGATAAAGGGTTTAGATCACATTTGACAGCTCACACACCTCAACACGCCTTCAAGCACTCAAGGGCATTTTAGAGATTTTCTAGCTAGAGTTTTCATGGGTTTCTCATTCTAGAATCGTCTATCATTGTCTATAAAAGGAGACCCAACTTGTGGTGATCCCTTTGCTCCAGATTTTAGCTAAAATCTTTGTAATCCCTTTTTATAAATATAAAGTTTGTATTTTCTAAAAAATTGTAATTCCTTTTATCTTTTTATGAAAGTTGGTTTTTGATTAGCTAAGATATGAGTTCCCTTTATCTATTTGCCTGAGTTTTTGAGGAAGGTTTTATGTTATTAAAACCTTGTTTTCAAAAATCAGTGATTGTGTAATCCTTGGTGTTTGTTGATCTTAGCAGGTACAAATGAAGCTTGTGGTTGTTCTTGCTACCACATAAGCTCTAAATATCCTAAGGTGTGGATTGTACATCTTGGAGGTTTGATTTTCAAATCCATTTTAATTTTCTGTCAAGTTATTTGATGAATATGTGATTTGTGGATTTGATGGGGTAATTTCTTGTGTTTTGGTTTAAAACTGCTTAATATGTTATATTAGATCTAATCTCACCTAGATCTTGTTGTTTAATAGGTTTTAAAATCAGATTTATGTGAAAAAGTTGGATTAAGGGGTGTTTGTTTCTGTTGGTTCACAGACCTTAGGGTCTTTGAGCTTGGTTTGTTGGTGTTTGTAGGTGTTGTTTTGCTGGTTATTGAGGTGTTTTAGGTGTTGCTTTAGTCTAAAACAAAGGAGAATTAAACAACGTAGGTTGCTAGATTTTGCATACAAAATTCAATCAAACACATCAGTAAGATTTGTATGCTTGTTTGATTGTTTTGAGGTCTGAAATTTGGCATGCTAGTAGTTTTGTTGGTTGTTTAACTCTGCAATATCTGGTTTCAAAGTTGGTAGCTTATTGTGAGTTTTACAGCTTATTGAATTTTCGAATTTGGTCAAGTGTATCAGCAATTTTTTCTTGGTCTGCATGATTTTTGATTTGATCTGTTGAGTGCCTTATTGTGTTTGGATTTGTGTTTTTTGTGTTTCTGTTGACTCCCAATAAGCCAAAGCTTATTGGGGTGCCTTTTGTTCCATTTAAAATCATCAAACAAAACTTGAAATCAAGCTTAAAACATATCTATACAAGCGGCAGTGGGAACTCCTTTCCGACTGCTTGTTACCACTGCTAGTGTTATTATTGTTTTAGCTTATTAATAAGCCATAATAGCTTACTAAATCGTGCAACAACTTGTATTTGGTAATCAATCTTATTCATTTGACCCATTTGTTCATTCTAGAGCTTTTGGGGTGTTGACTTTAGGGTTTGACTAGAAAACCAACTTATTTGACTTTTTCATAAGGGCTTATTGGCTTATTCTGCTTATTTGGCTTTGCTTATTGGATTTTTCTTGATTGATTTGTCTTAATTAAGTCATTTATCAAGTTTTGAAATGGTCTAAATCTCTAAGTTAACTATTTTTTCTTTTAGTGAAATCTTACTTGGCTTATTTCTGGCTTATTGATTAAGCTTTTTCAAAATTTCTTTTTACAGATCTCTTAAGCATCCCAAAAGAAGGTTGTGTGTCAAATTAGAGCTTATGGCATTAGACTATAGCTTAATGGGCCAAAAAGCCCATTAAGAATAGTTGTTGACTTATTAAGTTGTGATAAGCACATTTTCAGCTTTTGGGACTTTAGATTTTGGTGCTTAAAATCAAATTTTGAGTCAGACTGGAACTTTTTAGCTTATTTGGTTGATTTTTGGCTTAATGGGCTAAAAAGCCCATTAAGGTGCACTGTTTTTGTTTTTAGCCCATTTGGGGGCCCAATAGGGGTATTTTGGTAATTTCACTTTCATTTTCTGTTTACTTAGGTTAAATTAAACTAGTTTGCAAGTTTTTAGAAATTTTATAATTTTTGAGTTTTTAATATTATTTTAATATTTTAGATTTTAATCATTTTAAATAGTTTTAATTGGTTTTAAATTTGATAAAAATAATTTTTAGTCTTTTTAAGTCATTTTAGAGTTTTACAAATTGAAAAATCCTAATTTGGGCTTTTTATTAATTATTTTGATTTTTAGAGCTTTAATTAGCATTTACAAATTAATATTTAATTAATTAAAAGGTTTGAAAAAGTTTTGATTATTTGTAAACTCTTAGTTCATTTTTAGCTATTTTTGGTAATTTTTTGGATTTTTTTAGAATTAATTTTTATCTTGTCATTTTTTACGGTTTTTCGTTTCGTCGTCATATTGTAATTTTAACGTATCCGTCATTTCTATTTTCCTTCTTTTCTTTCTCTCAATATTAATCTCAAATATTTAACAAGTTATTCACACACAAATACCTCCTTGGGAACGAATTTATTTGGGTCATTAGTGCACGCTTTTCCTAAATCGTCGTACTCAATACTTACCGCTTTTACGCCTTTTTCCTAAAAGGTCGTATTTTCCTACAATCATTTTGTCATAAGATTTTGCTCAAAAAGTCTTTGTTAAAGTTTCATATCAGATTTAAAAGAGTGTTTGGATCATATTGAATTTTGTTAATCAACTTTTAAGACCTGTTGTTTTGAGTTCATTTACACTCAATAGGTGTATACAAGTTCACTTGCAAAGTTTCATAGTAAAACTTAGAGTCAAATAGGCAATTGACACTTAAAAGGTTTAGGTCAGTTTGTATAAGTAAAAAACTAGTTACTTTTGATCCATTACCATTTCTTTGTTAGTGGATTATTTTACTTGATCCTTGTTGCCAGTTGAAGTCCAACTTATAAGCTTTCAGAATTTCCAAGTTAGACAATACAGTATCAAGATTTGAGATAGATACTGGCTTTTTAATAAGCACTTGAGCAAATTGAAGTTTATGTGATTTTAGTAAACTGCTTATCTCATTTTAGCATTTCTACTTCATAAAACCTCCCATTTTCTTTCACAATTCTCTTCACAAATATGTCTTGAGTAAGTTTGGAGAAAATCAGCTTTTTGAAAAATCTTGGTCAAACTTGGTCAACGATAAGCACTTTTGGCTTATTTGAGATTCCAGCTTCTTTTCTTGATCATTTTCAGTTCTTTTTGAAATTCTAACCTTTTCATCCTGCTTAATCAGTTTCAATAACAAAATCAAAGTGTGGAAGTCTGGAATAGCTTATTGCTTATTTTGAGCTTATTTAGATAAGCTAACTTTTGATTTAGACTGTTTCAGCTCATTTCCTTTTAACAACCTAGCTTATTTTCAATTTGAAGTCTTTTGAAAACGATTAGAACTTAATTGGTCAAGAAATAAGCTCAAACGAGCTTATTGAAATCCTTTTGCCCGTTTTTGGTTAGAACTTGTGATTAATTGCAAAACAGTCCTTATACTTTCAATTTTGTTAATCTGCTTTGTTAAATACAACTTTTTTAGGGTTTGCAATCTTAAGTCCCTTAATTTTAGTTTGTTATAAATTTGGTTTGGCAGTTTTGGAATTTGTTAGAAAAGTTGTTTTAGTTTGTTACTATTCTCATTTCTAGTCCCTAATATTTTTGAATTTACACATTTAGTCCTTGTACTTTCATTCTCTTTACTTTTTAAGCACTTTTACACTTGTGCATTTGATACTTGTACTTTGTGCTATTAGTGTGGTATTTGCAACTTGTTTTACGGATACATAGATATAATATTCTACATCTTTTACGTGCTTCTTTGAAATAGACATAGATACCAAATAAATTTGTTAACACCAAAAACAATTAAGAACTTGATTTAAATTGAACTTTGAATTTGTCTTGAGCTTGGAAAAACGAACTTGAATAAGATCAAACATTAAATGGCGTCGCTGCCGGTTCATGACATTACGAGAGACTATTGATTGACGGTTTCGATTGGATTTTAGGATCCATTCACCTCTTGAGCGTTCCTTTTACGTATCATAAATCCAAAAGATAAAAGCATCAAAAATATAAAAATATAAAAACTAAAAAAAACCACAAAATCAATTCTTTTCCTAAAGAATTGAACCAAAAAAAATAAAAAATCCAAAAATCAATCTTTTTCCTAAAAGATTACACCCAAAAAATATATTGTATATATCGGTTTTCATCGTTTTTACGTACAGATAGTATTTTCTTAAAAAACCCAATAAATACAAAAATATTTTCTCTATATTATTATATGTAGATACATATACGTATACGAACACTCAATACACATACTTCCATAAGTATTGATTTTGCAATACACCGTTCTTGGGGGCGTTCCGGTCCTAAGTTCGTGTATCGATCAAATTAAATTAAAGGCAAAAATAGATAAATACTTCCAATAGGCAAGAATTCGAAGCATACAAACTACTAAAGTGAATAGATAAGCGACGTGCTATAAAATGCCGTCTAAGGGTTAATAGCTACTTAAGTGCTTCGCGCCACCTAACCCCCCGTTCACTAGTGAGTATTCTAAGAAGGAAAGCTTCGTGGGGGTTTTGCCACCTAAAGTATTACTTACATATACTATATTTTCTTGTGGATATTACTTATTGAACCTCGGAAAGGATAATTCCTTCTTTTCCAAAGTCGATCGAGAGCTCCTTTCTCACTCTTTGATTTGAGTTGCATGCTCACCCGAGGGCATGCACAAATACCTTTTGGTGTACAACCCCTTCCTCCTGAAATGAAGAACAACCAAAAAGAACAAACACAACACCGTCCATCAAGCCAATCCCGAGTATCGTGCTTTGAACAACACACAAGAAGCCATGGCCGCCGTTGATAATAGACCATTAATAGAGATCCTCCAATCAAATATGGAGGGAAATGCCGATGCCATTGTTATACCCGAGATACCCGCAAACACCTTTGAGCTTAAGACACATATGATTACCTTGGTTTCTTCTACACCATTTTTAGGGAGACCCATGGATGACCTCCACGATCATATCAAGAAGTTTTTGTCCATATGCAATACACTTAAGTATAATGGGGTCCCTCATGATGCAATCAAGTTAATCTTAGTCCCATTCTCCTTAGAGGGTAATGCTAGGTATTGGCTAGATAGACAACCTCCTAAGAGCATCACCACTTGGGATGACTTTACCAAGAAGTTTTTGAACAAGTTATTTCCTCCATCAAGAACCACGACTTTGATAAACTAAATGATTGGTTTTCAACAAAGGAATGATCAAACATTTAGTGAGGCTTGGGAGGATTTCAAGAAGTTATTAAGAAAATGCCCCAATCATGGATTTAACCAAGTTCATCAAATCAACACCTTTTACAATGGATTAAGACCACATCATCAAGATTCCCTCAATTCATCCGTGGGTGGAAACATTTTTTCCAAATCCACACAAGAGGCATGGGACATTATTGAGACCAAATCTATGGTGCAAACAAATAACCAAAGAGATGATAGGGTCCACGTTGTGAAAGATAGTTCTCACACATCCATTGATAATCAAATCCTCAAGAGTCAAAATTAGATACTTCAAGTAATGGAAAAGACTCAAAAGACAAATCAAGAGATAGCCTAATCCCTTATGAAACTTTCTTTGAACAACTCTTCTTCCAATGATGTGAATGCCATTTCCATAAGTTGTGCGATATGTGGAGGACCTCATTCTTACTTACAATGTGACAATGTTCAAAATAATCAAGTTTAATGTTATGCTTATCAAGATGAACAAAGAGAGCATTTGAAACATAATATCAATCCTAACAATCTCTCTTACAAGTCAAACAACTACCTTCCTCCACCCGGCTTTCCACCCCAACCACCCACCCAAAATCAAACCAATCCTCCTCAATTGCTTCAAAGAAATCAAGGGCCTAGGCCAAATTACCAAGGAAAAGAAACTTTAGAGCACCCAATACCTTTCACAATCAAGGAAATCATTTTCAAGGCAACAACCAAGGGTTTTACAATCAACCTCCACCTTTCCAACCTCAAGGTTTTCAATGGAATGTGCCATATGATTTTAACACCATTGAGCTTCTTCACAAAATGAATCAAGAGAATGAAAGGAGGTTTCAAGCCAATGAGAAAAGAATGAGGGAAATGCCTGAGGAAACAAACAAGAGGTTTATGATGCTTCTCAATCAAAGGTCACAAGGTGCTCTACCTTCAAATACACAAACAAATCCAAGGGCCAATGTTAATGCAATCACAACAAGGAGTGGAAAGACAACTAATGATCCTTCACCACCTAAACCTACTTTGGTTAAGCCTACTATGGTTCCACCTTGTGATAAGCCTTCAACATCAACACCTTCAAGCTCTACACCTTCAAAACCCACACCTACTATTCCTTCAACTTCCACACGCATCAATGAAGAATCCAACAAAGAAAATCCTTCAACAACCACCCAACCTACACCAAAACCAAGTCTCCCATACCCATCAAGATTGAGAAAGTAAAAGCTTAAGAATAAGGATGATATTCAAGTGTCAAACTTTTTGCGGATGTTCAAATAATTGAATATTAACATCTCCTTTGCGGAAGCCTTAGCTAATATGCCTAAATTTTCTAAATGATCAAGAAACCTTCTTTCTAACAAGGAGAAATTGGTGGATTTTCCTAATGCTTCCTAAAATGAAAATTGCTCTGCGGTTTTGCTTAAGAAGTTGCCTACTAAGCTTGGAGATCCGGGGAGGTTTTTGATTCCTTGCAATTTCCCGGGGGTAGAAAATTGCATGGCACTAACGGATCTTGGGGCAAGCATAAATCTCATGCCATTATCGGTTTTGGAAAAGACTCTCACTTCCCGAGCTCACACCTACAAAGATGACACTTAAATTAGCCAATCGTTCAATAGCCTATCCGGTGGGAATTGCGGAGGATGTTTTTGTTGGAGTGGATAGATTCACATTTCCCGCGGATTTTGTAGTGGTTGATTATGATATGGACCTGAGAGTTCCTCTTATTGTTGGTAGGCCATTTTTGAGAACGGGTTGTACTCTTTTAGATGTAGCGGAAGGTGAACTTACAATGAGGGTAGGAGATGAAAGAGTTGTGTTTAACATGGGAAAGTTGTCTAAGAAATCAAATGAGCCCGAAATGGTGAAGCATATTGATGTTCTTAATGAGGAGGAAACTCAAGATGATATCCTTGAAGAAGTTTGTGATGAATATTTTTATGAAGCTTGCACAAGTGGAAATTACGATCCCTCATATGTTAAGACCATAGCCTCCATTACCTCATCTTTGGATATTCATGAACCTCAAGAGCTTAACTTTGGAGATTTTGTGATTCATTCCAATCCTCTTTTTGAAACATCATTTGATAACCCACTTTTCCACCATGATAAGGAAACCAATGATGATTTTAGTGATGATGAACCTCCTCTTTGTGATACACCAATATAGATGAATATAGTGATGATGAGTTCTCCATTTGTGAGTCTTTATTCTTTTATGATCACACTTCCTTGGGTTTTGAGGAGTCACCAATCTTTGACATACCAATCTATGATGATTATGGTGATGAGGAGGGTTCTATTATGGATAAGAGTGATGAGTTTCTTGAGGTTGATACACCTATTGAGTATATTCTTGGATATTTTGACAAGGATGGAGACATACTCTTTCTAGATTCTCTATTGCATGAAGATACCTTACCTTCTCTCCTTCCCACCTCAACATTTCAAAGTGACAAAGAAAATCAAGCCATGATGGTTTCTTCCAAGAGCTTGCTGATACCCATTGTTCCACAACCTTTCTCTCATAATGTGACCTATAAGGGGGAATCTTCTAAGGCTACCACCACTTGTTGTTTTCCCATCAAGGAAAGGATTTTTTATCCTGGTATAGAAATTGATAATCCAACTCAGTATCCGCCTGATGCAACAAAAGGAAAACTTGTGGGAGATTTTAGAGTATCACCTTATCACCCTTAGGAGAACATATGGATAAACCTCTTGGAGAAGAACACCTCACCCTTTTCACCATTGCTTGGGATATTATTTGTTGGATTGTGTTATAAGTGGGATGGTAATTATGTATTTGATCCGGGGGATATTTATGGAGTTTTGTATACTTGAAAACTTGCTTTACCTCATCATGGAGATTTTTCTTAAAAAGGGTAAACTTTACTCTCCATGATAGGTGTTCCATAGACACTTTTAAGTGTGGTACGAGTCGAGCTAGAGACTCCATAAATCAAGCTTGAATAACTAGGCTTAGATTTTTTAGACTAGAGTGTGGTAGGATAGAAATAAATGGTATATAGTTGAGAAGAAGTGTAGGGGGTGCCTCTCTTTTGTCTTCTTGATGTTTGTAGGGTTGCTCTCTCTCATCACATGCATTGGAGCTTATGGAGGAGGCCCTTGTATCGGGTTCACTTCGTTACTATTGTGATTTTTCATAACCACATTGTGCTTAAAATGGATTCACTATAGTAGACTTTCCATAGCTTGGGTTAAGCAAAGTTATCAATGTCATAAGTGTAGGGAGTTTACTCCAATACTCTTAAACATTGAGGACAATGTTTATCTTAAGTGTAGGGGGTCTTCTATCGAAGTGACCTTGCCTAGACCATTGTCATTGACTTCATGATAACATGGAAATTAATTTTTCAAACATTTTTCAAATGTTTGATCTACTTTAGCCACCAAAAATATGCATTCATAATTTTTGCATTAATCATTTTCATTTGCATAACACATTTGCATTGTATATATTTCTTCTTTCATTTTTCATCAAAAATATATAAAAGGGAAAAATATAATAATGGATATGGTTTAACAAGTTTAGACTTCATTGACATATTAGGCCCGCCGTGGATATTTTGACTCAACCCGAGTTTGCTTATCTAAGCATTATCTAGCTAGTATCCTTAACCATGTTGACCTTTATTGGTTTATTAAGCTAAGCATCCACTAGTTTCATTATTTAAGATTTTAAATTATGGAGAACAAGAGATGATAGAGTTTGAAGTAAGTGTTAAGGGCTAGATAAACCTCATATTCATTAATTGTGGCTTTTATATCCCCTTTCGTAACCTTTACTTTCTTTCCAACGCATGTATATATGTTAATAAATAATCAAGAACATTCTAATTGGTTTGTAGTCTCTTCTGCATTTTTGACTAATCATTCGTGGTTGGTATAAGTACGTCTTAAGATTCTAAGTTAGAACGTTTTATGTGTACCAGACATATGTCATTCTTAATACTTAGCGGGTGTTTTTCCTTTTATTCTTTTCAACTTTCTTTTTGAGGAATAAAGAAAAATTAGAGCGGCTTATGAAAAAAAATGAGTGGCTAGAAAAAAAAGGAAAAAAAATAATTATAGAAGACTCCCAAGAGGGGCAGTGAAGTGTTAATTATAGTAGCTATTTAATTCCAATATTACTCTCACAAGGGTTGCGGGGATTTAATAGTTGCTCCAATCCAATATTACCTTGACGAGTTGTGGGATTGAAATCCAAAGTCTCAAAAAGGCGGAGGATATAAATTATTGCGTGAGTTTTATTTTTCTTTCCTTAGCGAGTGTGTAGCTACTTATTAATGCATGACATAAGTATTTTACACATAAGGCAAATGACTTATTACTTTTGAGTCGGACTTATATCAATTGTGGGCGGTTTTTCGAGTAATGGATAAGATGGTTACTTAGGACTAAAACTGTGCTTCCTTATTTTGAGATTTTACACTTCTTATATTTCACGCTTTAAATAATGACAAACATGCTCTCAAGCAATTTTCTCAAATAATAACCGGTCTTAGAGGCATAATAAGTAGGGGTATAATGGTAACACAATTAATCTATATGAATGAGTTGACGCACTTTCACTTGTGGATAACAATGATCTTGTTTTTAAGCTTGGTATGGGGAAAGTGAAACTTGAGGATGATAAGTGTTCATGGTACTCAAAGCCCTAATTAAAGTCCTTGTATGAGTTATTCCCATCAAAACCATTTCAAGAAAATCCAAAAATATATAAATAAGATTGCTTTCTTTGCATTGCATTGTAAGAATCAAAATCATGCATCATATAGTGTAGAGTAGTTTAAAAGCACTCCATATTGTCTAAGGTGGAATAATTATGAGAAAAGTGTAAATTGGTGCTTTAAAATGTGGCATTGCATGAGGTCATGGCAATGATCAAGTGCAGGGTATTTGATATGAGTGAAATCTCATATCAATTATATCACAAATCACCCTAAAACACAAAGAAAAATACCTAATTTTGATTCATAAAAGCAGTATTATGGGTACGTTTTGTTGTTTGTGCTTGTGTAGGTAAAAAGATACAATTTTGGAGCAAAAAAGTGAATTCAAGCCTTACTGATGAAGAAAAGATAAAAGGAGGATGAAAAGTGACAAGCCTTGCAAAGGCAAAGGACCTTTCTTGACAACTTTCAAAGATGTGGGACTAAAAGTGTAATTGTGAGAAAGTCAAGAACAAAGTCAAATTTGGTCAACCATGAAGTCAGATAGTCAAAGGATCAATATTGTGTAAGTTTGAAGAAAGAAGGACTAAAAATGACAAAGAAATGAAGTTTGGAGCTCAAGTTTATAATCTGCCTAACTAGAGGGACTAAACATGAAAATTTTCTAGCAACTTTGATATTGATCCGTGTATACTTGATTTGGACCAATGAGAGGCCTTGAATAATAGCACACGGATTGCCACATGGGTGACACATCACCCCACTCAACCGCCACCCATTAAATAACTGAATCCAAATAGTACTTCCCACTAACAATATATCAGCCAATGGAAAATCAGTATTCAAATAACGATCCGCAACTCTCTTTTTCACCCAATGATATCAGGCCACGTGTCACATTCAAACTCATACGAGCCCAGAATCTACATCAAGATACAGTTTGTTTCAAGAGAAGTGTTCTACATGAAACCTGCTCAAAATCAAGAGACGACACACTCCAAACATCCAATTAGCCTGAATCAACTAAATCAAAAATCCCCAAATCAGTTCTTCAACGGATAGATCCAATTAGCAGTATCATGAAACGTGGAAGAAGGAGATTGGCTGGAACACGTCACATCATTCCAACAAACTCCAACTCAGCTTCTATAAATACCCCAGTAGTTCTTCATTTGTAACTGTACTTAGTGTATGTAATTTTCACACACTTCTAAATTTCTCTCATTTCCATTTAGCAAAGTTAGTTAGACATTACTCTCAAGTGATTGACAACCACTTGAGAGTTAGTTAGTATAGTTATAACAGATTGTAACAAACTTTCATCCATTAATAAACTTTCACTTTCATTTCTCACTCAATTCTACTTCTCATTCCCTCGCTATCTACCTCCTATTGTTACTTGTTGTTTCTGTTGATCAAACTTGATCAATGGAACTTAATTGATTTTGGAAGATTTTAGCTGATTCAGAAGTTTATAGTTCAAGTTCATAGCCAAATTTGCAGATTGTAGCAGGGGTGTTGTTAGCCTCAAAAATATTGAGTTAAACAAGAATGATCGGTCATAAGTTTATTATGTATCGTATATTAGAACGTTGTAATAGGTAGTAAGTTAGTCGTGTTTTACGGGCTCAACTTTAAGCTAAAGTTCATTCATAAGTAACTAAAGCCTAAAGGAAAGCCCGGCCCATGTAGTATAGTCCATACAAGCCCACATGTAGGGGGACTATAAATACCCGTCCTAGCATGTTAGGAAGGGTGTTGGTCATTTCATTTTCTCTCAATCTAATATCACCTAGTTTCTCCAACCATTCTCTCTACTTTCTCTCACTACTTTCTCTCTCTAGAATTCTTCTTCTTCATCTATTTTCTTACTTTAATTCGTGCTCTATTATCTAAATATATGGGACAACATTTGGTATCAATCGCCATGGGGTAGTTTTGTGATTGGTTGTTGTGTTTTCATTTGATTTGTTTGATTTGATCCTTATTTCTTCCACGAATTCAAGATTTTTTATGTTTTTCGTGTTCTAAATCTTGCTACAAATCTTCTCTATAGTTGTAGTAGTGATTTGAGTATTTTGGTTTGGTTTAAAACACGAATTTGTGCTCAAAGTTGCGAACTTTAGTTTTCCATTGTGACTGAATTCCATCGGAAAGTACAAGTAAGGACAGTTTGATCGCAATAACCCTAGGGTTTTACTTTACGATCAGTTATTGTGATACCCCTTATTCCGACGTACATTACGATCGTACATTGCGATCGTGGATTGCGACGGAATTAAGGCACATTGAAACGTTAGTTTGTCAAAATTTCATTTGCCATATTGCGATAGAGTGAACATTCAGATAGAAATTCCGATAGAACATTGCGATAGAAGGGTCATTGCGACAGGATCATTGCGATAGGAATATTGCGACAGGGTTATTGCGATAGGTCATATTCCGACAGATTGTATTCCGATAGGTATTCCGACAGATCATTCCGACAGCATTACGATACAATATTTCGACAGCCTACATTCCGACCACATTCCGATGGACATTCCGATGACATGTTTAGGTAAATTTTGTTCGAGTATTTTTTAGACTTAGCCACCATCTAGACTAGTTTCGGAATAGCGTTTACACGAAGATTAAAAAAAAAATGAGTTAAAATTTTTCCGTCAAGTAAATTCAAATTTTTTCCATACTAGTTTTAGGACATTTCTAGCTCGATTTCAAAATTTGGCGATTACAAAATTTTTTGGTCTACCGTTTTGTCGGACTGGGGAATTTATTGTCGGACTGAAGAAAAATTGCAATTTTTAGAATTTTAACCACAACAACAATCACAACAAATCTACTTAAGATCCATATTCACTTCATCATTTCAGAAAATATTGAGATGGATTCTACTGCTGAATATCGTGTGACGAACAACAACATAATGGTGGCGGGTAACAAAGAAAGACCACCAATGCTTGTGTCGGGTCGATATGATCAATGGCAATCCCGTTTTCTACGTTATCTTGACACAAAACCTAACGGTGATGCTTTAAGGCAATGTATTTTGGAAGGACCCTATAAACTTCGAGCTGAACGAGTTGCAAAGTTTTCCAATCCACTTGCTTTGGTGTATACCACTCAACATTACCCAGATTATCACCCTCGTACTTCAAAGACCTACTCTACTCAATCATCATTACCACGATCATCCACTGTCTCCAAATCACATGCTTCAACACGATCCCGAAGCAAAGAAGTTGCAAGAGCACCATCACCCACACCTAAGCAATCATCCGAAGAAGACAGTGATAAAGAAGTAGCTCAAAAGGATAGGGAATTCAAGCAACAAATGGCTTTCATTATGAAGCAATATAAGAAAATCTACAAACCCACCAACAACAACCTTCAAACATCTTCAAACCCGAGGAACACCCATACACAGAGTCCTCCAAGGTATGACACACGAAGACGTGCTGAGAGTCCTCCAAAGTATGATCGACAACCTAAGTATGATAATCAGAGGGTGGCTATTGTTGTTGGAAATAGGGAAACTGTTGGTACTCAAGTTGTGCAACAAAGTGGGATTCAGTGTTTTAACTGCAGAGGTTTTGGGCATTTGGCTAGGGAATGCAGGCAGCCAAAGAAGGTTAAAGATTATGGTTATCATAAGGAAAAGATGTTGCTGTGCAAGAAAATGGAAGCTGGAATCAAGTTATCAGCCGAGGAAGGAGAATTGCTTGACGACACAGATGATGAACTCTCCGACCAAGAACTCGAGGCACATTCTTCATACATGGCAAAAATTCATGAGGTCCTTAACGTCACTGAAGATGACAATGGTCCTATCTTTGATAGCGAGCCAATTGATAAGGTACAAGATGATGTTGAATATAATGTGTTTGGTGATACACATGAGCATAGTGATCTACCAACAACAATTACTGACACATGTATGATGGAAATGGTTGATAGTAATACCACACCCGATTCATCAGACATGTGCAATAATGAGTTTGAGCATGATCGACATGCAAATGAGTATGATGACGAGGAGCGTGTCGCGCTTGCTAATTTAATTGCTAGTTTACAAAAAGATGTCAATGAAAATAGAAAGAGTCAAAAGAAATTAAAGAAGGCAAACGCAGCGCTCACTCAAAACTTTGAAGAATGCAAAGCCGCTCTTATAAAATCTAGTGAGACTCTAGATAGTTATAGGGCTGAGCTTCTTCAAAAGACCAACGAGCTTGAGGGGTACGAAAGTCGTGTCATCAACGTTAAAAAGGACGAGTTTGAAAATAAATACAAAGAAGCTCTTGCTTTGATAACTAAAGAAAAACGTTAATTTAATGTTTTATTAAGTGATGAACGTCAAAAAACGTACCTTTCCACAACAAAAGTTAATGAACTTGAACAGAGGCTTTCTATGAACACCACAGATTCTGCTAAAATTCTTGACGAAAAGAAACAAGAAGTTGAAACAATAAAACAAGATTTCAAAAATAGACAAAGCAAAGATACTGAAAAAGTAAAGGATCTCGAAGAACAAGTTGATTTTTTTGAAAAAAGTTGTTTATAAAACTCATGATTTTATTCAAACTGTTAGAATGATAGCACCTTCGTCGTTTTTCAAGGGTCAACCTAGCTTTGCCACCCCCAAGTACCTCGAAAAAGCTCAAGCTGCTAACCCTCACTTATATCTTGATGAGTCCGAATGGACTGATAATGACTGCCCAGTAGCTAACCTCGATAGTGAAGAGACGTCCCTTTGGGATGAGGAGAGTAGATCACCGGTCAATAAAGATTTTATGAAACCATATAACTATGCTTATCTAAACAGTCTTTATGGTCTTTTCACTCCACAAAAACAGAAGTCTCGTGAGGAATTCTTTTAGAATGCAAACAACGAAGAATTCAATGGAAGAAAGCGTTTGCCGCTAAGAGAAAAACTAATGTTTTTAAATATATTAACTATTTGCCTCTAGATGCTTCTAAAAGCAAAAGTAGAAAAACACTTAGTTTTCTTAAACAACACATTGAAAATGTTCAATCAATTGTCGAAAGTAATTGGGAAAAACGTCAAAAGGATAAGTGGAAAACCGAGATTCCTCACGACATAACTGTGCTTGTGAAAGAACTTCTAATACCAAATACGAAGATAATAAAAGAACATGTTCTTGAGTTTGAAAACTTGATTCGGTCTGAAATGTTTGATGATTTGAAATATGTCGAGTCTCTTGAAAAAGAAATTGATGAACTCCAAAATGACAAATCAGATTTTTCAAACGAATATGATCTACTCTTAGAAGAATGTCTCTCCAAAGATATTTTTTGTGTTACTTTTCAATCTTGTGCTGATATCGATGAATATTCTGATGTTGCATGCAAATATCTTGATAAAATCAAAGAATGTGAGCGTCTTGAACTTGAGCTTTCGAAACGTAAAGAAAATGTTGATAAAAAGGCTTTTGAGTTACTTCAACACAAAACTGATTTCCTTCAAAAACATTGTCATTCTCTTGAACTTGCTTTGCAAAAAGACGTTGGTAGTTTTCCACATGATAATAACTTGCAAGAAAAACTTTCCAAAACGTTTCGAGAAATGAATGAACAGAATTTGGAAATTAAAGGGTTGAAAGCGCAGTTACAAGACAGGGAACTAGCGATAGCTGAGTTGAAGAAACTCGTTGCTAAGATGGGTGGGAAAATTGTGGAACCTAGTGTTAAGAAACCTGTTGTAAGACAAACCAATGCGCAAAAAGTGACTAGACCCTCTGTCTTGGGAAAACCATCTGTTTTCTCTAATTCTGCATTTGCAAAACCTGCGTTTGCCCCCAAGACGGATGGGAAGGATAGGTTACCACAAAACACTTCCAAAACACATATTCGATCACAAAGTACTAAGAACACTAATATGATTAAACCAAGGATGTATAGATTGTCCACTAAACCCACACAAAACAAAGAAAGTCAATCACCTCAGACTTCTAGAAACACTAATAGACGTGTGTCTTTTACTACAGGAGTAGTCCCCACTGCTAGTGTTAGTCAGCCCCAGCTTAAGAGCACTCGCATGAATGAAAAGGTTTGGCAAAACAAAAGTCAAGGGAAGATGAAGGAAGTAGAAGACCACCCTAGGATTTTCAATGTTTCTAAGAATAAAACGTCTGTAATCACGTGTAATGACGATTTGAATGATTCGACTTTGAATGCTTTGAATGTTAAGTTTGTTTGTGTGAAATGTGGAAAGTGTGCCAATGCTAATCATGCTATGTGTGTTTCGAATAATGTCAAAGGCGTAGATACTAGAACTAAGAAGCAAACTGCGATTCCTATTAGTGTTAGAAAACCCAAACGCAAAGTGAACCATTCTGGTGCAATCCCCCCTGAGAAAAGTATTACATCAGACTCCACCACTAAGAACCCTAGAAGCAGAATTAGGGAATTATGTAAGTCTGCTAGCAAGTCTTGGAAATGGTGGTTTGCTAATCAATGTCCCCCAGGATATCAATGGATGCCTAAGGTTAGGACAGAAAATGTGCCTACGTGCTTTAGTGTGCCTCTAAGTGATGAAACTAGGGAAACTAATGAATCGGAAATCACAACTAACATGGAATCCAATTTAGCAAATGCTCCATCGTGTTCTAATTCTTCTGCAGGTGATCGAAATAATTCTCTTCATACTGGACTCCGGATGCACGAAGCACATGATGGGGAATATCAAGCTTCTAATTAACTTCGTGGAGAAGTTCCTGTGTACGGTCCGATTCGGAAATGATCAATTTGCACCGATCCTAGGATATGGAGACTTGGTTCAGGGGAATATCACTATCAAAAGGGTTTACTACGTCGAAGGGATCAATCACAATCTTTTCTCGGTTGGTCAATTCTGTGATGCGGATTTGGAGGTTGCGTTTAGAAAAAAGACATGTTTTGTTCGTGATTATGCTGGGAATGACTTACTTACTGGAACGCGGGGTACTGATCTCTACACTATCTCACTTCAAGACTCCACATCTTCAACTCCAATCTGTTTCATGGCTAAAGCTTCAACGACTCAAGCTTGGTTATGGCATCAACATTTATCTCATCTTAACTTTGATACCATCAACTTGCTTTCTAAGAAAGATATTGTGCGAGGCCTTCCTAACTTGAAATTCATCAAAGATCATCTTTGTTCTTCTTGTGAGCTTTGTAAAGATAAACGGAGTAGTTTCAAGACAAAGACTACACCAAGCTCTAAAGAACGGTTAGATCTTCTTCATATAGATCTGTGTGGTCTCATGCGTGTTCAAACCATCAATGGAAGAAATATGTTATGGTAATTGTCGATGACTAGTCAAGGTACACGTGGACCCTCTTTTTACGGTCCAAGGATGAAACACCTGAGGTTCTCATTAACTTCCTTAAGCTGATACAACGTGGTCTTCAAGTTCAAGTACAAGTGATACGTACTGACAGAGGCACATAATTCTTGAATTCAACTCTAAAGAAGTATTTTGAAGCCGAAGGAATTGAACACGAAACATCTATTGCTAGAACACCTAAACAAAACGTTTTTGTTGAAAGACGAAATCATACTTTAGTTGAGGCTGCTCGAACATTATTATCTGCTTCAAAACTACCATTACTCTTTTGGTCGAAGCCATATCAAACGCATGCTACACACAAAACCGATCCTTAATTATCCCTAGACACGAAAAGACACCATATCACATAACTAATGATCGCAAACCTTCCCTCAAACACCTTCATGTTTTTGGATGTACGTGTTACATTATTCGCGATGATGAAAATCTGGACAAGATGAAAGAGAAAGGTGATGCATGCATTTTAGCGGGATATGCAACTCAGTCTAAGGGATACAGAGTATACAACAAGAGAACAAAATTGATAGTCGAGACTATTCATATCATATTTGATAAATTGCAAGAAATGGCACTTGAACAAAACAGTTTAAGTCCTGATCCACAACGACATACGACTTCCGTTCACAACCGCACGGAACTCGGAACTCAAGATCACAAGAAAGAACCGTCAAGTTCAAAGCTGGTTCCTGAACATGTTCCTAGAGCAGATATGACAGTGGACACGACACTTGAAGAGTTGAAAATGTTATATGGACCAATGTTTGATGAATATTTCACGGGGGAGAAACATGTTGTATCAAAGTCTTCCGCTGTCACTCATGATACGAATGATGATACCGATCATCATCAACAAAAGGATACAACTTCATCTACTACAACACGGGTTGCTGCAGATTTACCTCCTTAGAATATCACATCAACAATCGCTCCTACAACATCAACAACTATTGTCATTGCACCAGAGAACATAAATCAAGCAGACGATGCATTATCTGACGAAGACGAATTTATCAACCCATTCGGTACACCGGTACACGAAACTGGAGAGTCTTCCACTCGCCATGTTGATCCGTCAAATATGCACATGTTCTATCAACGGCATCCTTCAACACATCATTGGACCCGAGAACATCCTTTGGTTCAGGTAATTGGAAACCCTTCACAGCCTGTTCGTACAAGACGACAACTAGCCACCGATGGCGATGTTTGTATGTTCACACTCACCGTGAGTACAGCTGAACCAAAAAACATCAAAGAAGCCATGGCTGATCATGCTTGGATTGAATCGATGACGGATGAACTTCAACAATTTGAATGACTTAAAGTCTGGGAACTTGTTGACAGACCATACGATGTAATTCCTTTAAATCTTTGTTGGATCTGGAAAAACAAGATGGATGAAGAAAACACGATCATCAAGAACAAAGCTAGGCTAGTGGCTAAGGGGTATGGCCAGAAAGAGGGAATTGATTTTGACGAATCATTTGCACCAGTTGCTCGTATGGAAGCGGTCAGGATTTTCCTTGCTTATGCTGCACATAAGGGATTCAATGTCTATCAAATAGGCGTAAAGACGGCGTTTCTTAACGGTTCTTTGAGGAAGAAGTCTATGTCACGCATCCGGAAGGATTCGTCAATCCTCATTATCCTGACAAGGTGCATCGTCTCCACAAGGCACTATACGGACTCAAGCAAGCTCCAAGGGCGTGGTACGACGAGCTCTCAAAATTTCTAGTATCCAAAGGTTCTCAAAAGGTTCCATTGATCTAACTTTGTTCACATATAAATATGGGGATGACATTTTGCTTGTGCAGATTTATGTTGATGACATTATTTTCGGGTCTACAAACCCAAAACTTTCAAAATGGTTTGAAAAAGTCATGCACAACAAATTTGAAATGTCAATGATGGGCGAACTAAAATTCTTTCTAGGAATTCAAGTTCACCAATCCCCAAGTGGTATCTTTATAAACCAAGCTAAGTATTGTCAAGAGATAATCAAAAAGCATGGTATGACTTCATGTGACCCCGTTGGGACACCATTATCAACCACAACGCTAGATGCTGACTTGGAGGGAAATGCCATCGATCAAACGATATATCGTTCCATGATTGGTTCCCTCATGTACTTGACAGCAAGCATACCTGATATTTCACATGCTACGTGTTATTGTGCACGATATCAAGCACGACCCACTAAAAAGCACCTCAAGGAGGTTAAGCGGATCTTTCGGTACCTCAAGAATACCATTCATTTGGGACTCTGGTATCCGAGGGAAACCGGTTTCTTTCTAACGGCCTATTCAGATTCTGATCATGCAGGGTGTCTTGATACACGAAAAAGTACTTCTGGTGGTGCACAATTTCTAGGTCAAGATAAGCTTGTGGGATGGTCTTCCAAGAAGCAAGATTGCACGTCACTTTCATCAGTCGAAGCGGAGTATGTGTCTCTATCTGCGTGTTGTGCTCAAGTTCTTTGGATGAGAACACAACTCACTAATTATGGCTTCTATTTTGATAAAGTACCTATGTAATGTGACTCAAAGTCGGCCATAGCCATCTACTGCAGTCCGGTACAGCATTCCCGCACAAAGCACATTGATGTCCGATATCACTTCATAAAGGAACAAGTTGAAAGAGGTATCGTTGAACTATACTTTGTTGGAACGGATTACCAATTAGCCGACTTGTTTACGAAAGCTCTGTCGAAAGATAGGTTTGAGTACCTTGTTAGGAAAATTGGTATGAGATGTTTGACTCCAGCGGACCTGGAGATTCTAGCAAAGGTGCCTGCTTGATTTATCTATCAAACATCTACCTGTAAATATCTTTTAAAAAGCAAAATACAAAAACATAAAACATATAAAAAAAACACAAAATAAAAAAAAAATATTTCAAAATCCAAAAATATTCTTCTCGACATGTCTTTCAGTATCGATAATATGGACGTGCCTAGAAATGTCGCTCAATAACGACACGGGTGTGTACATAAAGCTCGAATGAAAGTTGTAAATATTTTTCAAAACTTGTCATTTCTTTTTTTAATAAAGGAAATTGTTTATTTTGGACAATATTTCCAAACAACGTGTAGAGCAATCTATCACGGGTTGAGCTAGTCACAAAACATTCAACGTTTTGAGCTCAACACAATGGCTTGTAATCACTTTCAGATTGCAACCCGGATCAATATTCACGGGGGAGTGTACGATTTAGTGCGCTTACCCTCAGCAAAAGAAGAAAAATCCTCTTACACTTGAGTGGATTCGTCAAGACATTCAAAGTCTATGAACTTAAGTTTATGCTTTAGAAAAACCTCTTCGACAAAAAGAAATAGGATTTTTCAAAAAGCGTTGAACACAAATTTTTCAATGATTATTCAAAATCATTCAAAAATTGTGTGTTCAACAACTCCCATCCTTAAAAAGAGAAATGTGGATCACATCCTCACAATGACAATTCAATTGGATCAATTTTTGAGGGGGAGCATTTTAACTTCATGCAAAAGATTAACACATCTTTCTCCTGGAGAATTTCAAGACTATTTTTCAAAATATATTTTAATCAAATTTGGTATCTCTAATATAAAAGATTTTATATATTAGAGATAGGGGAGAAAATGTGATTAAAATGTGATCTTATATAAGACTCAAGCACTTTAACTCTTACCTACATGTGCGAAACACTTTCGATTATCGATGCACATGTGAAAGGGGAGCATTTCTGAAACGACAAAACTAGCAAGGTGTTAAATGTTTTTCAAACACTTTGTTAGAATTTGAAGTGGTTTTTATGGTTACGGTCAAATACCCACAACATCTTTAATTCACGACGTTATTGGTGTCAAAAGGGTGGTTAGGTTTAAGTCCTATGATTCAACCAGAACCAGAGGGGTCTTCCCAGGGACAATCCAATAGATTATTAGAAGTCCTTAGGAAAGATGGAGTAGAATGTGAACGTAGCTTAATGCCGACTAAGTACTAATGCTAGCACTGGAACAATCACAACTAGGTGCTAGTAATGATGTCTTGGTAGGCATTGAAGGGGTTGAAGAATGAAAAAGAAATGTAAGGATAAAGGGTGTAAAGAAAGAAGCCCTCCATACAACTTAGGCAGAAACCGGGTCAAATCATCATGAAGACAAACTCATCATGGACCCAGTGATGTATGCACAACCCTTTCCTAGCTACTCAGGCTTCTCTCAAAAGAAGTTTGTTTTATTGTCACGGAGAACAACATGACTTCTATTGACTTTCTCACTTCGAGATAGTTGATATTGAATAGGTGGCATCTGCTCCAGCCTCCGACCACTAAAAGTGCACAAATCGAGTCTAGAGCCAAGAGATCAATCAAATCTCGTTAGGACACACGGATGAAGATCAAGAGAGTCCTACGCTATATCCTTGCGATATTGCTAGAACACTTAGAGTAATACTACTTAGTATTCACAATGATGAGTGGAAATCCTTCCAGTGTTAACATCAAACAACACTGCGGTAGGTCATATGCAAGATTCTTTATGTTTTGAACATGTGTAAAACGGAAAAGCAACAGTGGTTTGATTCTAAATTGATTCAAACTCGTTTCAGGTTTCTACGCAATATCTTTATGGTCTTGCCAGATCATTCAGAGTGATATTCATTAATATTCACAGTGACGAATGGAAATCCTTCTAGCGTTAACATCAAACAGCGCAACGGTAGGTGACTTGTGAGATTCTTATGAATCAAGCTTGTGTCAACTGGAAAGAAACAATGGCAAGATTCTTTACGAATCACACTTGTTCCAGGAATTTGAATTGACGACTTTAATCAAGCGGATATCTATCCAATTGATTAACTCTTCATGTTCGCAGTCTTGCTTTGAGACGGTCGAGTAAAGAGAACGGCTAGTACAGCCGCGAAACCCTGTCAAGGAGATTCTTAACTGAATCTACCTATCACAGGTACGGTATTTAATATCATATAACGGTCTTCACTGGCCGGAGGTAAAACGTTACCGATTTAGGACGAATGTCAAAGCCATTCAGTCCGTGTCTATGTTTTCTCTCAAGAAGGTGGCGTTACGGTGTACTCAGCAAAGTCAAAGATTCAAAACCACATTCTCATGCCTAAAGACATATTCGACAATTAATAGTGTGAGCATGTGGATGAAGACACAAGATCGCAAGATGGCAAAGGCAAGTCAAGGATGATTTGAAGATCTCAAACTTAAAGACAAAGTCGAAAGACAACGACAAAGGCTCAAAGATCACAGCATGAAGGAACAAGACTACGATTACACGTTCAAGACTCATTTATGGCGAGATTAGTAATCTCTACAAATTTCCTAAATGACCAAGGTTTATGACCTCTCATTGGGGGAGATTCTTAGCCTCAAAAATAATGAATCAACAAGAATGATCGGTCATAGGTTTATTATGTATCGTATATTAGAACGTTATAATAGGTAGTAAGTTAGTCGTGTTTTACGGGCTCAACTTTAAGCTAAAGTTCATTCATAAGTAACTAAAGCCTAAAGGAAAGCCCGGCCCATGTAGTATAGTCCATACAAGCCCACATGTAGGGGGACTATAAATACCCTTCCTAGCATGTTAGGAAGGGCGTTGGTCATTTCATTTTCTCTCAATCTAATATCACCTAGTTTCTCCAACCATTCTCTCAACTTTCTCTCACTACTTTCTCTCTCTAGAATTCTTCTTCATCTATTTTCTTACTTTAATTCGTGCTCTGTTATCTAAATATATGGGACAACAGGTGTTGATCTGTAGATAATGATGATGAGATGATGGTTTATGGTGATTGATTGTTGATGTACTTGTTGCTAATAGTAAGCTCAGTGCTTTACTACTCTATCAGAGGTCGCTTCAAGCTAAAAGGAACCAATTTCTTGTTTAAATTCCACTTAACTGTTTTTGCCATGCTCAATTCCTAGAAATAGATCTTATCTATTATATTGTACCTGATTTGTTGCTCTTGTGTTGTTACTGATATATGTTGATAGTTAACAAGTAGTCTGATAGCTTTGATTCAGTTTTTGCTTGATAAAATTTTGATTTCATCAGTTACAATTTGTCAGTTGCTCATTTTGTGTTCTATCAAGTAAACTTGCTGGTTTTTGGTGTCATACTAGTTCATTTTAGTCACTTAACAAATGTTGATAAGAGTCTATTACTGTCATAAGCTTTTGCTCAAAAAGTCTTTGTTAAAGTTTCATATCAGATTTAAAAGAGTGCTTGGATCATATTGAATTTTGTTAATCAGCTTTTAAGACCTGTTGTTTTGAGTTCATTTACACTCAATAGGTGTATACAAGTTCACTTGTAAAGTTTCATAGTAAAACTCAGAGTCAAACAAGCAATTGACACTTAAAAGGTTTGGTTCAGTTTGTATAAGTGAAAAACTAGTTACTTTTGATCCATTGCCATTTCTTTGTTAGTGGATTATTTTACTTGATTATTTTTTCCAGTTGAAGTCCAACTTATAAGCTTTCAGAATTTCCAAGTTAGACAATATAGTATCAAGATTTGAGATAGATACTGGCTTTTTAATAAGCACTTGAGCAAATTGAAGTTTCTATGATTTTAGTAAACTACTTATCTCATTTCAACATTTATACTTCATAAAACCTCCCATTTTCTTTCACAATTCTCTTCACAAACATGTCTTGAGTAAGTTTAGAGAAAATCAGCTTTTTGAAAAATCTTGGTCAAACTTGGTCAACGATAAGCACATTTGGCTTATTTGAGATTCCAGCTTATTTTCTTGATCATTTTCAATTCTTTTTGACATTCCAACCTTTTCGTCCCTTGCTTAATCAGTTTCAATAACAAAATCAAAGTGTGGAAGTCTGGAATAGCTTATAGCTTATTTTGAGCTTATTAAGATAAGCTAACTTTTGATTTAGACTGTTTCAGCTCATTTCCTTTTAACAGCCTAGCTTATTTTCAATTTGATGTCTTTTGAAAAAGATTAGAACTTAATTGGTCAAGAAATAAGCTCAAACGAGCTTATTGAAATCCTTTTGCCCGTTTTTGGTTATAACTTGTGATTAATTGCAAAACAGTCCTTATACTTTCAATTTTGTTAATCTGCTTTGTTAAATACAACTTTTTGGGGTTTGCAATCTTAAGTCCCTTAGTTTCAGTTTGTTACAAATTTGGTTTGGTAGTTTTGGAATTTGTTAGAAAAGTTGTTTTAGTTTGTTACTGTTTTCATTTCTAGTCCCTAATATTTCTGAATTTACACATTTAGTCCTTGTACTTTCATTCTCTTTACATTTTAAGCCTTTTTACACTTGAGCATTTGATACTTGTACTTTTGCTATTAGTGTGGTATTTGCAACTTGTTTTACGGATACATAGATATAATATTTTACATCTTTTACGTGCTTCTTTGAAATAGACATAGATACCAAATAAATTTGTTAAAACCAAAAACAATTAAGAACTTGATTTTAATTAGACTTTCAATTTGTCTTGAGCTTGGAAAAACGAACTTGAATAAGATCAAACATTAACAGCAAAGAAAGGTGATTGTTAATACATTGCAGGAACTGAAGGTTTGGAAGAACTATATAAGACATAGATAGGGGAAGTTAAGTGGTGACGGGAAATTGCAAGGTCAAGTACCATCTGGGAAAGGTAAGCATAGTTAATGAGACATGAAATAAGAGGAAGGAAGTGAAGCTGAGACAAACTTGGGCTATATGGATGACGTGTTAAGATGGGTTAGATGAAAGATGCTAGTTGCACGAGTTGAGTTGTCAAAAGCAGAGAACGTGTCATCACCTACGTGGCGTGGCTTGGACTACCAAATCGAGAAAAAGGGGATAGGTTATACTTCCTAAATAGATAGGAGTGTCTTGGAAAGACGGTGTAAGGATGTTGACCGTAGAGAAGATATATAGTGAGGTGGAGAAGTAGGTACAATGAGAGTTGGGTGATTGTCGATAGACTGACTAATTCATCCCATTTTTCTAGCAGAATGAGAAGTCATGAAGTTGATAAGTTGGAAAGATTTCGTACAAATGTGATGTTATGGACTTAAGATTATGGAGGGACGATTGGAAAGTAGTAGTGAGGAAGGAATGGCTTGTGAAAGCAATATATTGTCAAGATAGTAGATTGATATTGGAAGGGTTAGCGTTAGAGCTGAAAGTTAGTGATCATGAGTAAGGGAAAGTCTTGTCTAGAGAAAGTTGGAAGCAATCAGCTTATTGGAACATAAATGGTTCAGGAAACTACTGATGTGATAACAATGCTTAAGGAGAAATTGAAGATGGCAAGAGACCGACAAGAGAGCTATGTTGACAAGAGGCGTAAACCGTTGGAGTTTGGTGTTAGATAAAAGTTATGCTAAATGTTTCACCATGGAAAGAGGTGATATAGTTTGGGAGGAAAGGATAAGTAGAAGAAGTATAGTAAGCCTTTTGTGATTGCAAGATATAGTTATTGAGATTAGGGAGTAAATCTCGGGACGAGATTTATATTATGAGGGAGTGATGTGACCCTAGATTTTGGATTTGTCACTTTTGAATGTTTAACTTTGATTATGTGCTTAGTGTGTGTTTATGTTAAATATGTTTATATATGAGCCTTGGATTGGATGTTAGACATCAAATATGTAGTGCGTAGTACATTATATGTTGTTGAGATAGGGTTATTTCATGATCATTAGTTCACTTGGATGTAACTATGATAGAATATTGTGCTATTTTAAGATTTTATGTGTACGCATATGTATTATAATCAATCGTATTTTTACGATTTAAGGTTTAGCGTTTAGAGGTCATGAGATATGGATTTAGTCTCAAGAATAATTTACGGGATGGTTTTAAGTCATTTTGAACTTATTTATTTAGTTAATAACTTATTTCAAGAGTTTTCATAAAACTGTATATTTTACATCTTTTGCGGTATATGCGTAAATTTGACTAGTTTTACGGTTTTGAGGTTTTGGAGATTTAAAAGCTGAAACAAATTAAGGGAAATTAAGGTATTATTAATAAGATATTAATAGGTAATAAAAAGAAAAAAATAAATAAATGTATGGGTGTTTGGGTCGGTTTAGTTTGACGCACCAAAAGTGGAGGGGAGAAAAGGAAAAAGGGAACTAGGCTTTTGTACATGGGCCAAGGACTTGTTAGGAAAGTATATAAAAAAATATTATTATAAAAAACACTTCATAAAATCCTTGGAGATCAAGGGAAGGTCGGAATGAATGGAGTTTTTTGCGATGCAATTACCCCTAGAAAGGTATTTGAGATAGCTTTTGAATGCAAGAAACGAGAACTAAATTAGAGGTCGGAAAGTGGGTCAAAAACAGGTTACAACAGTCAGGTGTCAAAACAGTTTTTCGATGAGCCTTTTTACATTTAATGTTTTAAGATGGTTAGGGTACATAGGAGTACAATTGGACCTTTAAATGAACATGAGACTTAGTTTATATATTAAATAAGAGATCTGGTAGAGGGCTAAGCAAATAGGATAGGGAAAGACCCTCTAATCATAACAAACTTTTCATATGTTCAAAATCAGTAATTTCTGGATAAGTAAATATATATATATATATATATATATATATATATATATATATATATATATATATATATATATATATATATATATGTATATATATATATATATATATATATATATATATATATATATATATATATATATATATATATATATATATATATATATATATATATATATATATATATATATATATATATATATATATATATATATATATATATATATATATATATATATATATATATATATATATATATATATATATATATGTATATATATATATATATACATATATATATATATATATATATATATATATATATATATATATATATATATATATATATATATATATATATATATATATATATATATATACATATATATATATATATATATATATATATATATATATATATATATATATATATATATATATATATATATATATATATATATATATATATATATATATATATATATATATATATATATATATATATATATATATATGTATATATATATATATATATATATACATATATATATATATATATATATATATATATATATATATATATATATATATATATATATATATATATATATATATATATATATATATATATATATATATATATATATATATATATATATATATATATATATGTATATATATATATATATATATCGGGGCCTTAACAGTAGCTTTACGGTTGGGGCAAATTTTGAGAGTTAGCTAACACATGTAAGGGCATAGGGTTTCTTTTACAGAAGTTATGTGTTTGGTTAAGTGGACATTTAACTCATAGTTTGGGGTATAAAAATGGGGACTGTTTTGGTAAAATATTAACGGGATAGGTTATGAACTTAACCAAGTTAAGGGCTTTAGAGAGGGGTGTAATGGGATGCTTATAGCATGTAAATAAGTTTAATATGTGGGAGAGGCTTAGATATCCATCATAGACTGATGAGTCATTTTAGTATTTGGTTCATGTCTTGATGTTATGTATTTGTTTGTTTAGCTTTTTGCTAGTGCGCGGATATTTGGTGAAGCTCAATCAGGTGAGTTCATAGTCCATTATTTACTAAGTTTTTTTAAGTTTTTCTAGTATGGGATGTAGATGACACTTGTAATGTTTTTAAATGTCTTAGTATTATGTTCTTTAAAATGTTTTGATAATATGTTTTTCAAATGTGTGGACTTAATGTGTTATTAGGTTATATGCTTACTTATGTGTTATGTTATATGTTCTATTATGTGTTCTAAGTACTGATGTTCTGAGCACTTGTGCATCATCTTCTCGGAGACAAGATATCTCGACGGGGATATGGTTCATCTCCACACTAGGTGTGAGAAAGATCCGGATAGGTGTAGGTGCATTTGTTCTTACTTTGTGTTCTTAATTGTTATAGTATGTTTTGTTTGTAGTTGTGTGTAACATGAATATCACTTTATAGTCCATTACTTTAACTTGTTTTCTTCAACTTATTTACAGAGGATGTCTAGTTTTTCATTTGTTATTTGAATAAGTGAAACTTTAGACACCTATATGTTAAATGTTTGTTTATTTGTTTGTCTTTGGTAAAAGGTGGGACTTTTACCGACTTACCTAGACTCCTGCATTGTTGAGATATTTTCATGACATTTGTGTCACCTTTTATGATATTTCAATTTCATTTAGTTCTTTTTAGAGACACGCTATTGTTGTGATGATATCCATAGCTCGTACCTCATATTCCGCCATGGTGGGGTGTGACAGAGAAACCCTAAACCCTAAACCCATTTAACCATAAACCACTAACCCTAAATCCTAACCCTTAAACCATAAACCCTAATTAAACCATAAATCCTAAACCTTAATTAAACCATATATAAACAAAACCCTAAAGCCTAAACCATAAACCATAAACCCTAAATCATAAAACATAAAACATTAACCATTAACCTTAAACCAATAAACCCTCAATCCTAACCATTTAACCATTTAACCCTATACCATAAACCCTAAATCCTAACCCTTAAACCATAAACCCTAATTGAACCATTAACCCTAAATCATAAACCCTAAACCTTTAACCAATAAACAAATAAACCCTAAATACTTAACATTAAACCATTTAACCCTATACCATAAACCCTAACTCCTAACCCTAACCCTAATTGAACAATTAACCCTAAATCAAAAACCCTAAACCCTAAATCCTAACTCTAAACCATAAACCATAAAATCCAACCCTATACCTTAAACCCTAAACCCTGAACCCCAACCCTAAACCATAAACCCTAAACCATAACACCTTACTCTAATGTTGTCACCCTAACCTTAATTATTAAACCGACCATTTCAAAATTGACCTTTTGGTATGGATTATGTACCGACCTTTTGTCACAAGAAAGTCTTTCATATTCTAATCGAAGAGTGTAACTAATTTGAATATTCAAGGTGATCGATATATAAAGCTCAACTAAATCCCACATATGAAAAAAAGCAAAAGATATTTATCTCGCGGTTGTCAATCGTTATTTTAATCTAATACATTTATGTTATTTAAGTAATTTTATGTTTAAAATTAAAGTAAATTTTTTATTTAATTCAATTATTTTTAAATTAATTAACTTTCAAATATTTTTTTTATGAAACTACAACTTGTATACTTTTATATTTAGTTATTATTTATTTATTATTAACTTTTAATAATTAAATGTTAATTATACATTTATTATTCATAAAATTTAAATTTATTATACATTTTCATTAAACACAAAATCTAGCTAGAAACCGTTGTTGTAACAACCACCATTTCTACAATCACACACATGGGAAGATCGAACCCTAAATGTTCATCCAATAATCGATCAAAATAATAAAACCTCATACCCAATAGTCGACAATCTACACAATCATCAACGACATGAAGCATCAGAAAAAGGTAATGCAACAATCAGTATTGTTTAATTTAAAGATTAGGGTTCATACGAATAATTGTAAGTTTGTTTTGGTATTATGGTTTATCCTAATTTTTAATGCATGTATGTGGACAAATGTCATTTTTTAATTAACGTGATTCGATTTATAGGATTAACCTTCTTAATGTGTTTGTATGGTGTATGTGGGATTTGTTAATATGTTTGGATATGGTCCCCTAGTATATTATAGTTATGTTTTTTGAAATCAGTTGGATATGATCCCCTATACAAACATATGCATAACCAAATCCAAATGTTATTAGGGCATCCAAAACCATGATACACATAGTGCCAAACACTCCCTTCATCGACATTGGTCATTGATTTTAAGTAACATTAATATGTACATGTTTTCAGAAGTTATTCATATTGAATAGACATTTCATCATCTACTTCTTCATGTTTTAAATTTTGCCCCCCTAGCAATAGAAGTCTGATTTTTAATTTATTCAAATTAATTCTATGTCAGGTTCAAAGTCAAAGTTGACTTCTTGTGTGGTCAAATATCAGGAGGAATGGGAAAACAGAGATTGGATCAGAATGAGCCCTTTCTTTGAATCTAGCGATGAAAAATTTAGTTGCTCAAGCTGATGCTCCAAGACCAAAGCACACTCCCAGATCAAAGCACACTCCCAAAGTTCAATCTTATCAAACTAAAGTTCCAAGACCAAATGTCGTTGTTGTCCTAGCCAATCAACAAAATTGGAAAGAAATTGCTGAGAAAAATGGTGCGTCAAGGAATGCTGCAGATGGGAGCAACAACAAAGGAAAAAGGAAGGTTGTATGATGTCATTTCTCCCCGTTTAATATGTTTTAAGAACAATTTTTTGTGTTTTGTTGGTCTATGGGCACCTGGTTTAATCTCAACCTATACGTTGCAACAATTTAATATATTTGTATGCATTACTAGCATTACGAAACAATTATCAGTTATCTGTAATCAATAATATGGGGTTGTTAAATAGTTAATATAAGTATTTTTAGCCCATGTAAAATTCACTATATGTTATATCCATTTTCTAATAATTATGAGTTCTAGTTTTTTTGTTGTGTAGACTAAATGTTTTTGGTTGAATGTTTAATGTGTCAATTTTTAATTTTTTTCCAACTTAATTTTTACCAGGAAGTTCAACGGGAAAGATAGACAAAATTTGGAGGAAACTAAAAATTTTGGAGCCAAATTGAAGTTCAAAATAATTGGTTGTTTTAAAATTTTGTATTTGGAGCCAAATTTTTCATGAAAATTTTAATTACCATGCTAAGTTAATGCATGGGATGCAATTTCCATAATTTTCGAATTCCATCTCCATCTCGAACCCTGAATTTTCTCCAAAATCACAAAATATACAAAACTAATATATTTTTTACATTAGTATCATACCAATGCCACTTATTGTTCTTTTACACATTGATCTGGGGTCAATAATCATGAGCACTGTAAACAATGATCTAGAGAATTTGGTTAATAATGATGATTTAAATGATGATTATTTGGTTAATAATCATGATGTAAATCACGATAATTTAAGAGATTATGAATCAGATGATTATGATCATGAATCAGATGAGGATGAAGACAGCAGTGAACAGAAGGTTGTAAATAGGACTAGGAGGGGTATAACTAGGTTATCTAAGTTTCGCACAAAATATGGAAAAGCATGTATCATGAAGATAAATGTAACCTTTGATGCAATAAATAGAATATCAAGGCCAAACAGATCATTGTTTATCAGCTTTTTAGAAGACATGGTTCGGGAGCATATAGGATTGAAGATTCTATCGTGGAACTTGGTGAAAGAGGAAACAAGAGAAACATTTAGGGCTGAAACCACGATACACATATAAAACATTTTACCCAACTATTAGTCGTATTTCTGCATTTACTTGAACATTGTGTTAATATGTGCAGCAATACTTTGAAGTTGATGTGTCCTTCAAAAAGTTGGTTATGATAAGATAGGTGAACTTCTAATAAATTTCAGAAGTCAAATGGCAGCAAAGCACATAGTTCCCAACCTAGATACACCTCAAAACTAAATGAAGTTCCTAAGACTTACAGGCAATTGTCAATACCGAAGAGTGGGTTGCTTTTGTAAACCACACGGCCACAGATGAATTCAAGGTTGTTAATTTCTATTTCGTTTTAAATTTCTAAACACCATACGTATGCAATGTATGGAAATTCCGTATGACAAACACACTGTTACATACATCATTCATATTAGAAGCCTTGTCATGAGTATCATAAACAACAGATACTAGCAACTTCTCATCCAGTAATCTCTTTTGATAGGTGAAATCAGGTGCAAATAAACTGGCGTGTTCCAAGTCTTTTTATCAGCATACAATGGGACGTGGTGGTTATGTATACGTAAAAGAGAAAATGGTAAGGTTATCTTGGTGTAATATCCTAACACTGTTGTCTATGTTGGTTTAACTTTTCATCTGTATGTATTTGATGTTTGTTAGATCGAAAAAAACGAACTTGGACCAGATCAAGACCTCCCCCCCCCCCCCCCCCCCGCCGTGGTGTATTGTGGTTTAACGGAAGGGTCAGAAAAAACGGAGAAGTTTTAGATGATAAAAAAATCAAAGTGGGCACTAAGATTGTAAGTGTTACTACAAATTTTTATAATATGTTTATATTCGGATAATAAATTATTTCCCATTTTTTGTGTGCACATGGAAGCAGATGAACATATTAACGATAGAACCTTGACGGTTGCTAGTGGCACAGATTCATTAAAACATGAATTAGGAAGGACAAGGTAGGGTATGCAAGAGGAGTGGGAGGCAGAGTTACGTGCAGGAAGTACTTTGATCTTCCTAGAAGGAAACAAGGAACTGATGTAAGGATTGCGTTACTTGAAGCTAAAATTGATAGTGAGAGACAAGTGTGTAAAGATAAAGAAATTGTAGTCAATAAAGTAACCAACCAAATGTCACAAACACAGGAAGTTGTTAATAGAATGATGCAAGTATTGTTTGCACATGAGGTTAATATAGAAGAGTTAACACCAAATCAATCAAATGTAAGTCTAATTTTCTAATTTTGATGTGATATACCAATAAAAAATTAACATACTTATATATTGCAGGTATTACCACTACATTAAATACGATACCTGATGAGGAGCAAAGGACGTCGATAAGTAGTGGTGGAGATCAGAAGTGTGTGATAATTCAAAAGTCTAAAGAAAATGCAAATGCGAACAAGGATCTATACACAATAGTAAGTTATAAAAAACATGTTTGGTATTTAAATTGTACATACATGACTTATTTACCGTGTTATGTATATATGAAGGGACCTGTTAGAACTAGGGGATCAAACAAAAAGACTAGATCGTTAGAAAAGAAGTCTCTACTTCAAAAATCCCAATCCAAGAAGATATGTCTCCACTACAAGAACAAGCAGTATCTATTTCAAAAATACAAAAGAATACCCCAATTCCAGGTTCCAGATCTCAAGAAAATTTGTCTCCATCATCACAACAAGAAGTGCCTATTTCAGCATTACGAAAGAAGCATCCACTTTCTCAATCGAAAGTAAATGAGTCCACCATCACTACCAGAAGTAAGTATTTCATCATTATTCATATAATTACTTGTTTAATTCATTTCTCATTCATTCATGTAAACATATTTTCTTCAGACACTTAGGTGCAGACTGTTAAACACCTCGAGAACAAGTATCATCAGTAACGATACGGTATACAAGTATAAGCATGGAGAAACTATAATGATTCATAACCAACCACTGCCAAAAGATTGCTACAAAGTTTCGGTTGATGAAGCTATAGTGAATGTAGCATGCATACCTAATGTAGGAAATAATGGTTTAAAAACTGTTAAAGATGTAGAAGGTGGTTTTGTGGCATGGCCAAAGGATCAGGTTACCTTTGATCAAAAGGTACATACACTTGTTTTATCATTCTACATATACATATCTTTTCATATTTAGTTCAATGTTTACTACACGGATTTTGTTTCCCTATAGGAAATAACACCACCAAATACCATAAAACTTATTGTTAATAGTGCACCAAAGATAGGATCTAAGCGCTCGATGAACACAGCAGACACCAAATTTACGGCTGTTCCTCAGCTGCAGGAACAAGCTAGGAATAACAAGGCTCAAAAGACTTTATCATATTCTGATTCATAATCTTTATAAGTGTAATTCTTCTTGAAAAGTATGTTAGTTGAGAATAATACGACATTACAATTGTTGATTTCTTATGTACATTCAATTTTATATATTAATGAAATTGAAATTTTATTTGCATAATTTTGTTTTTTGTTTTTATTAAATTCTGAAAGGTGACTAGAAGATGTAATATAGTCACACTTATTAACATTGTTAGTCACATTCCATTGTGTGACTACATATCATAAAAAGTCACACAAACATACAACTCATGTGACTATTGGATCCAAATAGTCACATAAAATACAATTTACCTGACTTTACAAAGCATACAATCATACTTATTACTACTATTGGTCACTCATTGGTTAATTGTATGTGACTAACTCATCGCCATTACCATGATTTGTGTGACTACATATCATATAAATTCACACAAACATAAACTCCATGTGACTATTGGATCCATAAAGTCACACAAAATACAATTTTCTTTACTTTATAAAGCATACAGTCACACTTATTACTACTATTAGTAACTCTTTGTTTAATTGTATGTAACTAACTCACTACCATTACCATGAGTTGTGTGACTATATATCATAAAATATCACACCAACATAAACTTCATGTGACTATTAGATGCATACAGTCACACAAAATACAATTTGCTTGACTATACAAAGCATACAATCATACTTTTTACTACTATTGGTAACTCTTTTGTTAATTGTATCTGACTAACTCACTACCATTAACATGATTTGTGTGACTACATATCATAAAAGGTCACACAAACATAAACTTCATGTAACTATTGGATGCATATAGTTACACAAATTTACTTGAGCTTACAAAGCATACAGTCACACTTATTACTACTATTGGTAACTCTTTAGTTAACTGTATGTGAATAACTCACTACCATTACCATGATTTGTGTGACTACATATTATAAAAGGTCACACAAACATAAACTTCATGTGACTATTGGATGCATACAGTCATACAAAATACAATTTGCTTGATTTTACAAAGCATACAGTCACACTTATTACTATTATTCGTAACTCTTTGGGTTAATTGTATATGACTAACTCACTACCATTAACATGATTTGTGTGACTCTATATCATAAAATGTCACACAAACATAAACTTCATGTGACTATTGGATGCGTATAGTCACACAAAATACAAGTTGCTTGAGTTTACAAAGCATACAGTCACACTTATTACTACTATTGGTAACTCTTTGGTTAATTGTATGTGACTAACTCACTACCATTACCATGATTTGTGTGACTACATATCATAAAAGGTCACACAAGCATAAACTTCATGTGACTATTGGATGCATACAGTCACACAAAATACAATTTGCTTGACTTTACAAAGCATATAGTCATAATTATTACTAATATTGGTAACTCTTTGCTTAATTTTATGTGACTAACTCACTACCATTAACATGATTTGTGTGACTACATATCATAAAAGGTCACACAAATATAAACTTCATGTGACTATGGGATGCATATAGTCACATAAAATACAATTTACTTGAATTCACAAAGCATACAGTCACACTTATTACTATTATTGGTCACTCTTTAATTAACTGTATGTGACTAACTCACTACCACTAACATGATTTGTGTGGCTGCATATCATAAAAGGTCACACAAACATATACTTCATGTGGCTATTAGATGCATATAGTCACGTAAAATACACTAGTCACATAATAAATGTCACACATATTGTATATTCATGTGACAAACTTATAGACAATAGTCACTCTTTAACAGAACTCGTGTAGCTGTAAAGTGTTTACCGTTACACATATTGACTAAACCACCAAATATTGTACCTAGTTCGTCACACATTTTCGAGTATTAGTCACGTTTTATTCATGGTTATGGTAAATAAGACCAGCCTGTGACCGTAGGATACCTACGGTCGCGGGACCTTTAGTCTCAAACACTAAAAAAGCCGTGTGTGGCTGCAGGCATACGGCCACTCTTTTTTAGTGTGACGGATACCATTTTTGTACTAATGTAACATTCTTTGGTTCAATTAAGGAGACTAGATAATAGAAGTTATTTTGATCTTGGACTTGAGATCTAAGGGTCCTTTGATTAAGGTCGCCTATGACGTTATCAAGAGCATGATCCTTAGACTCCCTAATATTTTCTCCATTTTCAACATTAAGGTCTTCAACTCCTAGTTACCTAACCTTTGTGGATTTAACTATGTCTAATTCATCTAAGTTATCATTTACCAAAGGTGGTGTCTTAGATAAAGGTAGAGTTTCATCAAATGTCACGTTGAGTGCATATTTAATTACACCCGAGGTTCTATTAAGGACTATATAGCCTTTACTAGTTTGGAAATAACCTAAAAAGATACCTTCGTACGACTTTGGGTCGAACTTAGTAAGGTAGTCTTTGGTGTTGAGAATGAAGCACTTGCTTCCAATCACCTTAAAGTATTCCAATGAGGTTTTCTTATCTTTAATAATCTCATAGGGGGTCTTACCTAGGAAAGGTCGAATAAGAATTCGGTTGAGAATATAGGTCGATGTGTCAATGACATTGCACCAAAACTTTTGAGGCAAAGATTGCTCGTTTAACATTGTCCTACTCATCTCTTGGATATTCCCATTCTTCATTTCAACTGCCCCATTTGATTGTGCAGTGTGAGGAGCCGAGAAGTTATGGGTAATACCATTGGCTTCACAAAAGGCACCAGATTGCACTTCATTATCAAATTCCCTACCATGATCTGTCCTAATAGAGATAATTGGACATCCTAGTTGATTTTGGATCTTCCGACTAAAGATTTTGAAATGATCGAAAGCTTCATTCTTATTAGCCAAAAATCTAGTGCAAGTAAATCTAGAATAGTCATCAACTATAACTAGGGTATAAAAGTTACATCCATAACTCCGTATAACGGAAGGTCTGAATATATCCATATGTAGGAGCTCTAGGCACCGGGAGGTCGATACCAAATTCTTGGCCTTGTGACATGAGTGAACTTGCTTCCCAACTTTTCAAGCATCACAAAAGTGACTATCAAACTTAATCTTGGCGAGATGTCTTACCAACTCCTTAGAGACTAAAGATTGAATTAAACGCATATTAGTGTGACCTAATCTCCTATGCCAAAGAGTAGAACTATCATCTAAAGTCTCTAGACATAAGTTGTCTTTAGACTTCCTATTGACCTTCATGACATAAAGCCCATGCTTTCTAACACCTTTTCCAATGATTTTTCCATCTTTTACGATTTCGGTATCATGTTCGGAAAATATGACCTTACACTTATTGTCACAAATTTGACCTATACTTCGTAAATTAAAACCTAAGTTATCTACGTGCTCAACATTTTCAATGGTCATGGATTCAAGAGAAACCGTACCTTTGCCAATGATGTTACCACTTAGTTTACTAGCGAAAGTGACGTACCCCTATTATATGCTTTGTAAGTAGAGAAAAAACATTGATTACCCGTCATGTGTTTAGAACAACCACTATCCTTAATCCACTCGTCGGGCTCCAAATAAATTCCCAAGCATATCTAGGTAACAACACACAAAATCAAACATTTGGTCCCCAATATCTCATGGGTCCAAAGTTGTTAGTTCCAAACATCCCTTGTGTTCGGTTGGGATGCATGAATAGAGGACACATACCCCATGGAGAAAAACATTGTTGAAAATTATTCCAATTCATATGAGCATTTTGGTGTCCATTGTTTTTCTTAGGAGTCTTTGATCTAGACCTAGAGTTGCTATTATTTCTAGGTGTTGGTGTTTTACTCCTAGGTCGTGACTTAGAATGATCATTCCTTTTAGGTGTTAGTGTTCTACTTCTAGGCCTTGAATCATTTCGTACTCTTGGAGGAGTAGATTATTGTCTTGATAAATTTCTCATTACCATTAATGTAACACCCCCAATTATTCATACTTTCGTTCAGCGGAAGATTCGTTGGTGTTACGGGATATCACATTACTCAAATCATAGACAACGCTTAAAAGTCGCGTCGTTTAATAATAAAGAATTTTCCATTCATTAATATCAAATTACATAGGTCCTCAGGTCATAGTATTTCATACAATTTTACAAAACATTTGAATGGAAATTTTATTTGAATGCGGGCCATAAATTCTTGTCGTCTTCCCGAGAATTACCTTCAAGTACATGAGATAAAACATGTTAAAAAGGTCAACGAAAACGCCGAGTGAATTCATAGAGTTTAATAAAAATCATGAATATATCACCGGTATGCAACTGTTACCGATAATCATTTTGTACAAATCTTTGTCGTAGGCTATAAAATAGGCCAACGACATTTTATACAAATCTTTATCGTAAATCATAATATAGGTTTTTGCCTTCAAAACCATTATACGAACCATTGTCGCAAAAACATCATACAATACGTTTTATAACGTTGTATAGAGTAAATAAAAACCGTTATATGAAAATGGTTATGTAAAACCAAAACACGAACATAATATCAGTAATAAGACCCCGTATTGCTAGTCAGGCAATATATTGTAATTCAATGCGTATATCAGTGTTTTTGTTATTGGATTATTATAAGCCGCATGACATTGCTACCTTACTATAACAAACAAAGGGTAGCTAACCCGTAATTCCTTTGCCCATCTAAAACAGCATGTCGTCACAATAATCACGCTTATATAAATCTTCTCATACATAAATTCGCTTACCAATCAATGTGGCACGATGGGGATCAACCGTCAAGGCGCGAACTGGGGTGATCTTCCCCAAATAGTACTATTATATGCATAATCGTCTACCAAATCCTGGTAGTTCACAATTCATACTAATGGGACATTTAGTGACATAACCTAACTAATAATAATCCATTTCATTTCATTCATCGGGTCATATAATCATTCCTCGGGTCATACAATCATTTGGGTCCATATCAATAAGCAAATAATCAGGACAACTGGTGTCCTATTTTATTAAAACTAACATGTTATCTCCCTCGCGGGTTTATAAAACACTTCATAAAACATTTAAAAGAGTGCGGGGCTATGAACTCACGTTGATTGGGAAAGGCGGGTTATCGGCGATTTAGATGTACGGTACGTGATTCAATCATGGAAACCTAGACAAATAATACTCTGTCTTAGGCGCTTGTCCAATGACTTTATAAAAACAATGGTTATGTATATATGATGACGTTATAAGTATGATGATGATCAAGTGGGATTTTATCTCTTCATACACATTATAGTGTTATGTGTTAGTCAAATTTTTGACTAGTTATACTAGTTTCAACTTATTTATATATTGAGTCCCAATGAGCGTATTAAAAGCCCAATACATTATATTAGTCTATTTATACTTTTAATACCAGACCTATACTCATATGTTGGGCCCAAGTGGGTTAAGCCCATGAGTAAGTCCATTAGTGTTTAGCCAAGCTAGTTGGGCTAGTGGTCCAATAACGCTACTTTGGCCCGTTAATGTCCATAAGTTATAAAGCTCGGGTTTTATCGGTTTTTACTTGTCAAATGTACTTACATAACAGTAGATGAGTTATAAAAAGTTTACATTAGACGGTCCGACTGTCTAAGTTTTATTTGACGAAAACGTTAAGCTTTCGGTTTTAGCCGAAAAGACGTAAAACTTATATATAGTTTTATAACTTTAGAAAACATTTGAGTTTGTACTTTTATAAAAATGTCATACTTATTTATCAAAGTATATAACTTATTTTATAAGTATTATCATAAGTTAGTGGGTTTTACATATGTATTTTATAATAGTATTACTTGAGTGCTCATTTTATATTATATACTTTTATTTCCAAATCTGATTATCAAAGTCACTTTCGCCATTTTTGCCATATCTTGAGTTCTACAAGGAGATAGAAGCTCAAATTTGGGCAGCAAAAACTACATAATATGTGCTACAAATAACTCCGGTTTAGCTACTACTCAATCATCTTCTAGGTATCCGTAATAATTCGTCCAAAACAGACTATACAGATTTGAACCTTAATAGTATTTTGATCATATCTTGCTCATTTTATTGATTCTATTGAGTGGTCAACTCTCTACATATGTAAAAATCATATATCTAACTGTATATTCAATAATCCAATCCTTTTTACCAAGTGTTCATATGGTTACTTACTGTTTTATACAGCCTATAAATTTAATCAAGATTTTAACATCCTTACATGTAGATTTTAGTCTTTTTAACCAAATTTATCAACACAGGATCCCCACATAATACTTTGATCATCATTCATCGTCATATACGTATACATTTAGAAAGAAGATACATAATTACATTTACAAAATAACAAGAGGATAGAAAGAAACAATCTCTATACCAATCTATATGATGGAAAGGATGAGATATTGGATGAACAAGGGTTGATCTTGCCACCAAATCTTCAACCTTTCAAGACAACTTCTTGAGTCCTTAAAATGGATGAACATCTCCATGAAATCAGCCCTTGAACTCCATGTAAACTCCTTTCTAGTTTTTAAAATCACCTCCAATCTTCATTTCTTCAAAGGGTTATCATCTTATGTAACTTATACATAATATTTGTGGTTGATTTTTTTAATAATGGTGGTGTTTGTTGATCAATATGGGACGGCAATGGGAGCTAGAGAGAGAGAGAGAGATTGAGTGGTTTGCATGTATGATAATGAGAGAAATGGTTTGTGTAGCTTGTTTATGGTTTTGGTCAAATGGGAAGGACATGTGTCCTAACCTTGGCTAAGAAAATGACACCAAAGGGTGTTGGTGGTTTATCTTGCCGCCCATAGAGGGGGTGGGACAAGTGTATACTTGTCTCACCTATATTATTTTACGGGTACTCCTCTATTCTAGTCTCCTCGATTTACGTGCCCTCGGGTCGTTTTACAAAAAACGTTTTTATAAATTATGAATCAACGGCACAAACGAATCTAATAAAAATTGTCTCATCAAAAACGGAGTTCAAAAACGTAAATACGTAAACCTAGGGTTTCCGGTTTAGTCATAAAGGAAGTTAAATTATGCACGTAAGCCCTAATCTCTTCTCGTAAATTTGTGAGTTTTAACACAAATTAAAATTCCAAAATAATATTGGGGAATAAATGTGACAACCCTGGTTTTGAGGTTCGTCACTTAGTTTTATTTTGTGCTAGTTACGTGTCTTTATGTGTTTATGTGCTTATTGGTGTGTATAGATTGTGGTTTGGATATCGTTTCCGGTACGGGGTACCTTGTGAGTGAAACGATGTGTGATGATTTCAGGTTCATGAGTTCACATGGTAATGACTATGAAGTGAGATGGTGTTATTTAGTGGTTTTACGTATACGTATATGTATTATAGAAAATCGTATTTTTACGATTTATGGTTTAGCATTTAGAGGTCTCGGATGAGGTGTTTAGTCATATGAATATTTTTCGGGATGGTTTTAAGTCATTTAGGACTTAGTTATAAAGTTTATTTCAAAATTTGAGATTTTTTATAAAAGTGTATATTTTACGTCTTTTACGGTAAAACGTGTAAAAACTGACTAGTTTTACGGTTTTGGGGTTTTGGAGGCTTTAGGAGCTGAAATAAATTAAGTAAAATTAAGGTAATATTATTAATACATATATTAATAATAAAAAGGAAAAAAAACGAAATTAAGGGGCATATGGGTCGATTTAGACGCAAGAAGGAAGAAAAAAAGAAAAAAGGAAAAAAAATGGTAAGTGGGCAATACTACTTGGGCTAGGATTTGGTAACATTAGTATATAAGTATTTTATATAAAAAAAAGACATAAATCCCTGGAGATAAAAAGAAGCGAGGGTTTGTGGGAGAAAAATTAGGGTTCTTAAAAAAATAGGTTTTCTTCATCTTCCATTGATCTTAAGGTAAAACCTTCATAAACCTTTTTGATTAAATTGTATTTATTTTTTAATTGATCATCTTATGATGGATTTAGGTTAGGGTTTAATATAATAACAGTAAATTAATGTTGTATTAATCATAATATGATGATTACATAAATTAGGGCTTGTAATTAGAGGGATTAGGGTTAATTAATGAGGTTGATTTTGTTAAACCCGTTTTTAAAAACTGGGCAGAATTTTGAGTCAATTGTTTTAATCATATCGGAAGTTCTAGGAACATTCAAGATGCGATCCAAGTATCCCTGAAAAGGTAATTGAAGTGGCTTTCCAATGAAAGAAACGAGAACTAAATTGGAGGTCTGGAACTGGGTCAAAAACAGGTTACAACAGTCAGAGGTCATAACAGTTTTGTAATCAACCTGTTTTCTTTTTATGTTTTGGATTGTTTGGGGTACTTAGGGTTTCATTGGGATCTTCTCACGAACGTGAGAGATGGTTTATATATTGTAGTAAGTATCTGCACTTAGGCTAAGGTTTTGGTTTAGGGTAAGACCCCTTAATTGTAACAAACTTTTCATACGTTTAAAATCAGTGAATTCTGGATAGGAAGCAATATATATACATATATCGGGGCCTTAATAGTAGCTTTAAGGTTAGGGCAAGTGGGAGGTTTTAGCTAACATATGTAAAATTATGAATATTCCTTTTACAGAAACCATGGATATGTTTAAGGGGACGTTTGACTTAAAGTTTTGAGACCTAAAAACTGGGACTGTTTTGTGTAAAATATGAACGGGATAGTTATTAAACTTAACCAAGTTAAGGACTTGTTAAGGAAGGTTAATGGGGTGATTAGAGCTTATCAATGAGGTATTTATATGGGAATAGGCTAGATGTCCATCATAGGTTGATGAGCCATCTTAGTGATTGGTTCATGTATTGATTGCGTGTTTTTGGTGTGTTAGTTTGTTGCTAGTGCGAGGACTTGTGAAGAAGCAATCAGGTGAGTTTCATAGTCCCATGTTTATTATTGATTTTGACTTCCAGATGGGATGGAAGAGACACTGTGTTATGTTGTTTATAAATTGATGCTATGAATGTTTTTAAGGTATGAGATGGACTTGTGTGTACATTATGTGATTAACTGCTATGTGATTCTTGTTCGTGTATGATTTGGATGGGAAAGGTACATAGGTGTATGAGCGCCTATGGTACCATGGTTGTTGGTAAGGCGTGATGCCTTGGAAATTATGGTTGTTGGTAAGGCGTGATGCCTTGAAAATTATGGTTGTTGGTAAGGCGTGATGCCTTGGTAATTGTGGTTGTTGGTAAGGCGTGATGCCTTGGAATTGTGATGATTGATTGAACTTGAATGCTAGTTGTTAATACATAATTGTAGCGCATTGTCCATATGTTATTGTGTTGATGGTTGTTATTCACAGCTTATAACTGATTTGGCGTTGGAGTCTAAACCTATGACTCTCACCAACTTTATGTTGACGTATTTTAGTGTCTCTTTCAGGTGTGAATGTGTTTAAGCTTGAGGATAGAAGTGGCTAGACTTGGATGCCTTAGGATTGCATATAGAAGGAGATCACCATTCCTTCTTAGTTTATCTTTATGTTTTTTTTATAAGTGATACATGTTGGCACCTATATGTTTGTTTGGTTTATGTTTATTGTTTGTCTTGGGTAAGTGGTAGGACTGTTACCTACTTACCTAGACTCCTGCATTTGATGAGATATTGTCATGACTTTTGTGTCACCATTTTATGACATTTCTTATTTCATATAGTTATCTCTATAGACACGCCATGTTGTGATGATATCCATACGTTGCGCCTCATATTCCACCATGGTGGGGTGTGATAGAATGGTATCAGAGACAATGGTTATAGAGAATTAGGTTGCCTAGTCGCGTAGCCTAGTCTATAGCTTAAGGGTCCTTGCATATAGGCGTCATAGGAGTATGTGTGCATTTTATAATAATTGATGTGTTTGGATGTTATTTATTGCGATGTTTTGACTAGTATGAATTGAACCGTAGTATGTTCATACTTAGTCACATGTTATTTTCTTTTCGGGTTTATGACTAGTGCGGGTTGAACCATAATCGTCCACGCTAGTCATTGTTGTATTTTGCTTAAATTGTACATTATAGTACATAATTTGGTACAAGGTAGTTTCTATCTTTTGTCGAGTTATTTTACATACCTGAGGTATGTTATTTTTTCTTTTGATGTTTAAGTCATGTTCCCTAAGAATCGTGTGGTGGTTCGAGTTACTAGGAGTACATGGGTAGGAAGGATTTTAAGCTGTTTCCACTCTTATGGGCGACATGACTTATAACTAATTATGTTTTCGTTTTGGATTTAGTCTATGTTGTTTTAGCTAGACTATGGATTTCGGTATTCCAAGAGTTTTACTATGTTATTTTAATAGATGGGGTTTTGGATTTATTTGGTTATGTGGTTATGAGCTTATGTGAGTAGATGGATTTATGTGTTATATGTTGTATTGATTCTTATAAGTGTCATTATAGGAGGGAGTGCATTGGGGAAAGGGTAATTGTATAAGTATGGTGGCCAACATAGTTATACAAGTACCACAACTTCAATGGGTTCTCAAGTATGATTGCATGAAAGAGGGTTAGTACATGCTTGTATATGGTGAGATGTAGAATTTGGGTATACGTATTATATATGAGTTTATGTAATGGCTGCCTATGATATGGCTATTGTTCTTTTTGTGTTATATGTTTTGGATTATAGTTGTGTTGTATGATTATGGGGTCACACGATATGGTTTGGTTTTGGAGGTGGGTTTTATGCCTTGTTGTGGCACGGTGAGATGGTGATTACTCGTATGGAAAAACGAGCGTATACATCGATTGATTGACTTGACATGTATGATAACGAGTATGATTGGGAGATTCGATACGTATATATATGTGGATGTATATATACTACTACGCGTTAGGTTATGGTATATGGTCGTTCACTAGTTATTATAACTTGAATGTACCTTGTGTTTGTTCGTGTTTTATGGTGCTGGAGTTTGTTGGAGTTCCAACGACGTTTTGAATCTTTTGAAGTGTGTCTTGTAGCGTATTCTTTGAGTTTCATATTTCACGTGTACGTTTTAAAATGGTGTTCTTGGTTTTAAGTCTATTGAAATAACTTGGGATTTCTTTTGAGATAATGAAATCTTTTGTGTTGGGTCTTGCATTTCTTTTGGTCGGTATATATTGAGTTAGATGGTTGGTTGTATTCGGTAAAATAAGGGTAAGGTGTTGGAGTCGTGTGTGAAACAAGAGGTAACATAAGATTTCTTTTTAATCAACACTTATTTATTTCAAATTTTAAAAGACTTTCTTTAAAATAAAGCGAAGTAAAATTCTTTCTACTTACATAGTTTATATAATTGGGTTTAACCGATACATGTCATTTATAATTATTAATACAAGGTTAAAGTGAGTTTATAAAGATTTCACATACAATTTTATCTTTCATTAATATAAAACTATTTTGGTCATAACTTGTTCGTTTTTAGAGCTTTTTGAGTGATTCAAAAGTCAAATTATGTACTCTGAACGTACTTATCAAATATTCAGAAAGTATAGTCATGGGAGGTCAGTGGACTGGCCGAAATTATTGTACAAGTGTCGGGTTAAAGGTTGAGTTTTGAATAGTAGTTTATGATTTGGGATGCACGGGATACCTAGTCTTTGAGTCGAGTTTTGAGTTGTCAAGAGGGTTGTTTGTAGATTGTTTGAGTCACATAGATGTGGGGAGGTAAAGAAAAAAAAATATAATATATTCTTTTGGAAAAGTCGATCTTTTGCACTGTTTAAATGATATGTCGTGGGGCGTAATATGTTTTGGTTGCTATTGGGTGTTTCTGGGATTATTTTTCGTTGTCATGGGTCATCTTGAATTGATACACGTTTTGGGTTTGAGTTTTCTCTGGAGTCTCGTGGTTTTTGACTGGTTTTAATTGGTACACGTGAAATGTCGTTAGTTATCCGTGGGTTTGATTCGTTGATCGTATCTGATGGATTTAGGATGTAGTTTTGGTTTCGTATTGTTCGGGAGCGTTGAGGTAGTCATATGAAAGACTTGGTCGCGCCTACACGCTTAAGTAGGTGACCATGAGAGAACGGTCGGAATACCCTTAGTTGGGAGGGAAGAAGTTCGTAGACGAAAAAATGTGAATATATGGTAAGTTGGAGTACCAATGAGAGGAATAGAGATTTGTATAATGTATGGATATTGGCACAAGTAACACGCCATAGAGGGTGGTTAGAAATTGCAAGGGATGCAGGATAAAGGTTGAGTTGCCTGGTAGTAAATGTGATGTGGAAGCGGTTGAGTGGTCTGATAAGAGGGAGTTATACGTGAGATTTTCAAGAGTAAGTTTTTAAGATTAAGTTTACGAGGATGAGCAGTAGAGGTGGTGGCATATCGTAGAACCAGCAAGGGTGAAGTGAGGAAGGACGAGGAAGCATTTTGGAGGCTGAAGATGAACTGGCGAAGCATGACGATAAGTGGAGCAAGGATTTGGATGTGTACGAGAACGACAAGAAAGGCGATTTATTATATGTTGCAGGAACTGAAGATTTGGAAGAACTGGATAGACTTAGTTAGTGGAGCTGGACTGTTATATCTGCCTAGAATGCTAGAGGCATTTGTTGTACGAGACGTGGAGAATGATCTATACGGATCGTGAACGTCTCCAACATATATTCAATCATCTTGATTGAACATTTGGCAAAGGTGATGGGTGGAGTTAATTGATGAAAGAAGATTGCAAGGCCAAGTACCATCTGGGAAAGGCAGGCATGGTCGATGAGACATGGAATAAGAAGGATGAGGTGAAACTGAGACGAACTTGAACTATAGGGATGACGTATTAGGGCGGTTTGGATAAAGGATATAGGTTGCACGAGTTGAGTTGTCCAAAGTAGAGAACGCGTCAACATGTATGTTGCGTGGCTTGGACAATCATATGGAGAAATGAGACGTAGACTATACTTCCTACATAGATAGGAGTAGTTTAGAAAGGGCGATGTAAGGAAGAAGTTGGTGGAAGGGACACATAATGCGGGGGAGGATTAAGTAAGATGAGAGTTGGGTGATAGTCGATAGACTGACTAATTCATCTCATATTTCAAGAGGAATGAGAAGTTACGTAGTTGAGAAGTTGGAAGGATTGCGTACGGATGTGATGGAATAGAGGGTTTTGCGTAAGAGATAGCCTAATATGTATGGAATGCCTTATGAAGGATTATGGCAAGGGAAGAAACGATGGGAAGCATCACATCGTGATGTATGGTAGGAGTCGAGGAAGGAGAAGGAAGTGTGTATAGAAGCGAAGCAAGAATTAAATAGGTCGAGATAGAAATCGAAGGTAAAACTTTGGTAGAGCCTAATGAGTAGAATAAAGCACGACGCAGGCTAATACTGTTGTAGTGTGGAAAGGGAAATAGCACTGACCTATACTGATTGTTTGGGAGGCTTAGTATCGATAATCGAATGGATGAGAAGTTATAGGTGTGATGTGCCATAGGGACGAAGGGCTTGGTCTAACTGAGTTAATCGTCCTTTTGATGATGTGTATAGCTCATAAGTTGATTTGGATTGGAAGAACTAATGGATATGTGAAAGACTGTCATAGGTCACTTTGTAAGGAAATTGGAAATTTTTAAGTAGTTTGGGGTACAGACTAAAGGGAGTTGATGTAGAGTTTTGTAGGTCCATTTATGATCTTTGGAAAGATCGGACCATTAGCTTATGAACATAGAATTACCTGGGGGAAATGAGTTGTATACATGATACATTTCATGTATTGAGATTGGTAAAGGTTGTTTGAGAATGCATTTTGTATTTACGGTTATTCGGGACTTGTGTTAATAAGAGTCCTTGTTTTATCAAAGAGTCATCTGTGAGATTTATTGATTGTGAGGTCAAGAGTTTGGCAATGAGTTTAATTATTTTTGGTTTGTATATGTGGTATTTTGTAACTTGAACTAAAGTTCACGTGGAAATGAGGGGAGTTCATTTAGAACAAGTATCCTCGTGTGATTTGTTGGTTGTGTGTTGATCCTAAGAAGTAAATCTCAGGACGAGATTTCTATTAGGAGGGAGTGATGTGACAACCCTGGTTTTGAGGTTCGTCACTTAGTTTTATTTTGTGCTAGTTACGTGTCTTTATGTGTTTTTGTGCTTATTGGTGTGTATAGATTGTGGTTTGGATATCGTTTCCGGTACGGGGTACCTTGTGAGTGAAATGATGTGTGATGATTTCATGTTCATGAGTTCACATGGTAATGACTATGAAGTGAGATGGTGTTATTTAGTGGTTTTACGTATACGTATATGTATTATAGAAAATCGTATTTTTACGATTTATGGTTTAGCATTTAGAGGTCTCGGATGAGGTGTTTAGTCATATGAATATTTTTCAGGATGGTTTTAAGTCATTTAGGACTTAGTTATAAAGTTTATTTCAAAATTTGAGATTTTTTATAGAAGTGTATATTTTACGTCTTTTACGGTAAAACGCGTAAAAACTGACTCGTTTTACGGTTTTAGGGTTTTGGAGGCTTTAGGAGCTGAAATAAATTAAGTAAAATTAAGGTAATATTATTAATACATATATTAATAATAAAAAGGAAAAAAAACGAAATTAAGGGGCATATGGGTCGGTTTAGACGCAAGAAGGAAGAAAAAAAAGGAAAAAGGAAAAAAATGGTAAATGGGCAATACTACTTGGGCTAGGATTTGGTAACATTAGTATATAAGTATTTTATATAAAAAAGACATAAATCCCTGGAGATAAAAAGAAGCGACGGTTTGTGGGAGAAAAATTAGGGTTCTTAAAAAAAATAGGTTTTCTTCATCTTCCATTGATCTTAAGGTAAAACCTTCATAAACCTTTTTGATTAAATTGTATTTATTTTTAATTGATCATCTTATGATGGATTTAGATTAGGTTTTAATATAATAACAGTAAATTAATGTTTTATTAATCATAATATGATGATTACATAAATTAGGGCTTGTAATTAGAGGGATTAGGGTTAATTAATGAGGTTGATTTTGTTAAACCCGTTTTTAAAAACTGGGCAGAATTTTGAGTCAATTGTTTTGGTCATATCAGAAGTTCTAGGAACATTCAATATGCGATCCAAGTATCCCTGAAAATGTAATTGAAGTGGCTTTCCAATGAAAGAAACGGGAACTAAATTGGAGGTCGGGAAGTGGGTCAAAAATAGGTTACAACAGTCGGAGGTCATAACAGTTTTGTAATCAACCTGTTTTCTTTTTAAGTTTTGGGTTGTTTGGGGTACTTAGGGTTTCATTGGGATCTTCTCACGAACGTGAGAGATGGTTTATATATTGTAGTAAGTATCTGCACTTGGGCTAAGGTTTTGGTTTAGGGTAAGACCCCTTAAATGTAACAAACTTTTCATACGTTTAAAATCAGTGAATTCTGGATAGGAAGCAATATATATACATATATCGGGGCCTTAACAGTAGCTTTAAGGTTAGGGCAAGTGGGAGGTTTTAGCTAACATATGTAAAATTATGAATATTCCTTTTACAGAAACCATGGGTATGTTTAAGTGGATGTTTGACTTAAAGTTTTGAGACCTAAAAACTGGGACTGTTTTGTGTAAAATATGAACGGGATAGTTATTAAACTTAACCAAGTTAAGGACTTGTTAAGGAAGGGTAATGGGGTGATTAGAGCTTATCAATGAGGTATTTATATGGGAATAGGCTAGATGTCCATCATAGGTTGATGAGCCATCTTAGTGATTGGTTCATGTATTGATTGCGTGTTTTTGGTTTGTTAGTTTGTTGCTAGTGCGAGGACTTGTGAAGAAGCAATCAGGTGAGTTTCATAGTCCCATGTTTATTATTGATTTTGACTTCCAGATGGGATGGAAGAGACACTGTGTTATGTTGTTTATAAGTTGATGTTGTGAATTTTTTTAAGGTATGAGATGGACTTGTGTGTACATTATGTGATTAACTGCTATGTGATTCTTGTTCGTGTATGATTTGGATGGGAAAGGTACATAGGTGTATGGGAGCCTATGGTACCATGGTTGTTGGTAAGGCGTGATGCCTTGGAAATTATGGTTGTTGGTAAGGCGTGATTCCTTGGAAATTATGGTTGTTGGTAAGGCGTGATGCCTTGGTAATTGTGGTTGTTGGTAAGGCGTGATGCCTTGGAATTGTGATGATTGATTGAACTTGAATGCTAGTTGTTAATACATAATTGTAGCGCATTCTCCATATGTTATTGTGTTGATGGTTGTTATTCACAGCTTATAACTGATTTGGCGTTGGAGTCTAAACCTATGACTCTCACCAACTTTATGTTGACGTATTTTAGTGTCTCTTTCAAGTGTGAATGTGTTTAAGCTTGAGGATAGAAGTGGCTAGACTTGGATGCCTTAGGATTGCATATAGAAGGAGATCCCCATTCCTTCTTAGTTTATCTTTATGTTCTTTTTATAAGTGATACATGTAGGCACCTATATGTTTGTTTGGTTTATGTTTATTGTTTGTCTTGGGTAAGTGGTAGGACTGTTACCTACTTACCTAGACTCCTGCATTTGATGAGATATTGTCATGACTTTTGTGTCACCATTTTATGACATTTCTTATTTCATATAGTTATCTCTATAGACACGCCATGTTGTGATGATATCCATACGTTGCGCCCCATATTCCGCCATGGTGGGGTGTGACAATAAATTTATTTCCCGAAATGTCGGACTGTCTTAAAAACGGTGTATGTAAACGTAAGCATGTAACGTAGAGTCCTCCGGTTTAGACGTAGTCGATGCTACTTTAAGATGTAAACCCAAATTTCTTCCCAAAAATGAGTGAGTTCATAATATAACATTAAAATAATGGTTTTAAATAATACTTAATAATAAAATATCGACCATAAATTGACGGATTGTCACAGCAGTTACCCCTAAAGAGGATCTTTGTCCTCAAAGATCGATTTATCTTACTACTCGCTTCTTATAGAGTTAAAGCCATGTGGGTATTTCCTCCACATTGGGTCTTTTCTCACAAGTGTAATTCATTACAATACGCGAGTTTTATCAAACATAACTACAGGAATACGATCAGGCTGAAGTTGACTTACTTTCTCTATCCATGATGTTCACGGGTTTTTGATGAATGCAACTTTTCGCCGATCCAAACTTCATTAAGAAGTAATTAGATTTTCACTTGATAGACATTTTATCATGTTCGATATACGAAACATATTTCATGTAGCCCTTGAAGTCCTAGGTTAGATCCAGCTTATATGCCTTTCAAACCAACTTTTCACATTATCTCAATGGTCCCATACAACAGGGACTTATTTCCCATGATCTTTTAGATCATCCGTTCATCTTTCCATGATGAAAAATTCTCGGCATAACTTTGCTACCCATCCTGCACTTCAAGATCTACATTTCATATTCATGTTGATCCCAAACTTAGATCGATTTAGCTTGTGAAAACGAGATTAGATCAAGTTAAACACGTAGAGAAACTTTGTTGTGTATAAAACAATTCAAGTATTATGCGGAATTAATACTTAAACAAGAACACACAAACAGTTGTAAAACAAACTTTCACTTGATTGATTGAATCGAACTTGCTTACAATGAAAGTGTTTAAACGTATGAAAAACTTATATGAAACATAACCTAAAGGTCTTCTTTTATAGACATAAGAAGCCTTGTACAAGAGTCTACGTATCAACTATTCTAGGTAAAGATAAATATATAAAATACATTGTTGATCCTATCTTTACTAGAAACAAACTAGAAACAAAATACGCGTAGACCATATCTTTCTATCAGTGCTTGTCTTCAACCTATCAACGCTTGACTTCTTACTGTCAACGCTTGATCTGTCAACGTTTGTTTTCTTCTTATCAACGCTTGTTTTCTTCTTGTCAGCGTTCAAGTGTACTGGCTACATTTAATTCCCAACAATCCTTCCCTAAACTTGATATCTACCCTAGTAATCAAGTTTCTAAATAAAAATTAAGAACTAGGAGGAATCTTACAAATCTTATCATATTAGTAATAAACATGCCTAATCAAATCTTTGGCCACGTCACTTGAATAGTCAATCTCTAGCTGTGTTGTCTTCATCATGTCCAAAACTTCTTTGGACATGGGATACTCAGCATCTACAAGAAGATACTCAGCAAACTTTGTAGAGCTCAAATAATACACACCAGCAGCTGAATACAAATGCCATTGAAGACCACTGATATCATCCTCAAGATCCTTCCAAACAGGATCTTCTTCTTCTGGTGCACACATTCTCTGGAATGTTGACTAAAGCTTTATTCCATTGACTGAAATAGGTGCTTCAGTCTCATACTTGGCCATCAACAACCACCAAAGGTTTGCCAAGTCTTCCCTATCCATACTTGTAAAGAGAGACATAAGAGTAGTAAATGTGTGTACCTCTTTCCCATATCTGCCAATCTTCCAAAACCCACTTGCATCTTCTTCATAGCTAATGATAGGGTTTCTGGCATCAAGAGGTAACACTTGTACCATATCTGAAGCTTCCATAGGTGAGAGCTTAATGCTCCTTCTAAGAACAGCTTCACTGGGAACCACTTTATTTAGATCTTTAGGAAACTCAAGTGGAACTCCCTTTTTCAAAGGCCTTGGAACAATCATTACCTTCTGAATCTCCATCTCTTCTGCAAGTTCTTCTTTCCTTTCATCTGAAAGAAGTCTAAGAGTGTTCATTTCATGCACTCTTGCCCAAATGGGATAAGCCTTGTACTCTAATTCTTGAAAGGATAATCCCTGCAATTTCTTGAAGGTCCATCCAGTTCTATGACATCTGAGTAACATGTAGTAAAGCTCTCTTTTATCCCTCTTCAGTAGTGAGAAAACATTGCTAGCCTTATGTATCAGAATTACCTTGCAGTCTCTTTGAACTCTTAGAAGAATCTCCAATCCCCAAATTTGGTCTGAAATAGTCAAATCTGGATTCTCCATAATCCTATTCTCCCAAGCATGGTACATCTGAACTACTTCTGGCATATCAAATTCTACTTGCAATTTTAACTCTCTAAGCTTCTCTCTTGCCAAGTCATCACCATATTCAAGTCTTTCTGGTTGTTCAATTATCATCACACTTGAATCTGAACTTTCTTCATCACTTCCTTCTTGTTCGTCAGAAGTGACAACAAATGGTGATTCACCAACCTTCTTCCTTTCTTGTTCCATAAGTTGTGCAGCCAACTTTGAATCAAACTCTACTTGTGCTGCTTCCTTTGGAACTTCTACTTCTACCATAATTCCTTTACCCTTATCTAATGGATCAATGATGGGTAAAGATGATGATGGTACCTATGAAGACACTTCTTTGATGATAGCTGATGACTGGAATACATCAACCATATCTGCAGGTCTGTCAATGCTCAAATTCCTTGTGTCAGCGCCCAATTTACTCTTGTCAGTGCTTGGTGTGTCAGCGTTCAAATTTTGCTTGTCAACGCCCAAATTACTTGTCTCGGCGTCTCTTGTGAACTGCTCCATCATAGCTGTAAAAGACAAGTTCAAGTTTGTAGGAGTAACCAGAGATGTATTAAAACCTGGTTGCTTCTTCAATGCAGTGAGGGCTTCAGCAACACCCAAAGATTCTCCATCATGTGAGCCTTTGTCACTCACATTAATCTGCTCCTCCTCCCCTTTGGAAGAATCCTCCATTTCACGCCTCGTGTTAGCATCCTCTAAAATAATAATCCTCTCCCTCAATTGCTTGAGTTCAAGGCCTTGTGTACTGACTGTTTGTACCAAGTCTGCATTTTGCTTTTGCAAGCTAATGTAGACAGCCGTTAATTCCATCATTGTGTATGGTTCCAATCTGCCCTCCTCTAGAATGGGTATTTGACCTCCCAAAGTAGAGTCATGGGGCATGGATGAGGTCTTAAAGATGTTAGGACTATCTTGGCCTGCATCTAAGCGAGTACCAATAGTCCCAGCCTCATCCATAGCACCAACCACACTTGTGGTGGTGGTTCTCTCTGCTACATGGCTAGGACCACTAGAGGAGAACACTCCATTAGTCCTTGGGTGTTTAATCAACCTATATTCAGGGGGTGTAAAAGATGATGTGGATTGGGTGGTAGTTTGAAGGTTAAGGGGTGTTTAGGTCTGTGAAGGAAAGGTGTCAACGTTTGGATTACTTGTGTCAACGCCAACATTTAATGTGTCAGCGTTGAAGGGTTCTTGGTCAATTTCCATGTGTTGAGGTGAAGGCAAAGGTTCTTGTATTGGGTCAAGTTGTGGGTGTGGGTCTGGTTGGGGTTGTGCTGCTGCAATAACAGCAAGCATAGCTTGGGTGAGGGGTAATTCACGGTGAGGAGGTGAGTTCATCTTGGTAAAAATAGCTTTCTTTTGCACAGGGATCTCATAAAAATCATCATGATCCCTTGTGCAGTTATTTTGCACATCAAAAACCATTTGCAAAAATCTAGGATAAGCCAAAATCATCTTATTCCCTTTGTTTTTACACATGCCATCAAAAATTAGTTTTGAAAAATTAAACTTTTGCCCGTTTGCAATGCACACAATTGCACTAGCAATTGATCTATTAATTTCATTGTGTGCAGTACATTTGGGACTCAAAACATTGAAGGATGACATGTATGAGGTACTTCCAGGCTGGGGGAAACTCTTGTTTATGATATTTGTTTAAAGTGCCCTTATCAGGGAAAGGATACCCCAAATCCCGAAGTCCTTGTTCTATTTCATTAATGGGAAGGGTGGTTATACCATATGCATCATTTAGATGCAAAGCCTGGCGAACCAAGGCTTCAGTAACCACCCAAGTACGCCCATGAACAATAGCTGATAATGTAGTCACATTATTAATTATTGAGGAACTAACAGTGTTCCAAAACTGTTTAATATGAGTGACAGGGATGAGAGGAGCATGAGAAAGTGCATACCTAATTGGAGATGCATTCAAATACGCCACCATCTGAGTGTATTGTGGAAACAAAGTATCATCAGCCTCCAAATAAGCAATCATGTTGTGCTGACTCCTGAATCCCAATACCTGGTCACTTGGTTTAAACTTTGGTGCCATTGTTTGAAGAAAGCTGTTTGTGAATTATTGAGAAAAATGAATTATAGGAGAAAAAGTGTTAGACAAGAATATGAAGTACCCTGTTTAAAAATAGGAGTCAAATATATAGGAGAGATAGGCACATATGATTGGTCAAAAATAAGGCAAGAATTTTCAAAATATAATGACGAAAATCTTGAAAAGAAAATAAGTTATCTTGTGCATTAATTAAAAGTTATCTACTCCCAAAATTACGGCGCCAAAAATCGTCAAAAATACCAACTGGGTAGGTCCCAATGAGTGTCAACGGTCAAAAATAACCTATCAACGCCCAACGGCTATATTCTTGTCAACGTTTGCCAAAGCCATGTCAACGTCTAAATTGGTCATAACAACGCATGGAAAAATATTTGTCAGCGTCCAAAAATAAAAGTAATAAAAATGAAAAAGGACCTTAACAAAGTAATTTATCCTAGTGAAGATAACCTATAAATTGATAATTATTATAGGGCGGCAAGCACTGTCCAGTTATGCATACTTGCTTATGCAAGATAGACATAACAGTCCTCTAGTGTCCCTTGCTAACCAAAATTCTTAACAATTAAGTTATCTCATAAAATTCCTTGAAACTCCCAGGTAAACCCATTGTAAATCATTCCCAAGTCTTCCAACAGACCACATCCAATTCTAGGCCAAAAATGTCTTGGCAGCATGCATGGTATGTCAACTTTGCATGCTACAGTGCCTCATGATTTAGTAAACTAACTCATACTCACCTGTGGACACAATCTAGAATTGTGATAAGAGTATTATAAGAATACCCAAAAGTCCTAAAGGTTCCTAAAACCTCCCCTTAAACTGTGATACATATGTTGCCCATGCATGTATATAGAAATTTATGTCAAGATAGGAATATAAATATTCCAACCATCATCCATAAATTGAAACATGCTCCAATGATTCTCCAAGGATCCATAAGAAACTCTGTATCCAATGGTACAATGCTAACACCACCTGCACACTTAGATCAAAAACCACAAAACTAACATGTTGCTGACAACGTCACGATAACACTTATCAGCGTTAAGATAACCTTTGTCAGCGTTAGACAAATATAGTGGAAAATCTAACTTCTCAAAAAGACCAATAACAATGCATATCCTGTACATACTTTTACAATAAGACCCCAAAACACATATTAAGTGAGATTGGTCATTCCAATACTTGTTACCAAGTATTAAAATCTTCCAGTATCAAAAGGTTTAGTTAATAAATCAGACACATTTTCTTCTGTGTCAACCCTATCTAGTTGTATTAAACCCTTTTCAAAACAATCTCTTATAAAATGATGTCTAATTTCTATGTGTTTTGTTTTAGAATGATGTACAGGATTTTTAATAATGCATAAAGTACTGTTATTGTCTACAAAAATCTTGGTATGCATGAAATTATACCCATAATCCAACAGCTGGTTCTGAATCCATAAGACTTGTCCACAACAAGCAGCTGCTGCTACATATTCTGCTTCAGTTGTAGAATTGGCCACCACTGTTTGTTTCTTGCATTGCCAAGATATCAACCTACTCCCAAGAAACTGACATCCACCAGTTGTGGATTTTCTATCAAATTTATCACCACCATAGTCACTGTCTGAATATGCAATAAGCTCCAATGGGGAATCTTTTGGATACCATAATCCAAGATCTGGATAACATCTAAGGTACCTAAAGATTCTCTTGACATCATGAAGGTGACACTCTTTGGGAGTCACTTGATGGCATGCACATGCACACACAGCAAACATAATGTCAGGTCTTGAGGCTGTGAGATACATCAATGAACCAATCATTGATCTATAGTGCCTGACATCCACATCTTTTCCATCTCCAACTTTTCCCCAAGGGTGTTCTCTATCCATAGGAGTACTTGCCCATTTTTCATGTGGAGAAAAGCCAAACTTCTTCAAGATTTATGCCACATATTTATCCTGAGAGATGATGATACCATCTTCTTTCTGCTGAACTTGTAATCCTAGAAAGAAGTTCATCTCCCCCATTGCACTCATCTTGAATTTGTCTGTCATAAGCTTGGAAAATTCTTCACTCATCATTGGATTTGTAGCGCCAAAGATGATATCATCCACATAAATCTGAACAAGTAAGACATCCTTACCAGTCTTCTTTGTAAATAAGGTCTGGTCTATGGTGCCCTTTTGAATCCATTTTCCACCAGATAGGTGGACAATGTGCCATACCATGCTCTTGGGTCTTGATGAAGTCCATACATAGCTTTCTTGACTCTATACACCTTGTTTGGATGCTCTGGATCCTCAAAATCAGGAGGCTGCATTACATAAACCTCCTCAACAATTGTGCCATAAAGAAAAGCACTCTTCACATCCATTTGATACACAGTAAAGCCCATGCAGGAAACATAGGCTAGAAATATCCTTATAGCCTCTATCCTTGCAACTGGTGCAAAGACCTCCTCATAGTCTATCCCTTCCTCTTGTGTATATCCTTGAGCCACTAAACATGCCTTGTTTCTGACCACAATGCCTCTTTCATCTTTCTTGTTTCTAAGAACCTATCTTGTCCCAATAGGTCTGACATATCTGGGAAAATCAACCAACTCCCAAACATCCTGAATAGCAAATTGGTGAAGCTCATCCTGCATTGCTTCCACCCAACTTGGTTCTTTGAGAGCATCAAAAATCTTCTTGGGTTCCTATTGTGACAGAAAACATGCAAACAGACATGCTTGAACAAGAGGGGTATCAACCTTCTTATGTATATTGGAAACCAAGATTCTGATGAGATCTTCTAGTCTGAACAGGAGACATCACATCTCCAATAATTAGAGAAGAGGGGTGATCCTTCATTGTAGAAGTAAGAACTCCTCATTCAAAAAGTCTGTTGTCTTCAATCTCATCATCCAAGTTACAATTATCTTCTTCAGACTCTCTTCCATCAATATCTGTATGAACCTCTCCATTTCTACTTGAAGGTTCACCTTGTTCAAAATTGGAAGTGAAAACATGGCCAAAAGAGTTGTCAACGCCTGAATTAAGGTTGTCAGCGTGGAGCCATCAACGCCTGAAATTGTGTTGTCAACGTTTGAGCCATCAACGCCTGAATTTGTCTTGTCAGTGCCAGATTTTCCTTTGTCAGCGCCTGAAAGACCATGCATGTTGTTAACTGGTGATACTTGGGGACCACCATTTTCCTTTCCAGCAGTAGCAGCAGCAAAAGTATCTGTCCATATGGGAATTGTGACATACTCAAGTATGGGAGATGACTTGTCTGCTTGTGATCCAACTTCTTCATTAACCTGTGTACCTGAAACAACAACAACTGGTTCTTCCACAACATTTGAAGTTACCTTCACAATGTTTGGATTAGTAACAGGCATATAATTCAAAGTCCTAGATAGAGGTTCCAAGTCAAATAACAAATTTGGACCACTTTCAGGATCACTAGGTTTACTTTCTAAAAATCTAACATGTACTTTTTCAAGTATACGTTTTTCCTTCTTAAGGTAAACCCTATATCCTTTACTCTGCACTGAATAACCGATGAAGTAGCCTTCAACACCTTTAGCATTAAATTTACCTAAGGCATCACTAGTATCTAGTACAACTACATGACAACCAAAAGGTTTAAGAAAACCAATATTAGATTTCCTTCCCCAAGGTAACTTATAAGATGTTTTGTTATGTATCTTGTTGACCAATGCTCTATTCTGAACATAACAAGCTGTATTCATAGCCTCAGCCCAAAATGCAATGGGAAAGTGAGCATCAGCCAACATAGTCCTGGCTGCTTCAATTAGGGTTCTATTCTTTCTCTCAGCAACCCCATTTTGCTGTGGGGTTCTGGCAATACTAAACTGTCTAGTAATCCCTTTCTTGGCACAAAAATCATCTAATAGCTTATTTCTAAACTCACCACCATTATCACTTCTAAGCATTTTAACTTCATTACCAGTTTTCTTTTCAATTTGGTTAATAAAGTTAATTAAAGTATCAGCAGTGTCACTTTTCATGGCTAAAAAGAAAGTCCAAGTAAACCTAGAAATGTCATCAGTAATGACAAAGCAATAAGATTTACCATTCAAGCTTTCTATATTAGTTGGACCAAACAGGTCCATATGCAGCAAGTGAAGAGGTTTAGAACTATAGTGCACCTGTTTAGACTTAAATGAGACCTTGTGTTGTTTGCCTTTAAGGCATGCAACACAAGAGTGGTCATTGTGGAAAGCCTTTTAAGGCAAACCATCAACCAAGCCATGTCTCACAATTCTGTTTATATTTTTAAAGTTAATGTGCCCTAGTCTCCTGTGCCATAGATTACTCTCATCAACTGAAGCTTTAGCATAAAAACATGACATGTTATTATTCATCCTAATTCCATTAAGATTCACATTATAAATGTCCTTATGCCTAGGTGTTCTATAATCAATGAATTTCTCATCTGGAATTTTAAAATCCTTGCTTAACACCAAGCATTCAGTATCAGTAAAAAGAACCTTATTTTTGTTATCACAAACTTGTGATACACTAAAAATATTATAATCAAGTTCTTTTACCAGAAACACGTTTTCAAAACGCAAGTTGTTGGTGAGTAGAGTTCCTTTGCCTGTGATAGTTCCATATCCGCCTCCAAAGTAAACTTTATCACCATCCTTAATGGGAGTGAAGTTTGTGAGATAATCTTCCTTCCCAGTCATGTGCCTAGAGCATCCACTATCCCAATAGCCATAATCATTTACTTGCTTTTGAATGCCCTGCACATAAAGAAAACAAATTAGTTTTCTTTGGGAACCCAAGCCTGAGCAGACTTGGATTCATCTGGTTGTTCAACAAGAACATACTTAGTTCTCATAACAACCCCTTGTTCATCCCTTTTTGAATGAAACACCCAGTTAACCCCAATTGGTTTTGTGATGACCTTTGAAATATAATTAAATCTGTTACAGGTCATAGAAATCCCATTAGAGTTAAGGTTTTGATCTTGCTTAGGTCTCCATGTCAACCTAGAAGAAGCTTTAGACCCCTTTCCCTGTGGTTGCAAATATTTACCATTATTTAGTCTGGCAACGTTTCTGTCAGCGTTTGATTTGGTCTTGTCAACGCTGAAATTACCCTTATCAGCATTGAACCTAGGGTTTGCTACAGGAACCCGTTGCCTATTAGACCATGTATTGGTCTTCTGAAAAGGTCTTTGTCCATAAGTGTTAGACCCTTTAGTAAAGAATGAGGCTGGTCTAACAACTTGTGGACTTTGCTCCACAAAAGTTTTGGGTCTGACAATGTTTGACCTTTTGTCAGCGTTGACCTTGGAAGCGTTGACACACTTATAGGCTAAATGTGAAAAGCTACCACAAGTATAACAGGCTTTTCTAGACATAACTCTAGGTCTAGAAGAAAAGAAACCTGTTCCATTATCACTAACTTGGCTTTTTGGTGACCTAGTATTCCTATACATTTCTGCATATTTAATGCTAGGCTTTCTAACAGCGTTTGAGCCAAGGTCAACAGTCTTGCCAGTGATTGGGTTTGTTACTTTGATAGGGGTAGACTCATTTGGGCTATCACAAAGCATGCCACCCTTGACAAACAAGGTAGGGTTGGCTTTTTTTCATTCATCCAAATCAGTCAACTTTTGCCTATATTCTTCTACTGGGGTAAGGACTCTTGGTGGAGGAATAAATTCCTCTTCTTGGAGTTCTGGTAGACCAGTCCAAGATAAGTCCTTTCTTTGGACACCATAGAAGTCCCTAGCTGGTGGTGGAACACCAGCATACTCTTTCATCGTAATCACAGTCATGTCTCTAGAATCCCTTTGTTTACTAACACATTCTCTTAGGGTTTGTGAGGCCTTATCAAATCTCTTAATTTTAAGGTCTACATTATCCTTATTCTTGATAGCCTCATCTAACTTAACCTGTAGTTCAGCATTGACCCTCTCCATGATATTTCTAATATCAGTACTAGCATTTAAATCATGTTTTAAGATACTAATTTTATCTTTTAGATCAAGCTCCATTTTCTTATACTCGGCTACTGTCTTTTCAGTTTGAGTAAGAGCAAGTTGATAGTTAGACAACTTGCATCTCTCATTACTCACATCTCCTAACAATCTTAAAACCTCTTTGTTAAGTCTTTCAATATTTAAACGACAACCCTTACTACAAAAAGCATCATCATATACCCCATTGTCTGATGAAGATGAGGAGTGTGTCATGAGAGCATAATGAACATGCTCTTCTTCTTCTATATCAACAACCAAAGCTTTATCCTCTTCCTCATCCTTAGCCAAATAGCTCTAGTCCTATCCAACACCATCAATTTCTTGCATTGCCATCATGGCCTTGGGATCCTGAGCCTTAACAATTTGGCTTGAGGGTTTTCTAGCATCAGATCTTCTTGGAGATCTGCATTCTCTCATAATGTGCCCCATACAATGACAATTGTAGCATTCAACCTTGGATTTATCAAATCCAGCAGTGTCCTTTGCATTAAAAGTCATCTTCTTCTTGATCTTCTATTCCATCTGTTTGCTCTTATACTTGCAAGATCGATGTTCCACTTTATATCCATCTCCTCCAAATGCTCATCACTTATTTGCTCAAGGTCCTTATATGTAATCACTAAACCATTGGGCAATGAAGCAATGTATGCACACACAGTATCCAGATCAATACCAGCAGGCTTAACTCTTGATGAGTCAATTTTGTATGTGTCAGCGTCTGAATGTGAGGCGTTGACAGGATATGATCCAGCGTTGACACATGTTGATCCTGTAACTGGGTGCATGTATGAATCCTTTTGATTAAATTGACCTTCACTATGTGAGAAGAAGGCCATATTACCATTTGTAGACTTACTTCCATGATCCAAAAGAGTTTCATTCTCCAACAGCCTCAGTTTGTTGTAAACATCATCAAAAGTAGAACTTTTGTGAGTGTTGTTGGCAATTATAGATCTTGCCTCAATCTTCCATGCATCACCAAGGCTTTTAAGAAAAGTAGCAATAATGTCAACATCACCAATAACTGTCCCCATGAAGGACAGCTTACTTGTAATGTCGAGAAGTCTGCTTCTCACACTACTTAGCTTCTCATTAGGTTGAGCCTTAAAAACAGCATACTCATGCAAGAGTTGCTTCATTTTGTCTTCCACCGTATCAGCATTACCACCATAGGCAACTTCAAGGGCTGCCCAAAGATCTTTTACAGACTCATAACCTCTGTATTTGTGCAGATTTTCTTGTCCCAGCGAGAGTTTCAGAATGCTTAGGGTTTTCATATCAACCCTTCTTTTGCTATGTCCTCAGCAGACACAGTTCTACCATCTTTAGGTTTTCTTTCTTATCTGCTTCAAAGCATCCTTGAACAGCTAGTCTTGTAGCAATGTCATCTGCAATCTTTTGAGTATTATTGAATGTGTTTCCATATTCAATAATCTCCCAGAGAGTATAGTCATGGATTTGCAGATATTGCTCAAAGTTAAACTTCCACGGCTCAAAATTGTCTACATCTAGCATGGGAATCTTGATGAGGTGGTTTGAGGAGGAGGAGGAGGAGGAGGTTACTTCTGGAGTAGACATGATGTTTTTAGGGTTTTGTGAAAATTAGGGTTTTTGGTAATGTAGGGTTCTTGTGTTCTTTAGATCAAAGTTTCTCAACAAGCTCTGATACCACTTGTTGATCCCAAACTTAGATCGATTTAGCTTGTGTAAACGAGATTAGATCAAGTTAAACACGTAGAGAAACTTTGTTGTGTATAAAACAGTTCAAGTATTATGCGGAGTTAATACTTAAACAAGAACACACAAACAGTTGTAAAACAAACTTTCACTTGATTGATTGAATCGAACTTTCTTACAATGAAAGTGTTTAAACGTATGAAAAACTTATATGAAACATAACCTAACGGTATTCTTTTATAGACATAAGAAGCCTTGTACAAGAGTCTACGTATCAGCTATACTAGGTAAAGATAAATATATAAAATACATTGTTGATCCTATCTTTACTAGAAACAAACTAGAAACAAAATACACGTAGACCATATCTTTCTATCAGTGCTTGTCTTCAACCTATCAACGCTTGACTTCTTCCTGTCAACGCTTGATCTGTCAACGTTTGTTTTCTTCTTATCAACGCTTGTTTTCTTCTTGTCAGCGTTCAAGTGTACTGGCTACATTTTATTCCCAACAATTCACATAACCTCCTGCCCACTACTGGCAGTCAATAATCAGATCCTAATTTCAACGATCATTTCTGGTTTCACGGGTCGGGTATCTTGTTAGGTTAGGTTTGTCATCATAGGCAACCTTAAACCTAAAAGACATGTCCAACTCACAATGGGTGTATGTCGGTTATCTTCATCCCAACTCCTGCCTATAGATGCTCTTATATTTATATCCTCACAAGATTCGATCTTGATCCTAATACGATAATTATCAATGATAATCTCTCCAAAGGAAAAGGATCTTCTCGTTCATTACTAAAGGTCAATTATTCAAATATAAAACAAGACTTCTAGTGTTTGTATCGTTACTTTACCTCGTCCCTTTGATTGGGGTGGTAAACAATACTCTCATCAGGATTCGTTCCCAATGACTTTTGAGAAAATCTCTAGAAATTTGATGCGAAGCGAGGATCTTGATAGAGATGATCGATACAGGCACACCATGCTTACACAATTCCTTTAAATACAAAAGAGTCAATTTCTTCATCGAGAATCTATCATTAACGGGAATGATGTTAGCAGATTTGGTCAGTCTGTCGACGATGACGCAAATCAAATCAAATTCAGATGATGACCTTGGAATATTTATGATAAAAATCCATGGTGGTTCTATCTCCCTTCTAAACAAGAATTATAAGCTGTAGAAACAATCCTTATGGATTTTAGCATTCAGCCTTGACCTTTGCAAACGTTAGACATGTGCCAACATATGTTGCGATGTCTGCTTTCACATTTGGCCATCAGTACAACTACTTCAGATAAAGATATATTTAATCAGAAATGGCATGGATAGAATAATTAAACTTATGAGATTTCAACATGACTAAATCTCGAAATCTGTTTAGGCCACCACAAGTGGCCTTTTAAACATTTAACGTCATCGGCTCTCATTTCTAATGGTTTTCATTAGTCGCGAACCCCCTTTTATTATCTATACGAAGGGACACATCTTAGTCGGTCCTTTATGCTTTCTACATAATATGTCAACAACTACATTCACCTTCCCCGATGAAATAAATATTATGACTGTATTCATTCAAAAATTCTTTCTTCATATTTTTCTAAGTTTTAGTCTCGTCTCAACTATTATCTTTATTTGTTTTGCTCAATCCGGCGTTTATAGTGTCGATAAATATTACAAGTAATTAAATAATAAATATTTAATTTTATGAAACGTAAACGTAAAAAGTTTTAAATTTCTCAGATCGTCCAATTATAGAAAAATGTTCAAAATAAATTTGAATTTAATTAACACGATTTTTGTTGATTTATCGAGAATAATTAATAATATTTGTAAATATTCTAAAAAATTTGTTTATACTTCGGTCAAAATTTTCTTAGTTGAAAGCAAAAATTGTCGTTTCAAATTCCAAGTCATGGTTTAAATGGTTTTCCTCAATTCTCCTAGGTTGTCTTGAGGTATACACAAACATTTACTCGTAAGGGAGTTTAGTTAAATGATCTGGGTATAAGGGAATGGTTTCCTTAAAAAAATCCTTTGATAAATATTTGTCAAAACATTTATTTTTTTGCACTTTCTTTTTGGTATAACCCAAAGCCTTAATGGCTCTAATCTTTGAAGAGTCAATATAGATTTCACTATGATTAATCACATGGTCAAATAATGTAAAGGATTCAGCCTTAAATCACATGTTAAATATTCAAGGTACAGGTTTTCATTGCTCGGCCGATTCAAGGCAGTCTATAAATGATTTAACTCCTTCCTATTCTTAGAAACAAACAGATGGTCCATAATGATCACAAGCATAAATTTATCAAATTACAGCCTACACACGCGAGTCACCAAATTTATGGATGCTACATGTGCATTGGTCAATCCAAATGACATAACATGAAACTCATAATGTTCATTACGAGTTCTGGATGTAGTGATTGGAATAGATAATCTTTTTCGCGGACGCGAAGTTGATGATAACCATGTTGTGGATCAACTTCTTTTTAATATACGCTAGAACCTTGTAAATGATTGAACAAATCTTCCATCTTGAGTAATGGATATGAATTTGATCGTCAATTTACTTAGTTCGCGGTAATCAATAAATATAAGGAATGATAATACCATAGCTCTTCATGATGACGCGCTTGGTAGAATAAAAGCTTTCTCCGACAACTCTCTCAGTTGTACGGTAACTCTTTCGATTCAGATGGTGCTGATGTAGGGTGCACACGCCACAGGTGCAGCACCGGGAATATAATCAATACTAAATTCAACTTGCCTTAATGGCGAAAGTCTAGGTAATTCATCAACAAATACCTCCGAAAGTTTCAAATAACAGAAACATCTTTTAATAAATCCACCTTAGGATCTTTCTAAATTACAAGGTCTATGACTAACTCATAACCATTCACGGTATAATTCCAAGCCTAAATGTAGGATATGGTCACCTATCGGGAATTATTTAAATCACCTTTGATAATCAACATCTTATCTTATAGGGGAATTCCACTCGAGTTCTCATCAATTTAGACAATGATATCAGGTCATAATCAACCAATCCATTCTAATGGCACTACCAAATTTTCAGTTTTATTGCCGTTGATAAGATGAGAACTTCTCAAAAGACTAATAATAACTCATAACCCTTCACAAAATCAAGGATATCTGGAGACATAACTACCATTACAAGAGTAAGGTCAACGCATAATCTACACGAGAGAATTTCAAATCAGATAAAGACAAAAACATTAACGAACATGGATATATCCCATGTTTTCATGATTTGAGTACGCATTCGAAAGCAACTCGGATCGTTACCCAAGTTGCTCAAAGGCAGTCTATTTAAAAGACAATATAAGAATATCGAAACTCCAAGCTGGATATCAACAACCGATAAATTGGATAAGTTTCCAAAGAATCTCACCATGAGAGATTGGACAAGAAGGGGATATCAATTGTTAATTAAGATAATATCCACAGATGAGTAATTTCGATTCGGAAAAATAAATGGTACGGGCACATAAGTAGGTGTCTCTAACAATATGTCCCTATTTTGCACTTCTTGCAGATCTCAAAAAAATTCAATCTTTCACAATTACAAAGAAAATGTAATGTTTATTAACAATTTCATGGTGACTACTAATCAGCCTTGCATGGTCCCTTCTAAATTGTACGTAGGCGCGCAACTATGCACAATTAAGGATTAACGATGCAATACTCAGTTCGTCAAAATTTTGTCATCATGTTTAAAATATCTATTCATATTTAATTATGAAATAAAAATAAAAATGATTTTACCGAAATGTTCATCATTATGAAAGCATTCCTATTTACAAGAGGTTTAATAAAAACTTTATTTCGACAGTAACTACTAATAGTACCAATTTAAATAACTCATATAAAATGAGAATTTCATATAACTTATGCATTTATTGTTCGTTTCTAGATATAAAAAATATGAGTAAAATCACTCATATCAAACATCGTATTTTATAAAAACAATGAGTGATCTGCAAAAGGAGTGATGAAAAGTTGTTCACTCAGAACTAACTACAATATGATAGGAAATGAGCTTAGCTAAATGTCACACCCCCAAATTTACACAATTCAATACAGCGGAAGACTCGTTGGTGTTACGGGATAGCACATTACTCACATCATAGACAACGCTTAAAAATCGCGTTGTTTAATAATAAAGCATTTCCATTCATAAATATCAAATTTACATAGGTCCCAAGTCATTGTATTTCATACAAATTTTACAAAGCATTTGAATGGAAATTATTGTTTAAGTGCGGGCCATGAATTCTTGTTGTCTTCCCGAGAATTACCTTCAAGTACCTGAGATAAAATATGTTAAAAGAAAAGGTCAGCGATAACGTCGAGTGAATTCATAGAGTTTAATGAAATCCATCAATATAACATCGGTATAAAATTATTACCGAAAATCATTTTGTACAAATCTTTGTAATAGGCCATAAAATAGCCAAAGTCATTTCATACAAATCCTTATCAAAATCATAATATAGGCATTTGCCTTAAAAATCATTATACGAACCAATGTCGTAAAAATATCATACAACACGTTTTATAACGTCGTGTAGAGTTAAATAAAAACCGTTATATGATTATGGTTATGAAAACCAAAACACTAACATAATATCAATAGTAAGACCCCGTATCGCTAGTCAGGCAATATATCGTAATTTAATGCTTAAAGCAGTATTTCGTTAATTGGATTATTATAAGCCGCATGACATTGTTACCTTACTACAACAAACAACGGGTAGCTAGCCCGAAACTCATTTCCCATCTAAATTAGCGTGTCGTCACAAAGGTCATGCTATGTAAATCTTCTCATACATAAATTCGCTTACCAATCAATGTGTCACGACGGGGATCAACCGTCAAGGCGCGAACTGGGGTGATCGTCCCCAAATAGTACTATTATATGCATAAGCGTCTACCAAATCCCGGTAGTTCACAATTCATGCTAATAGGAATTTTAGTGACATAACCTAACTTTAATAATCCGATTTATTTCATCTATCGGGTCATTTAATCATTCATCGGGTCATACAATCATTCGGGTCTAAATCAATAAACAAACAATCGGGACAAATGGTGTCCTATTTTATAAAAACTAACATGTTATCTCCCTCGCGGGTTTATAAAACATTTATAAAAACATTTAAAAGAGTGCGAGGCTATGAACTCACGTTGATGTGGGAAAGCGGGTTATCGGCAATTCGGACGTACGGTACGTGCTTCAATCACGGAAACCTAGACAAATAATACTCGTCTTAGACTCTTGTCCAATGACTTTATAAAAATAACAATTATGTATACATATGATGATTTTATATATATATGATGATCAAGTGGGTTTATATATTCTAATTCACTCATTTTTGTGTTTATGTATTGGTAACCTTTCACTAGTTTACTAGTTTTACCTATTTACATGTTTTAGGTCCAATAAGCCGATTATAAGTTCATTAACTTGTATTAATCTATTTCATACTTGTATTATCTGTATTTATACTTTACAAGTTGGGCCCAAATGGGTTAAGCCCAATAAATAAGTTTATAAGTGTTTTAGCCTATTTTGTTGTATTATTAGTCCAATAACGTTAACTTAGCCCGTTAATGTTCATATGTTTTATAGTTCGGGTTTTATCGGTTTTTACTTGTTATATATGTTTATATATCAGTATATGAGTTTATAAAAGTTTACATTAGACGGGTCCAACCGTCTAAGTTTTATTTAACAAAAACGTTAATTTTACGGTAATAGCCGAAAAAGTCGTAAAACTCATGTTTATAGTTTTATAACTTATAAAACTTATCAAACTACCATTTTTATAAAATGTCCACTTATTTATCCTTATACATATTTATATAAATGTATTATATAAGTTAGTGGGTTTTAATTCATATTTTATACTATTTTTATTTGAGTGCTTATATAATACTATTATACTTTAATTTCCCAAAATCTGATTTTTACTTTCATGTTCACCAAAACAGCCATATCTAGAGTTCTATATGGAGATAGAAGCTCAAATTTTTATGACATAAACAACATGATATGTGCTCCATTTAACTCTTCTATAGCTTTTGTTGAATCAGCTTCTAAGTATTTTCTAAAAATCGTCCAAAACAGTGAACTCAGATTTGTACTCTAAACTTGTTTTGATCATATCTCACTCATCCTAATGATTCATTGCATGGCCAACTCTCACATGTGTATGACATCTTATACTTACTGTATATTGAGTCCACCTTGCCATTTTATCATTTTAACTTGTGGTTAGTTACATTTTTTATACAGCCAACAATTTAAGCAAGATTTTAGCCTTGTTTCTTATAGTTTTTCATCTTTTTACCCATGTTTACCAATTCTATCAACACCAAATCCCCATAAAATATTTTTAATCATCATTCATCATCATATACATATACATAAATAAAGAAAATACAAGATTACATAATCAAAATAACAAGAGGATAGGAAGAAACAATCTCTATACCACCAATAGTGATGGAAAGATGGGATTTTGATGAACAAGGCTTGGTTCCTTGTTACCAAACCTTCAACTTGGCAAATAAACTTCTTGGGTACTTCAAATGGATGAATACTTTCTTGAAAATCAGCCCCTAAACTCTATAGAAAACCTCTTTTTAGGTGTTAGAATCACCTCAAATCAACAAGTCTTCAATGGGTTTTCATCTTATGTAACTTATACATAAGATTCATGGTTAAAACTTTTGATCAAATGGGTGTTTTTTGGTGATATGGGACGGACTCAAGGCTAGAGAGAGAGAGAGTTTTGGTGGTTTTGCATGTAAGAAATGAGTGTGAATGGTATGAGTATCTTGTTTTTGTGGTTTGGTGGTTTTGAATGAAAACTAAGGACAAGTGTCCTTAGTTTTGTTAATAAATGGACACATAAAAGTGTGTTGGCTAAGCTTGGATGCCACATGTATTGGGGGTGGGCAAGTGTAAACTTATCTCATCCCCATTAATTTACGGGTACTCCTGGATTCTAGTTTCCTCGATTTGCGTGCCCTCGGGTCGTTTTACGAAAAATGTTTTTATAAATTGTGAATCAACGGCAAAAAACGAATCTAATAAAAATTGTCTCATCAAAAACGGAATTCAAAAACGTAAATACGTAATCCTAAGGTTTCCGGTTTAGTCGTAAAGGACGTTAAATTTTAATCGTAAGTCCTAATATCTTCTCGTAAATTTGTGAGTTTATGAACGAACACAAATTTAAAATTCCAAAATAATATTCACGGATAAATTTATTTCCTGAAATATCGGACTATCACCAAAACGGTGTATGTAAACGTAAGCACGTAACGTAGAATCCTCCGGTTTAGACGTAGTCGATGCCACTTCAAGACGTAAATCCAAATTTCTTCCCATAAATAAGTGAGTTCATATTATAACATTAAAATAATGTTTTTAAATAATATTTGAGAATAAAATATAAACCATAAATTGACGGATTGTCACATCATTTACCCCTAAACAGGATCTTTGTCCTCAAAGATCATCTTATCTTACTACTCGCTTCTTATAGAGTTAAAGCCATGTGGGTATTTCCTCCACATTCGGTCTTTTCTCACAAGTGTAATTCATTACAATACGCAAGTTTCATCAAATATAACTACGGGAATAAGATCAGGCTTAATGTTGACTTACTTTCTATATCCATGATGTTGACGGGTTTTTGATGAATGCAACTTTTCGCCGATCTAAACTTTATCAAGAAGTGATCAGATTCTCACTTGATAGACATTTTATCAAGTTCGATATACGAAACATAATTCACGCAGCTCTTGAAGTCCTAGGGTAGATCCAGCTTATATGCCTTTCAAACCAATCTTTTACATCATCTCAATGGTCCCATACAACGGGGACTTATATCCCATGATCTTCAAGATCATCAATTTATTTTTCCATGGTTAAAATTTTTGGCATAACTTTGCTACCCATCTGGCACTTCAAGATCTACATTTCATATTCACATAACCTCCTGCCCACTACCGGCAGTCAATAGTCAGATCCTAATTTCAACAATCATTTCATGTCTCGTGGGTCGAGTATTTTGTAAGGTTAGGTTTGCCATCATAGGAAACCTTAAACCTAAAAGACATGTCCAACTCACAATGGGTGTATGTCGGGTGTCTTCATCCCAACTCCTATACAGATGCTCTAATATATATCCTCACAAGATTCGATCTCGATCCTAATACGATAGTTTTCAATGATAATATCTCCAAATGAAAACGATTATACAGTTTATTACCAAAGGTCAATCATTCAAGCATAAAACAACACTTCTAGTGTTTTGTATCATTACTTTACCTCGTCCCTTCGATTGGGTGGTAAACAGTACTCTCTCATCAAGGTTCGTTCCTAATGAATTCTGAGCAAATCTCTAGAAATTCGATGCGAAGCAAGGATCTTGATAGAGATGATCGATACAAGCACACCATGCTTACATAACTCCTTTAAATACAAAAGAGTCAATTTCTTCATCAAGAATCTATCATTAACAGGAATGATATTAGTAGATTTGTTCAGTCTGTCGACGATGACCCAAATCGAATCAAATTCAGATGATGACCTTTGCAATAGTTAGACGTTTACTAATGTATGAGGCGATGTCTGCCTTCATAATTTGCCATTAGTACAACTTCTTCAGATAAAGATACATTAAATCGGAAATGACAAGAATAGAATACTTAATCTTATGAGATTTCAACATGACTAAATCTCTAAATCTCCATATTTAGGCAACCACAAGCGGCCTTTAAAAAATTTAACGCCATCGGCTCTCATTTCTAGTGGTTCACATTAGCCGCGAACCCCTTTTATTATCTATATTATCCTTCTTACAAACATCATTTATTTCTAAATTGTTCGGCAATTTATTTTGCATAGTCATTATTAAGAAATACATCCTAATTAATTATTTATCCTTTCTATATAATGTGTCAGTATCTACATTCATCTTCCTTGATGAAATAAATATCATCGTCAATATTACTCAGAAATTCTTTCCTCATTTTTTCTAAGTTTTATTTTCGTCTCAACTATTATTTTTATCAGTTTTGCTTGATCCGACGTTTTAAGACGTCGATAATTATTACACGTAAATTAACAATAAATATTAAGTTTTTATTAAACGTAAACGTTAAAATTTTAAATTTCTTAGTTCGGCCAATTATAATAAAATGCTCAAAACAAATTTGAATTTAATTAACACGATTTTTGCTGATTTATCGAAAATAATTAATAAGATTCGTAAATATTCGAAAAATCTTTGGTTATACTTTGGTCAAAATTTTCTTAGTTGAAAAGCAAAAATTGTCGTTTCAAATTTCAAGTCATAGTTTAAATGGTTTCCTCAATCCCTCTTAGGTTGTCTTGAGGTATGCACAAACATTTACCCTTAAACAGGAGTTTAGTTAAATGATTTGGGCATAAGGAAATAATCCCTTAAAAATTTATTTGTAAAATATTTGTCAAAACATATTTCCACTTTCTTTTTGGTAAAACCCAAATTCTTAATGGCTCTAATCTTTGAAAAGTCAATATAGATTCCGTTATCTTTTAATCACACGGTCAAATAATATAAAGGATTAAGTCTTTAATCATATGTTAAATAATTAAGGTACAGGTTTTTATTGTTCGGTCAATTCAGGGCAATCTATAAATAATTACTAACTCCTTCTTATACTTATAAACAAACAAATGGTCCTTAATGATCACAAGCATGAATTTATCAAATTACAGCCTACACACGTGATTCACCAAATTTATAAATGCTACATGTGTATTAGTCAATCCAAACGTCATCACGTGAAACTCATAATGTTCATTACAAGTACCGAATGTAGTGATTGGAATAGATAATCTTCTTCGCGGACGCGAAGTTGATAATAACCATGTCGTGGATCAAAATTTCTGAATATACGCTAGAACCTTGTAAATGATCGAACAAATCTTCCATTTCGAGTTATGGATATTGTTTTCGATTGTCAATTTACTCAGTTCACAGTAATATATAAATATAAGGAATGATAATACCATAGCTCTTCATGATGACGAGCTCGGTAGAATAAAATCTTTCTCCGACAACTCTCTCAGTTGTACGGTAATTCCTTTAATTTAGATGGTGCTGACGTACAGTGCACAAGCCACAGGTGCAGCACCGGAAATATAATCAATACCAATTTCAACTTGCCTTAATGGCAAAAGTCTAGGTAATTTACAAACAAATACCTTCTAAAATTTCAGATAATAGAAACATCTTTTAATGAATTCATATTAGGTTCTTTCTAGATTATAATATCTATGACTAATTCACAACCATTCACGGTATAATTTCAAGTCTAAATGCAGGATATGGTCATCCATCAAGAATTATTTAGATCACTTTTGGTAATCAACATCTTATCTTTTAGGGGAATTCTACTCGAGTTCCTATCAATTAAGACAATGTCGTTATGTCATAATCAATCAGTCCATTTTACTGGCACTATCAACTTTCCAGTTTCATTACCGTCGATAAGATGTGAACTTCTCAAAAGACTAATAATAACTCATAATCCTTCACAAACTCAAGGATATATGGAGACACAACTACCATCAAAAGAGTAAGGTCAACGCATAATCTACGCGAGAGAATTTCAAATCAGATACAGACGAAAACATTTAATGAATATGAATATATCCCATGTTTTCATAATTTGGGTACGCATTTGAAAGCTCCTCAGATCATTACCCGGGTCATTCAAATGAAACCAAATCAAAAGAAATGATTGGAACGTCGATACATCCAGTCGGGTATCAACACTCGGTAATCAGATACTTTTCCTAAGAATCTCACTACGGGAGAATTGGACAAGAAAGAATTGTCAATTGTCAAATAAGACAATTTCCATAGATGAGTAAATTCGACTCAGAAGAATAGATGCTACAGGTACATATGTAGGTGTCCCTAACACTATGTCCCTATTTTTCACTTCTTGCAGATCTCATAAAATTTAATCTTTCACAATCTTCAAAGAAAATGTAGTGTTTATTCATTAGTTTTATGGTGACCACTAATCAGCCTTGTATGGTCCATTCCAAATTGTATGTAGGCGCGCAACTATATACAATTTCAAGATTAACGATGCAATACTCAGTTCGTCAAAATTTTATCATCATGTTTATAATAAAAACATTTTCATGCTTAATTCTTAAATAAGAATCAAAAATAAATTTACAAAGATTTTCTTTATTATTAAAACAATTATGTTTTCCAAGGTGTTTTATAAACAAATTCATTTCGATAACGATCACTTATACATCTCACTTTGAATAATCCTTATAGTGATGAAAATTCAATTTTTCCCAAGGGATACAGTTTTATCTTATAAAAACAATTAATGATCTGCAAAGGAGTGATGAAAAGTTGTTCACCAAGAACTAACTACAATGTGATAGGAAATGAGCTTTAGCCAATTAATCATAAGGTTCATGACCTCGATGGCACTCAAAAAGAATAATCCACAACGTAACTCAAATCAAGATGAGTACTTGTTCAATGGTTGCATCACTAATGCGGGCATTAGAAAGAAGCAAGAAAAGATAGATAACATCGATACATGTAGGATTTAGCAATCAAATGTAATCTTTTCATTAATCACAAACAAGTCAAATTGTACCGTAACACATTATGTGTCACTATGTCATACAATTCCAAGATCTCATCCTACCAACTGATGTCTCAGTTAAGTTAGGGATTATTTTTAAAAGATACCACAATGAATACTAATCTACAAGAGTCATGGGGGTTCCACCTGTCCCGGAAGATCCATCGGTCCCTATTCAGAAGAAGATTTCTCCAATTTATTTATTGGACACTGGGCATCCTCGTTAGTGGACAATGGCCTAGGAACAACACTTAACACGAATCAACAATCATTTAAAACCTTATAATTCAATAACATGACTTAATAATTTCCTCTTATCAATCTCATATTCCATACAAGTTAAATTTTACTTTATTCAAGTTTCAACCAAACCATACTCAATGTGATATCCTACATCATTCTCCAATACTTTCAACCGTATTCATAAACCTTAATAGGACAATAAAAGCTCGATATGATCAACACTTAATTTCCAATCCTATTAGCTCTTACAACAACAATTATCAAATGAGTCACTAGCATGAGATGACTCACCCATTCAATTAGATTTCTCGGAAAGGTACTAGTGGCATGAGGCTTTTGGGTAATGGTTCCAATGATAGCCTCAAGTGTAACATTCACCCTTTCGATTTCAATTTAAGAATTAGATGACAACGAATCAGATGACATCTTTCTAGGTGGTAACGTTTTGTCAAACTCCACTCTATAAGGAAAGATCGTCATGAAATCGATATCAGATTTAATCTTGCCAATTCCTTTTCAATATCATAATCAACTAATATCTACATTTCTACGAATATCAACCATTTGTTGGGATCATAGATATCCACAACTTGGTTTAGATCTAGGATAGCTAGAATTCCTACGAGAATAGCTTCGATTAATTTACTAGGGGATTTAGGGTTCCTTGTGACAATCTACGTCGTATAAATACCTCGTATAAGTATTAAAATAGTCATCAAACAATCATGTAATCAAATTACATCATATATATATATATATATATATAATCCAAGTTATATATATTAAAATAACACTTCTCAGTCTGGCCTTGTCGGTAACTCGGGAATTCTTTGGCACCGTTATAGTCAAAAGATTTTTAGACATTTTTAGAAAAATGTTTATAGTTAAAAGATTTTGAAATGTTTTATTCAAAACCTTGGTTTTAAAAATCTTTCGTTCTCTATAACGAGAGCTCTGGTACCAAACTGTAACACCCCCAAATTTACACAATTCAATACAGCGGAAGACTCGTTGGTGTTACGAGATAGCACATTACTCACATCATAGACAACGCTTAAAAATCGCGTTGTTTAATAATAAAGCATTTCCATTCATAAATATCAAATTTACATAGGTCCCAAGTCATTGTATTTCATACAAATTTTACAAAGCATTTGAATGGAAATTATTGTTTAAGTGCGGGCCATGAATTCTTGTTGTCTTCCCGAGAATTACCTTCAAGTACTTGAGATAAAACATGTTAAAAGAAAAGGTCAGCGATATCGCCGAGTGAATTCATAGAGTTTAATGAAATCCATCAATATAACATCGGTATAAAATTATTACCGAAAATCATTTTGTATAAATCTTTGTAATAGGCCATAAAATAGCCAAAGTCATTTCATACAAATCCTTATCAAAATCATAATATAGGCATTTGCCTTAAAAACCATTATACGAACCAATGTCGTAAAAATATCATACAACACGTTTTATAACGTCGTGTATAGTTAAATAAAAACCGTTATATGATTATGGTTATGAAAACCAAAACACTAACATAATATCAATAGTAAGACCCCGTATTGCTAGTCTGGCAATATATCGTAATTTAATGCTTAAAGCAGTATTTCGTTAATTGGATTATTATAAGCCGCATGACATTGTTACCTTACTACAACAAACAACGGGTAGCTAGCCCGAAACTCATTTGCCCATCTAAATTAGCGTGTCGTCACAAAGTTCATGCTATGTAAATCTTCTCATACATAAATTCGCTTACCAATCAATGTGGCACGACGGGGATCAACCGTCAAGGCGCGAACTGGGGTGATCGTCCCCAAATAGTATTATTATATGCATAAGCGTCTACCAAATCCCGGTAGTTCACAATTCATGCTAATGGGACTTTTAGTGACATAACCTAACTTTAATAATCCATTTTATTTATCTATCGGGTCATTTAATCATTCAGGTCATACAATCATTCGGGTCTAAATCAATAAACAAACAATCGGGACAAATGGTGTCCTATTTTATAAAAACTAACATGTTATCTCCCTCGCGGGTTTATAAAACATTTATAAAAACATTTAAAAGAGTGCGAGGCTATGAACTCACGTTGATGTGGGAAAGTGGGTTATCGGCAATTCGGACGTACGGTACGTGCTTCAATCACGGAAACCTAGACAAATAATACTCGTCTTAGACTCTTGTCCAATGACTTTATAAAAATAACAATTATGTATACATATGATGATTTTATATATATATGATGATCAAGTGGGTTTATATATTCTCATTCACTCAAGTTGGGCCCAAATGGGTTAAGCCCAATAAATAAGTTTATAAGTGTTTTAGCCCATTTTGTTGTATTATTAGTCCAATAACGTTAACTTAGCCCGTTAATGTCCGTATGTTTTATAGTTCGGGTTTTATCGGTTTTTACTTGTTATATATGTTTATATTATCAGTATATGAGTTTATAAAAGTTTACATTAGACGGGTCCAACCGTCTAAGTTTTATTTAACAAAAACGTTAATTTTACGGCAATAGCCGAAAAAGTCGTAAAAATCATGTTTATAGTTTTATAACTTATAAAACTTATCAAACTACCATTTTTATAAAATGTCCACTTATTTATCCTTATACATATTTATATAAATGTATTATATAGGTTTGTAGGTTTTAATTCACATTTTATACTATTTTTATTTCAGTGCTTATATAATACTATTATACTTTAATTTTCCAAAATTTGATTTTTACTTTCATGTTCACCAAAACAGCCATATCTAGAGTTATATATGGAGATAGAAGCTCAAATTTTTATGACATAAACTAAATGATATGTGCTCTGTTTAACTCTTCTATAGCTACTGTTGAATCAGCCTCTAAGTATTTTCTAAAAATCGTCCAAAACAGTGAACTCAGATTTGTACTCTAAACTTGTTTTGATCATATCTCACTCATCCTAATGATTCCATTGCATGGCCAACTCTCACATGTGTATGACATCTTATAATTACTGTATATTGATTCCACCTTGCCATTTTATCATTTTAACTTGTGGTTAGTTACTGTTTTTATACAGCCAACAATTTAAGCAAGATTTTAGCCTTGTTTCTTATAGTTTTTCATCTTTTTACCCATGTTTATCAATTCTATCAACACCAAATCCCCATATAATATTTTTAATCATAATTCATCATCATATACATATACATAAATAAAGAAAATACAAGATTACATAATCAAAATAACAAGAGGGTAGGAAGAAACAATCTCTATACCACCAATAGTGATGGAAAGATGGGATTTTGATGAACAAGGCTTGGTTCCTTGTTACCAAACCTTCAACTTGGCAAATAAACTTCTTGGGTCCTTCAAATGGATGAATACTTTCTTGAAAATCAGCCCCTAAACTCCATAGAAAACCTCTTTTTAGGTGTTAGAATCACCTCAAATCAACAAGTCTTCAATGGGTTTTCATCTTATGTAACTTATACATAAGATTCATGGTTAAAACGTTTGATCAAATGGGTGTTTTTGGGTGATATGGGACGGACTCAAAGCTAGAGAGAGAGATTTTTGGTGGTTTTGCATGTAAGAAATGAGTGTGAATGGTATGAGTATCTTGTTTTTGTGGTTTGGTGGTTTTGAATGAAAACTAAGGACAAGTGTCCTTAGTTTTGTTAATAAATGGACACATCAAAGTGTGTTGGCTAAGCTTGGATGCCACATGTATTGGGGGTGGGCAAGTGTAAACTTGTCTCATCCCCAATAATTTACGGGTACTCCTGGATTCTAGTTTCCTCGATTTGCGTGCCCTCGGGTCGTTTTACGAAAAACGTTTTTATAAATTATGAATCAACGGCACAAAACGAATCTAATAAAAATTGTCTCATCAAAAACGGAGTTCAAAAACGTAAATACGTAATCCTAAGGTTTCCGGTTTAGTCGTAAAGGACGTTAAATTATAATCGTAAGTCCTAATATCTTCTCGTAAATTTGTGACTTTATGAACCAACACAAATTTAAAATTCCAAAATAACATTCACGGATATATTTATTTCCTGAAATATCGGACTGTCACCAAAACGGTGTATGTAAACGTAAGCACGTAACGTAGAATCCTCCGGTTTAGACGTAGTCGATGCCACTTCAAGACGTAAATCTAAATTTCTTCCCATAAATAAGTGAGTTCATATTATAACATTAAAATAATGTTTTCTAAATAATATTTGAGAATAAAATATAAACCATAAATTGACGGATTGTCACACTAAATATTCATGAGGTTCATGACCTCGATGACACTCAGGAATACCAAGAGAAGAATTTATAACACAACTCAAACCGAGATGAGTACTCGTTCAATGGTTGCATCACTAATGCGAACATTAGGAAGAAGCAACAAAATATAGATAACATCGATACATGTAAAATTTAGCAATCAACGTTAGTCTTTTTTATTAATCACAAACAAGTCAAAAATTGTACCGTAACACATTACGTGTCGCCATGTCATACAATTCCAAGGACTCATCCTACCAACTGATGTCTCAGTTAAGTTAGGGATTTTAAAAGATACCACAATGAATACTAATCTACAATAGTCATTAGGTGTTCCACCTGTCCCGGAAGATCCATCGGTCCCAATTCAGAAGAAGATTTCTTCAATTTAATTCTTGGACACTGGGCATCCTCGTCATTGGACAATGGCCTAGGAACGACCCTTAACACGAACCAACAATCATTTAAAATCTTATAATTCAATCACAGGACTTAACGACTTCCTCTTAACAATTTCTTATTCCATACGAGTTAAATTTTACTTTATTCTAGTTTCAACCAACTTATACTCAATGCGATATCCTACCTCATTCTCCAATACTTTCAACCTTGTTCTTAGACTTTGAAAGGGCAATAAAAGCTCGATATGAACAACACTTAATTTCCAATCCTATAGCTATTACAACAATAGTTATCAAATGAGTCACTAGTATGAAATGACTCACACATTCAATTAGACTTCTCGGAAAGGTACTAGTGGCATGAGGCTTTTGGGTAATGGTTCCAATGACAGCCTCAGGTGCAACATTCACCTTTTCGATTTCAATTTAAGAATTGGGTGACACCGAATCAGATGACACCTTTCTAGGTGGTAAGGTTTTGTCAAACTCCACTCTATGAGGAAAGATCGTCATGACATCGATATCAGATTTAATCTCACCAATTCTTCTTCAAGATCATAATCAACTACTATCAACATTTCTACGCATATCAATCATTTTGTTGGGATCATAAACATCCACAACTTGGTTTAGATATTGAATGGCTAGATTTCATACAGGAATAGCTTAGATTTATTTGCTAGGTGAGTTAGGGTTCCTTGTGACAATCTACGTCGTATAAATATCTCGTATAAGTATTAAAATAATCATCAAACAATCATGTAATCAAATTATAACATATATATATATATATATATATATATATATATATATATATATATATATATATATATATATATATATATATATATATATATATATATATATATATATATATATATATATATATATATATATATATATATATATATATAATCCAAGTGATATATATATTATAATAACACTTCTCAGTCTGGCCTTGTCGGTAACACGGGAATTCTTCGGCACCGTTAATAGTCAAAAGATTTTTAAATATTTTACTCAAAATATTTATTTAAAAATATTTATGGTTAAAAGATTTTGAAATGTTATATTCAAAACCTTAGTTTTAAAAATCTTTAGTTCTCAATAACGAGAGCTCTGGTACCAAACTGTAACACCCCCAAATATTCATACTTTAGTTCAGCGGAAGAGTCGTTGGTATTACGGGATAGCACATTACTCAAATCATAGACAACGCTTAAAAGTCGCGTCGTTTAATAATAAAGCATTTTCCATTCATAAATATCAAATTACATAGGTCCTCAGGTCATAGTATTTCATACAGTTTTACAAAACATTTGAATGGAAATTTTATTTGAATGTGGGCCATAAATTCTTGTCGTCTTCCAGAGAATTACCTTCAAGTACCAGAGATAAAACGTGTTAAAAAGGTCAGCGAAAACGCCGAGTGAATTCATAGAGTTTAATAAAAACCATTAATATATCACCGGTATACAATTGTTACCGAAAATCATTTTGTACAAATCTTTGTCGTAGGCTATAAAATAGGCCAAAGACATTTTATACAAATCTTTGTCGTAAATCATAATATAGGCTTTTGCCTTCAAAACCATTATATGAACCATTGTCGCAAAAACATCATACAATATGTTTTATAACGTTGTATAGAGTAAATAAAAACCGTTATATGAAAATGGGTATGTAAAACCAAAACACTAACATAATATCAGTAATAAGACCCCGTATTGCTAGTCAGGCAATATATTGTAATTCAATGCGTATATCAGTATTTTTGTTATTGGATTATTATAAGCCGCATGAAATTGCTACCTTACTATAACAAACAACGGGTAGCTAACCCGTAATTCTTTTGCCCATCTAAAACAGCGTGTCGTCACAATAATCACGCTTATATAAATCTTCTCATACATAAATTCGCTTACCAATCAATGTGGCACGACGGGGATCAACCGTCAAGGCGCGAACTGGGGTGATCTTCCCCAAATAGTACTATTATATGCATAAGCGTCTACCAAATCTCGGTAGTTCACAATTCATGCTAATGGGACTTTTAGTGACATAACCTAACTAATAATTATCCATTTCATTTCATTCATCGGGTCATATAATCATTCACCGGGTCATACAATCATTCGGGTCCATATCAATAAGCAAATAATCGGGACAACTGGTGTCCTATTTTATTAAAACAACATGTTATCTCCCTCGCGGGTTTATAAAACACTTCATAAAACATTTAAAAGAGTGCAAGGCTATGAACTCACGTTGATTGGGAAAGGCGGGTTATCAGCGATTTGGATGTACGGTACGTGCTTCAATCACGGAAACCTAGACAAATAATACTCGGTCTTAGACTCTTGTCCAATGACTTTATAAAAATAATGGCTATGTATATTTGATGACATTATAAGTATGATGATGATCAAGTGGGATTTTATCTCTTCATACACATCATAATGTTATGTGTTAGTCAAATTTTTGACTAGTTATACTAGTTTCAACTTATTTATATATTGAGGCCCAATAAGCCCATTAAAATCACAATACATTATATTAGTCCATTTATACTTTTAATACCAGGACTATACTCATATGCTGGGCCCAAGTGGGTTAAGCCCATGAGTAAGTCTATTAGTGTTTAGCCAAGCGAGTTGGGCTAGTGGTCCAATAAGGCTACTTTGGCTCGTTAATGTCCATAAGTTATAAAGCTCGGGTTTTATCGGTTTTTACTTGTCAAATGTACTTACATATCAGTAGATGAGTTATAAAAATTTTACATTAGACAGGTCCGACCGTCTAAGTTTTATTTGACGAAAACGTTAATCTTTCTTAGCCGAAAAGACGTAAAACTAATATATAGTTCTATAACTTTAGAAAACATTTGAGTTTGTATTTTTATAAAAATGTCATACTTATTTATCAAAGTATATAACTTATTTTATAAGTATTATCATAAGTTAGTGGGTTTTACATATGTATTTTATAATAGTATTACTTGAGTGCTCATTTTATATTATATACTTTTATTTCCAAATCTGATTATAAAAGTCACTTTCACCATTTTTGTCATATCTTGAGTTCTACAAAGAGATAGAAGCTCAAATTTAGGCAGCACAAACTAAATAATATGTTCAACAAATTACTCCTTTTTAGCTACTGCACAATCATCTTCTAAGTATCCCTAATAATTCATCCAAAACAAACTATACATATTTGAACCTTAATAGTATTTTGATCATATCTTGCTCATTTTATTGATTCCATTGAGTGGCCACTCTCCACATATGTAAAAATCATATATCTAACTGTATATTCAATAATCCAAGCCTTTTTACCAAGTGTTCATATGGTTACTTACTGTTTTATACAGCCTATAAGTTTAATCAAGATTTTAACATCCTTACATGTAGATTTTAGTCTTTTTAACCAAATCTATCAACACAAGATCCTACATAATACTTTGATCATCATTCATCATCATATACATATACATTTAGAAAGAAAAAACATAATTACATTTACAAAATAACAAGAGGATAGGAAGAAACAATCTCTATATCAATCTATATGATGGAAAGGATGAGATATTGGATGAACAAGGCTTGATCTTGCCACCAAATCTTCAACCTTTCAAGACAACTTCTTGGGTCCTTCAAATGGATGAACATATTCGTGAAATCATCCCTTGAACTCCATGTAAACTCCTTTCTAGTTGTTAAAATCACCTCCAATCTTCATTTCTTCAAAGGGTTATCATCTTATGTAACTTATACATAAGATTTGTGGTAGATTTTTGTATCAATGGTGGTGTTTGTGGATCAATATGGGACGGCAATGGGAGCTAGAGAGAGAGAGATTGAGTGGTTTCATGTATGATAATGAGAGAAATGGTTTGTGTAGCTTGTTTATGGTTTTGGTCAAATGGGAAGGACATGTGTCCTAACCTTGGCTAAGAAAATGACACCAAAGGGTGTTGGTGGTTTATCTTGCCGCCCATGGTGAGGGGGTGGGACAAGTGTATACTTGTCTCGCCTCTATTATTTTACGGGTACTCCTCGATTCTAGTTTCCTAGATTTACGTGCCCTCCGGTCGTTTTATGAAAAACGTTTTTATAAATTATGAATCAACGACACAAAACGAATCTAATAAAAATTGTCTCATAAAAAACGGAGTTCAAAAACGTAAATACGTAAACCTAGGGTTTCTGGTTTAGTCGTAAAGGACGTTAAATTATGCACGTAAGCCCTAATCTCTTCTCGTAAATTTGTGAGTTTATGAACCAACACAAATTAAAATTCCAAAATAATATTCGGGAATAAATTTATTTCCCAAAATGTCGGACTCTCTTAAAAATGGTGTATGTAAACGTAAGCACGTAACATAGAGTCCTCCGGTTTAGACGTAGCCGATGTTACTTTAAGATGTAAACCCAAATTTCTTCCCAAAAATGAGTGTCTTCATAATATAACATTAAAATAATGGTTTGAAATAATACTTGAGAATAAAATATCGACCATAAATTGACGGACTGTCACAATTAAGGGTTACTTAAAGGCTTGTAGAATTTATCAAGTTCCTTTTTATTAATTATAGGTAATTTAACATTGTTAACCACAAGATGTTTTGGCCCTTTACCTAAAATAGACTTTTCAGAAAGTTGTGATTTTTCCTCAACAGAAGTTTCTGTCCGCGGTTCCTTATCTCCACCCGCGGTTCCATAATGATAAGGAACCGCACCGAACTTTGGTGAACCGCGAGCAGTGGATGGTTTTTCTGAAAACCTAACTTGTTTTGGTTCACTAGTTGATGATTTATTAGTGTTGAATCGCAATCCAAGTCTTTCCCTAGAATGAATTTGTCTACTTAACATATCATCAAGAGCACTAGTACTTTTCATGAACTTTTCCAAGTTATTGGAGGTGCTCTTGAGATCTTCATTCTCTGTCTAAGACTTTCACAACTTAGACAACCTAAATAAACTTCTTTATTTTTCTCAAGCTTAGCTAATTTATCTCTTAGCTCACTAATCTCATTTTCAAGCTTGGTCCTAATTGATTTTAGCAATTTGTTCTTTTCAATGAATTTTAGACTTAGTTTACATAGGTTATTATATTTGCCTTCTAATTATAAATCATCTAGAGAGGAACTATCATTGCTATGGTATTCGGTTTCAGAATGTACCTCTTTAGAAGAATGAGCCATGAGACACTTCTCGTCTTTAGCATCGTCATCACATTCTTCACCACTATCTCTCCACGAACCTCCAACAAACGCAGTGTGATTTTTGTCGCGAGATGGTTTAGGACATTCACCAATGAAATGATTTGGATCACCACATCTAAAGCATTTCCTATCACCTTTGTCATACTTGACAAATCGGTTTTTGAAGAAGACTTTCTTGTCGTTGCTTGGTTGCCTCACGTGTTGACCTCGTCTTTTAAAGAACTTCTTGAAGTCTCTAACCGCCATGGCATATTCCTCATCATCACTATCCGACGAGGATTTTTTATGGTCACTTTGCATCTTCTTGGCCTTTAGTGCTAGAGACTTTCTTTCGCTCTTGGTTTTCACCATTTCCTAGTCCTTTAAGATTATCATTTCATGAACTTTCAAGTTTCCAATAAGTTCATTAAGTGATAATGTGGTAGGATCCTTTGATTCTTTAATCGTCGTGACTTTAGCTCTCCATTTTAGATGCAACGCCCTAAGAAACTTCCTAACATTGTTCTTGCTATAAAAACCTTCATCAAGTGTTTTTAGACAAGTAATAATAGTATTAAACCTAGCAAATGTACTATCAATAGTATCATCTTCTAAGGTGACAAATTGTTCATATTGTTGAACAAGAAGATTGATTTTGCTTTCTTTGACTTGACTATTACCTTGGTGGGTTACTAAAAGAGTGTTCCAAATATCTTTAGCGATTTTACACATAAAAAACCTTTCATACTCTTTCTTAGGCAAACATTATAAATCACCATTTTAGCCTCATTATTTTTAGCAAGTTTTTCTTATTGTCATCATTAGAATTATCAAAAGTAACTAGTTCTTTGTTTTTAGAAACTTCATTATATTGATAAGGCAAAAAGTTACCATTGGTAATAACATGCCAAAGATCTAAATCTTTTGATTTCACATAAGTCTCAAATCTATTTGTCCAATAAATAAAACTATCAGTTTCAAAAAGAGGTGGTCTTTGCATAGATTGCCCTTCTAGGTACTTGTTGGAATCCATAGATCACTTAAAGTTTTAAATTACAATATATTTTAAAAACACTTGAGCAACCACACTCTGATACCAATTGTAGAAACTAGAATGAGGGGGTTGAATAGTTTCTTAAAATTTACTTGTTTAAAGATCGATTTTTAAAAATCAATTTTCAAAAATTTAGACTTGAGTGATTATGTGAAATCTTCTTATGCACAATATGGACAATAGATAGTGCAACTAGACTAATAATCACAAGTATATGCAAGTAATGAATAATGAATGTAAAGAGATAAGAAAAAGAAAGATCAAACCAAACACCAAGGGTTTATAGTAGTTCGGCAATGAAGCTCACTCCTCGTTCTTACTCCACTCATCAAGTACTCCTTACTCGAGAGTTCACGAATCATGAAGCTCCTTAAGGTGGAGAAACCGTACACGCCCCTTAACCAATTTCGGACTCTAAGTTAAAAGTCGAGCCCTAATCTTAGCTAGGACCAGTCTACACCAATATACTTTAAGGCCTAAGTATTAACCAATATACATACGCAACTTCCAAAATGACGCAACTATTTGGATCTTCACAACAACACAAGAATGAATTAAATTTTTGATCTTCAATGGATGTTGAGGTAGACACAACACTTTAAGGATGAAAGTGTTCTTCTCTTTGTACTTGAGATGATGAGATGGAAGGAGAAATATTCACTTCTAAACAAGTATTAATCAACCAAATAACCAATGATTTGAGTGATTTAAGAAGGTGGACTGCATTTGGAAATTTGTGTGCAAAAGAGGTGAAAGGAAAATCTAGAAATGGTCCACTATATATAAGACAAAGGCCCAACGGCTCTTTCTAAGCGCGGTTCCTTAAAGGCACCTGCGGTTTCTTATTGATCCTATTTAGGAAATCGCCGAGCGTAGACTCCGCTCTTTTTTGTCTTTTAGTAGGTTAGTCACATCTGGTGGAATATTTATCCTCAAAGGATATTTCTAAACCGTATGGAATATGCCATTTTCAAATTCTCAAATTTCTAAAACATTTTCATAAAAATAAAGTTTAATAAAAACTTTTGTCATATTTAATAAAAGGTGAGTTTTAAGAAAAACTAAATCCATGACACTAGTTAAGTTGAAAAACTTGTTTGTTCATACCTTAAGTGATAATGGATGAAATGAACAACACTTGAACTCAAGAATTCGATTTTCGTTGTTTTCGTAAATGCTTGTTTTTATAAATTGTCGTAATCAAAACAAAGTGAGACCAAAAAATGCAAGTAACGTTTTTAGGCATCATTGCATTAACAATATCCCTTTCCTCCTTGTATATTTTATAAAAATTTAAGTTAATTAGATCTCCATGTTTGTTTTAAGCTTAGTGTATGAATATGTATATGTTACTTTTGGGGTTAGTATATGTTTGTTTATGTCAAGTCTCTTAATCTTAGTGTTAGATTTCGGATTTATGTGTGTAGGGTTTCGATGACCAGGTAACTCAAGCTTGGTGGATGCTATTAGTCGGTTTCTCTAATGATTTAAATAAATAAAATAAAAGAAATTGTTTAAACTAGTCAAATGACCATTATAACATTTCAATGACTGATCATTTTATTCATAAAAAGTAAATTTACTATTGAAAATTTAATTTTAATCATTTTAATATTATATGATACATTAATTGTATTGTTAAGAAAGATTTTTTTTACAAACTAGTGTTTCAAAGAAACTGACCCGCTTATTATAAGTACCAACATAACTCATTTGACATGTTATCCGAATGGGTTAATCCACCCATCGTGCTAGAAATTTAATTGAATCTTTGCTACATTCCAACAAGTTCTAATAAAAATCAAAATAGAGTGCTTGGAGTTCTTCCGTGTTAGAAAAAATAAAGCTAAAATCACAAAAACTAAGGTTTGGTCTTTGTCTTTTTAGTGAAACGTTTATTTTGTATGCATACTATAGTTCTTAATAAGTTTTATAAAAGGTTGGAAACCATGGTGACCCAAAGATAATAAAAGTAGTAAATAACAGACTTTCATCAATCATGATTGCTTATTACTACATTGTGTATAGGTTATACATGATTTCAGAGAAAAACATGTAAAAGGAAGATAAGAAACTGGAACACTTACTCGGTGAAAGTTGTGTTATTAGGTTGAGTTTATATGTATTTGTAGTCTGAAGTTGTTTGTTTATTATGTTGTTATAATGCAAATTTAATAGAAGCAAATGTTTGTGATGTGAATCATTTGGATTCTGATTTTTGAAAACCAAAATGCCGACAACAACCTCAGTATGTTTATTTAGTGAGACTTGAATCGGTTAGATAGCAATATAAGTTACTTGTTGAAAGTGCAGTAATGAGAATCCAACACAAGAGAACATTGTAGAGGTATCTAGAGATGTTGTTGAAGACGTGGTCTAGGTTGTGATGGTTGCTAAAGTTGTGGCGCAAGAAAAGCCAGTGGTAGCGGTGATAGCGATGGCTTTTGCTAAGAAAGAATTGGAATTAGTTGATTTATGTTTTTGCAAGTTTCTATTTAACGTGTTATCACTGGGTTCTCGTAATTACATTATATTTCACTATTACGTAATTAAAGAAACTAAATTTATGGTAAAGTGGCGTAGCATTAGGAAATCTGCTCATTTGAGGGACTAATTAAAGAGTTCAAATCAGCTGAACTACTCAGTTTCGTTCTAGTTGGGCTTGTCTTGTATGTAAGTACTTGTTAAATCTGATCCCGATCCCTATCCCAAAGTCCATGTTCTGACATCTTTGTTTTTGTTTTTCTTGCTAGACAAAGAGCATAAACTTGACATACCAAATGCTAGGAATCCACGTCCATCAAAGGAGGACAGCAAGCTTGTTGTGGTCAAGAGCCCCAATGCAGTTAATCCTCTTGTGTGGGAATACCATGTAAGGGAAGACAATATCTTGCCTTTTTTGTCAGGGAAAACTTCATTAAAATGCAATATATCCTCTATAGTTTTCCAATATACGTTGCTAACTTCTTTTACCTTGGGACTATCTTATAACACGATCAGAATGCTTTCTTTCAAGCTTACTCAAAGTCTTTCCTGAAACTTAGTGAGCTCGGGTAAAGTCTCAAAACTCTTGTATCAATTTAAATTTATGACTAAACTTGCTAATTTATGTGACTCGATTTTGCAGGTGGGTTGATGTTGTTTAAATCATGGAAGCAAATTCAGTGGTGACTTACTACTTCTTCTTCTTTTTTATTCATAAGCTCCATACTTGTTATATATGCAACCTCTATATATATGGGTCGGCTAGAAGAAAGCGCAAGAACAAGATTGGTCGTGGTTTGAAGGCTGAACTTAATATATAAGGAGGATGAAATTTGATAATTTCTTGTAATATGTGAATAATGAATGATGATACGGAGTTTTTTTTGCTCATCAAATATTATCGGTTGAATTCTTTCAAAACATTTTTTCTTCACATAGAGCCATGTTTGGTAAGAGAAAACCGCACTCTATAAGAGGGAATAGACCCTGTTTTTCAAACAAGCCTCTATTTGGTTTTCGAACAGAGTCCCTTCCCTTTAATACCCCAGGCAAAAACGGGCTCTATGACACTTTTCAACAGGGATTTATGGCCATTTTTGTAGTAGTGTTTGTAGGATTTTTCGGTGGTGGGATCTTGATTGGCAATATGTATCGTCCTTTTTTGATTGGATGGTTGATTCGCTACTATTCGGATGTCGTCTAAGCTTAAGCTTCTTCTGGAAGGCGTTTATTATGTCGCTTGGTGGCATATTTGGATTTTCAGAAACCATTCTATCTTCATCGAGGTTCCTCCTAGACTCTTCATTCTTTTTTATGATATTGTTGCGGGTGAAAGCTACAAATACGCAATATAGTTTTTCAAGAATACCGAAATACGCAACTAACTTTATTTTGTACTAGTATTTCCAATATGCTTTCAAATTTTGTTCAATATACGTAATATGACCGGCTAGCTGACTTGTTTTACAAGTTTCACTTTCAAATTTTATAATTATGGTCATTTGACCTTTGGGGACTTCCACTTTTAGTCCCTTTACTTTTTCAGCATATATTTTGGAAAAAACGAATTTATTTTATTTTCGAAATTTTGTGAAATTTTTATTAGAAATATTTATTTAAAAAACAAATTTTTCGAAAAAACAGTTTTTTTAAAAAAATTCATAACATTTATTTTTTTGAAATTTTGAGAAAAAATAGTTTTAAAAAAAATGAAATTTATTTTTTTTCGAAATTTTTTGAATTTGTTTTGGAAATAAAACATATTTTTCGAAAAAAATAGATTTCTAATATAACTTTGTAGGAGATTTCTGTTTTTTTTTCGTAAAATATGTTTTTTTTAATAAATATTTCTAAAAGAAATTTCACAAAATTACGAAAAAAATAAATTTAGATTTTTTTCAAAAAATTGATTTGTAAATGTAAAATAATAAATATTACGATTTAAAAAAAAAATTCTTGAAATTTCGAAAAGAATAATTATCAAGAATGTTTTTTAAAAAATAGTACTTTTACTTGTACGTGTATAAGTTTACCAAAAATTAATAAATTCAAAAATATATGTTGGAAAAGTAAAAGGACTAAAAGTGGAAATGCCCCAAAGGTCAAGGGACTATAATTATATAATTTGAAAGTAAAACCTGTAAAACAAGTCACCTAACCGGTCATATTACATACATTGAACAAAATTTGAAAGTATATTGAGAATACTAATACAAAATAAAGTTAGTTGCGTATTTCGATCTTCTTAAAAAACTATATTACGTATCTTTAGCTTTCACTCTATTGTTGCGCGTAGTTTCACTTAATGTGGTAATAGTGTAATAGTTTGTTTTTTTAGAAAGTTCGTTGGAAAACCCTAATTTGAATTCCTTGAAATATTTTTCTAGCACCTTGCTAGTAATAAAATTTATCGTTAAAAAAAACAATTTACATTTTAGATACACATAATACATACAAAACAGTGACAAAAATTAAGGTTTATATATCAAAGAAGATGATAACATAATATTTGATGGAGGAGCATTATTTTATAAGTCTGGCGATTATTTTATGTCTGTTTTTTATTTAGTTTCCTTATCTAATTTTTCTAGAATAATGTGTTAACTTTTTCTCCAAGTTTAGTTTTCTTATAAATGTAAGACTTGGGTTTATTATTATGAAGTTATTAATAAAACAACACGGACTTATAGTTTTTTGTTAATCAACTTAAATCCATGTTAGGGTTTATTGTTTGATTTCATCCTAATAATCGGTATTCGTGTGAATCAACGATTGTTGGAATTTGCCTGATTATCGGTATTCTTTTTTAATCAACGATAGTTGTAAGAAATTGTTTCTAGTATTCATTGGAATCTAGAGATCCAATTTGTCTATCTTTGATTGTTTCTGGTATTCCCTGGGAATCAACAGATTCAATTGGTCATTATCCTTGTTTCAAACTACATCAGTTGGTATCAAGAGCCGAAGTTCTTGATTAAGATGCTCCAAGGAGAAGTAGGAATCTTCAGGGTGTATATGAACAAGAATTGGAGCAACGTGTTATGGCAAGGTTGGAGGAGTGATCGGATCAATTAGTTAATCAATTGACTGGCCGGATGGATCACTTAATGAACAAGCGTGGTGATCGTAACATTTGGGGTACCGATGAAGAGCCAGAAAATCCATTTGTTGATCCCGAAGATGATGATGATGTCGTTAGTGATGATAATGATAAACCTCCCATATTTGATGAATATGAAGAAAAACCGATGCTAGTTTATGATACAGATATTGAAGATGTCACTGAGGAAAAAGAAGGATTTACGGGGAAAAAAGAATTTGGTGGGGAAAAAGACAACATTGAAGACACTCCAATTATGGCTAATAATCTTTGTTTTACAATGATTCAAACTATTATGGTCGGCAAATTAGGTTTTAAGACGATCAAGGTTCGAGGTCGATTCATTTTAAAGAAAGGAAATTTGATACAGGGGATGCAAACTTGGATGCTACGAATACGTGGACGAGTAATGCAAACTCGAGGACGAGTTTTTCCAAAGAAGGGGAGAATGATGGAGGAGCATTATTTTATAAGTCTGGCGATTATTTTATGTCCGTGTTTTGTTTAGTTTCCTTATTTTATTTTTCTAAAATAATCTGTTATCTTTTCCTCCAAGTTTAGTTTTCTTATAAATGTAAGGCTTGGGTCTATTATTATGGAGTTACTAATAAAAAAACACAGACTTTTAGTTTTTTGTTAATCAACTTAAATCCAGGTTAGGGTTTATTGTTTGATTTCATCCTAATAATCGGTATTCGTGTGAATCAAGGATTGTTGGAATTTGTCTGATTATCAGTATTCTTTTTTAATCAACGATAGTTGGAAGAAATTATTTCTAGTATTCATTGGAATCAATAGATCCAATTTATCTATCTTTGATTGTTTCTGGTATTCCCTAAAAATCAACAGATTCAATCGGTAATTATCCTTGTTTCAAACTAAATCAGTATTACATACCTTAACCTTATTAATTAAGTCCACTTTAAAACTTTTAAACGAGAAAAAGTAAATTAAACCTTAGGCTTATGGTTTGATGGTGATGGCTTAAAGAGAACACACTCCTGCATCTTATAAATCAATACCCCTTGCTCTATATGATTTCAAGACACTTGTACTTGTATTTGCTAAAACTCATAACCTCCAAAATCATCAATCTTTTTTTATCACTAGTTTGCCACCTTTTGATTCTGGCTCTACCTTTTTCTTTATTCATATTCATAAATGTATACATATATGAGTATATAAAGATATTATTTTATACAAGTTTTGTAAGTACATTGCAAAAATGGCATTTGAGGAGATTCAGGTAAGAAGTTATGATGGAGGCCTTGATAGAGCAAGACTTGAACTACTTGAAAGAAGATGTGAATTAGGACCATCACAACATGTACTTCTATTCACTGATACGATGGGTGACCCCATTTCAAGAATACGAAATAGTCCCATGTACATCATGCTGGTAAACTTAACATACACAATTCAATGTTAATCTTATATTTCTCTCACCATCTAAAAGCTTTGTGACAACATGCAGGTTGCTGAGTTAAACCATGAGCTAGTAGGTGCCATTCAAGGCTCTATCAAAGTGGTCACAATGAAGGAGTTGGCTAAAGTGGGCTACATTTTAGGACTAAGGGTCTCTCCACTTCATCGTCGTAAAGGCATTGCTTTGAACCTTGTGAAACACTTAGAAGAATGGTTTGTTAAGAACCAAGTGGACTACGCGTACATGGCCACTGAGAAAGATAATAATGCCTCGTTTAATCTCTTTGTAAATAAACTTGGGTATGTTAGATTTAGGACACCTGCAATCCTTGTTCATCCAGTAAAAATCCGACCCCTCAAGTTACCATCCAAGGTAGAGATTTTTAAGATCAATGAAGAGAATGCAGAGTATTTGTATCGCAGGTTTATGGGTTTCACCGAGTTTTTTCCTTCAGACATTGATAAGGTGCTTAGTAACAAGCTAAGTTTAGGCACGTGGGTGGCATGCGACCAAGGCGAACGCTGTCAGTTTGGGCACAACGGTTATATTCCCACAAACTGGGCTATGTTAAGTGTTTGGAATAGTGGAGGTTTATTTAAAATGCGAATAGGGAAAGCTCCAATTTCGTGTATGATGTACTCCAAGGTGTCTAAAGTGATTAATAAAGCATTTGCATGCTTTAACATGCCAGCATTGTTGAGCAACATTTATGAGCCATTCGGGTTCTATTTCTTGTATGGTGTCCACCATGAGGGTCCAATGTCCGGAAAGATGGTTCGAGCTCTTTGTAAATATGTGCACAACATGGCTCGGGTGGGTGAGGATTGCAAGATGGTGGTGACTGAGGTGGGGAGTTATGATGATAGAGTAAGACCTCACATCCCACATTGGAGGTTGCTTTCATGCCCTGAGGATTTGTGGTGCATAAAGGCCTTAAAAAGTGAAGGGGGAGAAAGTTTTAATGAATTGACAAGAATCCCACGAACAAGACCTCTTTTTGTAGATCCAAGAGAGGTGTGATCGAATTGAATGTGACTATATATGCCAACTAATTATTTGTTATTTGTTCCTATCTTGTTTATATATACTAATATTAATGCATATCTCAGTTGTTTGATATACCTTCATTGCGTGACATGGATCATTAGGAACATGGATATATCACTCCCGGCCATAATTTGGTCTATCCATCATTTTTGTTGCATGGATATTGTCGTCTGGCTAATTAATGCCCAAAATCACTTAAAATTTTTGTGATCGATTTGAAGTCATGAACCTGTAGCATGAGTGTATGCTAATTCGAACTTTAAGTCAATATTAATATATTATGTTAGAGAGATGAGGGTAAGAAAGGCAGAAAGTTTACCATCTTTTATTTGTTTTAACGGCCTTCATGACAGCATGCAACTTATGATCTCTATGTACGTGTATGTCCGATATCCGAGTAAAACAATGGTCTTCAGTGACAAATGTAAGTACTCAAACATATATAGAGGTTCCAAATCGGAAAATCCAGTGGATTGATTGGGTTTGTAACACTCGACTGCTTTAAATTTTTATTGTAGCTAGCAGCTCTTTGCTAGTGTAACACTCGACTGCTTTGAATTCTTATTGAAATATTTCCAAATTGCCGTTATAAGTAAAAAATAAGGGTGTGCACTACCTTCAAGCTGTATATTCATCACTTGGACATCACAAAGGAGATGAGGTAAATTAATCACGTCTGTGCTAGAGTAGCTCACGTAGAGACATGAACTCGAGAGTTAATTAGTAGTACAATTTACAAGAATACATGGAACTGTGCATCTTCATGAAGCATCTACATATACTATAAACTTAGAATCGTGAATATTTGACTACATGTTGTTTCTTGTGTAATAGAACCAATGTTTTGAAACCCGGTTATTGAATTGACTCGGTCGAATTATCGGGTCGGATCAACTCAGATCGAATCGGGTCAACCCAAGTTATTTCGGGTTTTTTTTTTTTAAATATTTTTTATATATATAAAAGTTAGCAAAAAGTATATATAAAAATTATAAAAACTTTCTTATATTGAATATATAAATTGTTTACTAACTAATAAAATATGTAAAAATAAAATTACATTGCAAATACGTAGAATTTACATATTTTTTTAAAAAAAAAAACCAAGAAAACCCGGGTCACTCCAAACCCGACGGGTCTAACCGGGTTTCGAAAATATGAAACCCGGATCAAAATGCCTTTTTTTCAACCGGAACCGGGTCAACCGGTTAACCTGACCTGGTCGACCCGGGTTTGAAAACATTCTATAGAACGAGTTACTCTAAGATCCAAATATTCTTTTTGCTTTGCCTAAGAGCGTTAGGTGTAGTAGTGCCCCAGCGGTGGCCAGCTGTTGTTGGGTGTTATTACACCTCACTTGTCACAGACCTAACGTCGTTAGTTTTGCTGTTATCAGGTCAACGCGTGTTCGAGGGTAGAATTTGTAAAAAAAGAAATTTTGAATCCATAATTGAAAATGATAAGAAAAAAAAAGGACCAAAACATATAAAAAAAACCATATAGATCTGAGGCTGTTTACTGATGATGATGATATCTTTTTAATTTTTTATTATTTTTTACAAGTTAGATGAAGAAGACGAAGGATGGAGGTGACGGCTAAAAAAAATCCTAGTTAGTTTTGTAATACGTTTCCGCTCAAACCAAGCCTAAGTTTTTATATTTGGTATGTTTTTATTTTTTTTTTCTTCAAAAGTTTATAATTGTATAAGTCCAAGTATTTTAATTCTTTTTTTTATGTTTTTTTTTATTTCGTAATGTGTTTTTATTTTTATTTTTATTTTTATTAGTATTTTTATTTTTATTTATGAATGAAATGATTAGTTTATTTAAAAAATAAAATAATTGTTGAGAGGGAAGAAAAAAAAGTGATGTTGGTTGGTGTTATAATTAAAATGGTTGATTTTATTTGAGTCTTATGTTGATGTGACGCTAATGTGGATGTATTTTTTATGTTGTTTGGGTATTACTACACCTAGCACTCTAAAAGTCTTTAACGATTTTTCTGACAATAATAACAACTATGTAATTAAGGATCGAGATTTGATGTCGAGGGTTTGTTCACGAACTATGGCTTAGATTAATAATCTGTCTGACAAGACGGTTAATGGAGGTATTGTCACAAATATGGTTGATATTGTGAGGAATTGGAACACGTCACTTATCCTTGGCATGAAATGATCGACCAGTACGTGTGGTCAAAATGAGATGTCTGGTGAAGATATTATAATTATTTTCATTATGGACAATAGTTGTGGAATAAAATTCATGTCCATGATTATGCTATCATTTGTGACAAACCTAATGTCTTGTCTTTGTACTTATTTGTCTTAACTAAAATCAAATCTTTAACTAAATTTTTAAGACCTAAGGACAAAGTTTGGACAAGTCAATTGTCTTGATTAGTAGATTGGCAAGCTTGTAGACCCATTTTACTGTTTTTGCTACTCACTCATTTGTTAGCATTCTGTTTATAGCGACCTTATACCAATACTCTTGTTTTTAATACATTACCTGTTTGTATAGAGGAGGAATCGACCCGCACATTGCGATGGAGCAATTTTTTGCTGCGAGTATTTTTTTAAAAGGTAACATCATTCTGCAAGCCAAATCTAGATGGGCAGCAAATGGCTTGAGCCAGTTCGGTGCCTCCATACCGCCCCAAAAGGCAATTGAGTAGCCATTTTTATCATAATACAGAAACAAGCTAGACGTTAACATGCAAAAATAAAAATCAACCCTCGCGGGCCAAAACGTCAAGACGCGTCGTATTTGAACAACAGTTAGTATTACTTTTGTCAACGAATTTTATTAACCATTCTCGAAAAAGCTACACTATGGTGATGACCCTATTTCATCTTCTTGTTTTTTTAGTACAGTTACTTCATGAAGTTTTGATGGCAGAAAAGTTAAATGTTAATGCTTCATTTTCTAAATATTATAATATTTGGGCCAATGTCTAAGCATGGGATCTCTCAATTCCTTTTAACAAATTGCAGTCCATAAACTCAAAACTGGTCCATTTTTATTTTGTCATCTTGTGTAATGCTTTATAATGGGTTTTAAGGAGGCTTTTTATAAGAGGTCTGGGAGTGGTGGCGTCGTGGGGTATCAAACCCACGGCGCGGAGTGCGCGATGACTCCCCTGAGCCCAAAAACAAACGGCGTTGAGCCCCGGCGCGATTATACTCACGGGGCGTGAGTTAGTTTTTAGAAAAAAAAAAAAAAATTTAAAATTTTTTAAACATAACGGCTACTAGCCGTTTTTTTTGAAAAAAAAAGTTTTTTTTTTGTTTTAAATGCCTAACGGCTAGTTTCCATTTAAAAAAAAAAAATTAAATTAAATGCACCAAAACGGCTAGTTTTTTAAAAAAAAAAAAAAAAAAAAATTCAATTTTAATCCCTATATATACTACATTTCCTATATCATTTTTTACACACACACACAAATCATTCTCTCCTTTATCATTCTCTCATTCACAAACACAAACACAAACACAATCAAAATGGCCGGCGAAAATTGGTTCGGATTCACCCACCTCCTTCAATCCAACATGGGTGGCGGTGACGGAACTACGTCCAACCCACAATTTCCCGGATTTCCTACCCACGGTCCGATGACTCCCGAAGATCAAGCTTTTATACAAAAGCAACAAGACGATTATTTAGCCTATACCCAAAGACGCCAATCACTCCAATCTCCACCCACCCGAAACCGAACCAACAAAAAAAACCCGAAAGAAAAACCCCGCAAAAAAATCAAAAGAACCCGTTCCGAATGAAGGTCTTGGTCGGTGGACCAAGGACGAAGAAGCCGTGCTTGCCGAGTGTTACATCGCGACATTCGAAGATCCGAAAGTTGGGCGTCACCAAAAAAGAGACACTCTTTGGATTCGGATTACCCGGGTGTTTAACGAAAGAAATCATCAAGAACGTACCAAAGACATGCTCACGGGCTCGGGCCATTTACGCGGACGAGAATAGAAATGCCACGTTTAATCACGAAAAGGCATGGAATGTTTTGAGGAAGTCCCCGAAATGGGACGCACCCGAGGTTGCCCCGGTTGATTTGACCGATAACGAGGATGGCGGTTCGTTTTCGATGCCGATGAACACGGACGAACTATTCCAACGAGATCAACGACCCCGCCCCGCGGGTAAAGAACGGCCCGGGAAAAAAAGCGTTCGGAAACATCGGCGAGTACCGGAGGAAGTAACTCGTCTCGATTTGAAGACGCGGTTACCTATGACCTTCGTCTCCGTCGTGAAGCCTCACAAAAAGCGTATGCGGCTTCGCAACGCAAAGACGACACGATTGCCGAAATGGAGGAGTTGAAATTTCTCAACTATGACACCTCCAACATGGATCCCGAAACGGCCGCGTTTATAAACTTTAAAAAAGAAGAAATCAAGGCTCGTCTACGCGCAAAAATGCCGAATACCAATAAATACCGCGACGTTGAAGATTCCGAAGACTCCTCCAACTAGTAGTTTTTTTCGTAATTTTTTCGGATTTTTTTTTATTCGAAGTTGTATTTTTCTATTTTTTTAGGATTGTAATATTTATTTTTATTTATGAAATGAATTAATTTAGTTTGAAAATATGAGAAATAAAAAAGAAAGTGGGACCCACAAAGGGGAGTCACTTGGAGTGATGACTCCCCTGATTTTTCCAAGTAAGTGAGTGAGTGGGTTTCGCTGACGTGGCACCCCAAAACCCCCTCACTTGGAGTGATGACTCCTAGCTCTCTAAGCTAAAGAAAGGCCTGTTAACGTTTGATTGAAATGATTGGTCATTGATGTTAATCTCTTACGTACAAAACTAGTCTAGTATTCTAATATACATTGTCTCCTAACAAAACCTGAGAAAAAGGATAGTAACACTAACAAACAATCTCTTAAACAGAGTGAGACGTTGACGAAACACCCACTAGTATTATCCCTAAAACACTCAAGAAACAGTTAAATAAACCTAATTGTGCGTTAAAATATCATAATTATGTGTGGTTTGGTTATTTGTGCTTGTACATGCAATTAAGGATACAAATGAAGCAAATGCAAAAGTTTACGGATCAAATCTGAAGAATTCAAAACACAAAGCTGAAGAGGGCACAATGTCAAAGTTTGGGGGACTTAATATGTACAAAATCAAAGTGCTTAAAGTGTCAAGTTTACAAAGTATAAGGACCAAAATTGAAACTATTACAAATATCAAAGTTCAAGGGTTAAAGAGTAAAATTTCAAAGTTCAAGGACAAATATCTGCCAAATGTTGAATTTACAAGTTGAATGACCTAACTTCTCATATTTTGAAAGTTCAAAGTAAAGGGTTGAAATTGAAAAATCATTCGAACGTCGTTTGTTTCAAGATTTTAAAATTCCAAAATTTTAAATTCTAATAAATTAAAATTTTTAAAAATTAAAAACTTCAAAATTTAAAATGGCTATATATGTTTGGTTGGTAAAAATTCATAATATTTTAAAATCTTGATTTTCGATCGAACCAATTACCAAGAATAAATGCTTTTTATTTAAATTATCAATTTAAACAGTAAAAATCAAATTTTCACTTTTTATAAAAGTTTTATAAAAAAAATCTATAAATTTATAAAAAAAATTATAAATTTTATAAAAAATTATATAAATTTTATAAACAATTTATATAAATTTTATAAAAAAATTATATAATTTATAAAATATTCTCTAAATTTTAAAAATAATTTATATTTATTTTATAATAAAATTATATGTTTTGTTAAAAATTTATTTAAATTTTATAGAATAATTATATAAATTTTATTTTTCTTGTTTATACGAGTAAAAATCGATAAATATTTTTTATAATTTTTCTTAAATTTTTTATATTTTCTATTTAAATGAGTAAATTTTTCATTTTTCATTTTTTTATATAATAATTTATATAAATTTCATAATAAAATTATATGTTTTGTAAAAAATTTATATAAATTTTATAAAAATATTTATATAAATTTTCTTAAATTTTTCAAATTTTCTATTTAAATTAGTAAAATTTGAATTTTTCATATTATAAAAAAAACTATACAAAATTTATATAAAATTTACTTTTTCTATTTAAACGAATAAAACCCAATAAATATTATTTTATACTTTTTTTATATTTATAATCTTCTCATTTAAACAATTAGAAATTAAAATTTTCACCTTTTATATAAATTTCATAGAAAAAATTTATATATTTTTATATAAATTTTATTTTTCTATTTAAAGGAGTAAAATTGAATAAAAAATTTATATAAATTTTTTTACTTTTATAAATTTTCAATTTAAACGAAGAAACACCCGAGAAAACCCCACTAGAAAAAAGTTTATAAAAAGTAATTTTCAAGTAAATTAAAAAAATTCACTTTTGGGGGGAGTTTTAATTTCCCCATTTTTGACAGTTCGGGGAATTCTTAATTCCTTCGATTGTCATACCAAACACAATATTTGGAAGAAATGAAAATGTAAATGACATGAATATTCTCTAATATCCCTCAAAGAAACGGCCCCTCAAAGTATTATTACAATGGCTTAATCTACCATTATGTGAAACTTAAACTATAAGAACTAAAGTTGTCAAAGAATAAAAGTGATATTCAAGATTAAAGGGTCACACAGATCATCAATAGACCAACCATATTTCGTTATTTTGGATAAAAGAATGAAGGGCTCTGATCTTGATCCAATATTATAATCATCCACTGAAAAGCTTACACGTCATCATCATCTTTAATAACGATTTCAAAACAAATTAGTGGGATTCAAGACTTGAGATAAGAAGGAAAGATGATCATTCTTGCTTCCTCAACACAACCATCATGTTTAATTACACTCAAATCAACAAACTAACAAAGCCTCAATTCTGGAAATTTACCAAGAACCCTTGTTCCACGTGGCTACCTCTGATTTGTTCGAACACGTCATAAGAGCTCCAACTAACTCCCTCAACAATCCCCACTTCCTCTATAACTACCTCTAATATAGCTCATTCGTAACATCTAGTTAGAATTAGATAATTAGTTTAATTTCACATAGTTCTAGGTGTTTTTACAATTCAGTTAGTTGTTAATTCTGTTTTAAGTCTGTTTAATTCTTGTTATTCAGGTGTAACGAATTTCTTCCGTTAATAAAGCTTTTATTCTCTAAAATCTTTCATTCCTATATTGATTTTAAGCTCATAATCTCTTACAAGCTTATGAGATGATTTCAAAGGATTAATTTGTTTTACTTATGTTTCAGTGAGTTCTTATTGTACTTTGATTTCAATTCTTGGCTTACAAGTATGATTTAGTTTAAAACAGTTTCAACAATAGAGCTTTATCAGGTTTAAGAAGCTCATAACCTCATAAGAGCTTATGACAAGTTTTTAGTTAAGATTTTAATCATGCTCATTTAGATTAGAGGTAATACAGCTTGAGTATCAAGATTTTCATAAAGTGGTTAAGTTCTGTAAAAATTCAGTTTGGAAGCTTTTTGGATGTGTTGTTTAATAAGTTGAACAAAGCTTATTGTAGTGGAAGAACAAGCTGTTGAGCTTTTGGATTGATGACTTGGGTTCAGAAGGCTCTACCTGGGTTGTGAATGAGATGAGTGAGCTTCAGTAGCTCTATCATTTTGATCTGGAGTTCAAATCAAGTTTTCATGTTTCTTATGTTCTTAGTATTGTAGAATTGATTGTATTGGTACTTGCTATTCACTTAGAATTGATACTTGTAGTCTATAGAATAGAAGTAGCTTGAATTCATCCACTTAATTTGAATTGTGTTACTAGCTTATATGATTTCTCATATAAACCCGTGGTTGGCATAAGCTTGAATAAGCTAATCTTGCATCGTTCTGTGGAACTAAGTTTGCTGATATGATTTAGTTGCTAGTGTTAGTGATTGAGTATAAAAACTTTGCTCATTTGAGCTCAATATATAGTCAGCGCATTTAGAAACTCAAAACAGTTGTAGATCTGGTTAGAATTAGAAGTTGTTAGTGATTGATTCTTGATTCCAAGCTAGTAGGGTAAATTTGTTTCAGGTCTATAAGTCCTATAGCTTAATAGTTTGGATTATTAATCTATTTAAAAGAAGTCAATTTAAGTTGTTTGTAATAGTGTACTTGTTTGAAGCATTCTTTAGTAAGTTGTGTTCTTGATTCTTTGTTACTTGTATATAACAATGGTTGGATAGTGTTGACTAAATAAAAGGTGTTAGGAATTAGTATATTAATAAGCTATGTAATAGATTTTTGATAAATAAAATAAAAGTTAAAAAAATCGTAGTCCACTAAAATCGAGCTTGTGTCCTTACACTCACACACCAACACTCATACCACATCGTCCTATGGTGTCTTTAGTATAGCTCTAAAATAAATTACTTTTAACAACATTTTCTACAATAAGTTGTGTTAGCTTATTACGTCGAACCAACTTATTCTTTGAGATTTTCACTTCATTTATTTTTTGCAAAAATCAGTATTTTAAGCATTTCCACATTCTTCCTAGGTTTGGTTGCATTTCGTTAAACTAAACAATTTGTCACGTTAGATAAATCGAAATAAGTTCTTTAGGCTGATTTGCTAATTGATGTTAATCCTGGCTAGCTTATTTTCCGTTTTAAGCACTTTAAAACTAGTTTCAACTTATAACGTAGTCTAGAACGGCTTATCTTGTTTGTTATATGTTTTGGTCGTGTTTTAAGAAGTTGTCGAGAAGTACAACTTTGGTCCCTCGTCTTTAGGGCATTTTCTTTTAATTGGTTGTTAGTGTTAATCCTTGTAATTAGAAGTTGTTACATAGTTAGTCCAAGTTTTTAAGTTTCTTGAGTTATTAACTGTTGGGCTTGTTAGGTTATTGGGTCTAGTAATTTTAACTTGGATTGTTATTAGGTTATTGGGTCTAGTAGTTTTAATTTGGATTGTTATTAGTTTTAGACCGGTTAATGTGTTAGCCTGTTATAGATTAGGTTTATGCATGTAAGATTTAAGCTCGTTCAGGTGATGTAGTGTTTTTATACTTGTCTTAGGAAAAAACAAGTACAAACGGCAAGTATTAAGTATTACGTTAGAAAACATAAATACTTGAAAAGTGAGTTCCTTCTCGAGGGAGGTGTTAATTGTGTGTGCCAAGTTAAAACGTTATTTGGATTAGTTCGTCTTTGGTGATAAAAAAAGAGAAAAAGAAAGACGGATTACACTACAATTAAACTACGGCGAAAAACGCGAAAAATGTGTTACACAGTATATTTTTTTATCCTCGTAACACACATGCTTCAAAACCTCGTAATCCAAGGGTTTGTATTCCAATGTTACCTCATGTTGTGGGATGAGATCTTCAACCAAATAGTTGTGTATTGAAGTCTGCTTAAAACATGTGAGATAAATTTATGGTGTATAAGATAAGGGTAAATGTCATAAATACACAACGTACTATCCAATCTGGTCCATTATATCCACTGAACTTTTTTATGTACAAAATACATAGTTGACTGTCAAAATTACCTTTGACTTAACTGAAAAGCTGACTATGGTTAGTACTTTCGTTAACTTGGAATTTAGTTTTACTAGTTTAGTCCTTATCAGTTATCATCATCAACAACAACGCAACTTCTTCATCATCAACAAATCACCAGATCCAAAATCCAAATCCCCAGATCCAAAATCAAAATCACCAAATCCAAAATCCAAATCCCCATATCTATTAAAAATGTTGGATTTGTTCGTCCAATAACTCAACTTCTCCAAATTCAAACCATCCATTGCTAATAATTAATATTATTATCCGTGTTTTTATTACATAAAATTTATCTTGTTCTTAGATCTCTTGTATTATATTATCTTTTTCATTGTGTGTAACATACTTTCAGCTTTTACCGTTACACGCAAGTATCATTCTATAGTAGTAGATAAAACAGTGACATAGAATTTAACACTAGATGCTTATCATTTGCAGTCTAGAAAAATGAAAAAAAAAACAGATGACTTGCTTTGTCAGATTTTCGGGTCCGACACTGTAATTTACATTAGTACTTTGTTACCATGTCATAATAAGTTTGTAAGAACCCGTACTTTCTCTGCATTATTTTATTCTTTTATTCGTGTTTCTTGAACTTTCCAACGTATTACGTTTTCTTGTATTCTTATATGTAAATCCTGAGATCATGATGATTTTAATAAATTATACTTTTCAAGTATTTTCTGATCATTGATAAATACTTAATCGGCAATTATAAAATTCTTATTTTATTTTTCCATGTTTATTTAAATCAAGGTTTTTGATTTAAAATCACTCGCGTGCGTTTTACAACAATTTTATTCAACATCAATGTACAACGTGAATTCCTAGTGATCGTGATACCGACGGATGCCCAAAATTTTACATTTTATTATCGGTTGCTTCGATAATTAATATTTTTGACGACTTCGTTTTAATTACGTGTTAAGTCGTGTCGGTAAATCATATAATCATTTTTATGATGCATTGTAACTTTTGAAAAGTATTTCTACGAAACCCGAGCCCCGTAAATATTTTCAATATTTACCAAGAACCGTTTTCTACCCTTTAAACTAGTAAATTATTTTTATGTCCCCAAGTTTTAAACTTGGCAATTTTTACCCCTAACCTTCCATCATATAAAAGGAAATTATAAACTAGCAAACACATACAAATATTACCAACAAAAATTTTCTCCATCTTTCTTCCTCCTCCATTTTATGCCGCCACCCCTATACACACAAAACACCATTGATAATCAATTTTTACAAGGATTTAGCCAAAACTAAAACTAGACCACCTTCTAAAATTGTAAGATGGTCCTAAACATATAAAATTTTTGTACATGCAACAAGTTGACTAAAAAGGTGAAAACTGATAGAAGTTAAAAATATGGTTTGAAGCATTTTAAGTTCGTGTGAGCTCGTAAAATTTTAACTAATGACATTTTACAACCATGAAACCTTGATTGCGTTTGAAAACGTTTACAAATAGTAACTTGAGCTCGGTCATACATAAATCTTGAACTTTTAGGAAACAAGTGATTTGATAAATTGATGTTCTATTTTCTTAAAATTGTACTTTTGTCAAATAAATTACGATGTGTACACATACGGATTCCTTTTTTCCTTTCTTTTATTTATGACTTATTTGTCATTCTACATTGTCTTTCTTTGCTTCTATCGCACCACTGATTTGGACCGAGAATTGAAGTTCTTATTTTCATCGTTCGTTATCATCTTGACACGTGTCTCATGACGATTCCGGCTAACCTCTTGAAACCTTACCACCTTGTAACCATTTCATTGACTGTCTTGAAACTACTTTTTTATTACCCTCATGTAACCCACTCGCTATTTTATAAGATATCACCATATAAACTGAAATTACAGTTGTTTGCAAATTATTTTACAAAAATGTGCTTCTTGGGCATTATTATATACTTGAAGGTTATCTTATAAAATTAATTTATATTAATTTTACAATGTATTTTCACAAATTGTTCTACTTTGATCTCATAAAGAAATCTTGTAACCTAAACATTGTTGAATTAAATATCTAGCCAGTAACTTATTGGCGAAGAGTTTCATAAATTATTTTGATTCTGCCTTTACAAATGACATTAGATGTCTATTTTGAATCATATGATATGTAATACTGGTTTGACGAGGCTGAGCATCGCATTGCTAGTCCTAAATTGTGCATGGCCTGATCACCTATGCTTAATTTAGAAGGAGCCATGCGAGACCGAATAGTAGTCACCTTAAATATTTGGCCAATAACCAACTTTTTAATTTTGTTTCTTAAAAAGTTAGATAAATGAAATTATGAAAACTTTTACATCTTATGCGAGTAACAACAATTCGTGACTTACACATATGAACCCTTATCTTTTCTTGAACAAAGTACATGCCTCAAGCACAAATTTCCTTACTCAACGATCTTTGCTTTACTTGTTACCTCATCATCCTCATGATACAATTTTCGTTACCATTTGTCTAATTTGTTACCATTAATACTAAACTTGAAAGTTTCAACATTGTTATGCTTCTGCATCGATAAACCTTCTCTATCTATCTTAGTAGACCTCCGAGACGTCTCTGGACGTGGATAATGATTTCGTGTATACATCATTGTGAGTGTTAGATTTTATCGACTTGAAATTCATTCGTGTGAACCACATATTAATTTCGCCTTTCATTGCTAATGTTGCTCATTTTACTAGAATCACTCTCAAGTGACTTCTTAAGAATTTTCAGTGATTCGAAAATTTGATGTATGACTTTTCTCTTTCGATCGTGTATCGACCAATGAGAACTTAATAAGTCGTTGTTGGTGACGCCAACTATACCCGTGAATTAATCTTGATAAATCCTTGTCTCTTATTGTCCTTATTATCGATGAATTTATTCTATCATGTTCGTTAAGAGTTGATACAACTTTCGTTTTATTCCTTTTGTTATTGCTCGCATACAAATTGTTGACCTTTATATGTCTCATATTCGTTGTTGTATTGTCACCTTTTGAAAACCAGAATATGTCAAGCTGTATCTTTTAAAGTAATTGATTTTATCATACTTTACTTTTAATATAATGAAATTATTAAATTAATTTATAATTCATAACAATGATTCTAAATAACTTGGAAAATCTGAATTTTCTCTAATGGTAATGATAAACTTAAATTTTTAACAATAATTCCATACTGTCATTCAAAAGATTTTAAGCCAATCAAAATAATTATTTGAATTGTTCCACTTTTTGACTTTAAAATCCTGATCGAGAAAAAGATATAACGACAGCTTACTCGCCAAATATAGATAGTTGATTTTAAATCACTACACCTTGTAAAATTTTCTTTTAATCAAGGAAATACTTAAACTGAGTTTTAAAGTAATACCAAAATCCAAGACAACTGACTGTGACAACTTTTATTTTAAATGATCATTTGTAATTCATTTTTCCCTTCTATTTCTTTTGTAACTAGATTGCTATTTTTAAGATTGTCATATTTTACAGTTACACGATTTGCGACTCCTTATTAATTAACAATCCTGATTCATTTAAACGCACTTAGTCCGTTTAAGCGATTCTTGTGTTCATTCTATCTCTTGAATATTTCTCCGTACTGAAAGGTCATTATTCTAATCCGAATTTGAAAATTTATTCGAAAAGGAGCTAAGAAACTGAAACATAGTGGATTCTAATCATGAAGGTACGTCGTGGTGCAGAAATTACTTGGGAATCAATGAATTTGTTCTACCCTTTGTACCACTTCTTGTTGCATCTTCTACTGTTTCCAGGAGAACTCTGAGGGACCAGAGTTCCTTTAGGGGGAAGACTGTAAGAACCCGTACTTTCTCTGCATTATTTTATTCTTTTATTCGTGTTTCTTGAACTTTCCAACGTATTACGTTTTCTTGTATTCTTATATGTAAATCCTGAGATCATGATGATTTTAATAAATTATACTTTTCAAGTATTTTCTGATCATTGATAAATACTTAATTGGGAATAATAAAATTCTTATTTTATTTTTCCATATTTATTTAAATCAAGGTTTTTGATTTAAAATCACCCACGTGCGTTTTACAACGAGTATATTCAAAATCAATGTACAACGTGAATTCCTGATCGCGATACCGACGGATGCCCAAAATTTTACATTTTATTATCGATTGTTTCGATAATTAATATTTTCGACGACTTCGTTTTAATTACGTGTTAAGTAGTGTCGGTAAATCATATAATCATTTTTATGATGCATTGTAACTTTTGAAAATTATTTTTACGAAACCCGAGCCCCGTAAATATTTTCAATATTTACCAATAACCATTTTCTACCCTTCAAACTAGTAAATTATTTTTAAGTCCACAAGTTTTAAACTTGGCAAGTTTTACCCCTAACCTTCCATCATATAAAAGGAAATTATAAACTAGCAAACACATACAAATATTACCAACAAAAATTTTCTCCATCTTTCTTCCTCCTCCATTTTATGCCGCCACCCCTATACACACAAAACACCATTGATCATTAATAGGTGTGTAAACACCCATCCTTTTTACCACTTAATTACAATAATAACCGGACCAAAACGTGTATTTTATGTCATTTATGTCGGAATTATGCGTGGTTTGTGTTTTTGTTGTGATTTAGGACGAAAAGGTGAAAAGTGGAGAAAACACGGGCATTTACGGGCTTTTATTGAAGAAAAAGATGAAAGACGAAGTCAAGAAGTCAAGAGTGCAAAAAGAACGGAAGTCCAAGACCAATTCTGAAGATTTATCGAAGAAAAAGTCAAAAGACGGAAGTTTACTAAAAGCCGAAGAACTCGAGTCATATTTATTGAAGAATTAAAAGACGAGTTCGAAGAAATCTCAAGACAAAGTCCAAATATTAAGAAGATTTAAGAAGATTAAAGAAGCTTAAGGACTTGATCTTACAATTAAGAAGAAAGGAAGGAGGGGAGGAAGCTTCCTCTAAACACCTCCCTAATCTCCTATAAATACCCCTCATTTTCATTTCATTAGTTTTGTTAGCTAATTTGACAAATTAGTTCTCCACTTTATTTTATGCACCTTTAATTACTTGTCATTTTAAATACTTGTTTTGCACTTTAATTTCTTTAAATTCCAAGTAAGTCTTTTAATTTTGTTCTTTAATCTTTAAGTTTTTAATCTTCTTGTTCATCTTCTTTTTATAAATCTTTGTTTGTGTTGATTTAAAGTTTTCAATCTTAATCTTTTTCATCTTCTTTTTATTTAAAGTTTGAATCTTTTTAAATTTTCGTGTTATGTTTTCAAAGTTTTCTTACGTTTTATCTTTGATCTAGTGTTTTTCTTTAGCTTATTGGTGATTTACTTTGCTTATTATCCTTGAAAAGTTAAGATTTTTGAGCTTATTTTCGTACTTTTTGTGTTTTCCTAGTTTTTAGGAAATCTGATTCGATTTAGGAACTTTTTCCACAATTACGAATTCTTTGCTTTTCTCCCATTGCGAAATTGAATCACTCCCAATTGCGGAATTGAACATTTCTGCCTATTGCGAATTCTTGTCTTCCTTCCAATTGCGAAATCTTGGTCCTTTTCCATAATTTCGAATTCTTGGCCAAGGTATTGCGAAATTGTGGAATCCGCAATCATTGCGGATTTGTTCTCTTTTTGTCATTGCGAATTTGTTCTTAATTCCCCATTGCGAAATCATGCAATCCAAGGATTGCGAAATCTTGTGATCCTTTGGTTATTGCGGATTCTTGTCCCTTGTTAATTGCGAATTTAGTTCTTTTAATTGCAAATTTAATTCAGTTTTTTATACATTGCGAAATTAATTATTTTCAGTTTTTAATTTTTAATTTTCAAGCTTTATTTTTCCCGCCTTTTTCCTTAGTCGCACTTTAAGGTTACTTTCCTTAGTTTTAAGTTTTAGTTGCGTTTTAAGTTTGCCTTAGATAGATTTAAGTTTGCGTTAGTTACTTTTAGTGCCTTTTAATTTCCGTCACGCTTTTAAATACTCTCCCTTTATTTTAAATTAGAATTAGATTTACCTTAAAGTCAATTACTTTAATTGTTTTTGCACATTTTATTTAAAAACAACCAAAAATATTTGTTTCACCAAAATCAACTGAGTCATACTTTGAACCGGAAATCAATTCGTTAAGATACCGAGAAAACGAACAATTGAACCTAGCAAAATCTAGTTATTAAAATGGCGCCGCTGCCGGCTCTTTTCGTAAAGATTAACGGTTTTCTGTGAGAGACGCGTTGCTTTTTGGGATCCGTTCACTTGTGAGCGTTATTTTTCTTGAATAAAAAATTCAAAAATCATAAAAATTAAAAATTTATAAAAATCCATAAAAATTAAAATTTTCAAAAATCCAAAAAGATTCTATCTTTATCGTGTATATATATTGTCTTTGCGTTTGGTATTGTTTTCTTTTGTCTTTGTAGGTGTATGCGTACTAGATCTTCTAATTATCAAGAGCCCGAATCTCAAGAAGATTTAAGTATGTCAGGTGTTAACAACAACAATAATCCACCGCACCTCAACAATAACAACAATGTTCTTCCACAGCCCAATCTTCGGACAATGGAGGAGCTTTGTTAACCTACCATGTTTGGACGTGGAGGACCGATTGCGCCGATGCAAATCACGGCTCCGGAGTTTTCGTTAAAGCACCACATGATTCAGCAAGTGCAAACAAATCCTTTTCGAGGAATGCCTGATGATGATGCCAACAAACACCTCGACAAGTTCATTACAATCACTCAAAGCATGAAGTGCACCTGTGTCACAATGGATGTTCTTCGCCTTCAACTCTTTCCATATACTTTATCACACCACGCCGAGAAATGGTTTGATCGTCTCCCGAAGAATTCCATTCATACTTGGGATGACATGACTCAACGCTTTTTGTCGCGCTACTTTCCACCATCCATGGTCACGAGCCTTCGCAATCAAATCAGCGGTTTCATGCAAGAACCCGATGAATCTCTCTTTGATGCTTGGGAAAGATATAATGTCTTGATTGATCGTTGTCCAAACCACAACATGCTCCCTGTAACCCTAATTGATACTTTCTACAACGGTTTGACTTTTCGAGATCGTGATATGATTAATGCAGCCGCCGGTGGCACATTCATGAAAAGGAGACCCGAGGAGTGTAGAGAGCTAATTGAGAACATGACTACTCACCACAAAAACTGGGATTCCTCCGCTTCTTCAAGGAACAACCCGAGAGTCAATGTCTCGTCTACTTCAGCAAACCCTGATATGACCGAACTCACTCGCATGATGACTGAAATGAGCAAAAGTATCACGCTTCTCGCTTCAAACCAACAACAACAACAAGTTAAAGCGGTTGCACCTTCTTGTGAAACATGCGGCGGTCCTCGCTCATACACCGATTGTCCTTCTACACAAGGAAATCCGGAAAATGTGTATGCAGCTTATGGTAATTATTCACCGGAAAATTACCAAGCTCGACAACAAGGGGATAGAAATCTGCTGAGTTACCGGTCCAACAACTACCTTTCACCCGGTTTTTCTCCTCAAAACCAAAACCCCGCCAACAACTACAATAGAAGCAACCAAATCCCACCAAGAGCTTCTAATCCTTATCACCCACCCACTCAACAAACCCCACCCATTAACCCGGATGTTGAAGCCATCATGAGAACCCAAGGTGAGCAAATCAAGAATCTGCAGAGCCAAATTATCAATCTGAAAGGAGATATCACAAAGCAAGGAAATGAGATTAGATCCGAGCTTAGAGATAATATCCAATCTTCCTTCAGCAATCAAACCAATGATTTGAAGAATATGCTTGCTAGTTTCTTGCCTGCCGCTCAACCTTCTACTTCAAGTTCTCTACCTTCAAACACCGTCACCAATCCGCGAGCAAATGTGAGTGCTATTACTACTCGTAGTGGAATTACCATTGTCGCTCCACCAATCCCACCCCCATCATCTACACCTCATCCACCACCATTTATCCCTACTCCTCCTACACCTAGTATTAGTGCACCATTACCGTCTCCACCTCGTCATGACGATGTACCTAGGAAGGACCCTTCAACATCTCAACCTTTACCTACTACACCTTCACCTTCACCACCCAAACCCAATATCCCTTATCCCTCTCGTTTAGGCAAGACCAAAATGCTAACCAAGGATGACTCTGAAGTGTCACGCTATGTGAAGATGATCTCTCAAATGAACTTCAACATTAGCTTTCTTGAAGCACTTGTCCACATGCCCAAATTTGTTAAACCATTTAAGGAATTGCTTAACAAGAAGGAGAAGCTGATTGAGCTCGCCAACACACGCTTAAATGAAAACTGCTCTGCAGTTATTCTTAAAGAACTTCCAGAAAAGCTTGGAGATCCCGGTCGTTTTGTGTTGCCTTGCGTTTTCAACAAAACTTAAGAATTTACTGCCCTTGCTGATCTCGGGGCTAGTATTAATCTTATGCCTTTGAGTGTTTGGAAAACACTATCATTGCCCGACCTTACTCCAACGAAGATGACTCTTGAACTTGCAAATCGCACTCTCGCTTACCCCGTTGGTATAGCCGAAGATGTGTTCATTAAAGTTGGCACATTTACTTTCCCGGCCGACTTTGTGGTTGTTGATTATGAAATGGACCCTCGTATTCCTTTAATACTTGGTCGGCCATTCTTGAGAACCGGACGAGCTTTAGTTGATGTTGCCGAAGGTGAATTAATCTTAAGAGTCGGGGATGATGCACAAGTTTTCAAAATGGGGAAGCTTACAAGCAAATCCTATGGACGATAATCAGTGAATATGATTAATGTGCTTGATGATTTTGTCGTCTACAACAATCCTCTATTCGACTCTTGCATTGATAATCCACTATTTCATGATGATGTGGATGATTCTCGCTCCAATTTAGACGCTTATCCCATTTATGATTCTCCACCGGTCTTTGATGCTTATGATGATGAGTCTAGCTCAGATTCGGATGATTTTGATGATTGTACTTCTGAGTATCCCGAGCTGCCCACATTCGATGATTTTGATGAGGCCGATACTCTTTCGAGCGATTCTTCTCACGATGAAGATCCTCCGCCATCACTCGATCCTACTTTGGACGATTACTCATTTGAGGAAGACTTCTCAACGTTTCTCAACACTTACTTCCCTCATGAGAGTGATGCTCCTCCTTATGATTTTGAAGATTATCGTCTTGATCCTACTTTGGATTTGAAGCACATTCTTTCAAAGGAGAAGAAACCGGTCGACACCAATCTCTACAGCACATATGATTTAACACCTCTTTGTCCCCCTTCTGAGGACGAGGTTGTGCTTCTTCGCGGATCTTCTTCACACTCTGTTGAGCCTGAGTGCTATTTTCCCTTAAAGGAAAAGGTGTTCGACCCCGGTATCGATATTCTGCAGCCATCTCAGTATCCACCTGATGAAATAAAAGGAAAAATCTTTGGAATTATTGAAGATATGCTTGCACCACTTCACCCTTGCTTCCACCGTGCTCCGTCTCTGCTTAAGGGAACCTTGCCTATTCTTCTTTGGCTTGCCTTGTTCGCCTTAAGCCTCTGCTATTTGATGGACGAAAACTATGTCTTTGATCCTGGTGGATATGTTTCATGCTTCTTCCTATGATGATCAAGGTCGAGTCAGGCTCACGACTCGGTTAACAAAAATCAAGCGCTTCTTGGGAGGCAACCCATGTATCTATCTTTTCGCTTTCTTTATCCTAAGTGTAGGGGAGACCCGTTTGTGTTTGCTCTCTCCTCTCTTTTTATAATCAGGGATTCGAGCTTCAAAGATCCACTCTTGATGATTCTTGACGACTCGTGCTTCCGTGTTCCCTTCTTCCCGGTTCTATCCTAAACTCTTTTCGATTCACTATTTTATATTTTCTAATATTAAAATAGGAATCTCGTTAGTTGTCTTTTCCTTAGAGAGATTTAAATAAAGTGCACAATGTCCTAAGTGTAGGGGAGTTTACTCCCACATGCTTAAACATTGAGGACAATGTTTATATTAAGTGTAGGGGGACTTCTATCGAAGTTAAGTGGCATTTTCCTTATATTTGTCCTCATTTTAACCGGAATATCAATTTTTCGACATTTTTTCAAAAATTTTGATCTATTTTGGCCCCATTAGTTTTTCCCTTTGTATAGTTATTTTCTTTCCTTGCTAGAATAAATTTTGAATAAAGTGGTTTTAATTTTCAAACGTTGTGAATATTTTGACTCAACCCGAGTTTACTTATCTTAGTCTACTCTAGCTAGTATCCTTAACATGTTTAAGTCAAGTTTCGCTAAGCTTTTATATAGGGAGCTATAAAACGCGAAAGTCTTAACTCTCGCGGGTTAAGAACAAGAACTTTTCGCAAGTTCCTATAATTGATCCTAGAGAGTCGTTTATCAAGGGAACTTTAAAATGCGATTTCTAAACTTGAAAAAGTCTAAGAATTTGCAAGATCCTATAGGCGACTCGAAAACCCAAAAATTTGATTTAATAGGCTAAGCATCCACGAGTCTCATTCCTTGAGATTTTAAACTGTGGAGAACGAGAGATGATAGAGTCAGTTATAAGTTTGGTATTCTTTCGTGAATTTATGTGAGTTAATTATAAGCCTATTCTCCCATCGCTTGCTAATAAATTTATCTGCAATAAATAAGGTTGTACGATTTGAAAAGTTACTTAGCTTCTAGCCCAAGATCGTTTAAAAGTTGCTCGGTATGGATTAGAGTTCATAGCCAAGGCATAACTTATTGAAGCGGGACGCGAAGATTGGCGAGTCCAAAAAGGCCCTAACAAGGCATGAGGGCTATATTTTGTTGCTAAAGATCTAAAGTGATGTGAAGAATCATTTATCGAAAATCAATATGAAGGATCGAGACACACGACGAAAAGCAAAAACTCCCCAAAAGTCATGGAGAAGTGTATCCGAAAAGACCCTAGCAAGGTATGAGGATAAATAGATCCAAGTCATAAAAGGAGGCGGATCGTTGTATATCAAAGTCCAAAATAAAGATTGGAGAAAAATGAAGAAGTCGTGGTCCAAGTATGAATCTCTCAAAACTTCAAGTGAAGAAATTCCATTATGAAGAGAAGACCATAATTTCATGAACGTCTCTCAAGGTTTGAAGTATGAAGTCGCTGCCAAATATCGGTCCGAAAGGTATCAAATCGTGAAGCGAGTTATGCCAAGATATGAACTTTATGAGGTCCCGAGAAGCAGTTTTAAAAGATTTTGTCCTTTAGCTAACTATTGATTAAATCGTTCACTTTATTTTCGGACTAAATAAACTATCGAAATAAGTCAAAAATGCATCCTCGTGATCATTCAAGACAACAATAAAATATAAGAGATACACCTAGGAATAAGGGAGTCTAAGTGAGTAATTGGCCCACATGAGTTCGTGTTAGTTTGCTAACTTATAATAACAATGATCTCGTTTTTAAGCTTGGTTTGGAGAAAGTGAAAACTTGAGGATGATGATTATTCATGACATTTCCAAAACCCAAGGTATGTTTTTAATTTCTTTACTTTGAATATTTGTAATTATCTATCTCTTTAATAAAGGCCAATGTGGATTGATTATGATGAAAAGGGTAAACGTGCTTTGTAACTAATGCATTGCATGAGGACATTGCAATGGTCAAGTGTAGGGGATTTGATAGGTGTGTAAACACCCATCCTTTTTACCACTTAATTACAATAATAACCGGACCAAAACGTGTATTTTATGTCATTTATGTCGGAATTATGCGTGGTTTGTGTTTTTGTTGTGATTTAGGACGAAAAGGTGAAAAGTAGAGAAAACACGGGCATTTACGGGCTTTTATTGAAGAAAAAGATGAAAGACGAAGTCAAGAAGTCAAGAGTGCAAAAAGAACGGAAGTCCAAGACCAATTCTGAAGATTTATCGAAGAAAAAGTCAAAAGACGGAAGTTTACTAAAAGCCGAAGAACTCGAGTCATATTTATTGAAGAATTAAAAGACGAGTTCAAAGAAATCTCAAGACAAAGTCCAAATATTAAGAAGATTTAAGAAGATTAAAGAAGCTTAAGGACTTGATCTTGCAATTAAGAAGAAAGGAAGGAGGGGAGGAAGCTTCCTCTAAACACCTCCCTAATCTCCTATAAATACCCCTCATTTTCATTTCATTAGTTTTGTTAGCTAATTTGACAAATTAGTTCTCCACTTTATTTTATGCACCTTTAATTACTTGTCATTTTAAATACTTGTTTTGCACTTTAATTTCTTTAAATTCCAAGTAAGTCTTTTAATTTTGTTCTTTAATCTTTAAGTTTTTAATCTTCTTGTTCATCTTCTTTTTATAAATCTTTGTTTGTGTTGATTTAAAGTTTTCAATCTTAATCTTTTTCATCTTCTTTTTATTTAAAGTTTGAATCTTTTTAAATTTTCGTGTTATGTTTTCAAAGTTTTCTTACGTTTTATCTTTGATCTAGTGTTTTTCTTTAGCTTATTGGTGATTTACTTTGCTTATTATCCTTGAAAAGTTAAGATTTTTGAGCTTATTTTCGTACTTTTTGTGTTTTCTTAGTTTTTAGGAAATCTGATTCGGTTTAGGAACTTTTTCCACAATTGTGAATTCTTTGCTTTTCTCCCATTGCGAAATTGAATCACTCCCAATTGCAGAATTGAACATTTCTGCCTATTGCGAAATCTTGTCTTCCTTCCAATTGGGAAATCTTGGTCCTTTTCCATAATTGCGAAATCTTGGTCATTTTCCATAATTGCGAATTCTTGGCCAAGGTATTGCGAAATTGTGGAATCCGCAATCATTGCGGATTTGTTCTCTTTTTGTCATTGCGAATTTGTTCTTAATTCCCCATTGCGAAATCATGCAATCCAAGGATTGCGAAATCTTGTGATCCTTTGGTTATTGCGGATTCTTGTCGCTTGTTAATTGCGAATTTAGTTCTTTTAATTGCGAATTTAATTCAGTTTTTTTATACATTGCGAAATTAATTATTTTCAGTTTTTAATTTTTAATTTTCAAGCTTTATTTTTCCCGCCTTTTTCCTTAGTCGCACTTTAAGGTTACTTGCCTTAGTTTTAAGTTTTAGTTGCGTTTTAAGTTTGCCTTAGATAAATTTAAGTTTGCGTTAGTTACTTTTAGTGCCTTTTAATTTCCGTCACGCTTTTAAATACTCGCCCTTTATTTTAAATTAGAATTAGATTTACTTTAAAGTCAATTACTTTAATTGTTTTTGCACATTTTATTTAAAAACAACCAAAAATATTTGTTTCACCAAAATCAACTGAGTCGTACTTTGAACCGGAAATCAATTCGTTAAGATACCGAGAAAACGAACAATTGAACCTAGCAAAATCTATTTATTAATCATCAATTTTTACAAGGATTTAGCCAAAACTAAAACTAGACCACCTTCTAAAATTGTAAGATGACCCTAAACATATAAAATTTTTGTACATGCAACAAGTTTTCAAGTTTTGGTGATTTTATGGTTGAAATAGTGTTTTGATCATTGCTTTTAGGATGATCATGGGTAAATTTTATGGTTTTGATGTTCAAAAGTCTAAGTTTTTGGTTTTTATTTTTGTTTTTGATGCATACAAGTGTTTTAGGAGCGTTTGGTTGATGGGTATGATATTAGAGTGATCCTAGAGGTATGGCAATAAATAAATTTGGTGGAAAAATTGATTTGACATGATTTCTAAAAGTGTATTTTGGGACAGCAGGTCTAGAACTGATTTTTCGTAGGTTTATGATTTGAGATAGGCTTAGATTATTTGATTTTGTTGTAGAGTGTTCCGCTACGCTCGTTTTGATATAAGATAGAGCTTCTAACTCTTTACGAATCAAAAGTTATGCTAGTTTTAGTATTCGTGTACCGGGAGACGCAAATCGGCACAATCCGAAATTGTGGCCGATTTTGGGTCGACTCTCGGTGACTTTAGGATTGGTTAGATAAATGCTACTACTGGTTTTCAAAGTCTATAAACTTAACTTGATGAGTCTAGTAGTGGATTTTAAAGTCGGATTGTCGAGTTAGTACTTTTGAAGTGGTCTAAACGGTTTTATAAAACAAGTATACAATTCTGTCCCAAATTTTAGGGTCAAGTTTAATGTCGAGCCGATGGATTTTAAAGTGTAAACATTAGCTTAAATCTTGGCAGGGTCTTATATAGGTTATAAGTGACCTTTACACCAAGTTTCATCTAAAACTGACAAGTCTAAATAGGGTAGATCGGGGTGTACATTCGGGGTGTACTTGCTGATTTTATTTTGGACACATAGTTCAATGCTTGTGTTGCGTGAGTTTGAGTATTCACCATCGGACATGGTGACTTACTCAAGTGCTTAGTCATTATATAAATGACTTAGCTACTGGTCCGAGTAAGGTAAAGGGATAGTTTGACTTGTCGTCTTATGACGGGTAAATTTCAAGTGTACAAGTGTTTAATCGTGTAGTGTTGGATAAATGGGTTGGTATGGATTCTTTTGGTTCGTGTCATTGGTTTTGAAACATGAATACTTTGAAAACATTGAGTCATATTATATTTGGTGTATATCGATGTTTGAGCTCGAGTCTTAACGCGCGCCTTATTGTGATAGGTTGCGGTTTTCGTGTTTCCCCGGGCATCCATATCGTCGGTGATTGTCTCACTACCGTTGTTTCTACTCAGTTGCTGAGTTCCATGATTGACTTACCACGTGGATAAGGTGAGTTCATAGCCCCTTTTTACATATACATGGTTTCTAAACACGGGGTGAGATTATACATGGTGGAACACAACCATTTAAAAACTGTATGCTATCCAGAACTTGTATGCTATCCAGATCGTGTATACTTTCCAGATTTTCGATATTATTATTGCTTTTTAGACTAGCCTTGAGTTTCATCTCTCCGATCATGAACCGTTAATTGTCCTGTCTGCATTGCGCGAAGCACGAATGTTGTGGGTGGATCCATCGGGATTGACTATCCCCGTCCCGATTACCTTGACGCACTAATATTTGTTTATACCTGAGTATTTAGGTTGAATACTTACGTAAGTTAAGCTTCGGTTCATGAACTAAACAACAATAATAATCATAACGTTTCGGACTATGGTTGACGTATATAACCATACTCCATACTACTTGTTTTACAAATGAATGCTTGTGTTCCACACCTTTACTGTTAAACCTACGAATATCACTCAACTTTATGTTGATGATTTTACATGTTTTGTAAAACCCGCATCTAAATGCCATGAACAGTACGTTACGTAAGCACACGAACCATTTAAAACTTTCCTTTTTATAGCACAAACACGTGCCACGAATATTAAATTCAGAAAACACACGTGTTAGTGCATGATAATAATTAAGTACGTGATAATACACGGTAATTATTAAGTATAATAATTATAATCATGAATATATGTAACACCCCACTTGGATAAATGGACCGTTACGTGTATTTATGGCGTGTCATCAAAGCATGCAAGGCAATGTATTAAACATTATCTGACCATACGGAAATACCGGAATCAAACATCGGTAGTCCAACATAAGCTCAAAATAAAAAGATTAAGTAGTGAAAGAAAAAGGACGAAACAATGTCCAAACAACCAAAGTAAAGTAACGTAATGTGTGCATAAAAATAAAGGAGTCTGGATAGCTCCCATCCAAATGCACATACTCTCTTAGAAGTCCTAAGATCGTCCCTATGTACCTGCCGTTTGGAAACATGAAAGGAAACTACGGCTGAGCATAACGCTCAGTGGACGGATATAGCATGATAAGAATGTACTAAAGAAATGAAATAGAAGACAACAATGAAGCTATAAGACTGATATGTAACATGTGGTAGAACTCTGCATAAAATCTGAGAAACCTGGTTCATATATACTGATACTGAAATATAACTATTAATTCGGAAAACATGTATTTACTGTATTTTATTTGCCAGAGCTTATATAGGTCACGTGCTGTAACAACCGTGCATGAATAACTGGAGGGGTGACCTCGTCATGCTGTAGAGGGGTGACCTCTAAATACTGTGCTGGGTGGAGGGATTAGCTCCAATGTGAAGGGTGTAGAGCACACACCACATTCACCCTGATAACTTGTAACACATATAAGCCTAGGATGCATCCATACGCCCCACTAAACATACATATAAAAATGGCCAACCTGAACATGAGTGGGACGATGCAGGATATCACTCTCCTGCATGTGAGTCACGACACCGGTGCCTCTAGTGCCGTGGTTACGGTACCTCCGTAACTAGTACATAAACTGGTCGTGCTTGTATATAATGCTCAGGCAATTTATTTAGTTATTAACATGATTACTGATAAACTTAAACATATACTGGGGAAACATTTGGCTGAAGACGGGGAATCCTAATCATGCATAGAAAGGAAGTCCTTACTGAAAGGACGGAAATCCGTACCTCGTGTTCAGTAACCGACCGAGATCAACTGACCGAAAGTCTACTCTGTTTTCACGCGAGCTACATGAATAAGGGACGTGAATGAGTAAACTGATATTCGCTTATTCAATTTCATGTTCTTATTGGTCTTTCATTTATTTATTTATTTTCTGCAATTCCGTACGTATATTACTGATAAATCTGACCTTATAATAATTCATTTCAATGTTTTATCTTTCTACTATTAGTTACGGTACAACGTATTTCCGACGCTATAGTAGTACTATATTACGTATCCCGTTAAAATAGAAAGTTTCTTAATTTAGAAAGTTCCCAAATAATTTAATTCATTTCATAAAATTATACCCTTTTAAATATTAAAAAACTATTTTAAATTAATACATTTAAAATATATTTTAAATATTTATAAAAAAATTTAATTAAAAAGGTATAATATAAGAATATTTATTTTATTTATTATAATAATGTCCCGAGCCTACCGAGATACCCCTTCTCGGTCGCACTAACAATTCAACATAATATACAAAATCTGTCAACAAGAATTAGTGACAGAATTCTGTGTCACTAAAAGTGTCACCAAAAGCTGAGAGTTTAAAACTGTCATTAAAAAGAATATGCGACAGAATTTTCTGTCGCCAATCTGTTGCTAATGTTATATTAAAGTTACTAGTTTTCTGTCTAAACTTTTCCCGCTGATTCACTATAAGTTCCCACTGTTATGCTACGTTTTCCCACTGTTAAATAAACCAAACACACCCTTATGTTTCTGCAGACCCAAACGCACCCTTATTTCTTTTAAAAACAACCCGATGGTTTTGGCAGCCCTCTTTTGGGTCGAACCTGGCCCTAGCCGCCCCTGTGTGGGTCACGGCTGGGCAGGGAAGGGACCACCAAGACATGGTGGTCTCGGTTATATATATAAACACCAACCCTGATGTTAAATAATCAAACAGCACCCCGAATGGGGCTGCTGCTCTCGGTCGGCCACAAACATACCACACCGAGACCTGTTGTGGTCTCGGTTTCATGCTTTAAATAAATCCGACACCCCTGTTTGGATGTTCATGTACACGGCTGAGGTCTCGGTTTCACACAACCCCAACCGAACACATGAAACCCTAGTGTTATTTTATGTAAAAACTATTTGATTTGCTTCAAAGAAAACGTTTTCTTTATGTTCATTAAACAAAATCCTTGTTAGGTGACTGCTATAGGTGAAGACTATTACCTGGTATGCACGAAATAATGGATCAAACACAACCCGGCCTCCTTTTTTTTTAAACCGGCGGCTACAAACCCTAGGTTTTCTTTCTCTTTTTTTTTGTGTCGACTGTTATGGGAGAAAGAACTCCCGTTTGATTTATTTGTGTAACTCAAAATGGGCTTGGCCCACTTCTTTTCTTTTTTTTAAACAAACCGGCCCTTAGGCCTTTTACTTTTTTTTATACTTGTATATAATTTCTCTCGCGTTTGTTTTCGCTAATAATTTCTACGTAAATGGTTTAAGTAAATAAACCGCGTATTTACATTTCCCGATTTAAATACGGGTTTTACAATATACGATCACGACCATTTAAGAACGTGATAATTATTACGTATACAATTAAAACACGAACTATAATACGATTATTAGGTATATTAACTAAACACGACTAGTAAGCACACATTTTATTATTATTAACGTATAACATGTGTACAATATAACAAGAAATGATAAACACGACAATTAAAATAAATGAGCACGCGTGCGCACTTAATCACCAAATTCGAACCATTAAAGAAACATTGGTTTGGGCCGTTTAGACAAGGGAAATGGGCTAAGGCCCAAGGGATATTGGGGCCGTCCAAAAGAAAAGAAACAGGAAGGAGGATTTGTTCACTTTTGGGGATTGATGAGACTGCTTTTATACATGGTGTCATCGTCCAAATCGGGCTTAAAATGCATAAAATATCATTAAAACTACCAAATATATGCTCGTGTTTGTTACTTGTGTATTTTTAGGTACGGATATTGAGGAAATGGCAAAAGATCACAAGAATCATTCAAAAACGAACACGGGAAACGAAGCCGCACAATGAACCGGGCCCAAGTTTTGAATTTACAAAAGACCCTTGAAGAATTGAAGATTGGAAACTTTAGTCCCTCATCTTTGAAGAACTTGTCACAAATGACCCTCCAAATGTCAATTGTACAAGAATGGTCCTTAAGGAATGAAGACTATACAAGATCAGCCCTTGGAAAATGAAGAATATGCAAAAGAAACCCTTGTTAAAAGTTTTGAAACAAGTTGTGCCAATTTTGACAACTTGCCAAAAGTTGTCACAAGTTAAATTGGGCGTTGATGGACAATATTTACAACATGAACAAAAGGAGAAACCTTGGGGACTTAAACTGCCAACCAACCAAACCTCCTCCACCACTCATATCCCTCCACGTCAGCAAAACCCACCCATTTGCCCATCCACCCGACCCTACCCACTAACCAACCCAATACCCACCCAAAACAAACCCGGATTAATTTATTAAACCCAGTCAAACTCCCAGTCAACCTTAATCCTTTCCCACCAAAACAATTAATTAAAAACAATTACCCCCAAATTTGGATTAATCCCACCCTAATCCACCAAGAACCCTAATTAATCGCCAGGTCCAATTAAATCCAAAACAAAGGGTTTTGAGTTGATTATGTCCAAATTGCTAATTGCCTCTAACCTCATCCTAACCCACCTCACAACCCACCACAAGACACACCCATGTGTCTTGTGGACCCCTCCCCTGCACACGTCTCTTTCCCCCAAACCCTAAATTCGACAAATTGAACGGATGGATGCAATTCCTTTGTCCCCAAGTCCAAACCAACGTCCAAGATCAACAAAGAGAGCTGGCACATCACATGTATCCACCTTGACCAGATTTTCAGTCAAAAATTCAAGGGCAAATCAGGAAATCCCTTAGCTAGGGTTTTAAGCATTGTATTATTTTATTTAGTATCTAGATAGTTCTCTTAGTTAGTATAAAAAGAAATGTCGACCTGTGGCATTCTGTGTTCCAGTTTTTAGCTTTCACTCATTGTAATTCCTTTTTGATAATATAAAAAGTTTGGTATTTGTGTTAGAAACAAGTGTAATTCCTTTTTTATAATTGTTAAAAGTTGTGTGTGTGTGTTAGAAAGCTAAAAACTGAGTTCCATTTTAATTGTGTAACACTTTGAGTGTTTAAGGTTTTCAAAAAAGGTTTTTGAAAAAGGTTTAGCAAGTTTCTGAAAATCCAAGGTTCTTTGAAGTGAAAGTGGATAAGAGTCCTGGATTTCTGATCTTTTGTTTGTTTTAAAAACGTGTTAAGTTCCAAGGTTCAAGTGGTTTCAAGGTTTATAAGTTTTGGTAAAAATCAGAAATATTGGATATTGTGCAATTTTGCTTGTTTCTTTTAAATTTTTCTTAGCAGGTTTGAGTTTGGTTGCTGTCCAAGGATCAGCATAGGGCCCAGCCTATAAGGAGGTGGTTTTTCAACCACTAAGGGTCCTGGATGTAGGACCCTTAAGGTAGTTTCTTGTTTCCATTTCATTTTTTTTAGTTTTCTGAAATTTGGTGATTTATGTGAATCTGCATGAAACAGGTTATGTGTTTGTTTTAGCTGTTTGATATTGCTTAATTGTTGGTTTTATGCATGATTGAAGTTGATTAAACCAGTTTGATTGTGATTTGAAACGTTTTGCTTTGTTAAAAATTGCATATCAGATATTAAGGAGTGTTTGGATGTGCATATTAACCAAGTAAATTGAAAGATTTTTGGCTTGAAAGCTGGTTTAATTCACTTCTTAGGGTTAAGACTTGTGTATGCTAGTTTGGTATTAAGTTTGGCAGGTTTCTAGTCTCAATTGCATGATAAAAATTTGGTAAACATAGCTTAAACAGTCAACTGCCTTGTTTGTATGATTTTTGAGAGATTTTGTGCTTAAACTTTTGTTCATTGCTAGATTAAAGGTTGTTTGAGGTTTGAGTGTTGCTTGTATGCTGTTTAGTAAGCTTGTATGCATGCTATGAGACTTCAAAATTCATTTTTATGCATGTAACTTGGTTATTTTGTTCATCAGAAACATTAAGCTATATATCAGAAACTTGTTTGGTGATTTTGTGTGATCTTTGTGATTCATTTGTGCTAGATTTGTGTTAATTTTGACTCCTTGTACTCCAAAGAGTACAAGGGTGCCCTTTGTCCAACAAATCATCCACAAGAATCATCACAATCAAGCTCCTCTTGATTATTTCACAAGTGAAGATATCTGTTCTTCCTTGTGTTCTCAAAAAGCTCAACTGAGCACGTTTTGGTTTCCATTTAAGCTTAATCTTGATAATATTGGGTTTGTGTTTGTGTTTTTGTGCTTAAAAGAGTAACTGGATTGTGTTTTAAAAGCTAAAAAGAAAAAAAAATAATAAAAACCAAAAAGGACGTGGCCAGGACTCGAACCTGCGCCACTCCTCTCACAACACACACTCCTTACCGTTGCCCTAGGGTCTTTGACTGGTAAGAGTTTGCATAGTCAAATATATAAGGTGTGATTGTTTGTGCTTATTTAAAATAATTCGTGACTGTTTTAGCTTATTTTAGCTTATTCATTAAGCTTAATTGCACTAGATCATTTTCCTAGGTTCTTATTAGTATTTTAGACTTTTCTGTTTTAAAAGTTTATTTTTCCCTTTATTAATTTATTTATTAGGATTATTTTTAGTTTAATTTTTAGAAAGTAAATTAAAAATAGCAAAAAGTATTTTAAAAATCCAAAAAAATAATTTTTAGGTTAAAATTTTAATTTTTGTGGTTTTTAAGGTTCTACGTCTTAACTTTCTAGTAGTGATTTTTTTCGTTAATTTTTATTTTTACGTCTTCGTCATTTTCTCTTCTCTTTTCTTCTTAATAAAATCATCAATCAAAATCAATTCATTACACAACACACGTGCCTCCTCGAGAACGAACTTACTTTCATAAGGGTCATTAGTGCTCGGTTTTCCTAAACCGACACTTAACGCTTACCACTGTTTTGTTGCCTCTTTTCCCAAAAAGGTATACAAAAATACAACTATCAGGGATGTGTCGACATAAAATGATAAAAAAAACCCTAAACACCAAAAGAAAAAGAATACAACCGCCACTCCTCTTGTTCTTTCTTGGTGCCGACGTGTGTGATGACACAATCAAGAGCAATCAAATCGTGGTTCAGATCAAGGAATCAAGGTGGTTCATGTTTTGTTGTTCCGAAAACCCTAAAACACATGTAAGAAACCCTAATCTCGTTTTTTTATGTTTCTAATTGATTATGTTAATCTGTTAAAACCCTAAGTTATAATGCGTGTTAAAAACAGTGGGATTAAGGGTGAAATCGTTTGGGAGTTGTTTACAATCTGGTTACACACAAACACCGAGACCATATTGGTATCGGTGGTGGTTATACACAAGCAGCCGCAAGGCCTGTGTGGTTTTGGCCTAACGGTGGCGTCCAGCAGGTAAGCAGGGGGGAGACGAACCCTGTGCAGTGGCAGCCAAGGATGCTGCTGTCGGTGGGTGTCTTGCTCGGCCAGTAGGAACCCACGGCTGGGCAGTGGGAACCCACGGCTGTCAGTCCAAGCTGGCGGTGGGGATTTTGACTAGGGCAGTGACGACCGGCTGAGACGGGTAGCCACTGCTAGGGGTGTTCGTTCTGTCCGGTTCATGGGGACCGGTTTGGTTATGTTTTGACTCATAAATAAAACATGGGGTTTGTCATGGGAACGTTTATTTTAACAAGTCATGTTTTCTACATGTTACATTATTCTTCTCAAGTCATTATTTTACAAGTTATATTATTTTAGCATGGAACTAAATTAATTAAAACATGGCTATTAATTAATTTAATTTAACATGACTTAGATTATATTAATATAGATATTAATACATGTTTTTAACCTAAGTATGTAATTATTTATTTTATACTATAGTATTAATTAATTATTAAACATGACATATAATTAATTAATTAACATGGAATTAGGTTTATTATTATTATTTAATAATACATGATTTTAACATAAGTATTTATTTATGTACTTTAGACTATAGTAATTAGTTAGGTATTAAAACATGACATATAATTAATAAATTTTCATGACTTAGGTTATATTAATATAAATATTAATGCATGTTTAACCTAAATATTATATACACTTTAATTTAATTAAATCATGCTATATTTAATTAAATCTTATAATATATACTTTATTTAATTTACATGTATTAATTAATAAACTATACTATTAAGCACATGACTTAGAATGTTAATCAGTAAAACTTAAGCTTATATTTTTAGCTTAATAATCCAGCTTATTTCTATTTATGGAAACTTTCTATTTTTAAAAACTTATTTATTTTAAGCAGCTAATCTATTTATGGAAACTTTCTTTTTTTAGAAACTTATCTATTTTAAGCAGTAAATCTATTTTTAGAAACTTTCTATTTTTAGAAACTTTCTATTTTGGGAAACCTGCTATTTTTAGAAAGTTACTTATTATTACACAACAAGTATAATAATACAAAAAATACAAGTAATACTTAATTAGAATATCCAGAATACATGATAAACACAGCATAACGATAAAATCAGTAAAACATGACATGAACATATAAAACCAGCTAAGACATGATATAAAACCAGTTACGTACACAGTAATCAGAATACTTATACACGTATATTATCTATGTAGCATTAGTGAGATCAAAGTAGGACTCTCTTCCGTTCGTCTTCTTCATTCAATGGACATAAGGTACGGATTCTCTGTCCTTTCAGTATGGATATTCTTTCCTTATTAGGATTTCCCCGTATGCAGCCAACTGTTTTCCCAGTATATGTTTTATATGTTTTGATTTCTTATGTTTAATTAAATGCCTATGCCATATACATGCATGACCAGTTTCACCTAGTTATGGAGGTACCATAACCATAACACTGGAGGCACTAGTGTTATGACTTCACCACGACGAAGTGATAGCTCGTGGCGTCCCTTTCAGCTTTTTTCCGTATTATTATATTTTCATGTGGGGCGTATGGGTGCATCCTAGGTTACACGTTTTACAGATTATTCAGGTGAATGTGGTGTGTGCCTTGCATCCTTCACAAGGAGCTGATCCCTCCTACCCAAACTTATATTAATTAGAGGCAGCCCCTCTAATTGCATGACGAGGTCACCCCTCCAAGTATTCATGCACTTTGATATTTCATGACCTATATTGGCTAATGGTTAACATGTTAAACAGTTTTCATAAGATAAACATAAGGCTTTTCAAACTATAAAACCAATTTTACTAAGTATTACCAAGTTTCCAGGACTTATTCATTTCCGCTGCTATATGTTTTACGTGCTTATATTATTCATTCCATGCTTGTATATCCGTGCATTGACCGTTATGCTCAGCCGTTAGTTTCCTTTACATTTCCCAAAATGGCAAGTACCCAAGGACAGACTCGAGCATTTGGAGGACGTGCATAGGATGGAAGCTGCCATAGACTTCTTCTCCTTTTGTCTTCATATCTTATGCTTGTTTAGTCTTTCATTCATTTCAGTACTTTATTTATGTTTTGGCTTATGCTTGGGGAACCGATGTTTGATTTCAGTTTTCCCTATGGTCATGTATGTTTTATTACATATTACCTTGCATGATTTGATAACACGCCATAATTACGCGTAACGGTCCACTTATCAAAGTGGGGTGTTACAATTATGGTATCAGAGCCAAGGCTTCGACCTGTAGGCTCTAAAACTCGACTTGTGACTAGTGGGTAGTCACCAGGAGCTTCCTAAGCCAACGCTTGTTATTCCACGTATTGATGTGTTCAGCGCATTGTTGTTTTAACCATGATGTTTTCAGCACCTTGATGTTTTAACCATGACGTTTTCAGCACCTTGTTGTTTTAACCATGATGTTTTCATCAGTATTGCTTTTACTAATATGGACTGAACAACTGTCATCCATACTTAGTTATGTGTCATTGTTTCATACACGATGTTCCTTGTGAACTGTGGCTAATATGAACTGAACCCAGTAGTTCGTAATTGGTCACATAAAATTTTTACTGTTAAGTTTTGACAGCTGAGTTTCATTTATTTATTCCATGTATCATTGTCGCAGGTTTATGACTAAGTAACGGTTGGTACAGGACCGGCCCTATTTAGTCGCATGTGCTTTTATCGAAACTTTTAACTTCGGGACCGACCCATAGGCGTCCCCTCGCCATGTCTTTTGTTTTGGGTAAATTGACCATTGCCGTTTACCCTCGCACATATAAAGGTTTTTATAAACTGCATCATGCATTCATGCACTGTGTTCATGCATAAAAATTTTCTCATGATGTATTGGCATAAAAAAAATTACGTCCCCTCATAAGTTACTATGTTTTTATGTCAAGTATGTTTTCATACTGTCATGGTTAACTTCAAATTCATGCTGATTATGTTATACATTCCTTCATGTTAGGTTGTTTCATGTTTCTTCATGAAAAAATCGTCTTCACGTGATTATGTCTTACGTCTCTTTTGTTGTTTATGCTTTCATGCAAGACACTGTTGGAACTCATTTAAATCCTACTTTCATCATAGTCTTGGTTGGTTTTCATTAATCAGGCTTTCAGGAAAATCATCGTTGGAATTCGTTTAACCACACGTTAGCATTTCTCTATGCAACCAGAATGAGGTATATACTGGCATTGCCAGGTTATCATGATGGTCTTTCTAACCGTTTAACCAATTATTTTCCTTTAAAATCATGGCATATGATCGACCCCATACAGATCATTTCAGTGTACTCCATGTACCGTATCCCATGTGCGTGTTCCACTTGCTGATACTCTACAATTGTTGATGCCGTTCATAGCTTGGAGATGTTACTAAGGGTTGATGCTGTGGATCTTAGAGACGCTACGAGACGCTAATGTTGTTCACAACCTAGAGATCTTACAAGACGAAGACAAAGGCGTTAGATCAAAGCGATCGGACGAGAAGATGCTTCACCACCAGACGATTCCCATCAATCATTGTCCCTAATTCTTAGTTACATGTCACACGTCATTCAGTTGTCGTTTCAGTCATATGAGTGCGAACCGGTATCAGCCGGCCACTCAGCTGAATAGTTACATGAATCACAGTCATGAGAATGACCGTCATGAAACTGACAGACAAGACGATAGTAACCACTACTGTGACAACAACTACCCTAGCAATCGCAACAGAATTTCCGGCCACGGACGTAATCATAAATACAAAGGATCAGTAGTCCAACCGACCCGCCAATTCTATCATAATAACCTAATATTTGTAGTTCTATTTGTTTCACACCTCGAGACACATGTCAAGACAGCAGTCAAGACACATGTCTCATGTATACTTTCTGAAGACACATGTCAAGACACCAGTCAAAGACACATGTCATGCTTATATTTCCAAAACACGAGTCAAGAGACATGACTCACGTCAAATTCTAGAACATCCTTAAGAAATTCAGGGTACCCTCCAAAGGTTATATCCATTTTGTTGTGCCATGTATTAATCAGGCCACAAGAATTTCAGTACCATCAATAGCGTATCAGTGAGATCTGTCACGTTTGCTCGTTGACACTTTCATTTATTGCACCCATATTTCATATATTCATGACCATAAAGGACGCCATTTGTATCCCCCATGTATACGAAGGTTTTTCCTTCAGCCTAATGATGAGATCCAAGCTGCTAACGCACTACCTCGGACATACACAAGTTGAATTTATCCTAATTATGGACTACGAACAGCACACCCTGCTACGATTCATGATATTGTACAGTAATGTTCAGACTCCTAAATACATTCAGCATGCTTTTCCATCAGGAAAATCTGTACAAATTATCTATGCTTTACAAGCACGTGCGTTGTTAGCTACGACTGCTAAAATTTTCTAGCTATCAGTTAAGACACGACCATTTAAGCCCTTTTACGCATAACCAAACGATTATTCCAAAATCTTCCCATACATTCCAGAAGAACCTTCAAGGAGAAGGACGGTAATATGAGATTATGTGCCGACTACCGTCGATTTAAAACAAATCACCATTCATAACCATTATTCTCCTCCACGTATTGACAACATGTCCAATCGACTTGAGGGTGTCAAACACTTTTCCAAGATCAGATTCATGATCATGTTCCCAACAGTGATGAGTGAAAGAGCAGGACATTTCCGTGACTGCTATTCGTACACGTCTCGGTCATGCTAGATTCATGATTTTGTATTAGTCTCATAAATGCTCCAGCAGCATTATGGACTTAATAAATTGAGTTTCCATGAACTCGTAAACAAATTCATCAGTGTTTTCATCAAGGACAACCTGATTTTTTCTCTAGGTCTAGAGAAGAGCAGGAGGACCATATTTGCACTATGTTCCAAATTCTACGACAGGAGAATTTTCACCTTAAAATTTTCCAATATAAATTCTCGTTGATTATAGTGACACGCTGAATCACATGGATTCACACGGTTAATCTTACCATGAATCAGCTTATGCGTAAAGTTGAGAACCCTACACTACGTTAGGTGTTCCAAGAAAACCCTTCGCTAAGAGAAGTCTAATTTCGGAGATTAATAGTTCCGCAAATGTCTATGTATCAAGTTTCTACGAAGCAAGATATAGTTACGCTCATATCTAAGTACTTGACATACCAACAGGCTAAGATAGAACACCAACTGACTAGGATGTTTTCCATCATCGGAAAAAGGTGAACAGAAATGGGACAAGATCTCCATGGATTTTTGTTACCAGATTAACGCAAACTCAGAAGAAGCATGATGATATTTGGGTTATTGTCAATAGTTTGACCAAGTTTGTAGATCCTTACATCCGCAAGGATTGCAGAGCAAGCAGATTGATCAGACATGTTCCAGCCAAGGCTCATCCTATCACTTGGTAATCCCTCAGCTATCGGGCCAGACGAAGGTTCACATTTGTGCTCCTTATTTACGTTCACGTCCTTGTTCTAATTTTACGACTTACTTTCACACTCATGTTCATGACACTATTCACGTTCATGATCGTATCCTGGCTTGCGATTTTACGTTCATTTTCGTTCTAGGAAGGTTTGCAAAAGCTTGAGAGACCAGACTCAAGTTTAGTATAACTCTCTATCCTTAGATAGACGTTTCACGTCACATTCCATGTCTCTCCTTATAGCATTTGACGTTAGCGCTGCCGTATTCCATGTTCACGATATGTTTCACATGTCATGTTCAGTCCACGTTCCTCATACCACGTTCATGATATGTTACACGTACCACTGATCACAATATGTTTACTCATACTACACATATCTCCACGTATCACGTTCAAAATTGTTCACGTATCACGTTCACAATTTTTCACGTACTACGTTTCAGTATGTCTCGCGCATCATTGCTAAGACGTTACAATTATCAATTAGGTTGGGTTATTTTGCATGTTAATTCTAATCCACTCGATCAGATTCATGAAAATCTATCTTACGTTGACAACCAAAAACTTTTACGTATTTTCAAGTCAAGGTCAGGAGGACCAAGATTTATTATTATGTCAAGATCTTGTGGAGGAACTGTTCCGAGGGGGAAGCCACTTGGAAACGAACGAGTCCATCCAGATTTTATCTTCTCATCCTTCCATAATTCAGTAAGATTCTTCAGTCACGTCACGTTCCAGGTCCTTTTTAGCCAATTCACGTTCCACGTCCCTTTCTAGCATGTCACCTTCATGTCCTTTTATTTTTGCATACCTGATAGGTGTGTAAACACCCATCCTTTTTACCACTTAATTACAATAATAACCGAGCCAAAACGTGTATTTTATGTCATTTATGTCGGAATTATGCGTGGTCTATGTTTTTGTTGTGATTTAGGACGAAAAGGTGAAAAGTGGAGAAAACACGGCTTTCACGGGCTTTTATCGAAGAAAAAGACAAAAGACGAAGTCGAAATATCAAAAGTGGAAAAAGAACGGAAGTCCAAGACCAATTCTGAAGATTTATCGAAGAAAAAGTCAAAAGACGGAAGTTTACCAAAAGCCGAAGAACTCAAGTCTAATTTATAGAAGAATTACAAGACGAGTTCAAAGAAATCCCGAGCCAAAGTCATTAAAGTCTAGATTTAAGAAGATTAAAGAAAGCAAGGACCTAATGACGCAATTAAGGAAAAGAAGAAAGAGGGAGGAAGCTTCCTAAGCTCCTCCCTAATCTCCCCTATATATAGATTAGGCTAGTTTCATTTTCAAGTTGTTGGTGGCTTGACAACCCACTCTTCCACCATTTTCATTTCCCTGCACTTTTATTTCTTGCACCTTAATTTCATGTGTTGCACCTTTAAATTCCTTTTAGTTCCATGTAAGTTTACATTTTAATTATTGTTGAATCTTTACTTTTCTTGTTCAATCTCTCATCTACCTTTCTTGTTTGATTTGTTCTTAATCTTTGTGTTCATGTTCTTGAGTTTTATGGTTTTGATCAAGTGGGTTTTGATTGATTTGGTTATGTTTGTTAGTTTTGTTGATTTGTTTTGATTGATTATTGTTAGTTGATGTTTATTGATTGTTTTAGTTTAATATTTTGGTTTATCTTGGTTAGATTTTGTCAAATTCGTGCCTTCTCTTCATCCCCTGTTCTTCTGTTCATGTTACTGTTTCTTTCGCCAGATTCCGGATCAACTGCTTCTTTTGTTCTTCGTTCGGAATAATCGTTTATTCCGGATCAAGGCCCTTCATTCGGAATATATAAATATTTCGGATCAAGCTCTTCGTTCGGAATAATATTTATTCAGGATCAAGGTCCTTCGTTCGGAATATTATTTATTCCGGATCAAGCTCCTTCGTTCGGAATATTATTTATTCCGGATCAAGGTGTTTCGTTCGGAATATTATTTATTCCGGATCAAGCTCCTTCGTTCGGAATATTATTTATTCTGGATCAAGGTGTTTCGTTCGGAATGTTCAAATATTCCGGATCAAGCTCTTTTATTCTGCATCAACCATTTTTCCCTTTTTATTCCGGATCAAGCCTTATTCCGGATGAGCTGTTTATTCCGGATAAGCAATTATTCCGGATGAACACGTTTATTCCGGATGAAGGCTTTATTCCGAATGAGTTTTCCAGTTTTTAGTTTTAAGCTTTATTTTTCCCGCCTTTTTCCTTATTTGCATTTTTACTTGCTTTCCTTTTAGTTTAAGTTTAAGTTTGAGTTATTTACCTTTATTGCTTTTAATTTCTCGTCATTTATTTCCCGTCAAGTTTTTATCTTTCACTGTGTTTCTTTTTACTGTCTTTTATTTTATCTTTCCAAGTCTTTATTTTTCATTAGTTTTAGACAACGACCATTCCCTTTTTATTCCACCAAGAACAACTAATCTCTTGCACTCAACCAGTTATCAATTCGAAGAGACACCGAGAAAACGAACTTTTCAACTAGTAAAATCTCAGTTATTAATACCCTTCCAGTTGATTCGGGTATGTTCCGCTTCCAGTTACGTTATCTATAATTCGGGGACGAATTATTCTTTTTAGGGGGGAAGAGTTGTAAAACCCGCATCTAAATGCCATGAACAGTACGTTACGTAAGCACATGAACCATTTAAAACTTTCCTTTTATAGCACAAACACGTGCCACGAATATTAAATTCAGAAACTACGCACGTGTTAGTGCACGATAATAATTAAATGCGTGATAATACACGATAATTATTAAGTATAATAATTATAATCATGAATATACGATCACGAACATTTAAGAACGTGATAATTATTACGTATACAATTAAAACACGAACTATAATACGATTATTAGGTATATCAACTAAACACGACTAGTAAGCACACATTTTATTATTATTATTAACGTATAACATGTGTACACTATAACAAGAAATGATAAACACGACAATTAAAATAAACGAGCACGCGTGCGCACTTAATCACGAAATTCAAACCATTAAAGAAACATTGGTTTGGGTCGTTTAGACAAGGGAAATGGGCTAAGGCCCAAGGGGTATTGGGGCCGGCCAAAAGAAAAGAAACGGGAAGGAGTATTTGTTCACTTTTGGGGATGTGTCGACATAAAATGATAAAAACCCTAAAAACCAAAAGAAAAAGAATACAGCCGCCACTCCTCTTGTTCTTTCTTGGTGTCGACGTGTGTGATGACACAATCAAGAGCAATCAAATCGTGGTTCAGATCAAGGAATCAAGGTGGTTCATGTTTTGTTGTTCCAAAAATCCTAAAACACATGTAAGAAACCCTAATCTCGTTTTTTTTATGTTTCCAATTGATTATGTTAACCTGTAAAAACCCTACGTTATAATGCGTGTTAAAAACAGTGGGATTAAGGGTGAAATCATTTGGGAGTTGTTTACAGTCGGGTTACACACAAAAACCGAGACCCTATTGGTCTTGGTGGTGGTTATACACCAGCAGCCGCAAGGCCTGTGTGGTTTTGGCCTAACGGTGGCGTCCAGCAGGTAAGCAGGGGGAGACGAACCCTGCGCAGTGGCAGCCAAGGCTGCTGCTGCCGGTGGGTGTCTTGCTCGGCCAGTGGGAACCCACGGCTGTCAGTTCAAGCTGGCGGTGGGGATTTTGACTAGGACAGTTAATGTAGAGATTTTACTAGTTGAAAAAGTTCGTTTTCTCGGTGTCTTAACGAATTGATTTCTGGTTAAATGTGTGACTCAATTGTTTTTGGTTAAGAAAAAGGGAAGTTGATTATCTATAACTAATTAAAAAGTAAATGCGAAAGGTATTAAAAAAGAAACTAAAGACAAGTACAAATAATAAAAGTAAAACAAGGTGAATATTAAAAACTAAAAGTTAAAACGATATTAAAACGAAAATTTAAAACAAATAATAAAACGTAATTTAAAGCGAAACAATTAATAAAAATAAATCTAAAAGAAGAAATTAACTATCGACTCGAAAATAAAGTTTACTAAATGAAAAAGGAGAGAATAAAACTAAAATGGTACTTTAAAGCTAAACGAGGGAAAACCTAAAGCGGGTACTAAATAAAAGATAAAACTTGAACTTTACGAAAAAATATTAATTTTAAAATTAGACGAAAAATTCAACTAAAAATACGTAACTTTCAAAAATAAAATCGGAACAACTTTCAAATAAAACTAAACAATTACGGAACAATACTATTAAATAAACAAGCAGGCAGGCTAGCTGCTGGAAGCAGCCAGCCTAGCTGCTCATTTTGGCGCTAAATCATTAAGCATGCATGCATGCTGGACATTATCAATTCCATCGTAGCATGTTATAGTAAATGTTCCATCGCACTATGCATGTCTAATTCCAGCCATCGTACTCAAAATGAAGCTTCCGTCGCAATATGCATGTCTAATTCCATCGTAACATGCATGTTTGGATCCATCGTAATGTTGGATCGTAACATGGATCGTACCCACGGATCGCACCCACGATCGTACCCACGATCGCAACAAGTGATCGTGGTGAGGATTATGGAGTGTGATCGTGGTGACGATCGTACTATGGATCGCAGTAATGGATCGCAAGTAGAAACCCTCGGGGTTTATGCGATCACACTTACTGGATCGTACTGGTAAAACCCTTAAGCATTATGATGACATACAATAAGCAAATAAGCAAATACCAAATAAGCACTTATCTAAAAACTTAACCAAATCAAATTTAAGAAAAAGCTAATAGACCAAAATTTAAAAACTTTTAAGAATACTAAATAATAAAAATATTTAAAAACAACTTTTTATAAAAATTAACTAAAAAGCACTTGATCAAAAATAAGAAAATTAACACAATAAGCACTAAAACACTTTAAGCTATAAAAATCAAACATTAAAAGATCAATAAGCATAAATTTGAAAACTTTTAAAATACGAAATAAGCAAACTTTAAAAAGACTAAACTTTTTAAGAAAACTAAAAAGTAAATAAGCTAAATACAAAATAAGCCAATAAGCATGTCAAACTTATAGCTCATTCCATATGAAAACTTAAAGATTAATAAAAAGATAAACTTTTTAATAAATCAATCATCAAATTAAAACAATACGTGTAGAAAACTCGGATTAAAGTGAATGAGCGCTAAGAAAGGTAAAGTAAGATTAAGATTAAGACAAGAATTAAACTATCAAAGATAAAGGTTTGATTTAGAACATGAAAGGAAGATAAAAGATTGGGATTATAGTGAGAGAAACTGTCACTTTCTCTCTCTAGAATATCCTACAAAAATGAAAGGAAAACTAAACTAACTAAAAACTAACCAACCCTCCTAAATGAGTTTAGGAGGGTATTTATAGGAAAATGGGGAGGTGCATGTGTTGCCTCCTCTTTCTTTCTTTCTTCACGTCTTCTCGTTTTTTTTTTAAGTTCTTCGACTTTATCGACTTTGTCTCGGGATTAATTAAACTCGTCTTATAATTTCTTTATTTATTAGACTCGAGTTCTTCGGCTTTATTAAACTTCCGTCTTTAGACTTGTTCTTCGATAAATCTTCAGAATAGGCCTTGGACTTCCGTTCTTTTTGCACTCTTGATCTCTTGACTTCGTCTTTTGTCGTTTTCTTCGATAAAAGCCCGTGAATGCCCGTGTTTTCTCTACTTTTCACCTTTTCGTCCTAAATCACAACAAAAACACAAAGCACGCATAATTCCGACATTTACGACATAAAATACACGTTTTGGCTCGGTTATTATTGTAATTAAGTGGTAAAAAGATGGGTGTTTTCACACCTATCAAATCCCCTACACTTGACCATTGCAATGTCCTCATGCAATGCATTAGTTACAAAGCACGATTACATTTTTCATCATAATCAATCCACGTTGGCCTTTATTAAAGAGATAGAAAACTATAAACATTCAAAGTAAAGAAATCAAAAACATACCTTAGGGTTTTGGAAATGTCATGAATGATCATCATCCTCAAGTTTTCACTTTCTCCAAACCAAGCTTAAAAACGAGATCATTGTTATTATAAGTTAGCAAACTACCACGAACTCATGTGGGCCAATTATTCACTTAGACTCCCTTATTCCTAGGTGTATCTCTTATATTTTATTGTTGTCTTGAATGATCACGAGGATGCATTGTTTGACTTATTTCGATAGTTATTTAGGCTGAAAATAAAGTGAACGATTTAATTAATAGTTAGCTAAAGGACAAAATCTTTTAAAACTGCTTCTCGGGACCTCAAAAAGTTCATATCTTGGCATAACTCGCTTCACGATTTGAGACCTTTCTCGGACCGATATTTGGCAGCGACTTCATACTCCAAATCTTGAGAGACGTTCATGAAATAATGGTCTTCTCTTCATAATAGGAATTTCTTCACTTGAAATTTTGGGAGATTCTTCATATATGGACCACGACTTCTTCATTTTTTCTCCAATCTTTATTTTGGACTTTGATATACAACGATCCACCTCCTTTTAGGACTTGGATCTATTTATCCTCATACCTTGTTAGGGCCTTTTTGGATAGACTTCTCCATGATCTTTTGGGAGTACTTGCTTTTTGTCGTGTGTCTCGATCCTTCATATTGATTTTCGATAAATGATTCTTCACATCACTTTTGGATCTTTAGCAACAAAATGTAGCCCTCATGCCTTGTTAGGGCCTTTTTGGACTCGCTAATCTTCGCATCCCGCTTCAATAAGTTATGCCTTGGCTATGAACTCTAATTAATACCGAGCAACTTTTAAACGATCTTGGGCTAGAAGCTAAGTAACTTTTCAAATCGTACAACCTTATTTATTGCAGATAAATTTATTAACAAGCGCTGGGAGAATAGGCTCATAATTAACTCACATAAATTCACGAAAGAATACCAAAATTATAATTGGCTCTATCATTTCTCGTTCTCCACAGTTTAAAATCTCAAGTAATGAGACTCGTGGATGCTTAGCCTATTAAATCAAAGTTTTGGGTTGTCGAGTCGCCTATAGGATCTTGCAAATTCTTAGACTTTTTCAAGTTTAGAAATCGCGTTTTAAAGTTCCCTTGATAAACGACTCTCTAGGATCAATTATAGGAACTTGCGAAAAGTTCTTGTTCTTAACCCGTGAGAGTTAAGACTTTCGCGTTTTATAGCTCCCTATATAAAAGCCTAGCAAAACTTGATTTAAACACGTTAAGGATACTAGCTAGAGTAACTTAGATAAGTAAACTCGGGTTGAGTCAAAAGATTCACAACGTTTGAAAATTAAAACCACTTTATTAAAGTTTATTCTAGCAAAGAAAGAAAATAACTATACAAAGGGAAAAACTAATAGGCCAAAATAGATCAAAAATTTTGAAAGATGTCGAAAAAACTGATTTTTCGGTTAAAATGAGGACAAATACAAGGAAAAGGCCACTTAACTTCGATAGAAGTCCCCCCTACACTTAACATAAACATTGTTCTCAATGTTTAAGCATGTGGGAGTAAAATCCCCTACACTTAGGACATTGTGAACTTTGTTTAAATCTTGCTAAGGAAAGGACAACTAAAGAGATTCCTATTTTAATATTGGAAAATATAAAATAGTGAATCGAAAAGAGTTTAGGATAGAACCGGGAAGAAGGGAACACGGAATCACGGTTCGTCAAAAGTCATCAAGAGTGTGTCTTTGAAGCTCGAATCCCTGCACATGATAAGAAAGAAAACAAGAAACACCACGGGGCTCCCCCTACACTTATGGTGAAAATAGATAGATAATTGGGTTGCCTCCCAAAAAGCGCTTGTTTATTTTAACCGAGTCACGAGCCTGACTCGTCCCCGAATTAAATGGTCCATGAGGAAGCCTCGAATGTGATACCGGGGTCAAAGACCTTGTCCTCATTCCCGGTTGACATCAAAGAAGGAAAGGCGGGGGGATAAGTCTTGTATGGGAGAAAGGTTCTTTCAACATACGAAAAGTATGTGAAATCAAGGTCCACGGGAGGTGGGGTGGGTAAAGTAAGCACATTGTCCTCCCCCAAAGACAATGGATGCTGAGCAAGAGGCAAAGCCGTAATAGTATCAATCATAGCATAATCAATGTCACCTCCCGGGTCAAAGCACTCATCCTCCGTGATAGTGGCTAAAGAGGAGGATGAAAGGTGCTCGGGAGGGGGACTTGGGACAATACCTTCTTGCAGCAAATTATCAAAAATAATATCCCCCTCCATGTCATCGTCATCAATACCTGGAGGTATGGAGTGAATGTCGATTTCTTCCAGCAATGGGTCATTATCTTCAACGGGAGGAAGAGATGGAGGCAAAGACTCGGAGAGAGGAGGAGAAGTCAACTCTTCGATTTAAGCAATAAGAAGGTGCACTTTCCGTAATCTATCACGAAGAAGCACGTCTTCCACCTCATCCACAAGATCAAGTTCATCGGTGAACTTCTCGTAAGCCGGAGAGAATAAATCGTCATCGCCCGCGTCTCCCGGTGGAGATTGAGAGATTTCAAAAGTGAAATTCGCATAGCGGAGGGAAGAATCGTCATCACTAGGATCGACCTCTTCCGTAAGAGCAACGTCATCCTGAAGCTCTATAGCAGGTAAGTCACAAACCTCATCATCCAATACTTTGTCGAGACCAACATCACTAAGCTCATTCAACGAATCTAGATCCTTAGACGCAATAGGAACATCGAGAGTAGGAGCAGTAACTTCAGAAGATGTGTTGAAAGTGCATACAGCATCATCGTCATCATCATCATAATAGTATTGACGCACAAGAGGAGGGGTATAATCACTAAGATTAGATACTTGCTCTTGTTGCAGTCGTTTTTCCTCCGCCCATGCTTCTTTAAACTGAACAAAGGCTTCTTGAATTTCCAAAATAATGGCGTGCCTTTCTTCATTCAGAGTAGTGAGTTGTTGATCAATACGAATTCCCTTAGAGGATTGATGATTGAGGGTGTGATGTGGGGGCTCATAGTTATGAAAACCAGAATTATAGCACGGATGTGGCTCATAGTCAGTCATCGGTTGAGAAGAATTATAACATGGATTTGGTTTATAATAATCCATCGGTGAAGAAAATTGAGGACACGGATCTGGCTCATAATAATTCATTGGTTGACAATAAGAGGTATCGTGAGGACCCCCACAGTTGTTGCAAAACGGGTAAGGAGAAAGACTGGGTGCGTCTTGTGGATAGCTATTATCATGGTCATAATTGTACCCCGGTTCTTGCTCGTGACCATACGGGTATTGAACCGGGCACGAAACATGCCAATGAGAATCGCTTCCACAATAGATGCACGGGGGAACAGGAGGTGGATTCAAAAAGGACGAATTAGTCGAGTTGCACAAGGGACAAAATCCGAATTGTGTGTTGTCGATATCGTTTCCGCACCGCTCACATGTACACCATTGACAAGAGTCATTCCCGTATAATCGTCTCCCACACCCGAAGCAATGGACATAAGAATACATAAAGAAAAATAGATAAGCAAGAAGAATATTTTTGGTGCAAAACTTTGAAAAAGAAATGCTTTTTATGATTTTTCAAATGTTTTTGGATTTTAGAAAATTTTGGACACGAAAAATAACGTTCACAAGTGAACGGATCCCAAAAGCCAACGCGTCTCTCACAAAAAACCGTTAATCTTCACGAAAAGAGCCGGCAGCGGCGCCATTTGATACAAAGATTTTACTAGTTGAAAAAGTTCGTTTTCTCGGTGTCTTAACGAATTGATTTCTGGTTAAATGTGTGACTCAATTGTTTTTGGTTAAGAAAAAGGGAAGTTGATTATCTATAACTACTTAAAAAGTAAATGCGAAAGGTATTTAAAAACAAACTAAAGACAAGTACAAATAATAAAAGTAAAACAAGGTGAATATTAAAAACTAAAAGTTAAAACGATATTAAAACGAAAATTTAAAACAAATAATAAAACGTAATTTAAAGCGAAACAATTAATAAAAATAAATCTAAAAGAAGAAATTAATTATCGACTCGAAAATAAAGTTTACTAAATGAAAAAAGAGAGAATAAAACTAAAATGGTACTTTAAAGCTAAACGAGGGAAAACCTAAAGCGGGTACTAAATAAAAGATAAAACTTGAACTTTACGAAAAAATATTAATTTTAAAATTAGACGAAAAATTCAACTAAAAATACGTAACTTTCAAAAATAAAATCGGAACAACTTTCAGATAAAACTAAACAATTACGGAACAATACTATTAAATAAACAAGCAAGCAGGCTAGCTGCTAGAAGCAGCCAGCCTAGCTGCTTATTTTGGCGCTAAATCATTAAGCATGCATGCATGCATGCTGGACATTATCAATTCCATAGTAGCATGTTATAGTAAATGTTTCATCGCACTATGCATGTCTAATTCAAGCCATCGTACTCAAAATGAAGCTTCCGTCGCAATATGCATATCTAATTCCATCGTAACATGCATGTTTGGATCCATCGTAATGTTGGATCGTACCCACGAATCGCACCCACGATCGCAACAAGTGATCGTGGTGAGGATTATGGAGTGTGATCGTGGTGACGATCGTACTATGGATCGCAGTAATGGATCGCAAGTAGAAACCCTCGGGGTTTATGCGATCACACTTACTGGATCGTACTGGTAAAACCCTTAAGCATTACGATGACATACAATAAGCAAATAAGCAAATACCAAATAAGCACTTATCTAAAAACTTAACCAAATCAAATTTAAGAAAAAGCTAATAGACCAAAATTTAAAAACTTTTAAGAATACTAAATAATAAAAATATTTAAAAACAACTTTTTATAAAAATTAACTAAAAAGCACTTGATCAAAAATAAGAAAATTAACACAATAAGCACTAAAACACTTTAAGCTATAAAAATCAAACATTAAAAGATCAATAAGCATAAATTTGAAAACTTTTAAAATACGAAATAAGCAAACTTTAAAAAGACTAAACTTTTTAAGAAAACTAAAAAGTAAATAAGCTAAATACAAAATAAGCCAATAAGCATGTCAAACTTATAGCTCATTCCATATGAAAACTTAAAGATTAATAAAAAGATAAACTTTTTAATAAATCAATCATCAAATTAAAACAATACGTGTAGAAAACTCGGATTAAAGTGAATGAGAGCTAAGAAAGGTAGAGTAAGATTAAGATTAAGACAAGAATTAAACTATCAAAGATAAAGGTTTGATTTAGAACATGAAAGGAAGATAAAAGATTGGGATTCTAGTGAGAGAAACTGTCACTTTCTCTCTCTAGAATCTCCTACAAAAATGAAAGGAAAACTAAACTAAATAAAAACTAATCAACCCTCCTAAATGAGTTTAGGAGAGTATTTATAGGAAAATGGGAGGTGCATGTGTTGCCTCCTCTTTCTTTCTTTCTTCACGTCTTCTCGTTTTTTTTTAAGTTCTTCGACTTTATCGACTTTGTCTCGGGATTAATTAAACTCGTCTTATAATTTCTTTATTTATTAGACTCGAGTTCTTCGGCTTTATTAAACTTTCGTCTTTAGACTTGTTCTTCGATAAATCTTCAGAATAGGCCTTGGACTTCCGTTCTTTTTGCACTCTTGATCTCTTGACTTCGTCTTTTGTCGTTTTCTTCGATAAAAGCCCGTGAATGCCCGTGTTTTCTCTACTTTTCACCTTTTCGTCCAAAATCACAACAAAAACACAAACCACGCATAATTCCGACATTTACGACATAAAATACACGTTTTGGCTCGGTTATTATTGTAATTAAGTGGTAAAAAGATGGGTGTTTTCACACTTATCAACAGTGGCGACCGGCTGAGCCGGGTAGCCACTGCTTGGGGTGTTCGTTCAGTCCGGTTCATGGGGACCAGTTTGGTTATGTTTCGACTCATAAATAAAACATGGGGTTTGTCATGGGAACGTTTATTTTAACAAGTCATGTTTTGTACATGTTACATTATTCTTCTCAAGTCATTATTTTACAAGTTATATTATTTTAGCATGGAATTAAATTAATTAAACCATGGCTATTAATTAATTTAATTTAACATGACTTAGGTTATATTAATATAGATATTAATACATGTTTTTAACCTAAGTATGTAATTATTTATTTTATACTATGGTATTAATTAATTATTAAACATGACATATAGTTAATTAATTAACATGGACTTAGGTTTATTATTATTATTTAATAATACATGATTTTAACCTAAGTATTTATTTATGTAATTTAGACTATAGTAATTAATTAATTATTAAAACATGACATATAATTAATAAATTTTCATGACTTAGGTTATATTAATATAAATATTAATGCATGTTTAACCTAAGTATTATATACACTTTAATTTAATTAAATCATGCTATATTTAATTAAATCTTATAATATATAGTTTATTTAATTTACATGTATTAATTAATAAACTATACTATTAATCACATGACTTAGAATATTAATCAGTGATAGATGTGAAAACACCCATCCTTTTACCACTTAATTCTTACTAAAACAAGACCAAAACACGTATTTAATATCATTTGTTTGGAATCATGCGTGGTTTTTGTGTTTATTGTGTTTTCAGAGCCAACCGGATGGATATTGGAGAAGACATGGGATTGCACGGGTTTTATGGAAGAAAAAGACTCAAGACGAAGTCTATTGTCCAAGAGATGCAAAAGATTTGAAGTCACTGGGCCTATTTGAAGATTTATCGAAGAAAAGGACCAAAGACGGAAGATTTACATATGTCGAAGGAACTCAAGTCTATTAAACGAAGAACTTAAAAGACGAGTTGAATTTAATCGTCGACAAATCCCGAATCAGAATCGAAAACGTCGACTTTTCTGAAAAGACGAAAAGACAAGAAGAAAGGGAGAAATCCCACTTCACCAACCAACCACTAGCCTATAAATAGAAAACCCCTCACACTTTTTGTGCAAGTTTTTATTCCCAGTCATTTTCTTTTCTTTCGTAGGAAGCCAACACCATTAAGGTGTTGGTGATTTTCATTTTGTTGAATCTTTGATTTTGTAAGTGTTTAATCTTTCCTTTTGTTTACTCTACACTAATCTATCAATTTAATCCTTCCATTAATCTTGTTCATCTTCATCTTTTTGAGTTAAAGCTTAAAGTTCTTATTTGGTTGATTTTGATCTTCAAAAGTTATTGGGTTTTGTGTTTTTATTGATGGGATTTGATGTTTATGGTTAGTAGATGATTGGTGATTAGTTTTGTTTAAGTTTTGGTTAAAAACTTGGTTGATTGTTGGTAAAATCGTGTTCCCCTGTTTTTCTGTTACCTACTGTTCTTCGTTTCCCCAGATTCCGAATCAAAGTGTATCAAAAGTTCCGAGCCAGTTATTTGAAAAAAGTCCGAACCAGTTATTTGTTTAAGTTCCGAATCAAGTTTTTATTATTAGTTCCGAACCAAGATTTAAAGTTCCGATCCAGTTATCTGAAAAAAGTTCCGAATCAAAATATTGAAAAAGTTCCGAACCAAACCTGTTTTCAAAAGTTCCGAACCTGATGTTTTAAAGTTCCGAACCAATATTTCTTTAAAGTTCCGACTCTATTCTTTTAAAAAGTTCTGAATCGGATTTTTGGTAAAGTTCCGAACGAACAAACGTAATAAGATTCACCAGCTAGCTTGCTAGCTTACTTCTTTTTGCCGCCAATTAAGCAGCTAGCTTGCTAGCTTCCAGCAGCTAGCCTGCTAGCTTGTTTATTTAATAGTATTGTTCCGTAATTGTTTAGTTTTATCTGAAATTTGTTCCGATTTTATTTTTGAAAGTTACGTATTTTTAGTTGAATTTTTCGTCGATTTTTAGTATTAATATTTTTTCGTAAAGTTTAAGTTTTATCAAGTTTATTTAGTATCCGCTTTAGGTTTTGTCTCGTTTAGCTTTAAAGTACCATTTTAGTTTTATTCTCTCCTTTTTCATTTAGTAAACTTTATTTTCGAGTCGATAGTTAATTTCGTCTTTTAGTTTTATTTTTATTAATTGTTTCGCTTTAAATTCACGTTTTATTATTTATATTGTGTTGTTTTTATTAATTAATCGCTTTTAGTTTATTGTTTTTATTTTGTGCATTTACCTTTTTAGTAGATTAGAAAACCAATCCTTTTTTGTAACCAAGAACAACTATTCCACTTTGAACAGTGATCAATTCGAGAAGATACCGAGACAAAATCTGAACCCCATAGCAAAAATCATTTGTATCAAATGGCGTCGCTGCCGACTCTTCTCGTAAGGATTAACAGTTTTTTGTGAGAACTTGGATTTTGGGATCCGTTCACCGTGAACGTTACTTTTTCATAAAAACTTTCAAAAACCCTAAAAAATATAAAATTTTCAAAAATCCTAAAAAGTAAAAAAACATAAAAAAAGACAAAAATATTTCTCGTTTGCTTTGTTAGTTCTTTTGCAGGTGCATGCGTACACGATCAACGTCTTATCAAGAGCCCGAGCCTCTCGAAGACTTAGACATGGCCGGTGTACATAACAACAACAACAATAACAATCTACCTCAAAACAACAACAATAACAATCCACTTCTCAACAACAATAATAACAACAACAATGAACCTCTACCGGACAATCGCCCTATGATTGAGCTGTTACAAGCACATGTGGAGGACAACAATGATCCAATTGTCATACCCGCGATTGCAGCCAACAACTTTGAGCTCAAATCCGGCTTTATTCAGATGGTCTCTGCTCAACCATTCTTGGGGCGTACCATTGATGATCCACATGACCACATCAAAAGGTTCCTGCAACTCACGAATACGGTCAAATTCAATGGTGTTCCACAAGAGGTAATCCGTTTACAACTTTTTCCCTTTTCTTTAGAGGGACAAGCCCGACATTGGCTTGCAAAGGAACCACCACAAAGTATTCTTACGTGGACGGATTTGGAGACCAAGTTCATAAACTACTTTTTCCCACCCTCTCGTACTACCGCTTTGCGGAATGAAATTATTAATTTTGAACAAAAGTACGATGAGTCTTTTAGTGAATCTTGGGACCGTTTTAAAGACCTTTTAAGAAAGTGCCCACAACATGGTTTTACCAAAGTGCACCAAATCAATACTTTTTATAATGGTTTAAGCATGAATGACCAAGATTCACTAAATAGTGCCTCGGGGGGTAATATTTTGGTTAAGACTTCTAATGCCGCTTGGGATATTATCGAAAATAAGTCTCGTGTGCAAACCAAGAGTGTGCGGACCAATGCCGCTAGTGCTAGTACTAGTGACAACGACAAGCGACTTGACAAAATTACTTCGCTTCTTGAATCGCTTGCTACCCAAACCGCTAGCAACACCAACAGCATCAACGCTAAAAACTCTCAAGTCAATGCTGTCAGCCAACCATGTGAAATATGCGGGGGTCCTCACTCTTACACAACTTGTACCTCCACCCAAGACTACCCATCTGAGAATGTTGATGCAGCATACGGTACCTATCCTCCGGCCGCTTATCAAGCACGTCCTCAAGGAGACCGCAACTTACTTAGCTACCGCTCAAACAACTTTCTTTCATCGCCCGGTTTTCCTCCTAACAACCCAAACCAACAACAAAACCTCAACCGCCCTCCTCAACAACAACCTCGTGCACCATACCAACCACCTCAAAGACAACCATATCCACCTCAAAGAAACAACCAAGTTTACCAACAACCTGCTTATCAACAACCCGCCTACAATGCTCCTCCCAACCAACGAATGACTTAAGGAACATGATGGCTAGTTTCTTCCAAGGTAATCAACCCTCTTCTTCGGGTACTCTTCCGAGTAACACCATTGCGAATCCAATAGGGGAGATGAAAGCAATCACCACTCGCAGTGGCAAAGGTACCAAGGAACCTGAGCTTCCTATACCTCCACCGGTGATTGTGACTAAGGAAAACGAGTCACCTGCTCCTATTCCTCATCCTTCTACTTCCCCAATTCCTCCACCTCTTACTTCTACCCCTCCTCCACCCAAGGATGTGAGTGATCCTACTATCCCAAAGACTTCCTCTTCTTCCGATATACCTTATCCCTCAAGGTTGAGGAAAGAGAAGCTCAAAATCAAGGACGATATTCAAGTTTCGAACTTTCTCAAAATGTTTAAACAATTGAATTTCAACATCTCCTTTGCTGAGGCTCTCGCTCACATGCCCAAATACGCAAAAATGTTCAAAGATCTTCTTAGTGACAAGGAGAAGCTTCTTGATATCGCTAACACCCAACTTAATGAGAATTGCTCTGCAGTGCTCTTAAGGAAATTACCAACCAAGCTTGGTGATCCGGGTCGTTTCTTAATCCCTTGCAACTTCCCGGGAGTAGAGAATTGCATGGCCCTAGCCAATCTAGGTGCCAGTATTAACTTAATGCCTTTAATTGTCTGGAAGCAATTATCTCTCCCTGAGATAGTCCCCACTAAAATGACTTTGGAATTAGCTAACCGTACGGTTGCTTATCCAGTGGGGATAGACGAAGACGTTTTTGTAGGAGTCGAGAAATTCACTTTTCCTGCCGATTTCGTTGTCGTTGACTACGACATGGACCCTCGTATGCCATTGATCGTTGGTCGTCCATTCTTGAGGACCGGTCGCACTCTCATCGATGTTGAAGCGGGTGAGCTTATCATGAGAGTGGGTGACGATAAAATTGTCTTCAACATGGGAAAGCTTTCTAAACAGCCTTATTCATACGAGAGTGTTAATTGTATTGACGTTCTTGATGAGGCTTGTGAAGAACACTTCAAAGATGCTTGTAAAAGTATTCCTACCTCTCTTCCCAATGTTGAGGCCGTTTCCTCTATTGATTCATCACTATCTCTATTTGGAGAAAGTGATTTCCTTTGCAAAGATTTTGAAGCCACCATGGGAGATGTGAACTTAGAAAATGACGATTCTCCCACCGATTGGGATGAAGACATTCGTCTCATTGAGAACCTTCTCAAAGAGGACCATATTTCTCTACCATCTCCCACGTCTATTGCTATCGATGCTCCGACTTTGAATACGCCTACCATCGACAATCCTCAGGATTTAGAGCTTATGGAATTACCGTCACATCTCGAGTATGTGTTCCTTGAAGAAAAGAAGCAGTCGCCCGTCATCATCGCGAAGGACTTGAAAGAAGAAGAGAAATCTCGCCTCATCGCCGTGCTTAAAGCTCATAAGAAGGTAATTGCTTGGAAAATTTCCGACATCCGCGGAATTGATCCAAACTTTTGTACTCACAAGATTCTCATGGAAGATGACTTCAAACCCGCAATCCAGAGCCAAAGAAGGGTTAATCCTCGCATTCATGACGTCATCAAACAAGAGGTTATCAAACTTCTTGATGCCAGCTTGATTTACCCTATTTCGGATTCCCGTGGGTAAGTCCCGTCCATCGTGTGCCCAAGAAGGGCGGAATAACCGTTGTTCCCAATGAACACAACGAGTTGATTCCCACTCGTCTTGTTACTGGGTGGAGAGTTTGTATCGACTACCGCAAGCTCAATGATGCCACGAGAAAAGATCATTTTCCTCTTCCTTTCATGGATCAAATGCTCGAGCGTCTAGCTGGTAATGACTATTACTGCTTCTTAGACGGTTTCTCCGGGTATTTTCAAATTCCCATCGATCCCAAAGACCAAGAGAAGACCACATTCACTTGTCCCTACGGAACATTTGCTTACAAACGCATGCCTTTCGGTTTATGCAATGCTCCTGGGACGTTCCAAAGGTGTATGATGGCTATCTTCCATGACATGGTTGAAGAAACTATGGAAGTATTCATGGATGATTTCTCGGTTTATGGCGATTCTTTCTCTGCTTTCCTTGCCAATTTAGAACGTATGCTTAAGCGGTGTGAAGACACTCGCCTTGTTCTTAATTGGGAAAAATGCCATTTCATGGTAAAAGAGGGCATCGTGCTAGGACACAAAATTTCCAAAGCCGGTCTTGAATTGGACCGTGCTAAAGTCGATGTTATTTCTAAGTTGCCTCCACCTTCAACCGTGAAGGGTGTGAGAAGGTTCCTCGGTCATGCGGGCTTCTACCGTCGTTTCATCAAAGATTTTTCTAAAATCGCCCGTCCGATGACCCACCTCTTGGAAAAAGATACTCCTTTTATCTTTTCCAATGAGTGTATTGAAGCCTTAAACTTGCTTAAGGATAAGCTAACTAAGGCACCCGTCTTGGTTACCCCAAATTGGGAGCTTCCTTTTAAGTTGATGTGCGATGCTAGCGACTATGCTATTGGAGCGGTTTTGGGCCAAAGAGTGAACAAACACTTCCAACCGATCCTATACGCTAGCAAGACAATGACAGGGGTTCAATTGCATTACACGACAACCGAAAAAGAGCTTTTAGCTGTTGTCTATGCTTTTGAAAAATTTCGCCCCTATCTTGTCCTTTCTACCACCATCGTGTATACTGATCATTCCGCGTTGAAGTACTTGTTAACTAAACAAGATTCCAAACCAAGACTTCTTCGCTGGGTTTTGCTACTTCAAGAATTTAAAATCGAAATTCATGATAAGAAGGGAGCTGAAAACCTAGCCGCGGATCATCTCAGTAGACTTGAGGATCCTTACCAAGGGGATCATCCGAACAAAGAGATCAATGACTCTTTTCCCCTGGAGACCTTAATGTCTATCAACTCGACTTCTGATGAAACCCCGTGGTTTGCGGACATTGCAAACTACTTGGCGGGTGGAATTCTCATTGACGGGTTAACATCCCAGCAAAAGAAAAAGTTCTTCAAAGACATTAAGACTTACTTTTGGGATGACCCGTATCTATTCAAACAATGTGCTGATTTGATTATTCACCGATGTGTTGATGGACCGGCAGCTTTAGACATTCTCGAAGCTTGCCACAAAGGACCCAGCGGTTGTCACTTTGGTCCCAACTACACCGCCAAAAAAGTGTTTGACTCGGGATTTTATTGGCCCACCATTTACCGTGATGCTCACGAGATGGTTAAACATTGTGATGCTTGCCAAAAACAAGGCAAGATCTCACATAAAGACGAGATGCCTCAGAATGTCATACAAGAATGTGAAATCTTTGATGTTTGGGGTATCGACTTTATGGGGCCATTCCCTTCATCTAAAGAAAACAAATACATCCTTGTAGTCGTTGACTACGTTTCTAAATGGGTTGAAGCCAAAGCTTTACCCACTAATGACGCAAGGGTGGTTTGTAACTTTTTGAAATCGCTATTCGCTAGATTCGGTGTGCCTCGTGACATTATTAGTGATCGCGGGACTCATTTTTGCAACGATCAATTTGCAAGAGTCATGGCTAAGTATGGTGTCAATCATCGTCTTTCCACCGCCTACCACCCACAAACTAATGGCCAGGCTGAAATCTCTAACTGAGGATTAAAGCGAATTCTTGAACGAACCGTGGGAGAGCATCGTGCCTCATGGACCGATAAACTTGATGATGCTTTGTGGGCTTTTCGTACCGCATACAAGACTCTGATTGGTTGTACACCATATCATCTCGTTTACGGGAAAGCATGCCACCTCCCCATTGAGTTGGAGCACAAGGCTTACTGGGCCTTGAAGTGGGCTAATTTTGATATCAACAAAGTCGGTGACATACGCAAGATCCAACTCAATGAGCTGAATGAACTCCGAGAGTTCCAAGTTGGAGACAAAGTTTTACTCTTTAACTCTCGGTTGAAAATCTTTTCGGGCAAGCTGAAATCTCGTTGGTCCGGCCCATTCACCATTGCCCAAATTTTTCCATATGGTACTCTCGAGCTCGCTCAACCTAATGGACCTAATTTTAAGGTGAATGGCCAACGAGTGAAGTTGTACTTTGGTGAGGACATCTCTCAGGAGATGATTCCATCCCTCACCACGTTCCCCATGAACTAATTTTGGGTCGAGTCAGGCTCGTGACTCGGTTATATAAAACAAGCGCTCCTCGGGAGGCAGCCCGAGTATCTATCCTTTTCCGTTTAACCTCCTAAGTTTAGGGGAACCTCTATAGGTTGCTTGTGTTTGTGTGGTGATGTGATTACAGGGATAAGCGCACTTTTTGAACCTTTGAAGAACTGTGCTCCCGTGTTATCCGAAATCCGGTTCTATCTCTCAACTATCGTGATTCAAATTTCTTCATACTCACATTTAAAATTGATCACTTTAGTCGTCTCTTCCTTAACTTGATTTAACCAACGTGCACAATGTCTTAAGTGTAGGGGAGACTTTTCCCACATGCTTAAACATTGAGGACAATGTTTATCTTAAGTGTAGGGGGGACTTCTATCGAAGTTTTAAGTGGACTTTTCCATGAAAAAGCCTTCATTTAACCGGAAAATCATCTTTTTCAGCATTTTTCAAAATTTTTATTAACTTTGGCCATTTAGTCGTAATTTTTAAATTTTTATCGTTGCTTTCATATGTATATATCCCGCAATAAAGTCAAAAATATTAATAAAGTGGTGTAGCTAGTTTTGAAATCTTTGACATATTAGGCCCGTTGCGATTATTTTGACTCAACCCGAATAGACTTATCCAAGTTTATTCTAGCTAGTATCCTTAACCATGTAGACCTTAATTGGTTTATTAGGCTAAGCATCCACGAGTCTCATTACTTGAGATTTTAAATTGTGGAGAACGAGAAATGATAGAGTCAATTATAAGTCGGTATTCTTGCACAAGCTCACTTGGTGTAATTATTTGCCTATTCTCCCATCACTTGCTAATAATTTATCTGCAATAAGTAAGGTCATACGATTTGAAAAGTTACTTAGCTTCTAGCCCAAGATCGTTTAAAATTTGCTCGGTAATGATAAGAGTTCATAGCCAAGGCATAACTTATGAAGTGGGGCGCGAAGATTGGCGAATCCGAAAAGGCCCTAACAAGGCATGAGGATTCAATCTTATTGCTAAAGATCCAAGGTGATGTGAAAAGCATTATTCCCAAAATCAATATGAAGGATCAAGACTCACGACGAAAAGCAATCAACTCCCATAAAGATCATGGAGAAGTCTATCCGAAAAGACCCTAACAAGGTATGATGATAAATAGATCCAAGTCCGAAAAGGAGGCGGATCGTTGAATCTCAAAATCCCAATTAGAGATTGAAGAAATAATCATGAAGTCGTGGTCAACAAAGTTGGAGTACCCCTCAAAAGTCTCCAAGTGAAGAAACTCTATTAACGAAGAGAAGACCATTATCTCAACAACGTCTCTCGAAGATATGAAGTATGAAGTACATGCCAAATATCGGCCCGAGAAAGGTCTCAAATCGTGAAGCGAGTTATGCCAAGATATGAACGTTTTGATATCCCGAGAAGCAGTTTTAAGAGATTTTGTCCTTCAGCTAACTATTGATCAAATCGTCCTACTTTGCTTTCAGCTTAAATAAACTATCACAATAAGTCTAAAAATGCATCTTCATTATCATTCTAAGACAAAAATAAAATATAAGAGATACACCTAGGAATAAGGGAGTTTAAGCATATAATTAAGCCATGTGTGTAAGTGTTTGATTTGCTAACTTATAATAACAATGATCTCGTTTTTAAGCTTAGTTTGGGGAACGTGAAACTTGAGGGTGATAAATCATTGCAGCACCGAAGCCCTAATGTAAGTCCTTGATCTCTTTGCAAGTTATTTCCATATAGCTATTTTCAAGTGAAAATGGTTTTCTATCCTTTTGTCTACTTTAAAGTTTTAATTTCTCTTAGTATTTTAATTTTGTTTAGTAGTATGTTAATAAGGCCAAGGTTGATTGATTATGAGAAAATCGTAAAATTGCTTTATCACTAAGCATTGCATGAGGGCATGGCACTGGTTAAGTGTAGGGGATTTGATAGGTGTGAAAACACCCATCCTTTTACCACTTAATTCTTACTAAAACAAGACCAAAACGCGTATTTAATATCATTTGTTTGGAATTATGCGTGGTTTTTGTGTTTATTGTGTTTTCAGAGACAACCGAATGGATATTGGAGAAAACATGGTATTGTACGGGTTTTATGGAAGAAAAAGACTCAAGACGAAGTCTATTGTCCAAGAGATGCAAAAGATTTGAAGTCACTGGGCCTATTTGAAGATTTATCGAAGAAAAGGACCAAAGACGGAAGATTTACATATGTTGAAGGAACTCAAGTCTATTAAACAAAGAAATTAAAAGACGAGTTGAATTTAATCGTCGACAAATCCCGAATCAGAATCGAAAACATCGACTTTTCTGAAAAGACGAGAAGACAAGAAGAAAGGGAGAAAGCCCACTTCACAAACCAACCACTAGCCTATAAATAGAAAACCCCTCACACTTTTTGTGCAAGTTTTTATTCCCAGTCATTTTCTTTTCTTTCGTAGGAAGCCAACACCATTAAGGTGTTGGTGATTTTCATTTTGTTGAATCTTTGATTTTGTAAGTGTTTAATCTTTCCTTTTGTTTACTCTACATTAATCTATCAATTTAATCCTTCCATTAATCTTGTTCATCTTCATTCTTTTGAGTTAAAGCTTAAAGTTCTTATTTGGTTGATTTTGATCTTCAAAAGTTATTGGGTTTTGTGTTTTTATTGATGGGATTTGATGTTTATGGTTAGTAGATGATTGGTGATTAGTTTTATTTAAGTTTTGGTTAAAAACTTGGTTGATTGTTGGTAAAATCATGTTCCCCTGTTTTTCTGTTACCTACTGTTCTTCGTTTCCCCAGATTCCGAATCAAAGTGTATCAAATGTTCCGAGCCAGTTATTTGAAAAAAGTCCGAACCAGTTATTTGTTTAAGTTCCGAATCAAGTTTTTGTTATTAGTTCCGAACCAAGATTTAAAGTTCCGATCCAGTTATCTGAAAAAAAATTCCGAATCAAAATATTGAAAAAGTTCCGAACCAAACCTGTTTTCAAAAGTTCCGAACCTGATGTTTTTAAAGTTCCGAACCAATATTTCTTAAAAGTTCCGACTCAATTCTTTTTAAAAGTTCCGAATCGGATTTTTTGTAAAGTTCCGAACAAAAGTAATAAGATTAACCAGCTAGCTTGCTAGCTTACTTATTTTTGCCACCAATTAAGCAGCTAGCTTGCTAGCTTCCAGCAGCTAGCCTGCTAGCTTTTTTATTTGATAGTATTGTTCCGTAATTGTTTAGTTTTATCTTAAAGTTGTTCCGATTTTATTTTTGAAAGTTACGTATTTTTAGTTGAATTTTTTGTCGATTTTTAATATTAATATTTTTTCGTAAAGTTTAAGTTTTATCAAGTTTATTTAGTATCCGCTTTAGGTTTTGCCTCGTTTAGCTTTAAAGTACCATTTTAGTTTTATTCTCTCCTTTTTCATTTAGTAAACTTTATTTTCGAGTCGATAGTTAATTTCGTCTTTTAGTTTTATTTTTATTAATTGTTTCGCTTTAAATTCACGTTTTATTATTTATATTGTGTTGTTATTAATTAATCGCTTTTAGTTTATTGTTTTTATTTTGTGCATTTACCTTTTTAGTAGATTAGAAAACCAATCCTTTTTTGTAACCAAGAACAACTATTCCACTTTGAACAGTTATCAATTCGAGAAGATATCGAGACAAAATCTGAACCCCATAGCAAAAATCATTTGTATCAATCAGTAAAACTTAAGCTTATCTTTTTAGCTTAATAATCCAGCTTATTTCTATTTATGGAAACTTTCTATTTTTAGAAACTTATTTATTTTAAGCAGCTAATCTATTTATGGAAACTTTCTATTTTTAGAAACTTATCTATTTTAAGCAGTAAATTTTTTTTGGAAACTTTCTATTTTTTGAAACTTTCTATTTTTGGAAACTTTCTATTTTAGGAAACCTACTATTTTTAGATAGTTACTTATTATTACACAGCAAGTATAATAATACAAGAAATACAAGTAATACTTAAAAAGAATATCCAGAATACATGATAAACACAGCATAACGATAAAATCAGTAAAACATGACATGAACATATAAAACAAGCTAAGACATGATATAAAACCAGTTACGTACACAGTAATAAGAATACTTATACACGTATATTATCTATGTAGCATTAGTGAGATCGAAGTAGGACTCTCTTCCGTTCGTCTTCTTCGTTCACTGGACATAAATTCTCCGTCCTTTCAGTATGGACATTCTTTCCTTATTAGGATTTCCCCGTATGTAGCCAACTGTTTTCCCAGTATATGTTTTATATGTTTTGATTTGCTTATGTTTAATTAAATGCCTAAGCCATATACATGCATGACCAGTTTCACCTAGTTATGGAGGTACCATAACCATTACACTGGAGGCACCAATGTTATGACTTCACCACGGCGGAGTGATAGCTCGTGGCGTCCCTTTCAGCTTTTGGCCATATAATTATATTTTCATGTGGGGCGTATGGGTGCATCCTAGGTTACACGTTTTACAGATTATTCAGGTGAACGTGGTGTGTGCCTTGCATCCTTAACAAGGAGCTGATCCCTCCTACCCAAACTTATATTAACTAGAGGCAGCCCCTCTAATTGCATGACGAGGTCACCCCTCCAAGTATTCATGCACGTTGATATTTCATGACCTATATTGGCTAATGGTTAACGTGTTAAACAGTTTTCATAAGATAAACATAAGGCTTTTCAAACTATAAAACCAGTTTTACTAAGTATTACCAGGTTTCCAAGACTTATTCATTTCTGCTGCTATATGTTTTACGTGCTTATATTATTCATTCCATGCTTGTATATCCGTGCACTGATCGTTATGCCCAGCCGTTACTTTCCTTTCCATGTCCCAAAACGGCATGTACCCAAGGACAGACTCGAGCATTTGGAGGACGTGCATAGGATGGAAGCTGCCATAGACTTCTTCTCCTTTTGTCTTCATATACTTATGCTTGTTTAGGTCTTTCATTCATTTCATTACTTTATTTATGTTTGGGCTTATGTTTGGGAAACCGATGTTTGATTCTGATTTTCCCTATGGTCATGTAGTACCCCTTTAATACATTAAGGGGAATGAAAAAATAGGGAATAAACAATAATAAAAGGGTTATGAGGAGAACAGTAACCAAAACCATTTCACCCGTCCATTTCATGAGTTTCATTTTTTTAAACTCATCTTCACCATTCAACCCTTTTCTCTCCCAGCCATCCAATGACAAAACCAAATCTTCACCGTCCATTCATTGGAAAAATAAAAAGTTAGGTATGTGATGTTTTAGCCATCCATTGACAAAACCAAATCTTCGTCGTCCATTCATTGGAAAAATGAACAGTCAGGTATGTGATGTTTTAGAAACTCTTTTTGTACCGTTAGATTGGTTAGGTGTGTGGATTGCATCCTGGCCATAGATTACCCACTTGAGATTGAGATAAGATCTTAGCTCCCATCCACAAATAATACTATTGATAACACACACCAATAATAGCACACACACTCTCTTTCTCTCAAAACGATCTAATTTTGCTGGGTTTTGATCTATATATGGTTTTCATTGGTTTTGATCTAGACGATGTGATTTAATCGGTTTTGATCTAATATCTGATGATGAATATGCTTACGCCTTCAGTTGGTACTTCTTATAGTATCACTTTTTCATTGGTGTGATTCGTAATACCAGCTTTTGGCATTTTTGTGAGGTATTGTTTTGATTTGTTCAATGGTTTAAAGTTTGTGTTACTTGAGATTAAGGGTATATCTTATGCCAATAATTTTAACCTAATTTTGATTGGCTCTTTCTGTGAGATGCATCTCATCGGTTTTCAGTCGCATCTCTCTTTGTGTTGGTAGCTTGAAGATCGTCGTTGCCCCAGCCTTTTCGTTGCCGCTGTATATGCCGTGTGACGATATTGCTGGGTTGGTGACGACATGGTTAGGGTTATGTGACGAGACCGTGCTTATCTCTCTTGAAATCAGATATATGTGTTGTTCTCATTCATACTTCCACTGGTTCTCATAGTTATTGAAGACAACAATTATTGATATCTCTCACTGGTTCTTTAGATCAAGTGAATGTCCGATTCGGTCTCATAGTTACATGTAAGTTTTTTTTAATCTTCAATATTATTCGTTCAATAAGGGTTTTATTTAAAAGTTATGCTTTCGGTTAGATGAACATGAATTTTGGGGGTTTTTATTTCGATTGCACTGTTTTGATGTGACTTTCGATTAAATCTGAAATTTGAGTTGTTTGTGTTCATATTCTTACGCAGGAGGATGAAGGGGACAATATTATCACTTCGTCATCCTTAGGGTAATCAATTTTCCTGGAATTTCTTTTGCTATTAATAATCATACTTAACCTGATGATGAATATTTCATTGGTTGATATATTTATATAACAGGAAAGGGAGGAAGAGGACGTGGGATTAGATTACACATACAGTAATATGGTTTCAGTTGAAGGTGAATATGTTTTTGTTGATTTTTAGTTTTATTTTATAAAGTGTATTTAGGTTTGTAAAACATAGGCACTTTTAGTTGAATTTATTAAATCTGGTTGTGGCAGAATTAATTTGTATTATACAAAAGCCCTGATGGTTTATTGGGTTTGCTGGAAATCCTAAATTTTTATGGGGTTTGGGTGTTCACTGGTATTATTTACTACCTTCGATAAGAAGAAGACAAGGTAAACACATTACCCCTGCCTTCCCATTGTTGTATAACTTATTTTCCACATTTATTATTGTCTGTAATATATGAAACCTTTTCAAGGCCACCCGAATATGACTGAAAATTTAATCTAAATGCAACCCCAAGTTATGCTGAATTGGGGAACTGTGACGAGGGTGGCACCATTGTGAGGCTGCTTTCTGGTATGGGGCATGACTCAACGGCCGCTCTACAGACTTTTTTGTGCTAATACTGTCACTTTCAAATAAGTTGCGTATTGAAGAGTTTTTAAGTCGTTGTTTTGTTGATGAATTTAATGATGTTTTGTGACTTTTGTAGGCTTAGCTGACGAAAGGGGAAGTGAAATTATATGGTAAGGATGTTCCAGTTACGCTTTATGACGTTATTCATACTTCTTACTTGAATTTTAGAAAATGTATTAATCTTTTTGTAATCTTTTTCCGCTGGGTGCAAGTGACATGGCAGCGGCAATGTCTGAACCAAGTGGAGTAAACAACCTCCAATAAAGGCCCCAAACAACGGGAAACTAATTCCGGAAGGTGAAGCAGGAGGCATAGAGCACTAGCGAAGGAGAAAGGCAGCAAAAGAAATATAAGGATGAAAAGGTAAGTTTTAATAGTCATTATGTGATAATAATTGGCAACTAATACAGGTTTTTAGATCTTCTTTGTTGTATACCAATTGATCTTTGCTAGAACGAGTCTTGATGCGTATTTGTACGTGGATTTCAGGTGATTATGCCATGAAGAAAAGAAAGGCATTCCTGTTAAAATGGGCTGGTACACTGAGAAATATTGCAGCTACCAACCACGTACAATCAAGCCGCGTTGAAAACCAGGGTGAGTAGGATTCTTTACTTTAGCCATGTTTGGATTAGCTGTGCATGATTCTACTTTTGGATTTATGCAAACCAAAAAAGTAGATTGTACTTTTAAATAAGCGGACCAGCAAGTCGCCTTGAAAATCAGGGTGAGTAGGATTATTTTAGCATAATATTGGTAAGAGCTAAACAATAGGTGTGAATCAAAGAAAATGTATGTTTTAAGATTATTTCATAGTTGTGTTACTAAACTGCTCTTAGTCAAAATAACCCTACCCATTCTTTCAACCATACAAGGGAGTCACCTATTCTTTGTCTTTTAAGTTTAAAGAATCGATTTTCTTATTTTGTTGTATTCTTGTGTTTTGCATGAATAAATTGATGAAACTTCGTTTTCAATACAAGGACGCATTCTTAAATAAGCAGTAGTCAAGTTAGGATTTATGTTTAGCTTGGTATGATATTTTTAGAATTTGGGAATTAAGAATCAAAGATAATATGGTACCTCTGCTTTTGAAACGTGTCTTTGCACACGCACATGCTGTATATAAGGATTGAGTCATCATTACAGGCATGACGTGAGGTTACCATTATTTTTTGGGTAAAGGGTTACCCCGGTAAAGATGTATTAAACACATGAAAGTTTAAAGTACACCGGAATGTGGCCGAAATAACAACCTCAAGAAAACCTTGAACTTCTAAAAGTTTGTGACATGCCACAAACATTAAAAGGACATAGCAATACAAAAATATAGGCTAAGATACAGAACAAAGACATGCAATTCAACCCTTCGTGTACGTATAGCTAAGTACCATAAATCTGACAGTTAGTCGACATCTTCCATTTTGCAAGCAGGAGGTTACCAATATGCCATATATTAAATGAGATAAAAGAAATAGAGAGGAGATTATAATACGATTTAATATTGGTAAACACGAGAAGCCGACCCATTGACGACCAACTGTCAGGTCACGGCTAGCATCTGTGAAGAAACAAAATAAGTGGCGCTTAAAAATAATTCAATATGTGCGATATGTGTAACCAATTTTCAGTTAAAAGTTGACGATGTTTGTACAATTGTGAAAATAGGTGTAACTGTGTGGTATGTTTTTTAAGCAACCTATCAGAAGCCAGACTTTTTTGTTTGTTTTGGGAGTGGAAAAAATAGCTGACCAAAACGGCTTCCTAATTTTGTCCTTTTCACAGGTTTATGTCCCCATTGCTCAGCCGGGAAGAGTGCGTGTTTCAATGTGTAGAAACCATTGGGGGCAAGTTGTAACATTGTGTCAGATCTTTCTTATGAAGGATGCAAAATCGGTATTTGTTTATATTGAAGGTGATTAGCGTTCTTTCAGCTCCGTTTTTTAATAAAATACTTTCTTTATACATTCTCTCCAGGAACAAATGTGTGTATGTATTGGTCATGCCTGTTATTTATCATGTTTGTTTTTAAGGTGACCAGTTTCTACGCGTCAAAGAATAGCAGCTCCTGATGCACGTCTGTTATTCATGATGCAACCAGGAGGTAACAATTTTTGGCTTGAACACGAGTTAATGTTGAATTCGAACTGATTGATGACTGGATCAGTTGTAAGGTAAAGAAATTACAATATTTGGCAACACTTGTGTATATTAGTATATCGACTTCATATGTTTGGTGATCTTTCTTTAGAAAATGGGTACTTTGGTTGCTATTTTTGTGCACAAAATTGTTTTTGAGGCGCTTTTTGTTGGAATTTCTTGCAGGAAATGGCTCTTAAAATAGCTCTTTGGTTGCTGGAATCTTTGGCACAGAAGTGGTTACGAGATAGACACAGTTAAGGGTATTTTTGTCGTTCTTCTATTTATACTTTTTTTGTTATGTTTTTTAACATGCAACGTGTTTGAGAAACGAACACCAACATTACATGTTGTAAAAGACTCGCACTCTAATCTTTCAGATGGTGATATGGGTCGAAATGGGTAAATAATTGATCTCGGTTACCTAAGATAGATGTTTGTGTTAGAAATATTTTTTGTACACACGTCTTACTTTCATTGTGTCTACCTTTTGACACATTACATGTGGACCGATCATGACCTCAAGTTGAATGTTTTCCATAACACACAGTTTATTCTTTGTTTACTTTGCGCAGTTCATTGTTTTTTTTCTGAAAGAATTCATGTCCAACAACGCGAATGTTCTTTTCCACACCAAGTTTGTCGACGGCGTGTCCACTGTGCTGCGACCGTCAATTCTTAACGGTGCTTGAAACAGATCTGGATTTCAAGATAATGGGCTCATGATCAGATTTGTGAGGGAATCAGGTTCTTGGGGGTCAAAAGGCTATTAGCAAGACTCAAATTTCGTATAAGTGTTCAAAGCTTTCGATTTGGATAGTAACTTCTATTCATCGGGATCCTGCTTATGTATGAATCTTCCATATTTGTATAAAATGTTTGTGATCCTTCTGATACCAAGTTTATGAATCTTCCATATATGTATTTTGTAACAACCATGACGTACAAATTCTCGCAGCATTGTTGTAAATATATTTTGGTAAATGTTGTGATTTCAGCCCTTTTAATGAACCAACAATAATTTTAGACTTCCAAATCTGTCATACTATATGTATCCGATACATGCCCGTACATGTGCGAACCTTCTTCTTCGAGTTAGACAGGGCACTAATCTAAGCTTTATTTTAGGATATCATTTCTTTAAATCAGTTTATGGTTAATTTGATGATTATTCACCCTCACTTTATAATCATCACCCTAAAATCACCCGTTGCGGAGCGCGGGCATTAATCCTCGTGTTTTATTACATATTACCTTTCATGCTTTGATAACAGGCCATAATTACGCGTAACGGTCCACTTATCAAAGTGGGGTGTTACATGTTTAATCTCAGGTATTATTACTTAGCTTTGTTTGATGGGAGCCCGCAGGATATTATCGCAGCTTTTGAGATTTCTGTGATGCTTTTAAAAGACTGGGTTTAGTATAAACTGTCAGAAATTTATTATATATTTTGGGCAACTTTATGTTATAAATCATGATGAAATAATATATATTTCCGCATATAAGACTCTGGGACCTATGTTTAAAACTCTGATCATTTATGATGTAATATATATGTTTTTATTACGTCAACTTCGTGTCAACTGTAATTCACTGTTTCTTGTACCATGACGTGTTACCCTCTCGTTGCCTAGTTGTTCCATGTCAGATTATGGGGGTCTCACAAAGTTAGCCTTATATATTTTAGATATGGGCTTTTCCTTATATACGTGGTGATTGGAAAATGGTTAATAAACTTCAAGGGGTTGTTTGGTTGCTTGATGTGAATCACAATGGGATTAAGGTATAGGTATAATATGGAATGCCAATGATTGTATCATTTTCATAACTATTTTTGGTCTAATTTGCAAGATTTGAATATCAAATGAAACTGACTAGAAAAAAGAAAGAGTAAATGGGTTGAAAAAAAAATTGTGAAAGAAAGTTAAAAAGTGGAATGATAATTGCTAATAGATGTTATAAAGAAAATGTAACACACATAATCAACAACCCTTTTATGAACAATTGAATCCACGGTCACTTTTATTCATCAAGAATCATGTTTTGTAAAGATCATTATTATCCTCTTTGTACAAGATAAAAGGGTGACAAGCATCAAAAAGCCACCTTGGTTCGGGGGGTCGGGGATGATCAAAGAACATATATGACATTTTAGGTTCTAGTGAGAGAAAGTAGAGATAAGTGAAAGAAAAGATGTGTGTTTTATTTCAAGTGAAATGAAAACAATGAAAAATGACTAAACTTCCACACCCCCATGGAGAGTCATGGGGGGTATTTATAGGCCTAACTAACCTAGACTATCCATCCTTTACATAATAAGTCCTTGTGTATAGCAAAGGATATAAATCTAGTCCAACTCACGTGAAAGGCGCCAGCTTACCAAAAAGTAAGTCTAACAATCTCCCTCCAAGATGGTGACTCACGTGAGTTGGTTACAATGTTTCCTACAATCAAAAATAAAGAAAAATAATAAGCTTGAATTCCAGCATTCCTTGAGACAGTCTTCAACGACCTTCATCTTCTTGAATACTCCAGCTCTATTTCTTCAGCTTTTGTAGAATCTAGTTGAGTTTTACTCCCTCCAAACTAGAAGGCCTTTCATTAAACAAGCAGTAAAGACTGCTCCCTCCCAAACAGATCCTATAGAGGAAATCTGTGGGAGGTGATAACGTCATCAACATTTTCTCACAATTTGAAGCAATCTCAGTCTTGATTCTATGATAGATTACCAGAAGTACACACTCTATCCCGAACATGAAGTAAAACCATAGCACCAGAGTCAATTAAGTCCAGGAAATGCACATTTCTCCTGACAGGACAATGATGATAAAAAGTTGCCACATCAAAGTCAATTAAGTCCCGAATGTAGACAACTTATCCCTTTATGTAGAAACGGTAACACCAAAGTCAAATGACCCCGCATGTACACATTTCTCCCTCCAGGATGATACCTATTAAAGGAATCATCCTTCATGTGTGTACGTGGTATGCCAACTGAAACCGCTTACTTAGTAACCAATACAATGTGAGAAGATGTCAACAAAATCTCTCTAAACAAAAATTCTCTCCAGATCACCCCGAACTGAATCCCCTTATCAATTCTGTTAGTTATTGATAGTGACCACTGATGAAGATAACCCGATAATCCTCACTTGAAACTGAAGTAGAATTCCCCAAACTTGAACTTAAGCTTGCACAATTGTAGAATGAAGAGCGATGCAGAGAAGTCTTAAACGTACCCTATACCAAAAGGCGGTATAAAAAAGGTACAACTTCTCTAAAGTACCCTATACCAAAACAGGCGGTATAAGAAAAGGTACTACACCTCTTGAAGATATCCACAATTGCAAGTGCGTGTGACACTGAGAACCGCAACGAAGCTCCCAAAAATGATAGTTATCCATGTATTCGTCCATCCTCCCCTTGACACTGGAAACTAGATACTTCAAATCTTATCCATAATCGTATATGCTTGAACAAGTTATCTTATAAAGTCGTAAGTACTCCCTTAAAGATAAAATAAGAACGCTCGAGAAATTTCACTTCAACCTCAAATAAGTAGCATCGAATCATCTTCGTTATCACATAAACTGTAACAGCCGTTAGGAATTTAGGTGAATTTTGATAAGGATCGTTTTAGTGTAATGTATCGTGTTTGTTGTGTTTGTTGTTCGTGAAGAAGTGTTATGATCGAAAACGGATACCCGGCCTTGAATGTCACAGATTAAACGGCCCGCCAAAGTAATAATATCCTGTCACATAAGCGTTTAACCCGACAAATATTTTACTACTTGATTCTTTCGAAATACGGCTCAATCCATTAATAACTCCTGTAATCCACATAATACCTTATAATTAATTTTGCACCATTCGGATATAAAATCGGTCATCCCGAATACAATTGCAAAAATTAATCGGCCCACTATATAACTTTGGTTAGATTAGTGATCATCGGCCTGTCAAATCTAATTAAACCATTTGCCAAATTCGAACCAAATATTCATTCTAGCAGACCAAATGTTCAACAAAGGCCCAACTAGATATAATAACCCAACTCCATATCAAAATAGCAGAAAAAATTGGATCAAGGATATAACATTTGTGGATCCATTTTCGCAAATCAACCAACATCGTCCTTTCGTCTTTTTTTCTTTTTTTTCAGCTCATCACCACGTCATAATAACAGAAAACCCGCTAACACCTGATGGATAATATACGGCCCAATTGAGATATTAACCCCATCTGTTAACAACCGTTATATACCCCAAACCCCAAGTATTAGGTCATTTAACCTAATTACACCACATAGAAAGGTCCGCCCCCCATCTTCTCATCTATTCCATCTCCTCCATCATGAAACCTCCGCCCCCTTCACACTATTCTCCAACAACTCAAAGCAGTTACCAAAACCAAATCCATCTCTGATTTCCAAAATAAAAGCATTGATATCCCACTAAGATTGAAACCCTTTATAGTGCAGTTATACGTCCCTTGAATTCAAGAGATGCGATTATCGATTTGTTTAACCAACCATGGGTTTTATATCTTGATCTGATAATAACCCGTGATCAAGCAAGCAATCCACAATCCCTATATGCGACGATGGCATCAAGATCAGTTTATATGATCCGGGTAGGTACTTAATGTTTGATTGCATGTATTGGGTTCACCGAATTAGGGAAAGAGTAAAACATACTTGTTTTAACTCTTTTCTTTGAAGTTCGAATATCAATTATGGTTCAGCCAAACATTGATCTGTGATGAGTTAATTTTGTGATTATAGATCTTAATAGATCTTGGCATGCATGTCAATCACAAATGAGACTGAGATCATTTTTTCTGTTTAGTAACTATTTGATACGAGTCATGATGATATATTGTGAAACGCAAAAAAAAATCCTTTTTTAAAGATTAAAAAAAACGTTTACACAAAACTGAGGTCCATTTATGTAAGTATACAAGTCTAGATGTGAAGGGTATAGGTGAAGATGGGATAAGGAAATAGATTGGTGTTGATTGTGGAGTTATAAGGGGAAGAGTAATATTGGTTCTGATCAAGAGTTGATTTAGGTCTCGAGTAATGTTTTTAAACATCATGGTCATCGCAATGTTATAAGCTGCATCGCAATGTTTTCAGTCTGTTACTTCCGTCGCAATGTATTTATCACAAAAAACAGTCACCAATCGTAATAAACATGCCATTTCAAAAACTGTTTTTGTATCTTTCATCGCAATGAGTCAAAACAATCCATCGCAATATGTCACAAGAACCCATCGCAATAAACAACCATGCCATCGCAGTGTGTGAGCCATCGCGATGCACCCATCGCAATGACATCGAAATCACCCATCGCGACAAGCAATCGTAATATACGATCGCAGTGGCCATCACATGATACGATCGCAACATTGCCATCGTAATATGCGAGCCATCGCAATGTACCCATCGCAAAGGATTAAACAAGTCATCGCAATCAATGCGATCAAAAGAAGCCATCGCAACAGGGTTTTTGACCAACTTTGAAGATACCGAAAAAATGGTTGGTCCATATGTTTTTTGTCCTTTACCCAGGAAGCAATCCAGATATAATCAATGTGAAAAGATACAAAAACAATACACGGGTACCAAAGAATGGACCAAAACTGAGTAACGAGGCATGACATGAATAATGGACACAAAGATAATATATCGAGACAAACAGATGAAAATAGATATAAATGAAACATGATAGAAATAAATCATAACAAGGTAAGAACCATGATTCTGATAACAGAATGAATCTGTTAACACAACTCGAATCAGATAACATGACACAAACACAAATCAAACGGATACAAAACACCCCCGGTTAGCTCTGATACCAATTAACAAGCATCAAAAAGCCACCTTGGTTCGGGGGGTCGGGGATGATCAAAGAACATATATGAAATTTTAGGTTCTAGTGAGAGAAAGTAGAGAGAGATGAAAGAAAAGATGTGTGTTTTATTTCAAGTGAAATGAAAACAATAAAAAATGACTAAACTCCACACCCCCATGGAGAGTCATGAGGGGTATTTGATAGGTGTGAAAACACCCATCCTTTTACCACTTATTTATGGCTAAAACAAGACCAAAACACGTATTTAATATCATTTGTTTGGAATTATGCGTGGTTTTTGTGTTTATTGTGTTTTCAGAGTCAACCGGATGAATATTGAAGAAAACATGGGATTGCACGGGTTTTATCGAAGAAAAAGACTCAAGACGAAGGGTCTATTGTCCAAGAGATGCAAAAGATTTGAAGTCATTGTGCCTATTTGAAGATTTATCGAAGAATAGAGCCAAAGATGGAAGATTCATATATGTCGAAGAACTCGAGTCTATTAAACAAAAGATTATAAGACGAGTTGGAATTATTCACCGAAACTTCTCAAAATCCAAAGTCGGAAACGTTTATTTAAAAGAAACGTAAAGACTAAAGAAGAAAGAAGAAAAGAAGCCCAAAACAAAGCCCATTCACAAGCCCACCATCACAAGAGACGCCTATATATATAGGATTTCACTTCACATTTTGGAGTTAGTCTTTGTTTTAGTTTTAGTTTTTCATTCTCTCTAGTTTTAGAGAGAGAAAGTTCTCAACTTTCTCTCACTATTTTTCATCTTTCTTTCTTTCAAGATTTAGCTTTTGTATTGTTTTACATTTATCAAGTTTAAATTCAAGCTTTTAATCTTTAATCTCATTCTACCTTTCTTTGATTTTGATTCACTTTTGGTACGAATTACTTATGATCCGTGTTGTTCATCCATGTTTTCGTGCTTAAAAAGTTAATCTTTTTATGTTTCCTTAAGTTTCTATACAAATAAGTTTTAAGATCTTTGTGCTTATTGGCTTATTTGTTAGTTTAGCTTATTTACTTTTTAAAGTTTTCATAAAAAGTTCATCTTTTTATTGTTTGGTTTAAAAGTTTGCTTGATATAAGTTAAGATAAGTTGTTATTTGAGCTTATTTGATTTGTTTCATATTAGATTTGTGCTAGTTTTGGAGTTAGCTTATTCCATAAGCTTAACACCTTGCTTAAAGTTTCGGATCAAAGAGGGTAATCGGAAAGGGTTATAAACCCCTTTCCGATTTGTGTATTCCGACCAGCAGCACCCTTATTCCGATCGTATTGATCGGAAAAGGGTTTTAAAGATTCCGATCTGCACCCTTCTGTCTACATTCCGATCTAGGCTTCTTTTTAAACATTCCGACTGGAGTGTTGTGTAACATTCCGACAGCAAGCATCAATATTCCGATCACTGTTGATCGGAATAGGGTGTAGCATTCCGACGGTGACCCTTATGGTTATTCCGATCTGGGAATTTTAAGACATTCCGATTAATACCTTTTATTTAGATTATTCCGATCAGTACTCGTTTCCCACATTTCGATCAGCCACATATTCCGACGAGATTGTTTGTTATTCCGATCAGTGACTGTTTTTAAGATATTCCAATCTTACTTTCTTTTAGTATTTTCCGACTAAGTTCATGTTTTTACAAAGTTTTCCAAGTGTTAGTTTTTGTTGAGTGTTCATTTATTTTTCTAATTTAATCTTTAAGTTTTCAAGCATTTATTTTTAAACTCGTCTTTTTAGTTTAATCTTTTAAAGATTTAATTTTACTCTTCGACACTTACTTATTTGTCATTAGTTTAAAATAGGTAAACAAACCAACACCTTTTTATTAACCAAGAACAAATCATTTCACTTTGAGCTGTGATCAATTCGAGGAGATACCGAGAATAATATTGAATCCAATCAAAACCATAATATCAAATGGCGCCGCTGCCGGCTCTTCTCGTAAGGATTAACAGTTTTTTGTGAGAACTTTGATTTTGGGATCCGTTCACCGTGAACGTTACTTTTTTATAAAAAATTTCAAAAACACAAAAAAAAATAAAAAAATTCAAAAATCCTAAAAATTAAAAAACATAAAAACCAAAAATATTTTTGCTTTGTTTTTGCCTTGTTAGTTCTTTTGCAGGTGCATGCGTACACGATCAACGTCTTATCAAGAGCCCGAGCCTCTCGAAGACTTAGACATGGCCGGTGTACAAAACAACAACAATAACCCACCTCAAAACAATAACAATCCACCTCTCAACAACAATAATAACAACAACAATGAGCCTCTACCGGATAATCGCCCGATGATTGAATTTCTGCAAGCACATGTGGAGGGCAACAATGATCCAATTGTCATACCAGCGATTGCAGCCAACAACTTTGAGCTCAAATCCGGTTTTATCCAGATGGTCTCTGCTCAACCATTCTTGGGGCGTACCATTGATGATCCACATGACCACATCAAGAGATTCTTGCAACTCACGAATACGGTCAAATTCAATGGTGTTCCACAAGAGGTAATCCGATTACAACTTTTTCCCTTTTCTTTAGAGGGACAAGCCCGGCATTGGCTTGCAAAGGAACCGCCACAAAGTATTCTTACGTGGACGGATTTGGAGACCAAGTTTATCAACTACTTTTTCCCACCCTCTTGTACTACCGCTTTGCGGAATGAAATTATCAATTTTGAACAAAAGTACGATGAGTCTTTTAGTGAATCTTTGGACCGTTACAAAGATCTTTTAAGAAAATGCCCACAACATGGTTTTACCAAAGTGCACCAAATTAACACTTTTTATAATAGTTTAAGCATGAATGACCAAGATTCACTAAACAGTGCCTCGGGGGGTAATATTTTCGCTAAGACTTCTAATGCCGCTTGGGATATTATTGAAAATAAGTCTCGTGTGCAAACCAAGAGTGTTCGGACCAATGTCGCTAGTGCTAGTACTACTGACAGCGACAAGCGACTTGACAAAATTACTACGCTTCTTGAATCGCTTGTCACCCACACCGCCAACAACACCAACAGAATCAATGCTAAAAACGCTCAAGACGCTCAAGTCAATGCTGTTAGCCAACCATGTGAGATATGCGGGGGTCCTCACTCTTACACCACTTGTACCGCCACCCAAGACTACCCTTCTGAGAATGTGAATGCAGCATACGGTACCTATCCTCAACCCGCTTATCAAGCACGTCCTCAAGGTGACCGCAACTTGCTTAGCTACCATTCCAACAACTTTCTTTCCCCGCCCGGTTTTACTCCTAACAACCCAAACCAACAACAAAACCTCAACCGCCCTCCTCAACAACAACAACAACCTCGTGGACCATACATACCACCTCACAAACAACCACATCCACCTCAAAGAAACAACCAAGTTTACCAGCAACCTGCTTATCAACCACCCGCATACAATGCTCCTCCCAACCAACCCACCGCATTACACCAAGACATTGGAACCTACATGAGGACTAATGATGTGATCGTGGACAATCTCCAACGGGAAGTGCTAAACTTGAAAGCAGACCTGGTGAAACAAGGGAACGATCTAAGAGCTGATATGAGAAAAACTTTGGATAGTCAAACGAATGACTTAAAGAACATGATGGCTAGTTTCTTCCAAGGTAATCAACCCTCTTCTTCGGGTACTCTTCTGAGTAACACCGTTGCGAATTCAAGAGGGGAGATGAAAGCAATCACCACTCGCAGTGGCAAAGGTACCAAGGAACCCGAGCTTCCGATACCTCCACCGGTGATTGTGACTAAGGAGAACGAGTCACCTGCTCCTATTCATCATCCTTCTACTTCCCCAATTTCTCCACCTCTTACTTCTACCCCTCCTCGACCCAAGGATGTGAGTGATCCTATTCTCCCAAAGCCTTCCTCTTCTTCTGATATACCTTATCCATCTAGGTTGAGGAAAGAAAAGCTCAAAAGCAAGGATGATATTCAAGTTTCGAACTTTCTAAAAATGTTTAAACAATTGAATTTTAAAATCTCCTTCGCTGAGGCTCTCGCTCACATGCCTAAGTACGCTAAAATGTTCAAAGATCCTCTTAGTGACAAGGAGAAGCTTCTTGATATTCCTAACACCCAACTTAATGAGAATTGCTCTGTAGTGCTCTTAAGGAAATTGCCAACCAAGCTTGGTGATCCGGGTCGTTTCTTAATCCCTTGTAACTTCCCGGGAGTAGAGAATTGCATGGCCCTAGCCGATCTAGGTGTCAGTATTAACTTAATGCCGTTAAGTGTTTGGAAGCAATTATCTCTCCCTGAGCTAGTCCCCACCAAAATGACTTTGGAATTAGCTAACCGTACGGTTGCTTATCCAGTGGGGATAGCCGAAGACGTCTTTGTAGGAGTTGACAAATTCACTTTTCCTGCCGATTTCGTCGTCGTCGACTATGATATAGACCCTCGTGTGCCATTAATTGTTGGTCGTCCATTCTTGAGGACCGGTCTCACTCTCATCGATGTTGAAGCCGGTGAGCTTATCATAAGAGTGGGTGACGATAAAATTGTCTTCAACATGGGAAAGCTTTCTAAACAGCCTTATTCTAACAAGAGTGTTAATTGTATTGACGTTCTTGATGAGGCTTGTGAAGAACACTTCAAAGATGCTTGCAAAAGTATTCCTACCTCTCTTCCCAATGTTGACACCGTTTCCTCTATTGACTCATCACTATCTCTATTTAGAGAAAGTGATTTCCTTTGGAAAGATTTGGAAGCCACCATGGGAGATGTGAACTTAGCTAATGACGATTCGACCACCGATTGGGATGAAGATCTCCGCCTCATTGAGAACCTTCTTAAAGAAGACATAATTGCTCCACCATCTCCCAAGGTTATTGCTATCGATGCTCCGACTTTGAAAATGCCTCCCATCGAAAATCCTCCGGATTTAGAACTTAAGGAGTTGCCGCCCCATCTCGAGTACGTGTTCCTTGAAGAAAATAAGAAGTCGCCCGTCATCATTGCTAAGGACTTGAAAGAAGAAGAGAAATCTCGCCTCATCGTCGTGCTTAAAGATCATAAGAAGGCAATTGCTTGGAAAATTTCTGATATCCGCGGAATTGATCCGAACTTTTGTACTCACAAGATTCTCATGGAAGATGACTTTAAACCCGCAATCCAGAGCCAAAGAAGGGTTAATCCTCGAATTCATGATGTCATCAAACAAGAGGTTATCAAACTTCTTGATGTCGGCTTGATTTACCCTATTTCGGATTCGCCGTGGGTAAGTCCCGTCCATTGTGTCCCAAGAAGGGCGGAATAACCATTGTTTCCAATGAACACAACGAGTTGATTCCCACTCGTCTCGTTACTAGGTGGAGAGTTTGTATGGACTATCGCAAGCTCAATGATGCCACGAGAAAAGACCACTTTCCTCTTCCCTTCATGGATCAAATGCTCGAGCGTCTAGCTGGTAATGACTATTACTGCTTCTTAGACGGTTTCTCCAAGTATTTTCAAATTCCCATCGATCCCAAGGACCAAGAAAAGACCACATTCACTTGTCCCTATGGAACATTTGCTTACAAACGTATGCCTTTTGGTTTATGTAATGCTCCTGGGACGTTCCAAAGGTGTATGATGGCTATATTCCATGACATGGTGGAAGACACTATGGAAGTATTCATGGATGATTTCTCGGTTTATGGCGATTCTTTCTCTGCTTGCCTTGCCAATTTAGAACGAATGCTTAAGTGGTGTGAAGACACTCGCCTTGTTCTTAATTGGGAAAAATGCCATTTCATGGTACAAGAGGGTATCATGCTAGGACACAAGATCTCCAAAGCCGGTCTTGAAGTAGACCGTGCTAAAGTCGATGTTATCGCTAAGTTGCCTCCACCTTCAACCGTGAAGGGTGTGAGAAGTTTCCTTGGTCATGCGGGCTTCTACCGTCGATTCATCAAAGATTTTTCTCAAATCGCTCGCCCGATGACCCACCTCTTGGAAAAAGACACTCCTTTTATCTTTTCCAACGAGTGTCTTGAAGCCTTCAACTTGCTTAAGGATAAGCTAACTAAGGCACCCGTCTAGGTTACCCCTAATTGGGAGCTTCCCTTTGAGTTGATGTGCGATGCTAGTGACTTTGCTATTGGAGCGGTTTTGGGCCAAAGAGTGAACAAACACTTTCAACCGATCCATTACGCTAGCAAGACAATGACGGGGGCTCAATTGCATTACACGAAAACCGAAAAAGAGCTTTTAGCTGTTGTCTATGCCTTTGAAAAGTTCCGCCCCTATCTTGTCCTTTCCACCACAATCGTTTACACCGATCATTCCGCGTTGAAGTATTTGTTGACTAAACAAGATTCTAAACCAAGACTTCTTCGCTGGGTTTTGCTTCTCCAAGAATTTAAAATCGAAATTCGCGATAAAAAAGGAGCTGAAAACCTAGCCGCGGATCATCTCAGTAGACTTGAGGATCCTTACCAAGGGGATCATCCGAACAAAGAAATCAATGATTCTTTTCCCTTGGAGACCTTAATGTCTATCAACTCGACTGCTGATGAAACCCCGTGGTTTGCAGACATTGCAAACTACTTGGCGGGTGGAATTCTCGTTGACGGGTTAACATCCCAACAAAAGAAGAAGTTCTTCAAAGACATTAAGACTTACTTTTGGGATGACCCGTATCTATTCAAACAATGTGCCGACTTGATTATTCGCCGATGTGTTGATGGACCGGCAGCTTTAGAAATCCTTGACGCTTGCCACAAAGGACCCACCGGTGGTCACTTTGGTCCCAACTACACCGCAAAAAAAGTGTTTGACTCGGAATTTTATTGGCCCACCATTTACCGTGATACTCACGAGATGGTTAAACGATGTGATGCTTGCCAAAAACAAGGCAAGATCACACATAAAGATGAGATGCCTCAAAATTTCATACAAGAATGTGAAATCTTTGATGTTTGGGGTATCGACTTTATGGGGCCCTTCCCTTCTTCTAAAGGGAAAAAATACATTCTTGTAGCCGTTGACTACGTTTCAAAGTGGGTTGAAGCCAAAGCTTTACCTACTAATGACGCAAGGGTGGTTTGTAACTTTTTGAAATCGCTATTCGCTAGATTCGGTATGCCTCGTGCCATTATTAGTGATCCTGGGACTCATTTTTGCAATGACCAATTCGCAAGAGTCATGGCTAAGTATGGTGTAAATCATCGTCTTTCCACCACCTACCACCCACAAACTAATGGCCAGGCTGAAATATCCAACCGAGGATTAAAGCGAATTCTTGAAAGAACCGTGGGAGACCATCGTGCCTCATGGGCTGATAAACTTGATGATGCTTTGTGGGCTTTTCGTACCGCATACATGACTCCGATTGGTTGTACACCATATCGTCTCGTGTACGGAAAGGCATGCCACCTCCCCATTGAGTTGGAGCACAAGGCTTACTGGGCCTTGAAGTGGGCTAATTTTGATATCCACAAAGCCGGTGACCTGCGCAAGCTCTAACTCAATGAGCTGAATGAACTCCGTAATGAGGCTTATGAAAATTATTTGATCTATAAGGAGAAGACTAAGCTCATTCACGACTCTAATATTAAAAACCGAGAGTTCCAAGTTGGAGACAAAGTTTTACTCTTTAACTCTCGGTTGAAAATCTTTTCGGGCAAGCTGAAATCTCGTTGGTCCGGCCCATTCACCATTGCCCAAATTATTCCATATGGTACTCTCGAGCTCGCTCAACCTAATGGACCTAATTTTAAGGTGAATGGCCAACGAGTGAAGTTGTACTTTGGTGAGGACATCTCTCAGGAGATGATTCCATCCCTCACCACGTTCCCCATGAACTAATTTTGGGTCGAGTCAGGCTCGTGACTCGGTTATCAAAAACAAGCGCTCCTCGGGAGGCAGCCCGAGTATCTATCCTTTTCTGTTTTAACCTCCTAAGTGTAGGAGGACCTATATAGGTGTTTGTCTTTGTGTGGTGATGTGATTACAGGGATGAATGCACTCTTGGAACCTTTGAAAAACCGTGCTCCCGTGTTATCTGAAATCCGGTTCTATCTCTCAACTATCGTGATTCAATTTTCTTCATACTCACATTTGAAATTGATCACTTTAGTCGTCTCTTCCTTAGCTTGATTTAACCAACGTGCACAATGTCATAAGTGTAGGGGAAACTCTTCCCACATGCTTAAACATTAAGGACAATGTTTATCTTAAGTGTAGGAGGGACTTCTATCAAAGTTTTAAGTGGACTTTTCCATGAAAATGCCTTCATTTAACCGGAAAATCATCTTTTTCAACATTTTTCAAATTTTTAATTAACTTTGGCCAATTAGTCGTGATTTTTAAATTTTTATCTTTGCTTTCATATGTATATATCCCGCAATAAAGTCAAAAATATTAATAAAGTGGTGTAGCTAGTTTTGAAATCTTTGACATATTAGGCCCGTTGCGATTATTTTGACTCAACCCGAATAGACTTATCCAAGTTTATTCTAGCTAGTATCCTTAACCATGTAGGCCTTAATTGGTTTATTAGGCTAAGCATCCACGAGTCTCATTACTTGAGATTTTAAACTGTGGAGAACGAGAAATGATAGAGTCAATTATAAGTCGGTATTCTTGCGCAAGCTCACTTGGTGTAATTATTTGCCTATTCTCCCATCACTTGCTAATAATTTATCTGCAATAAGTAAGGTCGTACGATTTGAAAAGTTACTTAGCTTCTAGCCCAAGATCGTTTAAAAGTTGCTCGGTAATGTAAGAGTTCATAGCCAAGGCATAACTTATGAAGCGGGGCGCGAAGATTGGCGAGTCCGAAAAGGCCCTAACAAGGCATGAGGATTCCATTTTATTGCTGAAGATCCAAAGTGATGTGAAAAGCATTATTCCCAAAATCAATATGAAGGATCAAGACTCACGACGAAAAGCAATCAACTCCCATAAAGATCATGGAGAAGTCTATCCGAAAAGACCCTAACAAGGTATGAGGATAAATAGATCCAAGTCCGAAAAGGAGGCGGATCGTTGTATCTCAAAATCCCAATTAGAGATTGAAGAAATAATCATGAAGTCGTGGTCAACAAAGTTGGAGTATCCCTCAAAAGTCTCCAAGTGAAGAAACTCTATAACGAAGAGAAGAACATTATCTCAAGAACGTCTCTCGAAGATATGAAGTATGAAGTACATGCCAAACATCGGCCAAAGAAAGGTCTCAAATCGTGAACCAAGTTATGCCAAGATATGAACTTTTTGATATCCCGAGAAGCAGTTTTAAGAGATTTTGTCCTTTAGCTAACTATTGATCAAATCGTCCTACTTTGCTTTCGGCCTAAATAAACTATCGAAATAAGTCCAAAAATGCATCTTCATGATCATTCTAAGACAAAAATAAAATATAAGAGATACACCTAGGAATAAGGGAGTTTAAGCATTTAATTAAGCCATGTGTGTAAGTGTTTGATTTGCTAACTTAAAATAACAATGATCTCGTTTTTAAGCTTAGTTTGGGGAACGTGAAACTTGAGGAAGATAAATCTTCGCAGCACCAAAGCCCTAATGTAAGTCCTTGATCTCTTTGCAAGTTATTTCCATATAGCTATTTTCAAGTGAAAATGGTTTTCTATCCTTTTGTTTCCTTTAAAGTTTTAATTTCTCTTAGTACTTTAGTTTTTGTTTAGTATGTTAAAAAGGCCAAGGTTGATTGATTATGAGAAAAGTGTAAAATTGCTTTATCACTAAGCATTGCATGAGGGCATGGCAATGGTTAAGTGTAGGGGATTTGATAGGTGTGAAAACACCCATCCTTTTACCACTTATTTCTGGCTAAAACAAGACCAAAACACGTATTTAATATCATTTGTTTGGAATTATGCGTGGTTTTTGTGTTTATTGTGTTTTCAGAGTCAACCAGATGAATATTGAAGAAAACATGGGATTGCACGGGTTTTATCAAAGAAAAAGACTCAAGACGAAGTCTATTGTCCAAGAGATGCATAAGATTTGAAGTCATTGTGCCTATTTGAAGATTTATCGAAGAATAGAGCCAAAGATGGAAGATTCATATATGTCGAAGAACTCGAGTCTATTAAACAAAAGATTATAAGACGAGTTGGAATTATTCACCGACACTTCTCAAAATCCAAAGTCAGAAACGTTTATTTAAAATAAACGTAAAGACTAAAGAAGAAAGAAGAAAAGAAGCCCAAAACAAAGCCCATTCACAAGCCCACCATCACAAGAGACGCCTATATATATAGGATTTCACTTCACATTTTGGAGTTAGTCTTTGTTTTAGTTTTATTTTTTCATTCTCTCTAATTTTAGAGAGAGAAAGTTCTCAACTTTCTCTCACTAGTTTTCATCTTTCTTTCTTTCAAGATTTAACTTTTGTATTGTTTTACATTTATCAAGTTTAAATTCAAGCTTTTAATCTTTAATCTCATTCTACCTTTCTGTGATTTTGATTCACTTTTGGTACGAATTACTTATGATCAGTGTTGTTCATCCATGTTTTGTGCTTAAAAAGTTAATCTTTTTATGTTTCCTTAAGTTTCTATACGAATAAGCTTTAAGATCTTTGTGCTTATTGGCTTATTTGTTAGTTTAGCTTATTTACTTTTTAAAGTTTTCATAAAAAGTTCATCTTTTTATTGTTTGGTTTAAAAGTTTGCTTGATATAAGTTAAGATAAGTTGTTATTTGAGCTTATTTGATTTGTTTCATATTAGATTTGTGCTAGTTTTGGAGTTAGCTTATTCCATAAGCTTAACACCTTGCTTAAAGTTTCGGATCAAAGAGGGTAATCGGAAAGGGTTATAAACCCCTTTCCGATTTCTGTATTCTGACCAGCAGCACCCTTATTCCGATCATATTGATCGGAAAAGGGTTTTAAAGATTCCGATCTGCACCCTTCTGTCTACATTCCGATCTAGGCTTCTTTTTAAACATTCCGACTGGAGTGTTGTGTAACATTCCGACAGCAAGCATCAATATTCCGATCACGGTTGATCGGAATAGGGTGTATCATTCCGACGGTGACCCTTATGGTTATTCCGATCTGGGAATTTTAAGACATTCCGATTAATACCTTTTATTTAGATTATTCCGATCAGTACTCGTTTCCCACATTCCGATCAGCCACATATTCCGACGAGATTGTTTGTTATTCCGATCAGTGACTGTTTTTAAGATATTCCGATCTTACTTTCTTTTAGTATTTTCCGACTAAGTTCATGTTTTTACAAAGTTTTCCAAGTGTTAGTTTTTGTTGAGTGTTCATTTATTTTTCTAATATAATCTTTAAGTTTTCAAGCATTTATTTTTAAACTCGTCTTTTTAGTTTAATCTTTTAAAGCTTTAATTTTACTCTTCGACACTTACTTATTTGTCATTAGTTTAAAATAGGTAAACAAACCAACACATTTTTATTAACCAAGAACAAATCATTTTACTTTGAGCTGTGATCAATTCGAGGAGATACCGAGAATAATATTGAATCCAATCAAAACCATAATATCAATATTTATAGGCCTAACTAACCTAGACTATCCATCCTTTACATAATAAGTCCCTGCGTATAACAAAGGATATAAATCTAGTCCAACTCACGTGAAAGGCGCCAGCTTACCAAAAAGTAAGTCTAACAAAGGGTAATAGTATTGGAATGTTTGCTGATTTGTTCCAACAGCAATGAAAGGAAATAATATGAGAAAAGCAAGAAGAAGATCATATTTTTAAAAAATAATGATGGTGAATATGGTGGGCCCCACAAGAATACTATCATAAACTACATTTGAGAGTGGTATCAGACTATGACTATAATAGAGGATTCGTATATATCAAATTGTAACCAGACAATTAGAATGAATGTGATAGTGATAGTTTGATTCCGAAACGGGTGAAACAAACGCTTCCCAAATGTTTCTATTGGTGACAGGCCCTATTACATGGAGGAATCAACACTTCAGTAGACGCAATGGAGTGGGCAATGACTCTTTTACTTGACAATCCTCAAATTTTTATTAAGGCGCAAAATGAAATAGACAATCTTGTGGGATATTATTGATTTGTCAGTGAAAAAGATCTATCAAAGTTATCGTACTTGCAGTGTATCATTAACAAGACATTGAGGATGCATCCCACAACCCCTTACTTCTTCCTCACGAGTCATCCAAAGACAGTAAGGTGGGAGATTATCATATCCCACGTGGCACAATGTTGTTTGTGAATGTGTGGGCTATACAAAACGATCTCAACAAATAGGGATTTTGATTTTGAATATGGGGATTTTGATTTTGATGAAGAAGTTGTGTTGTTGATGATGATGATAATTGATAAGGACTAAACTAGTAAAACTAAATTCCAAATTAATGAAAATACTAACGATAGTCAGTTTTTCAGTTAAGTCAAAGGTGATTTTGGTAGTCAACTATATATTTTGTACATAAAAAAGTTCAATAGGTATAATGAACCAGATTGGGTAGTACGTTGTGTATTTATGACATTTACCCTATAAGATAATTAGTTGTTGATTTCTAAAACTTTGTAATATTTCTACCACTCGCGTCTTGTTTTTCTGACTCTCAATAAACATACGACATATTTACCATTTTACAATAACTAGCTATTAAGAATATTATATAAAATAGTGCTATTACTAGTAAATTAATTTTTGGAAAAAAAAACAAAAGCTAGCCCAAGATCTTTATGCGTATGTGTTATGTTTAGTCATGATATTCGCCTAAGTCGTGTCTAGGGATAGTTTCGAATAGCCTAGTTTCCTAATAGCTATGAATAAAGGTCGGTTGGCAATGTCTAAGCCCAACCCGACCCGTAGGACTTGTTATAGTCGGTTCTTCCCATCTCTATAAAAGGAGGTGAGGGGGAACGAACCAATTACGTCATTCTTTCAATAACTAATCGAGATTCGATTAGGGATATTACCTTGTGGGCCGTCGCTTTTCTTTTCTGTTGATTGTTGTGTGTGTTCTTCGATCGATATTCCGCATCTAGTAATCAGGGTTGTAGGGATTAAACCCTACAAGTGGTATCAGAGCTCGGGTTAACGAGTTCGCTGGTTTCTAGGATCGATCGAAGAAGTTGGGTTTCTTGTTGTTCTTGATCAACAAGGTTAGCAGCACGTTCATCGGCAGTGAAGGTGTCTTCTTGAAGCGACCAGAAAAGTGTTGTTGACTTTTTATTTCCGAAGATCGACATTCGTGGTGTTCTTACCGCCATTGTTGCACTAGAGAAGAAGACGACTGGTTTTTTTTGCATTTAGTAAAAGTCAACCAGTATACTACAAAGCAATCTGTTTAATTTATTTGGGCAGATTAATATTTTGGGCTTATCTTTATAATACTAGTTTTGTTTGGTTTATAAAATAAAAAAGGTATTATTACTTTGTAGGGATTTTACACAAGGGGACTTCGTAATTCGTGATTGTGAGGTTTAACGTATCACAAGGTTTAGCGAGTTACCGAAGGGACTTTGTCGATTTGTGATTGTGAGGGTTTATCACAAGGTTTAGCAAATCAACAAAGGATTAAAGAATGACGGGAGCCAAGTTTGACATCGAGAAATTCGATGGAACTGGTGATTTCGGGTTATGGAGAATCAAGATGCGTGCTTTATTAATCCAGAACGGATGCGAAGCAGCTCTAGAGGTTTTACCCGCGACTATGGAAGCTGAAGAGAAATCTAAGCTTGACAAGAAAACTCACAGTGCCATGATTTTGTGTTTAGGTAACAAAGTCCTGAGAGAGGTTACCGGGGAGACGACTGCAGCGGGGGTTTGGTCAAAGCTCGAGTCTTTGTACATGACAAAGTCATTGGCCAACAAGTTGTACCTGAAGAAGAAGTTGTATACATTCTATATGCCGATTGGACGAAAGATTTCCAAGCATATAGATGAATTCAACAAAATCGTTCTTGATTTAGCAAATATTGAGGTAAAATTCGAGGATGAAGATCTTGCTTTATTGTTACTCACATCTTTACCAGCATTATACGAACACTTTGTGGATACCTTGCTTTATGGACGGGAAGATTTGACTTTGGAGGACGTGATGGCCACACTAAATTCAAAGGAAATCAAAGAAAGATCCAAGGCGAAGGGGGATGATGGTGAAGGGTTATACGTGAGGGGAAGAACTGATCGCAGGAATTCGCATCAGTCAAAGGGAAAGTCAAGATCGAAGTCTCGAGGTGGAAGACTCAAATGCTTTATTTTCCAATCTGAGGAGCACTTGAGAAGAGACTGTCCGAAGAATAATCGCAAGAAGTCAAAAGGTTACGTCAAGAAAGATGATCAACCAAGCTCCAGTGGTTCGATTTACGACGATTCTGAGGTGATGATGGTGATGAGTGCAGAAAGACTGCAAGATTGGATCATAGATTCAGGAGGTTCATATCACATGTCACCTAGGTTAGATGTATTTTTTGATTTTCTGGAATGCGATGGGGGCAGCGTACTGTTGGGAGACAACAGGGAGTGCAAGATCAGGGGTATTGGCAAGGTAAAGGTAAAACTGAAAGATGGGTCACGTTTTGTGTTACACAATGTCAGGTACATTCCTGAATTAAAAAGAAACTTGATATCGCTGGGAACTCTTGAAAAAGAGGGATATACCGTAAAATTGCAGTCAGGCAAAATCAAGGTGATTAATGGTTCTAGGGTTATTATATCTGGAACCCGAAAGGAGAACTGTGTGTACTCTTTGGATGGCCATGCATTGGTCGGTGAGCTTAATGCTAGTGTTGAAGAAAAAGATAGTCTTGTGCAGGTTTGGCATAAAAGACTGGGACATATCAGTGAGGCGGGACTACACGTGCTGGAAAAGCAGGGTTTGTTTGGCAAGAAGAGTCTAGGTAAGCTCGAATTTTGTGAGAATTGTGTTCTGGGAAAGTCACATCGAGTCCGTTTCGGTGTAGGAAGGCACACTACTCAGGGAGTGATAGACTATGTTCATTCAGACTTATGGGGTCCGTCCCAAGTGGAATCACTGGGAGGTAAGAGGTATTTCTTATCTATAGTTGATGATTATTCCAGGAGGGTATGGGTTTATGTTCTCAGGTTCAAACACGAAGCATTTGGGAAGTTCAAAGAGTGGAAGCAGTTAGTAGAAAATCAGACTGGGAGGACGGTTAAGAAGCTTAGGACGGATAATGGTCTTGAGTTCTGTAACCGGGAGTTTAATCAGCTATGCACTGAGAGTGGGATTGCTAGACATTTGACAGTTGTCGGGACGCCGCAGCAGAATGGGTTAGCAGAACGGATGAACAGAACTCTCATGGACAAGGTACGCTGTTTATTAATATAGTATGGATTGCCCTAGACCTTCTGGGCGGAAGCGACATGTACGGTCGCATATCTTATAAATAGGTCACCATCGACAGCGATTGAGAAGAAGACACCTATGGTAATGTGGTCGGGACATCCTAGTGATTATGGGATGTTGAGGGTTTTCGGTTGTGTCGCGTATTCACACGTTAAACAAGGTAAGCTCGAGCCGAGAGCGATAAAATGCGTTCTTTTAGGGTATCCTGAAGGTGTGAAGGGGTACAGACTATATAGGCTTGATAATGAATCACCTAAAATAGTCACAAGCAGGAACGTGGTCTTCAATGAAAGTGTCATGTACAAAGACACATTGAAGGATTCTGGTGCAGGAAAAGATAAGTCTGTTGAGGAATTACGGGTTGAGGTGGAAATGCAGAGGTTAAATAATCATACGCCTGAGGAAGACCATGCTGGTCAGGAAGATCAAACATGTCAGGAATATCAGACAGACCATGAAGACCAGACAGATCAGGAAGATGGCTATGATGAAGGTGCAGGGGTTCAAGAAATTGATCATCCACCGGATCTCACAGATTATCAATTGGTTCGGGATAGAGAGCCAAGGACAAGAACGAAGCCGGCGAGGTTTCGGGATGAGAGTAATATGGTTGCTTAGGCGTTTGCTGCAGCAGAGGAAGAAGATACTCATGAACCATTGACATACCAGGAAGCAGTTGCTTGTGAAGACAATTCTAAGTAGAAAGCTGTTATGAAAGAAGAGATGGATTCTCTGAAGAAGAACAAGACCTGGGTGTTAGTAGATCATCCAGCTGAGAAAAAGCTGGTGAGCTGCAAATGGCTGTACAAAATAAAGGAAGGGATTGAAGGTGTTCAAAAGCCTAGGTACAAGGCAAGGTTTGTGGCTCGTGGATTCACACAAAGAGCAGGTATTGATTACAATGAAGTATTTTCGCCGGTAGTTCGACACACATCTATTCGGGTTATACTTGCATTGACTACGTGTAAAGATTATGAGCTGGAGCAGCTTGATGTAAAGACGGCGTTTTTACATGGAAATCTTGAAGAAGTGATCTACATGAGGTAGCCACCGGGATTTGAACAAGGTAACAAGGTATGTTTGTTAAAGAAATCTCTTTATGGTTTGAAGCAGTCACCTAGGCAATGGTACAAGAAGTTCGATGAGTATATGCTGAGCAACGGGTTAAGCGTAGCAGTTACGACAGCTGCGTATATTACAGGAGTTATGCACCAGGGGAGTATATCTATCTATTGTTATATGTAGACGATATGCTGATTGCTTGTAAAAGCAAGGCTGAGATCGCGGCTACCAAGTCTTTGCTTAAAAGGGAGTTCGACATGAAAGAGCTCGGAGAAGCAAAGAAGATTCTTGGTATGGAGATATTCAGGGATCGGAGTCGCAAGATTCTGAGGGTGTCACAATCTGGGTACGTTTCTAAAGTTTTAAACAGGTTTAGAATGGACAATGGGGAGTCGGTTCAGACACCATTGGATGGGCACTTCAAGTTGCCGTTGAGGGATTGTCCGGTTAAGGATTGTGATGTTGAAAGAATGAGTATGGTGCCGTATGCTAATGCGGTTGGGAGCTTAATGTACTTGATGGTATGCACGAGGCTAGACATAACGTATGCAGTAAGTGTAGTTAGCAGATATTTGGCGAATCCGGGTAAACTCTATTGGGAAGCAGTGAAGTGGATTGTGAAATATTTGCAGGGAAATGTAAACGTAGGTTTGGTGTATGGGATAAATCGTGGCAACCATGTGGACATAACAGGTTTTGTTGATTCAGACTACACTAAGGATCCTGATAAAGGTTGGTCTCTCACTGGTTACGCATTTTTAGTACAGGGATGTGTTGTAAGCTGGAAGGCAACGCTACAACACGTGGTGGCTCTTTCAACTACAGAGGCAGAGTATATGGCCCTTACGGAGGCTGTGAAGGAAGCTATTTGGCTAAGGGGACTCTTGGAAGAGTTGGGCGTGAAGCTCAACACTGTTGCAGTTAATTGTGATAATTAGGGCGCGGTTTACTTATCGCGTAATCATGTTTTTCATGAAAGGACTAAGCACATTAATGTGCGTTATCACTTTATCAAAGAAGTCTTGGAAGCAAAGACGGTTGAAGTTCTGAAGGTGGGTACTGAACACAATGTTGCGGATGCCTTGACGAAGGTGGTACCTGGACGCAAGTTACAACACTGCCTGGAATTGCTGAGTGTTGGGATAGGCTAATATATGCCTAAGGTGGAAATTGTTATGTTTAGTCATGATATTCGCCTAAGTCGCGTCTAGGGATAGTGTCGAATAGCCTAGTTTCCTAATAGCTATGAATAAAGGTCGGTTGGCAATGTCTAAGCCCAACCCGACCCGTAGGACTTGTTATAGTCGGTTCCCCCTCATCTCTATAAAAGGAGGTGAGGGGGAATGAACCAATTACGTCATTCTTTCAATAACTAATCGAGATTCGATTAGGGATATTACCTTGTGGGGCGTTGCTTTTCTTTTCTGTTGATTGCTGTGTGTGTTCTTCGATCGATATTCCGCATTTAGTAATCAGGGTTATAGGGATTAAACCTTACAGTATGTTGTGTGCGCATGACTTTATCGTGTGTGTGCACGTGTGTTGAGTGTGCAGTGCGTATGTTTGTATCAGTGAGACTAGCTAAATGAGAAATTTGGTTTACAAAGAGAAGAAAATAGGGTCCAATGCTTTACATATTAGAGACCGTAAATACTCATAATAGAACCTAAAAAATGTGAAATTCGTGAAATGTTAAGTCCGGTGAATGATCATCTTTTATAGATCAATCTGTTACTCCTTTCGTCCCAAATTCCGTTCTAAATTAATAGTCATTTGACAAAAACACATTATTTTAAAAAACATCATTATCTATGCATTCTCTTTTACTTTTTTACAAAATAACACTCTTACCTAGAGGTGACAAATCTTGCCCATTTTGATAAATATGGGTACTTTTTGCCCATTTTTAAAAAATGATAGGGCACTTTTTGCCCATTCTTTATTATTAATGAGCTAAACAAGCGCATATATAAGAAATTTATGGGCTTAATAGACGCACATGTAAAATACTAATTAGGCTACTCAGCGAAAATTTTATATTTAATTTTTATCCCTGGCTTTTAAACAAGTATTTTTATTTTTTAATTCTATATTTTTATATGTTTTTTTTCTCATTTTAGCTTGCGCCCGTTTATCCCGCCCGTTTCGCCCGTCCGTTTTGCCCGTGCCCGTTTAGCCCGTGCCCGTTTGGCCCGACGCCCGTTCAGCCGTCGCCCGTTTAGCCCGCCCACCCGCCCGTTTTGCCACCTCTACTCTTACCCTTATATAATTAATTAAAACTTTATATATGGTTTATAATTTTTAGTATAATTAAGTGCAATATAGTAAATTTGGTACAGTACTTACATCTATTTTTTAAAAATAATTATCATTTTGAGACAACAAAAAATGATATAAAGGGCTATAATTTTAGGACGGAGATAATATTATATCGTTGATTAAAGAAATATTAAATTATTTTAACTATGTACAACATTTTTTTTTCTAATCCGTAGAGTATCTTCTTGATCACATGTGCAACAAATGTCGACATCATCAAGTGAAACGTTGTACATATGTCGTCCAAATTGTGATAGTTGCATCAAAATACATAAAGTATTTCCGAGGTGCAATATATACGTGTCATAGGTTAAATGAATAAGTTAGTGGTTTCCAAACATAAACAAGTGTCTATAAATTCAATAACTAAAGAAAGTACGTAAAAGAGAAAATAGTAAAATGATAAAGAATTGGGCCCAGAAAGAGCTAGTCATGAGGCACCGAAACCCCACTTTTATTAATTGCGTGTACTACTAATTCTTAAGGTTCTTTCGAATGCCAAATATTGCCCTTGGTATTACAAAACTATCACAATGGGTATAATTGCCAATTTTAGTAGTTTTATGCGGTATTGCGAAAAAAGGTCTATAAGATCGTCGTTGAATCGTTACAAGGCCTTTAACTTTGTCGATTTATTTAAAAACGGATTAATAGCGGTTATTATGGTCAACGACGGTTAAGGTAGGTCAAACTTGCCAGAAACCTGCAAATTTTGCTGAAAATATCAAAAACTCAATGTAAATTTGTGTCTATCACTTATAATAACTATTTATATGTATGATAAGTTGTATTTTAAGAATAATATCGTTGAAAATGCGTAAAACTCATTAGAAATACTTTAAATTTGGCGGAAATATCCAAAATTTGCTAAAAGTGTCAATCCGATTAATCATGAATTAATCCCGCTTATAACGATTACAAACTATAAAGTGGTCGATTAGTCGACTAACGATTCGCGATTTTTGTAACATTGGTTTTTATGTGAATAACAGAAAAATGAAAAGGTAGATAGTTATACATGTACCCAAAGATAAAAAAAATCCTCCAAATAAACCTCCAACAATAGTGTGTGAATGTTATGTTTAATACCTATAGATAATTAGGTTGCGTATATTTGGATGGAAAACACCCTATTTTCTATAGAATATTTTTTAGAAAACAAGAAAAACAGAAAACGCGTTCAAATCATTGTTTTCTAAAATATTTTCTAGAAAATGCAAAATCCTTATTTTACCCTTTTGCACACAAAACAAAAAAACTCCTTTTTTTTTGTTTTCTAAGTTTTCCTTTAGGCATTGAAAATTCATCCCCTCTTTGTTCCTTTATAATTTTGGAAAATGGAAAACACAAATTTCTCCAACTAAAGGCGTTTTCTAAAAATTTTTAATGTTTTGTGGAAAAAAAATCCCTTTTCTTTTTCTACAAAAAAAATAGAAAATAATGAAAAATGTTTTCCATCAAAACGCACCCTTATTATCTGTGTAACTCGACTGCTAGCTAATGTTATCAAATCGTCTTAATTTAGTATAATCTACCTTTTATGTTTATGTAACATATTAATAAGTGTGAAAACACTTATCCTTTTATCACTTAATTATAATAAAAATAAGACCAAAACGTGTATTTACTGTCGTAAAAGTCGGAATTATGTGTGGTTTGTGTTTTTGTTGTGTTTTAGGACCAAAATATGAAAAAGAAAGAAAACACGGGCTTTCACGGGTTTGTGTTTTTGTTGTGCGGTTTATGGGCGAATCTTCAAGGTCTACTGAGTGTCAGTCTTATTTTCCCCTAAAGGAAAAGGTGTTCGATCCAGGTATCACAATTTTTAAGCCATCTCAGTATCCATCTGATGAAATAAAAGGAAAGACTTTTGGAAAGAACGGAGCTATGCTTTCACCTCATCATATCTTCTACCACCGTGCTCAACAACTACGTAAGGGAACCTTGCCTACTCTTCTTTGGCTTGTGCTCATCACCTTAGGCTTGTGCTATTTGATGGATGAAAACCATGTATTTGACCCCGGTGGATGTTCTTCAAGGTTCTTACCATTGTAATCAAGGTCGAGTCAGGCTCACGACTCGGTGAACAAAAACAAGCGCTTCTCGGGAGGCAACCCGATGATCTATCCTTTTTATCCGTTTTCATAATAAGTGTAAGGGGGAGACCCTAGTATGTGTTTGTTGTTTTCTTTCTTATGATGTGCAGGGATTCGAGCTTTCAAATATCCACTTTTGATGACTTTTGATGCCCCGTGATTCTGTGTACCCGTCTTCCCGGTTCTATCCTAAAACTCTTTTGATTCATTATTTTATCATTTATGTTAAAATAGGAATCACTTTAGTTGTCTTTTCCTTATCAAGATTTAAACAAAGTGCACAATGTCCTAAATGTAGGGAGTTTACTCCCACATTCTTAAACATTGAGGATAATGTTTATCTTAAGTGTAGGGGGACTTCTATCGAAATTAAGTGGGCTTTTCCATGTATATGTCCTCATTTTAACCGGAAAACTGATTTTTCGACATTTTTCAAAATTTTTGATCTATTTCGGCCTAGTTGTATTTCCCTTTGTTATCGTTATTTTCTTTTATTGCTAGAATAAATTTTAATAAAATGGTTTTAATGAGTTTAAATGTCTTTGATATATTAGGCCTGTCATGAATCTTTTGACTCAACCCGAGTTCATTTATTTGAGTTTACTCTAGCCAGTATCATTAACGTGTTTAAATCAAGTTTTGTTAGACTTTTATATAGGTAATAACAAGATTTTACTCGTTGAAAGTTCGTTCTCGGTATCTCTTCGAATTGATCTCTGGTTAATTGTGCGACTCAGTTGTTCTTGGTGAATCAAATAAAAGAGTTGTCGTTGTCTAAAACTAATTAAAAATGAAACCTTGAAACAAATAGAAATAAAGTAAAGACGGTAAAAAGAAACAATGAAAAATAAAAACTTAGCGAAAAGTAAATTGCGAGAAAAGTAAATTGCGAGAAAATTAAAAGGTAAATAAAGTAAATGATGCAAATCAAAACTTAAACTAAAAGGAAAGCAAATAAAAATTCAAATAAAGAAAAAGACAGGAAAAATCAAACTTGAAAATAAAAGAAGAAAACTTAAAAATAAAAACAAAAAAGAACCTAGACAGAAACCTTGATTCGGAAGTTTAAAACTTCCGAATGAACTGGCTTGATCCGGAACTTCTAATGTTCCGGATGAAGCTTCCTTCATTCGGAACTTTTGGACTTCCGGATGAAGAAGTATTCATTCGGAACTTTTGACTTCAGGATGAAGCTTGCTTCATTCGGAACTTTTAAACTTCCGGATGAAGCTTGCTTCATTCGGAACTTTTAACTTCCGAATGAAGCACTTGATACGGAACTTTATAGACTTCCGAATGAAGGACTCTTGATCCGGAAGTTCTGGGAATACAGATACAGAAACAACCAAGCCGAAGAACAGGGGATATACAATAACAACAATCTAACCTCAAATTAATCAAAATCAAACAAAAGATTAAACCAAAACAACCAATAAGCATCAACTAACAATAATCAATAAAAAAAAATCATCAAAACTAACAAACATAACCAAATCAATCAAAACCCACTTGATTAAAATCATAAAATTCAAGATCATGAACAATGAAGAGAAAGAACAAATCAAACAAGAAAGGAAGAAGATGGTAAATTAAAAGCTTAATTAAAAAGCACGGATTCAATAACAAAAGCTTAAATACAAATTAATCTAGAGAGAGAAAGCATAAATCTAGAGAGAGAAACTACCTACTCTTAATCTAATCCTAAAAACTAACCAACCCTCTCACAACAAGTGAGGGTGGTATTTATAGGAGAGGGGAGTGGTTGGTGGCTTCCTCTTTCTTTCTTTCTTGGTCCTCGGTCTTTCAGTCTTCTTAAATTCTTCGACTTTTAAGACTTCGTCTCGGGATTTCTATGAACTCGTCTTGTAATTTTCTTCATAAATTAGACCTGAGTTCTTCGACTTTATTAAACTTTCGTCTTTAGACATTTTCTTCGATAAATCTTCAGAATACGCCTTGGACTTCCGTTCTTTTTGCATTCTTGATCTTTTGACTTCGTCTTTTGTCTTTTTCTTCAATAAACGCCCGTGAAAGACCGTGTTTTCTCCCCTTTTCACCTTTTGACCCTGAAACACAATAAAAACACAAACCACGCATAATTCCGCCATTTACGACATAAAATATACGTTTAGGTCTCGTTTTAATGTAATTAAGTGGTAGAAAAGATGGGTGTTTTCACACCTATCAAATCCCCTACACTTAACCATTGCAATGCCCTCATGCAATGCTTAGCAATAAAGCAAGGTTTACACTTTCCATCATAATCAACCTACCTTGGCCTTTATTAAACAACTAAGGAAAATCAAAAAGATAGAAAATAACAAGATGCAACAAGGACGAAACTTGTAAAGATATCTAAGACTTACATTAGGGCTTGTATGTCATGAACATTCATCACCCTCAAGTTTCACGTTCTCCATGCCAAGCTTACAAACAAGATCATTGTTAGTACAAGTTAGCATAACAAACATTCACCCATGCGGTTCAATTAATCACTTAAACTCCCTTATTACTATGGGTATCTCTTATATTTAATTGATGTCTTGAATGATCACGAGGATGCATTGTTGACTTATTTCGATAATTTATTTAAGCTGAAAGCAAAGTAGGACGATTTGATCAATAGTTAGCTAAAGGACAAAATCTCTTAAAACTGCTTCTCGGGATATCAAAAAGTTCATATCTTGGCATAACTTGGTTCACGATTTGAGACCTTTCTCGGGCCGATATTTGGCATGTACTTCATACTTCATATCTTGAGAGACGTGCTTGAGATAATGGTCTTCTCATCGTTAATAGAGTTTCTTCACTTGGAGACTTTTAAGGGGTACTCCAACTTTGTTGACCACGACTTCATGATTATTTCTTCAATCTCTAATTGGGATTTTGAGATACAACGATCCGCCTCCTTTTCGGACTTAGATCTATTTATCCTCATACCTTGTTAGGGTCTTTTCGGATAGACTTCTCCATCATCTTTATGGGAGTTGATTGCTTTTCGTCGTGAGTCTTGATCCTTCATATTGACTTTGGGAATAATGCTTTTCACATCACTTTGGATCTTTAGCAATAAAATGGAATCCACATGCCTTGTTAGGGCCTTTTCGGATTCGCCAATCTTCGCGCCCCGCTTCATAAGTTATGCCTTGGCTATGAACTCTTATCATTACCGAGCAACTTTTAAACGATCTTGGGCTAGAAGCTAAGTAACTTTTCAAATCGTACGACCTTACTTATTGCAGATAATTTATTAGCAAGTGATGGGAGAAAAAGATCATAATTAACTCACATAAGTTAGTGAGAGAATACCAAACTTGTAACCAACTCTATCATTTCTCGTTCTCCACAATTTAAAATCTCAAGGAATGAGACTCGTGGATGCTTAGCCTAATAAACCAATTAAGGTCTACATGGTTAAGGATACTAGCTAGAGTGAACTTGGATAAGTAAACTCGGGTTGAGTCAAAATATTCACAACGGGCCTAATATATCTAAGATATCTAAACTTGCTAAAACCATTTTATTAAAATAAGAGAAAAATAGCAAAAATAATGGGAACTACAACTAGGCCAAAATAGATTAAAAATTTTGAAAAATGTCGAAAAATTGATTTTCCGGTTAAAATGAGGACAAATACAAGGAAAAGGCCACTTAACTTCGATAGAAGTCCCCCCTACACTTAATATAAACATTGTCCTCAATGTTTAAGCATGTGGGAGTAAACTCCCCTACACTTAAGACATTGTGCACTTTGTTTAAATCTCGTTAAGGAAAAGACAACTAAAGAGATTCCTATTTTAATATTGAGAAATATAAAATAGTGAATCGAAAAGAGTTTAGGATAGAACCGGGAAGAAGGGAAAATGGAATCACGGTTCGTCAAAAGTCCTCAAGAGTGTGTCTTTGAAGCTCTAATCCCTGCACATGATAAGAAAGAGAACAAGAAACACCAACGGGGCTCCCCCTACACTTATGATGAAAATAGATAGATAATTGGGTTGCCTCCCAAAAAGCGCTTGTTTTTGTTGACCGAGTCATGAGCCTGACTCGTCCCCGAATTAAATGGTCCATGGGGAAGCCTCGAATGTGATACCGGGATCAAAGACCTTGTCCTCGTTCCCGGTGGACATCAACAAAGGAGAGGCGGGGGGATAAGTCTTGAAAGGGAGAAAGGTCCTTTCAACATACGTATTGTATGTGAATTCAAGATCCACGGGAGGTGGGTTGGGTATAGTAAGCATATTGTTCTCCCCCAAAGACAATGGATGCTGAGCAAACGGCAAAGCCGTAATGGTATCAATCGTAGTATAATCAATGTCACCTCCCGGATCAAAGCACTCATCCTCTGTGATAGTGGCTAAAAGGGAGGATGGAAGGTGCTCGGGAGGGGGACTTGGGTCAATACTTTCCTGCAGCAAATTATCAAAAATAATGTCCCCCTCCGTGTCAGAATCATCAATACCTGGAGGGATGGAGTGGATATGGATTTCTTCCAGCAATGGGTCATCTTCAACGGAAGGAATAGATGGAGGTAAAGACTTGGAAAGAGAAGGAGAAGTCAACGCTTCGATTTGAGCAATAAGAAGGTGCACTTTTCGTAATCCATCGCGAAGAAGCACGTCTTCCACCTCATCCACAAGATCATGTTCATCGGTGAACTGCTCGTAAACCGGAGAGAATAAATCGTCATTTTCTGCATCTCCCGGTGGAGATTGAGAAATTTCAAAAGTGAAATTCTCATAGCAGAGAGAAGAATCGTCATCACTAGGATCGACCTCGTCTGTAAGAGCAACGTCGTCCTCGGGCTCCATAGCAGGTAAGTCACAAACCTCATCATCCAATACTTTGGCGAGACCAACATCACTAAGCTCATGCCACGAATCTAGATCCTTAGACGCAGTAGGAACATCGAGAGTAGGAGCAGAAACTTCAGAAGATGAGTTGAAAGTGCATACAGCATCATCGTCATCATCATCATAATAGTATTGACGCACAAGCGGAGGGGTATAATCACTAAGATTAGATACTTGCTCTTGTTGCAGTCGCTTTTCCTCTTCCCTAAGTTCTTTAAGCAAAATAACGGCTTCTTGAAGTTGCAAAACAATGGAGTGTGTTTCTTCATTCAAGGTAGTGAGTTGTGGGTCAAGATTAATTTGCTGAGAGGATTGATGATTGAGGGTGTGATGTGGGGGCTTAAAGTGTTGAAAACCTGAATTATAGCAAGGTTGTGGCTCATAGTTGTTCATCGGTTGAGAATAATTAGAAACCGGGTTTGGTTCATAATAATCCATTGGTGAAGAAAACTGAGGACACGGATTTGGCTCATAACAATTCAGTGGTTGACAATAATAGGTATCGTGAGGACCCCCACAGTTGTTGCAAACCGGGTATGGAGAAAAATCAGGTGCGTCTTGTGGATAGCTATTATCATTGTCATAATTGTACCCCGGTTCTTGCCCGTGTCTAGACGGGTATTGAACCGGGCACGAAACATGCCAATGAGAATTGCTTCCACAATAGATGCACGGGGGAACAGGAGGTGGGTTCAAAAAGAATGAATTAGTCGAGTTGCACAAGGGACAAAATCCGAATTGTGTGTAGTCGATATCGTTTCCGCACCGCTCACATGTACACCATTGACAAGAGTTGTTCCCAAATAATTGTTTCCCACACCGGACGCAATGGACATAAAAATCCATAAAGAAATATAGATAAGCAAGAAGAATATTTTTGGTGCAAAACTTTGAAAAAGAAATGCTTTTTATGATTTTTCAAATGTTTTTGGATTTTTGAAAATTTTTGACACGAAAAATAACGTTCACAAGTGAACGGATCCCAAAATCCAACGCGTCACTCACAAAAAACCTTCGATCTTCACGAAAAGAGCCGGCAGCGGCGCCATTTTAATAACAAGATTTTACTCGTTGAAAGTTTGTTCTCGGTATCTCTTCGAATTGATCTCTGGTTAATTGTGCGACTCAGTTGTTCTTGGTGAATCAAATAAAAGAGTTGTCGTTGTCTAAAACTAATTAAAAATGAAACCTTGAAACAAATAGAAATAAAGTAAAGACGGTAAAAAGAAACAATGAAAAATAAAAACTTAACGAAAAGTAAATTGTGAGAAAATTAAAAGGTAAATAAAGTAAATGATGCAAATCAAAACTTAAACTAAAAGGAAAGCAAATAAAAATTCAAATAAATAAAAAGACAGGAAAAATCAAACTTGAAAATAAAAGAAGAAAACTTAAAAATAAAAACAGAAAAGAACCTAGACAGAAACCTTGATTCGGAAGTTTAAAACTTCCGAATGAACTGGCTTGATCCGGAACTTCTAATGTTCCCGATGAAGCTTCCTTCATTCGGAACTTTTGGACTTCCGGATGAAGAAGTATTCATTCGGAACTTTTGACTTCCGGATGAAGCTTGCTTCATTCGGAACTTTTAAACTTCCGGATGAAGCTTGCTTCATTCGGAACTTTTAACTTCCGAATGAAGCACTTGATCCGGAACTTTATAGACTTCCGAATGAAGGACTCTTGATCCGGAAGTTCTGGGAATACAGATACAGAAACAACCAAGCCGAAGAACAGGGGATATACAGTAACAACAATCTAACCTCAAATTAATCAAAATCAAACAAAAGATTAAACCAAAACAACCAATAAGCATCAACTAACAATAATCAATCAAAACAAATCATCAAAACTAACAAACATAACCAAATCAATCAAAACCCACTTGATTAAAATCATAAAAATTCAAGATCATGAACAATGAAGATAAAGAACAAATCAAACAAGAAAGGAAGAAGATGGTAAATTAAAAGCTTAATTAAAAAGCACGGATTCAATAACAAAAGCTTAAATACAAATTAATCTGGAGAGAGAAAGCATAAATCTAGAGAGAGAAACTACCTATTCCTAATCTAATCCTAAAAACTAACCAACCCTCTCACAACAAGTGAGGGTGGTATTTATAGGAGAGGGGAGTGGTTGGTGGCTTCCTCTTTCTTTCTTTCTTAGTCCTCGGTCTTTCAGTCTTCTTAAATTCTTCGACTTTTAAGACTTCGTCTCGGGATTTCTATGAACTCGTCTTGTAATTTTCTTCATAAATTAGACCTGAGTTCTTCGACTTTATTAAACTTTCGTCTTTGGACATTTTCTTCGATAAATCTTCAGAATACGTCTTGGACTTCCGTTCTTTTTGCATTCTTGATCTTTTGACTTCGTCTTTTGTCTTTTTCTTCAATAAACGCCCGTGAAAGACCGTGTTTTCTCCCCTTTTCACCTTTTGACCCTGAAACACAATAAAAACACAAACCACGCATAATTCCGCCATTTACGACATAAAATATACGTTTAGGTCTCGTTTTAATGTAATTAAGTGGTAGAAAAGATGGGTGTTTTCACACCTATCAATAGGGAACTTTAAAACGCGAAAGTCTTAACTCATACGGGTTTAAGAACAAGAAATTTTCGCAAGTTCCTATAATTGATCCTAGAAAGTCGTTTATCAAGGGAACTTTAAAATGCAAATTCTAAACTTGAAAAAGTCTAAGAAGTTGCAAGATCCTATAGATGACTTGAAAACCCAAAACTTTGATTTAATAGGCTAAGCATCCACGAGTCTCATTCCTTGAGATTTTAAATTGTGGAGAAAGAGAGATGATAGAGTCAATTATAAGTTTTGTATTCTTTCATGAATTTATGTGAGTTAATTATGAGCTTTTTCTCCCATCGCTTTTTAATATATAATTGCAATAAGTAAGGTCGTACGATTTGAAAAGTTACTTAGCTTCTAGCACAAGATCGTTTAAAAGTTGCTCGGTATTAATTAGAGTTCATAGCCAAGTCATAACTTATTGAAGCGGGATGCGAAGATTGGCGAGTCCGAAAAAGCCCTAACAAGGCATGAGGGCTACATTTTGTTGCTAAAGATCGAAAGTGATGTGAAGAATAATTTATCAAAAATCAATATGAAGGATCGTGACACACGACGAGAAGCAAATACTCCCCTAAAGATCATGGAGAAGTCTATCCTAAAATACCCTAACAAGGTATGAGGATAAATAGATCCAAGTCCTAAAAGGAGGCGGATCGTTGTATATCAAAATCCCAAATAAATATTGGAGAAAAATGAAGAAGTCGTGGTCTAAGTTTGAAGAATCTCTCAAAAACTTCAAGTGAAGAAATTCCTATTATGAAGAGAAGACCATTATTTCAAGAACGTCTCTCAAGGTTTGAAGTATAAAGTCAATGCCAAATATCGATTCGAGAAAGGTCTCAAATCGTGAAACGAGTTATGCCAAGATATGAACTTTATGAGGTTTCGAGAAGCAATTTTAAAAGATTTCGGCCTAAATAAACTATCGAAATAAGTAAACAATACATTCTCGTGATCATTCAAGACAACAATAAAATATAAGAGATACACCTAGGAATAAGGGGGTCTAAGTGAATAATTGAGCCACATGAGTAAGTGTTAGCTTTACTAACTTATAATAACAATGATCTCGTTTTTAAGCTTGGTATGGGAAACGTAAAACTTGAGGGTGATAAACATTCATGACATCAAAGCCCTAATGTAAGTCTTGGATTTCTTTAGTTGTTTCTCATTTCAAACATTTTGTAATTTTCTATCTTTTTAAGTTTCCTTAGTGTCTAGTATATAATAAAGGCCAAGGTAGGTCGATTATGATAGAAAATGTAAATCTTGCTTTTGTAACTAATGCATTGCATGAGGGCATTGCAATGGTCAAGTGTAGGGGATTTAATAAGTGCGAAAACACTTATCCTTTTACCACTTAATTATAATAAAAACAAGACCAAAACGTGTATTTAATGTCGTAAAAGTCGGAATTATGCGTGGTTTATGTTTTTGTTGTGTTTAAGGACCAAAATATGAAAAAGGGAGAAAACACGGGCTTTCACGGGCTTTTATCGAAGAAAAAGACAAAAGACGAAGTCAAAAGATCAAGAGTGCAAAAAGAACGAAAGTCAAAGGCCTGTTCTGAAGATTTATCGAAGAAAAAGTCTAAAGACGGAAGTTTGACGAAGTCGAAGAACCAAGTCTAATAATAGAAGAAAATTAGGAGACAAGTTCATTTTATCATTCGACAAATCCCGAGACAAAGTCGAGAAAGACGAAGAAATTAAAAGACGAAAAGACAAAGAGAAAGAGAGAAGCATCAACACATCACCTTCTCCTATAAATACCCTCCTAATCCTTCATTAGGAGGTGTGTGTTAGTTAGATTTTTAGTTAGATAATTAGTTTTATTAAAGTTTTAGGGGTAGATTAAATTACTTTCTCTCTCTAGATTTATCTTCAAGTTTTCAAGATTTTTCATTCTTAATCTTGTATTGATCTTCAATTTTCATCTTAAATTCAAGCTTTTCATAATCATTCTCATTCTACCTTTCTTGTTTTTAAATCTTGATTGATTTGGTAAATCATGTAGTTTGTTTAATCTTTATGCTTATTTGATTATTGAGGTGCTTATTTGATTGTTCTTATTGTTTTTTATGAGTTTGATTGTTTTAGCTTATTGCTTATTGTGTGATTTTCTTATTTTTAATTAAGTGTTTTAAATAGATTAATCTTTTAAAAGTTGATTTTAAATATTTTGATTATTTAGTGTTTTTAAAGTTTTTGATTTGTGGCTTATTAGCTTTTTCTTAAAATTAGTTTGGTTAAGTTTTTGGTTAAGTGCTTATTTGTATTTTGCTTATTTTCCTTATCCGGGTTTAGAAACCCTCATTCCGAACTAGACAATAACCACTTTTCCCGAATTAGGTGTGTTTTCCTTTATTCCGACTTATATAAATTTTGTTCTTTCCGAATTGTGTCTAAAAGCTTTATTCCGGATTGCTTCACGTATCAATATTCCGAATAAGGTCCAATCTTCACACATTCCGGATTAAACAAGAAACAAGGATTCCGGATTGTGTTATAATTGCATATTCCAGATTGTTTAAGATTTGAGATTTCGGATTAGGTCTAGATCTCACTGATCCCGGATTGTGTGCGAACAATACTCATTCCGGATTGCTTGCTAAAAACAGATTCCGGATTGTCTAAGAAGAACAGATTCCGGATTATGTGTTGTTTTTAGTATTCCGGATTGTGTGCATTAAGGGATTTCGGATTAGATTGTAGTTAGGCATTCCGGATTAGGTTTAACAATTTGGTATTCCGACTTAAGTTTTATCTTAGTTTCCCGAATTAACTCCAAACATTTATTTTTCCCGCTATTTTTATTTAGTTTTATTTTTAAATTGTTTTGTCTTATTTTATTTTAAATTTACTTTTAATTAAGTTTTAAACTTGCTTTATTTCTTTTATATTTTGTCATTTACTTTTAAAGTTTTAATTTTTAATTAAAATAGCTCAACGACATTTTCTTTTTTACACCAAGAACAACTGAGTCGCACGTTTAACCTTTTTCAATTCGAATCGAGTCGAGACGCTTTCAGCCATAATAAAATTCAGTTATTACATATCATCTCTTATAAACCAATTAGTCATCAAAAATTTCTATTCAAAACAGATTAACTAGCAGGGTATCCGCGCGATGCAACGGCAGATACTCTGTGATTAAATTTTTCAACGCAATAATTTGTTTTTCTTGGTTATAACTTCTGAATCGATAGTTTCATTTAAAACATGTCCTAAAAATGTAATTTCAATCGAGGGATATTATTACTTTTGGCTTTATAGTAGGGTACCTGCGCATTGTGACGACAGATACCTTGTAATCAAATCTCTTGTCGAGAAATATTTTTCAGTCAAATGCTTTTAGTGATAATAGTTTGCACATGGCGAGAATTTTAAAATAAGTTTATCATAGTTCTATATACATGTGCATCAAAACGATATCAAAACTGTTTAGTAGTATTAGGAGGTTGTATTGATTGACGGTGAAATGCACTTGTTATTAAGTAGATGTTGCGTAATATTCGTCACATTATATAACATGCAACAATTTACATATTTAATAGTTTACATGTTTTCATCATACTTTGTAGTTATTTTGTAGATTATTTGAAAACATTTGTGTATTGACGTGAATAATTCTTTTCAATTAAATTATTTAGCAAAATGATTACAGTTTCACTAAACTTTTACTAATATACATATACAAATGATAGATAATTGCACTAAGGTTTACATATACAAATGTGTTATGTAGTATAGATAAATATGTTTTCAATTGTTGTACAATAAGAATATATGATTGTACTTGTAAATAATTGGGTGTATTAATTATATATTAATTAATGCTATATTATTTTATTTTGAAGTATATATTAACTATTATGTATTAATTTGTTATCGATTATTATGTACTAATTAGTATTTATATAAGTATTAAATTTTGAAAATTTAAGTATACTATTTTAATTTTTAAGCTTGTTTTAGTTGTACATAATGTATTAAAAGATGTAAGTTGAATTTTCAAGTTTTAATTAATAAAAAGCCAAAATGCTTTGTATGTAGTTATGATTATGATACATATACAAATGTGTAATATGTAATATATATAGATATGTTTTTAGTTGTTGTACAATAAGAATATATGATTGTACTTTTAAATAATTAAGTGTATTAATTATATATTAATTAATGTTATATTATTTTTATTTTGAAGTATGTATTAACTATTATGTATTAATTTGAGTATTAATTATTATGTATTAATTAGTATTAATATAAGCATTAAATTTTGAAAACTTAAGTATTACTATTTTAATTTTTAAGCTTTTTTTAGTTGTACGTAATGTATTAAAAGATGTAAGTTGAATTTTCAAATTTCTATTAATATAATGCCAAAATGCTTTATATGTAGTTATGATAAAAGATGAAAGTTGAACTTTCAAGTTTCCATTAATAAAAAAATAAAATCCTTTATATGTAATTATGACTAGCAGGGTACTCGCGCGTTGCGGCTTCTGTTACCGTGAAACTAACATTCCACGAGCGTACTATTTTTTATTATACATATTCTTCGATAATGGGTTTACAAATGATGATGATAGTTTTAAACTAGATACCTCTAACCAAAAATAAATTACTCCATATAAAAATAACATTACAAAATTGTGATAATTGATCCTGAAAGGTATTTGCTAATCTCTCTGTAACATTCTTCATAATATTATATAATGTGTATATAGAAAATTTTCATAGATTATATGTGTATAGTTTTCATATATTATAATAACCTTAAAATCTTCTTATTTTTATATGTACAATTCAATCGAATTAATTAGCAAAATGATTAGTATTTTTACTAAATTTATACTAAAATACATACATAGACGATATGTGTTTTCAAATATGCAAATTTATAAAAAAACTGAATGATTTAAAATCAAACGCACATTTAATATTAAACTTAAATTTGTGAATAATTCATATAATTTTATGTCAAAAATTATAGTTTATATCAATAATTATTTGTACATGTTGCATATTAATTTGTATTAACTTTATCATTTAATGTGTATTGCTACCCAATTAATACATAAATAAATTAATGAAGTTTTTGTGTTGTACAAGTTTGTACCACAAAAGCTTGTAAGGGTTTACTACTTTAAATTTTGAAGACATAGTGCACTCTTTGTATAAATAGTACAGATTTATGGGTTGTTAAAAACAATACATATTTAAGTAATGTGCATGTTTTTGTCAGTTTCAACGGGGCCTCTTAAGTTCTTATTCTGACGGATTTTTTGCTAGTTGAACTGATTGTGACTCGTTGGTTCGGTTCGGTTTCAAAACTATGTACGCCATTATTTTAGGTAGACAAAATATGTATGATCTTATATATATATGTTTTTAATTGATGTACAATGTGTATATATAATTGTATTATTAAGTAATGAGGTGTATTAGTAATATTAATTAATTAGTATTAATTAAAATTATTTTTAAGTGTGTATTAATTATATGTAATAATAATGTTTTAATATGAGTACTAAATTATGCTTTTATGTTTTAATTGATTTTTAATTATGTATTAATACTTGTATTATGTATTGTTTTAGTTCAAAATGTGGTGAGGAGGTGTTTTAATTATAGAATTTAATGTGATATGTTGTTTTAATAGTATACTTACATGTTTTAAGTTTTCTATTTTTAGTATGTATGCTTATTTTACTTGTACAAATAGTATTATGTATTGTAATTTGAATTTTTTAAGTATTTATATTTGTACCATGTGTTATTTTAGTTGTAAAATAGGGTGATGAGTTATTTTAATAATAGAGTTTAATGCAATATATGTTATAGTTTCATGTTTTAAGTATTCTAAAAATGGCTTTATTGTTGTACAAATGGCATAGTATGTTTTAACTTGAATTTTCAAGTATTCTACAAATAACATGTTAATATGCTTTATAAGAAAGTATGATAACGTGAACATATTACTGTACTTTTGAGTAATGGGGTATTTAAAAGTAATATTAATTACGTGTTTAAATGTATTTGTGCATTAAAAGATTGTAATCTTAGCTTTTTAACTTGTATTGCTATTACTTAAATGATATTTATTGTGATAAAGGTTGCATTAAAAGTTGCATAATATGCTTCATAAGTTGTATTAATTAAATTTTGACATTAATAAAAGCCATAATGTAATAATGTGCATTATTGTTTGCATTAAAGGTTGTATAATGTGCTAAAAAAGTTATACTACTTATTTTTTTTGTAATTATTGAAGAAAGAGATTCCAATCTCTATTATATGTAGTATAGATTATGATACATATACAAATGTATAATATGTAGTATAAATAGATATGTTTTTAATTGTTGTACAATAAGAATATATGATTGTACTTTTAAATAATAAGTTGTCTTAATTATATATTAATTAATATTATATTGTTTTTATTTTGAAGTATGTATTAACTATTATGTATTAGTTTAGGTATTGATTATTATGTATTACTTAGTATTAATATAAGCATTAAATTTTGAAAACTTAAGTATTACTCCCTCCGTCCCAAAATTATTGCCCCCGACAAAAACACACAGTTTAAGAAAAGTACATTAATTACAGCATTCTCTCTCTTACTTTTTAACACAATGACAATTTTACCCTTAGTGAATTAATTTAAATCTACTTTGAAGTTTGTAATTATACTTTCAATTAAGGATGATATGGTAAACTTTATCAAACATCTCTATCCATTTTTAGCAATGGACAATTAATTTGGGACAAACTAAAATGGAAAGGTGGACGATTAATTTTGGACGGAAGTAGTACTATTTTCATTTTTAACCTTGTTTTAGTTGTACATAATGTATTAAAAGATATAAGTTGAATTTTCAAGTTTCTATTAATAAAAGGCCAAAATACATTTATATGTAGTTATGATTATGATTATGATTATAATTATGATTATGATACATATAGAAATTTGTAATATGTGGTATAGATAGATATGTTTTAAGTTGTTGTACTAAGAATATATATGATTGTACTTTTAAATAATTAGGTGTATTAGTTATATATTAATTAATATTATATTTTTTTATTTCAAAGTATGTATTAACTACTGTATTATGTATTAATTTGAGTATTGATTATTATGTATTAATTACTATTAATATAAGCATTAAATTTTGAAAACTTAAGTATTACTATTTTAATTTTTAAGCTTGTTCTGGTTGTACATAATGTATTAAAAGATGTAAATTGAATTTTCAAGTTTCCATTAATAAAAAGCCAAAATACTTTATATGTAGTTATAATTATGATACATATACAAATGTGTAATATGTAGTATAGATAGATATGTTTTTAGTTGTTATACAATAAAAATATATGATTGTACTTTTAAATAATTAAGTGTATCAATTATATATAAATTAATGTTATATTATTTTTATTTTGAAGTATGTATTAACTATTATGTATTAATTTGAGTATTGATTATTATGCATTAATTATTATTAATATAAGCATCAAATTTTGAAAACTTAAGTATTACTATTTTAATTTTTAAGCTTGTTTTATTGTACATATTGTATTAAAAGTTGTAAGTTGAATTTTTAAATTTCTATTAATATAATGTCAAAATGTTTTATATGTAGTTATGATATGATAAAAGATGTAAGTTGAATTTTCAAATTTTCATTAATAAAAAGCCAAAATGCTTTATATGTATTATGATTATGATACATATACACATGTGTAATATGTAGTATAGATATATATGTTTTAGTTGTTGTACAATAAAAATATATGATTGCAATTTTAAATAATGAGGTGTATTAATTATATATTAATTAATGTTATATTATTTTTATTTTGAAGTATGTATTAACTATTATGTATTAATTTGAGTATTGATTATTATGTATTAATTAGTATTAATATAAGAATTTAATTTTGAAAACTCAAGTATTTCTATTTAATTTTTAAGCTTGTTTTAGTTGTACATAATGTATTAAAAGATATAAGTTGAATTTTCAAGTTTCTATTAATAAAAGGCCAAAATGTTTTATCTATATAAAATAGATGATTATGATACATATACAAATTTGTAATATGTAGTATAGACAGATATGTTTTAAGTTGTTGTACTAAGAATATACTTTATATGATTGTGTTTTTAAATAATTAGGTGTATTAATTAATGTTATATTTTTTTTTTTTGAAGTATGTAGTAACTATTACTACGTATGTAGTAATTTGAGTATTAACTATTATGTATTACAGTAATTAACATTAATATAGACATTAAATTTTTAAAACTTAAAGTATTATTATTTTAATTTTTAAGCTTATTTTAGTTATACATAATGTATTAGAAGATGTAAGTTGAATTTTTAAATTTTTATTAATAAAAAATCAAAATGTTTTATTTGTAGTTACGATAGAAATGATCACTTTCCAATTGTAGATATACCATCGATATTGTCATGGACTAAACTACTCGGATGCCAACAACAAAAAGACAGTCACCTAAATATTTTATACTTAAACGAAAGTATACGCATCTCAAAAAGCAGTCAAAAGATATCTCTTTTCAAAAGTAACTACGTAACTTGATGTACGTAGCAGTCGTGACGACAACTTATCGTCTACACTTGAGCTTCGTTTGAGTTTATGGCCAACTAGTATACTACGTTAGAACTCTTGATGAAGTCTTTTTCTTATCTATAAGTCACATCAACACTTTGTATAAGTACAAGGTTAGAAATTATAGCTTGTAGAGAATATATGGTTTTTTAGCAGGGAAATTTCGTAAAATGCCCTTTTTTTTCCATTAGGGTGTTTTTTGTTTTTTTGCCTTTTTACTTTAAGTTTTCCGTAAGTACCTCGAGGCAACCAAGGCAACCGAGACAATTCGAGTTAAACCGAGGCAACTTGTACTTGTGTCGGACACGTGCCAACATATGGTGCAAGGTTGTCTTAGTTGCCTCAGATGTCTCGATTGACTCGGAGTATTTACAAAAAACTTAAAATCAATGGACATTTGTCACAAACTTTTTTATAGAGAGGGCATTTATGAAAATTTCCCTTTTTAGTATGCCAAACAAAAGTTGGTGGAAGTCATAGTATGATCACTATGTTGGTTGTTGCATTAGCATTTTCCACACCCATTAAGACATGGCCATAATCATGCCAATAAGACACTTAGAAGTTAGAACCCAAACTTATATAACTCAACTCAAACACAAAGTGAAACCCTAACAAAATTTCAAACAAATAATAATCATGTCATCAACTTTGTGCGCCACCGCAGCATCCGCCCACGAACTAGCATGTCGTGACGGGGATGCTGCAGCGACGCTCAAATACATATCAATGTTTATGATATTTTTCACAAGCATCGTTGGAATATCAACTCCTGTGATGCTTGCACGTATATTTCATGGGAAGCCTTCGTACGACAAAGCTATCTTAATAATAAAATGTTTTGCAGCTGGTGTAATATTATCTACATCATTAGTACATGTCCTTCCTGATGCTTACGACGCGTTGGCTGATTGCCAAGTGTCGTCACAGCATCCATGGAAGGACTTTCCTTTTTCGGGATTGGTTACGTTGATTGGAGTATTGACAGCTTTGTTAGTTGACTTAACTGCTACTTCACATGTTGATGGATATAGTCATGGTCATGTTCATGGAAATAAGGAGGAGGCTAAGGGCTATACGAAGATTGATGATTGTGAAGGTCAGGAATTGAAGAAATCGGTCGTCGAGATAGAGGTTGTGGTGGCACAGGAGGAACGTAGACGCTTGAACGAGGAGGAAATGGTGAAATTGAAGCAAAGAATGGTGTCCCAGGTTAGTTTTATCGAACCATTATTATTGTCCATCTTTCTATTTTAATATCGTGCAAACTTATTGTCTTCTAAAGAAAACAATGCTGATTTTATACCGGATAAAAAAAAAAAATTGCGGTATGATAAATATATGAATTTGTGTAGGTGTTGGAGATAGGGATAATATTTCATTCAGTGATAATAGGAGTAACGATGGGGATGTCACAAAATCAATGTACAATCAAGCCGTTAGTTGCGGCGTTAGCCTTTCATCAGATTTTCGAAGGGATGGGACTTGGTGGTTGCATAGCTCAGGTAACTACAATCTAGCTACCTGTATTGTTGATTGATTTAGTTTGATGTCGACCGTCTATTTGCATCCATTTCTGAATTGAAGGTGGCATCCCGTGTGTCGATTGCATTTTGGCAAGAGATCATGTGATTGTTTTGGCTAAAAGATTACTACGTGTTTGGAAGTTTTTTTGCTTTAACAGAAGTTATCAAAATAAGTGCCTTTTGTAGATGCCTTTAGTAACTAACTGGATCCTACCCAAAAATTGATAACAATGTTACTGATAACAGCAATGTTATCAAGCTCATGTTGTATGATGATTGGTAATAAAAAGGGAAATAAATAGTATCATTGTTAAGTGAGGAACTAACCCTTTTTATAAAAGGCTGGTATTCAACGTAGCTAATGATAACCTGACGTGTTTGACAAACAGGCGGGTTTCAAGCTTGGAACGACAGCTTACATGTGCATCATGTTTGCGGTGACAACACCAATGGGGATTGTTTTGGGGATGGTCTTGTTCTCAATGACGGGATATGACGATAGCAACCCCAACGCATTGATCATGGAAGGACTTTTGGGTTCGTTGTCGTCGGGAATTCTGATATACATGGGTCTGGTGGATCTCATTGCTCTCGATTTCTTTCATAATAAGTTGATGAGTTCTGAAACTTGGTTGAAGAAGGCATCTTTTTTGGCCCTTGTTCTTGGCTCTTTCTCCATGTCTATTCTTGCTCTTTGGGCTTAAACTCTCATCTTAAGTCAAGTGCTAGTTGTGTGCAAACTGCATACACGTGTGCAAGGATCGTGTCTTCTCCTTTAAGAGTGGTTTAGTGTTGTGAACAGCTCGTGTCGATGCATTTTCCATAGATACGACAACACAAACCATGTCGATACATTGTAAATGGTATCTTTGACTAGAGATGGCAATGGCAATTTCTATTCATCAACTTCTGAATGAATCATTTTGAGTTGTGCTTTATCACTACTAATAAATTAAATAAATTGGCTCAAAAATCGTCCATTATCTACTCTATCGATGCATACAAACAACATTAAACAGAATTAACACTGATTATTTCTAATAGAAAAAGATAAATACAAGTATTTACAAACCAGCTCGACTCGGCTCATTTAACCAGCACTAAAGAACGGCCCGACTTAACCTGATTTCTGCCCATCTAACTTCATCTTTTACGTCTTTAGCATGTGTTTATGAGAAGGAAAAGTGGTCATTATATTCAAATATGTGTTCAATACATTTTTGTTTAAATGACAATTATTCAATGTTCAGTAACCAAATGTTTCCTGTAATGTTGTTTCCTCTTTGGAACTTGTAAGTTTAATGAATCGTGTAATCATAAACGTTTCTTCATGAAGTGTTAGCAAGTTACAAGCAAACAATGTCTCGCCTTTGCACAGAATCAGATCAATCCATGAGCTTGTATCTTTTCTCTTGGACCCCTGCGACTCCCATTTGTATCTCTATTATCGTGTGTAATGGCATCTGCAAATCGCATCATCAAAGTCGGTATTAGGTGTCACAAAATGGTGGTAGGGTAATGTGTCGAAGCATATTTGTCTAAAACTGGAATTTTGGATGCAGGTCAAAACATGTCTATATAGGTTGGCTCGAAACATTTTAGTCCTATCCCAATTCTAAATTGCTGGGTATGCTAAACTAAATTTAAGTAAATGATTTGGAAAGTCTTGCATATTAATAATACGGTGGCAGCTTTCGGCTTTGGATCCATTTGACCCAATTTCCTTTAAACTATTCTGCTATTTTGCCCATTAGCAATAAAAAGGATACCTTGCCATCTCTAATTAGTATGTGTGTGTGATGTTTACCTCTATGTGTGGAATTTCTTTCAAAGGTCTATCAGCAAAATACGCATACAATGCTCTCAAAACCGCCTGCATAGAAGCAGAAATAATTAATCAGCATTATTTGTGTTGAAATAAGTTCACTTGTCTAAGCAGGGAGGAAAAAGAAGATTCAAAGTGAAAGAGGTGAACTAAAAATGTCAACCTGGTGAGATACTACTACGACGGGAGCCCGTTGCCTTTCAAGCTCAATGATCACAGGCTCCAACCTGCAAAAGAAAAACATCTTAAAAGTTTGTTTACATGTACTATAATGGAAACTGAATATTGATTAAGGTTAGTTCTTCAGGTAACTAATGACAAACCTTTGTATCACATCCAAATAAGATTCTCCACGAGGATATCGATACCTCAATTTATCCTTCTTCCGTGACCTTCAATTAATCATATACCGGATTCTTAAAATAAACTACATAACCGATGACAAAAAACTAATTTACATAACCTTAGATGGATGTAATTTTGCTAGCAATTAATGGCATTTTGCACATGATAGGAGGTGGAAATGTATGGAAATCAGTAAGTACTAAGTTTAAAGATTTGGAGGAAAAGCGTACTCATATTCATCAGGCATGTTCTTCTTTATTTCTTCATAAGTCATTCCATCACATACACCAGCATTTATTTCATCAAGTGCACGCCATTGTACCTAAGAGAAAATAAAATAAACAAATGCAATGATGCGGGATAGCCATTTTTTTTGAAAGGCAACAAGAGATGTGGGATAGTCATATTTCACAAAGAAACTAGAAAATGTCACATTCACACTAACCTTTGGGAATCCGGCAATTGGATTTGCAGTTAAAATTGTCCTTTGCAATGTGCTTGTCCATATCTACGAATTTGAAGTGAAATCACACATTAAAAGGTTGTAGCACAAATCATTTAAATCAACAGAACAAGTGAATCAAGAGGAAATATTACAGAAGCAGCTCTTTCATTTTGGAATCGCTTCTTCACAAAGTTAGCAAGTTTCTTTGCATAAAGCTCGCCTTTACCACTGTTAAACACGTTGAATAGATTAAAGAAATAGCTCAAAAATCATTGTTCATACTATAGTGGAGTTATGTTTTATCTATGACGGATCAAATGGGTAAATAAAAAACAGTAGCTAAAAAAGAACCGTGCCGAACTGGTTAAAAGGGTCAACAAACTGAAAGCAGCACAAAAATGTGGTTCTAATATATTAGTCGTCCTAAATCATTTTATTCAAAAAAAACTGATTCAATACTGGGGGAATAGATTTCTGTAATCATATTAACACAATTTATTAATAAAAGTATAAAAAACCTTGGTGCTTCTACTCCACCCGACCAGACAAACACCTGTTCGAATTGTTACATAACGCGCCCATTTTTCCACTTTTAGTTTGGATGCAGGCACTAAATGTGTAAATGAAGTTATCAACGGATAGAACAAACCTCAAAACAGGGTCACCGCCTATTCTTCCTCTAACATTATCACGACTCTCTCCATGCCTTGTAAGTAAAATCGGACGGGGTCTCAGATGTGCATTCACCTGAAAATAATCTTGAATGTGTTACTGCATAACTTACCCAAGTAGTAATAAGTAGTAAAGAATTTGCATATATGAGATCAATTAGCCTTTTCCTTATCCAAGCCTTTTGTGTTTCTCTTTCTATGAAGAAAGCATGGGTATATTAATATGGATGTCTATTTTCTGAACAACATACCAGAAAGAACACAATCCGTCCAGGTAGATATCCACCAAGATTATTCACCTGAAAGAAATAGAAATTCTCTTCGTGAGTTACAAAAAACAAAGGTTCATTCATTTTTCCACTCTAAAAACGTATGCAACAAAAAATAAATAAATAAATACACAAGTAGACAACTTACTTGTATCTGCCCTCCTTTCCCACTAGCCATATCAATCATTTTGATATAAGAACCTTCATTCACCGGCTCATACATCTTGCAACAACAGGGGAAAAGATTTAGGCTTTAGTCACAGTTCAGAAAAACGAGGAAACGGTATAAGTATGTGCCAAAGGATAACTTAAAGATAGTACGGTTGAATAGATACTTTTTCATAATTATCGAGTCGCATTTTGAAGTCCCGATATCCGGCTTCAAAATCAGTCCTGAAGATATATACACATTTTAGTCCTATAGTCCTATATATACACCAAGCTTTAGTAAATTAATGTGATAATTTGAGTCCGCGATTTTACTCTTCCGCATAGTCAGGACTCTGTTGAATTTTGAGCCGTATGTTTCTTTCAATGATCTGCCGATCATTACATATTGTTTCCAAAAAGATTATCTGTATCCAAAATCATTAAAAATCAGAAGTCAATATAACAAGTTATAATGTGATATTCATATTCTTTCTCACTTTAAAACATTGTAGTACAATAAAAGTAACAAAGACAACTTGTGAATAGTTCACGCAGTCCTTATCATATCAGCAACATACCTTGCATTTGCCTTCAGCCATCTTCATAAGCATATTCCGTCGATTGCTACTGCTGTTTGTGGCATCAAATATTCCTACCTGCATACAACCATAACCTCTCTCAGCATCCTAACAGGGTATTCACTACATGCTAATTATATATCTTTTAATGGCTCCCATATCAAAATACTTTTTAGGTTATGCAAAGTGCGTGTATGTTTGCTTCTAAGTCGGTCTCCAAAAGATTTGAAGATTGTAATGATACTTACTTGCCCACCTTCTTGCATCCACGCTATCATGTCATCCATTGCCAGAGCGGCTACCTAGTAGCACGTGATGTATTAAAACTATGTGCAAAGAAACATGTTAATACAGTATACCCATATAACACCTTCAAATGGTAACTGAAATTTTTAAAAACTTAGGTGCCAATGTTTTTCTCAGCATGTGGCTTGAAGTTCCATGTAGTAAGCAAAAAATTTAATTTCTCTTAGATATGAAACATGAAATTATCATATTACCACAAAATACTTGCAAAAAACTGAGACCTATTAGCATAAATCAGTGTCAACTATAGCCCTCGGTGATTTATTTAATAGGAACTCACCTCGTTCCGGGCCTCCATGCCTTCTGTATTGTCACCTCGAAAAAAATCAGCAGTCTGCATCAAGCATACGGGTCTATCAATATCATTTCTAGAATGACTACAATCTCACTTTTCCACTTTCTGAGTTCTATCAAAAAATTCAGAAAATAAATAGATATGTAAAGCAAGTCTCCAGAAAATCAGATGTACCAGATTAGCTCCATGCTTAAGTCGCCGATACTGTTGCAGAAAGGAAAACCTTATCAGACCTTTTTCTTATCCTCCAATAGGTTAAAATTGATAATTGAAGCATATCATGTTAAAAGTAATTACCTTTCCAACGTTGAAATGTTTAGTGTCGTGACCCAACCAACGGAGATACCTTGTAAGTTTAGCAGCAGTGAAAGTTTTTCCACGCGCCGGCAACCCGACCTACCATAATAACCAAACTCTTAGAAATATTATAATTCAAGTAGAGATGGCTATTTGGACTCATTTACTTGTATATGGGCCAACTAGAGTCATTTTTTGTCTCCAACAGGCCAAACAATTCGATTGTGAACGTAAACTAAAAACCAAACTTGGCAAAAGTCATTGAATGTGTATTTTTACTGCATTAATTCCCTTAACAAATTGTTGAAATAATACGAGATTTTGAAAACAATATTGGGAATTTTAGACAAAGAAAATCCTGGGCCAACCCAAACCGTACGAAAAAATCACCCATTTTGAATTATTACCAACCCGCCCATTTTGCCACCTCTAGTAGCAAGAATCGAGAAACAAGATTACCAAGACAATAGCCAGATGCATATCTTCTTTGGGTCCAAGCATTTGATCAGCAACTGCTGCGGCTGCAACTGCTCCAGCAGCAGCCGGCATCGAGTTCTATAGGTTTCACATGTAATAAAGTTAAAAGACGAAAAGTGCCCAAAAAATGTAAACAAAATAAAGTTGGGATAATTACCTCGAAATTCATCTAACTTGTGTCAATAGTGTGTAGCCTTCTTTTTTTTCCTATTATATACCCAAACTTTTGAATTGCTTCTTGTGTGTGTATTTTGCTCACTGGTCATTTTACATGAGCAAAATACACACAAAAGACGAAATTTAAAAGTTTGAGTATATAATAGGGGGGAGAAAGAAGGCTACACACAATTGACAAGTTAGATGAAAATCTACGTAATTAAACAATAAAGTTATACAAACCTTGGCTTCTGAGTCCGGCAAGCTGGTTTCACTAGCCGATTTAACTAATGGAGAAGCTCCTACACCTCTATCTATGTAAATTCCTTTCTCGCTGTTGTGCCTCTGTATTGGAGAAAAGGTACCCATGGATTTTGACTCAACCATGCCCACAGTATTGTACACTTCAGCGGCATCATGCAAGACAACAGTTTCGCTTTCAGGGCTAGCAGCTTCCCGTTCCTATATAAATAATATAGCCAATTGTGTGAGCAATATCAATATTAAAGAGATGATGTGTAACCCGACAAAAACAAAATCATCCTATGCGGTTGAGGTGGCAAGATCTATTTACTTATGACACTGGCTACTTTTTATCTCTAACAAATCAAAGGGGTCACAAAATAGCACAAAAGAAAATGGGTCAAAAGGCACCCAAATGTATTTTTAATGCTTCCTTTAAATCGATACACAAAAATACTAGATTATAGGCTTAGGCTTGATAAGAAGCAATGGCTTTTGCGCTTGTTGGAGCTATTAAGCATCTTAGACTATTCCATTCCATTAATCAGATTTCGACAGCATCATTGTCTAAAACAGAAGATGGACAAACAGTGTTTCAAGTCAGCTAGCCTGTACGAATTACTAAACACGGCCATTTTGACACCTCTATTAGTACGCAGGGACAGAAGCGAGGTTCCCCCCTTCACCTCCACCTCCACCTCCCCCTATAGAGAACTGCTGAAATATGGTAGCAAAATTGCTTTTTAAAAAAAAAAATAAGTGGGACTGATAACATAGAGTAGAGCTCCAGAAGAACTGCCACATCTACACGATTTCATGTTTACATATATATAAAATATAATATATATATATATATATATATATATATATATATATATATATATATATATATAGAGAGAGAGAGAGAGAGAGAGAGAGAGAGTAAGGATCCAATGAGAAGAAACTTAAAATAAGAAGTGGTGAGAAGAGACTAAAACCACGCATTTGTGATGCAACGACTTGCATTAGATGCATTTATATTCATATAGATGCACCATATTGAGTTTCGAAAGTTAACTTGATGTGTAGATGGTACAAATTGATTTTCATGATTTGGGCACGTGCAGAGGAACAAAAATATAGATAAATCATGAAATGCATCTAAAATACGTATATGCATCTAATTAAAAGCTATAAAACATGTTATGATGCATTATAATGCATCTAAGATTATAAAGATGCATCTAATTTAAATGCATGCGTCTCGAATATGCGGTTATAGTTTCTTCTTATCCTTCTTATTTTAAGGTTTCTTCTCATTTGATCCTAACTCTCTCTCTCTCTCTCTCTCTCTATATATATATATATATATACATATATATAATTATACGATAAAGAGTAACCTTAATAGTTGCAAGCGGGTTAATGAAAATGCTTGAACCACCATCAGCACCATTAGTAGACCCGGCGGCATGCTCCATTGATCTTGGATTTTCCGTCAAATTAGCGGCATATACTACAGAAGTTGGTGGAATAGGGACCAAGTATTGTTCAAGATCAAGATCCAAAGTTGGTGAAGAGCCATTCTGAGTAAAATTATGTGCAAACAAAGTTATATATTATGTTGATAACGAGCATATGGACAGTGATCATGAGTTGTTGAGTAATGTAATTAACCATAATAAAACATAATGTAGGACTGTAGGAGAGTGTTTGGGTGTGTTTTTGCTGCTTAAAGCTGTAATTACCACTTACCATAATCATAATCAAGAGTAGTTTACCAGTTTCCAAAACGAAAGACAATTATTGTAGTTTAGAGTATAATCAAGTAATAACTTTCCAGACACATACATGCATACTTTAGAAAACATAATACTGCTTTAAGTGTTGTGATAGTCACTTATAAATTTTAATGCTACTAAATATTGGAAATTTGTGATTGTTGAAAAAAGTACTACGTTATTACTAGTAATAAACTTTTGGTAGATACATAGTTTTAGTGTATTCTCGAACACTAAGAAAATTTAAAGTGTATAATCAGATATCTGTGTAGTAATATATTATGCAAATGTTAAAATCATACCTCGCTATCCTCAGTGAATGCGTTTATACTAACATCAGGAATTCCACGAACCGTTGAAGGTTCCAGATTTTCTTGATAAGCTCTCCAACTGGCAGCAAGGTCAAAGGGTGAAACTCTATGAGCCTTTATACACACCCTGTACTCAAGAATCTCATCAGCATTTGGCCTAAACAAAGCCAGCCTCGTGACTCCTTGCAAGGTCCCACTGATGAACTGCCTGGTTGGACCCTCCTCCACTATGTATGGTTCGTTGTTATTCTTCGACTTCAATAAGAACTTGAAGTCCAATGATTCTAAAAGCAATACAGAAATTAGTATTTATTAGTGATTTACACTGATGTCCTTTTAAGTCATTTAGTCTACTTATTTCTTGCATAATCCGACTTTCAAGACACTAAAGCATCTATTATGGATTGTTAACACTCCAAACAACATAAACACATTCAAACGCTATTACAGTGAGTTTTACTACAAGTATCCTCATTATCAACATTGAACTATAGATGCACACTTTGAAATGTAATACCAAACAACCCGTTAACTCAACTTATGTAATTAAAATCGTCATTTGCATATTTTAATAAGCAATTAGCATTACACGCATAGTAACTGGTATTAGTTACAAAAGGGAATCAACGGACCAGTATGTTCCATGTTAGTACATATTTTATTTCCATAACAACATAGTAATTCATAGTAACTAGAAAAATTGGAAAACATATTGATCTCTATTTGTGAAGCATATGGTCTATGATTAAAAGGTAAAAACTGTGCAATGTCGAATCGGAAACCAGTAACCCAAAAAAAAGGTAAAAACATAAACAAAAGAAAGAGCAGACAAAACAAACAATACCGTGATTTGGAGAGACAACAAAACTCAATTGCCACATTGAGCTTGACTCGCGCTCCAGTGCAAGCTGATACAAAGAAAAGGGAAATTAAGAACATGGTAGCAAGGTCAATTATTGGGTTGCTTGGCATTGCTTATACAATTTGCATATACTTTTGAAAATAATGAATAAGCAACACTCAAACAATCAGAGTGGCTTTCAAACCAGCTCAAACACCCTCAAATATCAAGATGCGGTAAGCGGTTTTCGGGATGTTTGGGGTTACCTACTTAAACTTCTTATATGCATATTGCTTTTTAAAATAAGTCACTCTGAATATTTATAACAGCTTATTTCACTCCCACGTAATGAGATAAACCAGTTCAGATCAGCAATCCAAAACACCCAAAAACTTGTTTGCATGTTATATCAAATACAATAACCAAATCCCAAACCCCCCATTAATTAGCAATTCCAGACAACCCTTTGTATAGTCCAGAAATGAAGCTAAATACATGATCAAACAATCAAGAAACGCCAAACTTAGCCCTAGCCCCTAAGACTGTGGTTAACAGTTTATTTTTTTACCGTATCATATATTTAACCATGACCTATGTCGCAACTATCATTTATGGAGAATTGCAAAACATAGCTTAGAAGTCACGAGTCACGACGATCATTTATGTATCTAACCATGACCTAGACGCCACTACTATTATCTATGTCAAACGTATACCGAACCATTTACTGTTCATTTATGGAAAAATGTGAAACATAGCCTAGAAGTCACGACCATCATTTATGTAAGTATAGATTTAACCATGACCAAGAAGCCACAACACAAGTATCATCTACGTCAGACATATACTTACCATCTACTGTTTTATTGATGGAAAAAGGCAAAGCATAGCCTCTCGTGATCATTTATGTAAGTATGTATTAAACCCTGGCCTAGAAGCCGCGACTATCACCTATGTCATACATATACTTAACCATTTACTGTGTTCATTGATGGAAAAAGGTAAAGCATAGCCTCTCACGAAGATCATTTATCTAAGTATATAAACTTAACCATTTACTGTTTCATTTAGGGAAAAATGGTAAACAGAGCCTAAAAGCCGCGACTATCACCAACTACAGCTAAGATATTATCGACATGTTAAACTAACCATAAAGTGGTAATCTTAAGCATAGAAGTAAAAGGATTAAAAAAGAGGTTAATATACATACAGCTTTTTGAGAATCCCAAGAACCAACAAGAGGAACAGAACCATAAACATGAGGAACAAGGTCTCCTTTGATACTATAATCTTCCATCTCTAAACAAACATACAATTGACCACCTGCCACGTCATCATCACTACTATTTCCTGAAGATGATGATGATGATCCTACTAGGTTTATTGAAGAACCATTTCCCATTATTATCTCACTAACTAGTCAACAATTTATGATTTTGATTGATACCCAGATGGAGTTTTGTCAATTTACAAGTGGGTTTTTCATGGTTTTGTGTAAAGATTAGTATTTTGGATTTTTGGTATCAAAGAATCAAGAAAAAATGGTGTTTTTACTGTACTTTTTATGGGTTGGTTAGTTTGTGGGGTCGACTTATTACACATGTCCCAAATGGACCAAGTTGGTTGCTTATATCCAAAACGAATAAAATAGGTTTATAAAAGTTTATTCTATCTTATTTTGTAAACGAGTTGAATCGAGCCGAGTCAAGAAAAGGTTGAAATTTGTGTTTGTTCTCGTGCTAGAAGTGCAACACCATGGTGTGATGTTTGAAGTCGGCGATTTATGTGATTTCGATGATATGTTTAAACCATTTGATAAAAATGTTTGTGTTACATAAATGATGTGAGGATGTGACGAGTGTATCACGCGTAGAAAAGACTCTAATGATTGAACTTGAAACTCGGGCTATATGTTATATGTCTGTTACTTTGTTTAGATAAATGTTGTTATACAAAATGTTGCTTTATACATGTGAATTTACAGATTCAAGTATCTGTAATCAACTCCATTATTGCGAGCTTGGCGATTTAAGATGATCGTTGAAAATATTTTATAAAAAACAAGAAATCAAACTTTGAATCTTAATTCAAAGATATAATAAACATAGAATCACAACAACTCCAAATGGTTATCACAGCTACTCTTGTGTAACCCTATTGATTAGTTATCAACAGTTTTATAACAAAATCAACCTAGAAACCAAAAGATCAAGATGACCTCAATCACCTAACTTATAACACGTTTTTAGAGAGAGAAATAAAAACGGCACAATGAAAGATAATAAAACCCTAAACGGGTGTAAAAAGATTATATAGCCATGAGACTTCAACTCTTAATAGCTCTAGTCATTAAGATACAAATCTTGACATCTATAGTCCATCGGCTTCTCCAAGCAATAAAACTTGTGTAAACAACTTTCAATAAAAGAAAACAATAGTGCCAAGTTTTCCAGACATATGATCATATATTTCAACGTCCTTGCTTGATCTCATCATGGAAACAATCAAACAATCCCATTTGATTAACTAACTTTTCATGTTGTAGCTTATCCAAACTTTTGGTAAAAATGTTTGCAGTTTGCTTTGCAGAGCTAATCTTTTGAGTTTTCAAAACACCAAATAAGATTATTTTTTCTCTAACAAAATGCAAGTCAAATTCTAAATGTTTTGTTCCTTCATGAAATACATGATTTGCAGCAATCTTAATTGATGCTTGACTATCACAAAACATTTTGACAGGCATAAAAAGTTCCCATTTTAAATCCTTCAAAATATTAAGGATCCAAACAATTTCTGGAGTCACATAAGCCATAGCCCTATATTTAGCTTCTGCAGTTAACTTATAAAGGGTATTTTATTTTTTGCTTTTCCAAGAAACCAAAGACCCATCAAGCTTGATATAAAACTCAATCACATCTTTTATAGTCACAATATATTTAGCCCAATCAGCATTTACAAAATCTTCCTAAAAAGTTTTGGGTTGCCTGACAATATCCGTACCTTTCCCTGGACTACTCTTCAAGTACCTTAAAACTCTAACAGCAACCCTAAGATGAGACTTAAGAGACTTATGATAAACTGACTTAAACAACGCACATAAAAGATACATATGGTCTAGTATGGGTCAAGTAAGGCACTTTACCAATTAGCTTATGGTATTCAGTAATATTATCTAAGACGGTGTCTTTATCATCATGTTTGTTAGTTATAACAAGATTTGATCAAGAGGAGTAGTAGATGGCTTACAAGCAAGTAAACCAAAATTAGTCAAAAGATCTAAGTAGTATTCTCTTTTGGACAAACACTAACCACTATGGGTATGCCTAGAAAATACTTAGAGCATTCCCAAATCTTTAATCATAAACTTGGTTTTTAATAAGGTTTTAAACTGCTCAATTTCATCAAGATTATAACCATTTATAATGATATCATCAACATAGTCAAGTAGAGCCATAAACTTCCGATTATTAGACTTAGTGAATAGAGAATAATCACTATTACTTTGAATGAACCCATGTTCAATCAAGGTTTGAGTAATCTTAGCATTCCACTGTCTATGAGTCTGTTTAAGATCATATAAAGACTTTTTAAGCCTATAGACTCTCTTATCTCCTGGATTGGAGAATCCTTCAGGTAAGGTCATATAAATAGTTTCTTCTATATCAGAAAAGCATTATTAATGTATTACTGAAAGATAGACCAATTATTATGCACAACAAGATTAATAACACATCTAACATTAACAATTTTCACAACAGAGGAAAATGTTTCACCAAAATCAATACCCTCCTTTTGGTTAAACCCTTTATCAATATATCTAACTTTATACCTCTCAATGTCATCTATTAGATTTATATTTAGTTATATAAACCAATTTTTCATTAATGAATTTTCTGGCAACAAGTGAATAAGTAATTTCTTAAGTATCATTCCTATAAAGAACACCCGTTTCATTATTCATTGCCTCAATCCAATGCTGATATATACTTGCCTCATAAAATGTTTTTGGTTCCATACTTTTATTTAACTCAATAGAAAAACATTTGTTTTCTGAATTCAAATAAGCATAACTGACATAATTTTCCAAACCATATTTAACTTTAGATTCTGCAACAAAATCATTATATTTGTTTAGAAATATAGAAGATATCTCAAATCTTCTAATAGTTTGAGTATTAATAGTAGGAAATGATTCAAGGATAAATTACAGTAGCAACTTCATCCTCAGATACTGTATTACTATCCATAAAGGTTGCAACCCACTCATCCTCATTTGCAAATCCATTGGAACCCTGAGAATGCCCAACCTCATTGTCAAAAGGATCAAAAGTTAGATTGCTATGTTGAGAATAGGGGCTACCATCACTTTGTGAACTAGCAGGACTGCTAATATCATTACATGATGTATCAAGATCCTCATGCATAACTTCATTAAAGAAACTCACATGATCCATATCTTAACTAATCATATTAGTGTTAGTTATTTATTTAATCTTAAAAGGAAACACTTCCTCAAAGAACCTCACATCTCTAGAATATAAAAATTATTGCCTTTCAAGATTAAACATTTTATACCCCTTTTTAAAATAATCATAACTAACTAGAACATATTTTTCAGCCCTATTACCAAATTTATCATGAAGATTCAAAATGGTGGCAAAACAAAGACACCCAAACACCCTAAGATGTTTAAGGACATGCTTTCTATTAAAAACAAGTTCAAAAGGAGTTTTTCCATTCAACATAAAACTAGGCGACCTATTAGTCAAGTAATAAGCAATCAAAATACACTAAGACCACAAATTCAAAGGTAATCTCCCCTGAAACAGAAGGGATATAGAAACATTAAGCAGATACCTATCTTTCCATTTAAACTATACCATTCTGTTGAGGTGTATATGCATAGGAGTTTAATCAACAATACCATTATCATCACAAAACTTATAAAACATGTTGTTAACAAACTCAGTGCTATTATCACTTCTACAAGTTTTAACAGTTTTCCCAAACTTATTTTTAATCAAATTATAGAAAGTAAGAATATGTGAGACTCGTGTTTTTCCCGGTAATTAAATTATTCTTTTATTCCTACTTCTCAATTTGATAATGTTTTACTTGTTCATCTTTACTTTTTCATATGTAAGTCCTGAGATCTCTATAATTTTAATTAAATTATATTTTATTTATTTTTCTGATCATTGATAATATTTTATTTGGAATTATAAAAAAATTAATCTTATTTTTCCATATTTATTTACTGTAGTAACCCAAAATATAAATAAATATTTAGACCGAGCTCTATTCTATTCCTAATATCCAGACAATATTTATTACCCAACTTTTAAATGTCATGTTCGTTCTATAAATAATATGAAATTCTTGACTAACAATGATGGTTAGGGCTTTAACGTATCGGATGCGTGTCATTTATTATTTATTGACAAATTCTAGGTTCGTCATCGACCATTAACATTCTCGTTATGATATAGAAATATTTTCTATTTTTGTCGTTTTAATTCTTCCTTTTACGAAAATTGTTCGTAATTTAAGTTAAACCTTTAGGCATCGTTCGTTTATATAACGTGTTAACCTTTATTAAGTCATTAGCCTCTTTCATTTATGGAAATATCAAAGTTATCCGAATGTCGATATTTTTATTTTATATTGAAAGTTTATTTTTCGTGTTTTACGCGTAACTTTTATAATCGCGTAACTTTAAAAATATCAGGCTTTAATAATACCCGCTTTATAAATTATGAGATAAATAAAACTAACACAAACCACATCATCTGTCACTCGTCCCATGACTGTTAGTACTCTACTTAAATTGAAACACATTAGGAACACGTGTTACATCACATTTGCAAGAGTAAACGTACAATCACTTGAACCTCACTTTAATTACAATATTTCCATACATACTATCCTTCTTTTTGGTCCTTCATTCTGCCGTTCATCTCAACAACAAGAATTATCATCATCACAAAATAAATATGTAGCCATTTTACATATTAGTTAAAAGTATTGGGATTTCTTCATTTCTATTGTAAGGTTTACTTTGTCCCTTTTCTTTTAAATTTGATTTGTGTAATATTTTTGTATATATATGATAATCATTTTTCTACTAAGATGATGATTTAATATTTGATCTAGAGTTTTGGCGACATTGTATACGTTTTGTGATGATTTATAAATTGATAAACAAGCCTTAGAATTTAACTAGTAAACGGGTAAATTATGATCAGTTAGAAATCGTGGTAAAAAGGATTGATAAGCATGTCTAGGGTGTTGAGACTTTATTTATATTTATAGATAAATATTTTGTGATGATTTTTCCGGGTGATTCGTGTCGTGACGATACTCGATGATTTAGATATGCCCGAAACGATAAAAACATGTCAAAACAGAACTATCTATAGTAAACGATAGAAAACTTCAAATAATTGTATACTGACCCCTAAATATGTAAAACTAAAAGTTATATATAAACTTATATAGAACACACACGAATTGAATGGTTTTCTACGAATAAACGGTTCAGAAATGACGGGCAAAACGGTGAACTGAAGTTGGCGGCGAATTACAGCCAACGTTTCTAAGTGTGAAAATGGGTAATTAAGTTATCCAAGTATAATTTTTAGGTAATTGGACTTATGATCAGTAAATTACATGAAGTAAGGATAACTTCAGTAAAAATAACTGACCTAGATGATTTACGGTTAAGGCGATATGATTTATTTAACGAGACATGTCGGGAAGATTGTAAGAATTGAGCTATATTTAATTAACGTAAAACGTGATGATTTTTATAAATACCGAAGTGGTAGGAGCCACTTATTGGGAAATATAGACTCATTTATATATTGATAAATACCCGAGACCGGGCCATCGTGAAATATTAAGTCGACATCATTTTGGAACATTTTAGAACCCGAAATGCATATAAAGTGGATGTGGGTCATAAAAGCCCAACATACATTTGTAAGCGCTATTGGGCCGTTATTGGGCCTGATATTAAATCGGATTGTAGTCTTATACTGATTTTGAAATGGACTTAATTCATACAAACACTTAATGGGTCACTAGTGGGCTAGTAATGGCTTGTTTATCAAATATTGGTTAACACTTTAAAAATAATGAATTTTTATTTAAAGTTTTTTTAAAAGTTTATAAAACTTATACAATGTCTAAAACTTCCTAAAAATATACTTAGTATGTATATGCATGATTTATTTCTCGTCTCGAGCCTAAGACGCGTCTCGTCATTATAGGTCTCGTTCGGTCATATGTCGACCGTTGGGCATCTCGTTCTCGATCAACGAGTGATTGTTATTTTGTAGAGTCGTGTGTCGACTATCAGATGTTTGTTCCTCGATATATGTGTAATAGCTATATCAGGTGAGTTCATAGCCCCTTTTACTACTTGCACATTGTTTCTAAACGCGGGGTAAGATTTTACATTGTGGAACACATTCATTTAAAATTGTATGCTATCCTGAACTTGTATGCTATCCAGAACTTGCATGCTTTCCAGAACTTGATAATTTCCAACAGTTTTCATTGATATTAATGCTTTTAGTCTATAGCCCTTAAGTTTCCTCTCCTGATCATGAACCGTTAATTTACTTGTGTTGCTAAGCGCGAATGTTGTGGGTGGATCCATCGAGACTGACAATCCCCGTCCCATGTTGCGGTTGTAACTATTGACGCATTTAACATTTGATTTGTTACTTGAGTATTTAGGCTGAATACTCACTAGAGGAACTTACATTGATGTTAAGCTTCGGTTCATGAACTAAATAACAATAATAATGGTTTCGGACTATGGTTATCGTACGTAACCATTTTTCCTATTTCTTGTGTTACAAATGAATGCTTGTGTTCCACACCTTTACTGCTAAACCTATGCACGTCACTCAACTTTGTGTTGACAATTTTACATGTTTAATATCAGGTAATAATTCTTAGTTTTTGCTTGGATGGGAGCCCGCATTATATTTTCGCAGCTTGGAGATTTCTGTATTACTTTTAAAGTTTGGTTTTGGTAAAAGCTGACAGAAGTTATTATGTATTTTTGGTAACTATATGTTACAAAACCATGTTTAAACAATAGATTTTTCCGCTTATAGAACTTTGGGACCTTTTGTTTAAAATCTCTGATCTTTTATGATGTAATGTAAATGTTTTATTACGTTAATTTTGTGTCAATTGTATTTTCATGATTCTTGTACCATGACGTGGCACCCCCATGCTGCCTACGTACTTCCTTGCCTGATTTTGGGGGTCTCACAGATTGGTATCAGAACGATGGTTATAGGGAACTGAGTCGTTTTCAAAACTTAGTCTATAACCGAAAGTTCAAATATTTCATGTTTCTAAGTGTCAAACACAGAATCTGCCATTATTGTTCGATATCTGCGCGGGTAAATCTTTGATTTTTATTATTTACTTTTAATTATCGTTGTAGTATTTCATCTCTTGATTACATTTTGAAATATTACATTATCCTAATGCCGATAATTACTATCTCTTTTCAAACCTTTGTGCTTAATGAATTATCATTGGATATTATGGTGATTACATTTGCCCCTTACTGTTTTTCTTGAATTCTTGTGCTTATGAATTGATCTTATTACAATAATTTTATATTGTTATGACATTTCATACTTGTATTCGGAGCGCGTATGCTGCCGAATTTTCATACTCACTTTTGTGAGTACTATTGCTATTTCGTTTATGCGTGATACGACTGACCTCACAAACTCGTTCGTTTTGGACCGCTTGTTTTTCTCGACTCACTTTTATATGTTGTGCATACTCTCATGATACCATTGTTTGGGATTAAGAAGTGTTGCTTTCAATGAAACTTCCGATTTTCATTTTATTACCCTGTGCATTTCTTCCAATGTTAAACATCTTTAAGATATCTATTTAGATATCCAAATTGTTTTCTGACCATCTGTGATTGGATGCCTTGAAACTTTGTCTATAAACCATTGTGTAGCTCATTGTGTCTCTGGAAAAGACTAAAGAACACCGTGTGAGTCACACATCTCGAAGCATTCCTTGAATCCGTGTTGAATAATATCGTGGGTTTTCGTAACCTTGATTGACCTTTACGTCGCCGTTTTACGCGACACTTGTATATCGATTAAATATTACTTCATTGACCATTCTACACTTTGACTTCGAATTTCAACGTTCATTTGTACCTTGGAAACACCACCGTCATCTTGTAATTCATATCCTATGATATAATGTGGTGCTTGTCTGGAATACGATTTTACTTCTATAAACTTGTATCCTTCCTTTTCATTAACCCTCCTTGGTCTAGAAGTGCAACTCGTTAATGTTCCATTTCTTCTCGGTATGTTTTGTGTTTTTGGAAGATCACACCGCCAAGAACATTCCTACCTTGCATCTTGAAATCTATGACATGGATGTCATGCGCCGTTTTTGGTTTCTTAAATTATCGTTGGTATTCTTAAACCATTTTCTATGCTATATTTTTTTTATATATGCTTAATTACACAATCTATTTTTCGTTTTCATGAGATCTACAAGTCATGTATGTACATAAAATTTCAGGTCGTTATGAAGATTGATTAACTTCGAGGTGTGTCAAAAAATATACTTTTTGCAGAAAGTTTACAGGTAAATTAATGGCGTCGAGAAAATATTTTCTAATGTTTAGATTTAAAAATATGTTTCTACTTGTCGAAACGGTCGTTTGGACATAAATTTCGACCCGTAACTCTTAAAAACGAGCAAGTTACGCTCTTATGAATTTTTTTAATTTAAGAATTAATTTTCTGCGTGTAGGAAAACTTGGTGTTGATGCAGAACTGCAGGGGTAAAATTGTCATTTTCTAGTCTGATACAGCTGTCGGTCGAAACACGAAAGTTGTCTAGAATGTCGTTTTACGTCTAACGTGAAGGAACTAGTGTTGAAACTGATATTCTACTTTCTTAAAAGCATACTTATGTCGAATAATTTTTTATGTGCACATATATGATTCCTTTATCCTTTATTCTATACGTCACTTATTTGTCATTCTATTTTATCTTTCTTCTACTTCTAACGTACCAATGATTTGAGTCAAGGTTTGAAGTTCTTGTTTTCACATCTTTCATCATCATTGATAACAAGTGTCTCGTGAAGATTCCGACTAAACCTTTTGAAATTCTATCATCTTGTAACCATTTCAGAAATTGTCTTATCAATCACTATTTATTACTCCCGTGTAACCCACTCGCTATTTTATAAGATATCATCATGTCACTGTACATATAAATTTTAATTTTACCAATTTGTACTATTGGGCTTTATAAAATACCTGAAAATACCATATAAAGTTAATTGACATTGTTTTACGATGTATTTTCACAAATTGTTTTACTTTGATCTTATAAAAGAATTCTTGTAACATTTAAGTTGTTGATTTAAATATCTAGCAAATTACTTACTTTCGAGAACGTTTCATAAATTATTTCGATTATTGTTTTACAAATGACATTATATACATTTTTAAAACATATGACATGTAATACTAGTATGACGAAACTGAGCATCGCATTGCTAGTCCTAAATTATGCATGGCCTGATCACCTATGTGTAATTTAGAATGAGCCATGCGAGGCTGAACAGTAGTCACCTTAAAATCTCGTTAAAATAAAATTATGAAAACTTTTATGCGTTATGCAAGTAGTACAAGTTCATGACAAATGCATATGTTTCTTTATCTTTTCTTGAACGAATAACGTGTCTGCGAGTACAATCTATTTTTCTTTACTCAATGAGCTTTGCTCAACTTGTTACCTCATTTTCTCTCATGATACAATTCTATTTACCGCTCGTCTAGTTACTGACTATTGATATCGTACTTGGAAGTTTTAGTGATTTTATACTTTCTCCATGACCAACTTTCTTTGAGTAAATTTTGGTATACTTTCGAAATGTCTCCGGACGAGAATAATGATTTATGACTGTACATGAATAGTGATATCTTATATTCCTCATGATGTGTGTCAGACTCTATTGCCTCGAAATTCGCTCATGTAGACCATGTGTTGATTTCGTTCTCTAATTGCCAATGTTGTTCATTTTGCTTGAACCATACACAAGTGACTAATTAAGAAATTTTCTTTGGTTCGAAAATTATTGTGTGGCTTTTATCTTCCAATCGTGTGTCGATTACCGAGAAATTAATTAGCCGATGTTGGTGACACCAACTGCACTCAAGAAGTGATGACTTGCTAAATTATTTGTTTCTTATTGTTTAATCGCCGACGACTCTATTCTATCTTGTTCATTAAGAATATGCACGACTTTCGCTTTATTCCCTCCTGTCATTTCTTGCATATTATTTGTTAATATTAATTATTATATATTCGTTTGATATCTTGTCACTTTCAAACATCGACCACGTCCCGTTTTTGTAGTAGATGCATTAAGCACCCTCATGAATTTTTATAAATTATCCTACATTGTTATAAAAAATTTACACATTTTACCAAGCGTTCGAATTTCCAAAATAACCATCACAAGTAGAAGGTCGAATCTATAAATCATCTTTTGTATATTTATAACTAGTGTTTAAAAGGACATAATGCCTTATCTTTTAAACTAATTGATTTTATCATACTATATTTTCAGTTTAATGAAATTACCGATTTAATTTATATTTTTATCAATGATTCTAAATAATTTGAAAACTAGATTTTCTCTAAACGTAACCAAAAAACCCTGATTTTTAACAATAATTTCATACAATCATCCAAAAGTTCTTAAGCCGATCAAATAATTTTTGAACCGTTTTACTTTTACTTTGAACATCATCTTTATCAAGAGAAAGACTTAGCGATTGTTTACCCATTAAATATACATTTTCGTCTTAATCTCTATATACCATAGTTAAAACTCTCGTTTTTCTTAGTAAAGTGAATTATTGAGTTTTACGGTTTACGCGATTCGTAATTCCTTTTCGATTAGTCTTAGTGCATCTTGTCCGTTTAAACGTTTATCATGTTTATTCTATCCCTAATTACCCTCTCATATTTAAATACCATTTCAAAGCAAAATATCCTTATTTGTTCCCGTCTCTTTTCGTCTCTAGTTGAACTCTGAGGGACCAGAGTTCCTTTAGGGGGTCGACTGTGAGAACTCGTGTTTTTACCGGTAGTTAAATTATTCTTTCATTCCTACTTCTCGATTTTACAATGTTTTACTTGTTCATCTTTACTTTTTCATATGTAAGTTATGAAATCTCTAGAATTTTAATTAAATTATATTTTAATTATTTTTCTGATCATTGATAATATTTTATTTGGAATTATAAAAAAAATTATTCTTATTTTTCATATTTATTTACTGTAGTAACCCAAAATATAAATCAACATTTAGACCGAGCTCTAATTCTATTTTTAACATCCGGACAATATTTATTACCCAACTTTTAAATGTCATGTTCGTTCTATAAATAATATGAAATTCTTGACAAACAATGATGGTTAGGGCTTTAACGTATCGGATGCGTGTCATTTATTATTTATTGACAAAGTCTAGGTCCGTCATCGACCATAAACATTCTCGTTATGATATAGAAATATTTTCTATTTTCGTCGTTTTAATTCTTCCTTTTACGAAAATTGTTCGTAATTTACGTTAAACCTTTAGGCATCGTTCGTTTATATAACGTGTTAACCTTTATTAAATCATTAGCCTCATTCATTTATGGAAATATTAATGTTATCCGAATGTCGATATTTTTATTTTATATTGAAGTTTATTTTTCGTGTTTTACGCGTAACTTTTAAAATCGTGTAACTTTTAAAATATCGGGCTTCACTAATACCCGTTGTATAAATTATGGGACAAATAAAACTAACACAAACCACATCATCTGCCACTCGTCCCGTGACTGTTATTACTCTACTTAAATTGAGACACATTAGGAACACGTGTTACATCACATTTGCAAGAGTAAACGTACAATCACTTGAACCTCACTTTAATTACAATATTTCCATACATACTATCCTCCTTTATGGTCCTTCATTCTGCCATTCATCTCAACAACAAGAATTATCATCATCATAAAAGAAATATGTAGCCATTTTACATATTAGTTAAAAGTATTGGGATTTTTCATTTCTATTGTAAGATTTACTTTGTCCCTTTTCTTTTAAATTTGATTTGTGTAATATTTTTTTATATTTTTCTACTAAGATGATGATTTAATATTTTATCTAGAGTTTTGGCGACATTGTATACGTTTTGTGATGATTTATAAATTGATAAACAAGCCTTAGAATTTAACTAATAAAAGGGTAAATTATGACCAGTTAGAAATTGTGGTATAAAGGATTGATAAGCAGGTCTAGGGTGTTGAAACTTTATTTATATTGAAAGATAAATATTTTGTGATGATTTTTCAGGTGATTCGTTCGTGACGATACTCGATGACTTAGATAGGCTCGAAACAATAAAAACATGTCAAAACAGATTTATTTGTAGTAAACGAGAGAAAACTTCAAATAATTGTATACTGACCCCTAAATATATAAAACTAAAAGTTGTAGTTAAACTTATATAGAACACACACGAATTGAATGGTTTTCTACGGATTAACGGTTTAGAAATGACGGGCAAAACGGTGAAACTGAAGTTGGCTGCGAATTACAGCCAACGTTTCTAAGTGTGAAAATGGGTAATTAAGTTATCCAAGTATAATTTTTGGGTAATTGTTCTATGATCAGTAAATTACATGAAGTAAGGATAATTTCGGTAAAAAGAACTCACCTAGATGATTTATTTAACGAGACATGTCGGGAAGATTGTAAGAATTGAGCTATATTTAATTAATGTAAAATGTGATGATTTTTATAAATATTGAAGTGGTAGGAGCCACTTATTGGGAAATATAGACTCAATTATATATTGATAAATACTCGAGACCGGGCCATCGTGAAATATTAAGTCGACATCATTTTGGGGCATTTTAGAACGCGGGTTTGCATATAAAGTGGATTTGGGTCATAGAAGCCTAACATACATTTGTAATCGCTATTGGGCTGTTATTGGGCCTGAGATTAATAACAGAATTGTAGTCTTATACTGATTTTGAAATGGACTTAATTCATATAAACACTTAATGGGTCACTAATGGACTAGTAATGGCTTGTTTATCAAATATTGGTTAACATTTTAAAATTAATGAATTTTTATTTAAAGTTTTCTTAAAAGTTTATAAAACTTATACAATGTCTAAAACTTCCTAAAAATATACTTAGTGTGTATATGCATGATTTATTTCTCGTCTCGAGCCTAAGACAGGTCTCGTCATTATAGGTCTCATTCGGTCATATTTCGACCGTTGGGCATCTCGTTCTCGATCAACGAGTGCTTGTTATTTTGTGGAGTCATGTGTCGACTATCAGATGTTTGTACCTCGATATATGTGTAATAGCTATATCAGGTGATTTCATAGTCCCTTTTACTACTTGCACATTGTTTCTAAACGCGGGGTGAGATTTTACATGGTGGAACACATTCATTTAAAACTGTATGCTATCCTAAACTTTTATGCTATCCAGAACTTGTATGCTTTTCAGAACTTGATGATTTCCAACAGTTTTCATTGATATTATTGCTTATTCTATAGCCCTTAAGTTTCCTCTCATGATCATGAACCGTTAATTTACTTGTGTTGCTAAGCGCGAATGTTGTGGGTGGATCCATCGAGATTGACAATCCCCGTCCCATGTTGAGGTTGTTTAACCATTGACGCATTTAACATTTGATTTGTTACTTGAGTATTTAGGCTGAATACTCACTAGAGGAACTTACATTGATGTTAAGCTTCGTTTCATGAACTAAATAGCAATAATAATGGTTTCGGACTATGGTTATCGTACGTAACCATTTTCTCTATTTCTTGTTTTACAAATGAATGCTTGTGTTCCACACCTTTACTGCTAAACCTATGAATATCACTCAACTTTGTGTTGACGATTTTACATGTTTAATCTTAGGTAATAATTCTTAGTTTTTGCTTGGATGGGAGACCGCATTATATTTTCGTAGCTTGGAGATTTATGTATTACTTTTAAAGTTTGGTTTTGGTAAAAGCTGACAGAAGTTTATTATGTATTTTTGGTAACTATATGTTTCAAAACCATGTTTAAATAATAGATTTTTCCGCTTATAAAACTCTAGGACCCTTTTTTAAAAAAATCTGATCTTTTATGATGTAATGTAAATGTTTTATTACGTCAATTTTGTGTCAACTGTATTTTAATGATTCTTGTACCATGACGTGGCACCCATGCTGCCTACGTGTTTCCTTGCCTGATTTTGGGGGTCTCACAGAATATAGTCAAACACTTCATGATAGATATTGTTAATGCAATGATGCCTAAAAACGTTACCTGCATTTTTGGTCTCGCTTTGTTTTGATTACCGACAATATATAAAAACAGGCATTTACAAAAACAACGAAAAACGATTTCTTGAGTTCAAGTATTTTTTCATTTCAACCATTTATCACTCAAGGATTTAAGTTTTCTTAAACTCACTTTTTATTATATGTGACAAATTTTTTTATTAAACTTTATTTTTAAGAAAATGTTTTAATAAATTAAATATTTGAAAATTTGAAAATGGCATATTCCATTTGGTTTAAGAATATCCTTTAAGGATAACTATTCCACTAGATGTGACTACCCCACTAAAAGACAGAAGGGCGCGGAGTCTACGAACACGGTTCCTTAAACGCCTATGTGGTCCCTTATCGATAAGGAACCAACGGGCACCAATAAGGAACCGCGCCTAGAAATTGCTGTTGGGCTTTTGTCTTATAGTGGACCATTCTCAAATTTTCTCTTCACCTCTTTTGCACACAAATTTCCAGATTCAAACATACTTCTTAAATCATTCAAATTCTTGGTTATTTGGTTGATTACTACTTGTTTAGAAGTGAATCTTTCTCCTCCCATCTCTTCCTCTCCAAGTGCAAAGAGAAGAACACTTTCATCCTTGAATTGTTGAGTCTACCTCAAGATCTATTGAAGATCAAGTTTTATTCATTCATTTAGTTGTGTTGTCAAGATCCAAGTAGTTGTGTTATTTGGAAGTTGTGTTGTGAAGATCCAAATAGTTGTATCTATTTGGAAGTTGTGTATGTAGTAAGGTTAATACTTAGTCCTCAAAGTATATTGGTGTAGATTGGTCCTAACTAAGAATAGGGCTCGACTTTTAGCTTAGAGTCAGAAATTGGTTAAGCGACGTTGTGTACGGTTTCTCCACCTTAAGGAGTTCGTTGATTAGTAAACTCTCGAGTAAGGAGTACTCAAGGAGTGTAGTAGGGACGAGGAGTGAGCTTCGTTGCCGAACCACTATAAATCCTTGGTGTTTGGTTTGATCTTTCTTTTCCTTATCTCTTTACATTCATTATTATTTACTTGCACATACTTGTGATTATTAGCTTAGTTGCACTATCCTTTGTCCATATTATGTATAAGAAGATTTCACATAATTGCTCAAGCCTAAGATTTTGAAAAGAATTTTTGAAAACCCACTTATAACAAGTAAAATTAATAAACTATTCAACCCCTCCCCCCCTTCTAGTTTCTACAGATCTTAAGCAACCCAAATAGATCTAGTATAGTCACCAACAATAGTAAGAAAGAATCTAAATCATTCCCTACTAGTGACCCTAGAAAGTCTCTAAAGATCAAGATGAACCAACACAACAAGCACAAAAGTCTTATGCTCACTAATTGGAAAAATACTATTTTGTTTGTTTATCCTTTTGACAAATGTCATAGTAATCTAAATCACTATTGTCAAAAGATAAATCATCTTATAAACTTTTAAGACTTGGCCAGAAGGATGACTAAGCCTATATGTCAGACATGTTAAAACAAGTTATAGAGAGGTTTCTCAACACCTAAGTCAATACTTTGTTGATTTAAGAAAAAAATTCAAAATTCGCCCCTATCGTTTACACAGAATATCAACTTTCATCCCTACCTCCAAATAACTCCATGAATTGCCCCTATCGTTTACAACTACGATCAAAGTTGGTCCCTATTTTGGATGGAAGTTATTTTTGGCTGCTAAGTGTACTTATTTGAGGGGTATTTTTGTCTTTTCGATTTCATCCCTACATCAAAACACAAATCGATTTCATCCCCACGAAGACAGATCCACAACCAAACTAGTAACCCCATTATTATGTAGTACCCTAATCTACAACCAGCAAGATCAAGGCACCTACTAATCATTGTAGCCCATAATCATTAGCGAAACCAATACATGTTCGCCGTAACGAAGGGTTGAGAAACCACCATGCCGACACAACGAACCCCTAAGTAATAACACCATCAATCAAGAAGGAAATCGCTTAAGGGTATCAAACATGGACAAACCTTTATGATGAACATATAAATCACAACCGCCACCCCCATGGACATTAAACCACAGAATATCACATCCCCATCACCACCACCCCCACCACCCCCACCACCATGATATCCCCCTCTACCACCACCCCCACCACCATGGCCCACACCATAGTAGCCGCCAGCAGCTCGCCGCCACCACCATCACTAAATCACCACCATATTTCATCGTCTAGCCACCACCATCGTGGTTGATAGTCACGAGACACCACCACCAGCTGTTTATCACAAATTTATCCAAACCAGATCTCTTCCAACCCCACCCAACGTCTTCATCAATACTGGCCCTTTAACTACATCAAAATCAACTCTACATCATCGAGTCAAGTAGATTCGTGACTAAAGCACCAAACCACCCCTTAATATCAACACATCCATTAACCTCGAATTCACCATCTCAAACACACCTAATTTATTTCACTAAACACCATCTTAAATCCATATTTAAGAACACCCGTCACGACAACCATCCCAAATCTCAGATTTTACATCGTATGAAAATCAACAAACACCTTAAATCATCTTTGTTAATGCAATAATGCCTAACAACGTTACTTGCATTTTTTGGTCTCGCTTAGTTTTGATTACGACAATATGTAAAAACAAGCATTTACGAAAACAACGAAAAACGAATTCTTGAGTTCAAGTATTTTTCATTTACCCATTTTCACTTAAGGTATGAATAAACAAGTACTAACCTTAATCAAGTGATCAAGTGATTTAATCTTTTCTTAAAACTCACTTTTTATTAAGTGTGACAAGTTTTTTATTAAACTTTCTTTTTAAGAAAATGTTTTATTAAATTAAATATTTGAAAATTTGAAAATGGCATATTCTTTTTTGATTTAGAATATTCTTTCAGGATATTTTATAATCAAATAAGACCTCCATCACTAAAAGACAAAAAAAGGAGCGGAGTCTACTCCGGCGGTTCCCTAGTGCCTATGCGGTTCCTTATCGACAAGGAACCGCCGGCTGAGATAAGGAACCGCGGGCAGATATAGCCGTTGGCCCTTTGTCCTATAAATAGTGGACCATTCTCAGATTTTCTCTTCACCTCTTTTGCACATATATTTCCAGATTCAAACATACTTCTTAAATCACTCAAATCCTTGATAATATGATTGATTACTACTTGTTTAGAAGTGAATCTATCCCATCTATCCCTTCCTCTCCAAGTGCAAAGAGAAGAACACTATCCTTGTGAAGTGTTGAGTCCACCACCAAAGATCCTTTGAAGATCAAATCTTATACATTTGTTGTTGTGTCATAGTTGTGTAGATCCAAGTAGTTGTGTCTATTTGGAAGTTGTGTATGTACTAAGTATAGTTGTGTAGATTGGTCCTAGCTACGATTAGGGCTCGACTTTTAGCTTAGAGTCGGAAATTGGTTAAGTAACATGTACGGTTTTCTCCGCCATATGGAGCTTGTTGTGTAGTGAACTCTCGAGTAAGGAGTACTCGAGGAGTGGAGTAGGAACGAGGAGTGAGCTTCGTTGCCGAACCACTATAAATCCTTGGTGTTTGGTTTGATCTTTCTTTACCCTTAACTCTTTACATTCTTTATTCTTTGTGCATATACATTAGTTAGTATTAGTTTAGTTACACTATCATTGTTCATATTGTGCATAAGAAGATTTCACATATTTCCTCAAGCCTAAGTTTTTGAAAAATGATTTTTTGAAAACCATCTTTTAACAAGTAAATATAAGAAACTATTCAACCCCCCACCCCTTCTAGTTTCTACATTTGGTATCAAAGCGAGGTTGCTCAAGAATTTTTAAAGTATATTGTATTTTAAAACTTGAATCGATCTATGGATTCCAACAAGTATCTAGAAGGGCAATCTTTGCAAAGACCACCACTTTTTGAAACCGATAGTTTTATTTATTTGAAAATTATATTTGAGACTTACGTGAAATCAAAAAGATCTTTGGCATGTTATTACCAATGGTGATTTTTTACCTTATCAATTTAATGAAGTTTCTAAAACAAAAGAATTGGTCACTTTTGACAAAGCTAATGACGATACTAAAAAGAAACTTACAAAAAATAATGAGGCTAAAATGGTGTTTTATAATGCTTTACCTAAGAAAGAGTATGAAAGGATTTTTATGTGTGAAACCGCTAAAGATATTTGGAACACTCTTTTAGTAACCCACCAAGGTAATAGCCAAGTCAAAGAAAGCAAAATAGATCTTCTTGTCCAACAATATGAACAATTTGTCATCTTAGAAGATGAAACTATTGATAGTGCTTTTGCTAGATTTAACACTATTATTACTAGTCTAAAAGCACTTGATGAAGGTTTTTCTAGAAAGAACAATGTTAGGAAGTTTCTAAGGGCCTTACATCCGAAGTGGAGAGCAAAAGTCACGGCGATTGAAGAATCGAAAGATCTCTCAACTTTATCACTCGATGAACTCATAGGCAACTTGAAGGTACATGAGATGATAATTTTGAAGGACTCGGAATTGGTAAAAACCAAGAGTGAAAGGAAGTCTCTTACACTCAAATCCAAGAAGGCACAAAGCGATCATGATAGTTCCTCGAATAGCGATGACGAGGAGTATGCATTGGCGGTGAGAGATTTTAAGAAGTTCTTCAAAAGACGAGGTCAACACGTGAGGCAACCCAACAATGACAAGAAATCATTCTCAAAGAATTGGTTTGCCAAGAACGAAAAAGGTGATAGGAATTGATTTAGATGTGGTGATCCAAATCATTTCATTAGTGATTGTCCAAAGCCCTCACGCGATAAGAATCACACGGCGTTCATTAGTGGCTCTTGGAGCGATAGCGGTGAAGATGTTGATGACAACCCCAAAGAGGAGAAATGTATAATGGATCATACTTCTAAAGAGGTACATTTTGAAACCGAATATTATAGCTATGATAGCTCCACCTTAGATGATATTGAATTAGAAGGCCAATATGATAATTTACACAAACTTAGCCTTAAATTCATAGAAAAGAACAAAACCTTAAAATCAACCAAAACTAAGCTTGAAAATGAGATCAATGACCTTAGGGAGAAATTAGCCAAGCTTGAGAAAAATAAAGAAGTTGATTTAGGTTGCTTAAGTTGTGAGAAACTTAGATTAGAGAATGAAGATCTCAAGAGCACCTCCATTAAATTGGAAAAGTTCATGAAAGGTACTAGTGCTCTTGATGATATTTTAAACAAACAAATTCATTCTAAGGAAAGACTTGGTGTAGGTTTTAACTCAAATGAAGCATCAACTAGTGAACCTAAACAAGTTAGATTTTCGAAAAAATCGTATGCTGTACGCGGTCCCAGATTGTATGGGGCAGTTCCTTATCACTATGGAACCGCCGCCCTAGATAAGGAACCGCGACCATAAAGAGGTTTTGCTGAAAATCCTGAACTTTCTGAAAAGTAAGATTTAGGTGAACAACCAAAGCATCTTATTGTTAACAAGGTCAAATTACCCATACTTGATGACAATGTCGTTGATAAGTTCTATAAGCCCTTGAGTAAACCTCTAATGGGAAATAGAAGTTTATCAAGACCATCCACTACTCCACCAAGAGTGCGGAATGAGTCTAGGCCTAGAAGTTGCACGACAACACCTAGAAGAGATAGTCAAAACAATTCACGACCTAGAAGTAAAACTCCAACACCTAGAAGGAATGGCCACAACTCTAAACCAAGATCAAATACACCTAGGAGAAATAATGAACAACAAAATGGTTATATGAATTATTATCCTCCTCCATTTTATTCCTCATGGGGAACCCCTCCTCCATTCATGCATCCCAACCAAATGCAAGGGATGTTTGGAACTAACAATTTTGGACCCATGAGATATTGGGGACCAAATGTTTGATCTTGTGTGTTGTTACCTAGATATGCTTGGGAATTAATTTGGAACCCGACGAGTGGGTTAAGGATAGTGGTTGTTCTAAACACATAACGGGTAATCGAAGTTTATTCTCGCACTACAAAGCATATGATGGAGGTAACGTCACATTCGCTAGTAGTCTACGTGGTAATATCATTGGCAAAGGTACGGTTTCTCTTGACTCCATGACCATTGAAAATGTTGAGCACGTAGATAATTTAGGGTTTAACCTTTTAAGTATAGGTCAAATTTGTGACAATAAGTGTAAGTTCATCTTTTCGGAACATGACAGTAAAATCGTAAAAGATGGAAAGGTCATTGGAAAAGGTGTTAGAAAGCATGGGCTTTATGTAATGAAGGTCAATAAGAAGTCAAAAGACAACATATGTCTTGCGACTATAGATGATAGTTCTACTCTTTGGCATAGGAGATTAGGTCACGCTAATATGCGTTTAATTCAATCTTTAGTCTCTAAGGAGTTGGTAAGACACCTCCCCAAGATGAAGTTTGATAGTCACTTTTGTGATGCTTGCAAAGTTGGAACGCAAGTTCACTCAAGTCACAAAGCCAAGAATTTGGTTTCAACCTCTCGGTGCTTAGAGCTCCTACATATGGATCTCTTTGGACCTTCCGCCATACGGAGTTATGAAGGTAACCTTTATACCCTAGTTATAGTTGATGACTATTCTAGATTCACTTGGACTAGATTTTTGGCATCTAAGAATGAAGCTTTCGATCATTTCGAAATCTTTAGTCGAAGAATTCAAAACCAACTAGGATGTTGTCTCTATTAGGACGGATCATGGTAGGGAATTTGATAATAAAATGCAATTTGGTGCCTTTTGTGAAGCTCATGGTATTACCCATAACTTCTCGGCTCCTCGCACTCCACAATCAAATGAGGTAGTTGAAAGGAAGAATAGGACCATCCAAGAGATGAGTAGGACGATGTTAAACGAGCAATCTTTGCCTCAAAAGTTTTGGTGCAATGCCGTGGACACATCGACTTATATTCTCAACCGAATTCTTATTCGACCTTTCCTAGACCCCCTATGAGATTATTAAAGGTAAGAAACTCTCATTGGAATACTTTAGGGTGTTTGGAAGCAAGTGCTTTATCCTCAACACCAAAGACTACCTTACCAAGTTCGACCCAAAGTCTTACGAAGGTATCTTTTTAGGTTATTCCTAAACTAGCAAAGCCTACATAGTCCTCAATAGAACCTCGGCCGTAATCGAAGAATCACTTAACGTGACTTTTGATGAAACCGCTCCTTTAACCAAGACACCACCATTGGTTGATGATGACTTGGATGAAATAGAAGTAGTTAAAGCCAAAGAGGTTAGAAAAATAGGAGTTGAAGACCTTAGTGTTGAAAAGGAAGTAAACATTAAGGAGTCTAAGGATCATACTCTGAATAATATCATTGGTAACTTAAATCAAAGGACCCTAAGATCTCAAGTCCAAAACCAAAGCAACTTCTTTTGTTTTGTCTCCTTGATTGAACCAAATAATGTTAAAGAAGCTTTGACGGATGAGAGTTGGGTCATTGCGATGCAAGAAGAATTGAATCAATTCGTAATGATGTTTGGGAACTTGTTCCTCCACCTAGAAGTTCTACCATTATAGGAACCAAATGGGTCTATAGGAATAAGTTAGATGAGAATGGTGTTGTGTCTCGTAACAAGGCTAGACTTGTAGCTCAAGGCTATAATCAACAAGAAGGGATTGATTATGACGATACATATGACCGGTAGCAAGATTAGAATCCATTAGAATCCTTTTAGCCTACGCTTGTGCCTTAGACTTTAAGCTTCAACAAATGGATGTAAAGAGTGCGTTTCTTAACGGTTTGATCAATGAGGAGGTATATGTGGCTCAACCTCTCGGCTTCATTGATTTTGAGAAACCGGATCATGTTTACAAGCTTAAGAAGGCACTTTATGGTCTTAAACAAGCACCCAAAGCTTGGTATGATAGACTTAAAGTGTTTCTTGTTAAACATGAGTATACCATGGGGATGGTAGACAACACGCTCTTTACAAAGAAGAAAGGTTCTCACCTCATAATCGTGCAAATATATGTTGATGACATTATATTTGGCTCAACTTGTCAATAATTATGTGTTGACTTTTCCAAAATCATGCATGATGAGTTTGAAATGAGTATGATGGGAGAACTTAACTTCTTTTTAGGACTCCAAATTAAACAAATGGATGATGGTATTTTCTTTAGTCAATCTAAGTATGCTAAAGAAATGCTAAAGAAATTTGGATTAGAAGAATCTAGACCAATGAAGACCCCAATGGCCTCAGATACTAAACTCACCGTAGATGATGATTATGAGTCGGTAGACAACACCAAATATAGAGGTATGATTGGTAGTTTGTTGTACCTAACGGCAAGTCGACCGGATATCATGTTTAGTGTTTGCCTTTGTGCTCGCTTCCAAGAGGCTCCCAAAACCTCTCACCTTGAAGCGGTTAAGCGTATCTTCTGATACATTAAGGGCACTATACATTTATGATTATGGTATCCTAAAGGAACCGGCGTAGCGCGGACTCGGATCATGCGGGAGACTATATGGACCGGAAAAGCACAGTGGAGTTTGTACCTTCATGGGTTGTTGTTTAACTTCTTGGTTCTCCAAGAAACAAACCGCTCTTGCGATATCCACCAAGGAAGCCGAGTATGTGAGTGCCGGAAAAGCATGCCAACAAGCTCTATGGATGAAGCAAGCGCTTGTTGATTACGGGATTTCTCTTGATGATGTTCCCATCATGTGCGACAATAAAGGTGCTATAGACCTTAGCAAGAATCCCGTGCAACATTCGCGAACCAAGCACATAGAAATTCGCCACCATTTGCTTAGGGATAATGTTCAAAAGGAGAACATTTTGATTGAGAAGGTACCCTCCGAGGATAACTTAGCCGACATCTTCACTAAGCCACTTAAGAGGGAACCTTTTAATTACTTGCGTCTAGGTCTAGGATTAATGGAACATATTCCTTAATTGCTTTCCTTTTATTGAGTCTCTTATTTTCTTTTGAGTCTTTTATCACTCTGAGTCATTGAGTCTCCTAAACTCTTCTTGAAAATATTCTCTTCTCCTTTTCAAAATTCTCAAAGTCTCTTTTGAAAATGGTCGAGAAATGATTTAACATTGTTAATTCAATATAAAAACGTTTTTCATAGATTCTTGCTATTAATCTCGAGCTTACATAATTCATATGTATGATTCTCTCAAACACAGCAAGAACAAGATATAATCATGGAGGATCATTGTGTCGTGACTTAAGGTCTTGTCTTACACACCTCCTACATCGATTTTTATTTTAAGATCCACGTATTTTGGTCAAATCTCTATTTGGTGAGTTCGTATGTGTTTTCTTTGTCTATCTTTTCTTTTAAGCATATCCCTATGATTAGTTAGACTAGGAAAATAAGATTTGCTGAATTGAAAAATCTTCCATCACCACCAAAACACAGCCTCTGTAGGCGGTTCCATATATGAACCGCGGTCCCTTAGCGATAAGGAACCGCCAAAAGTGATAAGGAACCGCGTACAGTGCTTCCTTTTTCGGGTATTTCCGAAACTCTAAATTTGTTCCAACACTTTTGGAAATCTTTGTTTCAACCCTTTGACCACCGTAAAAATACCTTGAGCCTTCCCTATTTAACCATAAGCATTTTGCCATACTCCACATCCTAAAATGTCTTATTCTCCTAATGAAAGCCTTGATTCTCCTCCATTTTCCCCAATTGCTTTCAATCCTAACTCACCCAAGAACACTTTCAATCCAAATTCACCCAAGAACACTCTTAATCATATTTCTCCTACCAAGAATGTTGATTGTGGAACATCTTTTCGTCCACCACCACCCTTTATTGTTCTTCCTCCTTCTCATGATAATGTCATGCACCATGGGACATATTGTCATTGTTGTCAATATCAACATCTTGTTATGGCACACATCTATGAGGAGTTGAGCTACATCAAGAGTCTCTTAATCAAGCCTCCTCTTCACTTTAATTATGAGATCTCCACCAAGCCACCACCACCACCTTCTGCCACTACCTTGTCTTTCATATAAGCATTGGTTGCTTATCCACAAGACACCTAATTCAAGCAAATCTTAGAATTCTAGATTAACTAGGATTAGATTTATGCTTTTGGCTTGTTTCCTTTTTCATACATCTTTGTATGATTTTTTTACATGACTTCACTTGGATCTTAGTCTTTGTGTTTTCTTCTCTTTTTATTTTATTTTTTTGTGACCTATATCTCTCTTGTTGGTTGTCACTTTTGTTCAACTAACCCTTCTATGTAGCTTGTCACCATATCTCGATTCCTCGGTGCCCCAAGCAAGGGGGAGTAAGCACCAAGGGGGAGTCTTTGCAAAGTCCGTCTCTTCAACACCAACTTGTGCAACCTTTTTGCTTCGACAAAGGGGGAGAAATGAATAAACTCATCTTCGAAAATCTTGTTTTTGTGTGATTGAGTTTATGTATTGTCGGAATCAAAAAGGGGGAGATTGTTAATGCAATAATGCCTAAAATGTTACTTGCATTTTTTGGTCTCGCTTAGTTTTGATTATGGACAATATGTAAAAACAAGCATTTATGAAAACAACGAAAAACAAATTCTTGAGTTCAAGTATTTTTCATTTTACCCATTTTCACTTAAGGTATGAATAAACAAGTACTAACCTCAATCAAGTGATCAAGTGATTTAGTCTTTTCTTAAAACTCACTTTTTATTAAGTGTGACAAGTTTTTTTATTCAGCTTTCTTTTTAAGAAAATGTTTTATTAAATTAAATATTTGAAAATTTGAAAATGGCATATTCTTTTTTGATTTGGAATATTCTTTCAGGATATTTTATAATCAGAATAAGACCTCCACCACTAAAGGACAAAAAGGGAGCGGAGTCTACTCCAGCGGTTCCCTAGTGCCTATGCGGTTCCTTATCGACAAGGAACCGCCGACTGAGATAAGGAACCGCGGGCAGATATAGCCGTTGGCCCTTTGTCCTATAAATAGTGGACCATTCTCAGATTTTCTCTTCACCTCTTTTGCACATATATTTCCAAATTCAAACATACTTCTTAAATCACTCAAATCCTTGATCATTTGATTGATTACTACTTGTTTAGAAGTGAATCTATCCCATCCATCCCTTCCTCTCCAAGTGCAAAGAGAAGAACACTATCCTTGTGAAGTGTTGAGTCCACCACCAAAGATCCTTTGAAGATCAAATCTTATACATTTGTTGTTGTGTCATAGTTGTGTAGATCCAAGTAGTTGTGTATGTACTAAGTATAGTTGTGTAGATTGGCTCTAGCTACGATCAGGGCTCGACTTTTAGCTTAGAGTCGGAAATTGGTTAAGCAACGTGTACGGTTTTCTCCGCCATAAGGAGCTTGTTGTGTAGTGAACTCTCGAGTAAGGAGTACTCGAGGAGTGGAGTAGGAACGAGGAGTGAGCTTCGTTGCCGAACCACTATAAATCCTTAGTGTTTGGTTTGATCTTTCTTTACCCTTAACTCTTTACATTCTTTATTCATTGTGCATATACATTAGTTAGTATTAGTTTAGTTACACTATCATTGTTCATATTGTGCATAAGAAGATTTTACATATTTCCTCAAGCCTAAGTTTTTGAAAAATGATTTTTTGAAAACCATCTTTTAACAAGTAAATATAAGAAACTATTCAACCCCCCTTCTAGTTTCTACAATCTTCATCGAACAAACTACACTATTCGACCCTTCTAAATTGGATTTGGTTGTCGATCTTCATGAAATCAATTATATGCGAATCTTGATTCGGTATAGGTTTAATGTGATTTTTTGTGTGACGAGAGAAGATGAGGTGAGAATGATGATTGGATCCGGTTTTGTTATTGATTTGAGATGTGGATTTTGTACATGAAGATGATATTTGAGTTTAGGTGTGATCTTGAGTGATGTGATGATTTGTTTGATAATTTATGGATTTGGATTTTGTTTTTATGTATAAGAGGAAGAGACGGTGGGGTGTTTTTGGTTTTTTTATTGTGATGGTGGTGGGTGAATGATACTCACATGTCATTTCCACCTTCCAGAAACTAATGATGACCTAGTCCATAAACTGTTTTTAGTTTTTTTTGTTTACTGTGTTTGGCTGAATTTGTGAGAGAGAGAGAGAGATAGATATAAGAAAGAAAAAGAATATTAAAAGAAAAAAGAAATAACATTATTTATTGAGCTTTTATTTAATGAAATCGAAAAGACAATAATACCCCTCAAATAAGTACATTTAACAGGCAAAACTAATGACCATCCAAGATAGGGACGAATTTTGATCGTAGTTGTAAACAATAGGAACGATTCGTGGAGTTATTTTAAGATAGGGATGAAAGTTGATATTCTGTGTAAACGATAGGGACGAATCTTGAAATTTTTTCTTAAAGTAATAAATACCATCTAATTACCAATCCGTAGAACTTTCATATACCTTAAATCCCGAGGAAAAATAAAGCACTTATTCTAATTAAAAGCAACAATCAAACCACTATCTCTAACAACCTTATGTGCATATATTGAACTCACATGGTATTTAGGCACAACAAGAACATATACAAAGTTAAATATTTGTTTAATATCATATTTCCAACTCTTGTAATAACAACCTCAGTCCCATTAGATGAGAAAGTTTCATTCCAAGTGTAGAAATATAAATAGCATTAACCAAATATTTATTTGTGTAAGTTAAATGTTGATTAGCATCCGAATCAGCAATCCAACCAGTTGTACTAAGTAGAGAGTTTAACTGACTATTTGAGCTATAAAAATCTATGAAAATTCTTGTGAAAAACTTTACTCTTATTAAAAATAGTACATGACATATTGGCCTGCACATTTTTCATTAAAACCAAGAGATGTATCTTTGATCAAAGCAATAATTTTAGTTAACTGGTCATCAGAAAAGGTTGAAGAGGAGCTAAAGCCAAGAGAGTTATTGTTGATAATCTTTTATTAAAGTTTTGAACACCCTGATTATTATTGTTATTCATTTTACCAAAATCAACATGATATCCACTAAGTTTGAAACATCTATCAACAATATGACCATTAAATCCACAATTGTCATAAACCAGTTGAGGTCCATTACCATGTCTCTTATTCCTATGACAAGGAGGTGTAGTCATATTATTAGGCATAACAAAGCTACTAGAGACTTGAGATCTCTAATCATTGATTTTATTAACAAAATAATTAAACACATATGACTAAGACTTTAGGAGGAACAAGTGCTAGAAGTATAAATAACTTTGTGAGGCTCGTCACTAGAGATAATAACATATGCACCCTTAACATTAGGTAAAGAGTCTCTAGACAAAACATTACTTATTATTTGCATATAAAAATCATCCGAACCCATGAAAAGGTGCATTAATTTCATAAGTTGATTATGCTTTTTAAAGTCCTCGACAACATGACAAGTACATCTTGGTAACTGAACAAGAGCATCATATTGCTTCTACAAAGCATTCAGTTTATGATAATAATAAGCTATAGAGGTACCATTTTGACTTAATGAGTTAATCTTATGATGTAAATTGAAAGTAACAAATCCATCAACCTTGTTATATGTTTCTTTTAATTCATCCCAAACATGTTGTGCCCTTTTTAAAAAAATCTCGAAAAAAGTTCCTCAAATATAGATTTCAAGATCCACCCAAGACTATAACATTAACCATATCCCATTGTTTCCCAAGAACCTTATCCACATTAGATTTTTTACAAGACCCATCAATAAAACCAATCTTATTCTTGCCTCAAGGGCCAACAACATAGCACAAAACCATATCTGATAATTCTTAGTTTTCTTAAGTTTAATGAAAACAATAGTTAAAGCAACATAGTCATTAAGTTGCAAATATAAAGGATTACTAATATCTAAATTACTTATCAAAGTCAGAGTCTTAGGCTCAGAAATAGCCTCATACTTTTCATTAGTATAACCGTGCACATACATAATGACAAATAAAAAACAAACAAGAAAGAGTCACACAAAAGGGAAAACAAAAAAAAACACAAGAAGCATCTTGTACTAGCTAAACAAGGTTCTCAGGCTTCCCAACCAATCAAGTTGACAGGTCAAGATCATAGACTAATACAAGGATCCAGATAAGAAACAAAATAAATAACAATAACAAAAACCATACATAAATAACACAAAAATAACAGATAGAACACAAAAAAAATATAGAACCAAGAAGAGAAAAGAAAATTAAATATATGTGTTACAACGCTATAGAACCAACTGATGACAGTCCAAATCACCATTTGATTCCCTTAGTCAAATGATGATCAAGATTCAGAACCAAGCCCTAAACTCAAGATTAAGGCAAATACCAAATCACTAACCCGAAGTCACAATACACCAACAATCAACCAAGTCACCGATTGCTCACCACAAGAACCACCAACAACCATATTGTCCCTTAATTTGTGATGATTAAACAAGAAATAAAGAAGAAAGATATATGATTTCTAGAGAGAGAAAGTAGAGAAAGAAAAGAGAGAGAATGGTTGGAAACTTGGTGAATATTAGATTGTGAGAAAAGAATACAAATGAGCCAACACCCTTCCTAACATGCTAGGAAGGGTATTTATAGTCCCTCTACAAGTGGGCTTGTTTATGGACTATATTGTTTGGGCCGGGCTTTCCCTTTAGGCTTTAGTTACTTATGAATGAACTTTAGCTAAAAGTTAAGCCCGTAAAACACGACTAAACTACTACCTATTACAACGTTCTTAAAGTGACCGAACATTCTTGTTTGACTCAATATTTTAAGGCTAACAATCTCCCCCAATGAGAGGTCATTACCCTTTGTCATTTGGAGATTTGTAGAGATTACTAATCTCGCTATAAATGAGTCTTGAACGTGCAATAGTAGTCTTGTTCCTTCATGCTGTGATCTTTGAGCCTTGATGTGTGTTTCACAAGTCCTAAATAAAGGGCCAAAAACTTGATGTTGCGAAAGCGAGTTTTAAATTTATATTACTAGATGATTACCAAACAAGGGACTAAAAACACAACACGGGCAAGTATACCCTTTCGTGTATAGTAAAGTCTAAGGTAAAGTACAGGTCGATCCATGGGATTGTTGTTAACAAGTAAAAACAATTATCTCTAGAGTGTCATAAGTTCTAAAGATTTTAGCTTCTAACAATGATTTAAAGGTGCGGTTGGTTAAGGCTAAAACATAGAAAAGATAGATAGCAAAGATGAATATAAGCACATAAACAATGTAAGACAACATGTGGATTACTAGTCGCACATGCAACATCTATTCAATATAACAAGAAATCCGACTAAAGATCATGTCATACCAAAAGCATTAAGAAAAGTTTATGTTGGTTTCAATAATTCAAGTACTAAACAAAATTATGCAAGAGTTGTTATGTATTTTATTCCACCAATCGCGACAAAGGCGAATACCAAGATTCATTTACTAGATGACATGTAATCCATTCAATCATATAAGTACTAGTTATAATCATGAATGAACTAAATACATAACAATGATCAAACATAATAGTATCGAGTACAAGAACAAATCAACCATGCTTATAATCAAGAACCAGGGAGAAAGTACGCCGCACAAACCTAATTGTGCGCCGCACTTCGCCCCTGTGAAGCTAATACAATCTAATCATATTGTATATACACTTAACCAGACACACAAGCCAATTACTCCATAATCAAAGGAATAACAAACATACCATTCATCATAATTCCAGAATTGATCATAATAAAAAGGATAAAAGATTATACCAAAGTTATATGATACAAATGATGATTACAAGTTTTACCAAATGAAAACTATTCTTGATTAATCAAACTAATGATTACAACGTTCTGAACCCTTTGGGTGATGTTACTCAGCCCAAAATTCGTCCTAAACTACTAAGGAAGAGATGAGAGAGATGGGAGACGTGTTGGAGAGGTGTATGTAAAATGAGCAGAAGTTGCCTCTATTTATAGTGCTGTATGGGGTCAAATGTGTGTCGCACTTCTCCGAAAGTGCGCCACACTTTAGAGACGGGAATGTGCGCCGCACTTCTGAGATTGTGCGCCGCACTTCTGGGCGTTCCAGAATCTTCTATCAATAACTTTGGCTTATTTGCATATTGAGGACCCTTCTTTGTATGTCTTCACTTTGCTCCTTTAAACTTTATATCTGCATATAAAACACAACATATTAAGTATTGAAAGCTCTTATTTATACTACAAAGTGGCATTATAATTATAGATTGAATATGTATATTTAGGTCGTTATCAAATTCCTCCACACTTAGCTATTGCTTGCCCTCAGGCAATCAAAGCGAGAAAACAAGATTAGATTTTAAAAGCATAAGTATCGATATGAAGCATGATAGGAAAATGATTAATTTTCTAAGTAGCAAAAGCAACGACACAATAATTTTAGCACCTCACATGGGAATAGTGTTTAGATTTGAATTCACACAATGTCACTCACAAGGGGAAAATGTAAGGTAACACTCAAATAGCACGAACATAAAATAGATAGCTACCATAGGCTTGTATAAGGCACATAAACATAACCGTTGCAGCGTGAGCACCAGATAAATTTTCAAAGAGGCAAAACGTGATAATAATGAGGGTTTAGTAACACAATATGCCTTGTCAAAGTCGTATAATCAATATCACTACAATACTTTATTCCTTTTTCCTTTTATTTCTTTTTTTCACTCTTTTTTTTCTTTTCATACTTTTTTCATTTTTTTCTTCAAACTCTCTTTTTTCTTTTCTTTTCTTTCTCTTTCTATAACACAATATACAGGACTTGAAAACAAAATAAATACAAGGATAACGACACAATGGATAATATAACACATAAGTACAAGTGTCACATATTTTAGCAAGCCAATGTAGCTCGACTAAAATGAGATACAAGGGATTTATTTTGCCTCCTTTCAAAAATATTTATAAATTAACCTCACTGCGGTTTAGTAAATGATAATCAAGCGCAAGTTCTGAAGCACACTAAATTATCGGCTTTCACACAAAATAGAGAAATATAAAGGCTAGATTTTCTCACGTATTTGGTGGATGGTTTTGTGCTTAGTTATAGTGTCAATCGATGAGATTTTTGCTTTGCTAAAAACTTTATTTATTAAAAATACATCTATTTTTTATTTTAATTTTTTGAAAAGATTTAAATGTGGAGAAAATTGATTTATTTATTTTTCCTATTTGTCTCCTCCTCCACACTTAAGGTGAACATCGTCCTCGATGTGAGAACTGATAAATAATGAAAATAGGGAAAATTAAGTTAAATGGAAACGAGTACTTCCTGGGGTTTAGTAGAAAATTGTTGGACTTCAAAAGATAAACCCGGCGTAGATCTCCAAAATGCTTTCCCTACAAAATAAAGAAAATAAACACACATACACAATATATACAAGGAGGTTTTTTAGTTATATACAAATCCTCCTCCACACTTAAGATAAAAAGTGGGGGTGAAAAACACGGATTGCCACAAATCTTTTTATTTTATTTTTTCAAAATTATATATATATATATATATATATATATATATATATATATATATATATATATATATATATATATATATATATATATATATATATATATATATATATATATATATATATATATATATATATATATATATATATATATATATATATATATATATATCAAATCAAATCAAATCAAATCAAATCAAATCAAAAACCCTTATATAGGAAGGATGGTGAAACAATACCTTAAATACAAAATTCTATCAAAATGACACATGTAATTCATTAAAAGGTTTCCATAAAATGCTTCAAAAAGAAAATAGGAATTACAAATGATGCCTTAAATACAAAATTCTATAATAAAGATAGTGAAATAATGCCTTAAATACAAAAAGAAAATATGAATTACAAATGATGCCTTAAATACAAAATTCTATAAAAAGGATGCTGAAACAATGCATTAAATTCAAAATTATATAAAAATGACACATGTGGTTTCCATAAAATGCTTCAAAAACAAAATAGGAATTACAAAATTCTATAAAAAAGATGGTGAAACAACGCCTTAAATACAAAATTATATTAAAATGATACATGTAATTCATTAAAAGGTTTTCATAAAATGCTTCAAAAAGAAAATAGGAATTACAAATGATGCCTTAAATACAAAATTCTATAAAAAGGACGGTGAAACAATGCCTTAAATACAAAAATAGAATAGGAATTATAAATGATGCCTTAAATACAAAATTTTATAAAAAGGATTGTGAAACAATGCCTTAAATACAAAAAGAAAATAGGAATTACAAATGATGCCTTAAATACAAAATTCTATAAAAAGAACGGTGAAACAATGCCTTAAATATAAAATTTTATAAAAATGACACATGTAATTCAATAAAGGGTTTCCATAAAATGCTTCAAAAAGAAAAAAGGAATTACAAATGCCTTAAATAAAAGATTATATAAAATGACACATGTAATTATTAAAAGGTTTCCATAAAATGATTTAAAAAGAAAATAAGAATTATGAATGATTCACAATAGTTTGACTTATTAAAATGAAAATATTTTTAGATATTCGGACTGTCATGTTTTGGTCCGGGCTATATACTGTTGATATATTATACACGTGACAAAAATAATAACAATAATATCAATTTCGAAAAAAAATTAATGTAAAAAAGTAATTCATAACACTAACATATACAAAATTTATTACCTCATAAAATTTAAAAATATATAAAATATTTTAGATAATATTATTAAAATCTAAAATTTTTTAATGTAACAAACATATTCATAACGTTAACGTATGTAAATTCAATTAACTTATAATATTCTTAAATATATAAATTATCTTAAACTACATTATTTTTGTCCATTTTATGCTACATTATTAAAATATTAATGTAATAACTAACACTATATATACTAAAATTCTAATACAAACACACATAACTTCAATTTTCATTAAAAAATATATACTTAAAGCTAGCCCGTCCATCGGACGGGTCTAAAGGCTAGTATATATATATATATATATTATATCATACCCTTCACAACTAATAATTCCTTCACACTTGATATAAGCGTGCACCACAAAATACGAAAAATAAAGCGGTATCTCTTCATCTTCGTTGGAATGGAGCAATACTCATAGCCAACCGCGAAGTAACTATTAGCAAAAATTAACCAATCAGTTTTTTCTTTAACTAAGTTTTATTTTAATACATTAACCTATGTGGCAAATAAGTTTTTTATTTTTTATCATTTTTTAGGAAAAAAATTATTTACAAATGAGTCATATTTTTCAATTCATTCCCCCACTCATTTAATTTTAGGAGCGATTGAGCACATCTCCAAGTGATAAACTATCAACACCAATCCAATCCAATCCAAACTTCACCTATTTATTAAATCTGCAAAAGAGACAAAACTAAAAAAAATGTAAAATTCTAAAGCACACTTTCGTAGGCACCACGATTGCATTTAGCATATGCAACAAGCCTTTAAACCCCTCGGTGTACCGAGTGGATGAGTTATAGTCTCGTGAGGGTTTCAAGGGAACATACCCACAAAATTCGTGATATTTTTTTGATTGCAATAGACAAGTACGAAATACACGGGCCCATGCACGCCACATTAATCAAATTGCAAAGTTTTTCGTTTTATATTTTTTTATATTTTTTCACATTTTATTAATAACAAGCACACACAAAACTTTAGGTAATGAAAAATGTTAATGCAAGTGATGCCTAAAAACATTATTAGTGTTAACTAATCTTTCTTAGTTTTGATCACAACAAACTATACAACACATTTAGTGTAAAACATAAAATGAATTATTTAACTAACACTATCATCAAGGTAATAATCATATCACTAACCTTTCTTAATCATACTTAGTGATCATCAAAATGATTATCCTTAAAACTCACTTTTGTTAATATGGCAAAAGACTTTTTAATAAACTTTATTTTTTAGAAAATGTTTTATTAAAATGGAAAATGTAAATTTGAAAATAGCATATTCCATATGCTATTAGAATATCATTTGAAGGCTTAAAATACCTCAGATATTCCTACCCCACTAACAGACAAAAAACGGAGCGTAGTCTACGGGCGGAACCTTAAGTAGCTAGGCGGTTCCCTAGCGATAAGGAACCGCCAGGCTAGATAAGGTACCGCGCCCAGATAGCCGTTGTACATTGTCTCCTTTAAATAGTGGATCAAATCTCATTTTCCAACAAGCCTCTCTGGACGTTTTTCCTCAGCCCCTTTCTCTTTTTTTATAGCATAATCATTAGTAAATGATCACTTAATATGTTAAGTATGTTTACATATGATTATCCTCTTGATCCCCTCCTTTACCTTGTCCAAAGAGAAGATCACTCACTTACTAGTGTTGTGATAAAGGTGAATCCATAATCTACTCATATTCATCATGATACCCTTTTTGTTTTATGTTAATCCATTGTATTTATGAATACTTGGACTAGTTGTGTTCATCCAAGTTATTTGTGAATACTTGGATTTGTTGTGTACATCCATTGCATATGTGTTTGCTTGGATTTATGTTGTGTAGATCCAAGCTACATGTGTGTACTTGGATATGTTTAGTTGAGTTATAATAGATTGATTAGAAGTTCTCACTAAACTATAAAGTGATGTGGTTGTGTCTTGTAAGTTCTCACTTAACTTGAAATTGATTAGTAGTTGTGTTGTGTGAAGTTCTCACGTAGCTTCAAAGTGAAGAGTCGTGAAGATTGGTTCTAGATTTGGATTAGAACTCGACATCTAGCCTTGTGTCGTAAAATGGTGAAGTAGGCAACGTCGTGAAGATTGGTCCTAGCTAAAGATTAGGTCTCGACATTTAGCTTAGTGTCGGAAAATAATGTAAGCGACGATGTAAGATTTTCTCCGCCAAGAAGGGAGCTTGTGGATATAGTGGAAATCTCTAGTAGGTGTACTCGAGGAGTGGAGTAGAAACGAGGATAGAGCCTCGTTGTCGAACCACTATAAATCTTGGTGTCTTCCCACTAGGTTGTCTCCTTCCTAACTCTTTACTTATTTCATTATCATTACACTTACCTGTTATCTTTGCTAGTGCATTTGAATTGAACCTAATCATTATGCAACTTAGCTTCAAGTAAAAGATAGTTTTGATACAAACCAAATTGAAAGTTGTTTTAATTAGGTTGCCAATCGAAGAGAAACTATTCAACCCCCCCTTCTAGTTTCTACTATTGGTATCAGAGCGATGGTCACTCAAGACCTTTGAAGTATATTGTACTTTGAAACTTGGATCGATCCATTGTCTCCTCAAATTAGATGGTCAAGTTGTACTAAAGTTTCTCTTTGGTCTAAACTATTTCTTCTTGGAAAATAGGTCTTTTAATTGATCATATTACATTAGTAGCATTTATACATTTTAGACCTACCTTTGAAATGTATCTACTAGCTTTCTATCTTGCTTTGTGTAGGTACTCATGAAAATCAATCATTTAATTGGTTGTGAATTGAGTCACTTGCACTTGTAGAAGATTCATCTTCATCGATCTTTAACATCCTTGAATGATGACATCAAGATGATTGGGAATGATACTAGTCATTGAAGACCTAGTATTCATCATAGTCACTCTTGGGGCTTGCATTAATGGATTGGAATGCTTTTTGTGGCCAAGGTACGTTTTCGTTCTTCCACACACCCTTTGATCAATCTTTTGATCATTACTTGACTATGTGCTTGTTCTTGGCATCCTTGCCTTGACATTTGCTTGTAACTTGTGATTCCTTTCCTTTATCCTCTCAAACCTTCATTGATTAGATACTTGACTCACTATGGTGATGTAGAGTGAGTTAGTAGTAGCTTAAAGTATCAAGCATGATATCCATGGTTTGCACTCATACGGTTAGTAGGCCCTTTGTGGGAGAGAAAGTGAATCAATACCTTGCTCATACTTTGGTCTAGACTAAGGCTATTATTGAAAGTGATCTTAGTCTACGCATCAATATTTGCTTTGTGTTTATTCATTACCAAAGCCGTTTAACACTTCGCCAGAAAGGCACGTCTTAAACCATTATATATGACACAAGCTCTTCGTTACCACTATTTGATGATTGTCATTAATCCCTTGAGCATTAGTCCTAGTCATGATTCACTTCCCTTGACTTCTCTCCACTTTGCTGTTTTGCTACAAGTAGTCGTTTGTCCATTTCGGTTCTTTTCGATCTCGATTCAACTCGTAATCCTTCATTAAAACATATTGCCTAGTGTTATGATGATCCAATGTTATTCTAAAAGGTTCATGATATAATTTTAAGTATTTTAGAAAAACTTGGTTTTTAAAATTTGGCGTTTTTCATTGATAAAAACCAGCCTCTGTAGGCGGTTCTTTATCTCTGGCGGTTCAAACCCGCGGTTCTTTATCGATAAGGAACCGCGTGCAGTAAAATCTGTCAGAGCACCAGTTTGATTATTTTATTCTTTTTCAAACCAATATCTCTCTCTCCCAAAAACACACAGCCGATGGTTTATCATATTTCCACCATTGTTGAAGATTCAAAAGCCTTCAATCAATCAAATTAATTGATTCCAAGTTGTAGGTTTCACTCATCCTTCCTCAAACATCAATTAATCGTAAGTACTTTCTTTCAATTTCATCTATTTTGTTCAAGGGTTCATCCTTTCATAATTGGGATTTTTAAAATTGAAATTGAATTAGAACCTTAATAGGAATATTGATTGACATGGTTACTTTACTATGATTCCTTAGGTTCATATTCACTTAGATTTCACTAAAACCCACTTGTAGAATAAATCCGAATTTTGACTAAATGTTTTTGGTTAAAAGATGGAATTGAGATGAACCCATGAACAAATAGGTAGTTGCATTGTTAATGCTTACCTAAAAACATTGTTTTGAAAAACCAATGTTCTAGTCCATTTTTGATCCAACATAGGTCATATGTTCTTGGTTAATAATGGAATAGACACATTTTGAACATGAGAATGTTATGGATTCAATCCTTTGTTTGTCAAGAAATTGATATAACACATTCTCATATTTTTGAGCTTTGAGTTTATTTTTCATATGAGTAATTGGAAAAATATTGTCTTATGTTTATATTAGGTACTAATCATGCCTTCTCAATATCAAAAGGATCATCAACTCACTATAAATTATATGCCAAACACTTCCCAAACCTATGCTTCCACTCAACTTCAAAACTCCTTTCCATTTCTTTCAACTCGAAATTTCCATGAGGGTAGAGTCGTAGATGAAGAAATAACGGGGTACGATTATATCAAGTCTATGTTTGGGCATATTGGGTTTGGTAGCTTGATCTTCATAGAAGAAGATATATATCCCTTGTTTCTTCTTGAATTCTTTAGCACTTACTCCATGCTTGAATTCAATGGCGAAATCTTCATTCATTTCATGTTGAATGATCAAATCATTCAATATTCCCTCGATGAGTTTGGTGATATTCTTGGTGTGCCATATGTAGGCACTTGTCATTTTACGGACAAATGGAGACTTGATGCTCTCTTGGAATCCAACGACAAACTTCCAAATGACATCACCGAAGTTGATCTAAATTTCATCCTTGATATCATTTTGGAAGAGCGTGATGAAAACGTTGTGAGAAGCCTTCATACTAATGTGCGAAATGTGAATCACTATGAAGTGCTCTCAAGAGACCTTAAGGATTTTATGGTCCAATAGGCAAATATCCTTAGGGAGAATGTATTTTGTCTTGGTGGAAACCGAGATCATATCCCGGCTTGTATGGTGCATATGTTGTTTTGCATCTTTACATCAACTGAGTACAATTTGGCATTCTATATCGCTCGACGTATAAATTATGCTCTTTCCAAGCCCAAAAAAAACCTTCCCTATGCTATGCTTCTTACTCGCCTTTTCAAAAGGGTTGCTCATGACTTTCCCCACCTCGATCTTTCTCGCTTTCACCCGGTTCATCGGGTTATGTTGCCTATTCAAGAGGTATATGCAAGAAAGCCAAGAAGTGATCGAGGTTCGCGAAAATCCGATCATCAAGAGACGGATGATGAGGACACCTATATGCCAACAAGTGATGGTGATGGCATAGGTACTAGTTCTCACTTCAACTCTTCGAGTAATTCCCACCCATCCTCAAACTCATTCGTGGATGGACTTGAAGACTTAGCTCCCCCACCTCATTACTCCTCTAGTGAAGTACCGGAAGATCTCAACATGGAGCATCTCTACCGTGAAAATCTTAGGACTAGAGGTGAATTGCATGAACATCGGGTTGAGTCAAGGAAGGGATTCAATTATTTGGGGAATATGATCAAGGGATTGGGCAAGAAGAGAAGGTGAAGGCTTTGAAGTATTTCAAAGAATACATGTTGGTAAACATGTAATGTTGAACAATTTTTTTTATTTTGGTTGTGCATTAACTTATGCTACATGTTTGGATTACTATTTATTTCAATCCTAAATGTTGCTTATGCCATCATGTTTGTGATTTACATAGCTTTGTGCATCCTTTATGATAGTTAGCTTCTTAGATTTTGGTCAGTAGTTAACTTTGGCTTGTGAATCCTTTGGTAAAAATCTGGGTTAACCAAAATTTTAGATGTGAAATTTTTAAAACACCTCTGGTCGCGGTTCTATATCGACCAACGGCTCCTTATCGTTAAGGAACCGCCGGTCCTAGATAAGGAACCGCCGGCTACTGTGTCCGACAGAATCTTTTGCTTTACACTATTTTCTTCAATCTTGTAAACATTGCATGATTCTTTGCAAAAACCTGCACATTTCCTAAACTAGGTTACCTAAATTCATTATTCATCTAAAATGATTTTAACCCATTACTAGTTTGGATCATCCCCTCACCCATTTAAACCCACCTTGTTAGTCATGTTCTTCACACATCAAAACATCCTTCCCTAACCCTTAAACCACCTTTGTCAACCATGGTTTCTACAAAAACCTCAAACACTTCCAAAACCTCCACCCCAAGGAAAACACTTAAGATTAGGATTAAGGTACCCAAGCCTAACTCCTCACCCTTTCACACACCCAAAAATGAGATGGTTCCAATCCTCATTTCCTCATCACCTTCACCACCCCTTGCACCATTCAAGACAACCTCCACCCATGGTACTAACCACTCTATTGGTTCTACCTCCTCTTCATTCTACTCAAGAATGAATGAGCTCTCTTCACCCTTCACTCCAAGTGCACCCTTGGATGTGACTACACAACCACAACCAATCCAAAGCATTCCTTTTGTGAATGACTTTGATGACACCTTGGTGACTTCACCATTTACCCCTACAAACTCACCCATTTCACCAACCTTGGAGAACATACCTCCACACTCACCCATTTCTCCTTTGGAGAACTTGCCTCCACACTCACCCACATCACCCTTGGAGAACATGCCTCCTCCACCTCCACCACACTCAAACATTCCAATTTTGGGTGTCCCACTTTCCCTCCTCTTGGGTGATCCTTACTATGGGTTTCAAGAGACTCATGGTCCTAATTGTCAATGTTGCCTCTACAACCACTACATCATCCATCAACTTAGGATGGAAATGTTTGGACTACATAGGAGGTTGCAAGAGTTCTTGCTTGCCTTGTTATCCATGCCTCCTCCTAGGAGATGAATGATGAGTTTTCTAAATAAATATTTTTCAACAAAACCAAGCCAAAGAAGACTACTCATCTAGATTTAATGTTAAGCTAGCTTTGTATTAGTTAGTTGTTTTTCTTTTCATTTGTCATTGTATTTGCTTCCTTCATGAGTGTTTCATGAAGTTGATCTATGGATTTGTCTTTATGTGTTTCTATCCTTATGTGCACATTAATCAACTTTAACTTGAAATTAAAATTGAACCTAAATCTATCACAACCTCTAAAAACTTGACTAAAATTGGTTCAAAATGATATCTAAATATTTTGTCACCCTTTTTCAAGACATTCTTTGTGAATGTGTTGCTTTTATGCAACCCTAGCATAATTTAGTGCTAATAGAGGTAAAATTCCAAGATTTGCAACATTTTGAAAAAGTCTTAGTTTTTCTCAAAACCCTGAAAAACTTGGTTTCAAGTCCACTGCATGCGGCTCCTTAAAGTCGCGAGGTTCCTTAAGTGATAAGGAACCGCCGGTCCCTATAAGGTACCGCGGACAGCAACTAGCTTTTGACTCGTTTTTGGTCAAAAAAAATTTTTAAACCCTATACCCTGTCAAGATTCCTTGTTTACTCAATTTGGCTAAACATTCCTTGACACTTCACATTTTGTATTCAAATTTTTACCTTGATTACATTCTACTTATACCCCAACCTTGAGATTTCATTCTCACACCTTCCCAACCTTGAGAATTCATTCTCACACATCTCCAACCTTGAGATTTCATTCTCACACCTTCCCAACCTTGAGATTTCATTCTCACACCTTCACAATGCCTAACTCCTCCATTCATAACCTTGACATTTCTTTATCACAACCCCACTTACCCAAAGCTTCCTCATCCAAGCTTTCAAAGAAACTGAAAATCTCGGTTTGACCTATTTGGATTAATAAGAATGAACCATCTTCTTCCAAACCACCCAAAAACCCTACCTTCTCTCCAATCAAGTATTGAAATGAGACTTATACCATTAACCCCATCACCGGAGCAAAAGAAAATGTTCCCCCACCACCACAATCCTTCAACACCCCTCAACTCAATGACCTTTTAACCTTCCCAAACCTCACAAGGCATTGTGAAAACATTTCCTACCCTATTACCCCACCACCACCAAACCTAGGTTTGATGCCCTACCCCCATCAACCGATTTTGTGTTGCATCATGGATCCTCGTGTGCTTGTTGTCGATTTCAACAAATTGAACTTGCTCATGTATATGAGAAGTTAAATTTCCTTGAATTCCTCCTCACTCGACCTCCTCTCCAAGTTTTCGTTCCGGTGGACAAAACTTCGAATGATGCATCGTCGTCTTATTTTTCCAACTAAAGGACTAAATACTCTTAGAGTCTTTATTACTTTAGTTGTTTTAGAGTCTTTTATTTTTTTTAAGCAATCTTGGAAAATTATCACTATTAGAATAGCTTATGCTTTGTGGTTTATTTTCCATATTTTTTTTGCTTTAGATACTCATATTGTGTGTATGACTATCTACCTTGTTGTGTCTTTTATTTTATGTAACCTTTGTGTTGTTTATGTGTTATTTCCTTAGTTCTCTTTTGAGTTGATCATGGTTAATTTTTACAATTGATTATGGGTGATTCCATCAATTCTAAACTTTAACCCCTTGACAAGTTTATCATCTTCATTGGATTGAAGTTTGATTTTGTCAATTACCTTTTTGGACATACTTAGCAAAATACTTGCTTCTAATTTGAGATTTCTTCTCTCTCTCCCTCTCAAGTTACTTAGTAGGTAGTGATCATATATACATTGGTGTTTCTTTTCTTTCTACTAACCTTTGTGTAGCATGTCACCTTAGCTCATTTACTTGGTGCCCCAAGAAAGGGGGAGCAACCACCAAGGGGAGCTACTAGCAAAGTATAGTTTTCTTCAAAGACTTGTGCTAACCTTTTTGCTACGACAAAGGGGGAGAAATGATAGTGATAAACTCGTTAATAATTCGATATTTTGTGTTTCTACGTAAATGAGTTTATCGTTTGTCGTAATCAAAAAGGGGAGATTGTTAATGCAAGTGTTGCCTAAAAACATTATTAGTGTTAACTAATCTTACTTAGTTTTGATGACAACAAACTATATAACACATTTAGTGTAAAACATAAGACGAATTATTTAACTAACACTATCATCAAGGTAATAATCATATCACTAACCTTTATTAATCATACTTAGTGATCATCAAAATGATTATCCTTAAAACTCACTTTTGTTAATATGACAAAAGACTTTTTAATAAACTTTCTTTTTTAGAAAATGTTTTATTAAAATGGAAAATGTAAATTTGAAAATAGCATATTCCATATGCTATTAGAATATCCTTTGAAGGCTTAAAATACCTCAGATATTCCTACCCCACTAACAGACAAAAAACAGAGCGTAGTCTATGGGCGGAACCTTAAGTAGCTAGGCGGTTCCCTAGCGATAAGGAACCGCCGGGATAGATCAGGTACCGCGCCAAGATAGCCGTTGTACATTGTCTCCTTTAAATAGTGGGTCAAATCTCATTTTGCAACAAGCCTCTCTGGACGTTTTTCCTCAGCCCCTTTCTCTTTTTTATAGGATAATCATTAGTAAATGATCACTTAATATGTTAAGTATGTTTACATATGATTATCCTCTTGATCCCCTCCTTTACCTTGTCCAAAGAGAAGATCACTCACTCACTAGTGTCGTGATAAAGGTTAATCCATGAGCTAGTCATATTCATCATGATACCCTTTTTGTTTTATGTTAATCCATTGTATTTATGAATACTTGGACTAGTTGTGTTCATCCAAGTTATTTGTGAATACTTGGATTTGTTGTGTACATCCATTGCATATGTGTTTGCTTGGATTTATGTTGTGTAGATCCAAGATACATGTGTGTACTTGGATATGTTTAGTTGAGTTGTAATAGATTGATTAGAAGTTCTCACTAAACTATAAAGTGATGTGGTTGTGTCTTGTAAGTTCTCACTTAACTTGAAGGTGATTAGTAGTTGTGTTGTGTGAAGTTCTCACTTAACTTCAAAGTGAAGAGTCGTGAAGATTGGTTCTAGCTTTGGATTAGAACTCGACATCTAGCTTTGTGTCGTAAAATGGTGAAGTAGGCAACGTCGTGAAGATTGGTTCTACCTTGAGATTAGAACTCGACATCTAGCCTTGTGTCGTTAAATTGTGAAGTAGGCAACGTTGTGTAGATTGGTCCTAGCTAAAGATTAGGTCTCGACATTTAGCTTAGTGTCGGAAAATAATGTAAGCGACGATGTAAGGTTTTCTCCGCCAAGAAGGGAGCTTGTGGATATAGTGGAAATCTCGAGTAGGTGTACTCGAGGAGTGGAGTAGAAACGAGGATAGAGCCTCGTTGTCGAACCACTATAAATCTTGGTGTCTTCCCACTAGGTTGTCTCCTTCCTTACTCTTTACTTATTTCATTATCATTACACTTGCCTATTATCTTTGCTAGTGCATTTGAATTGAACCTAATCATTATGCAACTTAGCTTCAAGTAAAAGATAGTTTTGATACAAACCAAATTGAAAGTAATTTTAATTAGGTTGCCAATCGAAGAGAAACTATTCACCCCCCTTCTAGTTTCTACAAAAAATAAAGGTGATATAAACACTCATTTATTAAAACGAAACGATATTTTTACAAAAATGCGCCGCACAATACAAATGTGCGATGGTTTTATTATGGCTGATAGTTGTAATATTACACTCGTTTAGGAAAACGAGGTAATTAGGGTAAGTACGACGGTTTAGGAAAACCGTGCACAAATGACCCAAAGGTGAGTTCGTTCTCAAGGAGGCTAGTGTGTTGTATTAAGAGGTGATTAAATGTTTGTGATTATGATTATGAAGAAAGAAAAGAGAAAAGGATGACGGTTACGATTAAAATTACACTAAGACGAAAGTCGTAAACGTAAAACCGTAAAACGTGACAAAATTTAAAAATTACTCTAAAAATTCCTAGAAAATTGCAATAAATCCTAAAAAATATAATTAGAGTTTACAAAAATCAAAAATCACTCAAACCTTTTATTTAATTAAATAATATTTTTAATGCTAATTAAAGCCCAAAAAATCAATTTAATTAACAAAAAGCCCAAAATGAGACTTTTCAATTTGTAAACCTCTAAAATAACTTAATTAAACTAAAAACTATTTTTGAAAAATTTAAAATTATTTAAAACTATATAAAAATGATTAAAACTATTAAAATATTAAAATAATCCGAAAAATTAATTAAATGATAAGAAAATTAATCTAAAAATTATAAAAATCCTAACTTAATATATTTAACCCATGAAAAATGAAAAAGTTGCAAAAATCATTAAAATAATTTTTAATAATAAAATAATAATAAAATATTAATAAAAATCCAAAAATTATAAAAAATTCTAAAAACTTGCAAACTAGCTTATTTTAACCTAATTAAACAGAAAATAAGGTGAAATATCCAAAATACCCCTAATGGGCCTCCAAATGGACTAAAACTCAAAACAGTCCAAGCTTAATGGGCTTTTTGGCCCAATAAGCAAAAAGTTAACCAAATTAGCTGAAAAGTTCCAGTCTATCTTAAAATTCAATTTTAAACACAAAACTCTAAAGGTCCAAAAGTTGAAAGTGAGCTTATCACAGCTTAATAAGCAAACAGCTTATTCTTAATGGGCTTTTTGGCCCATTAAGCCCTATGCTAATGCCATTAACTAAAATTTGACACACATTCTTCTCTTGACCTTATAAAGCTGTTTGTAAAAAGAATTTTTGAATAAGCCCAATAAATAAGCCTGAAATAAGCAAAAGCTCTCTACACAAAACGACAAAATAGTCGTTTTCGAGTTCTAGACCAATTCAAGGGCTGATTCTTTTTGCAAAATGTTTCAAATCACTTAACTAAGCCTAATAATCAAAAAGATTTCAAATAAGCACACTGAATAAGCTAGAAAAAGCAAATAAGCACTTATGAAAAAGTCAACTAAGTTGGTTTTCTAGTCAAACCTAAAAGTCAAAGTCTCAAATGCTCTAGTATAGTCAAATGGGTCAAATAAGGAAGATTGATTGCAAAAACAAAGTTGTTGCAAGTCAAGCTATTATATCTTATTGATAAGCTGAATGATAAATAACACTAGCATTGGCTAGTAACAGTGGGAAAGGGTTCCCACTGCTTAACTTTCTTGACTGTTTGTCTTTAATGGACTTTTTTTAGATTCAATGGACAAAAAGGGACCCTTATAGCCAGTGGGTTATAAGGAGTCAATTTCAATAAAAAAATCACAAAAACAACAGACCAATTAGTATAGTTAATTCAATTTGTGCTCAGATATGCCACAGACATGAACAATAAGCAGATTTGAACAAATAAGCAGTTTAAGCAAGATTAAGCCAACCAAATTGAACCAAAGGCATACACAAGCTATAATAAACTTAAATAAGCATAAATAAACTTGTTTCATGCACTGAATCAAAGATTGGACCTAGATTAAAGCTTATGCTACTTACTGATGAACAAATGATGAACATAAGATGACTTTGCTGATATACTTGACCACAGATCCAATTTCAAACCCTCAAATCTTTAACACAGGTTACACAAACTTTGTTTTTATCCTTTTCAACCCTAAATATGCATACACTCTAGGTGTTCCCATGATTTTATATCAAAACAGGCAAAAATAAGCAAGTTATGGCACATATTCAAATTTGATGTTTAAAAGCACAAGTATGGTAAATATCAGCACTCAACCAACTCAATATCAGATACAAACTCAATCCAACCCTTAACACTAACTTAAACTCAAATTAAAACCTTAAAACAATAGACCTAAACACCCCTTTCACTTTTTAAACCAAGATTTAACAAAGCAAATGTGTTATTCAGGTTAAACCAAACTCAATTAAACATCTTAACAACATTTTCATGCACTTAGAACAAGATTCAAGCCACAGGAACAACATATACAACAGCAGAATCACAAAATCACTTATAACCACCTTTTTAACAGATTTTGGTAAGAAGGGCTCAACCCTCATGAATGTGCATCCACACTCACGAATTTATAGCTTATGTGCCTAGCTTAACAAGGCACAAGCTTCCAACAAGATGCTAAGAACAACAAGGTTAGGAACAAAACAAATTATATGAAAAAAATGAAAATGAACAAGATTTGATTCAAGCTTGTTCCTCACTCCTTGAATCCTCCCAAACCACAAGCTCACTACACCTTGATAATCTCCTTATCAGGGTGTTATGATCATTTATAATCCAAGAGTTCACGTGTTTGAACTTAGACTTAGAAAACAAATCAGATTTTTGGAAAAATTTTGAAACACTTGCATAAAACTTAAACCGAACTTTGAAACTTCATAAACACAAACTCAAATCAATAATCAATAACAAGAAAGTAAATTGGGACTTGGAATTCGTCACAAAGTTCAAACTTTTTTCATTAACTTAGAAAACAAGCTTTACAGACTTTTGACCTAGGAATCCAAGAACAAGGACTAATGTGTGAGTCCTAATGCCTTATATAGGCTAAAAAGTATGCTAAGAAGATGATAAAATACTAGAAACCCTAATGGTGAACTTCCAAGAATGCCCTTGTAGTTTGAAAATACTTGAGCTCATTTGAAGAATTTTTAGACGTTTGTTTGATGCTAGTTGGTGTAATTTGATCAAAGGGTCCAAAATGAGCTTATGTTGCAAGCTATGTTGTGGGACGTTGCTTCCATGGCAGGTTTTTGTCTTCTTCCCCAAAAGCATGTAGCAGGATAGTTCATGTGACACTTGTGGTGATGTGGCAAGGGGTTTAAGGTTTGGGTTATATTCATTAAGACCTTAATAAATAAACTGGAGAAGATTAAGGTTTAATTGTTGCTCAAATAAAAATCCCCAATTCGTGTTCATAAGGTGAATAGTGGTTAATTTGATCTGATTTGGGATTTAAATAAGTGTTTAGCGCGAGTTTAAACTAATTAAATAAATTAGTTTAAACCGTTGGTGAGTGGGATTGTGACATGGCAGCAGGATGGGTTGTGATTGGTGGATTTTGGTGAGTGGGGCACATGTCACAAGCTGGTTGGTCTAGGTAAGGTTTAGTGTCTCCCAGTTTTGGCCTTCCACTTTCTTTCTTTGTTTCATTTCAGGTTTTAATAGCACAAAATCAAAATCCTTTGTTATGGAAGTTTGGTTTTTCATACTTTTGCCCCAAAAACTTTACAAAGGTTTTACCAAGGACTTGTTTTGCCAGTTCATGATATTTGAAGGACCAATATTGACATGTCTTCAATATTCAAGGTCTTCACTTGTTCTTTGTCTTCATGGAGGACTAAAAGTGACAAGTCTTCAAATACGAGGGACCATTCTTGCCAATTCTACAAAGTTGAGGGTCATTTTTGTAATTTTGACAAACTTTAGGGACCAAACTTGTAATTATAAATATACAACGGTTTAAAGTGTCAATTATTCAATAATGAAGGACCCTTCTTGTGCAATCTTCAATTCTTCAAGGACTTTTCTTGGGAAATAAACTCTAGGGCCCGGTTCATTATGCGACTTCGTTTCCCGTGTTCGTTTTTGCTTGTTTCTTGTGATCTTTTGCTATTTTCTCAATATTCGTACCTAAAATACACATTGAACAAACACAAGCATATATTTGGCACATTTTATGATATTTTAACCATTTTAAGCCCGTTATGAACGATGAGACTATGTATAAAAGCAGTCTCATCACTCCCCCATACTAAACCATTATCGTGCCCTCACGCAATGCTAGAATAAAGTATCTTAGCACCTCCAAAATTCATTTTTATGCACTTTTATTGAATGATAAACTTGCTACACTACTACTATTACTACTACTTACGTTTTAGACATAATGTATGATTTTCATTGCAAAATGGGACGTTTAGGTTCATAGAACAAGAACACGTGAATGCTTCATTATAAATATTTTTGTCGTCCTCGATTTTCACCCAATTCTATGCCAAGCGTGCGATGAGTTAATTGTTATTATAAGTTAGTAATGATAACACTACTCATATGCCCTAATCACTTACTTAGACTCCCTAAATCCTAATTGGTATCTCTTATATTTTATTTTTGTCTTGAATGTTCACGAGGATACATTTGTGACTTATGCGATGATAGAGATTTAGGTCTAAAAATAGAGTCATAACGGTGTAACCGAGACCATCGAATTAATAACCCCCCTAATAGACAACGATGTCAAAAAATTAAGTCAACAAGAAGGATCGATAAACACGGTTTTATAACGGTTTTGAACATGAGACTTATTACCAAGACTTCTATACGCCCCTAACGGATGGGCCTTATTATCATAGGTTTAACTCCATATTTTATTCAGCTTCGCCATGAAGCTTTTATTATGACTTCGGTCTTGCCTTGCCTTTTATTTAACCTCGCCATGAGGTGTTTATTATGGCCAAAGACGTATATCCTCACGCTAAAGCGAATTTTGGATCTTTAAAGTTTCAAAGATTAAGGCTTGATTCACTTTCAATTTCGCATAGATTTTTCGGCCTTGTGAGCTTCAAATTGTTTGCTTGATATAGGTGAGCACTTGAAATCTTATTATTAGGTGAAGCTTTCGATTATTCGGGTTGCCAATACTTCAAAACCATGACGCTGGCGATACCTTAATGTTTTCCCAATTTAATTACATGGAAGCTACTAGAAAAGACTAGAAACCAACAATCAAGACTAAACCACTAAGCCAATACTTATTAGCAAAATATATATACAAGCGAAGGGAGAATAAGCAAACAATTAGAACACATGAGTTTTTGAAAGAATACGAGTACTCTACGTTTAACATAGTAACTTATAATTAACTCTATCATTTCTCGTCCTTATTTAAGAGACTTAGCCTAATATAAAGTTAAGGAATCGAATCTAAGTGCCCAACACGCACGGTCGAGTAAAAAATTACTCTTATTCTCTCCATCGAAAAATCTACATTCGTGTCTTCAAACACTTATAAAACATGAGAAAAAATTTAAAATTTGGCCATTTTTAGCCTTATTTTGCAACAAAACGATAAACAAAAAGATAAACTTTGGAAAGCGTGAAGGTTTGGCAAGGCAAGTATCTATCCACACCCATACTAAAGTTAAACATTGTCCTCAATGTTTCGAGTCTAAGGGTAGGATACCCCCATACTAGAGACGTAGCCTAATGCTTAATCTAGCATGAAAAAGGTGTAACCATTAAATCAATAGCCATTAATGAAGTGTGCTAAAAACCTAAGGTTAGAACATCAAAGGATATATCATATGGATATCGAGAAATTCTTCAAAGCAAACGATCGAGTGCTCACGTAAAACGAACACGAGAGGCTCCAATCGTGAAGATAACGATCATCTAAAAACCACATATCACAAACAACCACAGAACAAAGGTTGAAAGGGCACAAATTCCATTACGTTAACTACATTAGAAAGCGATAATATGTACATGGATAAGCATGGGACTCCCCCACGAGGCACCTCGTTTTTGATTACCGAGTCATGAGCTCGACTCGATCCCCTCAATACTAATTATCATTGGGGAAGGTGACTTCGTCGAGGTAGTTCAAAGAAGGAACTTCCCCACCAAAGTAGTGCTTCAACCTATGGCCATTCACCTGGAAATTAGGACCATCATTTTGAGCTAGCTCGATGGTCCCATATGGAAAAACGTGGGTAATGGTGAATGGACCGGACCAACGGGATTTCAACTTGCCGGAAAATATTTTCAATCTCGAGTTAAAAAGCAACACTTGATCTCCAATGTTAAAAACCCGGTTTTTAATTTTAGAATCATGAAACTTTTTAGTTTTCTCTTTGTAAATCAATGAATTTTCATAAGCAATATCTCTCAATTCATCCATTTCATTTAACTGCATTTTTCGGTGTTTTCCCGCGGTCTCAATGTCATCATTACAATGCTTTATGGCCCAATAAGCTTTGTGTTCGAGTTCAATTGGCAAGTGACAATTCTTCCCCTACACGAGCTTGTAAGGAGTGCACCCAATGGGCGTCTTATGAGCAATACGGAAGGCCCATAAAGCATCGTCTAACTTATCCGACCACGATTGTCGGTTTTCCCCTATCAATCTCCCCAAGATCTTCTTCAACGCTCAGTTTGAAACCTCGACTTGCCCACTAGATTGTGGGTGATAAGCCGTAGAAAGCCGATGTGTAACCTCATATTTCTTTAAAACCCCTTCGAATTGGTCATTACAAAAATGGGTTCCACGATCGCTTATGATAGCACGAGGGGTTCCAAGCCGAGAAAAAAATTGCTTCAAAAACTTGACTACACACGAGCTTCATTCGTGGGCAAAGCCTTAGCTTCCACCCACTTGGATAGGTAGTCAACAGCGACAAGGATATACTTATTACCACGAGATGATGGGAATGGCCCCATAAAATCAATTCCCCAAACGTCAAAGATCTCACACACTTGGATGATGTTTTGTGGCATTTCATCGTTTTGTGAGGCTTTGCCTTGTCGTTGGCATGAGTCACATGACTTGACAAGTGCATGTGCATCTCGGTAAATAGTAGGCCAAAAGAAACCGGCATCAAAGACCTTATTCGCCGTGAGATTAGCACCATGGTGACCACCCGTTGGTCCCTCGTGACAAGCTCTAAGGATATTAGAAGCATCAGTGCCAAAAACACAAAGTCGAATGATTTGATCCGCATAAGTCCGAAATAGGTAAGGGTCGTTCCAAAAGTAGAACTTTACGTCACGAAATAATTTTCGTTTTTGTTGAGTCGTCATACCCTTAATGATGAAATTCCCCGCATGGTAATTTGCGATGTCCGCAAACCATGGGGTGGATGAGTCAATCTTAGAACTCACTACGCCAAGTGTCTCGAGAGGAAATGTTTCGGTGATTTCCTTGTTCTCGTACACACTTTGGTGAGGATCTTCCAAGCGAGAAAGATGATCGGCCGCTAGATTCTCGGCTCCTTTTTTTCAAGGATTGTGACATCAAATTCTTGTAGGAGGAGCATCCAACGAAGCAATCTCGGCTTTGCATCTTGTTTAGCCATGAGATACTTGATTGCTGAGTGATCCGTATACACTGTGCATTTAGTCAAGACGAGGTAAGGTCAGAATTTCTCAAATGCATACACCACGGCGAGGAATTCCTTTTCTTTTGTAGTGTACTTAAGTTGAGCTTCGGTCATCGTCTTGCTAGCATAGTGAATAGGCAAGAAGTGCTTTTCATGACGTTTCCCTAAAACAGCCCCAATAGCGTAATCACTTGCATCACACATAAGTTCAAAGGGGAGGTTCCAATTGGGAGCAACAAGAATAGGAGCTTCGGTAAGTATCCTCTTAAGGATTTCAAAGGCTCGTACACAATCTTCGCTAAAGACAAAAGGAGCATATTTTTCGAGAAGGTGTGTAATGGGTCGAGAAATCTTTGAAAAATCCTTGATGAATCGACGATAAAAGCCCGCGTGGCCTAGGAAACTCCTAACTCCCTTAACGGTTTTGGGATGAGGTAATTTGGCGATGACGTCTACCTTAGCTTTATCTACCTTAATCCCCGCTTTCTAAACCTTGTGCCCTAAGACGATTCCTTCCTTAACCATAAAATGACATTTTTCCCAATTGAGCACAAGGTTGGTTTCCTCACAACGTTTCAACATATGTTTCAAATTTCCTAGACACGAAGTAAACGAACTACCAAACACGGAAAAATCATCCATAAAGACTTCCATCGTCTTCTCGATCATGTCATGAAAAATAGCCATCATGTACCTTTGAAAGGTTCCCGGTGCATTGCAAAGTCCGAATGGCATTCTACGATAGGCAAACGTTCCATGTGTACACGTAAACGTAGTTTTTCTTGATCACGAGGATCGATGGGATTTGGAAGTAACCGGAAAAGCCATCTAAAAAGCAATAGAAATCGTTTCCCGCAAGACGCTCCAACATTTGATCCATGAAGGGCAAGGGAAAATGGTCTTTACGAGTGGCGTCATTCAACTTACGATAGTCGATACACACCCTCCAACCGGTCACGAGTCGAGTTGGAATTAACTCGTTGTCATCGTTTGGCACAACGGTCATTCCTCCCTTTTTAGGGACACAATGAATGGGACTCACCCAAGGGCTATCAGAAATAGGGTAAATCATTCCCGCGTAAAGGAGTTTAAGGACTTCCTTTTTGATGACGTCGTGAATTTTGGGGTTCACCCTTCTTTGACATTGGATTGCGGGTTTATAGTCTTCCTCCATTAAGATTTTGTGGGTACAAAATTTAGGGTCGATCCCTTTAATGTCGGATAATTTCCACGTAATTTCCCCTTTGTGATCCTTTAAGACATCGATAAGTGCGGCTTTTTCATCATCCGAAAGATCTTTCGCAATAATCACCGGCAACTTATCGTCTCCTTCCAAGAATATGTATTCAAGATGAGGAGGAAGATCTTTCAACTCGAGGATTGGTGGTTCCTCGATTGAAGATTTGGGTTCGATACTCATAACCTCCTTGGGCTTAGGAAATGGGAAATCATTAAGAAAATCCTTGATAATCGAGAAGTCCTCATCGTTGTCGAGGTTTTCGTTACAAGTACGGGGAACATTAAATTCTTCCAACGTAAAACCACCACCTTCAAATGGAGTGAAGGATGGTGTCGAATTATCAAGAATAGGATCGAGCATGGCGGGATTGCCACTATTTTCATCATCACCAAAACCTAAAAATTCTTGTGAAAATTCCTCGCAAACGACATCGATCATATCAACATGGTTTATAGTCGCGACAGAATAAACATGAAAAAGTTGAGAGTTTTGTGTTGCGTTTATAACAAGTTCCTCGTCGTTGAAACGTAAGGTGATTTTCCTAGCATGCATATCAATCAACGCCATTGACGTATCCAAAAACGAATGACCTAAAATAAGAGGAACTTGAGGATCCGTGGGAATATCGACTACGATAAAGTCTACCGGATAATAGAACTTTCCCACTTTCACAAAAATTGTTAGTGCAAACATTACGATGTTTAGCCGATATAATCTCTTCGTGTTATGTTGACGACAAACGTATAATTCACAATACATTATATAAAATGGTAAGGTACTCGTAATCACTCAAGAATACATTTGTATACTTCTCTCGACACCTCTAAGATCGCATTCGGCATGAATCACTCAAGGTATGAATAAACTTGTCATTAACCTAACTAAGTGACCAAGGATTAATATTTTCTTAAAACTTACTTTTATACAAAGTGACAAAGTAATTTTTAGATAACTTTATTTTTAAAAAAATGTTTTATTAAAAAGAAAAATGGAAATTTGAATTTAGAATATTCCAAAGAATATTCCCTAAGGTATATTCCAAAGAATATTCTTTAATTTGAATTTGGCATATTCCATATGCCAAAGGAACATCCTTTGAGGGTATAAACTACCCCAGATGGCATATCCCCACTAAAGGACAAATTTGCACGGACTCGAACGCGGAGGTTCCTTAAAGGAACCCGTGGTTCCTTATTGATAAGGAACCGCAGGTAGAGATAAGGAACCGCGGGTGTTTTTTACCGTTGCAATGTTGTCCTATAAATAGTAGATCATTTCCAGATTTTCTTTCAACCCTTTTTGCACAGTTTCTTCAAAAACATCTTTAAACCCTTGATTAGTTAGTTTAGATTAATCTTGTTTAAGATGTGATTCTCTCCTTCAATCTCCTCATCCTCTTAAGTGCAAAGAGAAGATCACTCACACATTTGTGATGTGATTAAAGATGAAGTCTTGATGAAGGTCATCATGTTCATCATTTTTATTTGTGTCTTGTGTAGATCCAATGTATATGTGTATACTTGGATCAATCTTGTGTAGATCTAATGTATATGGGTATACTTGGATCAATATTGTGTAGATCCAATGTATTTGTGAATACTTGGATTAGTTGTGTTAATCCATTGTATTTGTGAATACATGGATTAAGTCTTGTGTAAATCCATTGTATATGTGTATACTTGGATTTATGTTGTGTAGATCCAAGTTACATGTGTACACTTTGATATGTGTTTTATTGAGTTGTAATAGGTAAGAGTTGTGAGTTCTCACTAAACTATAAAGTGATGTGGTTGTGTCTTGTGAGTTCTCCCTAAACTATAAAGTGATGTAGTTGTGTCTAGTGAAGTTCTCACTTAGCTTCAAAGTGAAGAGTCGTGAAGATTGGTTCTACCTTTCGATTAGAACTCGACATCTAGCCTTGTGTCGTAAAATGGCAAAGTAGGCAACGTTGTGAAGATTGGTTCTACCTTTCAATTAGAACTCGACATATAGCCTTGTGTCGTTAAATGGTGAAGTGGGCAACGTTGTGTAGATTGGTCCTACCTAAGATTAGGACTCGACATCTAGCTTAGTGTCAGAAATTGTGTAAGCGACGTGTATGGTTTTCTCCGCCTTGAAAGGAGTTTTGTTGACTAGTGAAGTAACTCTCGAGTAAGGTGTACTCGAGGAGTGGAGTAGGGCGAAGAGGAGTTTCGTGACCGAACCACTATAAATCATCGTGTCAGTACTTTCCTTTACATTTATGTCTTAGCTATTATAGATGTACTTATATGTTGTGTCTTGTGTGCATCTCATAATCTAAACATCTAAGTTGCGAAAAAGCTAAGGCTTAGTACGTGTGTGCTTCGTGTTTAGATTATGGTCAAGTGTGCATCCTTTAGTCTAAACATCTTAGTTGCGGAAAAGCTAAGGCTTAGTACGTGTGTGCTTATTGTTTAGACTATTGCTTGATGTACACTTGATTTGATGTGTTTTTGTGTTTCCTTACTTATAGTTATTATCTATTACGAACACATCTCATATCTAGTCAAGCTTAATCGAGAATTTGATACAAACGATTGTCAAGGTTTAAAACGTATCAATATTTGGCATCCACTGTAGGCGGTTCTTTATTGAGCCCGCGGTTCTTTATTGATAAGGAACCGCGACCAGTGGAATAAACGAAATGTTTTGAATATGAACTAGAAACTATTTAACCCCCCTTCTAGTTTCTACAATTGGTATCAGAGCGAGGTTATTCAAGATCTTTGAAGTATATTGTACTTTAAAGCTTGGATCGATCTTTGCTGTCTTTTTCAAAACAAACGGTTTTTAAAAATAGAGACGATCTTTGTATCAAATTGTTCATGAAGAGTGATTACTTATGAAATGTGTTTTGTTGTTTCATTCGTACAAGTTTTTGTGTTAAATAAACTTTGTATAATAGCTTGAATTAAATCTTTTCATGTTTGGAAGTATAAAAATCTTTTGTGTCATAATTAACTCTAAAATACGAGTTCTATGTGTCTAAAATGATTTTTAGAGTCGTAAGTCCTTCCAAAAAGTTACCAAATGATTTTGGCCAAAAACCCAATTTTTGTCCTCTGGACGCGGTTCTTTATCTATTCCCCACGGTTCCTTATCAATAAGGAACCACGGTAAGTCCGACACAGATTTTTGAAAACTTTGAAAAATCATATAAAATCAACCGTAAGTCCGTAGAAGTCGTGCCACCCGTCATTTCGAACGTAATTGAATTTTCTTTCAATTAAAAATACTTCCAAACCTTTATTCAAACTTTAAAATTTTGATGGTTTCTAAGTTCCATACTTTGTCCAAAGTATTGAGCGTCGGTTTGTCGTAAAACTTGTGTTTTACTCTTTTCTATTAAGTTGGACATCTCTTGGTGATATATATATTTGAAAATTGATATATTTACAAAATGTTAAACTTAATTAAATTTTAAATGGGTCAAAGACTATTTACAAATAAAATCAAGCTATGAATACTTTGTTGTATCTAACACTCAAAACATGGACGAATGCTTTTATGTGTTAAGCTAATTGTTTGTGTGTGTTTTCTTATGTGTTATTATTATATGTAGACATTATTAAGTGTTCCTTGCTATTTGTAGTACTATTGCTTATTTATCTAGTCTCTTGTGCCTTGCTTGGTATTTGTTAGTATCTAGTTTTTTCCTAATTAGGATGTATGCTAGATTTCTTGCATTTTAGTTGCAACATTATGTGTGCATTGCATATAGGATTAACATCTCTTGGTTTACAAATGTTACATCAACATCTTGTACACCTCGGCATGTTCTTTAACACTTTTAGGTTTGAAAGCTTTGGGAGCTTGTCAAATCTATTGATTTAGGTCGTCTTACTCGATCATTGTGTTATTAGTTCAAGTAGATAAATGTCTCACTATAAAATATGAAACACCCTTTGAAAATCTTAGCTATTTTCTCTTAAAAGAGTGTTTGTGGGAATCAAGAAAGATTTCGATTAAATATCAATGCATTATTCAAACTATGATTGGTATCATTATCGAATCTAATTGACATGTTTTTTAGTGTAGACATGAATAAGGTTTATTAATAATATACATCGGATCATAACTCACACTTGTGTTGATGGTGTTATATTGAATCTACTTGTTCAAATTGTTAGACATATTTTGTTTAATAATTACTTATAATGCACAATAGAGTCGGTTTAATAACTTGGATGTTTCATCCGAAATACTCAAGTAATTTACATTGCTATGCAATTTATAAATGTGTCATTTCTGAAAGACCAATCAAGAGTGTTCCTTTGGTTTGTGTAAACTTTGTTTATACACTTCAAAGTTATTGGCCTCAAGTTCTATTAAGGTAAATAACCTTAACTAGACTTGTTTGACAAGATATGCAATGGTGCATTCTTAACCCTCATTAGGTAATGCATTGTGTCGCCATGCAAGTTTCATCCTTGCTAAACTTTATTAGGCAAATGTTCGAATTAAATTTTGTCTAACTTGAGAATGACTACTAGAGAATTTATCCACTAGGATCTTAATTTGACCTAACGGTTGAATTACTTCCATGTGGGAAGTTATGTTGGTGTATAACTCGTAAAAATGGTCGTGTTTAGCCTTAATTGAGCACCTCTAGTGATAGTCTCATACTCATTCTCTAAATTGGCTAAATTGCTCTTCCTATATATGACTAATGATAGTTTACTTTGATGAACTTTGTATGTCATTAGGAGTCTTTTTCTTTTGTAACCATTAGGTTTTTCTTAACTTTCTTCCTACGTGCTAATTGAACCTATGTGTTTTTCCTTTGTGTGTGTTCTAGTTTTTATTGCTCTTAAGCATGACTTTATGATAAGTTAGACTAGAACATTAGGATTTGCTGAATTGGAAAATCCTCCATTCACCACCTAAACCAAGCCTCTGTAGGCGGTTCTTTAAATAGACCGCGACTCCATATCAATATGGAACCGCCGATGGAGATAAAGAACCGCGGGCAGAAGCTCTCAAATTCGGGTTTTCTGAAACTTCCCAATTGTTCCAACACCCTTTGGAATCTTTGTTTCAAACCTTTGATCACTCCCAAAATATCTTGGGCTTTCCCTTTTTAACCCTTTACTAGTTTGGATCATCCCCTCACCCTTTTAAACCCTCCTTGTTAGCCATGTTCATTCATCCTTACCCCTTAAACCACCCATTACTACCATGGTTTCTACAAGAACCTCCAATTCATCCAAAACCTCCTCTTCAAAGAGGCACCTCAAAATTAAGATTAAGTTACCCAAACTTAACTCTTCACCCTTTCACGCACCTAAGAATAAAATTGTGCCCATTCTCATCTCTTCATCACCCTCACCACCTCTTGCTCCATGCAAGACTACCTCAACACATGGCACCAACCATTCACATGGTTCTACCTCCTCTTCATTCCAATCTAGAATGAATGAGCTAACCTCACCCTTCACTCCTAGTACTCTCTTGGATGTCACTACCCAACCTCAACCTATCCAAAGTGTTCCCATTGAGAATGACTTTGTTGAACCCTTGGCGACTTCACCTTTTACCCCACCAGATTCACCCACATTTCACCTTCGGAGAACATAACTCCCCCTAAACCTTTCACCACCACCTAAACGTCACAAGGCATTGTGAAAACATATCTTACCCACACTCTCATTCTCCACCAAATTCCGCCACCACCTTGTCTTCTAATTAAGCATGTGTATTGCTTATTACTAAGACACTCAATCTAAGCAAATCTTAGGATTCTAGTGTAACTAAGATTAAAATTATGCTTAAGTTTTAGGCTTGTTTTTTCATACATCTTTGTATGATCTTTATTCTCTTGTATTTCCTTTCATGTTTTTCGACATGATTTTTCTTTGAGTCTTGGATCTCGTTTTTCTCGTGATCTTTCTTTTCTTATTTATTTTCTCACTCGGTTGTCAAGGAAGGTTAGATTTATATCTAATTCCTCTCCTAGTAAGATTGACAACTTAAATATTTCTTTTGAAATATTCAAGTAATTTTAACTTGCAATTGCAATTCTTAAAAGTCATATCCGAAGCATTGACTTTCAATCCATTTAGCATCTTATGTTAAATTGTTTGACCAAGTTATTTTCCTTTGAGTCGATAATCAGTTTTGGACACCCAATGTCCACGGTTCCTCAAATAACCTCGGGTCTCATTATTGATAATGAACCACAGACCTATTTAACGAACTACGGCTAATGAGTCCCTTTGTTCGTTTTGGTATTTTTCTCTTTTGACAAGTTTTCTTGAAGATTCCTTCTTTTCTTCTCTCTTGAGTTTGTTCTCTCGTTTTGTGAAGTTATCCTTAACTTCTTTGTTGAGTCTCTCTCAATTATTTTAATCATGCTCTTCTAAGTCGGGTCTCTTTCATCTATTCTTTCTAAACTAAGTTGAGTCGAGCCTCACCCTTTCCTCATCATGTAATTCTTCTTTGAACACTCACAATGATTGAGAAGAGCTACGAAACTTTGAGCATGTAGTTTATCGTATGCTAAACACCATCCATCTTGGTCTTTCCATTCTTTGGCTTATTTGATCCCTTTTTCTGTATCACTGAGTCATCTTTTTGGTGTCGACAATCATAAGAATCCTTACCTATAATGTCTTTGGTTTTATATTTTTCGTTCTACTCGTTTTTGAGAGTCGATTGAGGTTAAAATTTACAATTGGATTGGGTGATTCCAACAATTCTAAGTTTTTAACCTTTTGAGAGGATTTTGGTTAAATCTTGAATTTTCTTGGGTGACTCCATAAATTCTAAGCTTTTAGCCCTTTGACATATTATCATTACAATTAGTATGGATGTTTCTTCTCTACCTCTATTCCAACAATTGTGAATTGATCTTCTCAAGCTACTCTCCTTTGACTTGTTTTTGGATTGATAAAATCGTGTGCACACTTATTTATCCAATGCTTGTCATTGTTTGTGCAAACGACTTGTTTATCATCCTCGTTTTCTTTTTCCATCATAGTCATTCCTCCTCTCTTTTCGACTACATGGGATATTATTTTTTTGTCATTGTCTTACTATCTTTAGTTTGGTATTTTTGCCATGATATTAAAGTAGAGTATGTCCTCTCGACATATTTTTTTTTTTGACATCGCTATATATATATGCTCTTGTTCACTAAATTTGTTTTGTAGGACATCTAACCCTTCTTTGTAGCTTGTCACTTTTCTTGCTTTGTTGGTGCATCAAGCAAGGGGGAGCTCATATCAAGGGGGAGCATTTTAAGAGTTCAACTCATTACATTTGTGATCGTTGACTCACTTAAATTGCATTCATTGAACATCTTGCAAGTAATGAATTTTGGAATCTCGAAGATAAGCATATTATTAGGCATAGAGTTGGTTAACCTATGGTGATTGAAGACTTCACTAGGATGACGCAAGCTCGATATCTTTGGATGATGGGTCTACGGTTTGTATTCTCGCTTCTCAACTGTCAACCACAATGGATGATTAGCCTTTTTTAAATGCATGTTCTCTCGAAGTTTATCCTTTCCTTCTACAAATGAAGACTACCTTTTTTGATTCGACAAAAGGGGGAGAAGTAAGTGTAAACGAGTAACTTATACATTTTAATATGCATTGCGGTTTACTTGTTTGTCATCATCAAAAAGCGGGAGATTGTTAGTGCAAACATTACGATGTTTAGCCGATATAATCTCTTCGTGTTGTGTTGATGACAAACGTATAATTCACAATACATTATATAAAATGGTAAGGTACTCGTAATCACTCAAGAATACATTTGTATACTTCTCTCGACACCTCCAAGATCTCATTAGGCATGAATCACTCAAGGTATGAATAAACTTGTCATTAACCTAACTAAGTGATCAAGGATTAATATTTTCTTAAAACTCACTTTTATACAAAGTGACAAAGTAATTTTTATTTAACTTTATTTTTAAGAAAATATTTTATTAAAAAGAAAAATGGAAATTTGAATTTAGAATATTCCAAAGAATATTCCCTAAGGCATTTCCAAAGAATATTCTTTAATTTGAATTTGGCATATTCCATATGCCAAAGGAATATCCTTTGAGGGTATAAACTACCCCAGATGACATATCCCCACTAAAGGACAAATTTGCACGGAATCCAACGCGGAGGTTCCTTAAAGGAACCCGCGATTCCTTATTGATAAGGAACCGCGGGTAGAGATAAGGAACCGCGGGTGTTTTTTACCGTTGCAATGTTGTCCTATAAATAGTGGATCATTTCCAGATTTTCTTTCAACCCTTTTTGCATAGTTTCTTCAAAAACATCTTTAAACCCTTGATTAGTTAGTTTAGATTAATCTTGTTTAAGATGTGATTCTCTCCTTCAATCTCCTCATCCTGTTAAGTGCAAAGAGAAGATCACTCACACATTTGTGATGTGATTAAAGATGAAGTCTTGATGAAGATCATCATGTTCATCATTTTTATTTGTGTCTTGTGTAGATCCAATGTATATGTGTATACTTGGATCAATCTTGTGTAGATCCAATGTATATGGGTATACTTGGATCAATATTGTGTAGATCCAATGTATTTGTGAATACTTGGATTAGTTGTGTTAATCCATTGTATTTGTGAATACTTAGATTAAGTCTTGTGTAAATCCATTGTATATTTGTATACTTGGATTTATGTTGTGTAGATCAAAGTTACATGTGTACACTTGGATATGTGTTTTATTGAGTTGTAATAGGTAAGAGTTGTGAGTTCTTACTAAACTATAAAGTGATGTGGTTGTGTCTTGTGAGTTCTCACTAAACTATAAAGTGATGTAGTTGTGTCTAGTGAAGTTCTCACTTAGCTTCAAAGTGAAGAGTCTTGAAGATTGGTTCTACCTTTGGATTAGAACTCGACATCTATCCTTGTGTCGTAAAATGGTGAAGTAGGAAATGTTGTGAAGATTGGTTCTACCTTTCAATTAGAACTCGACATCTAGCCTTGTGTCGTTAAATGGTGAAGTGGGCAACATTGTGTAGATTGGTCCTACCTAAGATTAGGACTTGACATCTAGCTTAGTGTCGGAAATTGTGTAAGCGACGTGTATGGTTTTCTCCGCCTTGAAAGGAGTTTTGTTGACTAGTGAAGTAACTCTCGAGTAAGGTGTACTCGAGGAGTGGAGTAAGGCGAAGAGGAGCTTCGTGACCGAACCACTATAAATCATCGTGTCGGTACTTTCCTTTACATTTATGTCTTTACTATTGTAGATGTACTTATATGTTGTGTGTTGTGTGCATCTCATAATCTAAACATCTAAGTTGCGGAAAAGCTAAGGCTTAGTACGTGTGTGCTTCGTGTTTAGATTATGGTCAAGTGTGCATCCTTTAGTCTGAACATCTTAGTTGCGTAAAAGCTAAGGCTTAGTACGTGTGTGCTTAGTGTTTAGACTACTGCTTGATGTACACTTGATTTGATGTGTTTGTGTGTTTCCTTACTTATAGTTATTATCTATTACAAACACATCTCATATCTAGTCAAGCTTAATCGAGAATTTGATACAAACGATTCTCAAGGTTTACAACGTATCAATATTTGGCATCCACTGTAGGCGGTTCTTTATTGAGCCCGCGGTTCTTTATTGATAAGGAACCGTGGTGATATTTAAGGAACCGTGGCCAGTGGAAGAAACGAAATGTTTTGAAAATGAACTAGAAACTATTCAACCCCACACTTCTAGTTTCTACAAAAACGTCTTCGGCCAATCCACATGCGGGAATCGTGGAATGATCGGCCAATTCGATAGACATTAGTGAAGGAGTAAGATTAGGAAGATTGAGCGACTTGAAGATTGCAAGAGGCATCAAGTTAATACTAGCATCGGCCAAGGCATAAAATTCTTCTATATCTTGAATAGCACATGGAATCAAGAATTTACCGGGATCACCGACTTTTTGAGGTATGCGGCTAAGATAAACCGATGAACAACTAGATAATTGTTGCAATTTCTCCTTGTTGTTCAACATACTCTTAAAGTTAGCAGCAAATCGAGGCATCATGACCAAAGCGTCGGCAAAACTTATGTTAAAATGCAAATCACGAAACATTTTCATAAAAAGCTCAAATTGGTAGTTTTCACGCTCTTTCAATTTCTCCTTACGAAGTCTCGATGGGTAAGGCAAAGGTGGTGTGGGTTGGGGCATAGGCATAGCCTTTGGAATCTCGGGTTCCAATGATGGTAATGGGTCAACCGTAGGTGTGGTTTGAGCGATACTTCGTGGGATTGGGTTATGCTCCTCTTCGACCACCACCTCGGGTTCTTCCTCAATTTCCTCCACCATTGGAGTAATTGGTTGAGGAGTCGGTTCCTTAAAGGTCTTACCACTATGTCTGGTAATCACTTTCATCTCTCCTTTAGGATTAGACACGGTGTTACTAGGAATACCACTCGAAGAAGACGGTTTACACATTATAGCCTCAAACATACTTGAAATTTTATCCTCAAACATAGATTGCCTCTTATCGGCCTTAAGCATCTTTTGTTTTATCTCATGTTGGCCTTGTTCCATCTTTTGTTAGTTTTGTTGTAATCTTTGCACATTACTCTCCATCTTGTTTGCATGAGTCTTAAGTTCATTTGCTAACTCGTTTTTCAACTCATTCTTAAACTCTGATCTTAGGCTAATGATCTCCCTTTGTATATTATCAAACCTAGCATCATTTCCATTTGCATATTCAACAAATTCATTTAGAAGATCTTTCAAGTTTTGCAAACCTTTGTTGTTGTTTTGAAAATCACGGTTTTCATTTTTGTTTTGCACTTGATTATTAGCCCCTTGATTCCCATAGTTGTTACCCTTATAATTGTTCCTTTGAATTCCTTGATAACTAACTTGATTGTTTCGATAATTGTTAGCATTTTGATTTGGTGCAAAACCCGGTGGAGTCAATTGATTAGTGCGGGCAACTTGACCGTTTTGGTTATAAGTTCCCGTGGCGGCGTAGGCACTCGAAGTGTTACCACCGTTGGTAATGCACTCGGAGAAATCATGACCTCCACCACAATACATACAAGAAACCTCAATCGCTTTGGCTATAGCGGGAGTGGGTTGTTTATTAACTTTAAACTCAATTAAAAGTCCTTTAAGCTTATCAAAAATCTTGTTCTCCAAATTTTCCTCGATTTGGCAAGCATCAATGGTACGTGACAATGAAGGCGAAGGCGAAGACGAAGCCTTGTGAACACTCGATGTGCTACGAGGACTATAGACCTTAGACCTATTCTCAATAATCAACAACGCTTCCTCGACCGTTTTACACAAAAAATTACCACCCGCGGCGGCATTAAGATAATCACGCTCATGTTCGTTCAATCCATTGTAAAACATGTCAATTTGATGCAAGCCGGAAAAACCATGATGAGGACACTCATGCAACATTTCCTTAAACCGATTCCAAGCCGTAGGAAAACTCTTATTAAACTCTTGTGAAAACTTTGAAATCTCGTTCTTCAAATGCGTAGTCTTAGAAGGCGGGAAAAATTGGTTCACGAACTTCGAAACGATATCCTTCCACGTCAATATAGAATTGGGTGGCTCTTTCTCTAACCAAATTTTAGCGGGCCCCGCTAAGGAATACGGAAAAAGCATCATCTTAATCGAGTCGTTAGAGACGTCCTTAAACTTACAAGTGGCGGTAAGAATATTGAATTGGCGGATATGGTTGTGAGGGTTGTCCTTTTCATTACCACGAAATTTGTTGTTTTGGATCATCGACAACAAACCCGTCTTAACTTCAAAATTCTCCGCAAGGATGGCGGGAATCACAATAGCCTCTACATAACCCTCGGTGGGTTCTTGAAGCAACTCCATCATAATACGATTAGCCATGGTTGCTTCTTGTTCTACGATGGGTTCGTCAATAGGAGATTCTTCACTAGAAGGCGTTCCTTCCTATCGGTTTCTACGTTTACGTGCACGTCTTGCTTGGTTCCGAGTTTGCATAAACGTCACGTACAATGTGGGGATGAGCAAAGAAGATTCTTTTGGGTGTTTTTAACTTTTTCAATTTTTTTTGCTTTTGATTGTTTTTACTTTTTTTTGGATTTTTGTGATGTATTACGTAGACACAAATCTACAAACCTCTCCTCAAATCAAATCTCTCAATTAAAGGAGTCTCAAGGAATGAAAACGATCACGTGAAGTGAACGTGTTCGATGATTTTAGAACGTTGGTGGAACACCAAAACATTCAAGAGGGTTTAATCTTTTGAAACCAAGAAAATATATAGATACGTAGATAATACTTTGGTTGGAAAACCCTCGATTAGCCCTTTTTCTCTTAACACGCACAAGCAAGCGGGGGAAACGAGTCGGCGCTAAGCACTTAAGAGCCTTTTTCCCTTAGGTCGTGAAATACAACCGCCTTATACCCATCTTATAGTTTGTATTAATTAAAATTAAGCTTCTCGAAAGTAATTATCTATTTTGCCTTTTTTCTTTGTTTGAGATTCGAATACAATGATTGGGTGATGAAATCCCAAATCAAGGTTGTGTTTTCACACTTTTGGAGTACTTGTGAATATATTGTGATACGTATACAATATAGTAATAATATTCACTCAAAAACGAAAAACCGACAATACGTATGATTAGAGTGATAATCACACAAATAGTTATTATGGCTAATATAAAAACAAAATTTGTTCAAATCAAAACACAACACGCCTCCCCGGCAGCGGCACCAAAATGATAGTTGTAATTTTACACTTGTTTAGGAAAACAAGGTAATTAGGGTAAGTACGACGGTTTAGGAAAACCATGCACAAATGACCCAAAGATGAGTTCGTTCTCAAGGAGGCTAGTGTGTTGTATTAAGAGATGATTAAATGTCTGTGATTATGATTATGAAGAAAGAAAAGAGAAAAGGATGACGGTTACGATTAAAATTACACTAAGACGAAAGTCGTAAACGTAAAACGTGACAAAATTTAAAAATTACTCTAAAAATTCCTAGAAAATTACAATAAATCCTAAAAAAATATAATTGGAGTTTACAAAAATCAAAAATCACTCAAACCTTTTATTTAATTAAATAATAATTTTTAATGCTAATTAAAGCCCAAAAAATCAACTTAATTAACAAAAAGCCCAAAATGAGATTTTTCAATTTGTAAACCTCTAAAATTAATTAAACTAAAAACTGTTTTTGAAAAATCTAAAATTAATTAAAACTATTTAAAAATGATTAAAAACTATTAAAATATTAAAATAATCCTAAAAGTTAATTGAATGACAAGAAAATTAATCTAAAAATTTTAAAAATCCTAACTTAATGAATTTAACCTAAGAAAAATGAAAAAGTTGCAAAAATCTTAAAAATAATTTTTAATAATAAAAGATTAATAAAAATCCAAAAATTATAAAAAATTCTAAAAACTTGCAAACTAGTTTATTTTAACCTAATTAAACAGAAAATGAAGCTGAAACGTCCAAAATACCCCTAATGGGCCTCCAAATGGGCTAAAACTCAAAACAGTCCAAGCTTAATGGGCTTTTTGGCCCAATAAGCAAAAGTTAACCAAATAAGCTGAAAAGTTCCAGTCTAGCTTAAAATTCAATTTTAAACATAAAACTCTAAAGGCCCAAAAGCTTAAAGTGAGCTTATCACAACTTAATAAGCAAACAACTTATTCTTAATGGGCTTTTTGCCCATTAAGCCCTAAGCTAATGCCATAAGCTAAAATTTGACACACATCCTTCTCTTGACCTTATAAAGCTGTTTGTAAAAAGAATTTTGAATAAGCCCAAGAAATAAGCCTGAAATAAGCAAAAGCTCTCTACATAAAACGACAAAATAGTTGTTTTCGAGTTCTAGACCAATTCAAGGGCTGATTCTTTTTGAAAAATGTTTCAAATCACTTAACTAAGCCTAATAATCAAAAAGATTTCAAATAAGCACACTAAATAAGCTGGAAAAAGCAAATAAGCACTTATGAACAAGTCAACTAAGTTGGTTTTATAATCAAACCTAAAAGTCAAAGTCTCAAATGCTCCAGTATAGTCAAATGGGTCAAATAAGGAAGATTGATTACAAAAACAAAGTTGTTGCAAGTCTAAATAAGCTATTATAGCTTATTGATAAGCTGAATGATAAATAACACTAGCAGTGGCTAGCAACAGTGGGAAAGGGTTCCCACTGCTTAACTTTCTTGACTATTTGTCTTTAGTGGACTTTTGTTAGATTCAATGGACAAAAAGGCACCCTTATAACCAGTGGGTTATAAGGAGTCAATATCAATAATAAAATCACAAAAACAACAAGCCAATTAGTACAGTTAATTCAATTTGTGCTCAGATATGCCACAGACATGAACAATAAGCAGATTTGAACAAATAAGCAGTTTAAGCAAGATTAAGCCAACCAAATTGAACCAAAGGCATACACGAGCTATAATAAACTTAAATAAGCCTAAATAAACTTGTTTCATGCACTGAATCAAATATTAGACCTAGATTAAAGCTTATGCTACTTACTGATGAACAAATGATGAACACAAGATGACTTTGCTGATATACTTGACCACAGATCCAATTTCAAACCCTCAAATCTTTAACACAGGTTACACAAACTTTGTTTTTATCCTTTTCAACCCTGAATATGCATACACTCTAGGTGTTCTGAAATTGTGTATAATGCAGTTCGTTTTTTCTCAGTTCTTGCTAATGGAAAGTCCAACCAATATCGGGTTTTTAATTGTTCTTGGTTGTTAAGCTTGCTTGGATATTCTATTTTCTAATTCAACAAAGACTTGCAAAAAGGAAAAATATTAACTACTTATATGTAAAACATATTGCAAATACCACGTTTTTATTCAAGTAAAATTTAAAATGCCAAATATGAAACTTAAAGGACTGAAAATGTAAATGCCATGAAAGATAAATGCTTGAAATGTAAATTCTAACAATTATAGGGACTAAAAGTGCAAAACAGTTAACTACAAGGATCAAAATGCAAATTTTATAACAAACTAACCAAAAATGTAACAAACTAACAACTTGGAAACTGAAAATAACAACTTTTAAAACTACAAGGACTAAACACTTGCAAACCCTAAAAACATGGACGTTTAGCCAGTTTTACACACTGTTTAAAACTAAAGGGACTAAAGAGCAATTTCAAAAACTTTTTAAGACAAAAACGGGTTAAGCACAAAAATAAGCTCGTTTGAGCTTAATACTCAACCAAATTTGATGAGACAAATTGCAAAACTCTTAAAATCTCAAATAAGCTACGTGTGTCCAAGGAAACTGGCTAAAGATGAGAAATAAGCAAATGAGTGCTTATCAATAAGCACAAAATAAGCTATAGCAAAATCCAATCAGTCACAACTTGATTTTTTGATTGAAACTGATTAAGCAACTGATTTAAGGAACGGGAAATCAAACTAGAACGTTTTTCATCCAGAAATAAGCTCTAAATCTGAATTAAGCTAAAAATGGCTTATCGTTGACCAGCGTTGACCAGCTTATTTTTCAAAAAGCTGATTTTCTCAAAAATCATGTAACTCAATGACTTAAGCAGATTTGTGAAGAAAAATGGGCATGTTAATGAAGAGAATAAGGAGATACAAAATTTCAGATTTCATTTACAGAAACTTGCTCTAAGTTGGCTTATCTGATTTATGCTTATTTCTAACTGATTATTGAATACTGTAGAAAATCCTCTTAGAATCTGAAACTATATGATGTAAGCTACAAATGGAAACAAATTTGGTACAATTTCATCCAGGATTAAATGAGAACTGATCAAATCAAAATGACAAGTTTCTAGATGACCAAAATGCATAAGTCTGACCCAAACATTTTAAGTGCCATTACCTGTTTGACCAACTTTTTGACTTGCAAATGACTTCAAACACCTTGTTATCACAAATGGACTACAAATGAACTCTAAAACTCCAAAACTTAATACTTGAAAAATCTTTCTATGTTAATCCCAAACACTCCTTTACTGGTTTATATAAAAATTTATGAAGACAATTTGATTTTTAAGTGGAACTGAATGGAATTCTATAGCAAGCTAGATTAAATTATCAAAATGAAAGGTTTAAGAGCTAAATGCAATCAATTAACACTACTAGAACTACAAACCAAATGCAAGACCAATAGTGACTGAAATGATGCAGTAAACTAGAATTTGACCCAAAGCAAAGCACAAGTAAGCAGAATTAAGCTACAAACACTCAAAGGTCAATCAAACAGCAACTACTAACAACTTTTATCAGGCAGCCATCAAATTTACTCTAGGAAAATTAGCATGCAGTTGACTTGTTGAGAGGAACAAAAACAAGAACTTTGGAACCTATTGGAGTTATCCTTTGAGAAGAAGAGGAGCGCTGAGCTCTCTTAGCCTAGTGATAACCACCACCTTATCACTAGGAAATCAGTCAATCAACAAAAACAGCTAACAAGTCAACAATCATCATCATTTTGTTTGAATTCTTCAAAAATCAAAGGAATGAACTGAAATCTTCAAGAACAGCTAACAAACTTCTCCAATGTCAGTTATGATCAGTCTATGATCATAACAAACACAAATCAGCAACTCAAGTAGCAGGAAATGAACAGGAATAGGAAGAACAATTTTGGCGGGAAAGCTTGAATTCAAATTTTATTCAATGAAAAACGGTTACAAAGTTGTTGGAAGCTAGTAACTAACTAACTAACTCAAGAGTTTGTCAGACTCTTGAGTAGCTAGGGTAAAATTGAAGGAAAAGGGAAAGGAAATTGAGAACTATGTGTTTTTACAAATTTAAGCTACAAGTACAAATGAAGTCTAATCCAGCTATTTATAGACATGAAGGAAGAGTTTGTTGGGGTTGGTGACGTGTCAGAACCAATCCCAGCTTGCCACGTGTGAAATTCTGCATATTGCATTTGCAGGTATGAACAAGGAATTGGGGTTTCTTGATTAAGTGAATGATATGTTAATTGATTGGCACCATTGTGTTTGTCTCTTCAAAACGATCAAGTTTGGTGTTGAAATCTTCCCATGAAATTGCTTGTAGCTAAAACGCGATCCTGGTAAAAATTTTCATTGAAGAAGACGCTACGTGTCATCCATTGATTGGCTAAATTTTGATCACACGGATCACACTGTTGGGATTGGATAATAAATGCAAAGCGCTGAGTGGGTATTTAATGCTCAATCCGTGTGCTCTCTTTCCTTTCTTCTCACTGGCTGAAATGTTGTCACATGGATTAAACTTTGCATATCTTTCAAAAGTTGGCAGAATTGGTCCTTCAACTTGGCAGATTGTATTTTCAAGCTAGGATCTTCATTCTTTTGACATATTTGGTCCTTCAACTTTCATTCTTGAACAAAATGGTCCTTTGACTGAGTTGACTTGAGAGTTGACCAAGTTTGACTTGAATCTTGACTTTTTACAATATTTGCACTTTAGTCCTTCAACTTTGATAACTTGTCAAGATAGGTCCTTGTACTTCAAAGTCTTGTCACTTTTGATCCTTCTTTGTCTTTTTCATCCATTTGAGCTTGATTTTTCTTTGTTTGCTTGGAAATGTATCTTTTTACCTACACAAGTGTACACAAACACAAACATACCACATAACACTGTTTTTGCAAGATAAATTGGTATTTTGCTTCATGTTTTAGGGTTATTTGTTGATAAAAGGATATGAGTTTAAGCTCATATCAAATTCCCCTACACTTGAACATTGTCATGTCCTCATGCAATATTATACATTAAAGCTCAAATTTACATTTCCCTCATAATTAATCCACCTTGGCCATATGAGATGCATCTACACTACTCTAAACTAAATAATGCATGTTTTTGACTTTTAATAATGCAATGAACAAAATATAATTCTATCTATATCTTTTTGATTTTTCTTGAAATGGTTTTGATGGAAATAACTCATAAAGAATTCAATGGCTTAGATTAGGGCTTGGGTACCATGGACATTTATCACCCTCAAGTTTCACTTTCCCCATACCAAGCTTAAAAATGGGATCATTGCATTCACAAGTAAAAAGTGCATCAACTTATTCATGACAATTAAATGTGGATCCGGTTATTATTTGAGCAAATTGCTTGTGGGCAAATTTGTCATTATTCAAGCGTGAAGTATAAGAAATGTAAAATCCAAAAATAAGGAAGCACGGTTTTAATCCTAAGTAATCCTCTCATCCATTACTTGAAAAACCGCTCACAACTAATACAAGTCCGTTTTAAGAGTAATAAGTCATTCGCCTTATGTGTAAAATCCTCATGTCATGCTTTCATAAGTAACTACACACTCGCTAAGGAAAGAAAAATAAAACTCACGCAATAATTTACATCCGCCATCTTTTTGAGACTTTGGATCTTCAACCCCGCAACCCGTCAAGGTAATATTGGATTGGAGCAATCTATTGAATCCCCGCAACCCGTCAAGGTAATATTGGAACTCAATAGTCACTATAATTAACACCACACTGCCCCTCTTGGGAGTCTTGCATTATTTTTTTTCTTTCTTTTTCTTTTCTTCTTTTTTTTTCTAGCCACTCATTTTTTTTTCATAAGCCGCTCTTATTTTTCTTTGTTCCTCACAAAGAAATTTGAAAAGAAGAAAAGGAAAAACACCCGCTAAATATGGAGCATGACATAAGTCTAGTACACATAAAACGTGCTAACTTAGAATCTTAAGACGTACTCATATCAATCATAAATGATTAGTCAAAAATGCATAAGAGATTACAAACCAATTAAAACCGTACTTGATTATTTATTAACAATTATATACATGCGAAGAAAGTAGAGATAAAGAAGAGAAGGGTTTAGCCACAAGTAATTACCATGAAGTCTATCTAGCCTTTTTACACTTGCTTCAACTCTATCATTTCCCATTCTCCACAAATTTAAAATCTCAAATAATGAAATTGGTGGATGCTTAGCCTAATAGACCAATGAAGGACTACATGGTTAAGGATACTAGCTAGAGAATGCTAAAATAAGCAAACTCGGGTTGAGTCAAAATATCCATGGCGGGCCTAATATGTCAAAGAAATCTAAACTTGTTAAAACCATGTTTTATTATTTTTTTATTCTTTATATATTTTTGATGAAAAATAAAAGAAGAAATATATACAATGCAAATGTGTTATGCAAAATGATTGATGCAAAAATTATGAATGCATATTTTTGTTGGCCAAAGTAGATCAAAAATTTGAAAAATGTTGAAAATTCAATTTTCCATGTTATCATGCAAGACAATGACAAGTTCTAGGTAAGGTCACTTCGATAGAAGACCCCCTACACTTAAGCTAAACATTGTCCTCAATGTTTAAGAGCATGGAAGTATAAAAACTTCCCCTACACTTATGACAATGAATAGACTTTGCTTAACCCAAGTTAAGGAAAGGACAACTATTAGTGAAATCATGTTTAAGCACAAGGTGTCAATGAAAAATCACTATAGTAACGAAGTAAACCGGATACAAGGGCCTCCTCCATAAGCTCCAAAGCATGAGATGAGTGAGCAACCCTACAAACAATCATGAAGACAAAAGAAGGTCTCCCCTACACTTATCTCCAAGTCAATACCCTTATTTATAACCTACAACACTCTAAACCTAGTTATACGATGCTTGAGTTAATGAGTCTCTAGCTCGACTCGTCCCTCAATGAATTAATTCATGGGGAAAATGGGGACCTCTTGGACCATTTCAACGAAAATGTCCTCCCCAAAGTAATGTTTAACACGGTGACCATTCACTTTAAAATTTGGACCATCGGGTTGGGACAACTCAAGAGTTCCATATGGAAACACTTGAGTAATAGTGAATGGACCGGACCATCTCGACTTAAGCTTGCCCGCAAAAAGCTTCAATCTTGAGTTAAAGAGGAGAACCGGCTCTCCAACTTTGAACTCACGATTCTTGATCTTAGCATCATGCAATTTCTTAGTCTTTTCCTTGTAAAGCAAAGAATTCTCATAGGCATTGGCTCTCAACTCATCCATCTCATTGAGTTGATCTTTCCTATGTGAACCGGCTTGGTTTAAATCAAAGTTAGCCCACTTGAGAGCCCAAGATGCCTTATGTTCTAATTCAAATGAGAGGTGGCACACTTTTCCATAGACAAGCCTATAAGGCGTACAACCAATTGGTGTTTTAAAAGCCGTCCTAAACGCCCACAAAGCATCATCAAGCTTATCCGACCAAGAAGCTTGATGCTCTCCCACCGTTCTCTCTAAAATTCTCTTTAAACCACGATTTGTGACCTCGGTTTGACCATTTGTTTGAGGGTGATACGTGGTAGAAAGTCTATGATTCACTCCATATTTCTTCATAACTCTCGTGAATTGATCATTACAAAAGTGCGTACCACGATCACTTATGATGGCCCGAGGTACACCAAATCTAGCAAACAATTGTTTCAAAAACTTTACAACCACTCTAGTATCATTGGTAGGTAAGGCTTTAGCCTCCACCCACTTGGACACATAATCCACCGCCACAAGTATATACTTGTTTCCCTTAGAGGATGGAAAAGGTCCCATAAAATCAATGCCCCATACATCAAATATCTCACACTCTTGGATAAAATTTTGTGGCATCTCATCACGTTGTGTAATTTTTCCTTGTCTTTGACAAACATCACAAAATTTCACCATCTCTTGGGCATCTTTGTAAATGGAAGGCCAATAGTAACCTGAATCAAAGACTTTCTTGGCGGTGTAGTTAGGCCCAAAATGTCCACCCGTAGGTCCTTTATGACACGCCTCTAAGATCTTAAATGCCTCGGGCCCATCTACACACCGTCTAATGATTTGGTCCGCACATTGCCTAAAAAGATATGGATCATCCCAAAAGTAATACTTAACTTCCTTAAGAAACTTTTTCTTTTGTTGATAAGTAAGACCCTCAATAAGCACATTGCCCACAAGATAGTTTGCGATATCCGCAAACCAAGGTGAGGCATCCTCTTGGGAAGAGATAGACATGAGCTCCTCTAATGGAAAGGATTCATTGATTTCTTGATGTGGAAAATCTCCTTGAAAAGGATGCTCAAGTCTACTCAAATGATCCGCCGCTAAATTCTCGGCCCCTTTCTTATCACGAATCTCGATCTTAAACTCTTGAAGCAACAAAACCCATCTCAAAAGCCTAGGCTTAGCATCTTGTTTTGTCATAAGATACTTGAGAGCGGAATTATCCGTATACACTATGGTTTTGGAAAGCACAAGATATGGTCTAAACTTCTCAAAAGCATATACTATAGCAAGCAACTCTTTTTCCGTGGTAGTGTAATGAAGTTGTGCACCGGTCATGGTTTTACTCGCATAGTGTATAGGTTGAAAATGCTTATTAACTCTTTATCCTAAGACGGCCCCCACCGCATAATCACTAGCGTCACACATAAGCTCAAAAGGTAATTCCCAATTTGGAGAAACCAAAACGGGAGCCTTAGTCAATTTTTCCTTAAGAGCCTCAAAAGAGTCTAAACAAGCTTGGTCAAAAATGAAAGGAGCCTCTTTCTCCAAGAGGTGAGTCATCGGTCTAGCTATCTTAGAAAAATCTTGTATAAAGCGCCTATAAAATCCCGCATGACCTAAAAAACTCCTCACACCTTTAACCGAGGTGGGTGGGGGAAGCTTAGCAATCACATCAATTTTAACTCTATCAACTTCTAATCCCTTATTGGATATCTTGTGTCCTAAAACAATCCCCTCTTTCACCATAAAGTGACATTTCTCCCAATTAAGCACCAAACGTGTTTCCTCACAACGCTTAAGCATTCTCTCAAGATTGGTGAGACATGAGCTAAAGGAATTTCCAAATACGGAAAAGTCATCCATAAAAACCTCCATGGTTTGCTCTATCATGTCATGGAAAATTGCCATCATGCACCTTTGAAACGTCCCCGGTGCATTACATAGGCCAAAAGGCATTCTCTTGTAAGCAAATGTACCGTAGGGACAAGTGAATGTGGTCTTTTCTTGATCCTTAGGGTCAATGGGTATTTGGAAATAACCCGAAAAGCCATCAAGAAAACAATAGTACTCATTTCCCGCTAAGCGTTCAAGCATTTGATCCATAAAGGGAAGCGGGAAATGGTCTTTCCTAGTTGCCTCATTGAGTTTTCTATAATCAATGCAAACTCTCCAACCGGTCACAAGTCTCGTGGGAATAAGCTCATTGTTCTCATTAGGCACCACGGTGATTCCACCCTTCTTTGGAACACAATGAACCGGGCTAACCCATGGAGAGTCGAAAATGGGGTAAATCATACCCGCATCTAAGAGTTTAATCACTTCCTTCTTAATAACCTCATGGATTTTTGGGTTAACTCTCCTTTGGTTTTGAATGGCGGGTTTATAGTCATCCTCCATAAGGATTTTGTGAGTACAAAAATGTGGATCAATTCCCCTTATGTCGGATATTTTCCATGCTAAAGCTTTCTTATGTTTCTTAAGAACTTCAATAAGTTGCTCTTTCTCATCCTCTTTCAACTCTTTAGCAATAATCACCGGCAATTGGTCTTTTCCTTCTAAGAAAGCATATTCTAAGTGGGATGGAAGGTCCTTAAGTTCAATGGGAGGTGGACTCTCTATGGAAGGTTGTACTATGGAAGGTTCCTCAATGGTAATCTCTTGTGGAATATAAGAAGGAATAGGGTCCTCATTGAGCAACTTTTGGATTGTAAGAATATCTTCTTCCCAATTAATGGAAGAATCATCATCAAGAAAGTTGGACTCAAATTCCTCCAAGAGGAAATCACTCTCTCCAAAAGGTGTTAAAGAGGGAGTAATTGAGGCCACGGTTTCAACATGGGGTATCTCATCACTAGCACTCTTACAAGCATCATGAAAGTGTTCATTACACACTTCATCTAGCACATCCACAATGTTAATAGTCTCACAAGGTCTAGACTCCTTAACCTCTTTTCTATCACAAATCTTCCCTAGCTTAAACACCACTCTCTCATCTTCTACTCTCATAATTAATTCTCCTTCCGCCACATCTATCAAGGTACGACCCGTTCTCAAAAACGGTCTACCAACAATCAAAGGCACTCTAGGATCCATGTCATAATCAACCACAACAAAGTCGGCCGGAAAGGTAAACTTATCCACACCTACAAACACATCTTCCGCTATACCTACGGGGTGAGCTATGGTTCGGTTGGCTAGTTCAAGAGTCATCCTAGTGGGAGTGAGCTCGGGAAGAGATAGTTGTTTCCAAACCGATAAAGGCATGAGATTTATGCTCGCCCCTAGATCCGCCAAAGCCATGCAATTTTCAACACCGGGAAAATTACAAGGTATCAAGAAGCGCCCCGGATCTCCAAGTTTTGTTGGTAAGGTTTTAAGTAACACCGCGGAACAATTTTCATTAAGGGATGTGTTGGGCAAATCAACCAATTTTTCTTTGTTTGAGAGCAAATCCTTGAACATCTTAGCAAACTTTGGCATATAAGCAAGAGCTTCCGCAAAGGATATATTGATGTTGAGTTGCTTGAACATCCTTAAGAAATTGGAGACTTGGATGTCATCCTTGTTCTTTAACTTATCCTTTTTCAACCTTGAAGGATATGGAAGAGTAGGCTTTGGTGTAGGTGGAATAGGTGTTGTGGTGGAAGATTTGTCTTTGTTAGCTTCTTCATTGGGAAGTGTGGAAGGTAAAGGAGAAGTAGGAGGTGGTTGAGAAGGTGTGTTTGAGTGAATAGGAGCATTTTGATGAGGTGGAGTAGAAGTAGAAGGCTTGTCACAAGTAGGAGCACAAGTGGGTTGAACAATAGTAGGTTTAGGAGGTGAAGGATCCTTTGTTGTTGTTCCACTCCTTGTTGTAATAGCATTGACATTAGCCCGTGGGTTTGTTTGTGTGTTGGAAGGTAAAGCCCCTTGTGGTCTTTGATTTAATACCACCAAAACCTTATTGAATTGGTCATTCATTTTCTTCTCCATAGCTTGGAACTTCCTTTCATTCTCTTGATTTATTTTTTGTAAGAGATCCATTGTGTTAAACTCTTGTGGCACATAACCTTGTAAACCTTGAGGTTGGAAAGGTAAAGGTTGGGAGTTAAATCCTTGATTTGGTGGATAAAAGGTATTTGCTTGAGGTTGAAATTGATTGGGTGCCTTGTAGTTATTTCCTTGGTATGGTGGTCTTTGCCCTTGATTCCTTGGTAAAATTTGAGGAGTATTTTGTGGAATTTGGGTGGGTGGTTGGGGTGGGAAGCCGGGTGGAGAAAGGTAGTTTTGGGATTTGTAAGAAAGGTTATTTGGATTGATATTAGGCTTGAAGTGTTCACGATGTTCCTCTTGGTAAGCATAGCATTCCCCTTGATACCCTTGCACCTTATCACATTGTTCATAAGAATGGGGACCTCCACAAGTAACACAAGAAATGGTGATGGCATTCACATTATTTGAAGAATTGTTCAACGAAAAGTTCTTAAAAGCTTGAAGCATCTCTAGTTGTACTTGCAAATTCTTCTCACTATCTCTATCCATCCTTTGAAAAATCTCTTCTTGAAACTTGAGGAGTTGGTTGTCACAAGGGGTTTGAGAATTGTTTTGGATAACATGAACCTTTTCTTCAAATGGATTGTTTGTTTGAACCATTGCCTTAGTCTCAATGATGTCCAAAGCCTCTTGATAGGTCTTAAGAAGAATACTCCCTCCCGCGGAAGCATTGAGTGAATCTTGGTGGTGAGATTTAAGACCATCATAAAAGAGGCTGATTTGGTGAACTTGATCCAATCCATGATTAGGGCATCACCTCAACAACTCACTATACTCTTCCCAAGCATCACTAAAGGATTGACTAGGTTTTTGTTGAAAGCCCATAATTAAAGTCCTCAAAGCCATAGTCTTATGTGGAGGAAAGAACTTGTTCAAAAACTTAGTGGTGAAACCATCCCATGTGATGATACTATCGGGTGGTTGGGTGTCTAACCAATGCTTAGCAATTCCCTCTAAGTAAAATGACACTAACATCAACCTAATCACCTCATGTGGAACCCCATTATGCTTAATGGTATTGCAAAGTGAAAGGAATCTCTTAAGGTGAGCATGAGCATCCTCATTTTGTTTACCAAAGAAAGGTGATTGTGCAACCATATTGATCATAGATGTATGTAGCTCAAATGTGTTAGCGGGAAAGTCGGGAATCTTAATGGCACTAGAATATCCATGAATGTTGGATTGCATACGTTCATACAAAGTGCGATTATCAATAGCCATGGCTTCTTGTGGTGGAGTCAAAGCACGATTCTCGTGATCGGCTTGGTGGACGATGGTGGTCTTACTCTTTCTCTTTTTCTTCCTTTTCGGAGGAAGAGGTTGTACACCAATCGGTATTTGTGCACGCCCGCGAGTGAGCATGCAACTCAATACGAGGAATGAGAGAGAAGCTCTCGTGTGACTTTGAAGAGAAATGGATTATCCTCTTCGAGTTTCAATATTAAATATCCACAAGAAAATAACAATATATGTATTTACTACTTTGGGTGCAAGACCCTCAATGAAGCCTTCCTTCTTAGAATACTCCCAAGTGAACGGGGGGTTAGGTGGCGCGAAGCACTTAAGTAACTATTGACCCTTAGATGGCATTTTATAGCACATCGCCTTTCTATTCACTTAAATGTTCGTATTCTTCGAATTGTTGCTTATTGAGAGTATTTATCTATTCTTGCTTTATTTTGTTTGATCGATACACGTGTCAAGGACCGGAACGCCCCTCAACACGGTGTATTGCCTCGGCAATACATATGGAAGATATGTAGATTGTTTGTTCTTATACGTATACGTATTTACTTATAATAATATATGGAAAATATTTTTGTATTTATGAGTTTTTTTAAGAGAAAATACTATATGTACATAAAAACCGAGAGAATCCAATAATATATATTTTTGGGTGCAATCTCTTAGGAAAAAGATTGCTTTTTGGATTTTTTTATTTTTTTGGTCAATTCTTTAGGAAAAGAATTGTTTTGTTAATTTTTTAGTTTTTATATATTTTTATATTTTTGATTTTTTATTTGTTTTTGATTTATGATACGTAAAAATAACGTTCACAACGTGAACGGATCCCAAAAGCCAATGAAAACCGTCAATCGATAGTCTCTCGTGTAGTCAAAGAACCGGCAGCGGCGCCATTTGAAATTGTGTATAATGCAGTTCGTTTTTTCTCAGTTCTTGCTAATGGAAAGTCCAACCAATATCGGGTTTTTAATTGTTCTTGGTTGTTAAGCTTGCTTGGATATTCTATTTTCTAATTCAACAAAGACTTGCATAAAGGAAAAATATTAACTACTTATATGTAAAACATATTGCAAATACCACGTTTTTATTCAAGTAAAATTTAAAATGCCAAATATGAAACTTAAAGGACTGAAAATGTAAATGCTATGAAAGATAAATGCTTGAAATGTAAATTCTAACAATTATAGGGACTAAAAGTGCAAAACAGTTAACTACAAGGATCAAAATGCAAATTTTATAACAAACTAACCAAAAATGTAACAAACTAACAACTTGGAAACTGAAAATAACAACTTTTAAAACTACAAGGACTAAACACTTGCAAACCCTAAAAACATGGACGTTTAGCCAGTTTTACACACTGTTTAAAACTAAAGGGACCAAAGAGCAATTTCAAAAACTTTTTAAGACAAAAACGGGTTAAGCACAAAAATAAGCTCGTTTGAGCTTAATACTCAACCAAATTTGATGAGACAAATTGCAAAACTCTTAAAATCTCAAATAAGCTACCTGTGTCCAAGGAAACTGGCTAAAGATGAGAAATAAGCAAATGAGTGCTTATCAATAAGCACAAAATAAGCTATAGCAAAATCCAATCAGTCACAACTTGATTTTTTGATTGAAACTGATTAAGCAACTGATTTAAGGAACGGGAAATCAAACTAGAACGTTTTTCATCCAGAAATAAGCTCTAAATCTGAATTAAGCTAAAAATGGCTTATCGTTGACCAGCGTTGACCAGCTTATTTTTCAAAAAGCTGATTTTCTCAAAAATCATGTAACTCAATGACTTAAGCAGATTTGTGAAGAAAAATGGGCATGTTAATGAAGAGAATAAGGAGATACAAAATTTCAGATTTCATTTACAGAAACTTGCTCTAAGTTGGCTTATCTGATTTATGCTTATTTCTAACTGATTATTGAATACTGTAGAAAATCCTCTTAGAATCTGAAACTATATGATGTAAGCTACAAATGGAAACAAATTTGGTACAATTTCATCCAGGATTAAATGAGAACTGATCAAATCAAAATGACAAGTTTCTAGATGACCAAAATGCATAAGTCTGACCCAAACATTTTAAGTGCCATTTACCTGTTTGACCAACTTTTTGACTTGTAAATGACTTCAAACACCTTGTTATCACAAATGGACTACAAATGAACTCTAAAACTCCAAAACTTAATACTTGAAAAATCTTTCTATGTTAATCCCAAACACTCCTTTACTGGTTTATATAAAAATTTATGAAGACAATTTGATTTTTAAGTGGAACTGAATGGAATTCTATAGCAAGCTAGATTCAATTATCAAAATGAAAGGTTTAAGAGCTAAATGCAATCAATTAACACTACTAGAACTACAAACCAAATGCAAGACCAATAGTGACTGAAATGATGCAGTAAACTAGAATTTGACCCAAAGCAAAGCACAAGTAAGCAGAATTAAGCTACAAACACTCAAAGGTCAATCAAACAACAACTACTAACAACTTTTATCAGGCAGCCATCAAATTTACTCTAGGAAAATTAGCATGCAGTTGACTTGTTGAGAGGAACAAAAACAAGAACTTTGGAACCTATTGGATTTATCCTTTGAGAAGAAGAGGAGCGCTGAGCTCTCTTAGCCTAGTGATAACCACCACCTTATCACTAGGAAATCAGTCAATCAACAAAAACAGCTAACAAGTCAACAATCATCATCATTCTGCTTGAATTCTTCAAAAATCAAAGGAATGAACTGAAATCTTCAAGAACAGCTAACAAACTTCTCCAATGTCAGTTATGATCAGTCTATGATCATAACAAACACAAATCAGCAACTCAAGTAGTAGGAAATGAACAGGAATAGGAAGAACAATTTTGGCGGGAAAGCTTGAATTCAAATTTTATTCAATGAAAAACGGTTACAAAGTTGTTGGAAGCTAGTAACTAACTAACTAACTCAAGAGTTTGTCAGACTCTTGAGTAGCTAGGGTAAAATTGAAGGAAAAGGGAAAGGAAATTGAGAACTATGTGTTTTTAAAAATTTAAGCTACAAGTACAAATGAAGTCTAATCCAGCTATTTATAGACATGAAGGAAGAGTTTGTTGGGGTTGGTGACGTGTCAAAACCAATCCCAGCTTGCCACGTGTGAAATTCTGCATATTGCATTTGCAGGTATGAACAAGGAATTGGGGTTTCTTGATTAAGTGAATGATATGTTAATTGATTGGCACCATTGTGTTTGTCTCTTCAAAACGATCAAGTTTGGTGTTGAAATCTTCCCATGAAATTGCTTGTAGCTAAAACGCGATCCTGGTAAAAATTTTCATTGAAGAAGACGCCACGTGTCATCCATTGATTGGCTAAATTTTGATCACACGGATCACACTGTTGGGATTGGATAATAAATGCAAAGCGCTGAGTGGGTATTTAATGCTCAATCCGTGTGCTCTCTTTCCTTTCTTCTCATTGGCTGAAATGTTGTCACATGGATTAAACTTTGCATATCTTTCAAAAGTTGGCAGAATTGGTCCTTCAACTTGGCAGATTGTATTTTCAAGCTAGGATCTTCATTCTTTTGACATATTTGGTCCTTCAACTTTCATTCTTGAACAAAATGGTCCTTTGACTGAGTTGACTTGAGAGTTGACCAAGTTTGACTTGAATCTTGACTTTTTACAATATTTGCACTTTAGTCCTTCAACTTTGATAACTTGTCAAGATAGGTCCTTGTACTTCAAAGTCTTGTCACTTTTGATCCTTCTTTGTCTTTTTCATCCATTTGAGCTTGATTTTTCTTTGTTTACTTGGAAATGTATCTTTTTACCTACACAAGTGTACACAAACACAAACATACCACATAACACTGTTTTTGCAAGATAAATTGGTATTTTGCTTCATGTTTTAGGGTTATTTGTTGATAAAAGGATATGAGTTTAAGCTCATATCATGTTCCCAAGATTTTAGATCAAAACAGGCAAAAATAAGCAAGTTATGGCACAAATTCAGATTTGATGTTTAAAAGCACAAGTATGGTAAATATCAGCACTCAACCAACTCAATATCAATAAAAACTCAATCCAACCCTTAACACTAACTTAAACTCAAATTAAAACCTTAAAACAGTAGACCCAAACACCCTTTCCACTTTTTAAACCAAGATTTAACAAAGCAAATGTGTTATTCAGGTTAAACCAAACTCAATTAAGCATCTTAACAACATTCTCATGCACTTAGAACTACCTTTTTAACATATTTTGGTAAGAAGGGCTCAAACCTCATGAATGTATATCCACACTCACGAATTTATAGTTTATGTGCCTAACTTAACAAGGAAAAAGCTTCCAACAAGCTGCTAAGAACAACAAGATTAGGAACAAAATAGATTATATGAAAAAAAATGAAAATGAACAAGATTTGATTCAAGCTTATTCCCCACTCCTTGAATCCTCCCAAACCACAAGCTCACTACACCTTGATAATCTCCTTATCAGGGTGTTATGATCACTTATAATCTAAGAGTTCAAGTGTTTGAACTAAGACTTAGAAAACAAATCAGATTTTTGGAAAAAATTTGAAACACTTGCATAAAACTTAAACCATACTTTGAAACTTCATAAACACAAACTTAGATAAATAAATCAATAACAAGAAAGTAAATTGGGACTTGGAATTCATCACAAAGTTAAAACTTTTTTCATTAACTTAGAAAACAAGCTTTACAGACTTTTGACCTAGGAATCCAAGAACAAGGACTAATGTGTGAGTCCTATTGCCTTATATAGGCTACAAGGTATGCTAAGACGCTGATAAAATACTAGAACCCTAATGGTGAACTTCCAAGAATGCCCTTGCAGTTTGAAAATACTTGAAGAATTTTTGGACGTTTGTTTGATGCTAGCTGGTGTAATTTGATCAAAGGGTCCAAAATGAGCTTATGTTGCAAGCTATGTTGTGGGACGTTGATTCCATGGCAGGTTTTTGTCTTCTTCCCCAAAAGCATGTAGCAAGATAGTTCATGTGACACTTGTGGTGATGTGGCAAGGGGTTTAAGGTTTGGGTTATGTTCATTAAGACCTTAATAAACTGGAGAAGATTAAGGCTTAATTGTTGCTTAAATAAAAATACCTAATTCGTGTTCATAAGGTGAATAGTGGTTAATTTGATCTGATTTGGGATTTAATTAAGTGTTTAGCGTGAGTTTAAACTAATTAAATAAATTAGTTTAAACCGTTGGTGAGTGGGATTGTGACATGGCAGCAGGATGGGTTGTGATTGGTGGATTTTGGTGAGTGAGGCACGTGTCACAAGTTGGTTGGTCTAGGTAAGGTTTAGTGTATCCCAGTTTTGGCCCTCCACTTTCTTTCTTTGTTTCATTTCAGGTTTTAATAGAACAAAATCAGAATTCTTTGTTATGGAAGTTTGGTTTTTCATACTTTTTCCCTAATAATTGTACAAAGGTTTTACCAAGGACTTGTTTTGCCAATTCATGATATTTGAAGGACCAATCTTGACATGTCTTCAATCTTCAAGGTCTTCACTAGTTCTTTGTCTTCATGGAGGACTACAAGTGATAAGTCTTCAAATATGAGGGACCATTCTTGCCAATTCTTCAAAGTTGAGGGTCCTTTTGTAATTTTGACAAACTTTAGGGACCAAACTTGTAATTATGATTATACAAGGGTTTAAAGTGTCAATTCTTCAATAATGAAGGACCCTTCTTGTGCAATCTTCAATTCTTCAAGGACTTTTCTTGGAAAATAAACTCTAGGGCACGGTTCATTGTGCGGCTTCGTTTCCCGTGTTCGTTTTTGCTTGTTTCTTGTGATCTTTTGCCATTTTCTCAATATCCGTACCTAAAATACACATTGAACAAACACAAGCATATATTTGGCACATTTTATGATATTTTAACCATTTTAAGCCCGTTATGGACGATAAGACTATGTATAAAAGCAGTCTCATTAATGGCAGAAAGCACATTTATTTTAGTTTTTAAGATTTTATCAATTAACAACATATATAACCATTTACAAATAAACACAAAAACATATAAACAACATAGATGGAACTGATGAGACTGCTTTTATACATAGTCTCATCGTCCAAAACGGGCTTTAAATGCATTAAATATCATCAAAAATGCCAAATATATGCTTGTGTTTGTTACTTGTGTATTTTAGGTACGGATATTGAGAAAATGACAAAAGATCACAAGAAACAAGCAAAAACGAACACGGGAAACGAAGCCACACAATGAACCAAGCCCTAGTGTTGATTTTCCAAGAATAACCCTTGAAGATTTGAAGATTGTATAAGAAGGCTCCTCCAATATTGAAGAATTGACACTTTAAACCCTTGTATAATCATAATTACAAGTTTGGTCCTTAAATTTTGTCAAATTTACAAAAAGGTCCCTCCACTTTGAAGAATTGGCAAGAATGGTCCCTCATAAATGAAGACTTGTCAATTTCATTCCTCCACAAAGTCAACAATACAAGTCAAGACCATAATATTTGAAGAAAATACAAAACCAGCCCTTCAAGAATCAAGAAATGGCAAGAAATACAGCTGAAAATACTTTGGAAAACTATTTGGGGCAAAAGTGTGAAAAGTGAAACTTGTATAACAAAGGATTTTAGTTTTATTCATATTAAAGCTGAAATGAAAGAAAGAAGGAAGAAGGAGGGTAATTGTTGCCAAGACATAATAGATACCTAGACCTGTGACAAGCTGCCACGTGCCCCACTCACTAAATTCAACCAATCACATTTCTCTATCCCACCAAGTCACTAATCCACTCTAACCGGTTTTAACTAATTACTTTAATTAGTTTAAAATATGGCGGTTAACAAGTTTTCAAACATAAAACAAGATCAAACCTCACTATTACATGATGAACACTGATGTAGGTTTTATGTATATATTTACTTTTAGGAAAAAGCAAATATAAACGCGGCAAGTATTAAACTTGACGATTTAATGAAAAACCGACAAATCGAATAAATTCCAAGTTCGTTCTCGAAGGAGGTGTATATTGTGTATGCCAATTAATAAAATAACAATGTTTGGATTAGTGACGTTTTTGGTTTTGAGAGAGAAAAATAAAAGACGAGCTACGACTACGATTTAAACTACGACGAATGACGTAAAACGCGAACGTAAATACGTAAAACGTGACGAAATTAAAAATTAAAACCTAAAAATTAATTAAATGATTAAACTAAGTCTTAAATAATATAAATAAGAATAAAAATCCAACAAATATATTTTAAAACCTTTTATTAATTAAATATTCAATTTTTAATGCTAATTAAAGCCCAAAAATTAAATATAATTAACAAAATGCCCAAAATATTAATTTATTGAACTAATAACTAACTTATATTATTTAATGACTAAAAACTATTTTTCTAAATTTTTAAAACTATTTTTTTCTATTTTTAAATCACTAAAAACTATTTTTAAATTAAAATAATCCTAGAAAATAATTAAATAATGACAAAAATAATTTAACAATTTTAAAAATCCTAAAATACTCTAATGAACAGAAGAAAATTGAAAAAGTTTGAAAAATATAAAATTTTTCACTAAAAGACAAAACAGTTTATTAAATAAACCCTAATTAACTTAATTTAATTATAAAAAATAATTAAAAAGTGAACAGTAACTATTTTTAAAACCAAAAATCTTAAATTAATTTTCTAAACCTAAGAAAAATATTAAATCTGAAAAATATGTATTTTTACCACTAAATGCCAAAATCAGAAATAAATAAAAGTATTTAAAAAGGCAATAGAACCTAAAAATTATCAGATGAACAGTAGAATTAAAATTAATTAAACTGAAAAATTAAGAATTAAAAAAGAAAAATATAGAAAAAAGAATTATGACCTAATTCCTATTTAAGGGCACAAAAGACAAAAAAGTTAGCTTCTGAAAGTGACACTTTCTTGTTTTCTGTCTTTTAGTATAGCAGGGGTAACCAAATAACTAGCAGGGGGAACTTTTTCCCACTGCTAATGTAAAAATTAAGTCTTGTGACTGATTAAGCTTAGGGAAGCTTTTGGCTTGCTGATTTTTGGCAAACAAGGCACCCCCACAACCAGTTGAGTTGTGGGGAGTCAATGAATCAATAAAATCACACAAATCAATGCAAGAAAAACACACAAGAAGCACAATTAGGTGACTGATATATCCTAATGGGTTACTGTGAACAGTGTCTGATCTATATGGCACTAGAACGAATTTCAGAAGCCTTTATCTTGCTCAAATGATCACCACATCATAACCAATTGATTAACAACCCTATATTACACCTATTCTTACTAATCTACAAGATTCAATAGCAAATTTACTCTAAATTCAAAACAGAAAAGTGAAGTTTCTGATTCTAGCTAGTTTAACAAAAAATGAGCATGCAATCTCTGAAATTAAACCTATGAAACTTAAAACAAGTTACTAATATTACCTTTTTACTAGTACTAGAGTATGAATAGATAGTTTTAGGCTGGTTTAGTGTCACTCTAAACAGTCCAAGCCCTAAACCCAAACACCCCCTTATCTAGCTAGTAACCAAAATTAACAAAACATGTGCATTCAAAATCAAACTATCCTGATTAACTTTTACCCTAACATGCACATAGATCATAAACAAACATGAATGGACAGATAATCTAGCATACAACACTTATCACACAAATCTCATTCATCAAACAAGCTCTTAAATCCTACCAACTACTAGAAACGGAGGGTTCAAGCCTTTAAGGGGTTACCTTGTGGGACCCACATCCGGGCCCCACTATGGCTGACATGCCATCTCCATTCAAGCCCGGGCTTGAGCTGAACTAGCTTGATGTAGAGAAAGGGAAGGAAAAATGCTTTCAACACCACACCTCTAATACTTTTAGCTATGATCCTAAGATCCTGCCAAAAAAGGAGAAAAAGAAGAATGAACTGGATACAAACCAATAAGCTATAGAGTAAGCTTATTAATTAAGCAGCTATAGCTTATTGGTTATGCTTAAAGAAGACAAAAAAAAAGTGAGCATCCAAAAGGACTGAATCTCTTGGAAAACCTATTTAAACCCACTTGCAGATCTTTTGAAAACGTTTTTGAACAAGATTAAAATTTTAGGGAACCAAACACCCAATTCCACTTTCACTTCCCTGGATATTTGAATTTCCAAAAGTCTTAAACCCTATTTTAGAACTTTTCTGAAAACTGATTTCATAACAAAACTCAAATGAACTTTTTTCTTTAAACTAATATTGCAATAAGGACTTACACTACTTGCACAAAAGTAAAAATTTTAACACTAGTAAAGCAATAAGGAACTCAGCACAAGTTTTAAAAATTGAAAGCTTAATTTTTCATTAACTTAAAAGATTTTTACAAAATGGCTGGAACAAAGGCAAACTCACAATCTGAGTGCTCAATATATAGCAATAGATAGAAGGATCTAGAATGAGAAAATTACAACTGAAAACCCTAAATACAAACTACCAGAAATGCCCTTGAAGTCTTGGATTCGATTTTTTGGTCAAAATGCAAACATGTGAATGTTGATGTAGTCCAGCTGTAGTACTTGATCTTGTCCGTGTATTGAGCCTTTGGGAACACGTTTTTACCTTGAACCATTGGATTGGTTGTTTTTGGGATGTGTTGTGAAAGTGACATAGCAGGGTAAGGCTGGGGAATCACATGGGCATGTTGGGGAAGGAATATTTGGGTGGGAATAGGATAAGGGGACCATCAATTATTGATCTGGAAAATATAGTGGTGGATTATGTGGTGATTAGGGAGATGATAATTAGGGTTGATGAAGGATGAACAGTGATCAGCTTAATCCGATTTGGGGGATTCAACCTTGTTAAGCGCGTATTTGATTTATTAAACATATTTTGAAATATGTATTAATAAATAAAAACGGGTAGGATGCTAGGGAACGGGTTTGGGCTTAAGTGGTGTGAGATGGGCTTATGTCGGGTTTATACTGGGTTTGGGTTTGCTTTATCCAACTTTAACCCCCTAAATTTGCATAACTTGGCATTCCATGTTTTAAACAGCAATACTTCCATCCCCTTTGTTAAATACTTTCAGCAACTTGTCATAATTGGCACATGTTTATTCCAAACTTTGTTTAAAGGGCTAAATATGCACTAAATGCATTCTTCAAGGACCAATAATGTAATATCTCAACATTTAAGGGACCCAATATGCAATAATGGGATTTGCAAGGGTATCAAATGTCAAGTCTTCCAAAGTTGAGGGACCATTCTTGCCAAATCTTCAAACTTCAAGGACTTGAATAGAAATTCATGATTCGGGTCCGGTTCTTTGTGCGGCTTCGTTTCCCGTGTTCGTTTTTGCTTGATTCCTTTGATCTTTTGGTGAATTCACGATATCCATACCTAAAATACACAATGAACAAACATAGGCACATATATGGGTATTTTGACGATATTTTAAGCGTTTTAAGCCCATTTTGGACGATGAGACTATGTATAAATACAGTCTCATTACTCCCCCATACTAAACCATTGCCGTGTCCCCACGCAATGCTAGAATTAAGTATCATAGCATTTCCAAAATTCATTTTATGATGACATTTATTGAAGACATAAATTTAAATTAACTACTACACGCGTTTTAGACATAATGTATTGTTTTCATCACGAGAATGTGACTTTTAGGATCATAGAACAAGAACACGTGAATGCTTCGTTAGAAATAATTTCGTCGTCCTCGATTTTCACCAAATTCCATGCTAAGCGTGTAACGAGATCATTGTTATTATAAGTTAGCAACACGAACACATCTCATGAGTGTTAATTACGAACCTAAACTCCCTTATTCCTACTTGGTATCTCTTATATTTTATTTTTGTCTTAATGATCACGAGGATACATCATCGACTTATGCGTGAATAGAGATTAAGTCTAAAAATAGAGTTTTAACGGTGTAACCAAAATCATTAAATCAATAATTCATCCCAATAGACAACGATGTCAAAAAATTAAGTCAACAAGAAGGATCGATAAACACGGTTTTATAACGGTTTTGAACATGAGACTTATTACCAAGACTTTTATACGCCCCCTAACGGAAGGGCCTTATTATCTTTGGTTTACCTCCATCTTTTATTCAACTTCGCCATGAAGCTTTTATTATGACTTCGGTCTTGCCTTGCCTTTTATTATCCGCCTCATCGGTGGTTTTATTAGCCAAAGACGTATATCCTCACGCTAAAGCGAATTTTGGATCTTTAAAGCTTCGAAGATTAAGGCTTGATTCACTTTCAATTTGGGCATAGATTTTTCGGCCTTGTGAGCTTCAAATTTTTGCTTAATTTAGGTGAGCACTTGAAATCTTATTATTAGGTGAAGCTTTCGATTATTCGGGTGCCAATACTTCAAAACCGTGACGCTGGCGATACCTTAATGTTTTCCAAATTTAATTACATGGAAGCTACCAAAACAAATTAGAAACCCAACAATAGTGACTAAACCGCCAAATCAATATTTATTAACAATTTATTATGCAAAAGCGTTGGGAGAATAAGCTAATAATTACTACACATAAGATCGTGACGATTACGAGACTTATAAATAACCCTATCATTTCTCGTCCTCATTAAAGAGACTTAGCCTAAAAAAGTTAAGGAATCGAGCTAAGTGCTCAACACGCACGGTCGAGTCAAAAATTACTCTCGTTCTCACCATCGGAAAACCTACATTCGTGTCTTAAACACTTATGAAAAACTAGAAAAATTTTAAAATTTGGCCATTTTTAGCCTTATTTTGCAACAAAACGATAACAAAAAGATGAATATTGGATTGCGTGGTGACGTAAGCAAGGTGAAGTATCTACTCACCCCCCCATACTAAAACTAAACATTGTCCTCAATGTTTCGAGTCTAGGGGTGTAAACACCCCCATACTAGAGACGAAGTCGAATGCTTAATCTCGAGCATGGAAAGGGTAAAACGAATAACCTAAAAGCCATTTATGAATTATGCTAATAAGATAAACGTTAGAACATAAAAGGATATCATCGGATATCGGAATCTCCAAAGGCAACGATCGAAGCTCGAGTGCTACGTAAAACGAACACGAGAGGCTTCAATGATGACGATGAACCTAATGAATCACAATCACAAACAACCACGAAACAAAGGTTGGAAGAGCACAAGTCCCCTCGTTACATTAACTAAGAAAGCAATAATATGTACAAGGATAAGCATGAGAATCCCCCACGAGGCACCTTGTTTTTGTTAACCGAGTCAAAAGCTCGACTCGGATCCCCATAAATGTGATCATTTAGGGATAATCTTGGTAAGGTCATTTTTGGTGGGGCTTACATGATAAACAAGGCCCAAAAGTACGTGGAGTACTTTAAAAAACCGATAAACGTATACCGGGGTCAAAGATAGCGTCTTCGTTTTCGGATGAAAGACGAAACAACGCCACTCCAACTAGAACCCCAATGGGGTAGAAGAAAAGAGATAAGAAGTAGAAAGGTGGGGCAAATGGTAAGTCAAACTTATGAGCTACTCGAGGTAGACTCACACCAAGCAAATGAAAAGATTTTCCATTTATTGCATCGGTGGAAGACCGAGATTTCCCTTTACAAGCAATTCCGGGATCGTAAATCTCGTCCTCGGTGGAGAAATGGGAGGGAACATTTGGGGCTTCCCCCACACTAGATCCACACACACCATCGTCAAAAGGAGTAGACGAGGTGGTAGCACTCATAACACGATGTGATGACGGAGTTAAACATGTAGAAAAATCTTTTAAAACATTTTTAAAATCTTTTCCTTTTTCATCGTTTTTGAACTTTTTATGAAAACCCGATTGAATAATGTTGAAAATATTTGGCGTGTCAAATTCAAAATTAGTCGCGCTAAAAATCCTCACATTTAAGTCATTGGTGGGAGGGGGTGGCGGATTATATAAGTTTTCAAAACGTTTGTCAATAAAGAACACCGCCCCCTCGGGGTCTACATACTCGTCATCCTCATGAACGTCGATCTCATCGATTTCTTCATCAAAGATAGGCTTGTCAAACCAAGGTTTGTCATTCCCCTCCTTGAGTATCTTAGAAACTCTCTCGAAAAGATCACGATCAAGCACGAAACCATCATTCTTTTGTGGGGATCGTTGATAAGTTAGATCCTCACGAATGTGGTAAACGTCATTCTCAAATGAGGAGTGTTGATAAGGTAACTCCTCGAGAATGGGATTCTTAGTGGTCACATGAGTTGGCTCATCATCGAAAATAAGACGTTCCAACTCATTAAGTTCATCCTCGATTTTGGAAAGATCAACCTCACTCGTAGGTGGAAGTGAAGGCATAAGAGCTAGCTCTCGTTCAATGATTTCCTCAATCTCGGGATCAAACTCATAATCATCGTACTTCACATGTTTCTTCTTAGGAGAATCAAAAATAGCATGTGGATGTCGAAGTACGTGATCAAGCTCGGCAAAATCGCCATCGTCATCGTCAAAGAAAGAGTCGATGTGAGCACTCACAACCATGGACTTACAAGCACTAGGGCTACGCTTAGGTGACTTTTCTAAGACGAGAGGATCGATGTCGATAAACCCTTTAGCCTCAACGGGTGTTGGGCTAGGCAAAGGAGGCACTTCGGTGAAGTTAGAAGTTGAAGCCTCAAAGACGTGGTCCTTCGAAGGTGGTGAAGACGAATCCATCTTGGTCATTGTCGTGATGGCATTAACGTCACCCTTCGGAATTGGTGTTTCACTTGTTTCGCTAAAAACATCCCAAAGTGAGTTTTCATCCATGTATTTACACATACCCTTTTGAATTAGGTACACGTATTCTTTGTCATTGAAATCATCATCTTTAAAACCGTTTTTCTTAATTCTTTCAAAACATGCATCAAGCTTCATTCTTTCCGCTAAAGTAAACATTTTGAAATCATTAGAATTTGAATCATTAGGTTTTGAAACCTCGGTTTTTTCATTCTCATAAAATCCTTGGGATTTTCTAGCGAAAAAGTCTATTTTCTCATCCCCATATCTCATAGTAAGTCTCCCCTCGTGAACGTCGATCACGGTTCTAGCCGTCGATAAGAATGGTCGGCCTAAAATAATGGGACATTTAGGGTCACACTCGTAATCGGATATAACGAAATCCGCGGGAAAAACAAACTTTCCAATCCTAACATAGACATCCTCGGCTATTCCAATTGGTATAAGTGGAGTACAATTTGCAAGCTCGATTGTCATGTTCGTGGGGGTAAGCGAAGGCAATCTCATCAATTTCCAAAGAGAATGAGGCATGAGATTTATGCTAGCACCTAAATCGGCAAGGGCTAAACATCCCTCAATCTCGGAAAAATCACAAGGTAGTAGAAATTGGCCCGGATCCTTTTCCTTTCTCGGCATACGCCTTTTGGGTTTTTTAAGAAGGATCGAAGCACAAGTTTCTTCAAGGGTTACTTTGGTAAGGTCGACAAAGCTCTCTTTTTGAACCGTGGATGGAATTTGAGGTACACGAGAGTGTGCACTCTTTTCCTTGGTCGCCACGTTCAACCCATCGACTTTAGAACAAAAAGACGTCTTAGAAGTCGAGGGTTGAGAGGGATAAACAACACGGAATCCTTCAAGGTTAGGGGTAATCACACGACCTTTCTCACGAGACGAGGCGGCTTTACATTGTTCTTTCGGATTAGCAACGGTGTCACTGGGTAACGAACTTGATGACGAACCCGAGGCTTTGTTCATTATAGCCGAAAACATCTTTTTAATATCAATTTGCCCTTGCTCAATCTTCGTGTTTTGTAACTTCAAAGTATTTGTAAAGTCGTTTTTCAAAGTACCAATTTCTCCCTCTAATCGTCTCATATTAGCCTCATTCGTTTTCATGTAATTTTGAAAATCGTTTGACGAACTATTTTGATTAGAATTAAAGTTCCCTTGGTTTTGATTACTTCTTTGAAAATTGTTTTGATTCCCACTTGAAAAATTATTTCCTTGATTGTTATCTCGATTTTGCCAAGTTATATTGCGACCTTGATTATAACCTTGATTTTGATTCGAAAAATTTCCTTGTTGATTGTTTCCTTGAAAATTGTTTCGATTTTGAAAATTGTTGCCTTGGTTATAATTTCCTTGTTGTGATGGACCGGCGTTATTTTGATTTTGATTAGAAAAATTGTTGTTTAACGCACTCACATTCGACGTTTGGCCATCCGTAGCCGCACACTCGTAATAATTATGAGGTCCACCACAAAACGTACACGAAACCTCAACCGCTTTCACCGTAGCGGGAGCGTCTTTCTTTTGCATCTCAATGAGATAAGACGTGAACACATTCGTAAGCTTGTCGACTTTTGCATCAACTCTCTCAATGTCGCGATTAGAACTACTAACATTGGCGACATTGGCAACACTCGGTGCATTGCGGAGTTGGTAAACCTTGGATCGGTTCTCGATAATTATCAAAGCTTCTCTCGGAGTCTTACACAAAAAGTTGCCACCGGCGGCGGAATTCAACGAGTCTTGTTCGTGAAAATTAAGACCGTTGTAAAACGTATCGATTTGGTGCAACTCGGAAAAACCATGGTGAGGACATTGCCTAAGCAATTCCTTAAAACGATCCCACGCGTCTCTAAAAGATTCATTCGATTTTTGCTCAAATTTCGTAATCTCGTTTTTGAAAAACGTTGTCTTAGACGGTGGGAAAAAATAATTAACGAATTTGGAAACGAGATCCTTCCACGTAGTTATGGAATTAGGTGGCTCTTTCTCGTACCAATCCTTGGCGGCACCATCGAGCGAGTACGGAAAAAGCATAAGCTTGACGACATCGGTGTCGACGTTCTTAAACTTGCTCGTGGCCAAAAGACGATCAAAATTCCGAATATGGTCGTGAGGATTATCGGCTTCACGACCTCGAAACTTCGTAGCTTGGATCAACGAAAGCATTCCGCTCTTGATCTCAAAATTCTCCGCCTCGATAGCGGGAATTACGATCGCGTCTCCATAACCCTCGGTGGGCGCTTGGAGCAATTCCATCATAGAACGATTGTCGGCCATCTCCTCTACGGTTTCTTCAACAACGATATTAGGAACGTCGGTTTCTAATTCTCGTCTACGTCGTCGATTCCTTCGATTACGATTGCGTCGATTCGAAGCTTCACTAGAATTGGAATAATCCTTCGATCGAGTGCGCATGCACTAAGCGTAGAATGGGTGGTAGCAAAGAAGATTCTTTTTGCGGTTTTTTCGATTTTTTTTTTATTTTTTTTGGTTTTTGATTGGTTTTTTTAATTTTTTTTTGGATTTTTGTTGTATTACGTAGACACAAATCTACAAATCTCTCCTCGAATCGATCTTCTCGATTAAAGGAGCCTCAAAGAATGAAAACGATCACGTGGAGTGAACGTTCTCGATGACTTTAGAACGTTGGTGGAACACCAAAACGTTCAAGAGGGTTTAATCTTGAAAACACAAGCAAATATAATATACGTAGATAATACTTGGGCGGCAAACCCTCGATTAGCTCTCTTTCTCAAAACACGCACAAGCAAGCGGAGGAAACGAGGCGGCGCGAAGCACTTAAGAGCCTTTTTCCTTTAGGTCGTGAAATACAACCGCCTTATACCCACCTTATAGTTTGTGTTAATTGAAATTAAGCCTCACGAAAGTATTTATCTATTTTGCCTTTAAACTTTTGCTTTGGATTCGAATACAATGATCGAGTGATGAAATCCCGAATCAAGGTTGTGATTTCTCACGTATTTGGAATACTTGTATATTTATTTGTTCTTACGTAGTACAATATAGTAATAATAATATTCACAAGAAAAACGAAAACCAATATATCTACAATATAGTAAAGATTGTTGTGTGTTTAACTTAGGAAAATTAAACACGATTTATTTGGATATTATACTATAATAGATAAAAAATAACAAAAATGAGTATGTACGATATTTACGCTTTCCAAGAATTGAAAAGCAAAAACGCACTACTCACACAAACACGATAGTAATAGTAATGGCACACTAAAAACACCTCCCCGGCAGCGGCGCCAAAAATTGATGTAGGTTTTATGTATATATTTACTTTTAGGAAAAAGCAAATATAAACGCGGCAAGTATTAAACTTGACGATTTAATGAAAAACCGACAAATCGAATAAATTCCAAGTTCGTTCTCGAAGGAGGTGTATATTGTGTATGCCAATTAATAAAATAACAATGTTTGGATTAGTGACGTTTTTGGTTTTGAGAGAGAAAAATAAAAGACGAGCTACGACTACGATTTAAACTACGACGAATGACGTAAAACGCGAACGTAAATACGTAAAACGTGACGAAATTAAAAATTAAAACCTAAAAATTAATTAAATGATTAAACTAAGTCTTAAATAATATAAATAAGAATAAAAATCCAACAAATATATTTTAAAACCTTTTATTAATTAAATATTCAATTTTTAATGCTAATTAAAGCCCAAAAATTAAATATAATTAACAAAATGCCCAAAATATTAATTTATTGAACTAATAACTAACTTATATTATTTAATGACTAAAAACTATTTTTCTAAATTTTTAAAACTATTTTTTTCTATTTTTAAATCACTAAAAACTATTTTTAAATTAAAATAATCCTAGAAAATAATTAAATAATGACAAAAATAATTTAACAATTTTAAAAATCCTAAAATACTCTAATGAACAGAAGAAAATTGAAAAAGTTTGAAAAATATAAAATTTTTCACTAAAAGACAAAACAGTTTATTAAATAAACCCTAATTAACTTAATTTAATTATAAAAAATAATTAAAAAGTGAACAGTAACTATTTTTAAAACCAAAAATCTTAAATTAATTTTCTAAACCTAAGAAAAATATTAAATCTGAAAAATATGTATTTTTACCACTAAATGCCAAAATCAGAAATAAATAAAAGTATTTAAAAAGGCAATAGAACCTAAAAATTATCAGATGAACAGTAGAATTAAAATTAATTAAACTGAAAAATTAAGAATTAAAAAAGAAAAATATAGAAAAAAGAATTATGACCTAATTCCTATTTAAGGGCACAAAAGACAAAAAAGTTAGCTTCTGAAAGTGACACTTTCTTGTTTTCTGTCTTTTAGTATAGCAGGGGTAACCAAATAACTAGCAGGGGGAACTTTTTCCCACTGCTAATGTAAAAATTAAGTCTTGTGACTGATTAAGCTTAGGGAAGCTTTTGGCTTGCTGATTTTTGGCAAACAAGGCACCCCCACAACCAGTTGAGTTGTGGGGAGTCAATGAATCAATAAAATCACACAAATCAATGCAAGAAAAACACACAAGAAGCACAATTAGGTGACTGATATATCCTAATGGGTTACTGTGAACAGTGTCTGATCTATATGGCACTAGAACGAATTTCAGAAGCCTTTATCTTGCTCAAATGATCACCACATCATAACCAATTGATTAACAACCCTATATTACACCTATTCTTACTAATCTACAAGATTCAATAGCAAATTTACTCTAAATTCAAAACAGAAAAGTGAAGTTTCTGATTCTAGCTAGTTTAACAAAAAATGAGCATGCAATCTCTGAAATTAAACCTATGAAACTTAAAACAAGTTACTAATATTACCTTTTTACTAGTACTAGAGTATGAATAGATAGTTTTAGGCTGGTTTAGTGTCACTCTAAACAGTCCAAGCCCTAAACCCAAACACCCCCTTATCTAGCTAGTAACCAAAATTAACAAAACATGTGCATTCAAAATCAAACTATCCTGATTAACTTTTACCCTAACATGCACATAGATCATAAACAAACATGAATGGACAGATAATCTAGCATACAACACTTATCACACAAATCTCATTCATCAAACAAGCTCTTAAATCCTACCAACTACTAGAAACGGAGGGTTCAAGCCTTTAAGGGGTTACCTTGTGGGACCCACATCCGGGCCCCACTATGGCTGACATGCCATCTCCATTCAAGCCCGGGCTTGAGCTGAACTAGCTTGATGTAGAGAAAGGGAAGGAAAAATGCTTTCAACACCACACCTCTAATACTTTTAGCTATGATCCTAAGATCCTGCCAAAAAAGGAGAAAAAGAAGAATGAACTGGATACAAACCAATAAGCTATAGAGTAAGCTTATTAATTAAGCAGCTATAGCTTATTGGTTATGCTTAAAGAAGACAAAAAAAAGTGAGCATCCAAAAGGACTGAATCTCTTGGAAAACCTATTTAAACCCACTTGCAGATCTTTTGAAAACGTTTTTGAACAAGATTAAAATTTTAGGGAACCAAACACCCAATTCCACTTTCACTTCCCTGGATATTTGAATTTCCAAAAGTCTTAAACCCTATTTTAGAACTTTTCTGAAAACTGATTTCATAACAAAACTCAAATGAACTTTTTTCTTTAAACTAATATTGCAATAAGGACTTACACTACTTGCACAAAAGTAAAAATTTTAACACTAGTAAAGCAATAAGGAACTCAGCACAAGTTTTAAAAATTGAAAGCTTAATTTTTCATTAACTTAAAAGATTTTTACAAAATGGCTGGAACAAAGGCAAACTCACAATCTGAGTGCTCAATATATAGCAATAGATAGAAGGATCTAGAATGAGAAAATTACAACTGAAAACCCTAAATACAAACTACCAGAAATGCCCTTGAAGTCTTGGATTCGATTTTTTGGTCAAAATGCAAACATGTGAATGTTGATGTAGTCCAGCTGTAGTACTTGATCTTGTCCGTGTATTGAGCCTTTGGGAACACGTTTTTACCTTGAACCATTGGATTGGTTGTTTTTGGGATGTGTTGTGAAAGTGACATAGCAGGGTAAGGCTGGGGAATCACATGGGCATGTTGGGGAAGGAATATTTGGGTGGGAATAGGATAAGGGGACCATCAATTATTGATCTGGAAAATATAGTGGTGGATTATGTGGTGATTAGGGAGATGATAATTAGGGTTGATGAAGGATGAACAGTGATCAGCTTAATCCGATTTGGGGGATTCAACCTTGTTAAGCGCGTATTTGATTTATTAAACATATTTTGAAATATGTATTAATAAATAAAAACGGGTAGGATGCTAGGGAACGGGTTTGGGCTTAAGTGGTGTGAGATGGGCTTATGTCGGGTTTATACTGGGTTTGGGTTTGCTTTATCCAACTTTAACCCCCTAAATTTGCATAACTTGGCATTCCATGTTTTAAACAGCAATACTTCCATCCCCTTTGTTAAATACTTTCAGCAACTTGTCATAATTGGCACATGTTTATTCCAAACTTTGTTTAAAGGGCTAAATATGCACTAAATGCATTCTTCAAGGACCAATAATGTAATATCTCAACATTTAAGGGACCCAATATGCAATAATGGGATTTGCAAGGGTATCAAATGTCAAGTCTTCCAAAGTTGAGGGACCATTCTTGCCAAATCTTCAAACTTCAAGGACTTGAATAGAAATTCATGATTCGGGTCCGGTTCTTTGTGCGGCTTCGTTTCCCGTGTTCGTTTTTGCTTGATTCCTTTGATCTTTTGGTGAATTCACGATATCCATACCTAAAATACACAATGAACAAACATAGGCACATATATGGGTATTTTGACGATATTTTAAGCGTTTTAAGCCCATTTTGGACGATGAGACTATGTATAAATACAGTCTCATTAAACACAAAATTGGGCATTCTTGTTTAAGCAACAATTAAACTCCCATAACCTCCAGATTAATGATTAATGGTTCCATAATCAAAACCCAACTCACATTTACCTTGCCACATCACCCTAAAGTTCACATGCTCTATCCCCTGCTACACGTTTGAGGAAGAAGACAAACATGCCAAAGGAATCCAACGCCCCACATACAAGCTTACTTTCTAAGCTTCTTATGGACCATTTGATCAAATTGCAATAGCTCACATGTCCACAAACAACCAAATAAGTTCACATGTTCAAGCAAAAATTCAAAATCCTCAAGGGCAAATTGGGACTTCTACAGAATTAGGGTTTACGTTTTTATGTTTTCTAGATAGTCATTGTAGCCTATAAAAGGCATAGGACCTCATACATTGAGGCTTGCTCTTGGTTTTTCCTTTGTTCACTTTTCTGTAAATCCTCCTTCATGTTTAATGAGAAGTGTTTAAATTTGTGAAGAAGACACAAGTGCCAATCTTATTTACTGCTTGTTATTGATATATGTTTGCTATTGTTGAATCTCAAAACCTGTTTTTAAAGTTTGTGCAAGAAATTGCATATTTTTCCAAAATCTTGATATTTTGCTAAGTCTTTGGTACACCTTTGGAATTTTTGGGCTATAAGTTGATCATAGCACCCTGATAAAGAGTTATCAAGGTGTTCTGAGGTTTGTGGTTTGGGGATAATCATAGAGTGGGTACAAAGGTTGCATCAATCAAGCTTTGTCACTTTTCTGATTTTCATATTTTTGTTCTAACCTTGTTGAATCTTAGCAGCTTGTTTATGGAAGCTTGTGCCTTGTTTTGCTAGGCACATCAACTCAAAAATTCGTGAGTGTGGATGTACATTCATGAGGTTTGAGCCCTTGAACCCAAAAATCTGTCAAAATACTTGAATTTTGTGATTTTGTGTTCTGCTATTGTTCTTGTTGTTTTTGTGGCTTAATCTGGCTTGATACTGCATAATATATTTGTTATTGTGTTTGATTGGGCTTGGGTACATTGAATCACACTTATACTTGTTTAAATCTTGATTTGAAAAAGATACGGGGTGTTTGGGTTAACTTGTTTAAGATCATAAGTTGTTTTTGAGTTATTAGAAAGGTGTTGTTTAGTGTTTGTATCTGCTTAATACTTGGTTGTGTGCTAATATCTGCAATTTTTCAGCTTTAGAACATCAAATCTAAGATTGTGCTATAACTCACTTGATTTTGCTTATTTTGACCTAAGATTTTGGAAACACCTAGAGTGTATGCATGTTTAGGGCTAACAAGTGTTAAATCTAAGTTTTTGTAACATGTTAAGAAGATTTGAGTGTTTGAAATTGGATTTGTGTTCAAGTATATCAACAAAGTATCATAACTACTTGTTCTTGTTCATCAGTAACTTTAATTTGCTTGAATCTGGATCTAGACTTGGAATCAATGCATGAAACCTGTTTATATTTGTTCATTTGAATTAGTTATAGCTTGTGTATGCATTTGGTGAAGTTTGGTTGGCTTATTCTTGCTAAAAGTACTTATTGAGTGAAACTGCTTATTGTTCATGTCTGATACATATCTGGTGATGTTTTGATTAAACAGTATTGATTCGCTGATTGAATTTGTGTTTTTGTTGTTGATATTGACTCCTTGTGATTAACTGATCACTTGGGTGCCTTTGCTTAACCTGAATCCACAAAAAAGTCACAAAAGACAAAAAGTCAATTTGGTCAAGCAGTGGAAACTTTTCCCACTGCTGAACCTTCAAAAGTAGCCCCTGCTAGTGTTAAACATCAAACAGCTTATTCATAAGCCATTTTGGCTTATCCAGACTTGCAACAACTTATTTTTTTGTGATAGATCTTCCTTATTTGACCCATTGATTTGATCTGGAGCTTATTAGGGTTTGACTTTTAAGTTTGACTTGAGAACTCATCAAGTTGACTTTTACATAAGTGCTTAATTGCTTAATCTGGCTTATTTAGTGTGCTTATTGGAAAACTTTTTGATTATTTTGCTTAATTAAGTCATTTAAAACCTTTTGAAACTTGAATCAGCACTTGAGGTGGTCTAGAATTCAAAAACGACTATTTTGTCGTTTTGTGATGAGAGTCTTGGCTTATTTCTTATGCTTTTTCAAGTTTTCTTTTTACAGATCTCTTTGGTAACTCAAAAGAAGCTTGTGTGTCAAATTTTAGCTTATGGCATCAGCTTATAGCTTAATGGTCCAAAAAGCCCATTAAGAATAAGCTGCTTTGAAATAAGTTAGCTTAAACACATTTTCAGCTTTTGGGCCTTCAGAGTTTTGTTCTTAAAGTCAAATTTTAAGACAGACTGGAAGTTTTGGGCTTATTTGGTTGACTTTTTCTTAATGGGCCAAATTCTAAGCCCATTAAGGGGCTGTTTTATCATTTAGCCCATTTTAAGGCCCAATAGGGGTATTTTGTAATTTCAAGTGCATTTTTGTTTTATTTAGGTTAAAATAAACTAGTTTGCAACTTTTTAGATTTTTTATAAATTTTGGATTTTTATTAATATTTTATTATTAATAATTAAAATTTAGATTTTTACAAGTTTTTCATTTTTCTTAGTTCAAATACATTAAGTTAGGAATTTTACAATTTTTAGAATAATTTTATTGTCATTAGTTTAATTTTTAGAATTATTTTAAGTTTTAATAGTTTTTAATTATTTTTAAATAGTTTTAATTAATTTTAAAAATTTCAAAAATAGTTTTAAATTTAGTTAAGTCATTTTAGAGGTTTACAAGTTAAAAATCTCATTTTGAGCTTTTTGTTAATTAAACTGATTTTTTGGGCTTTAATTAGCATTAAAAAATTATTATTAAATTGAATAAAAGGTTTGAGTGATTTTTGATTTTTTGAAAACTCTAATTATATTTTTTAGGATTTATTGCAATTTTCTAAGAATTTTTAGGGTAATTTTTAAATTTGGTCACTCTACGGTTTTACGTGCACGACTTATCGTCTTAGTTTAATTCATAATCGTAACCGTCATTCTCTTCTAATCTCTTTTCTATTTTTCTTTTCTCATAAATCATAATCACATCATTAATCATTTCTTACACAACACACTATCCTCCTTGAGAACGATCCCCACTTTTGGGTCATTTACTTGTGGTTTTCCTAAATCACTTGTTAATACTTGACCTATTTACTCTCTTTTCCTAAAGGGTAGTAAAAACACTACATCATTTTGGCGTCGCTGCCGGGGAGGCGTGTTGTGTTTTGATTTGAACAATTGTTGTTTTTATATAGCCATAATAGCTATTTTTATTAGTAGCACTCTACTAATACGTATTATCGGTTTTCGTTTTTTGTGTAAATATTATTACTATATTGTATACGTAGAACAATAAATTCACAAGTACTCCAAAAGTGTGAAAACACAACCTTGATTGGGAGGTCATTACTCAATCATTGTATTCGAATCTCAAACAAGAAAGAAAAGGCAAAATAGATAAATACTTTCGTGAAGCTTAATTTTGAAAAACACAAACTATAAGGTGGGTATAAGGCGGGTATTATAAAATATACCCTAAGGAAAAAGGCTTTTAAGTGCTTCGCGCCGCCTCGTTTCCCCGCTTTCTTATGCGTGTTTAGATATAAAAGGCTAATCGAGGGTTTGCCAACCAAAGTATTATCTAAGTATCATATATATTTTCTTGGTTTCATTTGATTAAACCCTCTTGAACGTTTTTGTGTTCCACCAACGTTCTAAAGTCATCTAAGACGTTCACTTCACGTGATCGTTTTCATTCCTTGAGGCTTCTTTAATCAAGAGATTTGATTAAGGAGGAGATTTGTAGATTTTTGTCTACCTAATACAATCACCAAAATCCAAAAAAAGTAAAAACAATCAAAAACCACAAAAAATTGGAAAAAATAAAAACACCAAAAAGAATCTTCTTTGCTCATCCCCACGTTGTACGTGACGTTTATGCTTACTCGTAATCAAGCAAGACATGCACGTAAACAAAAAAACCGAAAGAAGTCCACACCTACTCCTAATCTTTCTAGGGAGGAGTCTCCTATTGACGAACCTATCGTAGAAGAAGAACCAACCATGGCGAATCGAACTATGGTGGAGTTACTTCAAGCACCCACCGAGGGTTATGGAGAGGCCATTGTGATTCCCGCTATCCTTGCGGAGAATTTTGAAGTGAAAACGGGTTTGTTGTCGATGATCCAAAACAACAAATTCCATGGTGATGAAAAGGACAACCCGCACAACCATATCCGCCAATTCAATCGTCTTACCGCCACTTGCAAATTTAAGGATGTTGCTAATGATTCGACTAAGATGATGCTTTTTCCGTATTCCTTAGCGGGGCCCGCTAAAATTTGGTTAGAGAAAGAGCCACCCAATTCTATATTGACGTGGAAGGATCTCGTTTCTAAGTTTGTGAACCAATTTTTCCCGCCCTTTAAGACTACGCATTTGAAAAACGAGATTTCAAAATTTTCACAAGAATTTAATGAGAGTTTTTCAACGGCTTGGAATAGGTTTAAGGAAATGTTACATGAGTGTCCTCATCACGGTTTTTCCGGCTTGCATCAAATCGACACATTTTACAATGGTTTAAATGATCATGAATGGGATTATCTAAATGCCGTCGCGGGTGGTAATTTTTTGTGTAAAACGGCTGAGGAAGCGTTGTTGATAATTGAGAATAGATCTAAGGTGTATAGTCCTCGTAACACATCGAGTGTTCGTAAGGCTCCGTCTTCGGCTTCACCTTCATGGTCCAATACCATCGATGCTTGCCAAATTAAGGCGAACTTAGAAAACAAAATCTTTGATAAGCTTAAAGGACTTTTAATTGAATTCAAAGTTGTTGAACAAAGTGCTCCCGCTACGGCTAAAGCGGTTGAGGTTTCACATATGTATTATGGTGGAGGTCATGATTTCTCCGAGTGCATTACCAATGGTGGTAACACTTCGAGTGCCTACGCGACCACAGGAACTTACAACCAAAATGGTCAAGTTACCCGCTCTAATCAATTGACTCCACCGGGTTGAGCTCCCAATCAAAATGCTAACAACAACTATCGAAACAATCAAGTTGGTTTTAAAAACAATTACAAAGGGAACAACTATGGGAATCAAGGGGCTAATAACAATCAAGTTTCAAACAAAAATCAAAACAATGATTTTCAAAACAACAACAAGGGTTTGGAAACTTTAAAAGATCTTCCAAATGAATTTGTTGAATACGCAAATGGAAACGATGCTAGGTTTCATAATATTCAAAGAGAGATCATTAGCCTAAGATCCGAGCTTAAGAATGACTTGAAAAAGGAGTTGAAAAATGAGTTAGAAAATGAGCTTAAGATCCATACAAACAAAATGGAGGGAAATGTAACTAGGTTACAACAAAACCAACAAAAATGGAACAAAGGCAACATGAAATAGAACAAGAGATGATTAAGGCCGAGAAGAGGCAATCTATGTTTGAGGATAAAATTTCATCCATGTTTGAGGCTATAATGTGCAAACCGTCTTCGAGTAGTCTTCCTAGTAATACCATATCGAACCCTAAGGGATAGATGAAAGTGATTACCACACGAAGTGGTATGACACATAAGGAACCGACTCCTCAACCAATTTCTCCTACGGAGGATGCAATTGAGGAAGAACCCGAGGTGGTGGTCGAAAAGGAGCATGTCCCAATCCCACGAAGTACCACTCATGCCAGACCTACGGTTGACCCATTACCACATTTGGAACCCGAGATTCCAAAGTCTATGCCTATGCCTCAACCCACACCACCTTTGCCCTATCCATCGAGACTTAGAAAGGAGAAACGTCAAGAGCGCGATAACTACCAATTTGAGCTTTTTATGAAAATGTTTCGTGACGTTCATTTTAATGTGAGTTTTGCCGATTCTTTGGTAATGATGCCTCGATTTACCGCTAACTTCAAAAGTATGTTGAAGAACAAGGAGAAATTGCAACAATTGTCTAGTTTTTCATAGGTTTATCTTAATCGCATACCTCAAAAAGTCGGTGATCCCGGTAAATTCTTGATTCCATGTGCAATCCGAGATATGGAAGAATGCTATGCCTTGGCCGATCTTGGTGCTAGTATTAACTTGATGCCACTTGCAATCTTCAAGTTGCTCAATCTTCCTAATCTTACTCCTTCACTAATGTCTATTGAGTTGGCCGATCATTCCACGATTCCCGCATGTGGATTGGCGGAAGACGTTTTTGTGAAAGTGGGAAAGTTCTATTATCCGGTAGACTTTATCGTTGTCGATATTCCCACGGATCCTCAAGTTCCTCTCATTTTAGGTCGTTCGTTTTAGATACGTCTATGGCTTTAATTGATGTGCATGCTAGAAATATCACCTTACGTTTCAACGACGAGGAACTTGTTATAAACGCAACTCAAAATTCTCCAATTTCTCATGTTTATTCCGTTGCAACCATAAACCTCGTTGATATGATCGACATTGTTTGCGAGGAATTTTCAAAAGAAGTTCTAGGTTTTGGTGATGATGAAAATAGTGGTAATCCCACTATGCTTGATCCCATTCTTGATAATTCGACACCAACCTTCACTCCATTTGAAGGTGGTGGTTTTATGTTGGAAGAATTCGATGTTCCACGTACTTGTGACGAAGACCTCGACAATGATGAGGACTTCTCGATTATCAAGGATTTTCTTAACGATTTCCCATTTCCTCCACCCGAGGAGGTTATGAGTATCAAGCCCAAATCTTCAATTGAGGAACCACCAATCCTCAAGTTGAAAGATTTACCTCCTCACCTTTAATATGTATTTTTTGGAGGAGGACGACAAGTTGCTGGTTATTATTGCGAAAGATCTTTCGAATGATGAAAAAACCGCAATTGTCGATATTCTAAAGGATCACAAAGGGGCAATTGCGTGGAAGTTATCCGACATTAAGGGGATCGATCCCAAATTTTGTACCCACAAAATCTTAATGGAAGAAGATTACAAACCCACAATCCAATGTCAAAGGAGGGTGAACCCCAAAATTTACGACGTCATCAAAAAGGAAGTCCTAAAACTCCTTGACGTAGGAATGATTTACCCTATTTCCGATAGCCCTTGGGTGAGTCCTATTCATTGTGTCCCTAAGAAGGGAGGACTGACCGTTGTGCCAAACGATGCCAACGAGTTAATTCCAACTCGACTCGTGACCGGATGGAGAGTGTGCATTGACTATCGTAAGTTGAATGACGCCACTCGAAAAGACCATTTTCCCTTGCCCTTCATGGACCAAATGTTGGAGCGTCTTGCGGGAAACGATGCTATTGCTTTTTAGATGGTTTTTCCGGTTACTTCCAAATCCCCATCGATCCTCGTGATCAAGAAAAAACTACGTTTACGTGTCCATATGGAACGTTTGCCTATCGTAGAATGCCATTCGGACTTTGCAATGCACCGGGAATCTTTCAAAGGTGCATGATGGCTATTTTTCATGATATGATCGAGAAGATGATGGAAGTCTTCATGGATGACTTTTCCGTGTTTGGTTGTTCGTTCACTTCGTGTTGGTCGAATCTTGAGAGAATGTTCAGGCGTTGTGAGGAAACCAACCTTGTGCTTAATTGGGAAAAATGTCATTTTATGGTTAAAAGTGGAATCGTCTTAGGGCACAAGGTTTCGAAAGCGGGGATTGAGTTAGATCAAGCTAAGGTAGACGTTGTCACACCCCACCATGGCGGAATATGGGGCGCGACGTATGGATATCATCACAACATGGCGTGTCTATAGAGATAACTAAATGAAATAAGAAATGTCATAAAATGGTGACACAAAAGTCATGACAATATCTCAACAATGCAGGAGTCTAGGTAAGTAGATAACAGTCCTACCACTTACCCGAGACAAACAATTAACATAAACAAAGCAAACATATAGGTGTCAACAGTATCACTTATTAAACAATCAAAAGAAACTAAGAAGGAACGGGGATCTCCTTCTAAATGCATTCCTAATGCCTCCAAAACTAGCCACTTCTATTCTCAAGCTTAACCACATTCTCACCTGAAAGAGACACTAAAACACGTCAACATAAAGTTGGTGAGATTCATAGGTTTAGACTCAAACGCCAAAATCAAACCATAAGCTGTGAATAATAACCAAATCTAAGAACATATGGACAATGTGATACAAACATGCATTAACAACTAATATTCAAGATTTAACAAATTAAACCAAATCCAAGGCTCCTAGCCTTACCAAACACCATGGTCCCATAGGCGCCCATACACCTATGAACCAATCCCAAGGCCCCGCCTTGTCATCATCCCCTTGGTACCAAGTCAAAACATAAAACAATCAAGAATCAACTAACAGTTAATAACATAAGTATGCACAAGTCCATCACCAAACATAAAACATTCACAGCATAATTTATAAAAACCAGACAGTGTCTCTTCCATCCCATCTGGAAGTCAAAATCATTAGTAGACATGGGACTATGAAACTCACCTGATTGAGCTTCTCCCAATAATCCGTGCACTAGCAAAAAGCTAACAAACAAAAACACAAAATCAATACATGAACCAATCTCTAAAAATGGCTCATCAACTTATGATGGACATCTAGCCTTCTCCCATATATGTTCCTCATTAATATGCTCTAAACACCCCATTACCCTTCCCTAACAAGTCCTTAACTTGATTAAGTTTGATACCTAACCCGTTCATATTTTACATAAAACAGTCCCAACTTTTAGGTCCCCAAACTATAAGCCAAACGCCCACCTAACCATACCCATGACCTCTGTAAAGAAAACCCTATGCCCTTAAATATGTTAGCTAACACCTCCCATTTGTCCCAACCTTAAAGCTACTGTTAAGGCCCCGATATATATATATATATATATATATATATATATATATATATATATATATATATATATATATATATATATATATATATATATATATATATATATATATATATATATATATATATATATATATATACTTTTGTCTATCCAGATTTTACTGATTTTGAACATACAAAAAGTTTGTTATGCTTAGGGGATCTTACCCTAACCCACAATCTTAGCCCCAATGCAGATACTTCCTATAATATCTAAACCAACTCCCATGTTCGTTTGAAAGTCCCAATGCAACCCTAAGTACCCCAAACAACCCAAAACTTAAAAAGAAAACAGGCTGATTTCAAAACTGTTTTGACCTCCGACTGTTGTAACCTGTTTTTGACCCACTTCCCGACCTCCAATTTAGTTCTAGTTTCTTGCATTTGAAAGCCACTTCAATTACCTTTCCAGGGATACTTGGATCGCAAAATAATAGTTTGTAGAACTTCCTATATGATAAAAACAATTGACCCTAAATTCTGTCCAGTTTTTAAAAACAGGTTTAATTAAATTAACCTAATTAATTACCCATAATCCCACTAATTACAAGCCCTAATTCACCTAATAATTTAATATCATTAATATACAGATTTTAATTTAAACCCTAACCTAAATCCATCATAAGATGATTGAGAAAGAATTAAAACACTTTAATTAAAAAGGGTTTAAAGATTTTACCTTTGATTTATGAAAACCCCCAAATTTTTGATGAAACCCTAATTCTCTTGATTGACAATCGACCAAAGACTTCCAGGAACAAAAAAAATGCGTTTGATATAATGATAGGGGTTCCTTATATAGTACACAAATTCTAGTCCAACCAAAAGCCCACTTACCATAAATTTTCCCTTTTTTTGTTTAAATCGTGTATAACCGACCCACACCCCCTTTTTTTTTCTTTTTTTTTATTTTTATTTATTATTACTACTTTACTAATATTTCCTTAAATTTACTTAATTTATTTCAGCCCCTAAAGTTTCTAAAATCTCAAAACCGAGAAACTAGTCAATTTTACGCGTTTACCGTAAAAGACGTAAAATATACAGTTTTAAAAAAAATCTCAGATTTTGAAATAAACTTTATAACTATGTCCTAAATGACTTAAAACCATCCCAAAAAATACTCACATGACTAAACACCTTACCCGAGACCTCTAAATGCTAAACCCCAAATCCTAAAAAAAATACAATTTACTATAATACTTATACGTATACGTAAACACCAAAATAACACCATTTCATTTCATAGTCACTAACTGTGAGCTCATGAACATGAAATAACCGTTCCTCGATTTACTTATGAGTACTTTATACCCATAAACGATATCCACACCAACCTCGTTCACGCAAAATAACTTGTAAACACACTAAACAAATAGTCACACATAAATTAACCTAAAAATAGAACCAAGTGACGAACCTCAAAACCACGGTTGTCACATCACTCCCTCCTAATAGAAATCTCGTCCCGAGATTTACTCCTTAGGATCGTCATTATCAAACAGGCGAGGATACTTATTCCTCATAAACTCTTCCCGTTCCCACGTGAACTCCGGTCCACGTTTTGAATTCCATCTAACCTTAACTAACGGTATCTTACATCTTTTCAATGTTTTAACTTCACGGTCCATAATTTCTACCGGCTCCTCAATAAAACGAAGACTCGCATCTATACTAATATCTGTAACACCTGGAAATTTTCCTACTTTGTAAAATGACTATTTTACCCTTTGACTTTTTATTTAGTCAACTATGTGATTTAACTGTGTTGGAACCGGGAAGTTATCCCGCGTTTTCTGAAAAAGTGTTTGCTGACGAGTAATGACTTGATACTACACTCAGTCATTATTCTGAACATTTTCTGTGAACCTGACCAAAGTGCTGAGACGGTCAATGAATTGACGATAATCCATGAGATTATTCGTTATCAGTGAAATATGTGCTTAACTGTTTAGTTTTTAACAGCGTGATCGTATTTTCATGAACAACGTATTTAAATATTTCTGTATATGTTTATATATGCCTGTATTTTAGTATTTTGCTATTTATAGTAATAAATCGTATTTTTTGTGAATATTTAATTAACGTATCGCGTTTTCGTATTTTACGTCGTTTTTACGTTTAACCGTCGTTAGCATGCATAAAATACTTATAAATTATAAAATATCAGTTTTCGTCGAAAAATCGTAAATTTAATATATTTCGTCAAATTTTTAAGTTTTACGTAATTTTAAACTTAACTATATACTTTTCGACATTTACCTAAAACTAACTAACCTTTTTACCTTAAACCTTCTAACTAGTTACCATAGTAAAATTTTTGAATTATTTACCCTAGTGGGACCCCCCATAACCGGCCAAAAACCCACCCACATGCAAGATACACCAAATTTCTACACTTTACCATTTTGAGCTTAACTTACACTATCCTACACCTTTTAACTTATTAACCATTTAACCTTAACATCACTTCACAATTATTTACACTTACACTTCACTCAAAAACACACACAACTCTCCTATCTCTCTCTAAAACACACGGCACCAACACAACACCATTTTCCACCATTGTTGATTTTCTTGAAGCTTCATTTTAAGAACAATTAACACAAAACAAAAACATCCTAGGGTTTGTACAAGTATAAAGAAGAATGGGTTTTCTTAGTTTGTAGATTTGAGGAGTTTTGGTGGTAGTTTATAGAAGTTGAGTTCTTGTTGATTATTAGTGGGTTAGAGTGTAGATCGGGTTGTCATGGTTACGTAGAGTCGTTACTCAAGGTTATTTCTTAAACCTTTTTCATCTTTTTCTTTTTTCATGCATAATCTATGTAGATCTATGCATGCATGTTACTCATCAACTATTTTCTTGAAATAAAATGATAAAAATTATTTTTGGTCATGAAATATTTTAGATCTATGATAATTATGTGTGGATCTATTAGATCCATGCATGAAAATGATTTAATTGAAAGACTTGTAAAATATAAAAATGTATATTTTTAGATTTATGGACTTGAAAGTAAATCTTTGATTTTGAGTGTGTTTATGAATAATTGGAGGGAACTAGTAGTGTTACTACTAGTGGGTACGCTTGAAATTAGTCGAAAACGAGTTTTTACGAAAAGTGTATAATCTGTCCGATTTTTATAAAAGACATAGAGGGTCGTAAAAATTGTTCTGACACTAGTTTACTACGATATCATGAAAATATAAGTTATTACCTTCGTTTCGATATATTATGGGCTAAAAACTGAGTTAAAATGAGTAAGATATGGCCGTTTAAATTTCGTTGTCGGAAAACTTAATTTTTGTGAAAAACACTATAATGTACTTGCTGTCTAGATTTTTAAAGTGGTCGAAACGACATTTTCGAGTTAAACCGAGTTGTTTTAAGTGTCGAAATGGTTACTAAAAGTTGTATATGAATGTTGGGATCGTTTTGTAAAAGGGTATTAGCGCGAAATGTGAATACTTGGTGTATCGTTAAAAGTTTGAGCGTTGAAAGTGGAAATTGATACTATTGCGGCAAAATGACTTGTTGAAATAATGCGATTGAAAAGTGTTGAAATTAGGGGTTTTAGGACGAGATTTGAGTACTTACTAAAAATGGAAAATTTTTATGTGACGCCGAAAGGCTGCCGAATTTTTGTTAGAAATCGTGTTGGAAAATTTATTAAGATAAATTTGGGTAAATTAAAATTTACGCCGAAAGGCTGTCGAAATTTCGTCGAGTAAAAAATAAATATTTTTGCCTAAGTATATATATATACTATAATGTTTATAACAACATGATATTTACAAGTCACGATTTTAACAACAATATATATATATATATGATTGATGAGTAACGTACGTGAAGAACTATTGTGACTTATTTGCTAGCGCCTAAACTATAGTATTATATTTAGGTTGTTGCTAGAGTTGCTCGCTACTATTTGATCATACTTGTGCGGTTTGAATCGTTGCTTGAGGTGAGTTTATAGATCCCTGTTAAACTGCTTTGTATGTTTAGTGTTTTGGGATGTGATAAATGCTTTCGATGCTTGCTTCTGGACGCAAGTAAAATTAGATTTCTGTGAACGTTTTGTGAACACTGTTTATGAGATAGCTTAAGTTGCTTTAGCCATAGTCCCCACTATCGTGAATCGTTAGTTACTCTGCTGGAGTAAGCTCTTATGTTACGGATAGATCTATTGAGGGTTGACAACCTCCACTCGGGCATTCTGACGCCGGACGAGTGTGTACCATTTGTATGAACTGAGTTATCTTGGCTAGGTACTCTATTGGGGCAATTTATATGTGCAATCTATTGCATGTACTGGATCACTAGTTTCGATGTCACGAGCTTAGCTATCATAAATATTATGAACACCCAATTTATCCTACACTTGGCACTATATCTCCTATAGTTGCATGTGTACATGAAATGAAATCTGAAATTGAATTACTATGAATTTTTACTTGAAACCTATATTCTCACCAACTTTATGTTGACCCAATTTAGCATTTATCTCAGGTAATTGATGATGATTTGTATCCGCTGTGTGAAGTACTTGGAGTCCGCATGCATTTTCATGGCTATCTTCGGACACTTATTTACTTATGCAATTGAACTGTTATCTCGTTGATGTTTAAAAATTTTACATTCCGCTACGCTATCTTTTGAAACTGAGACCTTTTGTACTTTGATGCTCTTATTTAAATTCAACGAGGTATTTTTATAAAACGTCTCATTTAGAGTCGTTCTCTTGTACCTTGAACTATGATACAATGACGTAACAGCCCCCGAGCTTCACCGCTTCCGCATATCACATTTTGGGGTGTTACAGATTTGGTAATCAGAGCCTTGCATCTTAGGCCTAGACTATAACCGATGTGGCTACTTGTTACTCTGTATACGTATGTGTACTACGTAATGTATTACGTAGGATAACACTATAAGTAATATGTAATATATATTATGTAATACGTAATATGTATTATATACATATGCATTTCGCTGATTTGCATACTTTAATTTCTATACATGATTATTTCATGCATACCCTACAACTGCTCTAACGCGTGAATGGTTGTTGTAGGATATGTCATCGCATACTATCACGTATCATTTCGATTACATCTATAGTCTAATTTTATTCCAATCACCATTTTCGGTGTTATTTTTGGTTTTGTTTTGATCTTTGGTATTTAATCGAAACTCTTATTTTATGACTATGTACTTGATATTTTGATTATGAATGGGAATTTAACTTTATGACTTTGACCAGTGACTATCCTTTCTATGGTTGTTGTACTATTAAATTCTGCATTTTATTTTAGCATAAGAAATATATAACGTGTATATTCATGCTTGAACCTTATTTGCATTGTTGTCTTAACGCAGAGAAACAATGGTGAACACACGTAACGGAATGACTGACGCACAATTGGAAGAACTGATTACGCAACGAGTGACTGCTGCACTAGCAAACATTCAAGCTAACAACAACGTGAACTAAGCACCACCGAACGATGTTGACAATCGACCGCCTAAGCCGTGTACTTACAAGGACTTTAGGAGTTGTGACCCTTTGAATTTTAATGGTACTGAAGGAGCTGTCGGATTAGCTCGTTGGGTTGAAAAGATGGAATCTGTGTTCCGTGTCAGCGGATGTACTGTTGAAAACCAAGTGACTTATTCTACTTGTACTTTAGCTGCTGGAGCATTGACATGGTGGAACACCCATGTGCAGACGGTTGGAGCCGAGGAGGCGTATGGAATAAGTTGGGAGGAACTTAAGAAGTTGTTGACTAAGGAGTACTGTCCTCGTAATGAGATTCAGAAAATGGAAATTGAATTGTGGAACCTGACTGTGAAGAACAATGACATTGGTACGTACACTAGGAGGTTCCAAGAGTTGTGTTTGCTATGTCCTGGAATGGTTCCAGATGAAGAAAAGAAGGTTGAGCGCTACATTTGGGGTTTACCTGGTAGAGTTCAAAGGAATGTGACATCGTCTGGACCGACAAAAGTTAGTGATGCTATAAGTATGGCTCACAGTCTCATGGACCAAGTTGTTCGAGCAAATGCTGGGAATGCCACGGACAACAAGAGAAAATGGGGGAATAACCAAAGGAACAACCATGGGAACTATCCGAATAATAAGCAAGACACCGTAAAAGCGTATACTGCTGGTACTAGGGAAAATGGAGTATACAATGGGACGTTACCTTTGTGCAACCGATGTAAGCGTCACCACAATGGACAATGCAATGTACAATGTCACAACTACAAGAAAACTGGACACATTGCTAGAGACTGTAAGTCACCACCCAACCCGAAGGCCAACGTCACTTGTTTTGAATGTCAGCAAAAGGAACACTACATCAATGAGTGCCCAAAGAAAAAGAATAAGGACCAAGGAAAGATTGCAAAAGCTGGGGAAGCTCGTGGAAGGGTCTATGTGATAGGAGGAGGAGAAGCGCAACAAAACCCCGACGTCGTGACAGGTACGTTTCTTCTCAATGGTCGTTATGCTTCTATTTTATTTGATACTGGAGCCGATAGGAGTTTTCTGTCGACTTATTTAGTGTTTTACTTGATGTGACCCCTTAGCCCTTAGACACTAAGTACACTATTGAGTTAGCTAATGGAAAGTTGATAGAAGCCGACACTATACTACGTGGATGCACTTTAAATCTTCGAGGTCATCCTTTCATAATAGACCTTATGCCTGTTGAGTTAGGGAGTTTTGACGTGATTGTCGGAATGGATTGGTTGTCGAGATATCATGCTACGATTGTATGCGACGAGAAGATCGTTCGCTTACCATTTGGTGATTAAGTTTTGGAGGTACAAGGGGATACAAGTAATGGAAAAGGGAAGTCACGACTGAACATTATCTCGCGTGTCAAGGCTCAGAAGTTGTTATAGGAAGGTTGCCACGTATTTTTAGCCTGTGTTACTGAAAAGCAGACGGAAGAAAAACGGTTGGAAGATGTACCTATCGTACGGGATTTTCCGAAAGTCTTTCCTGAAGATTTGCCTGGATTACCGCCGACCAGACAAGTTGAATTCCAGATCGATTTAATACTGGGAGCTGCACATGTTGCTCGAGCGCCTTACCGTTTAGCACCGTCGGAAATTCAATAACTAGCAACGCAACTACAAGATTTGACTGATAAAGGATTCATAAGACCGAGTTCTTCACCTTGGGGAGCTCCAGTCTTATTTGTAAAGAAGAAGGATGAGAGTTTTCGGATGTGTATCGACTATCGTGAGTTGAACAAACTTATCATCAAGAACCGTTACCTGTTACCTAGGATCGATGATCTGTTTGATCAGTTGCAAGGATCAAGCGTTTACTCGAAGATTGACCTTAGGTCTGGTTATCACCAATTGAGAGTCCGTGAGGAAGATGTTGTAAAGACTGCTTTTAGGACTAGGTATGGACACTATGAGTTCCAAGTGATGCTATTCGGTTTGACAAGCGCACTTGCTGTGTTTATGGACCTCATGAACCGGGTGTGTAAACCGTATTTGGACAAGTTTTTCATTGTGTTCATCGATGACATACTGATTTACTCAAGGAATGAGAAAGAACATGAGGAACATCTTAAGATAATATTGGAATTGCTTAAGAAGGAGGAATTGTACGCTAAGTTCTCGAAGTGTGATTTTTGGTTGCCAAGAGCACAGTTTCTAGGTCACGTTATTGATAGCAAGGGGATTCATGTTGATCCCGCCAAGATTGAATCAATTAGGGAGTGGACTGCTCTTACGACACTGACTGAAATTTGCCAATTCTTAGGACTCGCCGGATATTACCGAAGATTCATCGAGGGATTCTCGAAGATCGTGAAACCATTGACAAAGTTGACTCAAAAGAAGGTGAAATACGAATAGGGAGATAAAGAGGAATTAACATTCCAGAAGTTGAAACAAATGTTGTGTAGTGCGCCTATTCTATCGTTACCAGAAGGATCGGAAGACTTTTGTGATATACTGTGATGCATCAGCAAAAGGATTGGGAGTTTTATTGATGCAGAGGAAGAAAGTTATCGCCTACGCGTCATGACAATTGAAAACGCATGAGAAGAACTACACTATGCACAACTTGGAGCTAGGAGCGGTGGTATTTGCCTTGAAGTTATGGAGACACTACTTGTATGGAACCAAGTGTGTCGTCTATACCGATCACAAGAGTTTACAACATATTCTTGACCAGAAGGAACTGAACATGAGACAACGTCGATGGATCGAGTTGCTCAGCGATTATGACTGTGAAATCCGCTACCACCCTGGGAAGGCCAATGTAGTGGCGAATGCGCGAAGTAGAAAGGAAAAATTGATGACACGTAGAGTTAGATCGTTAGCTATGGTTATCAATCCGAACTTACCTGTGTAAATTTGTGAAGCACAAACCGAAGCCCTTAAGCCTGAACATGTTGAAGCTGAGAAATTAGGAGGAATGGTTACTAAGAAATTGGAGACTAGCACTAATGGAACGCTATGTCTGAATGGTAAAAGTTGGTTACCACGGTTTGGAGGACTAAGGGACGTGATTATGCACGAGTCGCATAAATCTAAGTATTCGATTCACCCAGGATCTGACAAAATGTATCAGGATATGAAGAAGCTATATTGGTGGCCAAATATGAAAGCTGAAATCACTACTTATGTAGGGAAGTGTCTGACTTGTGCTAGAGTGAAAACAGAACACCAAAAACCATCTGGATTGTTGGTTCAACCTATAATTCCTATGTGGAAGTGGGAAAACATAACCATGGATTTCATAACTAAGCTACCTAAAACGACAAACGGATACGACACAATTTGGGTAATTGTGGATCGACTTACGAAATCTGCACACTTTTTGGCTATGAAGGAAGATGATTCAATGGATAAGCTTACGAGACTTTACCTGAAGGAAGTAGTTGCAAAACATGGGATACCGATCTCGATAATTTCCGATAGAGACGGTAGATTCACTTCAGAATTCTGGAAATCACTTCAGAAAGCGTTGGGTACGCAATTGGATATGAGTACTGCTTATCACCCGCAAACTGACGGACAGAGTGAGAGAACCATTCAAACGCTGGAGGACATGTTGCGTGCTTGCGTGCTTGACTTTGGGAAGCAATGGGACATACACTTGCCTCCAGTGGAATTCTCTTACAACAATAGTTATCATACCAGTATTAAGGCTGCACCGTTTGAAGCGTTGTATGGTCGTAAATGTCGCTCGCTTGTGTATTGGTGTGAGGTTGGGGATAGTCAACTCACTGGCCCTGAACTTATTCGTGAAACAACTGAGAAGATTGTTCAAATCAAGAGCCGAATTCAAGCAGCCCGTGATCGTCAAAAGAGTTACGCCGACGTTCGACGTAAGCCTCTCGAATTTCAAGTGGGAGACAAAGTGATGCTAAAAGTATCGCCTTGGAAAGGTGTGGTACGTTTTGGCAAGCGAGGAAAGCTGAACCCCCGTTATATTGGACCTTTCAAAATTCTGGCAAAGGTTGGAACCGTAGCTTATCGTCTCGAATTACCGCAAGCGTTGAGCCGTGTGCACATCACTTTTCATGTATGGAACTTGAAGAGGCGCCTTTCTGATGAGACACTCGTTATACCATTGGAGGAACTCCGAATCGACGACAAGATGCAATTTGTCGAAGAACCTGTTGAAATCATGGACCATGAGGTCAAACGATTGAAACAGAGTCGTATTCCGATCATCAAGGTGAGGTGGAATTCTAAACGTGGACCTGAATTCACTTGGGAGCGTGAGGATCACTTTCGCAAGAAATATCCGCAACTCTTTGACAACTCTAGAAACCGTGACACTCCTAAGCTTTGAGGACAAAGCTTCTCTATCAAGGGGATGATGTAACACCTGGTAATTTTCCTACTTTGTAAAATGACTATTTTACCCTTTGACTTTTTATTTAGTCAACTTTGTGATTTAACTGTGTTGGAACCGAGAAGTTATCCCGCGTTTTCTGAAAAACTGTTTGCTGACGAGTAATGACTTGACACTGTGCTCAGTCATTATTCTAAACATTTTTTGTGAACCTAACCAAAGTGCTGAGACGGTCAATGAATTGACGATAATCCATGAGATTATTCGTTATCTGTGAAATATGTGCTTAACTGTTTAGTTTTTAACAGCGTGATCGTATTTTCATGAACAACGTATTTAAATATTTCTATATATGTTTATATATGCATGCATTTTAGTATTTTGCTATTTATAGTAATAAATCGTATTTTCTGTGAATATTTAATTAACGTATCGCGTTTCGTATTTTACGTCGTTTTTACGTTTAACCGTCGTTAGCATGCATAAAATACTTTATAAATTATAAAATATCAGTTTTCGTCGAAAAATCGTAAATTTAATATATTTCGTCAAATGTTTAAGTTTTACGTAATTTTAAACTTAACTATATACTTTTCGACATTTACCTAATACTAACTAACATTTTTACCTTAAACCTTCTAACTAGTTACCATAGTAAATTTTTTTAATTATTTACCCTAGTGGGACCCCCCATAACCGGCCAAAAACCCACCCACATGCAAGATACACCAAATTTCTGCACTATACCATTTTGAGCTTAACTTACACTAACCTAAACCTTTTAACTTATTAACCATTTAACCTTAACAACACTTCACAATTATTTACACTTACACTTCACTAAAAAATACACACAACTCTCCTATCTCTCTCTAAAACACACGGCACCAACACAACACCATTTTCCACCATTGTTGATTTTCTTGAAGCTTCATTTTAAGAACAATTAACACAAAACAAAAACATCCTAGGGTTTGTACAAGTATAAAGAAGAATGGGTTTTCTTGGTTTGTAGATTTGAGGAGTTTTGGTGGTAGTTTATAGAAGTTGAGTTCTTGTTGATTATTAGTGGGTTAGAGCGTAGATCGTGTTGTCGTGGTTACATAGAGTCGTTACTCAAGGTTATTTCATAAACCTTTTTCATCTTTTTCTTTTTCATGCATAATCTATATAGATCTATGCATGCATGTTACTCATCAACTATTTTCTTGAAATAAAATGATAAAACTTATTTTTGGTCATGAAATATTTTAGATCTATGAAAATTATGTGTGGATCTATTAGATCCATGCATGAAAATGATTTAATTGAAAGACTTGTAAAATATAAAAATGTATATTTTTAGATTTATGGACTTGAAAATAAATCTTTGATTTTGAGTGTGTTTATGAATAATTGGACGGAACTAGTAGTGTTACTACTAGTGGGTACGCTTGAAATTAGTCGAAAATGAGTTTTTACGAAAAGTGTATAATCTGTCCGATTTTTATAAAAGGCATAGAGGGTCGTAAAAATTGTTTTGACACTAGTTTACTACGATATCATGAAAATATAAGTTATTACCTTCGTTTCGATATATTATGGGCTAAAAACGGAGTTAAAATGAGTAAGATATGGTCGTTTAAATTTCGTTGTCGGAAAACTTAATTTCTGTGAAAAACACTATAATGTACTTGCTGTCTAGATTTTTAAAGTGGTCGAAACGACATTTTCGAGTTAAACCGAGTTGTTTTAAGTGTCGAAATGGTTACTAAAAGTTGTATATGAATGTTGCGATCGTTTTGTAAAAGGGTATTAGCGCGAAATGTGAATACTTGGTATATCGTTAAAAGTTTGAGCGTTGAAAGTGGAAATTGATACTATTGCGGGAAAATGACTTGTTGAAATAATGCGATTGAAAAGTGTTGAAATTAGGGGTTTTAGGACGAGATTTGAGTACTTACTAAAAATGGAAAATTTTTATGTGACGCCGAAAGGCTGCCGAATTTTCGTTAGAAATCGTGTTGGAAAATTTATTAAGATAAATTTGGGTAAATTAAAATTTACGCCGAAAGGCTGTCGAAATTTCGTCGAGTCAAAAATAAATATTTTTGCCTAAGTATATATATATATATACTATAATGTTTATAACGACATGATATTTACAAGTCACGATTTTAACAACAAAATATATATATGATTGATGAGTAACGTACGTGACAAACTATTGTGACTTATTTGCTAGCGCCTAAACTATAGTATTATATTTAGGTAGTTGCTAGAGTTGCTCGCTACTATTTGATCATACTTGTGCGGTTTGAATCGTTGCTTGAGGTGAGTTTATAGATCCCTATTAAACTGCTTTGTATGTTTAATGTTTTGGGATGTGATAAATGCTTTCGATGCTTGCTTCTAGACGCAAGTAAAACTAGATTTCTGTGAACGCTTTGTGAACACTGTTTATAAGATAGCTTAAGTTGCTTTAGCCATAGTCCCCACTATCGTGAATCGTTAGTTACTCTGCTGGAGTAAGCTCTTATGTTACGGATAGATCTATTGAGGGTTGACAACCTCCACTCGGGCATTCTGACGCCGGACGAGTGTGTACCATTTGTATGAACTGAGTTATCTTGGCTAGGTACTCTATTGGGGCAATTTATATGTGCAATCTATTGCATGTACTGGATCACTAGTTTCGATGTCACGAGCTTAGCTATCATAAATATTGTGAACACCCAATTTATCCTACACTTGGCACTATATCTCCTATAGTTGCATGTGTACATGAAATGAAATCTGAAATTGAACTACTATGAATTTTTACTTGAAACCTATATTCTCACCAACTTTATATTGACCCAATTTAGCATTTATCTCAGGTAATTGATGATGATTTGTATCTGCTGTGTGAAGTACTTGAAGTCCGCATGCATTTTCATGGCTATCTCCGGACATTTATTTACTTATGCTTTTGAAATGTTATCTCGTTGATGTTTAAAACTTTTACATTCCGTTACGCTATCTTTTGAAACTGAGACCTTTTGTACTTTGAAGCTCTTATTTAAATTCAACGAGGTATTTTTATAAAACGTCTCATTTAGAGTCGTTCTCTTGTAACTTGAACTATGATACAATGACGTAACAGCCCCCGAGCTTCACCGCTTCCGCGTATCACATTTTGGGGTGTTACAATATCGTCCACCGATACTTACAAGTCAGTTCTTGCCAAGCATTTCCTCAAGTTTGATACATGAAACACATCATGTACAGTACTCAACTCTTCCGGTAATCTCAACCTATTCGCCACTAGCCCAATCCTTTCAAGGATTTCAAATGGACCCACAAATCTAGGCGCTAACTTCCCTTTCTTCCCAAACCGCATCACCCTTTTCCATGGTGAAACCTTTAGCATAACCTTATCCCCAACCTCAAATTCCAACGGCTTACGCCTCTTGTCAGCGTAGCTCTTCTGTCGATCCCTAGCCGTCTTTAATTTCTCCTTAAGCACAGTTATCGCATCTGTAGTCTCCTGTACCATCTCCGGTCCAATTAGTTGACTACTTCCCACTTCAGCCCATAGCAACGGTGATCTACACTTCCTACCATAAAGTGCTTCAAACGGTGCACACTCTATACTAGCATGGTAAATATTATTGTACGAAAATTCTGCCAACGCTAGATGATTCTCCCAACTTCCTCCAAAGTCTATCACACACGCCCTCAACATATCCTCTAGTGTTTGTATAGTCCTCTCACTCTGACCATCCGTCTGCGGATGATAAGCTTTGCTCATATCCAGCCTCGTACCCAAGGCTTTCTGCAATAGTCCCCAAAACCTAGACGTAAACCTACTATCCCTATCCGATATGGTAGACACCGGCACCCCATGTTTTGCCACCACATGTTCCAAGTATTTCTTGGCAAACCTTTCCATCTTATCATCCTCCTTCATTGCCACAAAATGTGCAGACTTAGTCAGTCTGTCCACTATTACCCAAATCATGTCATTACCACTGTTAGACCTTGGCAGTTTTGTAATGAAGTCCATGGCAATATTCTCCCACTTCCACTTAGGAACCTGATGAGACTGCTTTTATACATGGTCTCATCGTCCAAAACGGCCTTTAAATGCATAAAATATCATAAAATAGACCAAATATATGCTCGTGTTTGTTACTTGTGTATTTTTAGGTACGGATATTGAGGAATTGGCAAAAGAACACAAGAATCAATCAAAAACGAACACGGGAAACGAAGTCGCAAAATGAACCGGGCCCAAGTTTGGACATTTGCAAAATGACCCTTGAAGAATTGAAGATTGGCAAAAATGGTCCCTCATCTTTGAAGAACTTGTCACATTTGACCCTCAAAATATCAAATGTACAAGAATGGTCCTTAATGTTTGAAGATTATACAAGATCAGCCCTTGGAAAATCAAGAAAATACAAAAGGAGCCCTTGGATAAAGTTTTTAAAGGTTTTGTGCCACTTTTGACAAGTTGTCAAAAGTTGACAAAGGCAAATGGGGCGTTGATGGGATTTTATTACAACTTGAACAAAAGATGAAACTTTGGGGGGTTATTTGGGCCAGACATTGAAACTTAAACCTCCCACTCACCACACGACACGTCACCCCATTAAACCATCCCACCAATCACGTGCCACCCTCACTCCATGTCATCTTCCACTATCTTTTTAAATTAACCGATTTAATTTAATCAGTTAAGTTTGGAGGTAAACGTTTTTTTTAAAAACTTAATTATCCTAAACTAAATCAATCACCTCCTGTTTATCCATCTTCATCACATAAACCCTAAAACAACCCAGTTCTAATCACCCTCATTTCTAACCTAAATCCCAATTAAGATTAGGGTTTTTGCTTCCTACCCCACTCCCAACACACCCCACAACCCAGAAAATGACCCCTCCACCTTTTGTCCCCTCCCCTGCTACACCCATCACATGACATCTGACCAAATGAACGCCCCACAAGCATCCATTTGTTCCCAAGGATAAATAAACGTCCAAGATCATTTTATCAATCTGTCATCTAGTACAAGCTCACATGAAGGCCAATTTTGACCAAGATTCTTCAAGCAAAGACCAAGGGCAGCATTGGAATTTTAGTTGCTAGGGTTTAGTGACCTAGAATGTTCTCTCAGTTAGTATTTAAAGGGCATTCACATGTGAATGCACCTTTGTTCCAGAATTTTTAGCTATTCACTTGTAATCCCTTTTTTAAGAAATAAAGTTTGGTATTTGTAAAAGACAAGTGTAATTCCTTTTATGTTTTTGAAAAGTTGTGTATTGTGTTTATGCTAAATTCTGAGTTCCAATTTAAATTTGTGAAAGATTTGTTTGAGTTTTCAAAATTCAAAAGATTTTGAAAAGTGTTTAATATTCAGAGAGTTTAAAAGATTGGGAAGTGAAAGTGGACTAATCCTTTTGATTTTCTGAAATTAAGTGTTTTTGAAACGTGTTTGAAAAGGGTTGGTAGTTTTTAGAAAAGATTTTAAAAAGAGAAAGGTAGAAACATAATATATACTTTGTGCTTGTTTTCTGTTTTTCTATTTGACAGGTTTAAGTATTATTGTTGATCATTGTTTCAGCACCAACCCGAGTTGGTATAGGAGGTGGATTTTCATCCACAAGAACCCTGGATGTAGGGTTCTTTGGTAAGCAATCCTTACTTTTTTTAATTTTTCTGTTATAAGTGAGTTTATGTGATTTTTGATTGAAAGGTGTTTCAAGTGAGTAAATCTGCTTTGTTTTGTGTTCTTATGCTATGATATGCATGTTAAATGCCAATTTAGTCAGTTTATAGAAGTGTTGAAAGGAATTGAAGTGTTAAAAATCGTTTTCAAAAATATAAAGGACTGTTTGGATTCTGGTTTTAGCAGGTTTAGATTTTTGATTGTGTTTGAATCAAGTTGTTAGATAGGCTTGTTAGGACTGCATTTAGTTGCTAGCTAGTTAGTCTTTCATTTGGTGCAAGTTTGAGTGAAGTTTGTGTGTTTTAAAAGGAAATAGTATAGCTTAAATCTGATTGCCCCTTTTTTCTGTTTATCTTATTCATCATTTGCTCAAAGATTTGTTTAATCTGTCTAGAGATAGGTTGTTAGAGGTTTGTAGTTGGTTTGATAAGTGATTGGTGCTATTGTGTGCATGATTTGGGCCTTTGAAAGTCAATTGTGTGCAATCTGTCTAGCAAAACAACCACCAGACCTCATTTTTATCACAGCAACATTCATATGCATTGATTGGTTATGTGTGTGTGATTTTTGTGTGCATAGTTGTTGGATTCGTGTTGTATTTGACTCCCTTCACTCAGAAAGAGTGAAGGGGTGCCATTGTGTTCCAAATACATCACCAAACAAGCAAGACCAAGTCCTCTTGGTGCTTTCACCATCTGTGAAGAAAAGAAACAAAGAACAAAACAAAGAAAACTTGTGTTCTTGATAAAAATTGATAACTGGCCACTTTTTTTACTCAATCTGGGCTTAATCTTGGACAAAAAGTGAAATAGGGACTGGATTACAAGCTAAAAAGGGTCACTGTTTGGTTTTAAAAAGAAAAAAAAAATAATAACAAAAAGCATCACCCGTAGCAGGACTCGAACCCCAGACCTCTCGTTGGAGGGTTCGGGGAACTACCGCTAATCTAGATGTGCCTTTTTCGTTATAGTTTGCAAAGGTTATCCTTTTAACCCCTTTTCTGTTTCCCTTTTTCAAATTAAGCCGTGACTTAATAAGCCATTCCTGGCTTATTGGCTCATAGGTTTTGCTTATTTCCATTTTTCCTAGGATAATATGATCGTTTAGGACTTTTCTGTTTTAAAAAATTATTTTTCCTATTATTTAATTAATTTCTAGGATTATTTTTAGTTTTATTTTTAGAAAGTCAATAAAAAATATTAAACAGTAATATAAAAATACAAAAAATAGTTTTTAGGTTTTGATTTATAGTTTTGAGGTTTACAAATCATAAAGTTTTCAAAAACTTTAATTTTTAATTTTATTTGATTTTAGGGTTTTTTAGCAACTTTAAAATTCAATATAAAATTATTTAAGAGGTTTTAGGAACTTTAATTTACATTTTCTTCTTAGTTAGAATATTTAGGATTTTTGAGAATTTTTTAGAATTTATTTGAGAACTTTTAATTTTTTAGATTATTTTAATATTATTTTATTCATTAAAATAAAAAGTTTTATTTTTAACTTTTTTTCATTTTTCCTAGATTCTAGACATTAAAATAGGACCTTTTTCACTTTCCAAATAATTTTTAGGCTTTTCAATTAATTTTTAGATTTAATTTAAGATTTAATAGATTTTAATAGTTTTTAGGAGTTTAAAAATAGTTTAATTTGGTTTTAAAATTTTTAAAAATAGTTTTTAGCTTAATTAGGCCATTTTTGAGGTTTACAAACTATAAAATCTTGTTTAGGGCTTTTTAATATTTAAAAGTGATTTTTAGGGCTTTAATTAGCATTAAAAAGTCATTATTAAATTAATTAAAAGGTTTTGGCAAGTTTGGATTTTTTGTAAACTCTTAGAATATTATTTGGGATTTTTTAGTAATTTTTAGGAATTTTTAGGTTAAAATTTTAAATTTTGCACTTTTTACGTTTCTACGTCGTAACTTTCTAGTAGTGTTTTTGCCTTATTTTTCTATTTTTTCGTCTTCGTCATTTTCTCTTCTTTTCTTCTCATTAATAATCAAAAACATAATCAATCATTCATCACACAACACACGTGCCTCCTCGAGAGAACGATCCCCATTTGGGTCATAACTTGTGGTTTTCCTAAACCGCTCGTTAATACTTACCGCTTTTACCTTGTTTTCCTAAACAAGTGTAATTTTACAACTATCAAAAAATGGCGCCGCTGCCGGGGAGGCGTGTTGTGTTTTGATTGAACCATTGTTGTTTTTATATATTAGCCATAATAGTATTTGTATTAATAGCACTCTATTAATACGTATTATCGTTTTTCGGTTTTTGTGTGAATATTATTACTATATTGTATACGTAGAACAATAAATACACAAGTACTCCAAATACGTGAGCAATCACAACCTTGATTCGGGATTTCATCACTCGATCATTGTATTCGAATCTCAAACCAAAGAAAAAGGCAAAAATAGATAAATACTTTCGTGAAGCTTAATCTTGATAATACAAACTATAAGGTGGGTATAAGGCGGTTGTATTTCACAACCTAAAGGAAAAAGGCTCTTAAGTGCTTCGCGTCGCCTCGTTTCCTCCGCTTGCTTGTGCGTATTTGATTTTGAGAGTGAATCGAGGGTTTTGCCGCCCAAAGTATTACTACATATCATATATATTTTCTTGGTTTCATTTGATTAAACCCTCTTGAACGATTTGGTGTTCCACCATCGTTCTAAAGTCATCGAAGGCGTTCACTCCACGTGATCGTTTTCATTCCTTGAGGCCTTTTTAATCAAGAGATTTGATTAGTGAGGAGATTTGTGGACTCATTGTCTACTTAATACATTCACCAATTCCAAAAAGGTTAATACAATCAAAAAACCACAAAAAAAATTGAAAAAACACAAAATACCAAAAAGAATCTTCTTTGCTCGTCTCCACGTTTTACGTGACGTTTATGCTGACTCGTAATCAAGCAAAACGTGCACGTAGACGCAAGAACAAAACTCCTACTAAAGCTCATTCTAGTGAGGAGTCTCCAAGTGAGGAACCTATTGTAGAACAAGAAGCTATCATGGCTAATCGTACTATGATGGATTTGCTTCAAGCACCCACCGAGGGTTTTGGAGAGGCCATTGTGATTCCCGCCATCCTTGCGGAGAACTTTGAGATCAAAACGGGTTTAATGTCTATGCTTCAAGCAAACAAGTTTCGCGGTCACGAAAAAGACAACCCACATTATCACATTAGGCAATTTAATCGTCTCACCGCGACAAGCAAGTTTAAGGATGTACCACACGATACCATTAAGATGATGTTGTTTCCTTACTCGTTAGATGGACCCGCCAAGATTTGGCTTGAGAAAGAACCGCCGAATTCGATTTTGACATGGGCCGATCTCGTGTCTAAATTTGTGAATCAATTTTTTCCACCATCTAAGACAACACATTTGAAAAACAAGATTTCACGTGTTACACAAAGACCAAATGAAAGTTTTTCAATGGCTTGGGAGAGATTTAAAGAAATGTTACATGAATGTCCACACCATGATTTTTCCGAATTGCATCAAATTGACACTTTTTATAATGGGCTTAATGAACATGAACGAGATTATTTAAATGCCGCCGCGGGTGGTAATTTTTTGTGCAAAACGACCAATGAGGCTTTGAAAATCATAGAAAATAGGTCTAAGGTCTATAGCCCTCGTAACACACCGAGTGTTGCCAATTTGGGCTCGTCATCATCTCGTTCCATTAATGCCTTGCAAGATGAAGCAAATGAGGAGAATCGGTTTTTCGATAGGTTTTCGACTCTTATGTCTCATTGGAAAGCTCAAGAAGCTTCAAACACCGCTTCGGTTAAAGCGGTTGCTAAGAGTTGTATTTCATGTGGTGGAGCTCATGATTTTTCCGAGTGCATTACCGCGGATGGTAACACTTCGAATGCTTATGTAGCCACGGGAACTTATAACCAAATCGGTCAAGGTTCCCGCCAAAATCAAGCTCCACAAAATCAAAATGCTAATAACTATCGAAACAACAATCAAGGTGGAAATTACCAAGGAAATCAAAGGAATTATAACAAGGGTAATTACCAAAGTGGAAATGGGCAAATTTCAAACCAAAACCAAAACCGTGATTTTCAAACTCCTACTCAAGGTTTTCAAAATGCTCACACTAAAAATTTGCAAGGAGAATTTTTAGATTATGCTAAGGCTAATGATGCTAAGTTTGATAACATGCAACTTGAGATGATTAGCTTAAGATCCGAGTTGAAAAACGAGCTTAAAACGAACTTGCTAATGAACTTAAAACTCATGCTAATAAAATGGAAGGAAATGTCACACGACTCCAACAAAATCAACAAAAAATGGAGCAAGGTCAACATGAGATTAAGCAAGAGTTGTTAAAAGCGGATGCTAGGCAATCTAAGTTTGAAGACCGTATGGCTAAGATGTTTGAAGCTATCATGTGTAAGCCTTCTTCTTCGGGTGGTCTTCCTAGTGATACCATCGTGAACCCGAAAGGAGAATTGAAGGTTATTACTACTCGTAGTGGTAAAACTTTCAAAGAACCCATTTCTCGTCCAAGTACTTCTATGGAGAAGGAAAAAGAGAAAGAATCCGAGGTTGCGGTTGAAAAGGAGCACATTACAATCCCACGAAGTACCGCTCAAACCACACCTACGGTTGAACCAATACCCATAATGGAACCCGAGATTCCAAGGCCGATGCCTATGCCTAATTTGCCCCAACCCACACCACCTTTACCCTACCCATCAAGACGAGACAAGGAAAAGGCACAAGAACGAAATAATTATCAATTTGAACTCTTTATGAAAATGTTTCGTGACTTGCATTTCAATATAAGTTTTGCCGACGCCTTAGTCATGATGCCTCGATTTGCCGCGAACTTCAAAAGTATGTTGAATAACAAAGAGAAATTGCAAAAATCGTCTAGTTGTTCATCGGTTTTTCTAAGCCGCATACCTCAAAAAGTCGGTGATCCTGGAAATTTTTTAATCCCATGTGCTATCCAAGACATGGAAGAATGCTACGCCTTGGCCGATCTTGGTGCTAGTATTAATTTGATGCCTCTTGAGATTTTTAAATCGCTCAATCTTCCAAATCTCACTCCTTCAAGAATGTCAATCGAAATGGCCGATCATTCTACGATTCTAGCTTGTGGAGTTGCCGAGGACGTCTTTGTGAAAGTTGGGAAATTCTATTATCCCGTGGACTTCATTGTTGTTGACATTCCCATCGATCCTAAAGTTCCGTTAATTTTAGGTCGATCTTTTTTTGATACCTCGAGAGCACTTATCGATGTGCATGCAAGAAAAATCACTCTTCGTTTCAATGAGGAAGAACTCGTCATTAATGCAACCCAAAACTCCACTCTTTCTCATGTTTATTCGATCACATCTTTGTACAATGTCAATCCCATCAAAAACATTTGCAAAAAGATTTCAAATAGAGTTTTAGGAGTTGTTGAGAAAAATGAAGTTCCGTCCCCTCCGCCGATGGAGGTTAAGAGTGTTAAGCCTATGATTCCAATCTCGAGTGATTCTTCGGATGATGAATACGTTGATCCCGATGGGGAGGTTTTCTTTGTTGACAAAAGATTTGAAAACCTGCCACCACCTAAACCAAAACGCTTTCAAAATGTGAGAATTTTTAGTGTGACTAACATTGTTTTAGATACACCAAATATTTTTAACATAATTAAATCGGGTTTTCACAAGGAGAGTTTTAAAGATGAAAAAGGAAAAGATTTTGAATTTAATTTAAAGGATTTTTCTACAATTCTAACTCCGTCATCACCGCGTGTCTTGAGTACTACAAGCTCGTCTTCCCCTTTTGACGATGCTTTGTGTGGACTTAGTGTGGGGGAAGCCCCTTATGTTCCCTCCCCTTTCTCCACCGAGGACGAGATATTTGATCCTGGAATTGCTTATATAGGGAAATCTCGGTCTTCCACCGATGCAATAAATGGAAAATCTTTTCATTTGATTGGTGCGAGTCTACCTCGAGTAACTCAATGTTTTGACTTACCATTTGTCCCACCCTTCTATTTCTTCTCTCCTATTTTCTTCTATCCCATTGGGATTTGTGTTGGAGTTGTGTTGTCTCGTCTTTCATCCGAAAACGAGGACGCTATCTTTGACCCCGGTATACGTTTATCGGATTTTTAAAGTACTCCACGTACTTTTGGGCCTTGTTTATCATGTAAGCCCCACCAAAAATTGACCAAACCATGATTATCCCTAAATGATCACATTTATGGGGATTCGAGTCGAGCTTTTGACTCGGTTATCAAAAACAAGGTGCCTCGTGGGGGAGACCCATGCTTATCCATGTACATATTATTGCTTTCTAATTAGTGTAATGTGAGGGGATTTGTGCCCTTCCAACCTTTGTTCCGTGGTTGTTTGTGAATTGTGTCTTTTAGATGATCATCTTCACGATTGGAGCCTCTCGTGTTCGTTTCATGGGAGCACTCGATCGTTTGCTTTGGAGGCCATTCCCAATATCCATATGATATATCCTTTTATGTTCTAACCTTAGGTTTTTAGCACACTTCATAAACGGCTATTAATTTAATGGTTACACCCTTTCTATGCTAGATTAGGCATTCGACTACGTCTCTAGTATGGGGGTGTTTGCACCCCTAGACTCGAAACATTGAGGACAATGTTTAACTTTAGTATGGGGGGGTGAATAGATACTTGCCTTGCCAAACCTTCACGCTTTCCTAAGTTTATCGTTTTGTTATCGTTTTCTTGCAAAATAAGGCTAAAAATGGCCAAATTTTAAAATTTTTCTAGTTTTTTATAAGTGTTTGAAGACACGAATGTAGATTTTCCGATGGCGAGAATAAGAGTAATTTTTGACTCGACCGTGCGTGTTGAGCACTTAGCTTTGGTTCCTTAACTACACATTAGGCTAAGTCTCTTAAATGAGGACGAGAAATGATAGAGTTAATTATAAGTTACTATGCTAAACGTAGAGTACTCGTATTCTTTCAAAAACTCATGTGTTCTCATTGTTTGCTTATTCTCCCTTCGCTTGTAAATATTTTTTGCTTAATAAATATTGACTTAGCGGTTTAGTTAGGATTGTTGGGTTTCTAGTCTTTTCTAGTAGCTTCCGTGTAATTAAATTGGGAAGACATTAAGGTATCTCCAGCGTCACGGTTTTGAAGTATTGGCACCCTAATAATCGAAAGCTTCACCCAATAATAAGATTTCAAGTGCTCACCTAAATCTAGCAAACAATTTGAAGCCCCACAAGGCCTAAAATCTATGCAAAATTGAAAGTGAATCAAGCCTTAATCTTCGAAGCTTTAAAGATCCAAAATTCGCTTTTGCGTGAGGATATACGTCTTTGGCTAATAAAACCACCGATGAGGCGGATAATAAAAGGCAAGGCAAGACCGAAGTCATAATAAAAGCTTCATGGCGAAGTTGAATAAAAGATGGAGGTAAACCAAAGATAATAAGGCCCTTCCGTTAGGGGGCGTATAAAAGTCTTGGTAATAAGTCTCATGTTCAAAACCGTTATAAAACCGTGTTTATCGATTCTTCTTGTCAACTTAATTTTTTAACATCGTCGTCTATTAGGAGGGGTTATTGATTTGATGGTCTTAGTTACACCGTTAGGACTCTATTTTTAGACCTAAATCTCTATTATCGCATAAGTCAATGATGTATCCTCGTGATCATTAAGACATAATAAAATATAAGAGATACAACTTAGGAATAATGGGAGAATAAGTACGTGATTAGGGCATATGAGTAGTGTTAGCATTACTAACTTATAATGACAATGATCTCGTTGCACGCTTGGCATGGAATTAAGGTGAAAATCGAGGATGATGAAATTATTTCTAACGAAGCATTCACGTGTTCTTATTCTATGAACCTAAACGTCCCATTTTGCGATGAAAATCATACATTATGTCTAAAAACACAAGTAGTAGTAATAGTAGTAGTGTAGCTAGTTTATCATTTCAATAAAAGTGAATAAAATTAAATTTTGGAGATGCTTTGATACTTTATTCTAGCATTGCGTGAGGGCACGGCAATGGTTTAGTATGGGGGAGTGATGAGACTGCTTTTATACATGGTCTCATCGTCCAAAACGGCCTTTAAATGCATAAAATATCATAAAATAGACCAAATATATGCTCGTGTTTGTTACTTGTGTATTTTTAGGTACGGATATTGAGGAATTGGCAAAAGAACACAAGAATCAATCAAAAACGAACACGGGAAACGAAGTCGCAAAATGAACCGGGCCTAAGTTTGGAAATTCGCAAAATGACCCTTGAAGAATTGAAGATTGGCAAAAATGGTCCCTCATCTTTGAAGAACTTGTCACATTTGACCCTCAAAATATCAAATGTACAAGAATGGTCCTTAATGTTTGAAGATTATACAAGATCAGCCCTTGGAAAATCAAGAAAATACAAAAGGAGCCCTTGGATAAAGTTTTTAAAGGTTTTGTGCCACTTTTGACAAGTTGTCAAAAGTTGACAAAGGCAAATGGGGCGTTGATGGGATTTTATTACAACTTGAACAAAAGATGAAACTTTGGGGGGTTATTTGGGCCAGACATTGAAACTTAAACCTCCCACTCACCACACGACACGTCACCCCATTAAACCATCCCACCAATCACGTGCCACCCTCACTCCATGTCATCTTCCACTATCTTTTTAAATTAACTGATTTAATTTAATCAGTTAAGTTTGGAGGTAAACGTTTTTTTTAAAAACTTAATTATCCTAAACTAAATCAATCACCTCCTGTTTATCCATCTTCATCACATAAACCCTAAAACAACCCAGTTCTAATCACCCTCATTTCTAACCTAAATCCCAATTAAGATTAGGGTTTTTGCTTCCTACCCCACTCCCAACACACCCCACAACCCAGAAAATGACCCCTCCACCTTTTGTCCCCTCCCCTGCTACACCCATCACATGACATCTGACCAAATGAACGCCCCACAAGCATCCCTTTGTTCCCAAGGATAAATAAACGTCCAAGATCATTTTATCAATCTGTCATCTAGTACAAGCTCACATGAAGGCCAATTTTGACCAAGATTCTTCAAGCAAAGACCAAGGGCAGCATTGGAATTTTAGTTGCTAGGGTTTAGTGACCTAGAATGTTCTCTCAGTTAGTATTTAAAGGGCATTCGCATGTGAATGCACCTTTGTTCCAGAATTTTTAGCTATTCACTTGTAATCCCTTTTTTAAGAAATAAAGTTTGGTATTTGTAAAAGACAAGTGTAATTCCTTTTATGTTTTTGAAAAGTTGTGTATTGTGTTTATGCTAAATTCTGAGTTCCAATTTAAATTTGTGAAAGATTTGTTTGAGTTTTCAAAATTCAAAAGATTTTGAAAAGTGTTTAATATTCAGAGAGTTTAAAAGATTGGGAAGTGAAAGTGGACTAATCCTTTTGATTTTCTGATATTAAGTGTTTTTGAAACGTGTTTGAAAAGGGTTGGTAGTTTTTAGAAAAGATTTTAAAAAGAGAAAGGTAGAAACAGAATATATACTTTGTGCTTGTTTTCTGTTTTTCTATTTGACAGGTTTAAGTATTATTGTTGATCATTGTTTCAGCACCAACCCGAGTTGGTATAGGAGGTGGATTTTCATCCACAAGAACCCTGGATGTAGGGTTCTTTGGTAAGCAATCCTTACTTTTTTTAATTTTTCTGTTATAAGTGAGTTTATGTGATTTTTGATTGAAAGGTGTTTTAAGTGAGTAAATCTGCTTTGTTTTGTGTTCTTATGCTATGATATGCATGTTAAATGCCAATTTAGTCAGTTTATAGAAGTGTTGAAAGGAATTGAAGTGTTAAAAATCGTTTTCAAAAATATAAAGGACTGTTTGGATTCTGGTTTTAGCAGGTTTAGATTTTTGATTGTGTTTGAATCAAGTTGTTAGATAGGCTTGTTAGGACTGCATTTAGTTGCTAGCTAGTTAGTCTTTCATTTGGTGCAAGTTTGAGTGAAGTTTGTGTGTTTTAAAAGGAAATAGTATAGCTTAAATCTGATTGCCCCTTTTTTCTGTTTATCTTATTCATCATTTGCTCAAAGATTTGTTTAATCTGTCTAGAGATAGGTTGTTAGAGGTTTGTAGTTGGTTTGCTAAGTGATTGGTGCTATTGTGTGCATGATTTGGGCCTTTGAAAGTCAATTGTGTGCAATCTGTCTAGCAAAACAACCACCAGACCTCATTTTTATCACAGCAACATTCATATGCATTGATTGGTTATGTGTGCGTGATTTTTGTGTGCATAGTTGTTGGATTCGTGTTGTATTTGACTCCCTTCACTCAGAAAGAGTGAAGGGGTGTCATTGTGTTCCAAATACATCACCAAACAAGCAAGACCAAGTCCTCTTGGTGCTTTCACCATCTGTGAAGAAAAGAAACAAAGAACAAAACAAAGAAAACTTGTGTTCTTGATAAAAATTGATAACTGGCCACTTTTTTTACTCAATCTGGGCTTAATCTTGGACAAAAAGTGAAATAGGGATTGGATTACAAGCTAAAAAGGGTCACTGTTTGGTTTTAAAAAGAAAAAAATAAAAAAAAAATAACAAAAAGCATCACCCGTAGCAGGACTCGAACCCCAGACCTCTCGTTGGAGGGTTAGGGGAACTACCGCTAATCTAGATGTGCCTTTTTCGTTATAGTTTGCAAAGGTTATCCTTTTAACCCCTTTTCTGTTTCCCTTTTTCAAATTAAGCCATGACTTAATAAGCCATTCCTGGCTTATTGGCTCATATGTTTTGCTTATTTCCATTTTTCCTAGGATAATATGATCGTTTAGGACTTTTCTGTTTTAAAAAATTATTTTTCCTATTATTTAATTAATTTCTAGGATTATTTTTAGTTTTATTTTTAGAAAGTCAATAAAAAATATTAAACAGTAATATAAAAATACAAAAAAATAGTTTTTAGGTTTTGATTTATAGTTTTGAGGTTTACAAATCATAAAGTTTTCAAAAACTTTAATTTTTAATTTTATTTGATTTTAGGGTTTTTTAGCAACTTTAAAATTCAATATAAAATTATTTAAGAGGTTTTAGGCACTTTAATTTACATTTTCTTCTTAGTTAGAATATTTAGGATTTTTGAGAATTTTTTAGAATTTATTTGAGAACTTTTAATTTTTTAGATTATTTTAATATTATTTTATTCATTAAAATAAAAAGTTTTATTTTTAACTTTTTTTCATTTTTCCTAGATTCTAGACATTAAAATAGGACCTTTTTCACTTTCCAAATAATTTTTAGGCTTTTCAATTACTTTTTAGATTTAATTTAAGATTTAATAGATTTTAATAGTTTTTAGGAGTTTAAAAATAGTTTAATTTGGTTTTAAAATTTTTAAAAATAGTTTTTAGCTTAATTAGGCCATTTTTGAGGTTTACAAACTATAAAATCTTGTTTAGGGCTTTTTAATATTTAAAAGTGATTTTTAGGGCTTTAATTAGCATTAAAAAGTCATTATTAAATTAATTAAAAGGTTTTGGCAAGTTTGGATTTTTTGTAAACTCTTAGAATATTATTTGGGATTTTTTAGTAATTTTTAGGAATTTTTAGGTTAAAATTTTAAATTTTGCACTTTTTACGTTTCTACGTCGTAACTTTCTAGTAGTGTTTTTGCCTTATTTTTCTATTTTTTCGTCTTCGTCATTTTCTCTTCTTTTCTTCTCATTAATAATCAAAAACATAATCAATCATTCATCACACAACACACGTGCCTCCTCGAGAGAACGATCCCCATTTGGGTCATAACTTGTGGTTTTCCTAAACCGCTCGTTAATACTTACCGCTTTTACCTTGTTTTCCTAAACAAGTGTAATTTTACAACTATCAGAACCTCTGGTTGTTGCAGTAATCCTGATGGTCTTTGATGTTCAGCCTTCACCTTGGCGCAAGTCAAACACTCACTAACGTATAAAGATACATCTTTCTTCATTCCTGGCCACCAATACATATCCCTCATGTCCCGATACATCTTATCAACTCCTGGGTGTGTCGAATACCTCGACTTATGAGCTTCATCCAATATAACCTTCCTTGTATCGCCAAACAACGGAACCCAGATTCTATCCAAGTAATACTTGCAACCATCTCCTCTTTCTTCCATGTACTGATCCATAGTATGTAGATTTTCTTCAACCAGCCTCTCCTCCTTAATGGCCTCTACTTGTGCTGCTCGAATTCTATCTTTAAGAGTTGTTTGAATAGTTATGCTCATTGCCCTTACTCTTTTAGGTTTTAGCCTCTCCTTCCTACTTAGAGCATCCGCCACCACATTGGCCTTTCCAGGGTGATACATGATCTCACAATCATAATCACTAAATAACTCCAACCATCGCCTCTGCCTCATGTTCAAATCTTTCTGGTCAAAGATGTGCTGCAAGCTTTTGTGATCCGTATAGATCACACTTTTCGTCCTATACAAGTAATGTCTCCATATCATGAGAGCAACGACTACAGGACCTAGTTCCAAGTCGTGTGTGGTGTAATTCTTCTCATGGTTTTCAATTGTCGTGATGCATAAGCTATCACTTTATCTCGCTGCATAAGAACACATCCTAACCCCTGATTGGACGCATCACAATAAACCACAAAATCTTCCACCCCTTCTGGTAAGGACAAGATCGGTGCATTACACAACCTATCCTTTAGTGTCTGAAACGCCTGCTCTTGCTCTTCGCCCCATTCATACTTCTGATTCTTTTGGGTCAACAATGTCAAAGGCTTTGATATTCTAGAGAAATTCTCTATAAACCTTCTGTAATATCCTACCAAACCTAAGAATGACCTTATTTCTGACGGTGTAGTAGGTGCCTTCCAATCCTTCACAGCTTCAATTTTCTTTGGATCTACATGTATGCCATCATTGTCGATTACATGCCCTAGAAATTGTACTTCTTGCAGCCAAAATTCACACTTGGAGAACTTCCCATAAAGTTTCTCCTTCCTGAGCAGTTCCAACACCGACCTTAAATGCTTGTTGTGTTCCTCCTCCGTCTTAGAGTAGATAAGTATGTCATCAATGAAGACTATGACAAACTTATCCAGATATGGCTTGCACACTCGGTTCATTAGATCCATGAACACTGTTGGCGCGTTTGTCAACCCAAATGGCATAACGGTGAATTAAAAGTGTCCATACCTCGTTCTGAACGCGGTTTTTGTATGTCCTCCTCACAGACCCTTAGTTGGTGATAACCGGACCTAAGTTCAATTTTTGAGAAGTATCTTGCTCCTTGCAGCTGATCAAATAAATCATCAATCCTTGGGAGAGGATAACGGTTCTTAATGGTCAGCTTGTTCAGCTCCCGATAATCGATACACATCCGGAATGATCCATCCTTCTTCTTAACGAATAGCACCGGTGCTCCCCATGGAGAAGAACTTGGTCGAATGAAACCCTTATCCTGCAGCGCCTTGAGTTGCTCAGCTAATTCTTGCATCTCCGACGGTGCTAGACGATATGGTGACTTCGCTACGGGTGTTGCCCCGGGTACTAAGTCAATCTTAAACTCTACTTGTCTCACCGGTGGTAATCCCATCAAGTCATCCGGGAATACATCGATGAACTCTCTTACTACTCGAATCTTATTGATTTGTGGCTCATCATCCTTGGCATTCATAAGGGACCTGTTCTTCTTCTCCTTCCTTTCTCCGTACACGTATAACACCTTATTATCACCTATGGGGATCTTAACAATCTTTTCATGACACATTAGCTCAGCCCTATGGTTCGATAAACAATTCATTCCAATAATCACATCGAAACTCCCATGTCCTAGAGGGATTAAATCTATGGTGAACTTAAATTCTCCCAACTCTAATTTGCAGTTTAAAAATATCTCATCTACCTCTTCTTGCTTACCACTAGCTATCTCAATCACATACCCCGGTTTCGCTACACTAGGGTTCATATTTAACAAAGGCACGAATTGACAAGACACAAAACTAAAATCTGCCCCAGAGTCAAAAAGAATCGTAGCGAAGTGATTGTTAACAGAAAACGTACCCGTTACTACATTCAGGTCCTGAACCGCTTCTACTGCATTTGCAAGGTAAACCCTGCCTCCATTCCGGTTTCCCTTATTCTGATTTCCTTCGTTCCTGTTCTAGTTCCGATTCCCAGTGTTTCCATTGTTGCGGTTAGCATTGTTCCGATTTCCACCACCTTGGTTTCCTCGATTTCCTTCCAAAGCTAGCTGACCCCTTCCTTGATTAGTTGCCCCGACCAACCTTGGGCACTCTCTCTTGTAGTGTCCGGGCTGTCCACACTCAAAGCAGTTTCCCCCGGTGACATTCATCCTCACAGACTGGATTGGTGTTGCGTTCCTGTTAGGTGCTCTACAATCCTTAGCAAAGTGTCCCGGTTTCTAGCAATTGAAACATACTTGGCATGGTGTAGCTCTTGGATGGAACCTAGAGCAGGTTCGGCAAGCTGCATTGTTGTTGTTCGAATTTCCAGAACCTTGAGGTACTCTCATGGCAAAATTTCTTCCATCTATTTTCTTCTTAACATTTTCCTAGTTGGTGTCAGGTGATTTCGCGGCTTCTGGCTCCTTTCTTTTATCCCCCGCCTTTACCAAGGTTCCACTAGATACCGCCTCCTCAGTATGTATTCCTGGTGTAAGTATAGCTTGCTGTATCGTGTTAGGTTGAGTAGCCTTGATCATTCCCCTAATCTGAGTAGGAAATCCAGCAATGTATCGCTTGATTTTGTTTGCCTCAGGGGTAACCAAATGGGGAACCAACTTTGCCAATTCATGGAAGCGATCCGTGTAATCTGCATGAGCCGCTCCAACCATAGCATGTCCCCAAAACTCACTTTCTAGCTTCTCCATCTCATTGCTTGGACAAAACTCCGTAGTCATAAGAGCCTTGAAGTCGGCCCAAGCCATAGCATTTGCAGCAACTCTCCCTCTCGCTTGAACTTGAGTATTCCACCAAGTTAAAGCCTTACCTACCAGTGAACCAGTTACTGTGAGACCCCCAAAATCAGGCAAGGGAACAAGTAGGCAGCAAGGGGGTTCCACGTCATGGTACAAGAAACAATGAATTACTGTTGGTACAAAGTTTACGTAATAAAAACATATACATTACATCACCAACATCAGAGTTTTTAAACAAAAGGTCCCAGAGTTTTATATGCGGATAATTTTATTATTTCATCATAATTTAAACTAAAGTTTAATATACACAGAAATCTCCAAGGTGCGATAATATCCTGCGGGCTCCCATCCAAGCAAAGCTAAGTATTAATACCTGAGATTAAACATGTAAAATCGTTAACACGAAGTTGAGTGATATTCATAGGTTTAGCAGTAATGGTGTGGAACACGAGCATTCATTTGTAAAACAAGTAAATAGGGAAAATGGTTATGTACAGTAACCATTGTCCGAAACTATTATTATTATTGATGTTCAGTTCATGAACCGAAGCTTAACTCAATGTAAGTTCCTCTAAGGAGTATTCAGCCTAAATACTCAGGTATAAACAAATGAAATGCGTCATGGTTAAACAACCGCAACATGGGACGGGGATTGTCAATCCCGATGGATCCACCCACAACATTCGCGCTTAGCAACACAAGTAAATTAACGGTTCATGATCAGGAGAGGAAACTTAAGGGCTATATACTAAAAGCAATAATAATAATGGTAATCTGTTCTGGAAAGCATACATGATCTGGATAGCATACAAGTTCTGGATAGCATACAAGTTCTGGATAGCATACAGTTTTAAATGAATGTGTTCCACCATGTAAAATCTCACTCCGCGTTTAGAAACAACGTATAAGTAGTAAAAAGGGGCTATGAACTCACCTCGAAGCAATAGCAACGTTTTAAATAACATAATGTAGACAGGGAGAAATAATAGCTCGAAGCAATCTGTAGTCTAAATTAAATAAGGATGTATTACTATACAAGCATAACGACAATAAACTTAGCATTTAGTCCCCTAATATGTGTTTGAGTTTATTTAAATAAATCGATCGTTTTTAACACTTACGCAAGTTTGATATTTTAATAAAAATATAGTCATTTAAATCGGGATATATTTAGCAATAACGGATATTTCGTGGTCGGGACAATTTATTTAGTCGGGTCGTTAAATGAGTCAAATATCTTAAATACATTTTATATTTTATTATAAAAGTATATTAAATGATTAAATTAATATAAGTATTATTTGTTTATAAAATTTAAAACATGTTTCATGTTAGGTAACATGAAACATAACATTTGAAATAGGAAACCAAAATAATGGTACGTAACTCGTTTCCATCTTATTTTCGAAATAAGATGTGGTGTTGGTCCATTTCCAAAAAGTAATTGTGGGTTCGTTAATGGATCACGATGTAAAGTAAAAGTATCGCTGGAAATTCGGTCTGGTCCCCTATAGACCCATGTTTTAAGTTTTATAAACCGAGGTCGTATGATCAGTTAAAATCGTGTTCGAATTAAGGGTTGTAAAACTGTTGTTAAACATTACAAGGTCTACTGAGTGAGTTTCGACCTCGTCTACGGTTCTCGATAGTGACTTTCAGGTTGAACCTAAAGTATGATAGTGTAGACGGCATGGCCATCTACAACTTTCATTGTTTAACCGTCTTGGGGAACGGTCGTTTCGAGGGTCAAAAGTGGGTCGTAAAAAGGCCGCGTTGCAACACCCAAAAGTTTTTTTTTTTTTGAAGAGTATTAGTTTTGTTGTCATTTAACTAAGGCTAAGCAATACAGCACCCATATCTATGTGCCTCATGAGAAATAAGAGTTAAATCTGAGAGCATGAATTATCAAAGTTTATCTCATTTTATCTTTCAAAACAAGTCTCAAACACATATAGAAAACTAAGGGTGCATGCAATATGAATGAAAAGAATACAGTTTTGTAAACTTACAAAGCTTGATCTATGGCGTACATGATTATCGCTAGACGCATCAAAACCCTTGAAAGTATTCTTAATAATCAACTCAAAAGCTTCAAGGTTTAATAATGATAATGGTTTTCTATTAGAAATCAAGAACTTATCTATTAGTTATAATAGGTGTTGTAGATTTTAAGGCTCGGCTAAAATAAAACATATGGCAAAGAGGATTAGATTTTGAGATATGAAAACTAAATGCAAGGAATAGTTGCCAACTCATTGTTTTAGCATCACACGTGGGGTTTTGGTGTTATTTCTTAAAACCGGCTACCTCACATGAGGCGGTGATAAATACTTTTTTTTTAAGAGTTAATTTTTATCCTACAAATGATAAAGCGGTTATTATTGAAATCTGATATTTTTAAAGTTATGTGATTTAAAAGATAAGCGAAAAATACGAAAAATAAACGCTCAATATAAAATAAAAACTTTGACATTAGGAGAACATTTATATTTCGATATATAAATGAGGGCTTATTATTTAGTAAACGTTAACGCGTCTTATAAAGAATGACACTTAAAATTTTATCATAAATTTATGAAGAATGTTCGTAAAACGAATAATTAAAATAATGACAAAAAAAATATTTTTATGTCATATCGAGGATATTTGCAGTCGATGACAGTCATAGACTTTGTCAATAAATAATAAATGACAAGTACTCAAAATATTATTAATGATCAAAAAAATAATTAAAATATAATTTAATTAAAATTCTGGAGATCTCACGATTTACATATAAAAAGTATATAGAACAAGTAAAACATTGTAAAATCGAAAAGTATGAATAAAAGAATAAAATAATGCTGAGAAAGTACGGGTTTTTACAGTCTTCCCCCCTAAAGGAACTCTGGTCCCCCAGAGTTCTCCTGGAAACAGTAGAAGATGCAACAAGAGGAGGTACAAAGTGTAGAACCAATTCGTTGCTTCCCAGATAATTTATGCACAACGAAGTACCTTCACGATTGAAATTCACTACGCTTCAAATTTTTTTTTAACTCCTTTTCGAATAAATTTTCAAACTAGGACTAGAATAATGACCTTTCGGTATAGAGAAATATCAGGAGATAGAATGAACACAAGAAACGCTTAAACGGACAAAGTGCGATAAAATGAATCAGGATTGTTAATCAACAAGGAATCGCAAATCGCGCAAAGTGTAAAGCATGACAATCTTAGAACGTAACAATCTAGTTACAAGAGAAATATAAGGGAAAAATGATTTACATATGATCATTTAAAATACAAGTTGTCACAATCAGTTGTCTATATTTTCTTGATTAAAAGAAAATTTTACAAGGTGATGTGATTTAAAATCAAACTATCTATATTTAGTGAGTAAGTCGTTGCTATATCTTTTTCTTGATCAAAATTTTCAAAGCAAAAGTAGAACAGTTCAAAATGGTTATTTTGATTGGTTTAAGAACTTTTGGATGACTGTATGTAATTATTGTTAAAAAAAACTCACGTTTAACGTTATCATTAGTGAAAATTAAGTTTCCAAATTATTTAGAATCATTGTTAGAAATTATAAATTAATTTAATAATTTCATTATATTGAAAGTAAAGTATGATAAAATCAATTACTTTAAAAGATACAGCCTGATATCCTTTGAAACACTAGGTAAATTTCCCAAAGATGATATATATCCGGTATTTAACTTGAAACAGTTATTTTGGTAATTTAAACATTTGATAAAATGTATAAAACGTTCTTTAACTTTTAGAAATCCAAGAAGGTGTTTACTACATCAAATGATAAACATGTGACAGTTTCTGGTTTTCAGAAAATGACAAAATAACAAACGATTATGAAACGAATAACGATCAACGTTTAGTATACAAGCAATAGCACAATGGAATAAAACGTAATTCGTACCGATTCATAACGAACATGATCGAATAGATGCATCGATGAAAAGGACAATAAGAAACAAAGGATTTAGCAAGTCATCACTTCTTGTGTGCAATTGGTGTTACTAACGACGGCTTATTAAGTTCTCGATGGTCGATACACGATCAAAAGAGAAAAGCCACACAACGAATTTTCGAATCATAGAAAATTCTTAAGAAGTCACTTGAGAGTAAATCTAGTAAGATGAAAAAAAAAACCATTAGCAATGAGAGGAGAAATCAACATATGGTTCACACGAATAAATTTCAAGACAATAGAATCTAACGCACATCCTGATGGATGAAGAAAATCATTGGTCACTTCTAGTCATAACTCACTATTCGCGTCCAGAGACATTTCGAAGGTCTACCAAAATAGATAGAGAAGGTTGGTCGATGTAGAAGCATAACAACGTTGAAACTTTCAAGTTTGGTATCAACGGTCAGTAATTAAACGAGTGGTAACGAGAATCGCATCACGAAGGAAGATGAGGTAACAAGTAAAACAAAGATCGTTGAGTAAGGAAATATGTGTTTGAGGCAGGTACTTTGTTCAAGAACAGATAAGGGTTCATAGGTGTATGTCGCGAATTGTTGTTACTCGCATAAGATGTAAAAGTTTTCAAAATTTTATTTTATCTAACTTTTTAAGGAACATAATTAAAAAGTTGATTCTTGGTCAAATATTTTAGGGTGACTACTATTCGGCCTCGCATGGCTCCTTCTAAATTACGCATAGGTGATCAGGCCATGCATAATGTAGGTCTAGCAATGCGATGCTCAGCTTCGTCAAACCAGTATTACGTGTCATATGATTTAAAATATGTATATAATGCCATTTGTAAAATAAACAGGAATCATAATAATTTATGAAACTTTTCACCAGTATCTAATTTGCTAGATGTTTAAATCAACAATTTCAATGTCACAAGTATTCTTTACAAGACCAACTGTTGAACAATTTGTGAAATTACACCATAAAATTAATATAAATTAATTTTTATAAGATAACATTCTAGTATTTATTAATGCCCAAGTGGAACATTTTGTAAAATATTTCGCAAACAATACCAGTTAAATTCATGTGGTGACATAATGATAGCTTACAAAATAGCGAGTGGGTTACATGAGGGTAATGAATAGTAGTTCAAGACAATGAGTGGGTTACAGGAGGGTAATGAATAGTAGTTCAAGACAATCAATGAAATGGATACAAGGTGATAAGGTTTCAAAAGGCTTAGTTGGAATCGCCCGGAGACACGTGTCAAGATGATAACGAATGATGCGAAAGCAAGAACTTAAATCCTCAGCCAAAATCAGTGGTACGATAGAAGAAAAGAAAGACAATGTGGAATGACAATAAGTCATATATAAAGGAAGGATAGAGGAATCCATATGTGTGCACATCGTAATTTATTTGACATAAATATACTTTTAAGAAAATAGAATGTCAGTTCCCAAATAGTAAAACTACTCCGAAAAGTTTCTATTTTTTTAAACGTTTTCAAATGTAATCAATGTTTGGTAGTTGTAAAATCTCATTCGTTAGAGTTTTACGAGCTCAAATGAACTCAAAAACGCCTAAAAATCATATTCAAAATTTCTATCGGCTTTAACTTTTTAGTCAACTTTGACTTTTGGGTTTGACCCGACCAATTGACTCGCTAAATAAGACTCGAAGTCTAACGCAATTTGGTGTAAAACGATGTTTTGAACAACTTTCTAGTTTTACTCGAGACTTGAAACGGAACAGAAATGGACGAAAATGCCCTTGCATTAAATCTATAGACAAAATGATATTTTAGAATTACACAGAAATAAGTTCTTAAATCTTACAATCCCAAATGAGCGTAACTTGCTCGTTTTTAAGATTTTCGGGTCGAATTTTATGTCCTAAAAGAACATCTCAACAAGTGGAAACATATTTTTATGTCTAAAGTTATAAAAATATTTTCTCGACACTGTTGAATTTCCTGTAGAGTTTCTGTACTAAGTATATTTTTCGACACAACTTGATACCAAATCCAATTTCATAATAACCCAGAATTAATGTACACACAAGATTTGTGGATTCCATAAAGACGATAAAGAATAAATTGTATAATTAATCATGTAAAGAAAACACAGTATAGAAACGGTTCAAGAATGCCAACGATAAACTAAGAACTCAAAAATGACGCATGACATCTTTGTCTTTGATTGATGCAATGCAAGAAGGTCTTTTGGCGGTGTGATTTTCCAAAATCACAAAACATATCGACAAAAGAAATGGAACATTAGCGGGTTGCACTCTCAAAGCGAGGAGGTTTAATGAAAAGAGATGATACAAGTTTATAGAAGTAGAATTGTATTCCAAACAATCATCACATAATAGAGGATGAATTACAAGATGACAGTGGTGTTTTCAAGGTACAACGGACGTTGTAATTCGAAGTCGAAACGTAGAATGGTCAATGAAGTAATATTTAATCCATATTCGAGTGTCGTGTAAAACGGCGACGTAAAGGTCAATCAAGGTTATAAAAACTCACGATATTATTCAACACGGATTCAAGGAATGCTTCAAGATGTATGACTCGCACGATTTCCTTTGGTCTTTTTCGGAGACACATTGAGCTACACAATGGTCGATAGACTATACTTTCAAGACATCCAATCACAAATGGTCGGAAGGCAAATTAGATATCTATACTGATATATTAAAGGAGTTAAACAATGAAAACAGCTCACACGGTAGTAATATGAAAATCAGAAGTTTCATTGAAAGCAACACTTATTTAATCCCGAACAATGATATCACGAGAATGCACATAATATGTATCAGTGAGTCGAGAAAAACAAACGGTTCAAAACGAACGAGTATATGAGGTCAGTCGTATCACACATAAATGAAATAGCAATAGTACTCAAAATAGTGAGTATGAAAAGTCAGCAGCACATGCGCTCCGAATACAAGTATGTAATGTCATAACAAATTAATATCATGGTAACAAGATCAAGTTTACATGAACTAGAATTCAAGAATTACAGTACGGGCAGATGTAATCACAATAATATCCAATAATAATTCATGAAGCACAAGGCTTCGTGATAACTGGGCTTTTGCCCGTATAAAAATTAAAGTTCTCTTGTCTCGGTATCTTAACGAATTGATCTAGGTTCTCTATATGACTCAGTCGTTCTTTGGTAAAACAAATATTTTTGTTGTTGTTTTTAAATAAAAGTGCAGAACAATTAAAGTAAAGGTGCTCTTAAAGTAAATCTAAGTCTAATTAAAATAAAGTGAAAGTATTTAAAAACGTGACTGAAATTAAAGGGCACTTAAGTAAATGACGCAAACTTAAATCTAACTAAGGCAAACTTAAAACACGACTAAAACTTAAACTAAGGCAAAACTAAAATAAAGCTAAGGCAAATAATCTTAAAGTGCAATTAAAATAAAGGCAGGAACAATAAAGCTTTAAAAATAAAAGACTGAAAAATAAAAAGAAAGACTGAAGAAAAACTTACAGAACCCTTGATTCGGAAGTTCAAAACTTCCGAATGAAAAGCCTTGATTCGTAACTTAGCCCTTGATTCGGAACTTTCAAGTTCCAAATGAACAAAAAGTAGTTGATCCGGAACTTGGTCCTTCGCCCGGAACTCGGTTCGGAAGATCTGGCTTGACTCGGAACTTTGTCCTTCGTCCGGAACTTCGTTCGGAAGTTCGTCCGGAACTTTCGTTCGGAACTTCGTTCGGAAGTCTTTACTCGGAACTTTTGAGTTCCGAATGAACACTCTTGATCCGGAAGTTTTAATGTTCCGGATGAACAATGCTTGAGTCGGAACTTTTGAGTTCCGAATGAAAGAACTTCTTCCCTTGATTCGGAAGTTTGAGACTTCCGGATGAAGCCCTTGGTTCGGAACTTTGAAAGTTCCGAATGAACAGACTCCCTCTCTTGATTCAGAAGATTTCCTGGAAATACAGAAACACAAACAAACTATCCCGAAGAACAAGGGATAACAGTAATAGCAGATATAACACAATATAATCAAAATCAAACACACGATTTAACTAAAACTAATAACGAAACAACTAATAATCATAAACAAACAATTTAAATCAACAAAACAAACAAATTTAACCACAATAATCAAGAACCATTTGGATCAAAATAAAAGCATGAACATAAACATAAACACAAAAATCAAAGATTTAGAAAGGTAGATGGGAGATTAACAAGATAAAATAAAGATTGACAATAATTAAAATGAAAACTTACTTGGAATTAAATGGTAATTAAGGTGCAAAACATGTATTTAAATTTGACAATAAAAGTAAATGACAAGGTAATTAAAGGTGGAAGACTAATTGTCACACTTAGCCAACAAGAAAGAAAATTAACAACTAATGACTATTTATAGGGGAGGATTAAGGAAGCTTCCTCCCCTCCTTCATTTCTTCTTAATTGCGTCATTAGGTCCCTCCTTCTTTTAATCTTCATTAAACTTGGACTTTAAGGACTTTTGGCTTCGGGATTTCTTTGAACTCGTCTTTAAATTCTTCAATAAAATAGACTTGAATTCTTCGCCTTTTGATAAACTTCCGTCTTTTGACTTTTTCTTCGATAAATCTTCAGAATTGGTCGTGGACTTCCGTTCTTTTTGCACTCTTGACTTCTTGACTTTGTCTTTCATCTTTTTCTTCAATAAAAGTCCGTAAATGCCCGTGAATTCTCGTGTTTTCTCCACTTTTCACCTTTTCGTCCTAAATCACAACCAAAACACAAACCACGCATAATTCCGACATAAAAGACATAAAATACACGTTTTGGTCCGGTTATTATTGTAATTAAGTGGTAGAAAAGATGTGTGTTTACACACATATCAAATCCCCTACACTTGACCATTGTAATGTCCTCATGCAATGCATTAGTTACAAAGCACGTTTACACTTTTCATCATAATCAATCCATAGTGGCCTTTATTAAAGAAATATAAAATTAAAAATATACAAAATAAAGAAATCAAAAGCATACCTTTGGGTTTTGGAAATGTCATGAATAATCATCATCCTCAAGTTTTCACTTTCTCCAAACCAAGCTTAAAAACGAGATCATTGTTATTATAAGTTAGTAAACTAACACGAACTCATGTGGGCCAATTACTCACTTAGACTCCCTTATTCCTAGGTGTATCTCTTATATTTTATTATTGTCTTGAATGATCGCGAGGATGCATTTTTGACTTATTTAGATAGTTATTTAGTCCAAAAATAAAGTGAACGATTTAATCAATAGTTAGCTAAAGGACAAAATCTTTTAAAACTGCTTCTCGGGACCTCATAAAGTTCATATCTTGGCATAACTCGCTTCGCGATTTGAGACCTTTCTAGGACCGATATTTGGCAGCGACTTCATACTTCAAACCTTGAGAGACGTTCATGAAATAATGGTCTTCTCTTCATAATGGAATTTCTTCACTTGAAGTTTTGAGAGATTCATACTTGGACCACGACTTCTTCATTTTTCTCCAATCATTATTTTGGACTTTGATATACAACGATCCGCCTCCTTTTATGACTTGGATCTATTTATCCTCATACCTTGTTAGGGTCTTTTCGGATACACTTCTCCATGACTTTTGGGGAGTATTTGCTTTTCGTTGTGTGTCTCGATCCTTCATATTAATTTTCGATAAATGATTCTTCACATCACTTTGGATCTTTAGCAACAAAATATATCCCTCATGCCTTGTTAGGGCCTTTTCGGACTCGCCAATCTTCGCATCCCGCTTCAATAAGTTATGCCTTGGCTATGAACTCTAATCCATACCGAGCAACTTTTAAACGATCTTGGGCTAGAAGCTAAGTAACTTTTCAAATCGTATAACCTTATTTATTAGCAGATAAATTTATTAGCAAGCGATGGGAGAATAGGCTCATAATTAACTCACATAAATTCACGAAAGAATACCGAACTTATAATTGGCTCTATCATCTCTCGTTCTCCACAGTTTAAAATCTCAAGGAATGAGACTCGTGGATACTTAGCCTATTAAATCAAAGTTTTAGGTTTTCGAGTCGCCTATAGGATCTTGCAAATTCTTAGACTCTTTCAAGTTTAGAAATCGCATTTTAAAGCTCCCTTGATAAACGACTCTCTAGGATCAATTATAGGAACTTGCGAAAAGTTCTTGTTCTTAACCCGTGAGAGTTAAGACTTTCGCGTTTTATAGCTCCCTATATAAAAGCCTAGCAAAACTCGACTTAAACACGTTAAGGATACTAGCTAAAGTAAACTTAGATAAGTAAACTCGGGTTGAGTCAAAAGATTCACAACGTTCGAAAATTAAAACCACTTATTAAACATTTATTCTAGCAAAGAAAGAAAATAACTATACAAAGGTAAAAACTAATAGGCCAAAATATATCAAAAATTTTGAAAAATGTCGAAAAATTGATTTTCCGGTTAAAATGAGGACAAATACAAGGAAAATGCCACTTAACTTCGATAGAAGTCTCCCCTACACTTAAGATAAACATTGTCCTCAATGTTTAAGCATGCGGAAGTAAACTCCCCTACACTTAGGACATTGTGCACATTGTTTAAATCTTGCTAAGGAAAAGACAACTAAAGAGATTCCTATTTTAATATTGAGAAAATATAAAATAGTGAATCGAAAAGAGTTTAGGATAGAACCGGGAAGAAGTGGACACGGAATCACGGATTGTCAAGAATCATCAAGAGTGGATCGTTGAAGCTCGAATCCCTTATTAAGAAGTGAGGAGAGGAAATAGCAAACCAAAGGGTCTCCCCCTACACTTATGATAAAGAAAGCTAAAAGATAGATACATGGGTTGCCTCCCAAGAAGCGCTTGATTTTTGTTAACCGAGTCGTGAGCCTGACTCGACCTTGATCATCAACGGAAGAAGCGTGAAACATATCCACCAGGATCAAAGACATAGTTTTCATCTATCAATAAGCAAGAGCTTAAGGCGAAAAAGACAAGCCAAAGAAGAGTAGGCAAGGTTCCCTTAAGCAGCGATGGAGCACGGTGGAAGCAAGGGTGAAGTGCAAGCATGTCTTCAAAATTTCCAAAGATTTTTCCTTTTATTTCATCAGGTGGATACTGAGATGGCTTAAAGACTTCAATACCGGGATCGAACACCTTTTCCTTTAAGGGAAAATAGCACTCAGGCTCAGCCGAGTGTGAAGAAGATCCGCAAAGAAGCACAACCTCGTCCTCAGAAGGGGAACAAAGAGGTGTCAAATCATATGTGCAACGGATTTCGGTGTCGACCGGTTTCTTCTCCTTAGAAAGAATGTGCTTCAAATCCAAAGTAGGATCAAGACGATAATCTTCAAAGTCCAAAGGAGGAGCATCACTCTCATGAGGGAAGTAAGTGTTGAGAAATTCAGAGAAATCTTCCTCAAATGAGTAATCGTCCAAAGTAGGATCGAGTGATGGCGGAGGATCTTCATCATGTGAAGAATTGCTCGAAAGAGTATCAGCCTCATCAAAATCATCGAAAGTGGGCATCTCGGGATACTCAGAAGTACAATCAAAATCATCCGAGTCTGAGCTAGAATCATCATCATCATAAGCATCAAAGACCGGTGGAGAATCATAAATGGGAGAGGCTTCCAAAGCGGAGCGAGAATCATCCACATTATCGTCAAAGAGTGGATTATCAATGGAAGAATCGAATAGAGGATTATCATAGACGGTAAAGTCATCGAGCACATTAATCATATTCACTGATTCTTGTCCATAATATTTTCCTGTAAGCTTCCCCATTTTGAAAATTTGTGAGGCATTCCCGACTCTTAAGATTAACTCTCCTTCGGCAACATCCACTAAAGCACGTCCGGATCTCAAAAATGGCCGACCAAGTATTAAAGGAATACGAGGGTCCATTTCATAATCAACTACGACAAAATCGACCGGGAAAGTAAATGCGCCAACTTTAATGAACACATCTTCGGCTATACCAACGGGGTAAGCGAGAGTGCGATTTGTAAGTTCGAGAGTCATCTTTGTTGGAGTGAGGTCGGGCAATGATAGTGTTTTCCAAACACTCAGTGGCATCAAGTTAATACTAGCCCCGAGATCAGCAAGGGCAGTAAATTCTTCAGTTTTGTTGAACACGCAAGGCAACACAAAACGACCGGGATCTCCAAGCTTTTCCGGAAGTTCTTTAAGAATAACTGCAGAGCATTTTTCATTTAAGCGTGTGTTGGCGAGTTCAATCAGCTTCTCCTTCTTGTTAAGCAATTCCTTAAATGCTTTAACAAATTTGGGCATGTGGACAAGTGCTTCAAGAAAACTAATGCTGAAGCCCATTTGAGAAATCATATTGATATATTTTGTCACTTGAGAGTCCTCCTTTGTTAGATCATTGGTCTTGCCTATGCGAGAAGGGTATGGGATTCTGGGTTTATAGGTGGAAGGTGAAGGTATAGTCGGTAAAGGTTGAGATGTTGAAGGGTCCTTCCGAGATACATCGTCATGACGAGGCGGAGACGGTAATGGTGTACTAATACTAGGTGTAGGGACACATGGTGGTGGAGGAGGTGTAGATGATGGGGGCGGGATTGGTGGTCCTACGATGGTGACTCCACTACGAGTAGTTATAGCACTCACATTAGCTCGCGGATTGGTGACGGTGTTTGAAGGTAGAGAACTTGAAGTAGAAGGTTGAGTGGCGGGCATGAAACTAGCCAACAGATTCTTTAATTCAGTTGTTTGAGTGCTGAAAGAGGATTGAATATTATCACGAACCTCGGTTCTAATGTCATTACCTTGCTTTATGACATCTCCTTTCAAATTGATTATTTGGCTCTGTAGATTCTTGATTTGCTCACCTTGAGTTCTCATGATGGCTTCAACATCGGGATTAATGGGTGGGGTTTGTTGGGTGGGTGGTTGATAAGGGTTAGAAGCTCTTGGTGGGATTTGGTTGCTTCTATTGTAGTTGGTGGCGGGGTTTTGGTTTTGAGGAGAAAAACCGGGTGAAAGGTAATTGTTGGATCGGTAACTCAGCAGATTTCTATCCCCTTGTTGTCTAGCTTGGTAATTTTCCGGTGAATAGTTACCGTAAGCTGCATACACATTTTCCGGATTTCCTTGTGTAGAAGGACAATCGGTGTATGAGTGAGGACCGCCACATGTTTCACAAGGATTAGCAACCACTTTAAATTATTGTTGTTGTTGGTTTGAAGCGAGAAGCGTAATACTTTTACTCATTTCAGTCATCATGCGGGTGAGTTCGGTCATCTCAGGGTTTGCTGAGGTGGAAGAAACATTGACTCTCGGGTTGTTCCTTGAAGAAGTAGAGGAATCCCAGTTTTTGTGGTGAGTAGTCATGTTCTCAATTAGCTGTCTACACTCCTCGGGTCTCCTTTTCATGAATGTGCCACCGGCGGCTGCATTAATCGTATCACGATCTCGAAAAGTCAATCCGTTGTAGAAAGTATCTATTAAGGTCACAGGGAGCATGTTGTGGTTTGGACATCTATCGATCAAGACATTATATCTCTCCCAAGCGTCAAAAAGAGATTCATCAGGGTCTTGCATGAAACCGCTGATTTGATTGCGAAGGCTTGTAACCATGGATGGTGGAAAGTAGCGCGACAAAAAGCGTTGAGTCATGTCATCCCAAGTGTGAATAGAATTCTTCGGGAGACGATCAAACCATTTCTCGGCATGATGTAATAAAGTGTGTGGAAAGAGTTGTAGGCGAAGTTCATCCATTGTGGCACCGGCCAACTTCATGCTTTGGGTGATTGTAATGAACTTGTCGAGGTGTTTGTTGGCATCATCATCAGGCAATCCACGGAATGGGTTTGTTTGAACTTGCTGAATCATGTGGTGCTTCAACGAAAACTCAGGAGCGTTGATTTGCATCGGCGCAATCGGTCCTCCTCGTCCAAACATGGTTGGTTGACAAAGTTCCTCCATGGTCCGAAGATCGGGCTGTGGAAGAGCATTGTTGTTATTATTAGGGTGCGGTGGATTATTGTTGTTTACACCAGACATAGCTAAATCTTCTTGAGGCTCGGGCTCTTGATAATTAGAAGATCTAGTACGCATGCACCAACAAAGACAAAAGAAAAAGAAACCAAACACAAAAACAATATATATACACAATAAAGATAAAATCTTTTTGGATTTTTGAAATTTTTAATTTTTATGTATTTTTATCAATTTTTAATTTTTATGATTTTTTTGAAGTTTTTATGCAAGAAAAGTAACGCTCACAAGTGAACGGATCCCAAAAAGCAACGCGTCTCTCACAGAAAACCGTTAATCTTTACGAAAAGAGCCGGCAGCGGCGCCATTTGATAACTGGGATTTTGCCCGTATAAAAATTAAAGTTCTCTTGTCTCGGTATCTTAACGAATTGATCTAGGTTCTCTATATGACTCGGTCGTTCTTTGGTAAAACAAATATTTTTGTTGTTGTTTTTAAATAAAAGTGCAGAACAATTAAAGTAAAGGTGCTCTTAAAGTAAATCTAAGTCTAATTAAAATAAAGTGCAAGTATTTAAAAACGTGACTGAAATTAAAGGGCACTTAAGTAAATGACGCAAACTTAAATCTAACTAAGGAAAACTTAAAACACGACTAAAACTTAAACTAAGGCAAAACTAAAATAAAGCTAAGGCAAATAATCTTAAAGTGCAATTAAAATAAAGGCAGGAACAATAAAGCTTTAAAAATAAAAGACTGAAAAATAAAAAGAAAGACTGAAGAAAAACTTACAGAACCCTTGATTCGGAAGTTCAAAACTTCCGAATGAAAAGCCTTGATTCGGAACTTAGCCCTTGATTCGGAACTTTCAAGTTCCGAATAAACAAAAAGTAGTTGATCCGGAACTTGGTCCTTCGCCCGGAACTTGGTTTGGAAGATCTGGCTTGACTCGGAACTTTGTCCTTCGTCCGGAACTTCGTTCGGAAGTTCGTCCGGAACTTTCGTTCGGAACTTCGTTCGGAAGTCTTTACTCGGAACTTTTGAGTTCCGAATGAACACTCTTGATCCGGAAGTTTTAATGTTCCGGATGAACAATGCTTGAGTCGGAACTTTTGAGTTCCGAATGAAAGAACTTCTTCCCTTGATTCGGAAGTTTGAGACTTCCAGATGAAGCCCTTGGTTCGGAACTTTGAAAGTTCCGAATGAACAGACTCCCTCTCTTGATTTGGAAGATTTCCTGGAAATACAGAAACACAAACAAACTATCCCGAAGAACAAGGGATAACAGTAACAGCAGATATAACACAATATAATCAAAATCAAACACACAATTTAACTAAAACTAATAACGAAACAACTAATAATCATAAACAAACAATTTAAATCAACAAAACAAACAAATTTAACCACAATAATCAAGAACCATTTGGATCAAAATAAAAGCATGAACATGAACATAAACATAAACACAAAAATCAAAGATTTAGAAAGGTAGATGGGAGATTAACAAGATAAAATAAAGATTGACAATAATTAAAATGAAAACTTACTTGGAATTAAATGGTAATTAAGGTGCAAAACATGTATTTAAATTTGACAAGAAAAGTAAATGACAAGGTAATTAAAGGTGGAAGACTAATTGTCACACTTAGCCAACAAGAAAGAAAATTAACAACTAATGACTATTTATAGGGGAGGATTAAGGAAGCTTCCTCCCCTCCTTCATTTCTTCTTAATTGCGTCATTAGGTCCCTCCTTCTTTTAATCTTCATTAAACTTGGACTTTAAAGACTTTTGGCTTCGGGATTTCTTTGAACTCGTCTTTAAATTCTTCAATAAAATAGACTTGAATTCTTCGGCTGTTGATAAACTTCCGTCTTTTGACTTTTTCTTCGATAAGTCTTCAGAATTGGTCGTGGACTTCCGTTCTTTTTGCACTCTTGACTTCTTGACTTTCTCTTTCATCTTTTTCTTCAATAGAAGTCCGTAAATGCCCGTGAATTCCCGTGTTTTCTCCATTTTTCACCTTTTCGTCCTAAATCACAACAAAAACACAAACCACGCATAATTCCGACATAAAAGACATAAAATACACGTTTTGGTCCGGTTATTATTGTAATTAAGTGGTAGAAAAGATGTGTGTTTACACACATATCACTTCGAAAATATATAGTAATTATCATCATTAGGGTAATGTAATATTTCAAAATGTAATCAAGAGATGAAATACTACAACGATATTTAAAAGTAAATAATAAGGATTAGAGAGTTACCCGCGCAGATATTGAACAACAATGGCAGATTCTGTGTTTGACACTTAAAACATGAAATATTTGAATTTTCGGTTATAGACTAAGTTTTGAAAACGACTCAGTTCCCTATAACCATCGCTCTGATACCAATCTGTGAGACCCCCAAAATCAGGCAAGGGAACAAGTAGGCAGCAAGGGGGTTCCACGTCATGGTACAAGAAACAATGAATTACTGTTGGTACAAAGTTTACGTAATAAAAACATATACATTACATCACCAACATCAGAGTTTTTAAACAAAAGGTCCCAGAGTTTTATATGCGGATAATTTTATTATTTCATCATAATTTAAACTAAAGTTTAATATACACAGAAATCTCCAAGGTGCGATAATATCCTACGGGCTCCCATCCAAGCAAAGCTAAGTATTAATACCTGATATTAAACATGTAAAATCGTTAACACGAAGTTGAGTGATATTCATAGGTTTAGCAGTAATGGTGTGGAACACGAGCATTCATTTGTAAAACAAGTAAATAGGGAAAATGGTTATGTACAGTAACCATTGTCCGAAACTATTATTATTATTGATGTTCAGTTCATGAACCGAAGCTTAACTCAATGTAAGTTCCTCTAAGGAGTATTCAGCCTAAATACTCAGGTATAAACAAATGAAATGCGTCATGGTTAAACAACCGCAACATGGGACGGGGATTGTCAATCCCGATGGATCCACCCACAACATTCGCGCTTAGCAACACAAGTAAATTAACGGTTCATGATCAGGAGAGGAAACTTAAGGGCTATATACTAAAAGCAATAATAATAATGGTAATCTGTTCTGGAAAGCATACATGATCTGGATAGCATACAAGTTCTGGATAGCATACAAGTTCTGGATAGCATACAGTTTTAAATGAATGTGTTCCACCATGTAAAATCTCACTCCGCGTTTAGAAACAACGTATAAGTAGTAAAAAGGGGCTATGAACTCACCTCGAAGCAATAGCAACGTTTTAAATAACATAATGTAGACAGGGAGAAATAATAGCTCGAAGCAATCTGTAGTCTAAATTAAATAAGGATGTATTACTATACAAGCATAACGACAATAAACTTAGCATTTAGTCCCCTAATATGTGTTTGAGTTTATTTAAATAAATCGATCGTTTTTAACACTTACGCAAGTTTGATATTTTAATAAAAATATAGTCATTTAAATCGGGATATATTTAGCAATAACGGATATTTCGTGGTCGGGACAATTTATTTAGTCGGGTCGTTAAATGGGTCAAATATCTTAAATACATTTTATATTTTATTATAAAAGTATATTAAATGATTAAATTAATATAAGTATTATTTGTTTATAAAATTTAAAACATGTTTCATGTTAGGTAACATGAAACATAACATTTGAAATAGGAAACCAAAATAATGGTACGTAACTCGTTTCCATCTTATTTTCGAAATAAGATGTGGTGTTGGTCCATTTCCAAAAAGTAATTGTGGGTTCGTTAATGGATCACGATGTAAAGTAAAAGTATCACTGGAAATTCGGTCTGGTCCCCTATAGACCCATGTTTTAAGTTTTATAAACCGAGGTCGTATGATCAGTTAAAATCGTGTTCGAATTAAGGGTTGTAAAACTGTTGTTAAACATTACAAGGTTTACTGAGTGAGTTTCGACCTCGTCTACGGTTCTCGATAGTGACTTTCAGGTTGAACCTAAAGTATGATTGTGTAGACGGCATGGCCATCTACAACTTTCATTGTTTAACCGTCTTGGGGAACGGTCGTTTCGAGGGTCAAAAGTGGGTCGTAAAAAGGCCGCGTTGCAACACCCAAAAGTTTTTTTTTTTTTTTGAAGAGTATTAGTTTTGTTGTCATTTAACTAAGGCTAAGCAATACAGCACCCATATCTATGTACCTCATGAGAAATAAGAGTTAAATCTGAGAGCATGAATTATCAAAGTTTATCTCATTTTATCTTTCAAAACAAGTCTCAAACACATATAGAAAACTAAGGGTGCATGCAATATGAATGAAAAGAATACAGTTTTGTAAACTTACAAAGCTTGATCTATGGCGTACATGATTATCGCTAGACGCATCAAAACCCTTGAAAGTATTCTTAATAATCAACTCAAAAGCTTCAAGGTTTAATAATGATAATGGTTTTCTATTAGAAATCAAGAACTTATCTATTAGTTATAATAGGTGTTGTAGATTTTAAGGCTCGGCTAAAATAAAACATATGGCAAAGAGGATTAGATTTTGAGATATGAAAACTAAATGCAAGGAATAGTTGCCAACTCATTGTTTTAGCATCACACGTGGGGTTTTGGTGTTATTTCTTAAAACCGGCTACCTCACATGAGGCGGTGATAAATACTTTTTTTTTAAGAGTTAATTTTTATCCTACAAATGATAAAGCGGTTATTATTGAAATCTGATATTTTTAAAGTTATGTGATTTAAAAGATAAGCGAAAAATACGAAAAATAAACGCTCAATATAAAATAAAAACTTTGACATTAGGAGAACATTTATATTTCGATATATAAATGAGGGCTTATTATTTAGTAAACGTTAACGCGTCTTATAAAGAATGACACTTAAAATTTTATCATAATTTTATGAAGAATGTTCGTAAAACGGATAATTAAAATAATGACAAAAAAAATATTTTTATGTCATATCGAGGATATTTGCAGTCGATGACAGTCATAGACTTTGTCAATAAATAATAAATGACAAGTACTCAAAATATTATTAATGATCAAAAAAATAATTAAAATATAATTTAATTAAAATTCTGGAGATCTCACGATTTACATATAAAAAGTATATAGAACAAGTAAAACATTGTAAAATCGAAAAGTATGAATAAAAGAATAAAATAATGCTGGGAAAGTACGGGTTTTTACAGTCTTCCCCCCTAAAGGAACTCTGGTCCCCCAGAGTTCTCCTGGAAACAGTAGAAGATGCAACAAGAGGAGGTACAAAGTGTAGAACCAATTCATTGCTTCCCAGATAATTTATGCACAACGAAGTACCTTCACGATTGAAATTCACTACGCTTCAAAATTTTTTTAACTCCTTTTCGAATAAATTTTCAAACTAGGACTAGAATAATGACCTTTCGGTATAGAGAAATATCAGGAGATAGAATGAACACAAGAAACGCTTAAACGGACAAAGTGCGATAAAATGAATCAGGATTGTTAATCAACAAGGAATCGCAAATCGCGCAAAGTGTAAAGCATGACAATCTTAGAACGTAACAATCTAGTTACAAGAGAAATATAAGGGAAAAATGATTTACATATGATCATTTAAAATACAAGTTGTCACAATCAGTTGTCTATATTTTCTTGATTAAAAGAAAATTTTACAAGGTGATGTGATTTAAAATCAAACTATCTATATTTAGTGAGTAAGTCGTTGCTATATCTTTTTCTTGATCAAAATTTTCAAAGCAAAAGTAGAACAGTTCAAAATGGTTATTTTGATTGGTTTAAGAAATTCTGGATGACTGTATGTAATTATTGTTAAAAAAAACTCACGTTTAACGTTATCATTAGTGAAAATTAAGTTTCCAAATTATTTAGAATCATTGTTAGAAATTATAAATTAATTTAATAATTTCATTATATTGAAAGTAAAGTATGATAAAATCAATTACGTTAAAAGATACAGCCTGATATCCTTTGAAACACTAGGTAAATTTCCCAAAGATGATATATATCCGGTATTTAACTTGAAACAGTTATTTTGGTAATTTAAACATTTGATAAAATGTATAAAACGTTCTTTAACTTTTAGAAATCCAAGAAGGTGTTTACTACATCAAATGATAAACATGTGACAGTTTCTGGTTTTCAGAAAATGACAAAATAACAAACGATTATGAAACGAATAACGATCAACGTTTAGTATACAAGCAATAGCACAATGGAATAAAACGTAATTCGTACCGATTCATAACGAACATGATCGAATAGATGCATCGATGAAAAGGACAATAAGAAACAAAGGATTTAGCAAGTCATCACTTCTTGTGTGCAATTGGTGTTACCAACGACGGCTTATTAAGTTCTCGATGGTCGATACACGATCAAAAGAGAAAAGCCACACAACGAATTTTCGAATCATAGAAAATTCTTAAGAAGTCACTTGAGAGTAAATCTAGTAAGATGAAAAAAAAAACCATTAGCAATGAGAGGAGAAATCAACATATGGTTCACACGAATAAATTTCAAGACAATAGAATCTAACGCACATCCTGATGGATGAAGAAAATCATTGGTCACTTCTAGTCATAACTCACTATTCGCGTCCAGAGACATTTCGAAGGTCTACCAAAATAGATAGAGAAGGTTGGTCGATGTAGAAGCATAACAACGTTGAAACTTTCAAGTTTGGTATCAACGGTCAGTAATTAAACGAGTGGTAACGAGAATCGCATCACGAAGGAAGATGAGGTAACAAGTAAAACAAAGATCATTGAGTAAGGAAATATGTGTTTGAGGCAGGTACTTTGTTCAAGAACAGATAAGGGTTCATAGGTGTATGTCGCGAATTGTTGTTACTCGCATAAGAGGAAACTTAAGGGCTATATACTAAAAGCAATAATAATAATGGTAATCTGTTCTGTAAAGCATACATGATCTGGATAGCATACAAGTTCTGGGTAGCATACAGTTTTAAATGAATGTGTTCCACCATGTAAAATCTCACCCCGCGTTTAGAAACAATGTATAAGTAGTAAAAAGGGGCTATGAACTCACCTCGAAGCAATAGCAACGTTTTAAATAACATAATGTAGACAGGGAGAAATAATAGCTCGAAGCAATCTGTAGTCTAAATTAAATAAGGATGTATTACTATACAAGCATAACGACAATAAACTTAGCATTTAGTCCCCTAATATGTGTTTGAGTTTATATAAATAAATCGATCGTTTTTAACACTTACGCAAGTTTGACATTTTAATAAAAATGTAGTCATTTAAATCGGGATATATTTAGCAATAACGGATATTTCGTGGTCGGCACAATTTATTTAGTCGGGTCGTTAAATGGGTCAAATATCTTAAATACATTTTATATTTTATTATAAAAGTATATTAAATGATTAAATTAATATAAGTATTATTTGTTTATTAAATTTAAAACATGTTTCATGTTAGGTAACATGAAACATAACATTTGAAATAGGAAACCAAAATAATGGTACGTAACTCGTTTCCAGCTTATTTTCGAAATAACATGTGGTGTTGGTCCATTTACAAAAAGTAATTGTGGGTTCGTTAATGGATCACGATGTAAAATAAAAGTATCGCTGGAAAGTCAGTCTGGTCCCCTATAGACCCATGTTTTAAGTTTTATAAACCGAGGTCGTATGATCAGTTAAAATCGTGTTCGAATTAAGGGTTGTAAAACTGTTTTTAAACATTACAAGGTCTACTGAGTCAGTTTCGACCTCGTCTACGGTTCTCGATAGTGACTTTCAGGTTGAACCGAAAGTATGATAGTGTAGACGGCATGGCCATCTACAACTTTCATTGTTTAACCGTCTTGGGGAACGGTCGTTTCGAGGGTCAAAAGTGGGTCGTAAAAAGGCCGCGTTGCAACACCCAAAGTTTTTTTTTTTTGAAGAGTATTAGTTTTGTTGTCATTTAACTAAGGCTAAACAATACAACACCCATATCTATGTGCCTCATGAGAAATAAGAGTTAAATCTGAGAGCATGAATTATCAAAGTTTATCTCATTTTATCTTTCAAAACAAGTCTCAAACACATATAGAAAACTAAGGGTGCATGCAATATGAATAAAAAGAATACAGTTTTGTAAACTTACAAAGCTTGATCTATGGCGTACATGATTATCACTAGACGCATCAAAACCCTTGAAAGTATTCTTAATAATCAACTCAAAAGCTTCAAGGTTTAATAATGATAATGGTTTTCTATTAGAATAGATTTTAAGGCTCGGCTAAAATAAAACATATGGCAAAGAGGATTAGATTTTGAGATATGAAAACTAAATGCAAGGAATAGTTGCTAACTCATTGTTTTAGCATCACATGTGGGGTTTTGGTGTTTTTTCTTAAAACCGACTACCTCACATGAGGCGGTGATAAATACTTTTTTTTTAATAGTTAATTTTTATCCCACAAATGATAAAGCGGTTATTATTGAAATCTGATATTCTTAAAGTTATGTGATTTAAAAGATAAGCGAAAAACACGAAAAATAAACGCTCAATATAAAATAAAAACTTTGACATTAGGAGAACATTTATATTTCGATATATAAATGAGGGCTTATTATTTAGTAAACGTTAACGCGTATTATAAAGAATGACACTTAAAATTTTATCATAAATTTATGAAGAATGTTCGTAAAACGAATAATTAAAATAATGACAAAAAAATATTTTTATGTCATATCGAGGATATTTGCAGTCGATGACAGTCATATACTTTGTCAATAAATAATAAATGACAAGTACTCAAAATATTATTAATGATAAAAAAATAATTAGAATATAATTTAATTAAAATTCTGGAGATCTCACGATTTACATATAAAAAGTATATAGAACAAGTAAAACATTGTAAAATCGAAAAGTATGAATAAAAGAATAAAATAATGCTGGGAAAGTACGGGTTTTTACAGTTACATACATGACCCTCTGATTGGGTAAACAACCGCTCATCTGAATCACATTCTCCATCTTTTCAATCCATTGGGTAAGTACTACCTCACCACCTTTCCCATCATACTCTTTTGCACCACAAGACGTGAATGCCTTATAGCTACAACCATTGTTTCCACCTCCTCCTTGACCATTGTTGTTGTTGTTGTTCTGGTTATTAGTCACCTGCTGAACAATGTTTGGTATTATGTTGGCCATTTGAGCAGCAATCAAAGCAGCCAAATCAGGATTTCCGTCACCACCACTTCCTCCAGAACCATTTCGCGTATTCATCATGCTATAGTAAAAACATGACACCCGTTAACAACTACCAAAATACTCCATATAGTATACTTACCACCATACACAGACCTATCATAACCATACGTACTACCAATATATACTATACAGGCATGTATCAATCCTATTTCATGTAACCATACTTAGGAATCCATTGAAGTTGTAGTACTTGTATAACCATGTTGGCCATCATGCTTATACACTTAGCCTTTCTCCAATGCACTCCCTCCTATGATGAGACTTATAAGAATTTATACAACACATAACACATAAATCCATCAACTCACAAGCACATAACCACACGAAATAAGATCCAAACCTCCATTTATTAAAATAACATAGTCAAATACTTGAAACATCCCAAATCCATAGTCTAGCTAAACTAGCATAGACATAATCCAAACGAAAACATAAATAATTCTAAGGCATGCCGCCCATAAGAGTCGGAAAAGATTAAACTTTTTTTTAAAAAAAACAAATAACTATTGGATGCAGTGGATTCTGTATCAGATTCTCCTCCTCCATTATTGTTACTATTTGGATAAAATGGTTTAGTCTTGACATTCCTCAATAGTACTTCCTTATTCCCTTCTTTAGCCGTTATCGTTAGGACAATCTTATAGACCCACATATTGTTCACTTTCACCTTAGACATGCGTTCTATCGCCTCACATGGATACCACTCATTTGGAATTATCCTCCTATAGTTTGTACGTATGTGGCATCCTATCCTTGTAATTCCAGTGGCTCGTACCATTACTTGTCTCTTAGGGGGCATGACTTAAACATCAGAAGAAAAATATTACTCATCAGATACATAGAATAACATAACGAAAGGCAGATGCTATCATGTACCAGTTTATGTACTATAATTTACATCTTTAAGCAAAGTACAACAATGACTAGCGTGGACGATGGTAGTTAAACCTGCACTAGTCAAAACCCGAAAAGGAAAATAATATGTGGCTAAGTATGAACCATAGTAGTTCATAACTTAACAAACATCACAAAATAACATCCAAACACATCAATTATTATAAAATGCACACATACTCCTATGACGCCTATATGCAGGGACCCTTAAGCTATAGACTAGGCTACGCGACTAGGCAACCTAATTCTCTATAACCTGTCTCTGATACCATTCGGTCACACCCCACCATGGCGGAATATGGGGCGCGACGTATGGATATCATCACAACATGGCGTGTCTATAGAGATAACTAAATGAAATAAGAAATGTCATAAAATGGTGACACAAAAGTCATGACAATATCTCAACAATGCAGGAGTCTAGGTAAGTAGGTAACAGTCCTACCACTTACCCGAGACAAACAATTAACATAAACAAAGCAAACATATAGGTGTCAACAGTATCACTTATTAAACAATCAAAAGAAACAAAGAAGGAACATGGATCTCCTTCTAAATGCATTCCTAATGCCTCCAAAACTAGCCACTTCTATTCTCAAGCTTAACCACATTCTCACCTGAAAGAGACACTAAAACACGTCAACATAAAGTTGGTGAGAGTCATAGGTTTAGACTCAAACGCCAAAATCAAACCATAAGTTGTGAATAATAACCAAATCTAAGAACATATGGACAATGTGATACAAACATGCATTAACAACTAATATTCAAGATTTAACAAACCAAACCAAATCCAAGGCTCCCAGCCTTACCAAACTCCATGGTCCCATAGGCGCCCATACACCTATGAACCAACCCCAAGGCCCCGCCTTGTCATCATCCCCTTGGTACCAAGTCAAAACATAAAACAATCAAGAATCAACTAGCAGTTAATCACATAAGTATGCACAAGTCCATCACCAAACACAAAACATTCACAACATAATTTATAAAAACAGGACAGTGTCTCTTCCATCCCATCTGGAAGTCAAAATCATTAGTAGACATGGGACTATGAAACTTACCTGATTGAGCTTCTCCCAATAATCCGTGCACTAGCAAAAAGCTAACAAACAAAAACACAAAATCAATACATGAACCAATCTCTAAAAATGGCTCATCAACCTATGATGGACATCTAGCCTTCTCCCATATATGTTCCTCATTAATATGCTCTAAACACCCCATTACCCTTCCCTAACAAGTCCTTAACTTGATTAAGTTTTATACCTAACCCATTCATATTTTACACAAAACAGTCCCAACTTTTAGGTCCTCAAACTATAAGCCAAACGCCCACCTAACCATACCCATGAACTCTGTAAAGGAAACCCTATGCCCTTACATATGTTAGCTAACACCTCCCATTTGTCCCAATCTTAAAGCTACTGTTAAGGCCCCGATATATATATATATATATATATATATATATATATATATATATATATATATATATATATATATATATATATATATATATATATATATATATATATATATATATATATATATATATATATATATATATATATATACTTTTGTCTATCCAGATTTTACTGATTTTGAACATACAAAAAATTTGTTATGCTTAGGGGATCTTACCCTAACCCACAATCTTAGCCCCAATGTAGATACTTCCTATAATATATAAACCAACTCCCATGTTCGTTTGAAAGTCCCAATGCAACCCTAAGTACCCCAAACAACTCAAAACTTAAAAAGAGTTTGTAGACTTCCTATATAATCAAAATAAGAGTTTGTAGAACTTCCTATATGATCAAAACAATTGACCCTAAATTCTGCCCAGTTTTTAAAAACGGGTTTAATTAAATTAACATAATTAATTACCCATAATCCCACTAATTACAAGCCCTAATTCACCTAATCATTATAATATCATTAATATACAGATTTTAATTTAAACCCTAACCTAAATCCATCATAAGATGATTGAGAAAGAATTAAAACACTTTAATTAAAAAGGGTTTAAAGATTTTACCTTTGATTTATGAAAACCCCCAAATTTTTTATGAAACCCTAATTCTCTTGATTGACAGTCGACCAAAGACTTCCAGGAACAAAAAAAATGCGTTTGATATAATGAGAGGGGTTCCTTATATAGTACACAAATCCTAGTCCAACCAAAAGCCTACTTACCATAAATTTTCCCTTTTTTTTGTTTAAATCGTGTATAACCGACCCACACCCCCTTTTTTTTCTTTTTTTTATTATTACTACTTTACTAATATTTCCTTAAATATACTTAATTTTTTTCAGCCCCTAAAGTTTCTAAAATCTCAAAACCGAGAAACTAGTCAATTTTACGCGTTTACCGTAAAAGACGTAAAATATACAGTTTTAAAAAAAATCTCAAATTTTGAAATAAACTTTATAACTATGTCCTAAATGACTTAAAACCATCCCGAAAAATACTCACATGACTAAACACCTTACCCGAGACCTCTAAATGCTAAACCCCAAATCCTAAAAAAATACAATTTACTATAATACTTATACGTATACGTAAACACCAAAATAACACCATTTCATTTCATAGTCACTAACTGTGAGCTCATGAACATGAAATAACCGTTCCTCGATTTACTTATGAGTACTCTATACCCATAAACGATATCCACACCAACCTCGTTCACGCAAAATAACATGTAAACACACTAAACAAATAGTCACACATAAATTAACCTAAAAATAGAACCAAGTGACGAACCTCAAAACCACGGTAGTCACAGACGTCATCGCCAAATTACCTCATCCCAAAACCGTTAAGGGAGTTAGGAGTTTCCTAGGCCACACGGGCTTTTATCGTCGATTCATCAAGGAATTTTCAAAGATATCTCGACCTATTACACATCTCCTCGAAAAAGATGCACCTTTTGTCTTTAACGAAGATTGTGTACGAGCCTTTGAAATCCATAAGAGGAAACTTACCGAAGCTCCCATTCTTGTTGCTCCCAATTGGAACCTCCCCTTTGAGCGCATGTGTGATGCTAGTGACTACGCTATTGGGGCCGTATTGGGGCAACGTCATGAAAAACACTTCTTGCCTATTCACTATGCTAGCAAGACGATGACCGAGACTCAACTAAAATACACTACAACAGAGAAGGAATTCCTTGCTGTGGTGTATGCATTGAGAAATTTTGACCTTATCTCGTCTTGACTAAATGCATAGTGTATACGGATCATTAGGCTATTAAGTATCTTATGGCTAAGCAAGATGCAAAGCCGAGATTACTTCGTTGGATTCTCTTCCTACAAGAATTTGATCACAAAATCCTTGACAAAAAAGGAGCCGAGAATCTAGCGGCCGATCATCTTTCTCGTTTGGAAGATCCTCACCAAAGTGTTTATGAGCCAAAGGAAATCACCGAAACATTTCCTCTCGAGACACTTGGTGTAGTGAATTCTAAGCTTGATTCATCTACCCCATGGTTTGCGGACATCTCAAATTACCATGCGGGGAACTTCATCATCAAGGGTATGACGACTCAACAAAAACGAAAATTCTTTCGTGACGTCAAGTTCTGTTTTTAGAACGACCCTTACTTATTTCGAACTTGTGCGAATCAAATCATTCGACGTTGTGACTTTGGTACCGAAGCTTCTAACATCCTTAGAGCTTGTCACGAGGGACCCACGGGTGGTCACCACGGTGCTAATCTCACATCTAAGAAGGTCTTTGATACCGGTTTCTTTTGGCCTACTATTTACCGAGATGCACATGCACTTGTGAAGTCATGTGACTCATGCCAAGGACAAGGAAAAGCCCCACAAAACGATAAAATGCCACAAAATATCATCCAAGTGTGTGAGATCTTTGACGTTTGGGGCATTGACTTTATGGGGTCGTTCCCATCATCTCGTGGTAATAAGTACATCCTTGTCGCCATTAAATACCTATCTAAGTGGGTGGAAGCTAAGGCTTTGCCCACCAACGATACTCGTGTGGTAGTCAAGTTTTTGAAAAACTTGTTTTCTCGGTTTGGAACCCCTCGTACGATCATAAGCGATCGTGGAACCCATTTTTGTAACGACCAATTTGAAAGGGTCCTAAGGAAATATGGGGTTACACATCGGCTTTCTACGGCTTATCACCCACAAACGAGTGGGCAAGTCGAGGTTTTAAACCGAGCGTTGAAAAGGATCTTGGAGAGATCGATTGGGGAAAACCGACAATCTTGGTCGGATAAGTTGGACGATACTTTATGGGCCTTTCGGACTGCTCATAAGACGCCCATCGGCTGCACTCCTTATAAGCTTGTGTATGGAAAGAATTGTCACTTGCCAATTGAACTCGAACACAAAGCTTATTGGGCCCTTAAGCATTGTAATGATGATATTGAGACCGCGGAAAACACCAGAAAATGCAATTAAATGAATTGGATGAATTAAGAGACATTGCTTATGAAAATTCATTGATTTATAAAGAAAAAACTAAAACGTTTGATGACTCAAAAATTAAAAACCGGGTTTTTATCATTGGAGATCAAGTGTTGCTTTTTAACTCTCGTTTGAAAATATTTTCCGGCAAGTTGAAATCCCGTTGGTCCGGTCCATTCACCGTGACTCAAGTTTTTCCTTATGGGACCATCGAGCTAGCTCAAAATGATGGCCCCAATTTCAAGGTGAATGGACATAGGTTGAAGCACTACTTTGGCGGGGAAGTTCCATCCTTGAACTACCTCGACCAAATCACCTTCCCCAATGATAATTAGTATTGAGGGGTTCGAGTCGAGCTCATGACTCGGTAATCAAAAATGAGGTGCCTCGTGGGGGATTCCCATGCTTATCCTATGTACATATTATCGCTTTCTAATGTAGTAACGTGTGGGAACTTGTGCCCTTCCAACCTTTGTTCCGTGGTTGTTTGTGATATGTGGTTTTTAGATGATCATGATCTTCACGATTGGAGCCTCTCATGTTCGTTTTATGGGAGAACTCGATCGTTTGCTTTGAAGAAATTCTCAATATCCATGATATATCCTTTGATGTTCTAACCTTTGTGATGAGATGGCATTTATACATGATCTCATCGTTCTTTTCGGGCTTTAAATGCATAAAAATGTCATAATATACCATATATATGCTTGTGTTTGTTTACTTGTGTATTTTAGGTATGGATATCGTGAAAAAGACAAAAGATCACAAGATACAAGGAAAAACGGACACGAGAAACGAAGCCGTACAAAGAACCGGGCCCTATTCATAGAATATTCAACAAATACCCTTGAAGACTTGAAGACATACAAGATTGATCCTCATTTATTGAAGAAATGACACTTAAAACCCTTGTATATTCATAATTACAAGTTTGGTCCTTTAAGTTTGTCAAAATTACACAAAAGGTCCTTCAACTTTGAAGAAATGGCAAGATTAGTCCCTCAACAATTCTAAATTGTCAATTATGGTCCCTCATCAAGCCAAAGATACATTGAAGACCTTTGAAGGTCAAGCATGTCCAAAATCAGTCCTTCAAATATGTAAAAGTGGCAAAAACAACCCTTGAAACACCTTTTGGAAAAGTTTTGTGCCAAAAGTTTCAAAGGCTGAAAGTTAATAACAAAGGAAACCAAGTTATGATGGCTGAAAACACATTTTACCAAAAATCCCAAAACACAAGGGCCAAATGTGTGCAATTGAAACATTCAAAAGTAAATTGCGCCAAACAACTTACCTTTCCCCCATTTTCGGATCAAAATCTTTACTATTCACCCTTATGAACCCAGTTTTACCTTTACTTAAAACAAAGGGTAAACCTAAATTACCTTGACACACGTTTGATTCACACACTCTAAATCCCATCCCAACCTCAAAACCCTCACTCCCACTCACAATGGACCCCACCCCCAAATACCCATTCACCTATCATGTGACTACTTGCCCTCCAAGTCATCCAACGTGGCAAAATCAACAGCTATGACTCATTGCTTCATCACAAAGCTAAAATGAACGTTTGGGATCATTTTGGACAGCTCATCAACAAGAAACGCCTAGAAGACCTCAAGGGCATTTTAGAGAATTCAGTGCTAGGGTTTGTGAATAGTGTAGCCTGGCATTTGCCTATAAAAGGAGACCTCAACATGTGAGAGTCCCTTTGTTCCAGTCTTTACCTTTTAAACTTGTAATTCCTTTTTGAAATTTATAAAAGTTGGTATTTTGAGAAAATTGTTATTCCTTTTTATGTTTTTGAAAGTTGGTATTGTTTAAAGGTGATTCTGAGTTCCATTGATTGTTATAAGTGTGCTTGAATCATTTTGTTCAAGGACGTTTATGTTTGGTAAGGTTTTTCAAGTTTGAAAAAAGCTTGAAAAGAGTTTCTGATTTTGCTTATTTTTGTGTACTAACCCTTAGCCAATAGCTATAAGCTCTTGCAAGCTTGTTGACACCAAGCTTGTGAAGGGATTAGAGCCCTTGGTTGAGTTGTTTACTGCTTGTGTTGAAGACATCAAGTCCTTGAGTTTCTGCTTTGAAACATCAACCAAGGCATTCATCATCTTTCTTATTGAAGTACCTTGGTCTTGTTCTAGTTATTGAACAAGGTCCAAGGAGCATAGCTGGCCCTCCTAGGATGTTGTGGAGGGCAGGTATAACCTCTTGTTAAGATTCCTCTCAAAAATTTTAAGTTACTGCCTGTTTTGTACTTTGAGCTTTGATTTGGTGTTCTTGTGTTTGTGCTTTGTGTTTTATGGCTGGTATCTGTTAGTTGTCACCTAGTGTAGCTATTAGATCATTAAAATCTGTAGGTTGTGTTTGAAAATCAGAAGTTTGTTTGAAAAGTGGTTGATAAAGGATTGTTTGGGATTACTGGTTCATAAGGCCTTGTGGCCTTGAGCCCTTGGTTCTTAGGGTTTGGGAGGTCTAAACAAGTCTTAATATACAAGTTTTAGTCATTGGTTTACTTTCTGAAAGTTTGGAAAAGGGATTTGAAGTTTTGCAAAAATCTGATAAAAGTGGTTTTGGAATTGGTCAAACACATCAGATCCAATAACTTCTTTGTTACTTGGATCTAAGGTCTGAAATCAGGTTTGGGAATAGTTTGGGTGTTAAGCTATCTATTGGTTATCTGGTTGTTGAATTTGGTGGCTTATTGTGATTGTTATAGCTTATCAAAAGTTGCTGAAGTGGTCATTTGCATCAGCAAAGTGACCACCTCATTTTGTGATTGCATTTGTTATCCTAGTGTATGCCTTGTGATTTTGCTGCTTGGAACTTGTTAATGTGCTGCTTGTGAGTGGATTTTGCTATTTGGTGTGCTTTGTATCTGGCTTATAAGCTAACTGGCTTATTAAGCCCTTATTGCCAAAATTTACCATCAAAAGGTCAACTGACCTCTTGATTCACAAGGCCTCCTCCTTGAGTCCTTCACAAAATTTGCTTATAACAAGCCCATATACCATTCCTGATCATTTGGTGAACTTTGGAGTACTTTGACTTTTGGTCCAATAAGCACAATTTGGCTTATTTTTGAGAACTGCTTATTGGCACATGCAACAACTTGGCTTTTGTAATAGAGATCATTTTTCTTAGCTTAATATCAAATCTGGAAGGTTACAAGTCTTTTGGTTAAGCTTTTGCTAGAAAACTAGCTTATTTGGCTTTTTCAGCCAGCTTATTTGCTCTTACAGCTTATTCTACTTGGCTTTTTGTGATTTTCTTGATTGATTATTCTTAGTTAAGCTATTTGTGAGCTTTTGCAACAAACTAGAGCTTCTGAGGTGCCCTAAATCTCAAACCCGACTATTTTGTCGTTTTGTGGATTTATACTTTGCTTATTTCTGGCTTATTGAGTGTGCTTTTTCTAAATTTCTTTTTACAGATCTCATAAGCATCCCAAAAGAAGGTTGTGTGTCAAATTAGAGCTTATGGCATTGGCTTATTGCTTAATGGGCTGAAAAGCCTAATAAGAATAAGCTGCCTGCTTATTAAGCTGTGATAAGCTCACATTCAGCTTTTAGGCCTTTAGAGTTTTGTTCTTAGAATTAAATTTTGAGTCAGATAGGGCTTTTCCAAGTCAATTGGGCCAAGTTTGACTTTTTGGGCCCAAAAGCCCATTAAGGTTGACTGTTTTTTATTTTTGGCCCATTTGAGGGCTCAATAGGGGTATTCTGGTCATTTCACTTTGATTTTATGATTATTTAGGTTAAAATAAACTAGTTTGCAAGTTTTTAGAATTTTTTATAATTTTTGGATTTTTAATATTATTTTAATATTATTTTATTATTATTTTTCAAATTTAACATTTTCCAACTTTTTACATTTTTCTTAGCTTTAATACATTAAAATAGGAATTTAGCAACTTTTAGAATAATTTTATCACTTCTAGATTAATTTTTATAATTATTTTAAGTTTTAATAGTTTTTAAATCATTTTAAATAGTTTTTATTAGTTTAAAAATTTCTAAAAATAGTTTTTAATCTTTTTAGGTCATTTTAGAGGTTTACCAATTGAAAAATCTTTATTTGGGCTTTTTGATAATTTATTTGATTTTTAGGGCTTTAATTAGCATTTAAAAATTGAATATTTAATTATTTAAAAGGTTTGAAAAAGTTTTGATCATTGGTAAAATCTTGGTTTATTAATTTTGATTTTGAATTTTTGGTAATTTTTAGAATTAATTTTTATTTTTGTAGTTTTTATGGTTGTACGTTTTAACATTCTAGTAGTAATTTTCACGTCTTCGTCATCTTCTTTTCTCATCCCCTTCTAAACCAATCATTAATCACAAACATTTAACAAGTTTTTCACACACATATACCTCCTTGGGAAACGAACTTGGAACTTTCATCATAAGGGTCATTAACACTTGGTTTTTCCTAAAATCATTTGTTCAATACTTTTCCCTACTTACCCTCCTTTTCCTAAAGGTGTGGTAAAACACTGCAACCATTTTGGTGTCGCTGTCGGGGAGGTGTGTCGTGATTAATTTGCATTGTTGTTTTTAATATTAACCATAAATAGTAATTGTATTAGTAGAACTCTACTAATACGTATTATCGGTTTTCTTGGTTTTTCTTGTGAAAATATTATTACTATATTGTATTAAGTATCACAACAAATAAACAATATCTCCAAAAGTGTGAAAACACAACCTTAATTGGGATTTCATCACTCAATTATTGTATTCGAATCTCAAACAAAAAGAAAAAGGCAAAAATAGATAAATACTTTCGTGAAGCTCGATTTTGAAAAATACAAACTATAAGGTGGGTATAAGGCGGGTATTATAAAATATACCCTAAGGAAAAAGGCTCTTAAGTGCTTCGCGCCGCCTCGTTTCCCCGCTTGCTTGTGAGTATTTTGAGATTGAAGGCTAATCGAGGGTTTTGCCGCCCAAAGTATTATTACGTATAATATATTTGCTTGGTTTCTTTGTGATTAAACCCTCTTGAACAATTTGGTTTTCACCAAAGTTCTAAAGTCATTCGAAGGCGTTCACTCCACGTGATCGTTTTCATTCCTTTGAGGCTTCTTTAATCAAGAATTTGATTCGAGGAGAGATTTTGTAGATTGTTATCTACGAAGATACACCAGAATCCAAAAAAATTAAATATAATCAAAAACACAAAAATATTGAAAATTCACAAAACACCCAAAAAGAATCTTCTTTGCTCACCTCCCATTCTTCGTGAAGTTTATGATCACTCGTAATCAAGCAAAACGAGCTCGTAAACGTCTTCAAAAGCAAGCCAATCAAGAGACGTTGATTGAAGAACAACCTCCAATTGTTGAACCTATTGTAGAACAAGAAGTCGTCATGGCTAATCGTACTATGATGGAGTTGCTACAAGCACCCACCGAGGGTTTTGGAGAGGCCATTGTGATTCCCGCCATCCTTGCGGAGAATTTCGAGATTAAGACGGGTTTAATGTCGATGTTGCAAGTAAATAAGTTTAGAGGTCATGAGAAAGACAACCCGCACTATCACATTAGGAATTTTAACCGTCTCACCGCTACTAGCAAGTTTAAGGATGTTCCATATGACGCCATTAAGATGATGTTGTTTCCATACTCGTTAGATGGACCCGCAAAAATTTGGCTTGAGAAAGAACCGCCAAATTCGATTTTGACATGGGCCGATCTCGTTTCTAAGTTTGTGAACAAGTTTTTTCCACCATCTAAAACAACACATTTGAAAAATGAGATTTCACGATTTGTTCAAAGAAATAATGAAAGTTTTTCAATGGCATAGGAACGCTTTAAAGAAATGTTACATGAATGTCCACACCATGATTTTTCGGAATTGCATCAAATTGATACTTTTTATAATGGGCTTAATGATCATGAACGAGATTATTTGAATGCCGCCGCGGGTGGTAATTTTTTGTGCAAGACGGCAAATGAGGCTTTGAAAATCATCGAGAATAGATCTAAGGTTTATAGCCCTCGTAACACACCGAGTGTTGCCAATTTAGGTTCGTCATCATCGTCATCGTCTCGTAGCATTAATGCCTTACATGATGAAGCTAATGAGGAAAATCGGTTTTTTGATAGGTTTGCTAATCTTATGTCGCATTGGAAAGCTCAAGAAGCTTCAAATTCCGCTTCGGTTAAAGCGGTTGCTAAGAGTTATTTGTCTTGTGGTGGAGCTCATGATCTTTCCGAGTGCATTACCGCGGATGGTAACACTTCGAGTGCTAATGTAGCAACGGGAACTTACAACCAAAACGGTCTAGGTTCCCGCCAAAATCAAGCTCCACCAAATCAAAATGCTAATAATTATCGAAATAACAACCAAGGTGGTAATTACCAAGGCAATTCACGCAATTACAACAAGGGGAATTATCAAAATGGGAATGGACAAGTCACTAATCAAAACCAAAATCGTGATTTTCAAAACACTACACAAGGTTTTCAAAATGCTCACACTAAAAATCTTCAAGGAGAATTTTTGGATTATGCTAAAGCAAATGATGCTAAATTTGATAACATGCAACGTGAGATGATTAGCTTAAGATCCGAGTTGAAAAACGAGCTAAAAAATGAACTTGCTAATGAACTCAGAACTCATGCAAAGAAAATGGAAGGAAATGTCCAACGTCTTCAACAAAATCAACAAAAGATGGAATTAGGACAACATGAGATTAAGCAAGAGTTATTAAAAGCGGATGCTAGGCAATCAAAATTTGAGGACCGAATGGCTAAGATGTTTGAAGCAATCATGTGTAAACCCTCTTCCTCAGGTGGTCTTCCTAGTGATACCATTGCAAACCCGAAGGGAGAAATGAAGGTTATTACTACACGAAGTGGTAAAACTTTCAAGGAACCAATCTCTCGTCCAAGTACTTCTAGGGAGAAGGAAATCGAGAAAGAACCCGAGGTGATGGTCGAAAAGGAGCACATTACAATCCCACGAAGTACCGCTCAAACCAGAACCCGAGTTTCCAAGGCCGTTGCCTAATGACCAACCCACACCACCTTTACCCTACCCTTCGAGACGAAACAAAGAGAAGTTGCAAGAACGTAACAAACAACAAATCGAGCTTTTTATAAAGATGTTTCAACAAGTACATTTTGATGTGAGTTTAGCCGACGCGTTGTTGTATATGCCTCGTTTCGCTTCCACTTTTGAAAGTATGATGAGCGATAAGGAAAAGCTTTCAAAGCTTGATAATTGTTCTTCGGTTTATCTTAACCGCATACCGGAAAAAGTTGGTGATCCCGGAAAGTTTCTCATTCCTTGTGACATACAAGATATGAAAGAATGCCTCGCCTTGGCCGATCTTGGTGCGAGCATTAATTTGATGCCATTTTCCATTTGGAAATCGCTTTCGCTTCCGGCTCTTATTCCTTTGAACATGTCTATCGAGATGGCCGATCATTCTACGATTTTAGCATGTGGAGTAGCCGAAGATGTTTTCGTGAAAGTGGGGAAGTTCTACTATCCCGTTGATTTTATAGTAGTCGACATCCCCGCGGATCCTCAAGTTCCTCTAATTTTAGGTCGTTCATTTTTAGACACTTCGAGATCGCTTATCGATGTTCGTGCAAGAACTATCACTTTGAGATTCAACGAAGAGGAACTTGTAATAAACGCTACTCAAAACTCGAAACCTTCTCATGTTTATGCAATCGCTACCATCAATCCCATTGACATCGTTGATGTGGTTTGCGATGAGTTTTCACAAGAAGTGTTAGGTTTTTCCGATAGCTCGTCAAGTGGCAATCCCACTATTTTGGATCCGATTCTTGCTAATTCCACACCAAATCTCACTCCATTCCAAGGAGGCGATCTCACTTCAAATGAAATCGACAATGAAGATGAGGTGTTGATTAGTGATGATACTTCTATTCCACCATTTCTTCCGTCGATGGAAGTTATGAGTGTTGAACCAAAATCTTCAATCGAGGAACCACCTATCCTTGAATTGAAAGATCTTCCTTCTCACCTTGAATACGCATTCTTGGAAGGTGATGACAAGTTGCTGGTTATTATTGCAAGAGGTCTTGCCAATGATGAAAAAACCGAGCTCTTGAAAGTTCTTAAGGCTCATAAAGGGGCAATTGCGTGGAAAATATCCGACATTAAGGGTATTGACCCAAAATTTTGTACTCACAAGATTTTAATGGAGGAGGACTACAAACCCGCAATTCAAAGTCAAAGAAGGGTGAATCCCAAAATTCACGATGTCATTAAAAAGGAGGTCCTTAAACTCCTTGACGCGGGAATGATTTATCCTATATCCGATAGCCCAAGGGTGAGCCCAATCCATTGTGTCCCTAAAAAGGGAGGAATGATCGTTGTGCCTAATGAAAACAACGAGTTAATTCCCACTCGTGTTGTGACCGGTTGGAGGGTGTGTATTGACTACCGAAAGTTAAATGACGCCACTCGTAAAGACCACTTTCCTTTGCCCTTCATGGATCAAATGTTGGAGCGACTCGCGGGAAATGAATTCTATTGCTTTTTAGATGGTTTTTTCCGGTTACTTTCAAATCCCTATCGACCCTCGTGATCAAGAGAAGACTACGTTTACGTGTCCTTATGGAACGTTTGCTTATCGTAGGATGCCTTTCGGACTTTGTAATGCACCGGCTACGTTTCAACGGTGTATGATGGCGATTTTTCACGATATGATCGAGAAGTCGATGGAAGTGTTTATGGATGACTTCTCGGTGTTTGGCAATTCGTTCACGTCGTGTTTATCTAATCTCGAGAAAATGTTAAAACGTTATGAAGAAACCAATCTTGTGCTTAATTGGGAAAAATGTCATTTTATGTGTAAACAAGGAATCGTCTTAGGACATAAGGTGTCGAAGGCGGGGACTGAGGTCGATAAAGCTAAGGTAGACGTCATCGCCAAGTTACCTCATCCCAAAACCGTTAAGGGAGTTAGGAGTTTCTTAGGCCATGCGGGCTTTTATCGTCGTTTTATCAAGGACTTTTCAAAAATCTCTCGACCTATGACACACCTTCTCGAGAAGGATGCTCCTTTTAACTTCAATGAGGATTGTGTTAGAGCTTTCGAAACTCTCAAAAGGAAACTTGCCGAAGCTCCCATTCTTGTTGCTCCTAATTGGGAATTACCCTTTGAAATCATGTGTGATGCAAGTGATTATGCTATAGGGGTCGTCTTAGGGCAACGTTATGACAAGCATTTCTGTCCTATCCACTATGCTAGTAAGACGATGACCGAGGCTAAATTAAAGTACACCACAACGGAAAAGGAATTCCTTGCTGTGGTCTATGCTTTTGAGAAATTCCGACCTTATCTCGTCTTGACTAAAAGCATCGTGTATACCGACCATTCGGCTATCAAGTATCTCTTGGCTAAGCAAGATGCTAAGCCGAGATTGCTTCGTTGGATGCTCCTCCTCAAAGAATTTGATGTCACCGTGCTTGACAAAAAAGGAGCCGAGAATCTAGCGGCCGATCATCTCTCTCGTCTAGAAGATCCTCACAAAGATGTTTTCGAGAACAAGGAAATCACCGAAACATTTCCTCTCGAGACTCTCGGTGTAGTGAATTCAAAAGACACCACCCCATGGTTTGCCGACATTGCAAATTACCATGCGGACAATTTCATAATCAAGGGTATGACGATACAACAAAAAAGAAAATTCTTTCATGACGTCAAGTTCTATTTTTGGGACGACCCTTATCTCTTTCGAGTTTGTGCGGATCAACTCGTTCGACGTTGTGTTTTTGGTGCCGAAGCCTCTAATATCCTTAGAGCTTGTCACGAGGGACCCACGGGTGGTCACCACGGTGCTAATCTCACGGCTAAGAAAGTGTTCGATGCCGGCTTCTTTTGGCCTTCTATCTATCGTGATGCACACGCACTTGTGAAGTCGTGTGATTCGTGCCAACATCAAGGAAAATCGTCTCAACGTGATGAAATGCCGCAAAACATAATTCAAGTGTGTGAGATTTTCGACATATGGGGAATAGACTTTATGGGGCCATTCCCATCGTCTCATGGCAACAAATATATCCTCGTCGCGGTGGACTACCTTTCTAAGTGGGTGGAAGCTAAGGCTTTGCCTACTAATGATGCTCGTGTGGTAGTGAAGTTTTTGAAGCAACTATTCTCTCGGTTCAGAACCCCTCGTGCTATTATAAGCGATCGTGGAACCCATTTTTGTAATGACCAATTCGAAAAGGTTATAAAGAAATATGGAGTTACTCATCGTATTTCTACGGCTTATCACCCGCAAACGAGTGGGCAAGTCGAGGTTTCGAACCGAGCTTTGAAAAGGATTTTAGAGAGGTCAATTGGAGAAAACCGTGCTTCATGGTCCGACAAACTTGATGACGCTTTATGGGCCTTTAGGACCGCTTATAAGACACCTATCGGTTTCACTCCTTATAAGTTAGTCTATGGGAAGAATTGTCATTTGCCCATTGAGTTAGAGCACAAGGCATATTGGGCCCTTAAGCATGCAAACTTTGACTTGAAGACCGCGGGAGATCACCGGAAAATACAATTGAAAGAATTGGATGAATTAAGAGATAATGCTTATAAAAATTCATTAATTTTTAAAGAAAAGACTAAAAAGTTTTATGATTCAAAGATTAAAAACCGGGTTTTTAACGTTGGTGATCAAGTGTTACTTTTTAACTCTCGACTTAAGATATTTTCCGGGAAATTCAAATCTCGTTGGTCGGGTCCGTTCACCGTTACACAAGTGTTTCCTTATGGGACCATCGAGCTAGCTCAAGATGATGGTCCTAATTTCAAGGTGAATGGACATAGGCTTAAGCACTACTTTGGTGGGGAAATTCCTTCAATGGTTGCCCTCGACCAAGTCACCTTCCCCAATGATAATTAGCATTGAGGGGATCGAGTCGAGCTCATGACTCGGTAATCAAAAATGAGGTGCCTCGTGGGGGAGATCCCATGCTTATCCTTTATGCTTACTATTCACTAATAAGGGGACTTGTACCCTTTCAACTCGTTGTCTCGTGGTTGTTTGTGATTGTGTTATCTAGATCATCATCATCATCTACGATTGAAGACTCTCGTGTTCGTTTACGTGAGCCTCCATCGTTTGCTTGAAGAAGTTTTTCACGAATCCATGACATATCCTTTATTGTTCTAACAATTATCTTTTAACATACTTAATAAACGGCTTTAGATATATTGTTGATCACCCTTTCCATGCTAGATCCTAAGCATTCGACTCTTCGTCTCTAGTATGGGGGTGCTCCACCCTTAGACTCGAAACATTGAGGACAATGTTTACTTTTAGTATGGGGGGTGAATAGGTACTTGCTTTGCTACGCCCTCACGCTTTCCAATTTTCAATGTTTTGTTTGCTAATAATGCTAAAAATGGCCAAATTTTAAAAATTTTCTTAGTTTTCATAAGTGTTTTTAAGAGACGAATGTATATTTTCCGTTGGGTAGAATAAGAGTTAATTTTTGACTTGATGGGCATTTGGAGCCATTTACATTCCTTAACCCGCTCAATTCAAGTTTTGCTAGACTTTTATATAGGGAGCTTTAAAACGCGAAATTCTTAGCTCATTCGGGTTAAGAACAAGAACTTTTCGCAAGTTCCTATAATTGATCCTAGAAAGTCACTTATCAAAGGAACTATAAAACGCACTCTCTAAACTTGAAAAAGTCCAAGAAAGTGCAAGATCCTATAGGTGGCTTGAAAACCCAAAACTTTGATTTGATATAGTCTTAATGAAAGCTAATCCAAATTTGGCTTAATTTTGACTTGCATGGCTAAGTATTCACGAGTCTCTTTAATTAGAGGTCTTTATATAGTGAAGAACGAGAAATGATAGAGTTAGACAAGTGATCATGCTAAACGTAGAACACGAAAGTGTTCTTTCAAAAACTCATATGTTTTTAATTGTGGCTTTTTCTTCCCATAAGATCAATGCATTAGGAATAAATCATAATTGCAATAAGTAAGGTCGTACGATTTGAAAGGTTACTTAGCCTCTAGCGCAAGATCGTTTAAAAGTTGCTCGGGGTTGAATAGAGTTCATAGCCAAGGCATAACTATTGAAGCGGGACGCGAAGATTGACGATCATCCAAAAAGGCCCTAACAAGGCATGAGGAGCTCTATTTTTTGCTAAAGATCCAAGATGATGTGAAGTATCATTATTCCTAAATCTATATGAAGGATCGAGACACACGACGAAAAGCAATTATTCCCCTAAATATCATGGAGAAAATCTATCCAAAAAGACCCTTACAAGGTATAAGGATAAATATATCCAAGTCCGAAAAGGAGGCGGATCGTTGTATATCAAAATCCAAAGTAAAGATTGAAGAAAAATGATGAAGTCGTGGTCCAAATATGAAGAATCTCTCAAAAACGTCAAGTGAAGAAATTCCAAATATGTGAAGAGAAGACCATAATTTCAAGAACGTATTCCCAAGATTTGAAGTATGAAGTACATGCCAAATATCGGTCCGAGAAGGGTCTCAAATCATGAAACGAGTTATGCCAAGATATGAACTTAAGGAGATACACGAGAAGCCGTTTTAAAAGATTTTGTCCTTCGGCTAACTATCGATCAAATCATGCTACTTTGCTTTCGGACTAATAACTACTCAAATAAGTCAATATGAATCACTTGTGATCCATGAAAAATAGATAAAAAGTGCTAGTAACCCATTTCCTTTTATAATAACTAGGATTGCGGGGAGAAAAAGTATTACACAATTTGGACGTATGAGTAGTGTTAGAATTGTGACTTGTACCAACAATGATCTCGTTTTTGCACTTAGCATGGAATGTATGACAATCAAGGATGACGAAGTTTACTCTAAGGGACATTTACTTGTTTCTATTCTTTGACCCTAAAAATCACTTTCGTGATGAAAATCATACATTATGTCTTTACACATCTTCGTAATATGTTGCAAGTCTTTTACTCTTCAATAAAGGTTAATAAAATTGAACTTTGGTGATACTTAGATACTTTATTCTAGCATTGCGTGAGGGCACGGCAATGGCTTAGTATGGAGGAGTGATGAGATGGCATTTATACATGATCTCATCATTCTTTTCGGGCTTTAAATGCATAAAAATGTCATAATATACCATATATATGCTTGTGTTTGTTTACTTATGTATTTTAGGTATGGATATCGTGAAAAAGACAAAAGATCACAAGATACAAGGAAAAACGGACACGAGAAACGAAGCCGTACAAAGAACCGGGCCCTATTCATGGAATATTCAACAAATACCCTTGAAGACTTGAAGACATACAAGATTGATCCTCATTTATTGAAGAAATGACACTTAAAACCCTTGTATATTCATAATTACAAGTTTGGTCCTTTAAGTTTGTCAAAATTACACAAAAGGTCCTTCAACTTTGAAGAAATGGCAAGATTAGTCCCTCAACAATTCTAAATTGTCAATTATGGTCCCTCATTAAGCTAAAGATACATTGAAGACCTTTGAAGATCAAGAATGTCCAAAATCAGTCCTTCAAATATGCAAAAGTGGCAAAAACAACCCTTGAAACACATTTTGGAAAAGTTTTGTGCCAATAGTGTCAAAGGCTGAAAGTTAATAACAAAGGAAACCAAGTTTTGATGGCTGAAAACACGTTTTTACCAAAAATCCCAAAACACAAGGGCCAAATGTGTGCAATTGAAACATTCAAAAGTAAATTGCGCCAAACAACTTACCTTTCCCCTATTTTCGGATCAAAATCTTTACTATTCACCCTTATGAACCCAGTTTTACCTTTACTTAAAACAAAGGGTAAACCTAAATTACCTTGACACACGTTTGATTCACACACTCTAAATCCCATCCCAACCTCAAAACCCTTACTCCCACTCACAATGGACCCCACCCCCAAATACCCGTTCACCTATCATGTGACTACTTGCCCTCCAAGTCATCCAACGTGGCAAAATCAACAGCTATGACTCATTGCTTCATCACAAAGCTAAAATGAACGTTTGAGATCATTTTGGACAGCTCATCAACAAGAAACGCCTAGAAGACCTCAAGGGCATTTTAGAGAATTCAGTGCTAGGGTTTGTGAATAGTGTAGCCTCGCATTTGCCTATAAAAGGAGACCTCAACATGTGAGAGTCCCTTTGTTCCAGTCTTTACCTTTTAAACTTGTAATTCCTTTTTGAAATTTATAAAAGTTGGTATTTTGAGAAAATTGTAATTCCTTTTTATGTTTTTGAAAGTTGGTATTGTTTAAAGGTGATTCTGAGTTCCATTGATTGTTATAAGTGTGCTTGAATCATTTGGTTCAAGGACGTTTATGTTTGGTAAGGTTTTTCAAGTTTGAAAAAAGCTTGAAAAGAGTTTCTGATTTTGCTTATTTTTGTGTACTAACCTTTAGCCAATAGCTATAAGCTCTTGCAGCTTGTTGACACCAAGCTTGTGAAGGGATTAGAGCCCTTAGTTGAGTTGTTTGCTGCTTGTGTTGAAGACATCAAGTCCTTGAGTTTCTGCTTTTGAAACATCAACCAAGGCATTCATCATCTTTCTTATTGAAGTACCTTGGTCTTGTTTTAGTTGTTGAACAAGGTCCAAGGAGCATAGCTGGCCCTCCTAGGATGTTGTGGAGGGAAGGTATAACCTCTTGTTAAGATTCCTCTCAAAAATTTTATGTTACTGCCTGTTTTGTACTTTGAGCTTTGATTTGGTTGTTCTTGTGTTTGTACTTTGTGTTTTATGGCTGGTATCTGTTAGTTGTCATCAGTAGGTTGCGTTTTGAAAATCAGAAGTTTGTTTGAAAAGTGGTTGATAAAGGATTGTTTGGGATTACTGGTTCATAAGGCCTTGTGGCCTTGAGCCCTTGGTTTCTTAGGGTTTGGGAGGTCTAAACAAGTCTTAATATACATGTTTTAGTCATTGGTTTACTTTCTGAAAGTTTGGAAAAGGGATTTGAAGTTTTGCAAAAATCTGTTAAAAGTGGTTTTGGAATTGGTCAAACACATCAGATCCAATAACTTCTTTGTTACTTAGATCTAAGGTCTGAAATCAGGTTTGGGAATAGTTTGGGTGATAAGCTATCTATTGGTTTATCTGGTTGTTGAATTTGGTGGCTTATTGTGATTGTTATAGCTTATCAAAAGTTGCTGAAGTGGTCATTTGCATCAGCAAAGTGACCACCTCATTTTGTGATTGCATTTGTTATCCTAGTGTATGCCTTGTGATTTTGCTGCTTGGACTTGTTAATGTGCTGCTTGTGAGTGGATTTTGCTATTTGGTGTGCTTTGTATCTGGCTTATAAGCTAACTGGCTTATTAAGCCCTTATTGCCAAAATTTGCCATCAAAAGGTCAACTGACCTCTTGATTCACAAGGCCTCCTCCTTGAGTCCTTCACAAAATTTGCTTATAACAAGCCCATATACCATTCCTGATCATTTGGTGAACTTTGGAGTACTTTGACTTTTGGTCAAATAAGCACAATTTGGCTTATTTTTGAGAACTGCTTATTGGCACATGCAACAACTTGGATTTTGTAATAGAGATCATTTTTCTTAGCTTAATATCAAATCTGGAAGGTTACAAGTCTTTTGGTTAAGCTTTTGCTAGAAAACTAGCTTATTTGGCTTTTTCAGCCAGCTTATTTTCTCTTACAGCTTATTCTACTTGGCTTTTTGTGATTTTCTTGATTGATTATTCTTAGTTAAGCTATTTGTGAGCTTTTGCAACAAACTAGAGCTTCTGAGGTGCCCTAAATCTCAAACCCGACTATTTTGTCGTTTTGTGGATTTATACTTTGCTTATTTCTGGCTTATTGAGTGTGCATTTTCTAAATTTCTTTTTACAGATCTCATAAGCATCCCAAAAGAAGGTTGTGTGTCAAATTAGAGCTTATGGCATTGGCTTATTGCTTAATGGGCTGAAAAGCCCAATAAGAATAAGCTGCCTGCTTATTAAGCTGTGATAAGCTCACATTCAGCTTTTGGGCCTTTAGAGTTTTGTTCCTAGAATTAAATTTTGAGTCAGATAGGGCTTTTCCAAGTCAATTGGGCCAAGTTTGACTTTTTGGGCCCAAAAGCCCATTAAGGTTGACTATTTTTTATTTTTGGCCCATTTGAGGGCCCAATAGGGGTATTCTGGTCATTTCACTTTGATTTTCTGATTATTTAGGTTAAAATAAACTAGTTTGCAAGTTTTTAGAATTTTTTATAATTTTTGGATTTTTAATATTATTTTAATATTATTTTATTATTATTTTTCAAATTTAACATTTTCCAACTTTTTACATTTTTCTTAGCTTTAATACATTAAAATAGGAATTTAGCAACTTTTAGAATAATTTTATCACTTCTAGATTAATTTTTATAATTATTTTAAGTTTTAATAGTTTTTAAATCATTTTAAATAGTTTTTATTAGTTTAAAATTTTCTAAAAATAGTTTTTAATCTTTTTAGGTCATTTTAGAGGTTTACCAATTGAAAATCTTTATTTGGGCTTTTTGATAATTTATTTGATTTTTAGGGCTTTAATTAGCATTTAAAAATTGAATATTTAATTATTTAAAAGGTTTGAAAAAGTTTTGATCATTAGTAAACTCTTGGTTTATTAATTTTGATTTTTGGTGAATTTTTGGTAATTTTTAGAATTAATTTTTATTTTTGTAGTTTTTACGGTTGTACGTTTTAACATTCTAGTAGTAATTTTCACGTCTTCGTCATCTTCTTTTCTCATCCCCTTCTAAACCAATCATTAATCACAAACATTTAACAAGTTTTTCACACACATATACCTCCTTGGGAAACGAACTTGGAACTTTCATCATAAGGGTCATTAACACTTGGTTTTTCCTAAAATCATTTGTTCAATACTTTTCCCTACTTACCCTCCTTTTCCTAAAGGTGTGGTAAAACACTGCAACCACTTTGGTTTATAGCAAACTTCATAAACGGCTTTAAATTTAACGGTTACACCCTTTCCATGGTAGATTAAGCATTCCACTACGTTTCTAGTATGGGGGTTTCCAACCCTTAGACTCGAAACATTGAGGACAATGTTTAACTTTAGTATGGGGGTGAATAGATACTTGCCTTGACAAACCTTCACGCTTTCCAAAGTTTATATTTTTGTTGCAAAATAAGGCTAAAAATGGTCAAATTTTAAATTTTTTCTCATGTTTTATAAGTGTTTGAAGACACGAATGTAGATTTTCCGATGGCGAGAATAAGAGTAATTTTTGACTCGACCGTGCGTGTTGAGCACTTAGCTTTGATTCCTTAACTTTTTATTAGGCTAAGTCTCTTAAATGAGGACGAGAAATGATAGAGTTAATTATAAGTTACTATGCTAAACGTAGAGTACTCGTATTCTTTCAAAAACTCATGTGTTCTCGTTGTTTGCTTATTCTCCCTTCGCTTGTAAATATTTTTTGCTTAATAAATATTGACTTAGCGGTTTAGTCTTGACTGTTGGTTTCTAGTCTTTTCTAGTAGCTTCCATGTATAATTAAATTGGGAAGACATTAAGGTATCGCCAGTATAACACCCCCAACAAATGCTATGCGCAGCGGAACTACAACATTTGGGTGCTAGGCAGTTATCATCACACATAAGCTATTTCGAACGACTCAAAGAGACGTAGAAATTTAAACATAAGTTAAAGATTGATTAAAACATCAAAGTCTACTATTTTCCAAATCCCAAAAATAATACAAAACAGAGTTGCGTTTAGGTCCCCTCTAAATCTCAACCCAAAAGTACATTACTTTTTCACATGACATAATATAAAAAATTTTAGTGCTAAAAGGAAGAAAAACAAAGTAGACCGCCAAGCCACAACAACTTCCATCCGCGCATGCTCCGCTGCTATCAACCTTGGTTACCTGAAACACATGCTTAAAATCGTCAACACAAAGGTTGAGTGAATCTATAGGTTTATCAAATCATAGGTTGAACATAAGTATTAAAACCAATCATGACCATTCAATAGCATTGTCGTACTCACAATCTATTATTCAAGGATATTATCTTTAGCAATAGCTAATAATTGTGTTTAAGCTCGTGACACTAATCCGTTAACTCAATCACCCGCGTACATTTACCGGCATGATTAAGATGAAACCAGTGCCCCTTCTAAAGGCATCAGTTGCAATTATACCTTATTTCTTATCACAAGTTATCCGTCCGCAGAGGGTACTCAACATACTAGCTCTCGTCTCGGATAGGGTCGTCAACCCCATAGTACTATCAATTGTATAAGCGGCTATCTCCAACCCACACAAGGGCAAGACAATATTTAATAGTTCACGAATTTAGGGACTTTTACAACTAGGTACTTAACACGATTCAAGGCAAAATTCGGGTCCAACAATCATTCATGACTTATGTTCTTTTCATTTAAATAGCATGCATCCCCCTCGCGGGTAAAACGTTTGAAAAAAGTAAAGAGCGAGGCTATAGACTCACCTTGCGTAGTAGTAGTGGTTCTAGCGAAGACGTAACGAAAATATCACCGACGATGTGGATGCCCCCGGGAAATCAAATACAACATCTAACGAATAAACACTTAATGAATAAACTCCTTCAAGTACTTTTAAGTACTGTATGTATATAATTAAAGTCACTCAAAGTTTGTATAAATTCACGCCAAAATTCCGTACAAGTGATTATTACTAGACTCGTACTATCTACCTACGTAATTAAAGTTGATTCCCATTTTATAGATTTGCCGGTACTTCCCAAAAGTACGGGCTGTTTACTAAGACATAAGCATTCCTATAAATTACAAGAAAATTTGGAAAAATACCTCATGACCTATAGAAAACCCATCTTAAATCCCATAAAAACTTTTTACTTTTAAGACCCATTACTCATTTCATCACTAGACGTAAACTTTTCGGACTGATTTTGCACTTCTAACACGTAAGACTTGTTTGACCCATTTAAAAGACACCATTTGCTAATTTGACCATTAAGTCTAAAAATAGACTCCAAAATGCAGGTTTAGAACCAAATAACAACTTTCAATCATATATAAAACTCTATCTATGGTCCCCGGGATTTGACCCAAAACCAAACATAATTTCGGATTATGTTGATTCTCATCTCCCGGTACACGAACTTTCAAAATAGCATAACTTTTGACTCGTTTGGAGTCGTAAGCTCTACCTTATACCAAAACAAAGCTAAAACAAAGCTCTACATCTATATCCTATCATTATGACCTGTTTACAAAATTAAACCTATGAAAAATATGCCTAAGCAATCTGCCTAAAATTTCCTTCTTCAAAATCATTCCAACACTTGTTTTGACCCATTTCCCACTTCACCAATACATCAACTAACCTATATTCATCATCCATAACAATCCCTAAAATCATAATCACTTGTATAACCAATATGAATTTACCAAAAATTATAAACAAATGCATGCACTAAAATGAAGACAATTAAAATAATATTAACAATAATAATGGAACCTTACAATGATTAAATAGATCAAAAACACCAAGAACACCCAAACCCCCCACATATTTCGTGGGTTTGGGGGCTGAAGTCACCAAGAAACATTAGCTCCAAGCTTGAATATTTCAAGAGGCTAATCCTAAACACAATTAAACACAAACCCAGTAGTTTAATTAGATCAAAACATAGTTTTTATCAAAATCTGTCAAAAATTAAATCTTGAAAAAATGTTATTGCATGTGTGATTTTATTGGTGGGATTTACTTACAATGATGTTATAAACATGGGGTATTGCTTAGATTTCAAGAAAACAATTTTTTGATGGTGGTTTGATGGTGGTGGTGTTTGGCCGTAGCTTTTAGAGAGAGAGGGAGGAGGAAGAATATTTTTGGAGTGTTAAAATGAAGTATGTGTGTTTGTTTGCCCCTTTTGTAAAAGATGGAGGGACCTAGGTGGCAATTTTAGCTATCTTTCGGCCTTTGTTGCAAAACAAATTTTAAAGAGCGGGAATGAGCTAGCTAGTCGGTTTTTGAAATTTACGAGAGTCGGGTTTTGTCCCGGCTTCATAAAAATAAAGTCTTGTTTCATAAAATACTTTTTCAAAGATTTAAACGCACACGAAAAGCAATAGTAAGGTTCCGACTCGAAATAATACGTAATGAAAAGAAAATTCCAAAAATCTCCAATATCGAGATAATCGATAATAAAACATAAAATTTGGGCATCCTTCGGTATCGTAGTCGTCATCGGTTCTTCTTAAATCGTCAATCGTTAAGATTACGACCTTAAGCGTTGGTTTCAACTTAAACCGTCAATTATACAACAAACGAAATTTCTTAAAAATTTCAAAAATATTCATAAAATAGGATTAAATAAATGAGGTTGGGTTCGGGATATCACATCCTCAAGTGAGTCGCAACTTAAGAGAGATGCTCATACTGAACAGCGCTTGGGACAATAACTTAGCATCCTACGACACATTCACTGGTATCACATCCTCCCCTCCTTAAGGGAGCGATGTCCCGGCGCTCTCCGGTTCTTATACTCGCATTTCATACTACTAGAAAGATGAGGGTACTTCTTCCTAAAGGGGTCTTCACGTTCCGATGTGGACTTCGGTTCACGTCTCGGGTTCCATCACACCTTCACAATGAGTATTATACCTTGCTTCAATTATCTTAACATCTCGATCCATGATCTCCACTTTAATTTCCCAAATTCTTCCTACGGTTATCAACACATCTCTTCTCACAGCTTCTCGCGGTCAACTAGTGATTCTTAATCTACACCATCTCTTCCGTAGTCTCTCAAATCATCTCAAGTCCATTCAATTGACTTTTTCCTACTTCATTTCATCCAATCTGCGATCTACATTTTCATCAACATACTTCTTCAAATGTTGTAGCTACAATGCTAACATGGGATATGTTGTCGTACAAAGATACTACCAACGGCAAGTGTCGGTCCCAAAAACTACTAAAATCAACCACACACGCTCAGAGCATGTCTTCCAACGTTCGAATCGTCCTTTCACTTGGTTCATCGGTTTCATAAAAATAATTAATTCATAGAGAAAAAATCACACGGGCCACACATAGCCCCATCGAACACGTTCAAAATATACAAGACGAGGTAATTAGTATCAGTCGTATAAAATCACCTTTTTGCAATATTACGTACATACAACCTATTTCATCAAAAACGAATTCGTCGATACGAAAATCATTCGACGTATACATAACTCTCGAAAACATCGAAATTCAATCAAACACAAGAGCCACTATAAAACACATACAATCACATAACGACATGTTTGCAACATAGCCAAACCGTGCCAAGTCAATGAGTTCAATCAAGTTAACTCATGCTTGCTAATCAGCCAAGCTTGGATAAAATAAGAAATGTTGACAGGATACCGGATGAGTCCAGTCAAAAGAAAATTGCAAGTTAAAGAAGGTTTACGAGCTTGCCAGCCGTGGATGCATATCGATAAAAAGAAATAAAATACATACATATGTCATCGCAGGGTGCTCACACACGGATCCATACCCCAAAATATATATATATATATGATGTGATACCAGTGAATATGTCGTAGGACGCTAAGTTATTGTCTCAAGAGCTGTTAAGTATGAGCATCTCTCTTAAGTTGCGACTCACTTGAGGATGCGATATCCCGAACCCAACGTCATTTATTTAATCCTATTTTATGAATATTTTTGAAATTTTTAAGAAATTTTGTTTGTTGTATAATTGACGGTTTAAGTTGAAACCAACGCTTAAGGTCGTAATCTTAACGCTTGACGATTTAAGAAGAACCGATGACGACTACGATACCGAAGGATGCCCAAATTTTATGTTTTATTATCGATTATCTCGATATTGGAGATTTTTAGAATTTTCGTTTCATTACGTATTAAGTCAAGTCGAAACCTTACTATTGCTTTTCGTGTGCGTTTAAATCTTTGAAAAAGTATTTTATGGAACAAGACTTTATTTTTATGAAGCCGGGACGAAACCCGACTCTCGTAAATTTCAAAAACCGACTAGCTAGCTCATTCCCGCTCTTTAAAACTTGTTTTGCAACAAAGGCCGAAAGATAGCTAAAATTGCCACCTAGGTCCCTCCATCTTTTACAAAAGGGGCAAACAAACACACATACTTCATTTTAACACTCCAAAAATTTTCTTCCTCCTCCCTCTCTCTCTAAAAGCTACGGCCAAACACCACCACCATCAAACCACCATCAAAAAATTGTTTTCTTGAAAATCTAAGCAATACCCCATGTTTATAACATCATTGTAAGTAAATCCCACCAATAAAATCACACATGCAACAACATTTTTTCAAGATTTAATTTTTGACAGATTTTGATAAAAACTATGTTTTGATCTAATTAAACTAGTGGGTTTGTGTTTAATTGTGTTTAGGATTAGCCTCTTGAAATATTAAATCTTGGAGCTAATGTTTCTTGGTGACTTCAGCCCCCAAACCCACGAAATATGTGGGGGGTTTGGGTGTTCTTGGTGTTTTTGATCTATTTAATCATTGTAAGGTTCCATTATTATTGTTAATATTATTTTAATTGTCTTCATTTGAGTGCATGCATTTGTTTATAATTTTTGGTAAATTCATATTGGTTATACAAGTGATTATGAGTTTAGGGATTGTTATGGATGATTAATATAGGTTAGTTGATGTATTGGTGAAGTGGGAAATGGGTCAAAACAAGTGTTGGAATGATATTGAAGAAGGAAATTTTAGGCAGATTGTTTAGGCATATTTTTCGTGGCTTTAATTTTGTAAACAGGTCATAATGATAGGATATATCTGTAGAGCTTTGTTTTAGCTTCGTTTTGGTATAAGGTAGAGCTTACGAATCCAAACGAGTCAAAAGTTATGCTATTTTGAAAGTTCGTGTACTGGGAGATGAGAATCAACATAATCCGAAATTATGTTTGGTTTTGGGTCAAATCCCGGGGACCATAGATAGAGTTTTATATATGATTGAAAGTTGTTATTTGGCTCTAAACCTGCATTTTGGAGTCTATTTTTAGACTTAATGGTCAAATTAGCAAATGGTGTCTTTTAAATGGGTCAAAGAAGTCTTACGTGTTAGAAGTGCAAAATCAGTCCGAAAAGTTTACGTCTAGTGATGAAATGAGTAATGGGTCTTAAAAGTAAAAAGTTTTTATGGGATTTAAGATGGGTTTTCTACAGGTCATGAGGTATTTTTCCAAATTTTCTTGTAATTTATAGGAATGCTTATGTCTTAGTAAACAGCCTGTACTTTTGGGAAGTACCGGCAAATCTATAAAATGGGAATCAACTTTAATTACGTAGGTAGATAGTACGAGTCTAGTAATAATCACTTGTATGGAATTTTGGCATGAATTTATACAAACTTTGAGTGAATTTAATTATATACATACAGTACTTAAAAGTACTTGAAGGAGTTTATTCATTAAGTGTTTATTCGTTAGGTGTTGTATTTGATTTCCCGGGGGCATCCACATCGTCGGTGATATTTTCGTTACGTCTTCGCTAGAACCACTACTACTACGCAAGGTGAGTCTATAGCCTCGCTCTTTACTTTTTTTCAAACGTTTTACCCGCGGGGGGGGGGGGGGGGGATGCATGCTATTTAAATGAAAAGAACATAAGTCATGAATGATTGTTGGACCCGAATGTTGCCTTGAATCGTGTTAAGTACCTAGTTGTAAAAGTCCCTAAATTCGTGAACTATTAACTATTGTCTTGCCCTTGTGTGGGTTGGAGATAGCCGCTTATACAATTGATAGTACTATGGGGTTGACGACCCTATCCGAGACGAGAGCTAGTACGTTGAGTACCCTCTACGGACGAATAACTTGTGATAAGATATAAGGTATAATTGCAACTGATGCCTTTAGAAGGGGCACTGGTTTCATCTTAATCATGCCGGTAAATGTACGCGGGTGATTGAGTTAACGGATTAGTGTCACGAGCTTAAACACAATTATTAGCTATTGCTAAAGATAATATCCTTGAATAATAGATTGTGAGTACGACAATGCTATGGTCATGATTGGTTTTAATGCTTATGTTCAACCTATAATTTGATAAACTTATAGATTCACTCAACCTTTGTGTTGACGATTTTAAGCATGTGTTTCAGGTAACCAAGGTTGATAGCAGCGGAGCATGCGAGGATGGAAGTTGTTGTGGCTTGGCGGTCTACTTTGTTTTTCTTCCCTTTTAGCACTAAATTTTTTTATATTATGTCATGTGAAACAAGTAATGTACTTTTGGGTTGAGATTTAGTGGGGACCTAAACGCAACTCTGTTTTGTATTATTTTTGGGATTTGGAAAATAGTAGACTTTGATGTTTTAATCATTCTTTAACTTATGTTTAAATTTCTACGTCTCTTTGAGTCGTTCGAAATAGCTTATGTGTGATGATAACTGCCTAGCACCCAAATGTTGTAGTCCCGCTGCGCATAGCATTTGTTGGGGGTGTTATAGCCAGCGTCACGGTTTTGAAGTATTGGCAACCCGAATAAGCGAAATCTTCACTTAATAATAAGATTTCAAGTGCTCACCTAAATCAAGGAAACAATTTGAAGCTCACAAGGCCGAAAAATCTATGCGAAATTGAAAGTGAATCAAGCCTTAATCTTTGAAGCTTTAAAGATCCAAAATTCGCTTTTAGCGTGAGGATATACTTCTTTGGCCATAATAAACACCTCATGGCGAGGTTAAATAAAAGGCAAGGCAAGACCGAAGTCATAATAAAAGCTTCATGGCGAAGTTGAATAAAAGATGGAGGTAAACCTATGATAATAAGGCCCATCCGGTAGGGGGCGTATAAAAGTCTTGGTAATAAGTATCATGTTCAAAACTGTTATAAAACCGTGTTTATCGATCCTTCTTGTTGACTTAATTTTTTGACATCGTTGTCTATTAGGTGGGATTATTAATTAGATGGTCTTGGTTACACCGTTATGACTCTATTTTTAGACCTAAATCTCTATCATCGCATAAGTAAAAAAATGTATCCTCGTGAAACATTCAAGACAAAATAAAATATAAGAGATACAACTTAGGAAAATGGGAGGATAAGTACGTGATTAGGGCATATGAGTAGTGTTAGCATTACTAAGTTATAATGACAATGATCTCTTTGCACGCTTAGCATGGAATTGAGGTGAAAATCGAGGACGATGAAATTATTTCAAACGAAGCATTCACGTGTTCTTATTCTATGAACCTAAACGTACCATTTTGCGATGAAAATCATACATTATGTCTAAAACACAAATAGTAGTAGTGTAGCTAGTTTATCATTCAATAAAAGTGCATAAAAATGAATTTTGGAGATGCTACGATACTTTATTCTAGCATTGCGTGAGAGCACGGTAATGGTTTAGTATGGGGGAGTGATGATGCTGCTTTTATACATAGTCTCATCGTCCAAAACGGGCTTTAAATGCATTAAATATCATCAAAAATGGCAAATATATGCTTGTGTTTATTACTTATGTATTTTAGGTACGGATATTGAGAAAATGACAAAAGATCACAAGAAACAAGCAAAAACGAACACGGGAAACGAAGCCACACAATGAACCAAGCCCTAGTGTTGATTTTCCAAGAATAACCCTTGAAGTTTTGAAGATTGTACAAGAAGGGTCCTCCAATATTGAAGAATTGACACTTTAAACCCTTGTATATTCATAATTACAAGTTTGGCCTTTAAAGTTTGTCAAATTTACAAAAAGGGCCCTCTACTTTGAAGAATTGGCAAGAATGGTCCCTCATAAATGAAGACTTGTCAATTTAAGTCCTCCACAAAGTCAACAATACAAGTCAAGACCATATTCTTTAAAGAAAATGCCAAAACAGCCCTTCACGAATCAAGAAATGGCAAGAAATACCCCTGAAAATACTTAGAAAACTATTTGGGGCAAAAATGTGAAAAGTGAAACTTGTATAACAACGAATTTCAGTTTTATTCATATTAAAGCTGAAATGAAAGAAAGAAGGAACAAGGAGGGTAATTGTTGCCAAGACATAATAGATACCTAGACCTGTGACAAGCTGCCACGTGCCCCACTCACCAAATTCAACCAATCACATTTCTCTATCCCACCACGTCACTAATCCACTCTAACCTGTTTTAACTAATTACTTTAATTAGTTTAAAATGTGGCGGTTAACAAGTTTTCAAACATAAAACAAGATCAAACCTCACTATTACATGATGAACACAAAATTGGGCATTCTTGTTTAAGCAACAATTGAACTCCTATAACCTCCAGATTAATGATTAATGGTGCCATAATCAAAACCCAACTCACATTTACCTTGCCACATCACCCTAAAGTTCACATGCTCTATCCCATGCTACACGTTTGAGGAAGAAGACAAACATGCCAAAGGAATCCAACGCCCCACATACAAGCTTACTTTCTAAGCTTCTTATGGACCATTTGATCAAATTGCAACAGCTCACATGTCCACAAACAGCCAAAGAAGTTCACATGTTCAAGCAAAAATTCAAAATCCTCAAGGGCAAATTGGGACTTCTACAGCATTAGGGTTTACGTTTTTATGTTTTCTAGATAGTCATTGTAGCCTATAAAGGCATAGGACCTCATACATTGAGGCTTGCTCTTGGTTTTTCCTTTGTTCAATTTTCTATAAATCCTCCTTCATGTTTAATGAGAAGTGTTTGAATTTGTGAAGAAAACCCAAGTGCCAATCTTATTTACTGCTTGTTATTGATATATGTTTGCTATTGTTGAATCTCAAAACCTGTTTTTAAAGGTTGTGCAAGAAATTGCATATTTTTCCAAAATCTTGATATTTTGCTAAGTCTTTGGTACACCTTTGGAATTTTTGGGCTACAAGTTGATCATAGCACCCTGATAAAGAGTTATCAAGGTGTTGTGAGGCTTTTGGTTTGGGGATAATCAAAGAGTAAGTACAAAGGTTGCATCAATCAAGCTTTGTCACTTTTCTGATTTTCATATTTTTGTTCTAACCTTGTTGAATCTTAGCAGCTTGTTTGTGGAAGCTTGTGCCTTGTTTTGCTAGGCAAGCTCAAAAATTCATGAGTGTAGATGTACATTCATGAGGTTTGAGCCCTTGAACCCAAAAATCTGTCAAAATACTTAAATTTTGTGCTTTTGTGTTCTGCTATTGTTCTTGTTGTTTTTGTGGCTTAATCTTGCTTGATACTATATAATATATCTGTTATTGTGTTTGATTGGGCGTGGGTAACATTAAATCACACTTATACTTGTTTAAATCTTGATTTGAAAAAGATAAGGGGTGTTTGGGTTAACCTGTTTAAGATCATAAGTTGTTTTTGAGTTATTGGAAGGTGTTGTTTAGTGTTTGTATCTGCTTAATACTTGGTTGTGTGCTAATATTTGCAAGTTTTTAGCTTTAGAACATCAAATCTAAGATTGTGCTATAACTCACTTGATTTTGCTTATTTTGACCTAAGATTTTGGAAACACCTAGAGTGTATGCATGTTTAGGGCTAACAAGTGTTAAATCTAAGTTTGTGTAACCTGTTAAAAAGATTTGAATGTTTGAAACTGGATTTGTGGTCAAGTATATCAGCAAAGTATCATAACTACTTGTTCTTGTTCATCAGTAACTTTAATTTGCTTGAATCTGGATCTAGACTTTGAATCAATGCATGAAACCTGTTTATATTTGTTCATTTGAATTAACTATAGCTTGTGTATGCATTTGGTGAATTTGGTTGGCTTATTCTTGCTAAAAGTGCTTATTGAGTTGAAATTGCTTATTGTTCATGTTTGATGCATATCTGGTGATGTTTTGATTAAACTGTATTGATTGGCTGATTGAATTTGTGTTTTTGTTGTTGATATTGACTCCTTGTGATTAACTGATCACTTGGGTTCCTTTGCTTAACCAGAATCCACAAAAAAGTCACAAAAGACAAAAAGTCAATTTGGTCAAGCAGTGGAAACTTTTCCCACTGCTGAACCTTTAAAACTAGCCCCTGCTAGTGTTAAACATCAAACAACTTATTCATAAGCCATTTTGGCTTATCCAGACTTGCAACAACTTATTTTTTTGTGATAGATCTTCCTTATTTGACCCATTGATTTGATCTAGAGCTTATTAGGGTTTGACTTTTAAGTTTGACTAGAGAACTCATCAAGTTGACTTTTACATAAGTGCCTAATTGCTTATTCTGGCTTATTTAGTGTGCTTATTGGAAAACTTTTTGATTATTTTGCTTAATTAAGTCATTTAAAACCTTTTGAAACTTGAATCATCACTTGAGGTGGTCTAGAACTCAAAAACGACTATTTTGTCGTTTTGTGAAGAGAGTCTTGGCTTATTTCAGGCTTATTTCTTGTGCTTTTTCAAGTTTTCTTTTTACAGATCTCTTTGGTAACTCAAAAAAAGCTTGTGTGTCAAATTTTAGCTTATGGCATCAGCTTATAGCTTAATGGGCCAAAAAGCCCATTAAGAATAAGCTGCTTTGAAATAAGCTAGCTTAAAAACATTTTCAGCTTTTGGGCCTTCAGAGTTTTGTTCTTAAAATCAAATTTTAAGTCAGACTGGAAGTTTTGGGCTTATTTGGTTGACTTTTTCTTAATGGGCCAAATTCTAAGCCCATTAAGGGACTGTTTTGTCATTTTGCCCATTTTAAGGCCCAATAGGGGTATTTTGTAATTTCAAGTGCATTTCTGTTTAACTTAGGTTAAAATAAACTAGTTCGCAACTTTTTAGACTTTTTTATAAATTTTGGATTTTTATTAATATTTTATTATTAAAAATTAAAATTTAGATTTTTACAAGTTTTTCATTTTTCTTAGTTCAAATACATTAAGTTAGGAATTTTACAATTTTTAGAATAATTTTATTGTCATTAGTTTAATTTTTAGAATTATTTTAAGTTTTAATAGTTCTTAATTGTTTTTAAATAGTTTTAATTAAATTTAAAATTTTCAAAAATAGTTTTAAATTTAGTTAAGTCATTTTAGAGGTTTACAAGTTAAAAAATCTCATTTTGGGCTTTTTGTTAATTAAATTGATTTTTTGGGCTTTAATTAGCATTAAAAATTATTATTTAATTAAATAAAAGGTTTGAGTGATTTTTGATTTTTTGTAAACTCTAATTATATTTTTTAGGATTTATTGCAATTTTCTAGGAATTTTTAGGGTAATTTTTAAATTTGGTCACTTTTTACGGTTTTACGTGCACGACTTATCGTCTTAGTTTAATTCATAATCGTAACCGTCATTCTCTTCTAATCTCTTTTCTATTTTTCTTTTCTCATAAGTCATAATCACATCATTAATCATTTCTTACACAACACACTAGCCTCCTTGAGAACGATCCCCACTTTTGGGTCATTTACTTGTGGTTTTCCTAAATCACTTGTTAATACTTGCCCTATTTACTCTCTTTTCCTAAAGGGTAGTAAAAACACTACATCAGGAACGAAAGTAAAAGCTAAATAAGAAAACTCTTTTTTTTGATTTTATAATTTTATAATTTTATAATTTTTATATTTTTATTGTTTTATAGTTCTATTATTATTTATACTTATTATACTAATACTACTATTACTATATTCAAGATACCTTTACGATACGGTTCAAGTGGGAAGCATCCATTTTCAAACTTTAGGGATACAGTATTTTCGGAATATACTCTAAAAATAGATATTCTTTTGATTTAACCACATAAAAATCATTCTTCGTTGTTTTAAATGGTTTACTTTTTTCGATTTTACTTTTAACGATGATAGGAGGTAGAGGATCAACTTCGGTTTTTGGAGGGTCTTCGGATATTTCACTCCTCGTGAATATGGCATTCACATGCTCAACTCGAGCAGAAGGAGGAGGAGGAGGGTTAGTCCTAACGGTTTGATCAAAAGAGACATGAGTTTGAGACTTCGACAACTCACTAAATTTTGTTTCCATGTTTTCTAAAATACATTGGAAATTATTTTCATTTTGCTTCATTTTAAAACTCATAACGTTAACGGTCTCCTTCACAAAATTATTTGCAACTCTTTGACTATCCAAAAATTTAGTGATTATTCTTTCGAGATCGATTTCGGATTGAGTTTGAGATTGATGAGAATGCAAATCATAAGTATTTCGGTTTTCACAACCTTCAAGGTGATTTGATTCATGACGTTTACACATCGGCGTGTCATCGTTCATGCGGTTTTTAGAAGCGATATTACGTTCGAGGTCGTTATATTTTTCATGCATCTCATGTAATTCTTCTTTTAAGATTTGGAAATAAGAATCCATTTTAGCTTTAAGAGCTTCTAACTTCTCCATTAATCGAGAATTAAAATTGCTACTTTCATCTGCGAAAGAAGCAGATTTTCGATTATCTTTGTTTCGAGACTTTTTGGGCCAATTAAGTTCAAAAAGAACTTTGCTCTCAAGAAATTGAGAAGCTTGTTTAGGAGTTTTGTAGAGGAATATTCCTCCGGCAGTTCCATCAAGGATTGCTTGAGTGGATTCGTCTAAACCATGATAGAATATTTGAATAATAGGTCTTTTGGTTAGACCATGCCCATGGCATTTTTGAAGCATGTTCTTAAGTCGTAACCAGGCTTGGGTCAGACCTTTCACATGTGGTTTGAGAGAAAGTTCTGATTTCGAGTAAAAGACGTTCAAATAACGAAGGTGGAAAGAATCGGTTTATAAAAGCTATTCGCATTTGTTTCCACGATGTTATAGAATTTTCATTAAGCTTATCAAACCAGATTTTAGCATCATCGGCTAAGGATAATGGAAACATCAAAAGTTTGATAACTTAACTTTGAGTATCACTATATTTGAACATGTCATGAATTGCGAGAAATTCACGGATGTGTTCATGCGGATCGGCCCGCAAATGAGAATCGAATTTGTTCTCTTGAACCATTTTCAAGTGGGTAGTGTTAATAACAAAGTTATCATCAACATCGGTTCGAACAATGGCGGAATTAGGAGTTGGTGCTATGGTTCTAGCATTATTCCACAAGGGTTGATCGTCGGGATCGATATCTATGATATGTTCGGGTGGATTGGGTTGGTTTTGACATCCTCTTCATATATATCTATAATGACAAATTCATTATTTGATGGATTTTGGGTTGAAAACTTGGGTGATTTGATTTGAAGGCATTCTTTTGGGATCGTTTAAAATTCATAACTACTCGTTATTTTATTTAGTTTAAATAATAGATTTACAAGTTCTTTTTCCCACGATCGAGGATTTAAACAAACGTTCAAAATTTTACAAAAAGACATTTTTTATGTTTTACTTTTTTTATATATATTTTTGAGATTATAAAAGGATAAGATGATAAATCAAAACGAAAGCAAAACTAATATTTTTGGTTTTATTTTGTTTTTTTGTTTTTTTTGTTTGATGATAAACTATATATTTACAAATTCACAAAAAATCTAAAAGGCAGTTTGGTTGGTTTTTTAAATTAACTTAGAAATCGTTATGAAATTTTTTTAGAAAGTGCGGCGCACATTGCTACATGTGCGGCGTACTTAGAAATCCTCCAGAAAAACCGGCGCACAAATGAAATGTGCGGCGTACTTAGAAATCCTCCAGAAAGTGCGGCGCACAAATGAACTTTCTGCAAATATTAAGACAAAAAATTTTGAGATTGCCAGAAATCTCTACGGCGTTGGTTTAATTTTTGAAAAGAAGTTTCTCAGAAAGTTTAAACAAGTAACGAAAACAATCCCCAGCAACGGCGCCAAAAACTTGATGTCTGTTTCGCAAGTCCTGAACAAAGGGCCAAAAACTTGATGTTGCGAAAGCGAGTTTTAAATTTATATTACTAGATGATTACCAAATAAGGGATTAAAAACACAACACGGGCAATGATAGGTGTCAAAACACCCATCCTTTTACCACTTATTTCTTGCTAAAACAAGACCAAAACGCGTATTTAATGTCATTTGTTTGGAATTATGCGTGGTTTGTATGTTTGTTGTGTTTTCAGAGTTAACCAGATAAATATTGAAGAAAACATGGGATTGCACGGGTTTTATCGAAGAAAAATACGAAAAGAAAAAGTCTATAGTCCAAGAGATGCAAAAGATTTGAAGTCAATGAGCCTATTTGGAGATTTATCGAAGAAAAGGACCAAAGATGGAAGATTTACATATGTCGAAGAACTCAAGTCTATTAAACAAAGAAATTAAAAGACGAGTTGAATTTATTCGTCGACAAATCCCGAATCAGAATCGAAAACGTCAACTTTACTGAAAAGACGAGAAGACAAAAAGAAGAGAAGGAAAGCCCACTCACCAACCACCCACAAGGACTATAAATAGGGTCCTCCTCACAACTTTGGATCCAGCTTTTATTTTTTGTTTCTTTCTTTTTGTTTCGTAGGGAACCAACACCACTAAGGTGTTGGTGATTTTTATTTTCCTTGATTTCATCATAGATTTGTAAGTTTTAATCCTTCCTCTTGATTGTTTAACCTTAATCTTTCAATATAATCTTTCCTTTAATCTTGTTCATCTTCCTTCTTTTGATTCAAAGTCTTAAGTTCTTATTTTGTTGAGTTTGATCTTCAAAAGTATGTGGGTTTTGTGTTTTTATTGTTTTGGTTTGATGTTTATGATTAGTAAATGATTAGTGGTTAAATTGGTTAAATCTTTGGTTAAAAACTTGGTGGATTTTGGTTAAATTCGTTCTAGTTTTATCTCACTGTTCTTGGCGTCTTCAACATTCCCCAGATTCCGAATCAAATTAATATTCCGAACCAAGGGATTTGTCAAATATTCCGGATGAAGCTTTTGCCTAGTATGTTCCGAACCAGCTGATTTCATTTTTATTCAGAACGAGCAAGTTTTCCTTAAATATTCCGGATGAGCATAATCTTCCGAATCAGTTGATTTTCCTTTTTGTTCCGAATCAAATTTTTATTCCGAACGACCAGATTGTTCCGAATCAAGCTTTTTGGTATTTTATTCCGAATCAAGGTTTCTCTTAAATATTCCGAATCAGTTTTTATTAAATGTTCCGAATGAAGGTTTTTGATTAAATATTCTGAATCAGCAAAATTCATTCAGTTGTTCCGAATCAGTGTCTTTATCCGGAATAATCAATATTCCGGATGAAGGGATATTCCGAATCAGCATTTTTGTTTAATTATTCCGGATGAAGGAAATGTTCCGAATGAACATATATTCCGGATGAGTGAGTTTAGCAATTTATTCCGAACGAAGTGAAGATTCCGGATCAAGCTTTTTCCTTTTCATTATTCCGTATGAAGCCTATTTCTAGTCAACATAAATATTGTGAATGAAGGTGGCTGTTTAATTATTCCGGATCAATAGAATTATTCTGAATCGGTTGTTTTGCAAGTAAGGGTATTTTACTGTTCACTGTTTAATTTTAATTCGATTTCAGTCTTATTTTATTAACTGTTTTTAGTTTAATTTTATATCTTTGCGCATTTAATCCTTTCTAGTACAATAGAAAACCAAACCCAATTTTAGTAACCAAGAACAATTATTCCACTTTGAACCGGAAATCGATTCGAGAAGATACCGAGAATTTAATTGAACCCCATACAAAATCTTTGTATCAAATGGCGCCGCTGCCGGCTCTTTTCGTAAGGATAAACGGTTTTTTGTGAAAAATTAGATTTTGGGATCCGTTCACCGTGAACGTTACTTTTTCATAAAATTTTTCAAAAATCCTAAAAAATATAAAATTTTCAAAAATACAAAAAAAAATTAAAAAACATAAAAAACCAAAAATATTTCTGCTTTTTTTCTGCTTTGTTAGTTCTTTTGCAGGTGCATGCGTACACGATCAACGTCTTATCAAGAGCCCGAGGCACTCGATAACTTAGACATGGCCGGTGTAAACAACAACAATAATAATCCACCTCAAAACAACATGAATAATAACAACAATGAACCTCTACCGGAAAATCGCCCTATGATCGAACTTTTGCAAGCACATGTAGAGGGCAACAACGATCCTATTGTCATACCCGCGATTGCAGCCAACAACTTTGAGCTCAAATACGGTTTATTCAAATGGTCTCTGCTCAACCATTCTTGGGGCGTACCATTGATGATCCTCATGACCACATCAAAAGGTTCCTTCAACTCACAAATACGGTCAAATTCAATGGTGTTTCACAAGAGGTAATCCGCTTACAACTTTTTCCTTTCTCCTTAGAGGGACAAGCCCGGCATTGGCTTACAAAGGAACCGCCACAAAGTATTCTGACGTGGACGGACTTAGAGACCAAATTCATAAACTACTTTTTCCCACCCTCTCGTACTACCGCTTTGCGGAATGAAATTATTAATTTTGAAAAAAAGTACGATGAGTCTTTTAGTGAATCTTGGGACCGTTTTAAAGACCTTTTAAGAAAGTGCCCACAACATGGTTTTACCAAAGTGCACCAAATTAATACTTTTTACAATGGTTTAAGCATGAATGACCAAGATTCACTAAATAGTGCCTCGGGGGTAATATTTTGGTTAAGTCTTCTAATGCCGCTTGGGATATTATTGAGAATAAGTATAGAGTACAAACCAAGAGTGTTCGGACCAATGCCGCTAGTGCTAGCACTAGTGACAACGACAAGAGACTTGACAAAATTACTTCGCTTCTTGAATCGCTTGCTGCCCACACCGCTAACAACACCAAAAGCATCATCGCTCAAGTCGATGCTGTAAGCCAACCATGTGAAATATGCGGGGGTCCTCACTCTTACACTACTTGTACCTCCACCCAAGAATATCCTTGTGAGAATGTTAACGCAGCATACGGTACCTATCCTCCGGCCGGTTATCAAGCACGTCCTCAAGGTGACCGCAACTTGCTCAGCTATCGCTCAAACAACTTTCTTTCCCCGCCCGGTTTTCCTCCACCCAATCAAAGCCAACAACAAAACCTTAACCGAACCAATCAACACCAACCTCGAGCACCATACCAACCACCTCAAAGACAACCATATCCACCTCAAAATCCTACTCAAGTTTACCAACCCGCTCCTTACCAACCACCTGCTTATCAAGCACCTCCTCCTACCCAACCCACCGTTTTCAACCACGAGGTCGAAACGTATATGCGGACGAATGATGTGTTGGTGAAGAATCTGCAGACCCAGATTATTAATTTGAAGGGCGACATGGTGAAACAAGGGAATGATCTTAGAGCCGATATGCGCAACTCTTTGAGTAGTCAAACGAATGACCTAAGGGACATGATGGCTGGTTTCTTCCAAGGTAATCAAACCTCTTCTTCGGGTACTCTTCCAAGTAACACCGTTGCTAATCCAAGAGGGGAGATGAAAGCAATCACCACTCGCAGTGGAAAAGGTACCAAGGAACCCGAGCTTCCTATACCTACACCGGTGATTGTGACAAAGGAAAACGAGTCCTCTATTCCTATTCCTCCACCTCTTATTTCTACCCCTCCACCACCCAAGGATGTGAGTGATCCTACAATCCCAAAGCTTTCCTCTTCTTCCGATATACCTTATCCCTCAAGGTTGAGGAAACAGAAGCTCAAAAGCAAGGACGATATTCAAGTTTCGAACTTTCTCAAAATGTTTAAACAATTGAATTTCAACATCTCCTTCGCTGAGGCTCTCGCTCATATGCCTAAATATGCGAAGATGTTTAAGGATCTTCTTAGTGACAAGGAAAAGATTCTTGATATTGCTAATACCCAACTTAATGAGAATTGCTCCGCGGTTCTCTTAAGGAAATTGCCAACCAAACTTGGTGATCCGGGTCGCTTCTTAATCCCTTGCAACTTCCCGGGAGTAGAGAATTGCATGGCCCTAGCCGATCTAGGTGCTAGTATCAACTTAATGCCTCTAAGCGTTTGGAAGCAATTATCTCTCCCCGAGCTAGTCCCCACCAAAATGACTTTGGAATTAGCTAACCGTACGGTTTCTTATCCAGTGGGGATAGCCGAAGACGGTTTTGTAGGAGTCGGCAAATTCACTTTTCCTGCCGACTTCGTCGTAGTCGACTACGAGATGGACCCTCGTGTTCCATTCATCTTTGGACGTCCATTCTTGAGGACCGGTCGCACTCTCATCGATGTAGAAGCGGGTGAGCTTATCATGAGAGTTGGTGAAGAACAAATTGTCTTCAACATGGGTAAGATTTTTAAACAGCCTTATTCATACGAGAGTGTTAATTGTATCGACGTTCTAGATGAGGCTTGTGAAGAACACTTTAAAGATGCTTGTAAAAGTAGTCGTACCTCTCTTCCCAATGTTGAGACCGTTGCCTCTGTTGCTCCATCACTAACTCCATTTGGAGAAAGTGATTTCCTTCTGACTGAATTTTAAGCAACTCTGGGAGATGTGAACTTACAATATGACGATTCTCCCACCGATTGGGAAGAAGACATTCGTACCATTGAGAAACTTCTCAATGAGGACCATATTTCTCCACCATCTCCCAAGGATATTGCTATCGATGAACCGAATTTGACTACGCCCTCCATCGAAAATCCTCAAGATTTAGAGCTTAAGGAGTTATCGTCCCATCTCGAGTACGTGTTCCTTGAAGATAAGACGAAGTCGCCCGTCATCATCGCTAAGGACTTGAAAGAAGAAGAAAAATCTCGCCTTATCGCCGTGCTTAAAGATCATAAGAAGGCAATTGCTTGGAAAATTTCCGATATCCGCGAAATTGATCCAAACTTTTGTACTCACAAAATTCTCATGGAAGATGACTTTAAACCCGCAATCCAAAGCCAAAGAAGGGTTAATCCTCGAATTCATGACGTCATCAAACAAGAGGTTATCAAACTTCTAGATGCCGGAATGATTTACCCTATTTCGGATTCGCCATGGGTAAGTCCCGTCCATTGTGTGCCCAAGAAAGGCGGAATAACCGTTGTTCCCAATGAACACAACGAGTTGATTCCTACTCGTCTCGTTACTGGGTGGAGAGTTTGTATCAACTATCGTAAACTCAATGATGCCACGAGAAAAGATCATTTTCCTCTTCCTTTCATGGATCAAATGCTCGAGCGTCTAGCGGGTAATGACTATTACTGCTTCTTAGATGGTTTCTCCGGGTATTTTCAAATTCCCATCGATCCCAAAGACCAAGAGAAAACCACATTCACTTGTCCCCACGGAACATTTGCTTACAAACGCATGCCTTTCGGTTTATGCAATGCTCCTGGGACGTTCCAAAGGTGTATGATGGCTATCTTCCATGACATGGTTGAAGAAACTATGGAAGTCTTCATGGATGATTTCTCGGTTTATAGCGATTCTTTCTCTGCTTTCCTTGCCAATTTAGAACGTATGCTTAAGCGGTGTGAAGACACTCACCTTGTTCTTAATTGGGAAAAAAAATGCCATTTCATGGTAAAAGAGGGCATCGTGCTAGGACACAAAATCTCCAAAGCCGGTCTTTAAGTGGACCGTGCTAAAGTCTATGTTATTGCTAAATTGCCTCCACCTTCAACCGTGAAGGGTGTGAGAAGTTTCCTCGGTCATGCGGGCTTCTATCGTCGATTCATCAAAGATTTTTCTAAAAACGCTCGCCCGATGACCCACCTCTTGGAAAAAGATACTCCTTTTATCTTTTCCAAAGAGTGTATTGAAGCCTTCAACCTTCTTAAGGATAAGCTAACTAAGGCACCGGTCTTGGTTACCCCTAATTGGGAGCTACCTTTTGAGTTGATGTGCGATGCTAGCGACTTTGCTATTGGAGCGGTTTTGGGCCAAAGAGTGAACAAACACTTCCAACCAATCCACTACGCTAGCAAGACAATGACAGGGGCTCAATTGCATTACACGACAACCGAAAAAGAGCTTTTAGCTGTTGTCTATGCTTTTGAAAAGTTCCGCCCCTATCTTGTCCTTTCTACCACCATCGTGTATACCGATCATTCCGCGTTGAAGTACTTGTTAACTAAACAAGATTCTAAACCAAGACTTCTTCGCTGGGTGTTGCTACTTCAAGAATTTAAAATCGAAATTCGTGATAAGAAGGGAGCTGAAAATCTAGCCGCGGATCATCTCAGTAGACTTGAGGATCCTTATCAAGGGGATCATCCGAACAAAGAGATCAATGACTCTTTTCCCCTGGAGACCTTAATGTCTATCAACTCGAATTTTTATGAAACCACGTGGTTTGCGGACATTGCAAACTACTTGGCGGGTGGAATTCTCATTGACGGGTTAACATCCCTACAAAAGAAGAAGTTCTTTAAAGACATTAAGACTTACTTTTGGGATGACCCGTATCTCTTCAAACAATGCGCTCATTTGATTATTCGCCGATGTCTTGATGGACCGGCAGCTTTAGACCTTCTCGAAGCTTGCCACAAAGGACCCACCGGTGGTCACTTTGGTCCCAACTTCACTGCAAAGAAAGTGTTTGACTCGGGATTTTATTGGCCCTTCATTTGTCGTGATGCTCACGAAATGGTGAAAAATTGTGATGCTTGCCAACGACAAGGCAAGATCACACATAAAGATGATATGCCTCAAAATTTCATACAAGAATGTGAAATCTTTGATGTATGGGGTATCGACTTTATGGGGCCATTCCCTTCATCCAAAGGAAACAAATACATCCTTGTAGCCGTTGACTACGTTTCTAAATGGGTTGAAGCCAAAGCTTTACCCACTAACGACGCAAGGGTGGTTTGTAACTTTTTGAAGTCGCTATTCGCTAGATTCGGTGTGCCTCGTGCCATTATTAGTGATCGCGGGACTCATTTTTGTAATGATCAATTCGCAAGAGTCATGGCTAAGTATGGTGTAAATCATTGTCTTTCCACCGCATACCACCCACAAACTAATGGCCAGGCTAAAATCTCTAACCGAGGGTTAAAGCGAATTCTTGAGCGAACTGTGGGAGAGCATCGTGCCTCATGGGCCGATAAACTTGATGATGCTCTGTGTGCTTTTCGTACCGCATACAAGACTCTGATTGGTTGTACACCATATCGTCTCGTGTACGGGAAAGCATGCCACCTCCCCATTGAGTTGGAGCACAAGGCTTACTGGGCCTTGAAGTGGGCTAACTTCGACATCAACAAAGCCGGTGACCTATGCAAAATCCAACTCAATGAGCTTCATGAACTCAGGAATGATGCTTATGAAAATTCCTTGATCTATAAGGAAAAGACTAAGCTCATTCATGACTCTAAGATTAAAAACCGAGAGTTCCAAGTTGAAGACAAAGTTTTACTCTTCAACTCTCGGTTGAAAATCTTTTCGGGAAAGCTGAAATCTCGTTGGTCCGGCCCATTCACCATTGACCAAATTTTTCCATATGGTACTCTCGAGCTCGCTCAACCTAATGGACCTAATTTCAAGGTGAATGGCCAACGAGTGAAGTTGTACTTTGGTGAGGACATCTCTCATGAGATGATTCCATCCCTCACCATGTTTCCCATGAACTAGTTTTGGGTCGAGTCAGGCTCGTGACTCGGTTAACAAAAACAAGCGCTCCTCGGGAGGTAACCCGAGTATCTATCCTTTTCTATTTTACCTCCTAAGTGTAGGGGGACCTATATAGGTTGTTTGTGTTTGTGTGGTGATGTGATTACAGGGATGAATGCACTTTTGGAACCTTTGAAGAACCGTGCTCCCGTGTTATCCGCAATCCGGTTCTATCTCTCAACTATCGTGATTCAGTTTTCTTCATACTCACATTTGAAATTGATCACTTTAGTCGTCTCTTCCTTAGCTTGATTTAACCAACGTGCTCAATGTCATAAGTGTAGGGGAGACTTTTCCCACATGCTTAAACATTGAGGACAATGTTTATATTAAGTGTAGGGGAGACTTCTATCGAAGTTTTAAGTTGACTTTTCCATTAAAATGCCTTCATTTAACCGGAAAATCATCTTTTTTAGCATTTTTCAAATTTTTAATTAACTTTGGCCATATAGTCGTAATTTTTAAATTTTTATCGTTGCTTTCATATGTATATATCCCACAATAAAGTCAAAAGTATTAATAAAGTGATGTAGCTAGTTTAGAAGTTTTTGACATATTAGGCCCGTTGTGATTATTTTGACTCAACCCGAATAGACTTATCCAAGTTTATTCTAGCAAGTATCCTTAACCATGTAGACCTTAATTGGTTTATTAGGCTAAGCATCCACGAGTCTCATTACTTGAGATTTTAAATTGTGGAGAACGAGAAATGATAGAGTCAATTATAAGTCGGTATTCTTGCACAAGCACACTTGGTGTGATTATAAGCCTATTCTCCCATCGCTTGCTAATAATTTATCTGCAATAAGTAAGCTCGTACGATTTTATTGAATAACTTAGCTTCTAGCCCAAGATCGTTTAAAAGTTGCTCGGTAATGATAAGAGTTCATAGCCAAGGCATAACTAATGAAGCGGGACGCGAATATTGGCGAGTCCGAAAAGGCCCTAACAAGGCATGAGGATTCCATTTTATTGCTAAAGATCCAAGGTGATGTGAAAAGCATTATTCCCAAAATCAATATGAAGGATCAAGACTCACGACGAAAAGCAATCAACTCCCATAAAGATCATGGAGAAGTCTATCCGAAAAGACCCTAACAAGGTATGAGGATAAATAGATCCAAGTCCGAAAAGGAGGCGGATCGTTGTATCTCAAAAACCCAATTAACGATTGAAGAAATAATGATGAAGTCGTGGTCAACAAAGTTGGAGTATCCCTCAAAAGTATCCAAGTGAAGAAACTCTATTAACGAAAAGAAGACCATTATCTCAAGAACGTCTCTCAAGATATGAAGTATGAAGTACATGCCAAATATCGGCCCGAGAAAGGTCTCAAATCGTGAAGCAAGTTATGCCAAGATATGAACTTTTTGAGGTCCCGAGAAGCAGTTTTAAGAGATTTTGTCCTTTAGCTAACTATTAATCAAATCGTCCTACTTTGCTTTCAGCCTAAATAAACTATCGAAATAAGTCCAAAAATGCATCTTCATGATCATTCTAAGACAAAAATAAAATATAAGAGATACACCTAGGAATAAGGGAGTTTAAGCATATAATTAAGCCATGTGTGTAAGTGTTTGATTTGCTAACTTATAATAACAATGATCTCGTTTTTAAGCTTAGTTTGGGGAACGTGAAACTTGAGGGTGATAAATCTTCGCAGCACCGAAGCCCTAATGTAAGTCTTAGATCTCTTTGCAAGTTATTTCCATGTAGCTATTTTCAAGTGAAAATAGTTTTCTATCCCTTTTGTTTCCTTTAAAGCTTTATTTCTTCATAGTAGTTTAAATTTTTGTTTTAGTAGTATATTAATAAGGCCAATGTTGATTGATTATGAGAAAAGTGTAAATTTGCTTTATCACTAAGCATTGCATGAGGGCATGGCAATGGTTAAGTGTAGGGGATTTGATAGATGTGAAAACACCCATCCTTTTACCACTTATTTCTTGCTAAAACAAGACCAAAACGCGTATTTAATGCCATTTGTTTGGAATTATGTGTGGTTTGTATGTTTGTTGTGTTTTCAGAGTTAACCGGATAAATATTGAAGAAAACATGGGATTGCACGGGTTTTATCGAAGAAAAAGACGAAAAGACGAAGTCTATAGTCCAAGAGATGCAAAAGATTTGAAGTCAATGGGCCTATTTGGAGATTTATCGAAGAAAACGACCAAAGATGGAAGATTTACATATGTCGAAGAACTCAAGTCTATTGAACGAAGAAATTAAAAGACGAGTTGAATTTATTCGTCGACAAATCCTGAATCAGAATCGAAAACCTCAACTTTACTGAAAAGACGAGAAGACAAAAAGAAGAGAAGGAAAGCCCACTCACCAACCACCCACAAGGACTATAAATAGGGTCCTCCTCACAACTTTGGATCCAGCTTTTATTTTTTGTTTCTTTCTTTTTGTTTCGTAGGGAACCAACACCACTAAGGTGTTGGTGATTTTTATTTTCCTTGATTTCATCATAGATTTGTAATTTTTAATCCTTCCTCTTGATTGTTTAACCTTAATCTTTCAATATAACCTTTCCTTTAATCTTGTTCATCTTCCTCTTTTTTATTCAAAGTCTTAAGTTCTTATTTTGTTGAGTTTGATCTTCCAAAGTATGTGGGTTTTGTGTTTTTATTGTTTTGGTTTGATGTTTATGATTAGTAAATGATTAGTGGTTAAATTGGTTAAATCTTTGGTTAAAAACTTGGTGGATTTTGGTTAAATTCGTTCTAGTTTTATCTCACTGTTCTTGGCGTCTTCAACATTCCCCAGATTCCGAATCAAATTAATATTCCGAACCAAGGGATTTGTCAAATATTCCGGATGAAGCTTTTGCCTAGTATGTTCCGAACCAGCTGATTTCATTTTTATTCCGAACGAGCAAGTTTTCCTTAAATATTCCGGATGAGCATAATCTTCCGAATCAGTTGATTTTCCTTTTTGTTCCGAATCAAATTTTTATTCCGAACGACCAGATTGTTCCGAATCAAGCTTTTTGGTATTTTATTCCGAATCAAGGTTTCTCTTATGTATTCCGAATCAATTTTTATTAAATGTTCCGAATGAAGGTTTTTGATTAAATATTCCGAATCAGCAAAATTCATTCAGTTGTTCCGAATCAGTGTCTTTATCCGGAATAATCAATATTCTGGATGAAGGGATATTCCGAATCAGCATTTTTGTTTAATTATTCCGGATGAAGGAAATGTTCCGAATGAACATATATTACGGATGAGTGAGTTTAACAATTTATTCCGAACGAAGTGAAGATTCCGGATCAAGCTTTTTCCTTTTCATTATTCCGTATGAAGCCTATTTCTAGTCAACATAAATATTCCGAATGAAGGTGGCTGTTTAATTATTCCGGATCAATAGAATTATTCCGAATCGGTTGTTTTGCAAGTAAGGGTATTTTACTGTTCACTGTTTAATTTTAATTCGATTTCAGTCTTATTTTATTAAGTGCTTTTAGTTTAATTTTATATCTTTGCGCATTTAATCCTTTCTAGTAGAATAGAAAACCAAACCCAATTTTAGTAACCAAGAACAATTATTCCACTTTGAACCGGAAATCGATTCGAGAAGATACCGAGAATTTAATTGAACCCCATACAAAATCTTTGTATCAGGCAAGTATACCCTTTCGTGTATAGTATAGTCTAAGGTAAAGTTCAGGTCGATCCACGGGATTGTTGTTAACAAGTAAAAACAATTATCTCTAGAGTGTCACAAGTTCTAAAGATTTTAGCTTCTAACAATGATTTAAAGGTGCATTTGGTTAAGGCTAAAACATAGAAAAGATAGATAGCAAAGATGAATATAAGCACATAAAAAATGTAAGACAACATGTGGATTACTAGTCACACATGCAACATCAATTCAATATAACAAGAAATCCGACTAAGGATCATGTCATACCAAAAGCATTAAGAAAAGTTTATTTTGGTTTCAATAATTCAAGTACTAAACAAAATTATGCAAGAGTTGTTATGTATTTTATTCCACCAATCGCGATAAAGGCGAATACCAAGATTGATTTACTAGATGACATGGAATCCATTCAATCATATAAGTACTAGTTATAATCATGAATGAACCAAATACATAACAATGATAAAACATAATAGTATCGAGTACAAGATCAAATCAACCACGCTTATAATCACGAACCAGGGAGAAGTGCACCGTACAAACCTAATTGTGCGCCGCACTTCACCCCTGCGAAGCTAATACAATCTAATCATATTCTATATACACTTAACCAAATAAACAAGACAAATACTCCATAATCAAAGGAATAACAAACATACCATTCATCATAATTCCAGAATTGATCATAATAAAAGGGATAAAAGATTATACCAAAGTTATATGATCCAAATGATGATTACAAGTTTTCTCAAATGAAAACTATTCTTGATTAATGAAACTAATGATTACAAACGTTCTAAACCCTTTGGGTGATGTTACTCAGCCCAAAACTCGTCCTAAACTACAAAGGAAGAGATGGGAGAGATGGGAGAAGTGTTGGAGAGGTGTGTGTAAAATGAGTAGAAGTGGCCTCTACTTATAGTGTTGTCTGGGGTCAAATGTGCGCCGCACTTCTTCGAAAGTGCGCCGCACTTTGGAGACGGGAATGTGCGCCGCACTTCTGAGATTATGCGTCGCACTTCTGAGATTGTGCGCCGCACTTCTGGGCGTTCTAGAATCTTCTATCAATAACTTTGGCTTATTTGCATATTGAGGACCCTTCTTTGTATGTCTTCACTTTGCTCCTTCAAACTTTATATCTGCATATAAAACATAACATATTAAGTTTCGAAAGCTCTTATTTATACTACAAAGTGGCATTATCATGATAGATTTAATATGTATATTTAGGTCGTTATCAAGCCTTTTTCGTTGTCTTTCGACTTTGTCTTTTGATCTTGAGATCTTCAAATCATCCTTGACTTGTCTTTTCCATCTTGCGATATTGTGTCCTCATCCACATGCTCACACTATTGATTGTTGAATATGTCTTTAGGCATGAGTATGTGGTTTTGAATCTTTGACTTTGCTTAGTACACCGTAACGCCACCTTCTCGAGACAAAACATCGACACGGACTGAATGGCTTTGACATTCGTCCTAAATCGGTAGCGTTTTACCTCCTTTTGGTGAAGAATGTTAGACGATATTAAATATCATACCTGTGATTAGGTAGTTTCAATTAAGAATCTCCTGGACAAGGTTTCGCGGCTGTACTAGCCGTTCTCTTTACTCGACCGCCTCAAAGTAAGACTGCGAACATAAATAGAGAATCAATTGGATTAATATCCGCTTGATTAAAGTCGTCAATTCAAATTCCTGGAACAAGTTTGAATCTTGAAGAATCTTACCATTGTTGCTTTCCAGTTGACACAAGATTGATTCATAAGAATCTCGCAAGTCACATACCGTAGCGCTGTTTGAGGTTGACGCTAGAAGGATTTCCATTCGCCACTGTGAATATTAATGAATATCACTCTGAATATTCTGGCAAGACCATAAATATATTGCGTAGAAACCTGAAATGAGTTTGAATCAATTCAGAATCAAACCACTGTTGCTTTTTAGTTTACACATGTTAAATGCATAAAGAATCTTACGCATGACCTAACGCAGTGCTGTTTGATGTTAACACTGGAAGGATTTCCACTAATCATTGTGAATACTGATTAGTATCACTCTGAGTGTTCTAGCAATATCGCAAGAATATAGCGTAGGAATATCTTGTTCGTCATCCGTGTGTCCTACCGATATTTGATTGATCTCTTGGCTCTAGACTCGATTTGTGCACTTTTAGTGGTCGGAGGCTGGAGCAGATGCCACCTATTCAATATCAATTATCTCGGAGTGAGAAAGCTAATAGAAGTCATGTTGTTCTCCGTGACAATAAAACAAACTTCTTTTGAGAGAAGCCTGGGTAGCTAGGTAAGGGTTGTGCATTACATTACTGGGTCCATGATGAGTTGTCTTCATGATGTGTTGACCTGGTTTCTACCTAAGTTGTATGTAGGGCTAATTTCTTTACACCCTTTATCCTTACATTTCCTTTTCATTCTTCAACCCCTTCAATGCTTACCAAGACAACATTACTAGCACCTTGTTGTGATTGTTCCAGTGCTAGCATCAGTACTTAGTCGGAATTCAACTACATTCACATTCTACTCCATCTTTCCTAAGGACTTCTAATAATCTATTGGATTGTCCCTCGGAAGATCCCTCCGGTTCTGGTTGGATCATAGGACTTAAACCTAACCACCCCTTTGACACCAATAACGTTGTGGATTAAAGATGTTGTGGGTATGAGATCGTAACCATAAAACCACTTCAAAAAGTCTAACAACGTGTTTGAAAAAACATTTAACACCTTAATAGTTTTGTTGTTTCAGAAATGCTCCCCCTTCACATGTGCATCGATAATCAAAAGTGTTTTGCACATGTAGGTAAGAGTTAAAGTTCTTGAGTCTTATATAAGATCAAATTTTAATCACATTTTCTCCCTTATCTCTAATATATAAAATCTTTTGATATTAGAGATACCAAATTTGATTAAAATATATTTTGAAAAATAGTCTTGAAAATCTTCGGGAGAAAGATGTGTCAAACTTAGCATGAATTTGGAAAGCTCCCCCTCAAAATTGATCCAATTGAGTTATCATTGTGAGGATATGATCCACATTAAACTTTTGAGGATAGGAGTTGTTGAACACACAATTTTTGAAAGATTTCCAATAATCATTGAAAAATTCTTCAAAAGATTGTGTTCAACGCTTTTTGAAAAACTCTATTTCTTTTTAGCGAAGAGGTTTTTCAAAAGCATAAACTTGAGTTCATAGACTTTGAATGTCTTCACGAATCCACTCAAATGTAAGAAGATTTATGTTCTTTTGTTGAGGGTAAGCGCACTAAATCGTACACTCCCCCGTGAATATTGATCTGGGTTGCAACCTGAAAGTGATTACAAGCCATTGTGTTGAGTTCCAAACGTTGAATGTTTTGTGACAAGCTCAACTCAAGATAGATTGCTCTACCCGTTGTTTGGAAATATTGTCCAAAATAGACATTTTCCTTTATTAAAAATAGAAATGACATGTTTTGAAAAAATATTTACAACTTTCATTCGAGCTTTATGTACACCAGTGTCGTTATTGAGCGACATTTCTAGGTATGTCCATATTATCGATACTGAAAGACATGTCGAGAAGAATATTTTTGGATTTTCAACGATATTTAATTTTGTGTTTTTCTTTTATATGTTTTATATTTTTGTATTTTACTTTTTCAAAGATATTTACAGGTAGATGTTTGATAGATAAATCAAGAAGGCACCTTTGCTAGAATCTCCAGGTCTGCTGGAGTCAAACATCTCATACCAATTTGCCAAACGAGGTACTCAAACCTATCTTTTGACAGAGCTTTCGTAAACAAGTCAGCTAGTTGGTAATCCGTTCCAACAAAGTATAATTCAACGATACCTCTTTCAACTTGTTCCTTTATGAAGTGGTATCTGACATCAATGTGCTTCGTGTGGGAATGTTGTACCGGATTGCAGGAGATGGCTATGGCGGACTTTGAGTCAGAGTACATAGCTACTTTGTCAAAGTGGAAGCCATAATCCGTGAGGTGTGTTCTCATCCAAAGAACTTGAGTATAACACGCATATAGAGATACATACTCCGCTTCGGCTGATGAAAGTGACGTGCAATCCTGCTTCTTGGAAGACCATCCCACGAGCTTATCTTGACCTAGAAATTGTGCACCACCAGAAGTACTTTATCGTGTATCAAGACACCCTGCATGATCAGATGCTGAATAGGTTGTTAGAAAGAAACCGGTTTCCCTCGGATACCAGAGTCCCAAAAGAATGGTATTCTTAAGGTACTGAAAGATCCTTTTAACCTCCTTGAGGTGCTTTTCAGTGGGTCGTGCTTGATATCGTGCACAATAACATGTAGCATGTGATATATCTGGTCGGCTTGCTGTTAAGTACATGAGGGAGCCGATCATGGAACGATATCTCGTTTGATCTATGACATTTTCCTCCAAGTCAACATCTAGGGATGTGGTTGATAATGGTGTCCCAACGGGGTCACATGAAGTCATACCATTCTTTTTGATTATCTCTTGACAATACTTAGATTGGTTAATAAATATACCACTTGGGGATTGGTGAACTTGAATTCCTAGAAAGAATTTTAGTTCGCCCAGCATTGACATTTTAAATTTGATGTGCATTAATTTTTCAAACCATTTTGAAAGTTTTGGGTTTGTAGACCCGAAAATAATGTCATCAACATAAATTTACACAAGCAAAATGTCATCCCCATATTTATAAGTGAACAAAGTTAGATCAATGGAACCTTTTGAGAAACCTTTGGATACCAAAAATTTCGAGAGCTCATCGTACCACGCCCTTAGAGCTTGCTTTAGTCCATATAGTGCCTTGTGGAGACTAATAAGTGTGTAAACACTTATCATTTTACCACTTAAAACAATGAAAAAGGAGACCAAAATGTGTAATTAATATCGTAAATGTCGAAATTATGTATGGTTTGTATTTTTGTTGTGAAATAGGTACAAAATATCAAAAGGAAAGAAAACACGGGATTTTATGATCATTTATCAAAGAAAAAGGCAAAGGACCAAAAAGTGCCAAAAGAATTAAGTTTGGTGGGCTAAAGATGAAGATTTGATTAAGATTTTACAACAAGGACCATTTTTGCCAATCTCCAAAGTCATCCACTAATAAACCACATTAAAGAGCACAAAATTATGAAGCCAACAGTCCCGACCTCGCGTCGTAACTCTTTACGGTTTGTTTTCTATGAATTTTTAAAGTTTATTAAGTTTTTTTTAATTAAATAAATAATTTTTAATAATTAAATGATAAAAAATAATATAAATAATATAATTTCCGAAAATAAATAAAATAAAATAAATAAAATAAAGTTTTTATTAAAATTAATACTAATTTTTGTAATATATATTATTATAATTATTAATATTCTTAAATAAACTAAGTCAAAGGGGGGGGGGGGTCAACTCGCCTGGTCAACCAAACGAAAGGGGTCAAGTAATTTTTGTTGCATATATAAATACAAGACGCTGCTTGGCCTAGTGGTAGCGTCTTTGGGCTTTGGCAGCAATGATCGAGGTTCGAATCTTGGAAAGGCATTTGGCTGAGTATATATACTCAGTGCAACGTGGCACTACGAGAGTGGTCCACGTGGCAACCGGTTCAGACCGGTCTGAGCCAGACCAGTCTAGATCGGTTCAGAACCGACCCAAACCAGCTGACGTCAGCGATGACGTCAGCATCACGTGGCGGCGGCTGGCCAATGCCAACGCGCCACGTGGCAACTGACATGTCATAAATGTGCAGGTACCAGATACTGTAGCAGCTGCGGCTGACCACTCAGATGATGACACGTGCCGCCGGCGCCGCCACGTCAGTACGATGTGGCTGACAAGTCAGATCCTGCAGGGTGGCTGTCCAATAGGAGCGTGCCACGTGGCACCTGGCACGCGTCAGTCCGAGGTTCAGCATGTGGCAGACGCTGGATCCCATGCAATGATGAGCTGTATCCCACATTCGATGAAAACAAAGAAGAAAATGCACAGCTATCCCCATGTGCTTAGCCTCCAAGCAAAAATTAGATAGTAAATGACTAAAATACCCCCCATTGTGGCTGCCTATATAAAGCCCCCTTTCCCCTTATTTTTTATCAAGTTTTTCATTATAGTTTTTTTACACATAGTATTTAGTTGTATTTCTCTTTCAAAAATATTGTACTAGCTTATTCTTTAACATTTTTCATCTTTTAATAAAATTAATCATTTAGCTTAATCTCTTTAGCTTATTCTCATTCTTCCTTTCTTTTTACTTTTCTTTATAATCTAGCTTATTATTTGGAATAAGTTTATATAACTTTTTCCTAATAAGTTAGATTTATATATAAGCTTATTTTAAACTTATTGTTGCCTTATTTGAGTAGATCTAGCTTATTTTTGGAGTGATTATTTAATTAGCTTTTTAGCTTTTTAAATCTCATAAGTTCTAAGCTTAGGCTTACAACTTATTTATAAGGTAGCTTTTTATATAAATACTTTTAGTTTTTATCTATTAATTTTTTAGATTTATTAGTTTTAAGCTTTAAAATTCAAAATACTTTCAAAAAACCAAAAAAATAGTTAAATCTATTAGTTTTATATATTAACTAACTAGCTAAAAGACCCGTGAAATTCACGGGTATCTTAAAAGAAACATTGAAGGAGTTATGGAATTACAATACTTGTTACAAAGCTGTTAGTTAAAAACAACCACATCTTGATGAAAAATGTGAAGTATATAGCAAATATCAAACAAACGTTATATCAAACACAATAGGAAAATCATAAGAAAAATACCAATCCTTTATTACGCGAAAGCGACATATGTCTACAGGAAGATGTGATCATAAATTATGTAGCACTTCTTTGTACACCACGTTAGTTGTGGTATTAGTGAGATTTCCTTCTTCATCATGAATAACCATCTTGAGTCCTTTTTTGCTCATCACACGAGAGATGGCCACATATAGTTGGCCATGTGTAAAACAGGTCGTGAAAAATACAAACCGACTTGCCTGAGATATTGTCCTCGACTTTTTGTTGATTGTCATCGTGAAAAAGACGAACATGAGAAACTGCTTCCTTAATATCTTTATCAGTAAACTATTATCAGAAGGTGATATTCTCATCCTTCCGATAATCACTTATTTACCAAAATGGCTTCTATTGAATATAGTAGCGTGGATGGCCCTTTTCAGCACCATTCTACATGAAGTCGTGTTCCGTTGCACAACTCATTCGATTGATCAATATTTTCATAACAACATAATCGGAACACCAACTTTTAGTTTAAGTTCGTGGTTTGGTACGACGGAGAATTTTAGACCATTTACGAACTCTGTAGAGAAATACGGATTCTTTTATATTTACACCTTTTTTTGACTTGTAAACATTGTCGCAACAGTTCTCAAACATTGTAGGAAATCTGATAACCTTATTAAAGAGAGAGGGAATTGTGACCTTGAAAGACCTTGAAAAAGCTAAAGCCAAAAGGTAAATTTGATGATGTGATGCATGGCATGATCAAAACTAAAACTCCCAAGGTTGTTAGACAAAGCCAACGTTAAAAGCTACTGCTTGTTAGAAAATCAAGTAAAACTCCTATATTGCATGATAAACTACTATAAGTTTTCTAATATTATTTTGAAACGTTGGATTCATCATAAGAGAGGTGATGAACACATATGTAATATTATCTCTATTACCCATAGTGGGTAATTCAACATCAATTTAGGCCATTTTAATAGTTTTGACTAACATTATATATTTATAGGATTGTGAGATCATCAATAGACAATGTCTATTTTATATTTTTATACATAGCTCCAGATTCGATACATGGTGGATCATCAAACATTTTCTGCGGATCCAGGAGCCACTTGCTCATCATTACAACTCACCTTCTTATGATACTTTCTACATCCAAATACCACCAACCAGCCCTCTTCCTCCTGGATGAGGGCGACAGTTTGCACAATTTCGAACACTTCTCCCTACAACACAAAGAATTAATAAGTAAGTTACCATCAAAATGAAATGTAACATGAAACAAATAATGGAGAATACAATAACTATGAATATAATCCGAAATGGTTGTTAACAGATTTACATAATTGTGGAAGGTCAATAAGTTCATCGATGTTCCTAAATAGACTCTTAGTTACAAACTCTTTATGTGCCGAGAACTTTGAGGCTATAGATATTTTCGAGCCAATATTAGATGATCGTTCTTTCTCGAGAAACAATATCAAACTATAAAAAGAATACACAAAGATAAACTGAATTAAGTGCCTAAACTTTTTACATGAGTTCATAATGTAGATGGAATTGGTTATACCGTTTTCTAAATTCGTCAATTTCTTGCAAATCATCTCTCAAAATGCTCGCCTTTCCATTATGCATGAATAATTTGTTACCAAAAAAAGCATTTTGATTTTGCATGACACCTGTAACAAATATATATTCAGAATATGTATTAAAAATTTATGATATTTTTATATTAATTATACTTACCATCCCATTTCTTTATTTTGCAATCCAACATCGTCACATGATTTCAGATCTTGGTAAATTGATCATCATAGTCACCCGATAGCATACAATTTAGTTCTGTGCCACTTTAAAGTATACACAAATGCATTATCCCGCATACACAGGTTATATCCAAATCTAAAAAAATCTTTTTTTAGGCTTACCCAAGGTCCATCAACTTGAGATGTTTCTTTTCCCTTGTTTACCGGCTCAACCGTAGTTGTATAATTTTGAAGACTCAATTACTTGGTCAATGGCATCTAGGAAAAAAGATATTGTAAAAAATTTGTATAAAAAAAATCATAACATTTACATAAATGCAAGTTCATAATTTACCAAAGGCCCATGGCTTCGGTTTTACTTTGCAGAATCTCTTTGAAGGGCTTAAAGTCAAAACCATGAACGGACCCCTTAATATTAACACACAGACTGGTTGACCTGGGTCTTGCTTACAAAAGTTTAGTAATAGTAGGTTGGTCCAACTCGATATGCAGGTTGGACGTGATCCAAACTGTACATACGTATCACAACCGCATCACCTTTGTTCAATTGTTGCTTAAAAATAGGGACGAGCTTCATTCTAACTGTAGTATGCAATTTGGATCCCTAACATAATACCAGAATACACATAATCAGAAAAAGAAGATTAATAATCAAAGCACATATTTAGTTATTTTTGTCATAACTGCTCGTCCATTATGATGAGTTCCATGTTGCTAATCTTCGGGTTGACTGTGCAAAGGTTGCATCCACGCCCTGAATATACGAACACGTAAGATAATATTGTCTTTAACATCACTTAGGTCCTTGATGAAACCATTATCAAATCTAGCCATTTGTATTGATAAAAAGTAAAAAGAAAAATGAAACTACTGTGATATGAAAATGACTTTAGTTTTTCCAAAGACAGATATTTATATAGACTTTGAAATAGAAAACTGAGCATAATGTAATCATAGAAAGGATCGTGAACTATCACTCCAGAAAAACAAAACACAACAATTAAACAAAAATTAAATGTCCTCAAATTATATTCATAGAAACTTTTTTTGTGACAACTATTATTTCCCTCATTAGATTATTCTATAGATTAAAAATAAAATCAAATATGTATTTGTCACAATTAATCACGAACTGTCAATCAAAAAATTTATCAGTTTAAGGGAAAAAAAATTAAATCGAAGTACCAAGAAAAAATACAGCCTAAAAAATATAACAATTGAAACGAAATTATAACATTTAAACAAATGAATCATGAACAATAGAAAAAGTAGTAAGTTATTCTCCAAAAAAAACTGTAATTAAAATTGTATAATGTAAATTACCTATTGCCGTGATGCGCGAATATGAGTTTTGATGAATGTTTAATTTTAGAAAAATAGATCTGAAACATTATTTTTGTTTGATAAACTTATTTAGTGAAGATATAAAAAAAGAATATTAAATGAAAAGAATCAAATGTTTTGTCAAAGGTTTTTTAGTTTTGCCATTTTGACTTTTGTCAAAGGTGTTTTCTTAATCATACTAAATTTTGATTGAAACTTCTCAATGCCAACGCGCCACGTGGCAACTGACATGTCATAAATGTGCAGGTACCAGGTACTGTAGCAGCGGCGGCTGACCACTCAGATGATGACACGTGCCGCCGGCGCCGCCACGTCAGTACGATGTGGCTGACAAGTCAGATCCGGCAGGGTGGCTGTCCAATAGGAGTGTGCCACGTGGCACCTGGCACGCGTCAGTCCGAGGTTCAGCATGTGGCAGGCGCTGGATCCCATGCAATGATGAGCTGTATCCCACATTCGATGAAAACAAAGAAGAAAATGCACAGCTGTCCCCATGTGCTTAGCCTCCAAGCAAAAATTAGATAGTAAATGACTAAAATACCCCCCATTGTGGCTGCCTGATTGTGGTAAAATACGACTCTTGTTTAGGAAAACAAAAGAACGTATATGAGCGGTAAGTATCGAGTGATGATTTTAGGAAAAATCAACACTAATGACCCAATCAAATAAAAAGAGATGAAAGAAAGTTCGTTTCCCAAGGAGGTATATGTGTTGTGAGTTAACTTATATTTGTTTGAGATTAATATTGAAAAGAATGGGGATGAGAAGATGAAAAGACGGTTACGTTAAAATTAAACTACGACGAAAACGTAAAACCGTGAAAAACTACCCAAATAAAAAATTATTAAAACCCAAAATATCAAAAAGGCTAAAAACAAGTCTTAAATAATATAAACAAAGATAAAAATCCAACAAAGATATTTTAAGACCTTTTATTAATTAAATATTTAATTTTAAATGCTAATTAAAGCCCTAAAATTAAATATAACTAATTCAAATGTCTAAAATATGATTTTATTGAATAATTACTTAACTTATATTATTAGAAGACTAAAAAGTAATTTTCTAAAAATTAAAAGCTATTAAAACTATTTTTAAAACTCTAAAAATGATTAAAATTGATTAAAAACTAATTAAACTTAAAATAATTATAAAAATAAATCTAAAAGCTAGAAAATTATTCTAAAAATGGAAATAGTCCTAATTAATGATAAAGAACCTAGGAAAAATGAAAAGGAAAGAAAAATAAAACTTTGAAAAATTAATAATAAAATAATAATAAAATAATGCTAAAAATAAAAAGTTACTAAAATTAATTCTAAAAAATTTCTAAAAATTCTAAATAATATAACTAAGAGAAAAACACAAATTTAAGCTCCTAAACCTTTTTTAATAATTTTATAAAAATCTTTAAAGTTTATAAAAAACCTTAAAATATTATAAAATTAAAAATAAATGTTTATAACACCAAAATTAGATGTAAACCTCAAAATGTTTATTAAAAAGCTAAAAATTATTTTTCCTAAAAATTTAAAATCTTTTTGGTATTTTTTTAATGATTTTCTAAAATACGTCTAATAAATAAATTCTAGAAATTAATTTAATAAACGGAAAAATGTGAAACCAATTTTGAAAAATCAAAAACCCTAACACTAACTTAGGAAAAATAAGCCACACGAAATAAGCTCAATAAATAAGCCAGAAAAAGTGAAAAGTGCTACGGCTTTATAAATAAGCAAAAGATGAAAAAGGTGTTAAGTAGTTTATGTGTTGGGAGGCTAACAGAAAAAGCCTCATAGATCAATGGTAAGCCCTTTCACTCCTGCACGACAGGTCGGGGGTTCGAGTCCATGCTATGACGGTTTTTGCTATTTTTTTTTATTATTATTTTTTTTTGTTTTATATCCAAACTATGACTACTTGTAATCCTATCCAACACCTTTTTAACACGTTTTAAGCCAAATGATAACCAAAAACGTGGCCTGTATACTTTTTATGAACACAAGCAGTTACTTGTGTTTTGTGTTTTGTGTTTTGTTCACAGGTGAGTGAACTTCCAAGAGGGCTTGGAAATGATTATTGGTGGTGTTTTATGGGAACAAAGGGCACCCTTGTGCTCATAGAAGCACAAGGAGTCAAGCTATAAGCTGAAATAAACACTTAGCACACCAAAATGATCAAATCAAGCACCCCTAAGTCAATATCAGTTTCTGTGACAAAATATGAAGTCTGGTGGCTTTAATGGCCAATAACTAGCACCCTAGTGAACTTCACAAGCCAATATTTGGCACACACACTCACAAGATTGTACTCAAGCAATAACAAACCTAAATTACCCTAACTCTTTAACAGAAAACCAAGATCAAGCACAAAAACATGACCAAAACAAGCAGAATGTGGATATGCAGTTTTCAAGCTACACTTATCCTTTTTTAAACACTCCAAATAGCTTTCAAATCTGTTCTTAACTAGTTACCAACTAACTATAAACTTAACACAATCCTTTTATCCCTTGCTAACACCTTTTAAAAGCTTGAATCAAAATCTCTCCCCTGCTAAATCCTATTGCCAAACACCATTTTAAAAACTGAAAACCAACTTTTTCACATCAAAACCTTTTAAATCCTACTCAGTCTGATTCATACACCTCAAAACATGCATAACAACTCAAATAATCATGAATCCAACAGCTTATTACACACTTAAACCAACAAATCAACCAAGATCATTCAAGCACTATTTTCTGAAATTTTCTAAAAGTAAAAGAGGTTTACCTTAGGACCCTTACATCCAAGGGCCCTAGTGGATGTTGAATCCACCTCCCTACCAGCTGGGGCTGGTGCTGAACACAATATCAACAACCTTTAACCTGTTTTAAAACAAATCAAAGAAAACAAGAACAAAACAAGTATGCAATATATGAATATTCTGATTTCTTTTTCTTTTTTTTTAAATCTTCCAAAAACTTCTCCAAAACTTCTTAACACGTTTTCTTAACTCTATTAATCCTAACAAATCCAAATTCTAACTTACCAAAACCTTGTGACAGATTATACCAAAAACTTTCAAATTTCTCAAACCTTAACAAATTCTGAAAAACAAAATTAGTTAACCAAACTAGAAATGGAACTCAGAATCAAGCATCAACACAATACACAACTTTTAAAAACCATAAAAAGGGATTACACTTGATTAATATCAAAAACCAAACTTTTATTTTTTTAAAAAGGAATTACAAGGTTAAAGCTTGAAACTGGAACAAGGGGTCATCACAGGTTGATGCCTCCTTTTATAGTAGTCTATAGAAGAACCTAGAAGACTAAAAACACAAACCCTAATAAAAGAAAATCCCATTTTTGCCCTTGACGGTTTTGAGTGATGAGTTGTCCATATTTGATCCTGGACGTTTGTTTTTGCTTTGAGAGTAAGCTAATAACCTTAGCCTTTGATTTGGGACACGTCAGTGTGCTTGGAGCCCAAGGATTGATGTGATTGGTGGATTGGGGAATTGGGGGTGGGGACCACAGTGGTGGGATTGGGGTTTTTAGGAGTGGGATGGGTTTACACATGTGTGAATCAAACGTGGGCAAGGTGAATTAGATTTTACCCAAGTTTAAGTTGGGGTAAAATCTGGGTGGTGAAAAAGATATACAGTACTCCCTTTGATCCGATTTTGGGGGAAGTAAACATGTTAGGCGCGTGTTTTTGTTTTTGAATGTTTCACCTTGCAACTTCAGTCCTTGTGGTTTGATATTTTTGGCATTACACGTTTTTAGCCCTAAAACAGGTTTTGCTTTGTTAATATCTTTCAAGACTTTACACTTTTGGCACCAACTTGGGAAAAAGGTTATCAAAGGGTTATTTTTGACATTTTTGGATAATTCAGGGACTGAACTTGGACAATCTTGATCTTCAAAGGTCTTCAATGTCTCTTAAACTTCATGAGGGACTATATTTGACAATTTGATTTTGTTGAGGGACCAATCTTGTCATTTCTTCAAAGTTGAAGGACCTTTTTGCAATTTTGACAAACTTAAGGGACCAAACTTGTAATTATTAATATACAAGGGTTTTAAGTGTCATTTCTTCATTAATGGAGGATCAATCTTGTTTTGTCTTCAAGTCTTCAGGGGTATTTGATGAGAATTCCATGATTAGGGCCCGGTTCATTGTACGGCTTCGTTTCTCGTGTCCGTTTTTCCTTGTATCTTGTGATCTTTTGTCTTTTTCGCGATATCCATACCTAAAATACACATGAACACAAAAGCAAGCATATATATGGTATTTTATGACATATTAGTGCATTAAAAGCCCGAAAAGAACGATGAGATCATGTATAAATGCCATCTCATCACTCCCCCATACTAAGCCATTGCCGTGCCCTCACGCAATGCTAGAATAAAGTATCTAAGCATCACCAAAGTTCAATTTTATTAACCTTCATTGAAGAGTAAAAGACTTGCAACATACTACGAGATTGTGTAAAGACATAACGTATGATTTTCATCACCAAAATGTGACTTTTAGGGTCAAAGAATAGAAACAAGTTAATGTCCCTTAGAGTAAATTTCGTCATCCTTGATTGTCATACATTCCATGCTAAGTGCAAAAACAAGATCATTGTTGGTACAAGTCACAATGCTAACACTACTCATACGTCCAAATTGTGTAATACTTTTTCTCCCCGCAATCCTAGTTATTATAAAAGGAAAATGGGTTACTAGCATTTTTTATCTATTTGTCATGGATCACAAGTGATTCATATTGACTTATTTGAGTAGTTATTAGTCCGAAAGCAAAGTAGCACGATTTGATCAATAGTTAGCCGAAGGACAAAATCTTTTAAAACGGCTTCTCGTGTATCTCCTTAAGTTCATATCTTGGCATAACTCGTTTCACGATTTGAGACCTTTCTCGGACCGATATTTGGCATGTACTTCATACTTCAAATCTTGGGAAGACGTTCTTGAAATTATGGTCTTCTCTTCATATATTTGGAATTTCTTCACTTGACGTTTTTGAGAGATTCTTCATATAGGACCACGACTTCATCATTTTTCTTCAATCTTTACTTTGGATTTTGATATACAACGATCCGCCTCCTTTTCGGACTTGGATATATTCATCCTCATACCTTGTTAGGGTCTTTTTGGATAGACTTTCTCCATTCTTTAGGGGAGTAATTGCTTCTCGTCGTGTGTCTCGATCCTTCATATTGATTTTGGAATAATGATACTTCACATCATCTTTGGATCTTTAGCAAAAATAGGGCTCCTCATGCCTTGTTAGGGCCTTTTTGGATGATCGCCAATCTTCGCGTCCCGCTTCAATAAGTTATGCCTTGGCTATGAACTCTATTCAACCCCGAGCAACTTTTAAACGATCTTGCGCTAGAGGCTAAGTAACCTTTCAAATCGTACGACCTTACTTATTGCAATTATGTTTTATTCCTAATGCATTGATCTTATGGGAAGAAAAAGCCACAATTAAAAACATATGAGTTTTTGAAAGAACACTTTCATGTTCTACGTTTAGCATGATCACTTGTCTAACTCTATCATTTCTCGTTCTTCACTATATAAAGACCTCTAATTAAAGAGACTCGTGAATACTTAGCCATGCAAGTCAAAATTAAGCCAAATTTGGATTAGCTTTCATTAAGACTATATCAAATCAAAGTTTTGGGTTTTCAAGCCACCTATAGGATCTTGCACTTTCTTGGACTTTTTCAAGTTTTAGAGAATGCGTTTTAAAGTTCCCTTGATAAGTGACTTTCTAGAATCAATTATAGGAACTTGCGAAAAGTTCTTGTTCTTAACCCGAATGAATTAAGACTTTCGCGTTTTAAAGCTCCCTATATAAAAGTCTAGCAAAACTTGAATTGAGCGGGTTAAGGAATGTAAATGGCTCCAAATGCCCATCAAGTCAAAAATTAACTCTTATTCTACCCATCGGAAAATATACATTCGTGTCTTAAAAACACTTATGAAAACTAAGAAAAATTTTAAAATTTGGCCATTTTTAGCCTTATTAGCAAAACAAAACATTGAAAGTTGTAAAACGTGAGGGCGTAGCAAAGCAAGTACCTATTCACCCCCCCATACTAAAAGTAAACATTGTCCTCAATGTTTCGAGTCTAAAGGTGGAGCACCCCCATACTAGAGACGAAGAGTCGAATGCTTAGGATCTAGCATGGAAAGGGTGATCAACAATATATCTAAAGCCGTTTATTAATTATGCTAAAAGATAATTGTTAGAACAATAAAGGATATGTCATGGAATCGTGAAAAACTTCTTCAAACGAACGATGGAGGCTCACGTAAACGAACACGAGAGTCTTCAATCGTAGATGATGATGATGATCTAGATAACACAATCACAAACAACCACGAGACAACGAGTTGGAAGGGTACAAGTCCCCTTATTAGTGGTAAATATTAAAGATAAGCATGGGATCTCCCCCACGAGGCACCTCGTTTTTGATTACCGAGTCATGAGCTCGACTCGATCCCCTCAAAATGTGAACATTTAGGGAAATTCATGGTGTGGTCAATTTTTGATGGGGCTTACATGATAAACAAGGCCCAAAAAGCAACCGGTAAAAAGGACTAAGTCCTTAGATGATGCAAAATACCGGGGTCGAAAATGGCGTTCTCGTTTCCATTGGAAAAACAAATTAACGCCACTCCAACATGTGCCATAAACTCAAAGAGTTTGAAGAAAATAGATGAGAAGTAGAAGGGTGAGACAATTGGTAAGACAAACGTTTGAGCTACTCGAGGTAGACTCGCACCAAGCAAATAGAAAGATTTTCCATTTATTGCATCGGTGGAAGACCGAGATTTCCCTTTACATGAAATTCCGGGATCGAATATCTCGTCCTCGGTGGACAAGGATGAGGGAACATAAGGGGCTTCCCCCATACTAAAACCACACAAAACATCGTCAAAAGGAGTAGACGAGTTTGTAGTACTTAAAACACGTGGTGATGACGGAGTTAGATTTGTAGAAAAATCAATTAAATCACATTTAAGATCTTTTTCCTTTTTATCTTTTAAACTCTCCTTATGAAAACCCTTTTTGATTATGTCGAAAATATTTGGTGTTTCTAAGACGATGTTAGTCACACTAAAAATTCTCACATTTTGAAACCGTTTTGGTTTTGGTGGTGGCAAGTTCTCAAAACGTTTATCGACGAAGAAAACCTCCCCATCGGGGCCAACATGTTCATCATCCGAAAGATCTTTCGTAGAAACCGGCAACTTATCAACACTTTTCAAGAATGAAGGTGGCGAAGGATTTTTCGATTCAAGTATTGATGGTTTCTTCTTTGTAGGCTTAGCACTCATAACCTCCACCGGCGGAGGAAATGGTAAATTGTTTTTGTCGACATTTCCTAAAACTCTTGGTAAAAATTCTTTGCAAACGACATTGGTCGAGTCACCATGGTTTAAAGTTGCAATAGAATAGACATGAGAAAGATTGGAGTTTTGTGTTGCATTGATGACAAGTTCTTCTTCATTGAAACGAAGGGTGATTTTACGAGCATGAACATCGATAAGTGCTCGTGATGTATCCAAAAATGAACGACCCAAAATGAGAGGAACTTTTCGATCGATGGGAATGTCTACAACGATAAAGTCAACGGGATAGTAAAACTTTCCGACTTTAACGAAAACGTCCTCGGCTACTCCACATGCCATGATCGTAGAATGATCGGCCATCTCGATGGACATGTTCGAAGGAGTAAGAGCCGGAAGCGAAAGCGATTTGAAAATCTCGAGAGGCATTAAATTAATACTAGCGCCAAGATCGGCCAAGGCGTAGCATTCCTCCATATCTTGAATTGCACACGGAATCAAAAATTTACCGGGATCACCGACTTTTTGTGGTATGCGGCTTAGAAAAACCGATGAACAACTAGACGATTGTTGTAACTTCTCTTTGTTGTTTAGCATACTTTTGAAGTTTGCGGCGAATCGAGGCATCATGATTAAAGCATCGGCAAAACTTATGTTAAAATGCAAATCACGAAACATTTTCATAAATAGCTCAAATTGATAATTGTTCATTTCTTGTGCTTTCTCTTTGTTACGTCTCGAAGGGTAAGGTAAAGGTGGTGTGGGTTGGTCATTAGGCAACGGCCTTGGAAACTCGGGTTCCACAATTGGTATTGGTTCAACCGTAGGTGTGGTTTGAGCGGTACTTCGTGGGATTGTAATGTGCTCCTTTTCGACCATCACCTCGGGTTCTTTCTCGATTTCCTTCTCCTTAGAAGTACTTGGACGAGAGATTGGTTCCTTGAAAGTTTTACCACTTCGTGTAGCAACAACCTTCAATTCTCCCCTCGGGTTGTTAATGGTATCACTAGGAAGACCACCCGAAGAAGAGGACTTACACATGATAGCTTCAAACATTTTAGCCATTTGGTCCTCAAATTTTGATTGCCTAGCATCCGCTTTCAATAACTCTTGCTTAATCTCATGTTGTCCTAATTCCATCTTTTGTTGGTTTTGTTGAAGACGTTGGACATTTCCTTCCATTTTGTTTGCATGAGTTTTAAGTTCATTAGCAAGTTCATTTTTAAGCTCGTTTTTCAACTCGGATCTTAAGCTAATCATCTCACGTTGCATATTATCAAATTTAGCATCATTTGCTTTTGCATAATCTAAAAATTCTCCTTGCAAATTTTTCGTGTGAGCATTTTGAAAACCTTGTGCAGTGTTTTGAAAATCACGGTTTTGGTTTTGATTAGAGATTTGTCCATTCCCACTTTGATAATTCCCTTTGTTGTAATTGCGTGTGTTGCCTTGGTAATTACCTTGGTTGTTGTTTTGATAATTGTTAACATTTTGATTTGGTGGAGCTTGATTTGGACGAGAACCTTGGCCGTTTTGGTTGAAAGTTCCCGTTGCTACATAAGCACTCGAAGTGTTACCATCCGCGGTAATGCACTCGGAAAGATCATGAGCTCCCCCACAAGATAAACAACTCTTAGCAACCGCTTTAACCGAAGCGGAATTGGAAGCTTCTTGAGCCTTCCAATGGGACATTAGATTAGCAAATCTATCAAAAAACCGATTTTCCTCATTAGCTTCATCATGTAAGGCGTTAATGCTACGAGACGATTGTGACGAAGATGACGAACCCATATTGGCAACACTCGGTGTGTTACGAGGGCTATAAACCTTAGATCGATTCTCAATGATTTGTAAAGCCTCATTTGTCGTCTTGCACAAAAAATTACCACCCGCGGCGGCATTCAAATAATCTCGTTCATGATCATTAAGACCATTATAAAAAGTATCAATTTGATGCAATTCCGAAAAATCATGGTGAGGACATTCATGTAACATCTCTTTAAATCGTTCCCATGCCATTGAAAAACTTTCATTGTTTCGTTGCACAAATCGTGAAATCTCATTTTTTAAGTGTGTTGTTTTAGATGGTGGAAAAAACTTGTTCACAAACTTAGAAACGAGATCGGCCCATGTCAAAATCGAATTTGGCGGTTCCTTCTCGAGCCAAATTTTTGCGGGTCCATCCAACGAATATGGAAACAACATCATCTTAATGGCGTCATGTGGAACATCTTTGAATTTGCTAGTGGCGGTGAGACGGTTGAAATTCCTAATGTGGTAATGCGGGTTGTCTTTCTCGTGACCTCTAAACTTATTTGCTTGCAACATAGACATTAAACCCGTCTTAATCTCGAAATTCTCCGCAAGGATGGCGGGAATCACAATAGCCTCTCCAAAACCCTCGGTGGGTGCTTGTAGCAACTCCATCATAGTACGATTAGCCATGACGACTTCTTGTTCTATAATAGGTTCAACAATTGGAGGTTCTTCAACAATCAACGATCCTTGATTTGCTTGTTTTTGAAGACGTTTACGAGCTCGCTTAGCTTGATTACGAGTGATCATAAACTTCACGAAGAATGGGAGGTGAGCAAAGAAGATTCTTTTGGTTGTTTTGTGGATTTTTTTGTGTTTTTGATGATATTTAATTTTTTTGGATTTTGGTGTATCTTCGTAGACAACAATCTACAAAATCTCTCCTCGAATCAAACTCTTGATTAAAGAAGCCTCAAAGGAATGAAAACGATCACGTGGAGTAAACGCCTTCGAATGACTTTAGAACTTTGGTGAAAACCAAATTGTTCAAGAGGGTTTAATCACAAAGAAAACCAAGCAAATATAGTATACGTATTAATACTTTGGGCGGCAAAACCCTCGATTAGCCTTCAATCTCAAAATACTCACAAGCAAGCGGGGAAACGAGGCGGCGCGAAGCACTTAAGAGCCTTTTTCCTTAGGGTATATTTTATAATACCCGCCTTATACCCACCTTATAGTTTGTATCTTTCAAAATCGAGCTTCACGAAAGTATTTATCTATTTTTGCCTTTTCTTTTTGTTTGAGATTCGAATACAATAATTAGGAGATCAAATCCCAATTAAGGTTGTGTTTTCACACTTTTGGAGATATTGTATATTGGTTGTGATACTTAATACAATATATTAATAATATTTGTACAAGAAAAACCAAGAAAACCGATAATACGTGTTAAGGGAGTTCCACTTAACACAAATACTATTTATGGATAATATCAAAAACAAAAGTTTCCAAATTAAAGCACAACACACCTCCCCGGCAGCGGCGCCAAAATGATTGTGGTAAAATACGACTCTTGTTTAGGAAAACAAAAGAACGTATATGAGCGGTAAGTATCGAGTGATGATTTTAGGAAAAATCAACACTAATGACCCAATCAAATAAAAAGAGATGAAAGAAAGTTCGTTTCCCAAGGAGGTATATGTGTTGTGAGTTAACTTGTATTTGTTTGAGATTAATATTGAAAAGAATGGGGATGAGAAGATGAAAAGACGGTTACGTTAAAATTAAACTACGACGAAAACGTAAAACCGTGAAAAACTACCCAAATAAAAAATTATTAAAACCCAAAATATCAAAAAGGCTAAAAACAAGTCTTAAATAATATAAACAAAGATAAAAATCCAACAAAGATATTTTAAGACCTTTTATTAATTAAATATTTAATTTTAAATGCTAATTAAAGCCCTAAAATTAAATATAACTAATTCAAATGTCTAAAATATGATTTTATTGAATAATTACTTAACTTATATTATTAGAAGACTAAAAAGTAATTTTCTAAAAATTAAAAGCTATTAAAACTATTTTTAAAACTCTAAAAATGATTAAAATTGATTAAAAACTAATTAAACTTAAAATAATTATAAAAATAAATCTAAAAGCTAGAAAATTATTCTAAAAATGGAAATAGTCCTAATTAATGATAAAGAACCTAGGAAAAATGAAAAGGAAAGAAAAATAAAACTTTGAAAAATTAATAATAAAATAATAATAAAATAATGCTAAAAATAAAAAGTTACTAAAATTAATTCTAAAAAATTTCTAAAAATTCTAAATAATATAACTAAGAGAAAAACACAAATTTAAGCTCCTAAACCTTTTTTAATAATTTTATAAAAATCTTTAAAGTTTATAAAAAACCTTAAAATATTATAAAATTAAAAATAAATGTTTATAACACCAAAATTAGATGTAAACCTCAAAATGTTTATTAAAAAGCTAAAAATTATTTTTCCTAAAAATTTAAAATCTTTTTGGTATTTTTTTAATGATTTTCTAAAATACGTCTAATAAATAAATTCTAGAAATTAATTTAATAAACGGAAAAATGTGAAACCAATTTTGAAAAATCAAAAACCCTAACACTAACTTAGGAAAAATAAGCCACACGAAATAAGCTCAATAAATAAGCCAGAAAAAGTGAAAAGTGCTACGGCTTTATAAATAAGCAAAAGATGAAAAAGGTGTTAAGTAGTTTATGTGTTGGGAGGCTAACAGAAAAAGCCTCATAGATCAATGGTAAGCCCTTTCACTCCTGCACGACAGGTCGGGGGTTCGAGTCCATGCTATGACGGTTTTTGCTATTTTTTTTTATTATTCTTTTTTTGTTTTATATCCAAACTATGACTACTTGTAATCCTATCCAACACCTTTTTAACACGTTTTAAGCCAAATGATAACCAAAAACGTGGCCTGTATACTTTTTATGAACACAAGCAGTTACTTGTGTTTTGTGTTTTGTTCACAGGTGAGTGAACTTCCAAGAGGGCTTGGAAATGATTATTGGTGGTGTTTTATGGGAACAAAGGGCACCCTTGTGCTCATAGAAGCACAAGGAGTCAAGCTATAAGCTGAAATAAACACTTAGCACACCAAAATGATCAAATCAAGCACCCCTAAGTCAATATCAGTTTCTGTGACAAAATATGAAGTCTGGTGGCTTTAATGGCCAATAACTAGCACCCTAGTGAACTTCACAAGCCAATATTTGGCACACACACTCACAAGATTGTACTCAAGCAATAACAAACCTAAATTACCCTAACTCTTTAACAGAAAACCAAGATCAAGCACAAAAACATGACCAAAACAAGCAGAATGTGGATATGCAGTTTTCAAGCTACACTTATCCTTTTTTAAACACTCCAAATAGATTTCAAATCTGTTCTTAACTAGTTACCAACTAACTATAAACTTAACACAATCCTTTTATCCCTTGCTAACACCTTTTAAAAGCTTGAATCAAAATCTCTCCCCTGCTAAATCCTATTGCCAAACACCATTTTAAAAACTGAAAACCAACTTTTTCACATCAAAACCTTTTAAATCCTACTCAGTCTGATTCATACACCTCAAAACATTCATAACAACTCAAATAATCATGAATCCAACAGCTTATTACACACTTAAACCAACAAATCAACCAAGATCATTCAAGCACTATTTTCTGAAATTTTCTAAAAGTAAAAGAGGTTTACCTTAGGACCCTTACATCCAAGGGCCCTAGTGGATGTTGAATCCACCTCCCTACCAGCTGGGGCTGGTGCTGAACACAATATCAACAACCTTTAACCTGTTTTAAAACAAATCAAAGAAAACAAGAACAAAACAAGTATGCAATATATGAATATTCTGATTTCTTTTTCTTTTTTTTTAAATCTTCCAAAAACTTCTCCAAAACTTCTTAACACGTTTTCTTAACTCTATTAATCCTAACAAATCCAAATTCTAACTTACCAAAACCTTGTGACAGATTATACCAAAAACTTTCAAATTTCTCAAACCTTAACAAATTCTGAAAAACAAAATTAGTTAACCAAACTAGAAATGGAACTCAGAATCAAGCATCAACACAATACACAACTTTTAAAAACCATAAAAAGGGATTACACTTGATTAATATCAAAAACCAAACTTTTATTTTTTTAAAAAGGAATTACAAGGTTAAAGCTTGAAACTGGAACAAGGGGTCATCACAGGTTGATGCCTCCTTTTATAGTAGTCTATAGAAGAACCTAGAAGACTAAAAACACAAACCCTAATACAAGAAAATCCCATTTTTGCCCTTGACGGTTTTGAGTGATGAGTTGTCCATATTTGATCCTAGACGTTTGTTTTTGCTTTGAGAGTAAGCTAATAACCTTAGCCTTTGATTTGGGACACGTCAGTGTGCTTGGAGCCCAAGGATTGATGTGATTGGTGGATTGGGGAATTGGGGGTGGGGACCACAGTGGTGGGATTGGGGTTTTTAGGAGTGGGATGGGTTTACACATGTGTGAATCAAACGTGGGCAAGGTGAATTAGATTTTACCCAAGTTTAAGTTGGGGTAAAATCTGGGTGGTGAAAAAGATATACAGTACTCCCTTTGATCCGATTTTGGGGGAAGTAAACATGTTAGGCGCGTGTTTTTGTTTTTGAATGTTTCACCTTGCAACTTCAGTCCTTGTGGTTTGATATTTTTGGCATTACACGTTTTTAGCCCTAAAACAGGTTTTGCTTTGTTAATATCTTTCAAGACTTTACACTTTTGGCACCAACTTGGGAAAAAGGTTATCAAAGGGTTATTTTTGACATTTTTGGATAATTCAGGGACTGAACTTGGACAATCTTGATCTTCAAAGGTCTTCAATGTCTCTTAAACTTCATGAGGGACTATATTTGACAATTTGATTTTGTTGAGGGACCAATCTTGTCATTTCTTCAAAGTTGAAGGACCTTTTTGCAATTTTGACAAACTTAAGGGACCAAACTTGTAATTATTAATATACAAGGGTTTTAAGTGTCATTTCTTCATTAATGGAGGATCAATCTTGTTTTGTCTTCAAGTCTTCAGGGGTATTTGATGAGAATTCCATGATTAGGGCCCGGTTCATTGTACGGCTTCGTTTCTCGTGTCCGTTTTTCCTTGTATCTTGTGATCTTTTGTCTTTTTCGCGATATCCATACCTAAAATACACATGAACACAAAAGCAAGCATATATATGGTATTTTATGACATATTAGTGCATTAAAAGCCCGAAAAGAACGATGAGATCATGTATAAATGCCATCTCATCACTGCCTATATAAAGCCCCCTTTCCCCTTATTTTTTATCAAGTTTTTCATTATAGTTTTTTTACACATAGTATTTAGTTGTATTTTTCTTTCAAAAATATTGTACTAGCTTATTCTTTAACCTTTTTCATCTTTTAATAAAATTAATCATGTAGCTTAATCTCTTTAGCTTATTCTCATTCTTCCTTTCTTTTTACTTTTCTTTATAATCTAGCTTATTATTTGGAATAAGTTTATATAACTTTTTCTTAATAAGTTAGATTTATATACAAGCTTATTTTAAACTTATTGTTGCCTTATTTGAGTAGATCTAGCTTATTTTTGGAGTAATTATTTAATTAGCTTTTTAGCTTTTTAAATCTCATAAGTTCTAAGCTTAGGCTTACAACTTATTTATAAGGTAGCTTTTTATATAAATACTTTTAGTTTTTATCTATTAATTTTTTAGATCTATTAGTTTTAAGCTTTAAAATTCAAAATACTTTCAAAAAAAACAAAAAAATAGTTAGATCTATTAGTTTTATATATTAACTAATTTAGATCTATAAGTTTAGAGTTTAAAAAGTAAAGTATTTTTATAAATCCTTAAAAAAAATAGTTAGATCTATTAGGTTTTTAAATAGATTAAGTAGATCTATAATTTTTAGCTTTAAAATTTAAAATACTTTTATAAAATATACAAAAATATTTTAGATCTATTAGTTTTAATTAAATCTCTTTATCATATAATAAGTATTGCTTATTATCCTAACCTTTTATGTTTTCTTTGATCTCGGCGTATCGATCTATCATTTTTGAAGAAGAGCTTATAGTTGATTAATTTGGTTCAAGATTGATATGGTTGATTAATTTGGTTAGAGATTGATTTGGTTGGTCGTGTACTTTACGAGCTGGGATTCGCTTAGTTTTGGTTTGGTATTGGTTGTCCGTGTACTTTACGGGCCGTATTTTGTTGATGTTGTTGATGTTGTTTGTTTAGAGCGGTTATCTCAGACTACGTGTACTAAAGTTCTCCTTTCTATTTTTCTAGCTTAATCGCTTTAGTTTAATTAATTAGATCATTATAGTTTTAATTGTTTTTAATAAAGTTATATTTTTCATAAAAAAACCGGTTTAATTAGTTTTAGTTATTATTATTTGTGTTAAAGTATAGATTTAAAAGTTTTAAAAATTAGATTTCATTTAGATGAGCTCATAATTAGTAAAAAGTTTACATCTTTTTGTGATTATTAAGCTTATTAGTATATAAAGCTTGTAGCTTTATCATTTAAAAAGATTAATAAGTTTAAAAGGTTGAAGCTTCATGCTTATTTTTAAGTTTATCTTTGTGATTTCATTTTTTTCGTCACTTTTATTTGCTTTACTTGTTTGCATTTAGATTAATTTCGCATTTAGATTTATTTTTAATTATACTTTATTTTTGTTGCATCTAGATCTAAATTTGTAGTTTAATTTTATATTGCATTTTAGAGTAATTTTTACGTGAATTAATCGCGCTTTTATTTTTATATAGTCCTTAGCCTACATATTTTCCCTATTTTTAACTTAAATAGACATAGATTGCCAAACAAGTATTATTAACCAAAAACAACAAATCTTGTGTTAAGTTGTGAATCAATTCAAGTCGAGTAGAGACGATACACCTTGTCAGGATAATGAGGATTATATTAGAGACGATACACCTTGTCAGGATAATGAGGATTAACGAATCCTTCCGGCTGCGTGACATAGACTTATTCCTTCAAAGGACCGTTAAGAAATGATGTCTTCATGTCCATTTGATAAACAATGAATCCCTTATGTGCAGCATAAGCAAGGAATATCCTGACCGCTTCCATACGAGCAACTGGTGCAAATGATTCTTCAAAATCAATTCCCTCTTTCTGGCCATACCCCTTAGCCACTAGCCTAGCTTTGTTCTTGATGATCGTGTTTTCTTCATCCATCTTATTTTTCCAGATCCAACAAAGATTTAATGGAATCACATCGTATGGTATGTCAACAAGTTCCCAGACCTTAAGTATTTCAAATTGTTCAAGTTCATCTGTCATCAACTCAATCCACGCATGATCAGCCATGGCTTCTTTGATGTTTTTCGGTTCAACTGTACTCACGGCGAGTGCGAACATACAAACATCGCTATCAGTTTCTAGTTGTCGTCTTGTACGAACGGGCTGTAAAGGGTTTCCAATTACTTGAACCAAAGGGTGATCTCGGGTCCAATGATGTGTTGACGGATGTCGTTGGTAAAACGTATGTATAATTGACAAATCAACATGGCGAGTAGAAGACTCTCCAGCTTCATGTACTGATGTACCGAATGGGTAGTGAAAATCATCATCATCAGATAATGCATTGTCTGCTTGATTTATGTTCTCTGGAGCAATGACGGTAGTTATGTATGTTGTAGGATCGATTGCTAAAATGATATTCTGAGGAGGTAAATCTGCAGCAACGCGTGTTGAAGTAGATGAAGTTGTATCCTTTTGTTGACGATGATCGGTATCATCATTCTTATCATGAGTGACAGCGGAAGACTTTGATACAACATGATTCTCCCCCGTGAAATATTCATCAAACATTGGTCCATATAACATTTCCAACTCTTCAAGCGTCGTGTCCACTGTCATATCTGCTCTTGGAACATGTTCAGGAACCAGCTTTGAACTTGACGGTTCATTGCTATGGTCTTGAGTTCCGAGTTCCGTGCGGTTGTGCACAAAAGTCTTTTGTCGTTGTGGATCGGGACTTAAACTGCTTTGTTCAAGTGTCATTTCTTGCAATTCATCGAACCGGACATGAATAGTCTCAACTATCAATTTTGTTCTCTTGTTGTACACTCTATATCCCTTAGACTGAGTTGCATATCCCACTAGAATGCATGCATCACCTTTCTCTTTCATCTTGTCTAGATTTTCACCATCTCGAATTCTATAACACGTACATCCAAAAACATGAAGGTGTTTGAGTGAAGGTTTGCGATCATGAATTATGTGATATGGTGTCTTTTTGTGTCTTGGGATAATTAAGGAACGGTTTTGTGTGTAACATGCGGTTGACACGGCTTCGGCCCAAAAGAATAGTGGTAGTTTTGAAGCGGATAATAATGTTCGAGTATCCTCAACCAAAGTACGGTTTCGTCTTTCAACAACGCCGTTTTGTTCAGGTGTTCTAGCAATAGATGTTTCGTGTTCAATCCATTCGGCTTCAAAATAATTCTTCAGGGTTTAATTCAAGAATTTTGTGCCTCTGTCAGTACGTACCACTTTACTTGAGCTTGAAAACCACATTGTATCAGCTTAAGGAAGTTAATGAGAACCTCAGGTGTTTCATCCTTGGACCACAAGAAGTGAGTCCACGTGTACCTTGAGTAGTCATCGATAATTACCATAACGTATTTCTTCCCATTGATGGTTTGAACACGCATGGGGCCACACAAATCTATATGAAGAAGATCTAACTGTCCTTTAGAGCTTGGTGTAGTCTTTGTTTTGAAACTACTCCGTTTAGCTTTACAAAGCTCGCAAGAAGAACTAAGATGACCTTTGATGAATTTCAAGTTTGGAAGGCCTCTCACAGTATCTTCTTGGAAAGAAAGTTGATGGTATCTAATACTTGAGATTTTACCCTAAAGTATCAAAGTTCAAGTTCGTTATAGTTCCGAATCCTTTCGAATTGAAAACCGGTCTAAAGTGCGACTCAATCGTCTTTTGGTGAATCAGAAGAATGGTTTGGTTTGTTTATCTAATCTTAAACTATTAGCAAGTAATTAAAGTGTCGTTGAGTAAATTAAAGCTTTGACAAAATTAAACTTAAAGTTAATCTATGAAAATTCTTAAATATTAAAATTTTGAAAAACTTAAAAACTTAATCAATTGTAAGAAAACAATTCATGTTCATCGGAATACACCAAACAGCAACCATCGGAATATAACTAACATTAACCATCGGAATAGTTAAGATCAATACTATCGCAATGACCATCTATCGGAAAGCCACTATCGCAACGATCCAGATCGGAATGATGTAAAGTGCTACTGTCGCAATGTCTATCTATCGGAATGATGCTATCGAAAAATGGGCAGCACTTCGTCTTGACCAAGGCCTTAAGACCCGTCGGAATATGTGATCGCAATAAGCGATCGCAACCCAGATCGGAATAAGGGGAAAATCAAACCGATCGCAAAGTAAAACCCTAATGGGTTATTGCGATCGAAACCCAAAGCTATCGGAAAGTGGAGTAAACCGTCGGAATGTGTGTCAAAACCCTAAGATTGTGATGGGATGTAACTGATTCCGAAATTCGTGGCAAGAGTGAATTTCGATAAGCAAATGCAATAAGCAATTCTAAACGAATCTTAAACGATCCCAAAAAGCTCAAATTCGATGACTTCTAAAACATAAAAGATCAAACTTTATGAAATGAACTTTAAACCATTAAAAACCTTGAAGAAATCCGAAACTCAATAAGCTAAGACTCGAATAAGCCAATAAGCATTACGAGCTTATGATTTAGACGAAGGAGCTTGTGTGTAAACTAAAAAGAGCAATCCTTTAATCACGAAAACATTAAATCATAAGCATGAAGAATGTAAATCGGATCAAAGATAAATGAATCAAGAAGTGTAGAATGAGAATAAGGATCAAAAGCTTAAAATAGAACTTTGATTAATGAAATAAGCAATACAAAAGTGTTTAATCTTGAAAGATTAAAAGAAAAAGATGAACTAGTGAGAGAAAGTTTAAGACTTTCTCTCTCTAAAAACTAGAAAGAAACTTGAAAAATAAAAACTAGCTAACCCCCTCCTAATGTGATTAGGAGGGTATTTATAGGGGAGTGGGAGGCATGTGTGGTGCTTTCTTCTTTCTTTTTCTTCTCGACTCGATTTTAATTCTTCGTCTTTGGAGTCTCGGGATTTGAACTTGTCTTTTAATTTTTTTATTCTATTAGACTTAAGTTCTTCGACTTCATTAAACTTCCGTCTTTAGACTTGTTCTTCGATAAATCTCCAGAATAGGTCTTGGACATCCGTTCTTTAAGCACTCTTGATCTTTTGACTTCGTCTTTTCCCGTTTTCTTCGATAAAAGCCCGTGAAAGCCCGTGTTTTCTTCCTTTTTCATCTTTTGGTCCTAAAACACAATAAAAACACAAACCACGCATAATTCCGACTTTTACGACATAAATCACACGTTTTGGTCTTGTTATTATTGGAAATAAGTGGTAAAAGGATAAGTGTTTTCACACTTATTAAATCCCCTACACTTGACCATTGCAATGCCCTCATGCAATGCATTAATTTTAAGCACGGTTTACATTCTCCATCATAAATAACCCATCTTGGCCTTTATTAAATACTAAACGTAAAAGATAGAAATAGGTAAAGAAATTAAAAACTTACATTGGGTTTTGGCGGCCATGAACGTTTATCATCCTCAAGTTTCACGTTCCCCATACCAAGCTTAGAAACGAGATCATTGTTATTATAAGTTAGCAAACTATCACGAACTCATGTGGGCCAATTATTCACTTAGACTCCCTTATTCCTAGGTGTATCTCTTATATTTTATTTTTGTCTTGAATGATCACGAGGATGCATTGTTTGACTTATTTCGATAGTTATTTAGTCCGAAAATAAGGTGAACGATTTAATCAATAGTTAGCTAAAGGACCAAATCTTTTAAAACTGCTTCTCGGGATATCAGAGAGTTCATATCTTGGCATAACTTGGTTCGCGATTTGAGACCTTTCTCGGGCCGATATTTGGCAGCGACTTCATACTTCGAATCTTCGAGAGACGTTCTTGAAATTATGGTCTTCTCTTCATAATAGGAATTTCTTCACTTGAAGTTTTTGAGAGATTCTTCATCTTTGGACCACGACTTCTTCATTTTTCTCCAATCTTTATTTTGGACTTTGATATACAACGATCCGCCTCCTTTTAGGACTTGGATCTATTTATCCTCATACCTTGTTAGGGTCTTTTCGGATAGACTTCTCCATGACTTTTGGGGAGTTCTTGCTTTTCGTCGTGTGTCTCGATCCTTCATATTGATTTTTGATAAATGATTCTTCACATCACTTTTGGATCTTTAGCAACAAAATGTAGCCCTCATGCCTTGTTAGGGCCTTTTCGGACTCGCCAATCTTCGCGCCCCGCTTCATAAGTTATGCCTTGGCTATGAACTCTCGTCATTACCGAGCAACTTTTAAACGATCTGGGGCTAGAAGCTAAGTAACTTTTTAAATCGTACAACCTTATTTATTAGCAGATAATTTATTAAGCAAGCGGAGGGAGAATAGGCTCATAATTAACTCTCATAAATTCACGAAAGAGTACCGAACTTATAATTGACTCTATCATCTCTCGTTCTCCACAGTTTAAAATCTCAAATAATGAGACTCGTGGATGCTTAGCCTATTAAATCAAAGTTTCGGGTTTTCGAGTCGCCTATAGGATCTTGCAAATTCTTAGACTTTTTCAAGTTTAGAAATCGCATTTTAAAGTTCCCTTGATAAACGACTCTCTAGGATCAATTATAGGAACTTGCGAAAAGTTCTTGTTCTTAACCCGTGAGAGTTAAGACTTTCGCGTTTTATAGCTCCCTATATAAAAGCCTAGTAAAACTTGACTTAAACACGTTAAGGATACTAGCTAGAGTAAACTTAGGCAAGTAAACTCGGGTTGAGTCAAAATGTTCACGACAAAGAAAAATCTAAAACCACTTATTTGAAAATTTATTCTAGCAAAGGAAACATAACAAAGGCAAATACAACTATACAACTAGGCCAAAATAGATTAAAAATTTTGAAAAATGTCGAAAAATCAAATTTTTCGGTTAAAATGAGGGCAAATTCATGGAAAAGACCACTTACTTCGATAGAAGTCCCCCCTACACTTGAGATAAACATTGTCCTCAATGTTTAAGCATGTGGGAGTAAACTCCCCTACACTTAGGACATTGTGCACTTTGTTTAAATCTTGCTAAGGAAAGGACAACTAAAGTGAATTCAATGTGAACATATAGAATATGAAATATTGAATCACAAGAGTTTAGGATAGAACCAGGAAGATGGAAAACACGGTATCACGGTTCGTCAAAAATCATCAAGATGCTCTCTGAAGCTTTAATCCCTGCACAGCACAAGAAACAAGACAACAAACATATGCGGGGCTCCCCCTACACTTATTGGGAAAGCAGTAAAGGATAGAACACGGGTTGCCTCCCGAGAAGCGCTTGTTTTTGTTCACCGAGTCATGAGCCTGACTCGACCCAATTTTAGTTCATGGGGAACGTGGTGAGGGATGGAATCATCTCCTGAGAGATGGAATCATCTCCTGAGAGATGTCCTCACCAAAGTACAGCTTCAAACGCTGGCCATTCACCTTGAAATTGGGCCCATTCGGCTGAGAAAGCTCAATGGTCCCATACGGAAAGACCTTGGCGACGGTGAATGGACCAGTCCAGCGGCTCTTCAACTTGCCAGAAAAGATCTTCAACCGAGAGTTAAAGAGTAAGACTTGATCACCAACGTGGAACTCTCGGTTCTTGATTTTAGCATCGTGGATAATCTTCGTCTTCTCCTTGTAGATCAGCGAGTTCTCATAAGCTTCATTCCTTAGTTCATTTAGCTCGTTGAGTTGAACCTTGCGATGATCACCGGCCTTAATGATGTCGAAGTTCGCCCACTTCAAGGCCCAGTACGCCTTATGTTCCAGCTCGATGGGTAAGTGGCAGGCTTTCCCGTACACAAGACAATAAGGTGTACAACCGATCGGGGTCTTGTAAGCAGTACGGAAAGCCCACAGAGCATCATCTAACTTATCGGCCCACGCGGCACGATGCTCTCCCACAGTTCGCTCCAAAATTCTCTTCAAGCCACGATTGGAAATTTCGGCTTGCCCATTGGTTTGGGGATGATAGGCGGTGGAAAGACGGTGATTGACACCATACTTTGCCATGACTCTTGCAAATTGATCGTTGCAAAAATGAGTCCCGCGGTCACTGATAATAGCACGAGGAACGCCAAATCGAGCGAAAAGCTGCTTCAAAAAGTTCACAACCACCCTCGCATCATTCGTAGGAAGAGCCTTAGCTTAAACCCATTTAGAGACGTAGTCGACAGCAACGAGGATGTACTTGTTCCCTTTGGATGATGGAAATGGCCCCATAAAGTCGATGCCCCATACATCAAAGATTTCACATTCTTGTATGAAATTTTGAGGCATCTCATCCTTATGTGTGATCTTGCCTTGACGTTGGCAAGCATCACAATGCTTAACCATTTCGTGAGCATCACGATAAATGGTGGGCCAGTAGAATCCAGAATCAAACACTTTCTTAGTGGTGTAGTTGGGACCAAAGTGACCACCGGTGGGTCCTTTGTGGCAAGCTTGGAGGATGTCAAAAGCTGCCGGTCCATCAACACATCGACGAATAATCAGATCAGCACACTGTTTGAATAGATAAGGGTCATCCCAAAAGTAAGTCTTAACATCATTCAAGAACTTCTTCTTTTGTTGGGATGTTAACCCTTGGATGAGAATACCACCCGCTAAGTAGTTTGCAATGTCCGCAAACCACGGGGTGCCATCAAGATGGAGATTTATAGACATTAGAGTCTCCAGGGGGAAAGAGTCATTGATCTCTTTGTGCGGATGATCCCCCTGATATGGATCCTCAAGTCGACTCAGATGATCCGCGGCCAGGTTTTCGGCTCCTTTCTTGTCACGAATTTCAATGTTGAATTCTTGAAGGAGAAAAACCCAGCGAAGAAGTCTTGGCTTAGAATCGTTCTTTGTCATCAAGTACTTCAACACGGAATGGTCCGTGTAAACGATGGTGGTGGATAAAACAAGATAGGGGCGAAATTTCTCAAAAGCATAGACAACAGCTAAAAGCTCTTTTTCGGTTGTCGTATAATGCAATTGAGCCCCTGTCATTGTTTTGCTAGCGTAGTGGATTGGTTGGAAGTGTTTATTCACACGTTGGCCCAAAACCGCACCGATAGCAAAGTCGCTAGCATCGCACATCAATTCAAAGGGCAGCTCCCAATTAGGGGTAACCAAGACCGGTGTCTTAGTGAGCTTATCCTTGAGAAGATTGAAGGCTTCGAGACACTCTTTAGAAAAGATAAAAGGAGTATCCTTTTCTAAGAGGTGGGTCATCGGGCGAGCGATTTTAGAGAAATCCTGAATCAATCTACGATAGAAGCCCGCATGACCCAGAAAGCTTCTCACACCCTTCACGGTTGAAGGTAGAGGTAATTTGGCTATGACATCTACTTTAGCACGGTCAACTTCAAGACCGGCTTTAGAGATTTTGTGTCCTAGCACAATGCCTTCATTTACCATAAAATGGCATTTTTCCCAATTCAGAACAAGGCGAGTGTCTTCGCACCGCTTAAGCATACGTTCCAAATTGGCAAGGCAAGCAGAGAAAGAATCCCCGAAGACCGAGAAATCATCCATGAAGACTTCCATGGTGTGCTCAACCATGTCATGGAAGATAGCCAACATGCACCTTTGGAAAGTCCCGGGGGCATTGCATAAGCCAAAAGGCATTCGTTTATAAGCAAATGTGCCGTAGGGACAAGTGAATGTTGTCTTCTCTTGATCTTGGGGATCGATGGGTATTTGAAAATAACCCGAGAAACCATCAAGAAAGCAGTAATATTCATTACCGGCTAATCGTTCAAGCATTTGGTCCATGAAAGGTAGAGGGAAATGATCCTTTCTCGTGGCATCATTGAGTTTGCGGTAGTCTATACAAACTCTCCACCCAGTAACGAGACGAGTGGGAATCAACTCGTTGTGTTCATTGGGAACAACGGTTATTCCGCCCTTCTTGGGCACACAATGGATTGGACTAACCCACGGTGAATCCGAAATAGGGTAAATCATACCCGCATCAAGAAGTTTGATAACCTCTGTTTTGATGACTTCATGTATTTTTGGATTCACCCTTCGTTGGCTTTGAATAGTGGGCTTGAAGTCGTCCTCCATGAGAATTTTGTGTGTGCAGAAGTGAGGATCAATTCCACGAATATCCGAGATTTTCCACGCAATAGCCTTCTTGTGAGCTTTCAACACAGCAACGAGGCGAGTCTTCTCTTCATCTTTCAAATCCGTTGCAATAATGACGGGCGACTTCTTGTTGTCGTCAAGGAACACGTACTCGAGATGTGGCGGCAACTCCTTAAGTTCCAAATCCGGAGGATTTTCGACGGGAGGCGTTTTCGAAGTCGGAGTATCGATAGCAATGACCATGGGAGATGGAGGCGAAGGATTGGCTTCGGTGAGAAGATTGTCAAAGAAACTCATATCTTCATCCCCCTCGGTGGGAGAATCATTAGTAGCTAAATTCACATCTCCCATGGTATCTTCAAGATTGTTCCAGAATAAATCACCATCTCCAAATAGAGACAACGATGAATCAATGGAGGACACGGTCTCAATAGTGGGAAGAGAGGTAGGAATACTTTTGCAAGCATCATTAAAGTGTTCTTCACAAGCCTCATCAAGAACGTCAATACAATTAACGCTCTCATATGAATAAGGCTGTTTAGACAACTTTCCCATGTTGAAGACTACTTTGTCGTCACCCACTCTCATGATAAGCTCTCCGGCTTCCACATCAATAAGAGTGCGACCGGTCCTAAGGAATGGACGACCAACAATAAGAGGCACACGGGGGTCCATCTCGTAGTCGACGACAACAAAATCAGCAGGGAAGGTGAATTTGTCGACTCCTACAATAACGTCTTCGGCTATCCCCACTGGATAAGCAACCGTACGGTTGGCCAATTCCAAAGTCATTTTAGTGGGGACTAGCTCTGGGAGAGATAATTGCTTCCAAACACTTAGAGGCATGAGATTAATACTGGCACCTAGATCGGCTAGGGCCATGCAATTCTCTACTCCCGGGAAATTGCAAGGGATAAGAAAACGACCCGGATCACCAAGCTTGATTGGTAATTTCCTTAAGAGCACTGTAGAGCAGTTCTCATTAAGTTGGGTGTTGGCAATGTCGAGGAGCTTTTCCTTGCCGCTCAGAAGGTCTTTAAACATTTTAGCGTATTTGGGCATGTGAGCGAGAGCCTCGGCAAAGGAGATGTTAAAATTCAGTTGTTTAAACATTTTAAGGAAGTTCGAAACCTGAATATCATCCTTGCTCTTTTGCTTCTCTTTCCTCAACCTTGAAGGATAAGGTATATTGGATGAAGAAGAAGGCTTTAAGGGAATAGGATCACTCACAACCACGGGTGGTGGGGAAATGGGGATAGAAGGTGAAGGAGGTGGGGGAAGTTGCTCTTTTTCCTTGTTCACAATCACGGGTGGTGGTATAGGTAGCTCGGGTTCCATATAACCTTTTCTACTTCGAGTGGTGATTGCTTTCATCTCCCCCCTTGGATTCGCAACGGTATTACTCGGAAGAGTACCCGAAGAAGAGGGTTGATTACTTTGGATGAGCGAACCAATCATATCACGAAGGTGAAGAGCTTGATTGTTAAAAGAGTTTTGCATGTTGGCATTAATATCATTGCTGTGTTTGGCCATGTCATTCCTTAGCTCGGCTCGTATATCGCTCCCTTGTTTCACCATGTCATTCTTCAAGTTGACAAATTGACTCTGAAGATTCGTCACCAACTCACGATTGGTCTTCATGAATGTCTCGACGTCTGGACTTACTGTCATCGGTTGATTGAGAGGTGGAGCTTGAGAGTTTCCGTGAGTTGGGTATGGGTTTCTTTGGGATTGATATTGATTTTGAGCACGAGGTTGGGATTGGTTGTTTCGGTTGTAGCTTTGTTGTTGGTTTTGGTTTGCAGGAGGGAAACCGGGAGGAGCAAGATAATTGTTGGAGCGATAACTTAGCAAGCCACGGTCTCCTTGAGGTCGAGCTTGATAGCCTCCCGTGGGATAAGTGCCGTAAGCTGCGTTAACGTCTTCAGAATAATTGCCGTGAGTAGAAGGACACTCATTGTAGGAATGAGGACCACCACATGTGTCACAAGAAAGAACAACGGCTTTAGCTTGTTGAGTTTGGTTAGAGGTCAAAATTTGGAGACTTTTGTTGATATCAAGAAGAGCACGTTCCAAAACAGATGAGTTGGTGGTGGAAGAAGTAGATGAAACATTGACTCTCTGATTAGATCTTGAGGATGCGGAAGAATCCCAATTCTTGTGGTGAGTAGTCATGTTTTCAATCAACTCTCGACACTCCTCCGGTCTCCTTTTCATAAAAGTACCACCGGCGGCGGCATTGATCGTGTCACGATCACGAAAGGTGAGACCATTGTAGAAGGTGTCAATGAGAGTGACGAGGAGCATATTGTGATTAGGACAGCGGTCGATCAAATCATTGTAACGTTCCCAAGCATCGAAAAGCGATTCATCATTCTCTTGCATAAATCCACTGATTTGGTTACGAAGGCTAGTGACCATGGATGGGGGAAAGTAGCGCGATAAAAAGCGTTGAGTCATGTCGTTCCACGTGTGAATAGAATTCTTGGGAAGACGGTCAAACCATTTTTCGGCATGGTGAGAAAGCGAGTGTGGAAAAAGTTGGAGGCGAAGGTCATCCATAGAAACACCGGGGCACTTCATGCTTTGGGTAATGGTAATGAATTTGTCGAGGTGTTTGTTGGCATCATCATCCGGAATTCCACGAAACGGGTTCGTTTGCACTTGTTGTATCATATGATGCTTCAACGAAAACTCCTGAGCCGTGACGTGCATTGGCGCAATCGGGCCTCCGCGTCCATTCATGGTGGGTTGGCACAATTCCTCCATGGTTCGTAAATCAGGTAGAAGGACATTGTTGTTGTTGTTGTTGTTGTTATTCAAATTATTTTGAGGTGGGTGATTATTGTTGTTGTTAACACCAGCCATATCTAAATCTTCAAGAGTCTCGGGCTCAGAATAGTTTGTAGATCTAGTACGCATGCACCTGCAGAGGAAAAATATACACAAGGAATATCTATATAATATTTTTGGTTTTTATAGGTTTTTTAATGTTTTTGTATTTTTGAAAAGTTTTATAATTTTTATGGATTTTTGAAATTGTTTGAAGCGAGGAAAATAACGTTCAAAGAACGGATCCCAAAATTCAATGCGTCTCTCACTAGAAACCGTTTATCTTAACGAAAAGAGCCGGCAGCGGCGCCATTTAATACTTGAGATTTTACCCTAAAGTATCAAAGTTCAAGTTCGTTATAGTTCCGAATCCTTTCGAATTGAAAACCGGTCTAAAGTGCGACTCAATCGTCTTTTGGTGAATCAGAAGAATGGTTTGGTTTGTTTATCTAATCTTAAACTATTAGCAAGTAATTAAAGTGTCGTTGAGTAAATTAAAGCTTTGACAAAATTAAACTTAAAGTTAATCTATGAAAATTCTTAAATATTAAAATTTTGAAAAACTTAAAAACTTAATCAATTGTAAGAAAACAATTCATGTTCATCGGAATACACCAAACAGCAACCATCGGAATATAACTAACATTAACCATCGGAATAGTTAAGATCAATACTATCGCAATGACCATCTATCGGAAAGCCACTATCGCAACGATCCAGATCGGAATGATGTAAAGTGCTACTGTCGCAATGTCTATCTATCGGAATGATGCTATCGAAAAATGGGCAGCACTTCGTCTTGACCAAGGCCTTAAGACCCGTCGGAATATGCGATCGCAATAAGCGATCGCAACCCAGATCGGAATAAGGGGAAAATCAAACCGATCGCAAAGTAAAACCCTAATGGGTTATTGCGATCGAAACCCAAAGCTATCGGAAAGTGGAGTAAACCGTCGGAATGTGTGTCAAAACCCTAAGATTGCGATGGGATGTAACTGATTCCGAAATTCGTGGCAAGAGTGAATTTCGATAAGCAAATGCAATAAGCAATTCTAAACGAATCTTAAACGATCCCAAAAAGCTCAAATTCGATGACTTCTAAAACATAAAAGATCAAAACTTTATGAAATGAACTTTAAACCATTAAAAACCTTGAAGAAATCCGAAACTCAATAAGCTAAGACTCGAATAAGCCAATAAGCATTACGAGCTTATGATTTAGACGAAGGAGCTTGTGTGTAAACTAAAAAGAGCAATCCTTTAATCACGAAAACATTAAATCATAAGCATGAAGAATGTAAATCGGATCAAAGATAAATGAATCAAGAAGTGTAGAATGAGAATAAGGATCAAAAGCTTAAAATAGAACTTTGATTAATGAAATAAGCAATACAAAAGTGTTTAATCTTGAAAGATTAAAAGAAAAAGATGAACTAGTGAGAGAAAGTTTAAGACTTTCTCTCTCTAAAAACTAGAAAGAAACTTGAAAAATAAAAACTAGCTAACCCCCTCCTAATGTGATTAGGAGGGTATTTATAGGGGAGTGGGAGGCATGTGTGGTGCTTTCTTCTTTCTTTTTCTTCTCGACTCGATTTTAATTCTTCGTCTTTGGAGTCTCGGGATTTGAACTTGTCTTTTAATTTTTTTCTTCTATTAGACTTAAGTTCTTCGACTTCATTAAACTTCCGTCTTTAGACTTGTTCTTCGATAAATCTCCAGAATAGGTCTTGGACATCCGTTCTTTAAGCACTCTTGATCTTTTGACTTCGTCTTTTCCCGTTTTCTTCGATAAAAGCCCGTGAAAGCCCGTGTTTTCTTCCTTTTTCATCTTTTGGTCCTAAAACACAATAAAAACACAAACCACGCATAATTCCGACTTTTACGACATAAATCACACGTTTTGGTCTTGTTATTATTGGAAATAAGTGGTAAAAGGATAAGTGTTTTCACACTTATTAGTATCAAAGTTAAGAAATAAAGAAGAAATAAAGAAGAAAGATAGATGAATTCTAGAGAGAGAAAGTAGAGAGAGAATGGTTGGAAACTTGGTGAATATTAGATTGTGAGAAAAGAATACATATGAGCCAACACCTTTCCTAACATGCTAGGAAGGGTATTTATAGTCCTTCTACATGTGGGCTTGTTTATGACTATATTGTTTGGGTCGGGCTTTCCTTTTAGGCTTTAGTTACTTATGAATGAACTTTAGCTAAAATTTAAGCCCGTAAAACATGACTAACCTACTACCTATTACAACGTTCTTAAATACGATACATAATAAACATATGAGCGAACATTCTTGTTTGACTCAGTATTTTGAGGCTAACAAACCAAGATCCCCAAAACTTAGAAACCCTACTTTTATAAAAAAAATGGGATTTTTAAAAAATCAACGAATACGAATAAAAGCAACTGATCAAGAACCTTAATTTCGAAAAAACCTAAATATTTTTGAAACCCTAAAAAATTTAATCGATAAATAGAGTAGGTGGTGAACCAGTCTTTGATACCAGGTGAAGATTCTATAGAAAACAAGAAATCAAACTTTGATTCTCAATTCAAAGATATAACAAACCCAAAATCACAACAACTCCAAATGATTATCATAGCTACTCTGGTGTAACCCTATTGATAAATTATCAATAGTTATATTACAAAATCAACCGAGGTACCAAAAGATCTTGGTTATCTCAATCACCCAACTTAGAACAGGTTTTTAGAGTTGTAGGTAAGGTTGAGTTATCGTGTTGTGTCATGGCGAAAAGTGCCGCAAAATCACCACTTTTTCATATCACACCAAACTCTACCGTAACATCAAAAAGTGGTTAGGCGTTTTAAAAAAAAGTGCATGACGACGCGAGAACACAGAAACGTAGGGGTGGGTACAGAGTCTCGCGTTGTGGAGTCGCGCTTTCGTCCACCATTTGAGCTAGCCAAAACGACGAGAGAGACGAAAACTCAGTTCACGTATGACGTCTGACGTTTTTACCCGACGTTGTTGAAAAAACGTTTCCCACAACGCATTGTGCCGACGTCTTAGTGAGAATGATATGTTTCAAACTCCTAATGCGTTTTAACTTGATACTTATTAAAATTACACTATTTCCATTAAATGATTAATTAAGACTTTCAAATATTTTCATTTAATTCAACCTCTTAAGGTAGTGTTTAATAAAGGCTTATAAAATTTTAATTAAAAAATAGTTAAATTAAATTAAGTCATCAGTTACTTGTTTGTTCGGTACCATTCAAAAAAAAAGTTACTTGCTTGTTTGGTGCTTAAAATTAATAAATGGAAAAAAGTCATGAAGAAGATAGTGTGTATGTTAAGTCATGACTTATTATCATTATTTTATATATTTACTTTCTAATTTCATCATTTATTTAATTCAAAAGAGCATAACAGTAATTTTTTTTAATTCCAACATTTTATTCAACACATAAAAACAAACAATTATATACTCGTTCACAAACAGATAACATATATTTTAACATACATTTTAATTTTTCAGAATTTAATAAAAAAAAACTAAACAAAAAGATCATAAGTTTAACTAGCGGCAAAAGCATCATTCTAAACGGGTCGACGGACAATATTTATGTTTAGATGACTTGAATAAGATAAGTCTAACTAAAATATACATGATCATTATTAGAACTTAGAGACATTCTACGAGGACATTAGTGTTTGAAGACGTAGAACACTTGGTGTTATTTCAAAAAGCATCATATTCTTCTCATAAATATAATTTAGATGTAGTCTCGAAGTAGCAATGTCGACATGTATAGGTTTTTGTGGTGTATAATAAACATTTTGAACTTTATAGTATGCTTATAGCCCACAATACCATAAATTGAATGCGGATAAGACGAAATCTATACACAAGATTCGGTGCACTTTCCACAACTTTAAAGTGATGTCGATGGAAACTATTAACAATTATTGGTATTGTCTTTATACATGGAACACATATATATAAAGTCGTGGATAAGTTATGCGATACAGGTATAGTGAATATGACATGAGGCATACATCGAGCACTAAATGAACTTCATTAATCATGATAAAATATTTGTTCATTATCATTTATTTATAGACAAAACGTATAAAAATTATCCGATTTATACATAATTGCAGTTTGAAGTATTTCATTTTCTTCATCAATTTAACGTATCTAATTTTATTTTAATTGCAATGTTGGTTAAATGTTAACTTACAAATCGTTCTAACATTGCAATTAAAATAAAATTGGATGCGTTAAATTGATGAAAAAAATGAAATACTTTAAACTGCAATTATGTATGAATCGGATAATTTTTATACATTTTAACAAAAAAGTGAAAAAATAACGTTTTATTGAAATACATGATTTTAGTCGATGAACAATAATTATAAGACTGATAAAATATTAACAAAATTTTCTAAAATAGTAAAAAGTCATAATGACTTGAGCATTATAGATACTCTAAAAAAAGCCATTAACTTAAAAAAAATCACGTCCTAAAATGTTTGAGTTGAGGTTCATAACGGGCTTGTCGACTGATCATAGGAACACGCAGATTCGATACAAGATAAAATGAAATCACACATTACCCCCCCCCCCCCCCCCCCCCCCCCCCTTATTCATTCAGGGGAATTAGAAATTGTGAATTTAAAACAATATAAGTTTGTGAGGCAATGAAATATCAGCCGTTCAGAATAACCTCAGCCCATGCGTTCGCTTCACCAAACACCAGATCTGACCGTCTATTTCTTTGAAAATTGGTCTCAGGTATGGCTCCACTTCTCTCTCACACAAAAATAAAAAAACACAGATCTAACACATCTCTCTAACCTAAACCACTTTTCTCTCACACAATGATCGGATTGTATACTTTTGATCGGATCTTAATCGGATTTATGCCTTATTTTTTATTTCCGTTCTATGAATCGATAAAAACAGGATTCAAAGATCTTCAAATAGATTAGATTGGAAAAGAGACGCGTTAAGAAAATGAATTTGAACCGAAAGGTACTATATTTTTTATCGGATCCATCTACCAAGAACACCTTTTATTACCCCGATATCTTCATTGCCGCCGTTGGTGGGTGTTGTTGTTGACCGGCTGGTGATGATGAATGGAGTTTTCTTCATTTGATGAAGTTTTGTTGTGCAAGGGTATTGATTTTTTAAAGACCCTTAGAGATATTGATTGAAAAACAGTTCATCTCAATGAACACACAAAGAGGGCTATGAGTTTCAGAAAATCAATTTTATATCATTGATTCGATGAAGCTTCTTTGTTCCAAATTTGATACAACTGCTTTTTGTGGTAAATTTTGTTCCAAATATTTACTTTATTCTGTTTTTATTTCATTAAATTTCAATAATTATTAAGAATATAGTTTTATAAGAATTGAAATTAGATATTAGGCTTTTGACAAAATTAAGGGGTTTTGCCAATTTGCGTTTTTTTTAATTTAAGGCTTTTATCATAAATTTTGTGTAATTGCTTTTTAGGCCATATGGTGTTTTTAACTTAATGTTTCATGAGGTCACTTTTTTGGCTTATATTAAAGTATTTTTAGTTTATATAAGCTCATTTTGTTATAATAAGCTTATATGTTCCAAAAAGTTTTGAAATAAGCCATTAAAAATGAGCTTATGAAAAATAAGCCACAAAAATAAATAGTCGGCTGCATAACCTCAAACAAACACCTCTAATCATGTTTGTGGGTGTTTCAGATTAGCATGGTGGAATTGTATATGTGTTACCCGGAAACCAAGAATAGCAGTATATGTTTTGATTTTTGTTTATATATATACTAAAGGGTTTTTTGTAAATGCAGGCGAGGATATTACAGATCTGTGGTTTTTCTTTCTGTTTAAAATTGGAATTTTGGTTAAGGGTTGCTTTTACTTTCGGCTTATGCTCCTAATTTTTTAGACCTTACTTCGCTAATGGCTAATTAATTTTGGCCTTATGTTGAATGAACTCATTTCATGTTGTGATAACTGTTTGTGGTGGTATCCATTGTAAGAGTATGATTTTCGTGGGCATTTGCTGACCGTCGCTGGCACCGGTCCTTTCGTTGCCGCAATATGCGGGTAGCGGATGTGACCGGTGCCTGATGGTGTGATAATATATTGGCGATGATGAAACATGTGTGTATGGTATTTTTGGTTACCGTGCCTTAGGAAAACCGGTATCTTGGCGGGGCGACCATGTGTTGCAGCCATGACGGGTTCTGGGTATGGCTTCCATTCTTCTATCTCTGAGACTCAAATGCAATCCCTTTTTTAGAGAAGAAGTATATTGTTTTAAGACTAGGTTTTCGGGATCCCTCGCTGTTACATAAATTTATATGGAAATTCATATATCTACACTTGGAAAGTATACATTAAATTCCATCCTTCCTAACGGAGTAGAATCACACAAAGAATCTATGAATCTTTTTGTTCATAGCGAAGCTAGCATCATTGATGTTATAGTGGACTATGATTTGGGCAACATATCCGAGTATGTGGTCGTGTATCTTTTGGAAGATTCTAAAAGGAAATGATGATTATACTCGAGCGTCTGTAAGCGAATTATGTGCTTCTTGGCAGGGAAATCTTGGTAGGTTTGCATCCAGAGCACCCATATCCTCATATCCGTTTTCTCACTAATCTGAGCCTCGAAATACCCTATACATACGTAATGATGTTTCGGTCGCAGCTTCATGATTGTTGCTTCACGTTGCAATTTATGGTATTTAGGTCCCAACTTTTTGGGAATTGGAGAGCGTGAGAATATCTTAATCGAAGGTAAAAATTACTATTTTTTAATAGACATTCGTGTTTATATATTGATTTGATTCATCTATATGTACGTGTTTACAATCTGGCCCCGTGATTCGTAGTACATTATTCTTAAACTTGGATTTTGCAGGGTGGTTTCTACATCTTTGCTGGTCTCAGCTATTATTACGGCACATAGGTGGATGGATTTGGCTTGATTACGGATTCAGCGTCTGTGAAAAGGGTCAGGTGACAGTAAGTTTGAACATCTATTTTTGGTACATGAGGGTACATTGGTCATATCGTTTTTTCTTAGAATATAGCATAGGCGTTATCGATTAAATAGACATCTGACTGTCACATTTTTACTTGCATATTTGATAGTGTAGTATATACAATGAGATTAAAAGGAACTGGGGAAAGAGTTTTATTTACACTAAAGTTTAAGCAACTTTTTCAGAGATGCAATAATAAAATCGAGTCAAAATATTGTTTACGACACACGAACATGGAACGGTTTTCTTTTCAGGGTTCTTTAAAAACATAATGCAGTGTTTGTTTAGGCTTATTTTCCGGCTTATGAGCTAACTTAAATTGAGTTATATCTCATGAGTTAAATTTTGACTTACGAACTTATTTACATTTAAATGCATTAAGTGAGAAAAAATATGCATTTGACATATAAGGCATAAAATAAGCTTAAACTAAACCTCAACATTCATCTTTTTGTCTCCTATTATGAGTCGAGTAATGTGCATAACTTGGATCTAACCTCAAAATTTATTGAATTAAAATTACGTGTTGTGTAAATGATGTTGTTACAATCAACCTTGGTAACATGAAACTATTTACAGATCTCAAAATTTATTAAATTAAAATTATGTGTTGCGTAAATGATGCTGTTACAATCAACCTTGGTAACATGTACCTGTTTACAAGTTGTGTGGTTTGATGTTACTTTCTCGGAAACAGGTGCAACTATACAAGACTATGGAATATTTCGGGTTGAAGTCACGCGTCAGATGTATTGAAAGACCAACATATGCGGGGTCAACAAGGTTGTGTGCCGGTATAAGATTTGATAGTTGAGGGAGACGACTCAAAACCTTCGTAGGTAGAAGGTGAGCTGAGGCTGGCTAGAGTTCATGTTGATGGTATGGATGTGTTCAAGGTCAGGAACGTGACAGTGGAAGCTGTCACGCGTGATAAATAGGGGATGAACCGACTTTGGTTGAATGTGAGACATACAGGTTCATATGACCTCCATGAGCTTCGTTACCCAGGTAAGTTCCATCCGAAACACCATGGTTTCAAACATAAACCAATTAATAAATTTGTTAATAAAAATTATTATTAATGTGTAGCATGATAGCGTTTCAGTTCACACTTATTATCTTTGTTTATTTCTTATTTATTTATGCACATTTAGTACACCAGAGTTAACAAACCGCATACCAAAATCCTAAGTATTGAGCAACGTAGATCATGTGTGTGTTTTAGTTATTAGCTATGATGGTTGTAATGTAGTGGCGCCGGGTTGGCTATTCATGTAAGTTTTTTATTTTTAATGTCCTAGCTTTTAACATGTAGTTTAAAGGACGTGAACATGTAGAGTTAACAAAGGTTGATTGTAACAACATCATTATTTGGAGTTACATACAAGTCAAAGTATCCTTTCTTGAATTCCAATATTTATTATCAATAAAACTATCCTTTCTTGAATCATCGGTCAAAATACATGTTTCCTTTGATTAAACGATTCTGGGTAGTTTTTGATTTTTTCAACAAAATACTTTCTTTGATTACCATTTAGTTTTGAAAATAATATATGGATTAATTTATTACGGAGTAAATTAAAAAATAACTAAATAATCTTCGTAGGATTTGGAATAAAAAAGATACACCTATATTACTGGAATTGTAAGCTTCAAGTTGCCTTTTATATGTCTACTTGCACAATAACACATTTAGGGATTAGTGAAAAAATCAGATATTTAAACACATGGTTTTTAACCACTACTTTTTGTATGCTTATGATTGTAGAGCAATATTATTGCCTCTGGTGAGATGGGTGGTGCGGTGTTTCTTTGTGATCTTGAAGCCGCAGTTGCTTGCTGAACAAGTCTAGCGACGCAGCTGACGATTATCGCTCAAGTGTCGGCAACGGTGCTAGAAGTTGAGTTTCGATTCCTAGCCTACGTAATATCAGGTTTCATTCCTTGCAACCAAAAGTACCCCGAGGATGTGTTCCTATTGCTCCCAAAGAACATTAAATTATGTGTATGCTTTACCATAGAATGAAACTGGAACTCCTCAAAATGGGATGGGAAAGTACAGGATGATGTAGCAACATAATCCATGATGTTTTAATGTTGTATAGTATATTGATTCACACTTTGTTACAAACAATGATGGAGAAACTATGTTCTAACTTTTGTATATTAGCGATAGTCGATATGAAATTTTTAACAATACAAACTCTTATTATGTACTCTTTTACTATGTGCTCAAATATATATCTGATGGTCAGTTTTCTTCTAAAGAATTTAGCAAACGCGATTGGCCTACAGCCCCGCGGTGGAGCGCGGGCTTAATACCTAGTAAATAATAAAATAACAAAATTAATAATCCAACGTCTTATGTCCCTTCACCCTCCAAGTGATGTTATGGATTTTATTTGATCAAGCAGCATGTGTAGTTACAATTTTGATTAGTAAGCAATAGCAGTGAAAAGTAAACGCAAGCGACTTGACAGAAACGATAATAAAAGATTAGTAACATTGTATAACAAATATTACAATGTGTTATGGATCACACAATTTGAGTGGCAATATGTGGTGTACCTTTTGGATAAATAAACTTGATCGAAGTGACAAGTTTACAAGCAAACTTAAGAACACAGGCAAATTTGATTATTCAACGAGTTTGAAAGAGTTAATGCATTAATACTTAACCAAGTGAAGAACATTAACTCTATGCTACATTCTCTATTTATAGTGGTACGAGGTTGACATTGATGGGCTGAGTTAATAGCGACTTAACAAGACATGAGGGGTCAGACATCTGTCACAAGATGCTCTTCTATTCTTGATAAGCTGCTATAACGCTTTAGGGAAACAGAACGGATAGAGTTTCCCTTTTCTTCATAACCTCGTACTTTAGGCTTCTTTAATTCAAAGAAACTATTTGTCCCGCTCAAATAGTCTCGCCCAAACACATAGAGATATCAAAGGGTACAGAGTGTTAATAGGGTATTGTGACCCCTGTTAACACTTAACCACTGAGAGTCCTTGATACATCTTGGTTGTTATACATCACGGCCAATGAGTATGTCTTCAAGTAATCTTCGACTTCCTTGACAATGTCTCTGACATGGACTTATCTGTGGATGCTCATAGAGGCTAGAACCTCTGTGAGTCTTGCGATACTTTCCTGTCTCCTTGGCACAGGCAAGTTTGTTATACACAGGGTATTTACGTTTAAATCTATGAGTAAGGAAAATCTAACAGACTTGGATTCCCAACAATCCCCCCCTATTTAAACATAAATAAAGCTAGATCTAAACAAGTTATAGTAAGTGAGATAAAAACTTCTTCTTACACATAGCAAATCTAACAAAACATAGTTCATAATTTTTTCATACTTAAGAAATATTACAAGTACAAAGATGTAAGCAAAATAAAATTAAGAAACTTCCATGGCTGTGTTTTCTTCAGTAGTCATCATTCTTGATTTTCTCAAAAACTTATGCTATGTCATTCCTTTATTCAAGAACTGCCTGAAGTTCATTGTAAAAGATCTGGGTGTACTATGTGTTGATCTTTAGGCAATTCTTTAAGCACAACAGTTGGATAGTTGATGCATGGACAAGTTCATTTTCTCTTTAAAATCAGTATTGGCATCCTCTACTAAGATACACCATACCCTTCTCAGGCCCAGTGTATGTCTGTCCATCGATAAGACTAGTGATTTCCTTAGGTAGAACCAGGTTTCTGTGCATACCATCAACTTGGATGTCTTTAATAACAAACTGCTCTTTAAGAAATTTGTTGAATCTTTTTCTTTTCTTATTCCCCCTTAGTCATTTCCTTTTCAAACAACTGTGACGGGGGATCAATTTTGAGTTTAGCAGTTGTTTCCTTTACCCAGGTAAACTTAGCTTTCAAGGTTTTAAGAAGTTCGAAGTTGGCCTGTCCAATCTTCTTTTCAGCCAATTTTTCTAGTTCAAACCATTCTGATAATCCCAACATCTTTAATTTGAAGTCGTCATATAGATGCATGTTGGCATGTTGATTGTTTCTCCATAGAACCATATGGGCTTTCTTTGAGGTCTTGTGAATGGTGTATTTGAACTTAGTGATTTCATTAGGTGGAAGTCTGTTGTTGACACATGCATCATACTCAATTTTTAATATGCCTCTGTGCGTTCAAGTTCCATTTTCTTCAGGGTTCTCCTATGTTCTTCTCGTTGTTGAGGAGTTATTTTCCTGATTTTTGCTTCGTTCAGTTCTTTTTTCTGTTTGATATCTTTCAGCCTTTTCATTTCCAATAGATGTGTTTCAATCTCTTCAACTGTTAGGGGCTTTTCACAAGCACCCTTGAAAGTTGAGAATTGTGATAACTTGGTTATGGATCCACCTATATCCAAAATAGCAGCTACTTTCTTTAGCTTTGCTTCTGTATCAACCACAACTATTTCCTTTCCTTTGCTTGAACTCTATGTCTAGTTGTAACCCCAGTTGTTGGTTCTCCAATTATGTTGACAAGGAGAATATGGTGTTCTCTTGACCATTTACTTTGGGGTGCATAATTTTCATTGACAAAGAAAGGTATAGTGGATTGGGGGACATCTTGAATCCCATACTGTTCTTCAGGAGGATTTTCTTCAAAGACAACCGTTGTGTCTAAATCTTCACCAGTTTCGATTGTTAGTGATGAGTTGGGATTGGATGAAAAATCTTCTGTGAAGGATATGAGAGGCAAGTTTTTTTTCAAATGTAGAGTTACAAAGGTTGTTGATGTCATGGTATTCATCTGAAATAATCAGTTAATGAGAAGGAAGATCAATGTTGTGAGTTGACAAAGGATCAAATGCAGGTACATGTGGAATTAGAGTCTCTTTGTATGGATGATGATTGAATGTGGGTCTTGTCTCTGAGAATTCATCTTCTAGAAAAGACTTGTATACATTGAAATCAATCTCATCCCCTTTAATTCCTGTTCTTTGTAGTACATCATTATCTTCATTAAAGGTGACATGAAATGTTTCTTCAAGTTCCTATTTTCTTGTATTGAATACTCTGAATGCTTTAGCTCTTGGAGAGTATCCAAAAAATAAACTATGACAACCCATAAATTTCACAAGTGTGATAAGTGCTATGATTGAATGGAAGTCGAAAATCCACTAGAAATTTTTGCTTTTATGCATTACTTGATAAGATGAACTGCTTCTCACAACCTGAATTGCTATACCAACATATTCCTATATGTTGTAAATACAATGTGTATATCAAGTATGAGTTCTAAAAGTAATCTAACAAGTATAATATGAATGAAGAACAACTCATATATAACTATGATGCCTAAATTTCCCTAGAAAGCCTAGAATCCCTATAAATGAGTGGTAAACTCAAGGATTGTAAAGGTATGAATACATAACACATATGAATAAGTAATCAAGGATTATAAACAAGTAATAAACTACCATGTGAAGGTATGAAGTTATTCAAGAATAAGTAAGTACAAATCACACAAAGCTAAGTACAAGTAAGTGTACATAATAGTCTAGATCATCACCTAGAAAATCTCCTGTAAACTAATATTTCAAGCAATATAATTACACAATACCTATATATGAATATCAATCCCAAATGTAAAAGTTATAGTCTAACATATAAAACCAATATTTGATTATAAAACACTAATATTCACTAATCTAAAGCTAATTACAAAGTAAGACCTAATAATCAAGATTAGTATATAAAATCTATTTCACATTGAATTGAAGTATAATCTTTAGCAAATAATTATAAAACTCAACTAAGTATCATATTAATATCATACATTTATTTCAAGTTAAGTTACAAGTTACTTAAGCATAATTTATAAGTTATCAAAGCATAGGATCTTAAGCTCACTTAATTATACCTAGATTATGATTACCCTATAAAAACCCTTAAACTAAGAACATAGAATCCCTGGAAGTCATAAACATAACATATAAAACCTAGAATAAGTGTTCATAATGATATAGACCCTAATTACCCAAGATAGAAATTCATTAGGCTTAATGACCTAGATCCCTTATATTAAGCATTCTACATAAAATCAATACCTAGTCTTTTAGGACAAGTCTAAAATAACTTATATCATTAAGTTAAGGTTATAAGATTATATTAAGACAAAGTAAAATTACTTTAAAGCACAAGGTACAAGATTTCAATGCATGACTTGTAATATAGGTCAAAATAGGTATTTTCACTCTTTACGCATGTTTACTTATAATAACCTATCAAACCAAGTGTAGGAACTATTTGGATGCCCAAAAGACAATGTATATAACCTAAATTGAGTTTATATCAGTATCTAAGTGAAGGATAATGGCTTTTACAAAGATTTAAACACTAGATCATTAGAAACCCTAATCTACTTAGGTTATCTTCCTAATTTCACTTCAAACCTTTGTTAAACTTCAAACCAGGGACCCAAACTTCTTAGATACAATGTGTAAACCCTAAATATACCCTAATACATCACTAATCACATTTCTAAACCCTTAATCACTAAAATCACAAACTATAAAGTTACAAGCCCTAGTTTTAGACCCAGTTTGGTTTTTCCCACCAAAACTTGATTTAAACACTTTCCCTCCCATTATAAGTTTGAAATTAGATATTTGTAAGATATTTAGGCCTTATATAAGAATTCTAAGCTGCTAGATCACCTCCTTGTAGATGTAGAATCACCATTCTTATCATAACCTTGTCGTGACACATTTCTAGCCACAACCTTAGATATTTTTTATCCTAGACTCTACAAACTTGCATATATCTTATTTATATTTCCTTAGTCACTAACCTATCTAAGTTACACGTTTCAAGTACAAACTTGAAGCCTAAGTGCTGGAAATACTATAAATAGGGGCGAATACATAACCTTAAGACTTGCACCCTGTTTTATCTCTACCTTAATACCCATTATGATATTCACTTCTATAAACATCCTAGGAATCTTATAAGAACAGAAACCATGTCTATATGGAATCCATTGAAGCTCTTGAAACTTCGGTAGTAAGTAGTGTTCATAGGAAGCCATAAGGAGCCATTTTGGAGCTACCTAGGTAATCTCTATGCTAAATATGCTTTGATCTTGTTATAATGTTTTCTTACAGTTTTTATAATGTTTATAGGATATTAGAAAACTAATCTAAAAGAAATTAGGTCATATGATCATTTGGAATGAAGTTATAAGTTAAAGATGTCTTAAAACCCTAGTATTGTAATTTACATGAAATAATGAGAAAAAACCCATTTCAAAGGCTATAATTCTGGAGAAATGTTGTTATTATGATTATAAATGTGTTTCAAAACTTTTTCCTAAGTTCCTAGATCATTTTGAGTATTTTTAAGCTTGTTATGTAATTTTAAACAAGTATAGGGACTAAAACTGTCATTTTTGAAACTATAAACATTTTGGCCAAAAATGTAATTCTTTCAAATTTAAAACTATAAGGATTAATATTGTAAAGTTTAAAAGCCTAAGGTTAATATTTGAAGGTTGAAAATGTAAATATTAAAACTTTATGCTTTAGGGGTTAAAAGTGTAAATATGCTAAAATTATAATATTATGTGCTAAAAAGGTAAATATTCCAAAATTAGAAACTTTAAGGATCATTTTGGTCATTTATGAAACTATATGGGTAAAAGTTATATAATAAAGCCTATTTTCTAAAGTTATATAAACTAGAAGGACTATTTTTGCCAATTATGAAAACTAAAGGATGAAAAATATAATAATAAAAGAACATACTAGTCTTTAAAGAAATTTCTTATATGAATGTATCATGTTAGTATGGAGCTTTGTGCAAAGATGTTCCATCTCGATATTACGTTCTGACTGAGTGGTTGGGTTTACGATTTAAAGTGCCCTCACTCCTCAAACGTTTATAGAATGGCTTCTGAGTATGATGGCCCGAACAATGATGCCATAAGTATGAGAAATTATAACTTAAAGAATACAAATTTAACACTTAAGAATATTGAGGTCAAAATCAAAAGACTTAATACTATACAAAATATGTTAATCCAGGTTGGTGTGAGATCAAGTTCTTGTTTGCTAGCCCAAGTTGTTCTATGTGATATAAATTTGCCAAGATACAGAACTACTGGATATAAGGTGAGTTCATAGCCTCACTAAAGTATACTACTTTCAATGATTTGAAAACCCGTGAGGGGATATATGCTAAAACTGGAATACAAGTGTTTTTGGTATGCCTCCCAGATATGTTTATTGACACTATGTTTAATACTGACTTGAAAGTCCCTTTTTAATTGTGAACCGCTAATCATTTCATGAAAATGAGTGCTAATATCGTAAATAGTACTATTTGGTGACTAACATCCCTTGTCTGGGCAAGTCGCACTTGCTAGAACCTTAGTGGTCAAACATGCATACTTTATTTTGCTATAGATGATAGTTGGGCAGACTTCCTCATAAGGGCAATTGCGGGTTTCTGATATGTCTAGCCGCGGTATCATGAGCTTAGTGCAGTAATTCATTAATCTTGTATTAAAAATGATTTCAAACCTATCAATTCACTCAACCATTGTGTTGATTTTAAGCATATATTTTAGGTGTTGATAATTTATAACATGGAGTAGCATAATGATGACATGGAGGGATATAGATAAATTTGGGAATTTTTATCATTCAAATCTATTTTCTAGATCTCGGGAACTTGTGAAGTACAAAGTATGTACCATCACTTTATTGAAAATATCTGATTTTGAATGATAATTGATAATAAATAAATAAAGTTTATTAAAACGCTCTTTCAAGTTGTTTTCTATTGTTGTGACTTTTATCCCATGAAGTAATACCTCAAAAATATTGTTCCGTTGCGTCAAGGTAAAAATGAGGATGTTATAGAAACCATCATCAGCCTTTTCATCAAACTTCCCAAGATGGTCCTTGTAGTTGCATATAAACACAGGACACCCAAATACATATAAGTAGCTAACATCAGAAGCTCTTTTCCTGAACACTTCATAAGAGGTTTTCCCATGCCTCTTGAAAATGATTGATCTTTTTTTAGTGTAACAGGCAGTATGAACAGCTTCTCCCCAAAAATGTTTTGGTAGAGATTCACCATTTAGCATTGTTCTAGCTGCTTCGATCAATGTTCTGTTTCTTCTTTCAGACACTCCATTTTATTGAGGAGTCCCTGCTGAAGAGAAGTTCTATGAAATTCCCTTTTCCTCACAGAAGGGTTCAAACTGATGATTTTTAAATTTAGTACCAATAACACTTCTTAAAGCCTTTACTCTAACTTCATTCATATTTTCAATATGTTTAATAAAATACATGATTGCATCAGTTGATTGACTATTTCTTTTCATAAAGAACACCCATGTGTATCTTGAGTATTCGTATACAATTAGTAAGGTGTATTTGTTGTGATTAATGGTTTGTGGTTTAACGGGTCCAAACAAATCCATGTGAAGGAGATGTAAGCACTTGTTAATAGAGAATGGTTGTCTGGTTTTAAAAGATGCCCTGTGATGCTTTCCCTTCACACAAGCTGAACAAGTTTTATCTTTGGTGAAGGTGACAGGTGGTAGACCAATAACCATATTATGAGTGGCTAGTTTGTTTATGTTCTTAAAGTTGAGATGTGAAAGTCTTTTGTGCTATAGCTAATTGATACTATCGGATGCTTTAGCAAGAAAACAATTTGAGTTGTCATCATAACATGAAGCCATATTAATGATATACACATCTCTTCTCCTTGGTGCAATCAACACCACATCATTGTTTTTGTTGAATATGATTCCTTGAGTCTTAGTAAGAAACACCTTGTAATCAGCATCACACAACTGATTGATGCGTATAAGGTTATGCTTAAGACCATTCACATATGCAACCCTTGTGAAGGTTATTGAAATTGAGTATAATGCAGTTCGTTTTTTCTCAGTTCTTGCTAATAGAAAGTCCAACCAATATCGGGTTTTTAATTGTTCTTGGTTGTTAAGCTTGCTTGGTTAATCTATTTGCTAATTCAATCAAATGCTTGCAAAACGGAAAAATATTACCTACATATATGTAAAACAAATTGCAAATACCACGTTTTTATTCAAGTAGAAATTCAAAATGCAAAATATGAAACTAAAGGGACTGAAATTGTAAATTCTATGAAAAATAAATGCTTGAAATGTAAACTCTAACAATTATAAGGACTAAAAGTGTAAAACAGTAAACTTCAAGGATCAAAATTGCAAATTTAGTAACAAACTAACCAAAAGTGTAACAAATTAACAAAATGCTAACTGAATTTAACAACTTCTGAAACTATAGGGACTAAGAAAGTGCAAACCCTAAAAACATGGAAATTAAGCCAAGTTTAAACGCTGACAGAACTATAGGGACCAAAGTGCAATTACCAAATCTATTTAACCAAAAACAGGCAAAACAAAGAAATAAGCTCGTTTGAGCTTAATACTCAACCAAATTTGATGAAACAAATTGCAAAACGTTTCAAATCTCAACTAAGCTATGTGTGTCCAAGGAAATTTGCTAAAAATGAGAAATAAGCAAATGAGTGCTTATCAATAAGCACAAAATAAGCTATAGCCAAAACTAATCAGTCACAACTTGGTTTTTCAATTAAAACTGATTAAGCAACTGATTTAAAGAATGGGAAATCAAACCAGAACGTTTTTCATCCAGGAATAAGCTCTAAAACTGAATTAAGCTAAAATTGAGCTTATGTTGACCAAGCGTTGACCAGCTTTTTTTTCAAAAAGCTAAAAATCTCAAAAATCATGTAACTCAACTACTTAAATGGATTTGTGAAGAAAAATTGCTAAGTTTATGAATAGGAAAAGGAGATACAGATTTTCAGTTCACAAGTTACAGAAACTTGCATTAAGTATGCTTATCTGATTATTGCTTATTCCTAAGTGCTTATTGTAAACTGTATAAAATCCTTTTGGAATCTAAAACTCTATGATATAAGCTACAAATGGAAACAAATTTGATCCAAATTCATCCAGAATTGAGTGAGTTCTAGCAAATTGAAAATGGCAAGTTCCTGAATGACTCAAATGCATAAGGCTGACCCAAACTTTTTATGTGCCATTTGCCTGTTTGACCTTGTTAATGACTTGTAAATGACTGAAAACTCTTTTATACAACTTATTAATTGCAAATGAACTCTAACAATCCAAAGATCAAATCTTGAAAACTCTTTTTAAGCTACACCCAAACACTCCTTTAACTGATGTTTAAATTTTTTACAAAGACTTATTAAGATCTAGTTAAATCTGAATCAAAAGTTATAACAATCTAGACTTAGTGATTAAAATGAAAGGCTTAAAAGCTAAAATCAAACAATTATCAAAGCTAGAACTCCAATTAAGCTACAAGGCTAAAAATTACTTAACAAATGCAGTAGACTAAAAATTATCCAAATCAGAACACAAGTAGGTAGTAATCAAGCTACAAACACACAAAGTTCAATCAAACAGCAACTACAAACAACTTTATCATGCAGCCATCAGATTATACTAGGAAAAGAAAGCATGCAGTTTACTTATTGAGAGGAACAAAAATGAGAACTATCAGAACCTATTGTAGTTATCCTTTGAGAAGAAGAGGAGCGCTGAGCTCTCTTAGCCTAGTGATAACCACCACCTTATCACTAGGAATCAATCAAACAACAAGAACAGCTCACAAATCAACTAGAAATCATCAATCTACTTGAAAACTCCATTGGAACTATGAAATGACTGAATTCTGATCAAACAGCTAGCAATCTTCTTCAATGTCAGTTATGATCAATGAATGATCATAACAAACACTTAACAGCAACAAAAGTATCCAATATCAGCAAGAATTGAACAGGAATGGTAAGAACAGTTTTGGCGGGAAAGCTTGAATTCAAAATTTATTAATGGAAAAACGGTTACAAGATTGTTAGAAGCTAGTAACTAACTAACTAACTCAAGAGTTTGTCAGACTCTTGAGTAGCTAGGGTAAAATTGAGGGAAAAAGGAAAGGAAATTTGGAACTAGGTGTTTTTACAAATTTAAGCTACTAATGAAAATGAGGTCTAATCTAGCTATTTATAGACATGAAGGAAGAGTTTGTTGGGGTTGGTGACGTGTCAGAACCAATCCCAGCTTGCCACGTGTAGAATTCTGCATTTTGCTTTTGAAGGTATGAACAAGGAATTGGGCTTTTTTTCATTGATTGATTTCATGGTAATTGATTTGCACCGTTGTGTTTATTTCTTCAAAACGATCAATTTTGATGTTGAAAACTTTCCATGAAATTGCTTGTAGCTAAAACGCGATCCTGGTAAATTTTCCTTTGAAGAAGATGCCACGTGTCAGTGTTTTATTGGCTGAATTTTGGTCACACGGATTGCACTGTTGGGATTGGGTAATAAATGCCAAATGCTGAGTGGGTATTAAATGCTTGATCCGTGTGCTTCCTTTTCTTTCTTCTCATTGGCTGAATTAATTGTCACATGGATCAAACTTGGATATCTTTCAAAAGTTGACAGAACAAGTCCTTGTACTTGGCAGATTTTTGTTTTAAGCTAGAATCTTCATTCTTTTGACATATTTGGTCCTTCAACTTTCATTCTTTGAACAAAATGGTCCTTTGACTGAGTTGACTTGAGAGTTGACCAAGTTTGACTTGAATCTTGTCTTTTTACAATATTTTCACTTTTAGTCCTTCAACTTTGATAACTTGTCAAGATAGGTCCTTGTACTTCAAAGTCTTGTCACTTTTGATCCTCTTTTGTCTTTTTCATCCATTTGAGCTTGATTTTTCCTTGTTTGCTTGGAAATGTATCTTTTTACCTACACAAGTGTACACAAACACAAACATACCACATAACACTGTTTTTGCCAAATAAACTGGTATTTTGCTTCATGTTTTAGGGTTATTTGATATTAAAAGGATATGAGTTTAAGCTCATATCAAATTCCCCTACACTTGAACATTGTCATGTCCTCATGCAATATTATATTTTAAGGCTCAAAATTTACATTTCCCTCATAATTAATCCACCTTGGCCATATGAGATGCATCTACACTATTCTAAACTAAATGATGCATGATTTTGACTTTCAATAATGCAATGAATCAAAATACAATTCTATCTATATCTTTTTGATTTTTCTTGAAATGGTTTTGATGGAAATAACTCATAAAGAATTCAATGACTTAGATTAGGGCTTGGGTACCATGGACATTTATCACCCTCAAGTTTCACTTTCCCCATACCAAGCTTAAAAATGGGATCATTGTATTCACAAGTAAAAAGTGCATCAACTTATTCATGACAATTAAATGTGGAACCGGTTATTATTTGAGCAAATTGCTTGTGGGCAAATTTGTCATTTATTCAAGTGTGAAGTATAAGAAGTGTAAAATCCAAAAATAAGGAAGCACGGTTTTAATCCTAAGTAATCCTCTCATCCATTACTTGAAAAACCGCTCACAATTAATATAAGTCCGTTTCAAGAGTAATAAGTCATTCGCCTTATGTGTAAAATCCTAATATCATGCTTTCATAAGTAGCTACACACTCGCTAAGGAAAGAAAAATAAAACTCACGCAATAATTTACATCCGCCATCTTTTTGAGACTTTGGATCTTCAACCCCGCAACCCGTCAAGGTAATATTGGATTGGAGCAATCTATTGAATCCCCGCAACCCGTCAAGGTAATATTGGAACTCAATAGTCACTATAATTAACACCACACTGCCCCTCTTGGGAGTCTTGCATTATTTTTTATTTTTTTTTCTTTTTTTTTCTTTTTCTTTTTTTTTCTAGCCACTCATTTTTTTTCATAAGCCGCTCTTATTTTTCTTTATTCCTCACAAAGAAATTTGCAAAGAAGAAAAGGAAAAACACCCGCTAAGTATGGAGCATGACATAAGTCTAGTACACATAAAACGTGCTAACTTAGAATCTTAAGACGTACTCATACCAACCATGAATGATTAGCCAAAAATGCATAAGAGATTACAAACCAATTAAAACCGTACTTGATTATTTATTAACAATTATATACAAGCGAAGAAAATAGAGGTAAAGAAGAGAAGGGTTTAGCCACAAGTAATTATCATGAAGTCTATCTAGCCCTTTTATACTTGCTTCAACTCTATCATTTCCCATTCTCCACAAATTTAAAATTTCAAGTAATGAAATTGGTGGATGCTTAGCCTAATAGACCAATGAAGGACTTCATGGTTAAGGATACTAGCTAGAGAGTGCTAAGATAAGCAAACTCGGGTTGAGTCAAAATATCCATGGCGGGCCTAATATGTCAAAGAAATCTAAATTTGTTAAAACCATGTTTTATTATATTTTTTCCTTTTTTTTATATAATTTTGATGAAAAATAAAAGAAGAAATATATACAATGAAAATGTGTTATGCAAATGAAAAATGATTGATGCAAAAATTATGAATGCATATTTTTGTTGGCCAAAGTAGATCAAAAATTTGAAAAATGTTGAAAATTCAATTTTTCCATGTTATCATGCAAGACAATGACAAGTTCTAGGTAAGGTCACTTCGATAGAAGACCCCCTACACTTAAGCTAAACATTGTCCTCAATGTTTAAGAGCATGGAAGTGTAAAAACTTCCCCTACACTTATGACAATGAATAGACTTTGCTTAACCCAAGTTACGGAGAGGACAACTATTAGTGAAATCATGTTTAAGCATAAGGTGTCAATGAAAAATCACTAAAGTAACGAAGTGAACCGGATACAAGGGCCTCCTCCATAAGCTCCAAAGCATGAAATGAGTGAGCAACCCTACAAACAATCATGAAGACAAAAGAAGGTCTCCCCTACACTTATCTCCAAGTCTATGCCTTTATTTCTAACCTACAACACTCTAAACCTAGTTATACGATGCTTGAGTTAATGAGTCTCTAGCTCGACTCGTCCCACACTTAAAAGTGTCTAAAACCTATCATGGAGAAGAAAAGAATTTGCCCTTTTTAAGAAAAATCTCCATGATGAGGTAAAACAAGTGTTCATTTATCAAAACTCCATAAATATCCCCCAGGATCAAATACATAATTACCCTCCCACTTATAACACAAGCCAACAACTAGCTTCCCAATCAATGGTGAAAATAATGAGGTGTAGTTCTCTAAAATGGTCTCCCATATGTTCTTCCCAAGGTGATGGTGTAAAGCTCTCAAATCTTTCACAAGGTTTCCTTTTGTTGCATCAGATGGATACTGAGATGATTTAGCAAGCTCTATGCCAGGATCAAAAATCCGTTCCTTGATGGGAAAACAACAAGTGATGGTTGCCTTAGAAGTCTCTTCTTTGTTAATCACATTGTGAGAGAAAGGTTGTGAAGGCATGGGTGACAACAAGTTCTTGAAAGGAACTATCATGACTTGTTTTCCTTTATCACTTTGAAAGGTTGAGATGGGCAAGGAAAAAGGTGAAGGATCTTCATCCAATAGGGATTCTAAATAGAGTATGTCCCCCTCCTCATCAAGGTAACCAAGAGTATACTCAAAAGATATATCCTCCACTAAAAACTCATCAATCTCATCAATGATAGAATCCTCCTCATTACCATAGACATCATAGATTGGACTATCAAAAATGGGTGATCCCTCAAAACCAAAAGAAGTATGATCATCAACAAATGGAGAGTCACAAGTAGAAAGCTCATCATCACTATAGTCATCATATGTTGGTGAATCACAAAGAAAAGATCCCTCATTACTTAAGTCCTCATCAAAGTGATTAGTATTGTGGAAAAGTGGGGTGTCATAAGGAATTTCACTAAAGTTTAGCTCTTGAGGTTCATGAAAATCCAAGGAGGAAGTAATGGAAGCAATGGTCTCAATATGAGGGTAATCATAGTCTCCACTTGAACAAGCTTCATAAAAGTACTCATCACAAACTTCATCAAGAAGATCATCTTGTGTTTCCTCCTCATATACAACATCAATATGTTTTACCGCTTCGGGCTCATTAGACTTTTTGGACAACTTTCCCATGTTAAACACAACTCTCTCATCTCCTACCCGCATTGTAAGTTCTCCTTCCGCCACATCGATTAAAGTACGACCCGTTCTCAAAAATGGCCTACCAACAATCAAAGGCACTCTAGGATCCACATCATAATCAACCACCACAAAATTCGCGGGAAATGTAAATCTATCAACCTCAACAAAAACATCCTCCGCAATTCCCACCGGATAAGCTATAGTACGGTTGGCCAACTCAAGAGTCATCTTAGTAGGAGTAAGCTCGGGAAGTGAAAGTCTCTTCCAAACCGATAATGGCATAAGATTTATGCTTGCTCCTAAATCCGCTAAAGCCATACAATTTTCCACCCCCGGGAAATTGCAAGGAATCAAAAACCGCCCCGGATCTCCAAGCTTAGTAGGCAACTTCTTAAGCAACACCGCGGAACAATTTTCATTCAAAGAAGCATTAGGCAAATCCACCAATCTTTCCTTGTTAGAAAGCAAATCCTTAATCATCTTAGCAAACTTAGGCATATTGGCTAAGGCCTCCGCAAAGGAGATATTGATGTTAAGTTGCTTGAACATCCTCAAAAAGTTAGAAACTTGGATATCATCCTTGTTCTTAAGCTTTTCTTTTCTCAATCTTGAAGGATAAGGAAGACTTGGTTTTGGTTGTGACTGAGGTGTGGATGAAGGATTTTCCTTATTGAGTGTTTCATGAATAGGCTTTGAAATTGGAGCAATGGGAGCATTTTGAGGTGGTGAAATAGAGGTAGAAGGCTTGTCACAAGTAGGAGCACAAGTGGGTTGAACAATAGTAGGTTTAGGAGGTGAAGGATCCTTTGTTGTTGTTCCACTCCTTGTTGTAATAGCATTGACATTGGCCCTAGGGTTTGTTTGTGTGTTAGAAGGTAAAGCCCCTTGTGGTCTTTGAGTTACCGCCACTAAAACCCTATTGATTTGGCCACTCATTCTTTTCTCCATTTCACGCATTTTCTTGTCAACATACTCTTGAGTCTCTTGCATCCCATATCCTTGATTTGGTATTGGAGCATATGCTTGATTGGGAATAAATGGAAGTGGTTGATTAAATCCTTGTTGTGGTGGATAAAAGGTATTTGCTTGAGGTTGAAATTGATTGGGTGCCTTGTAGTTATTTCCTTGGTATGGTGGTCTTTGCCCTTGATTCCTTGCTAAAATTTTAGGAGGATTTTGTGGAATTTGGGTGGGTGGTTGGGGTGGAAAGCCGGGTGGAGTAAGGTAATTTTGGGATTTGTAAGAAAGGTTATTTGGATTGATATTAGGCTTGAAGTGTTCACGATGTTCCTCTTGGTAAGCATAGCATTCCCCTTGATACCCTTGCACCTTATCACATTGTTCATAAGAATGGGGACCTCCACAAGTAACACAAGAAATGGCAATGGCATTCACATTATTTGAAGAATTGTTCAATGAAGCGGGCTTAAAAGCTTGAACTATCTCATGAGTCATCTCTTGTTGTCCTTGTTTGACTTGTTGAAGGATCTCTTTAAGAAGTTGGGTGTCACAAGGAGTTTGAGAATTATTTTGGATAACATGAACCCTTTCTTCAAATTGATTGTTTGTTTGAACCATTGCTTTAGTCTCAATAATGTCCACAGCCTCTTGGTATGTCTTAAGAAGAATATTCCCTCCCGCGGAAGCATTGAGTGAATCTTGGTGGTGAGCTTTAAGGCCATCATAAAAGAGGCTTATTTGGTGAACTTGATCCAATCCATGATTAGGGCATCGCCTCAACAACTCACTATACTCTTCCCAAGCATCACTAAAGGATTGACTAGGTTTTTGTTGAAAGCTCATAATTAAAGTCCTCAAAGCCATAGTCTTTTGTGGAGGAAAGAACTTGTTCAAAAACTTAGTGGTAAAACCATCCCATGTGGTGATACTATCGGGTGGTTGGGTGTCTAACCAATGCTTAGCACTCCCCTCTAAGGAAAATGACACTAACATCAACCTAATGACCTCATGTGGAACCCCATTATGCTTAATGGTATTGCAAAGTGAAAGGAATCTCTTAAGGTGAGCATGAGGATCCTCATTTTGTTTACCAAGGAAAGGTGATAGTGCAACCATATTGATCATAGATGTATGTAGCTCAAATGTGTTAGCGGGAAAGTCGGGAATCTTAATGGCACTAGAATATCCATGAATGTTGGATTGCATACGTTCATACAAAGTGCGATTATCAATAGCCATGGCTTCTTGTGGTGGAGTCAAAGCACGATTCTCGTGATCGGCTTGGTGGACGATGGTGGTCTTACTCTTTCTCTTTTTCTTCCTTTTCGGAGGAAGAGGTTGTACACCAATCGGTATTTGTGCACGCCCGCGAGTGAGCATGCAACTCAATACGAGGAATGAGAGAGAAGCTCTCGTGTGACTTTGAAGAGAAATGGATTATCCTCTTCGAGTTTCAATATTAAATATCCACAAGAAAATAACAATATATGTATATACTACTTTGGGTGCAAGACCCTCAATGAAGCATTCCTTCTTAGAATACTTACAAGTGAACGGGGGGTTAGGTGGCGCGAAGCACTTAAGTACCTATTGACCCTTAGATGGCATTTTATAGCACATCGCCTTTCTATTCACTTAAATGTTCGTATTCTTCGAATTGTTGCTTATTGAGAGTATTTATCTATTCTTGCTTTATTTTGTTTGATCGATACACGTGTCAAGGACCGGAACGCCCCTCAACACGGTGTATTGCCTCGGCAATACTTATGGAGAATATGTAGATTGATTGTTCTTATACGTATACGTATTTACTTATAATAATATATGGAAAATATTTTTGTATTTATGAGTTTTTTAAGGGAAAATACTATATGTACATAAAAACCGGGAGAAACCAATAATATATATTTTTGGGTGCAATCTCTTAGGAAAAAGATTGCTTTTTGGATTTTTTTTATTTTTTGGTCAATTCTTTAGGAAAAGAATTGTTTTGTTAATTTTTTAGTTTTTATGTATTTTTATATTTTTGATTTTTTATTTGTTTTTGATTTATGATACGTAAAAATAACGTTCACAAAGTGAACGGATCCCAAAAGCCAATGAAAACCGTCAATCGATAGTCTCTCGTGTAGTCAAAGAACCGGCTGCGGCGCCATTTGAAATTGAGTATAATGCAGTTCGTTTTTTCTCAGTTCTTGCTAATAGAAAGTCCAACCAATATCGGGTTTTTAATTGTTCTTGGTTGTTAAGCTTGCTTGGTTAATCTATTTGCTAATTCAATCAAATGCTTGCAAAACGGAAAATATTACCTACATATATGTAAAACAAATTGCAAATACCACGTTTTTATTCAAGTAGAAATTCAAAATGCAAAATATGAAACTAAAGGGACTGAAATTGTAAATTCTATGAAAAATAAATGCTTGAAATGTAAACTCTAACAATTATAAGGACTAAAAGTGTAAAACAGTAAACTTCAAGGATCAAAATTGCAAATTTAGTAACAAACTAACCAAAAGTGTAACAAATTAACAAAATGCTAACTGAATTTAACAACTTCTGAAACTATAGGGACTAAGAAAGTGCAAACCCTAAAAACATGGAAATTAAGCCAAGTTTAAACGCTGACAGAACTATAGGGACCAAAGTGCAATTACCAAATCTATTTAACCAAAAACGGGCAAAACAAAGAAATAAGCTCGTTTGAGCTTAATACTCAACCAAATTTGATGAAACAAATTGCAAAACGTTTCAAATCTCAAATAAGCTATGTGTGTCCAAGGAAATTTGCTAAAAATGAGAAATAAGCAAATGAGTGCTTATCAATAAGCACAAAATAAGCTATAGCCAAAACTAATCAGTCACAACTTGGTTTTTCAATTAAAACTGATTAAGCAACTGATTTAAAGAATGGGAAATCAAACCAGAACGTTTTTCATCCAGGAATAAGCTCTAAAACTGAATTAAGCTAAAATTGAGCTTATGTTGACCAAGCGTTGACCAGCTTTTTTTTCAAAAAGCTAAAAATCTCAAAAATCATGTAACTCAACTACTTAAATGGATTTGTGAAGAAAAATTGCTAAGTTTATGAATAGGAAAAGGAGATACAGATTTTCAGTTCACAAGTTACAGAAACTTGCATTAAGTATGCTTATCTGATTATTGCTTATTCCTAAGTGCTTATTGTAAACTGTATAAAATCCTTTTGGAATCTAAAACTCTATGATATAAGCTACAAATGGAAACAAATTTGATCCAAATTCATCCAGAATTGAGTGAGTTCTAGCAAATTGAAAATGGCAAGTTCCTGAATGACTCAAATGCATAAGGCTGACCCAAACTTTTTATGTGCCATTTGCCTGTTTGACCTTGTTAATGACTTGTAAATGACTGAAAACTCTTTTATACAACTTATTAATTGCAAATGAACTCTAACAATCCAAAGATCAAATCTTGAAAACTCTTTTTAAGCTACACCCAAACACTCCTTTAACTGATGTTTAAAATTTTTACAAAGACTTATTAAGATCTAGTTAAATCTGAATCAAAAGTTATAACAATCTAGACTTAGTGATTAAAATGAAAGGCTTAAAAGCTAAAATCAAACAATTATCAAAGCTAGAACTCCAATTAAGCTACAAGGCTAAAAATTACTTAACAAATGCAGTAGACTAAAAATTATCCAAATCAGAACACAAGTAGGTAGTAATCAAGCTACAAACACACAAAGTTCAATCAAACAGCAACTACAAACAACTTTATCATGCAGCCATCAGATTATACTAGGAAAAGAAAGCATGCAGTTTACTTATTGAGAGGAACAAAAATGAGAACTATCAGAACCTATTGTAGTTATCCTTTGAGAAGAAGAGGAGCGCTGAGCTCTCTTAGCCTAGTGATAACCACCACCTTATCACTAGGAATCAATCAAACAACAAGAACAGCTCACAAATCAACTAGAAATCATCAATCTGCTTGAAAACTCCATTGGAACTATGAAATGACTGAATTCTGATCAAACAGCTAGCAATCTTCTTCAATGTCAGTTATGATCAATGAATGATCATAACAAACACTTAACAGCAACAAAAGTATCCAATATCAGCAAGAATTAAACAGGAATGGTAAGAACAGTTTTGGCGGGAAAGCTTGAATTCAAAATTTATTAATGGAAAAACGGTTACAAGATTGTTAGAAGCTAGTAACTAACTAACTAACTCAAGAGTTTGTCAGACTCTTGAGTAGCTAGGGTAAAATTGAGGGAAAAAGGAAAGGAAATTTGGAACTAGGTGTTTTTACAAATTTAAGCTACTAATGAAAATGAGGTCTAATCTAGCTATTTATAGACATGAAGGAAGAGTTTGTTGGGGTTGGTGACGTGTCAGAACCAATCCCAGCTTGCCACGTGTAGAATTCTGCATTTTGCTTTTGAAGGTATGAACAAGGAATTGGGCTTTTTTTCATTGATTGATTTCATGGTAATTGATTTGCACCGTTGTGTTTATTTCTTCAAAACGATCAATTTTGATGTTGAAAACTTTCCATGAAATTGCTTGTAGCTAAAACGCGATCCTGGTAAATTTTCCTTTGAAGAAGATGCCACGTGTCAGTGTTTTATTGGCTGAATTTTGGTCACACGGATTGCACTGTTGGGATTGGGTAATAAATGCCAAATGCTGAGTGGGTATTAAATGCTTGATCCGTGTGCTTCCTTTTCTTTCTTCTCATTGGCTGAATTAATTGTCACATGGATCAAACTTGGATATCTTTCAAAAGTTGACAGAACAAGTCCTTGTACTTGGCAGATTTTTGTTTTAAGCTAGAATCTTCATTCTTTTGACATATTTGGTCCTTCAACTTTCATTCTTTGAACAAAATGGTCCTTTGACTGAGTTGACTTGAGAGTTGACCAAGTTTGACTTGAATCTTGACTTTTTACAATATTTGCACTTTTAGTCCTTCAACTTTGATAACTTGTCAAGATAGGTCCTTGTACTTCAAAGTCTTGTCACTTTTGATCCTCTTTTGTCTTTTTCATCCATTTGAGCTTGATTTTTCCTTGTTTGCTTGGAAATGTATCTTTTTACCTACACAAGTGTACACAAACACAAACATACCACATAACACTGTTTTTGCCAAATAAACTGGTATTTTGCTTCATGTTTTAGGGTTATTTGATATTAAAAGGATATGAGTTTAAGCTCATATCAAATTCCCCTACACTTGAACATTGTCATGTCCTCATGCAATATTATATTTTAAGGCTCAAAATTTACATTTCCCTCATAATTAATCCACCTTGGCCATATGAGATGCATCTACACTATTCTAAACTAAATGATGCATGATTTTGACTTTCAATAATGCAATGAATCAAAATACAATTCTATCTATATCTTTTTGATTTTTCTTGAAATGGTTTTGATGGAAATAACTCATAAAGAATTCAATGACTTAGATTAGGGCTTGGGTACCATGGACATTTATCACCCTCAAGTTTCACTTTCCCCATACCAAGCTTAAAAATGGGATCATTGTATTCACAAGTAAAAAGTGCATCAACTTATTCATGACAATTAAATGTGGAACCGGTTATTATTTGAGCAAATTGCTTGTGGGCAAATTTGTCATTTATTCAAGTGTGAAGTATAAGAAGTGTAAAATCCAAAAATAAGGAAGCACGGTTTTAATCCTAAGTAATCCTCTCATCCATTACTTGAAAAACCGCTCACAATTAATATAAGTCCGTTTCAAGAGTAATAAGTCATTCGCCTTATGTGTAAAATCCTCATGTCATGCTTTCATAAGTAGCTACACACTCGCTAAGGAAAGAAAAATAAAACTCACGCAATAATTTACATCCGCCATCTTTTTGAGACTTTGGATCTTCAACCCCGCAACCCGTCAAGGTAATATTGGATTGGAGCAATCTATTGAATCCCCGCAACCCGTCAAGGTAATATTGGAACTCAATAGTCACTATAATTAACACCACACTGCCCCTCTTGGGAGTCTTGCATTATTTTTTTTTTCTTTTTTTTTTCTTTTTCTTTTTTTTTCTAGCCACTCATTTTTTTTCATAAGCCGCTCTTATTTTTCTTTATTCCTCACAAAGAAATTTGCAAAGAAGAAAAGGAAAAACACCCGCTAAGTATGGAGCATGACATAAGTCTAGTACACATAAAACGTGCTAACTTAGAATCTTAAGACGTACTCATACCAACCATGAATGATTAGCCAAAAATGCATAAGAGATTACAAACCAATTAAAACCGTACTTGATTATTTATTAACAATTATATACAAGCGAAGAAAATAGAGGTAAAGAAGAGAAGGGTTTAGCCACAAGTAATTATCATGAAGTCTATCTAGCCCTTTTATACTTGCTTCAACTCTATCATTTCCCATTCTCCACAAATTTAAAATTTCAAGTAATGAAATTGGTGGATGCTTAGCCTAATAGACCAATGAAGGACTTCATGGTTAAGGATACTAGCTAGAGAGTGCTAAGATAAGCAAACTCGGGTTGAGTCAAAATATCCATGGCGGGCCTAATATGTCAAAGAAATCTAAATTTGTTAAAACCATGTTTTATTATATTTTTTCCTCTTTTTATATTATTTTGATGAAAAATAAAAGAAGAAATATATACAATGCAAATGTGTTATGCAAATGAAAAATGATTGATGCAAAAATTATGAATGCATATTTTTGTTGGCCAAAGTAGATCAAAAATTTGAAAAATGTTGAAAATTCAATTTTTCCATGTTATCATGCAAGACAATGACAAGTTCTAGGTAAGGTCACTTCGATAGAAGACCCCCTACACTTAAGCTAAACATTGTCCTCAATGTTTAAGAGCATGGAAGTGTAAAAACTTCCCCTACACTTATGACAATGAATAGACTTTGCTTAACCCAAGTTAAGGAGAGGACAACTATTAGTGAAATCATGTTTAAGCATAAGGTGTCAATGAAAAATCACTAAAGTAACGAAGTGAACCGGATACAAGGGCCTCCTCCATAAGCTCCAAAGCATGAAATGAGTGAGCAACCCTACAAACAATCATGAAGACAAAAGAAGGTCTCCCCTACACTTATCTCCAAGTCTATGCCTTTATTTCTAACCTACAACACTCTAAACCTAGTTATACGATGCTTGAGTTAATGAGTCTCTAGCTCGACTCGTCCCACACTTAAAAGTGTCTAAAACCTATCATGGAGAAGAAAAAAATTTGGCCTTTTTAAGAAAAATCTCCATGATGAGGTAAAACAAGTGTTCATTTATCAAAACTCCATAAATATCCCCCAGGATCAAATACATAATTACCCTCCCACTTATAACACAAGCCAACAACTAGCTTCCCAATCAATGGTGAAAATAATGAGGTGTAGTTCTCTAAAATGGTCTCCCATATGTTCTTCCCAAGGTGATGGTGTAAAGCTCTCAAATCTTTCACAAGGTTTCCTTTTGTTGCATCAGATGGATACTGAGATGATTTAGCAAGCTCTATGCCAGGATCAAAAATCCGTTCCTTGATGGGAAAACAACAAGTGATGGTTGCCTTAGAAGTATCTTCTTTGTTAATCACATTGTGAGAGAAAGGTTGTGAAGGCATGGGTGACAACAAGTTCTTGAAAGGAACTATCATGACTTGTTTTCCTTTATCACTTTGAAAGGTTGAGATGGGCAAGGAAAAAGGTGAAGGATCTTCATCCAATAGGGATTCTAAATAGAGTATGTCCCCCTCCTCATCAAGGTAACCAAGAGTATACTCAAAAGATATATCCTCCACTAAAAACTCATCAATCTCATCAATGATAGAATCCTCCTCATCACCATAGACATCATAGATTGGACTATCAAAAATGGGTGATCCCTCAAAACCAAAAGAAGTATGATCATCAACAAATGGAGAGTCACAAGTAGAAAGCTCATCATCACTATAGTCATCATATGTTGGTGAATCACAAAGAAAAGATCCCTCATTACTTAAGTCCTCATCAAAGTGATTAGTATTGTGGAAAAGTGGGGTGTCATAAGGAATTTCACTAAAGTTTAGCTCTTGAGGTTCATGAAAATCCAAGGAGGAAGTAATGGAAGCAATGGTCTCAATATGAGGGTAATCATAGTCTCCACTTGAACAAGCTTCATAAAAGTACTCATCACAAACTTCATCAAGAAGATCATCTTGTGTTTCCTCCTCATATACAACATCAATATGTTTTACCGCTTCGGGCTCATTAGACTTTTTGGACGACTTTCCCATGTTAAACACAACTCTCTCATCTCCTACCCGCATTGTAAGTTCTCCTTCCGCCACATCGATTAAAGTACGACCCGTTCTTAAAAATGGCCTACCAACAATCAAAGGCACTCTAGGATCCACATCATAATCAACCACCACAAAATTCGCGGGAAATGTAAATCTATCAACCTCAACAAAAACATCCTCCGCAATTCCCACCGGATAAGCTATAGTACGGTTGGCCAACTCAAGAGTCATCTTAGTAGGAGTAAGCTCGGGAAGTGAAAGTCTCTTCCAAACCGATAATGGCATAAGATTTATGCTTGCTCCTAAATCCGCTAAAGCCATACAATTTTCCACCCCCGGGAAATTGCAAGGAATCAAAAACCGCCCCGGATCTCCAAGCTTAGTAGGCAACTTCTTAAGCAACACCGCGGAACAATTTTCATTCAAAGAAGCATTAGGCAAATCCACCAATCTTTCCTTGTTAGAAAGCAAATCCTTAATCATCTTAGCAAACTTAGGCATATTGGCTAAGGCCTCCGCAAAGGAGATATTGATGTTAAGTTGCTTGAACATCCTCAAAAAGTTAGAAACTTGGATATCATCCTTGTTCTTAAGCTTTTCTTTTCTCAATCTTGAAGGATAAGGAAGACTTGGTTTTGGTTGTGACTGAGGTGTGGATGAAGGATTTTCCTTATTGAGTGTTTCATGAATAGGCTTTGAAATTGGAGCAATGGGAGCATTTTGAGGTGGTGAAATAGAGGTAGAAGGCTTGTCACAAGTAGGAGCACAAGTGGGTTGAACAATAGTAGGTTTAGGAGGTGAAGGATCCTTTGTTGTTGTTCCACTCCTTGTTGTAATAGCATTGACATTGGCCCTAGGGTTTGTTTGTGTGTTAGAAGGTAAAGCCCCTTGTGGTCTTTGAGTTACCGCCACTAAAACCCTATTGATTTGGTCACTCATTCTTTTCTCCATTTCACGCATTTTCTTGTCAACATACTCTTGAGTCTCTTGCATCCCATATCCTTGATTTGGTATTGGAGCATATGCTTGATTGGGAATAAATGGAAGTGGTTGATTAAATCCTTGTTGTGGTGGATAAAAGGTATTTGCTTGAGGTTGAAATTGATTGGGTGCCTTGTAGTTATTTCCTTGGTATGGTGGTCTTTGCCCTTGATTCCTTGCTAAAATTTTAGGAGGATTTTGTGGAATTTGGGTGGGTGGTTGGGGTGGAAAGCCGGGTGGAGTAAGGTAATTTTGGGATTTATAAGAAAGGTTATTTGGATTGATATTAGGCTTGAAGTGTTCACGATGTTCCTCTTGGTAAGCATAGCATTCCTCTTGATACCCTTGCACCTTATCACATTGTTCATAAGAATGGGGACCTCCACAAGTAACACAAGAAATTGCAATGGCATTCACATTATTTGAAGAATTGTTCAATGAAACGGTCTTAAAAGCTTGAACTATCTCATGAGTCATCTCTTGTTGTCCTTGTTTGACTTGTTGAAGGATCTCTTTAAGAAGTTGGGTGTCACAAGGAGTTTGAGAATTATTTTGGATAACATGAACCCTTTCTTCAAATTGATTGTTTGTTTGAACCATTGCTTTAGTCTCAATAATGTCCACAGCCTCTTGGTATGTCTTAAGAAGAATATTCCCTCCCGCGGAAGCATTGAGTGAATCTTGGTGGTGAGCTTTAAGGCCATCATAAAAGAGGCTTATTTGGTGAACTTGATCCAATCCATGATTAGGGCATCGCCTCAACAACTCACTATACTCTTCCCAAGCATCACTAAAGGATTGACTAGGTTTTTGTTGAAAGCTCATAATTAAAGTCCTCAAAGCCATAGTCTTTTGTGGAGGAAAGAACTTGTTCAAAAACTTAGTGGTAAAACCATCCCATGTGGTGATACTATCGGGTGGTTGGGTGTCTAACCAATGCTTAGCACTCCCCTCTAAGGAAAATGACACTAACATCAACCTAATGACCTCATGTGGAACCCCATTATGCTTAATGGTATTGCAAAGTGAAAGGAATCTCTTAAGGTGAGCATGAGGATCCTCATTTTGTTTACCAAGGAAAGGTGATAGTGCAACCATATTGATCATAGATGTATGTAGCTCAAATGTGTTAGCGGGAAAGTCGGGAATCTTAATGGCACTAGAATATCCATGAATGTTGGATTGCATACGTTCATACAAAGTGCGATTATCAATAGCCATGGCTTCTTGTGGTGGAGTCAAAGCACGATTCTCGTGATCGGCTTGGTGGACGATGGTGGTCTTACTCTTTCTCTTTTTCTTCCTTTTCGGAGGAAGAGGTTGTACACCAATCGGTATTTGTGCACGCCCGCGAGTGAGCATGCAACTCAATACGAGGAATGAGAGAGAAGCTCTCGTGTGACTTTGAAGAGAAATGGATTATCCTCTTCGAGTTTCAATATTAAATATCCACAAGAAAATAACAATATATGTATATACTACTTTGGGTGCAAGACCCTCAATGAAGCCTTCCTTCTTAGAATACTTACAAGTGAACGGGGGGTTAGGTGGCGCGAAGCACTTAAGTACCTATTGACCCTTAGATGGCATTTTATAGCACATCGCCTTTCTATTCACTTAAATGTTCGTATTCTTCGAATTGTTGCTTATTGAGAGTATTTATCTATTCTTGCTTTATTTTGTTTGATCGATACACGTGTCAAGGACCGGAACGCCCCTCAACACGGTGTATTGCCTCGGCAATACTTATGGAGAATATGTAGATTGATTGTTCTTATACGTATACGTATTTACTTATAATAATATATGGAAAATATTTTTGTATTTATGAGTTTTTTAAGGGAAAATACTATATGTACATAAAAACCGGGAGAAACCAATAATATATATTTTTGGGTGCAATCTCTTAGGAAAAAGATTGCTTTTTGGATTTTTTTTTATTTTTTGGTCAATTCTTTAGGAAAAGAATTGTTTTGTTAATTTTTTAGTTTTTATGTATTTTTATATTTTTGATTTTTTATTTGTTTTTGATTTATGATACGTAAAAATAACTTTCACAAAGTGAACGGATCCCAAAATCCAATGAAAACCGTCAATCGATAGTCTCTCGTGTAGTCAAAGAATCGGCAGCGACGCCATTTGAAATTGAGTATAATGCAGTTCGTTTTTTCTCAGTTCTTGCTAATAGAAAGTCCAACCAATATCGGGTTTTTAATTGTTCTTGGTTGTTAAGCTTGCTTGGTTAATCTATTTGCTAATTCAATCAAATGCTTGCAAAACGGAAAAATATTACCTACATATATGTAAAACAAATTGCAAATACCACGTTTTTATTCAAGTAGAAATTCAAAATGCAAAATATGAAACTAAAGGGACTGAAATTGTAAATTCTATGAAAAATAAATGCTTGAAATGTAAACTCTAACAATTATAAGGACTAAAAGTGTAAAACAGTAAACTTCAAGGATCAAAATTGCAAATTTAGTAACAAACTAACCAAAAGTGTAACAAATTAACAAAATGCTAACTGAATTTAACAACTTCTGAAACTATAGGGACTAAGAAAGTGCAAACCCTAAAAACATGGAAATTAAGCCAAGTTTAAACGCTGACAGAACTATAGGGACCAAAGTGCAATTACCAAATCTATTTAACCACAAATGGGCAAAACAAAGAAATAAGCTCGTTTGAGCTTAATACTCAACCAAATTTGATGAAACAAATTGCAAAACGTTTCAAATCTCAAATAAGCTATGTGTGTCCAAGGAAATTTGCTAAAAATGAGAAATAAGCAAATGAGTGCTTATCAATAAGCACAAAATAAGCTATAGCCAAAACTAATCAGTCACAACTTGGTTTTTCAATTAAAACTGATTAAGCAACTGATTTAAAGAATGGGAAATCAAACCAGAACGTTTTTCATCCAGGAATAAGCTCTAAAACTGAATTAAGCTAAAATTGAGCTTATGTTGACCAAGCGTTGACCAGCTTTTTTTTCAAAAAGCTAAAAATCTCAAAAATCATGTAACTCAACTACTTAAATGGATTTGTGAAGAAAAATTGCTAAGTTTATGAATAGGAAAAGGAGATACAGATTTTCAGTTCACAAGTTACAGAAACTTGCATTAAGTATGCTTATCTGATTATTGCTTATTCCTAAGTGCTTATTGTAAACTGTATAAAATCCTTTTGGAATCTAAAACTCTATGATATAAGCTACAAATGGAAACAAATTTGATCCAAATTCATCCAGAATTGAGTGAGTTCTAGCAAATTGAAAATGGCAAGTTCCTGAATGACTCAAATGCATAAGGCTGACCCAAACTTTTTATGTGCCATTTGCCTGTTTGACCTTGTTAATGACTTGTAAATGACTGAAAACTCTTTTATACAACTTATTAATTGCAAATGAACTCTAACAATCCAAAGATCAAATCTTGAAAACTCTTTTTAAGCTACACCCAAACACTCCTTTAACTGATGTTTAAAATTTTTACAAAGACTTATTAAGATCTAGTTAAATCTGAATCAAAAGTTATAACAATCTAGACTTAGTGATTAAAATGAAAGGCTTAAAAGCTAAAATCAAACAATTATCAAAGCTAGAACTCCAATTAAGCTACAAGGCTAAAAATTACTTAACAAATGCAGTAGACTAAAAATTATCCAAATCAGAACACAAGTAGGTAGTAATCAAGCTACAAACACACAAAGTTCAATCAAACAGCAACTACAAACAACTTTATCATGCAGCCATCAGATTATACTAGGAAAAGAAAGCATGCAGTTTACTTATTGAGAGGAACAAAAATGAGAACTATCAGAACCTATTGTAGTTATCCTTTGAGAAGAAGAGGAGCGCTGAGCTCTCTTAGCCTAGTGATAACCACCACCTTATCACTAGGAATCAATCAAACAACAAGAACAGCTCACAAATCAACTAGAAATCATCAATCTGCTTGAAAACTCCATTGGAACTATGAAATGACTGAATTCTGATCAAACAGCTAGCAATCTTCTTCAATGTCAGTTATGATCAATGAATGATCATAACAAACACTTAACAGCAACAAAAGTATCCAATATCAGCAAGAATTGAACAGGAATGGTAAGAACAGTTTTGGCGGGAAAGCTTGAATTCAAAATTTATTAATGGAAAAAAGGTTACAAGATTGTTAGAAGCTAGTAACTAACTAACTAACTCAAGAGTTTGTCAGACTCTTGAGTAGCTAGGGTAAAATTGAGGGAAAAAGGAAAGGAAATTTGGAACTAGGTGTTTTTACAAATTTAAGCTACTAATGAAAATGAGGTCTAATCTAGCTATTTATAGACATGAAGGAAGAGTTTGTTGGGGTTGGTGACGTGTCAGAACCAATCCCAGCTTGCCACGTGTAGAATTCTGCATTTTGCTTTTGAAGGTATGAACAAGGAATTGGGCTTTTTTTCATTGATTGATTTCATGGTAATTGATTTGCACCGTTGTGTTTATTTCTTCAAAATGATCAATTTTGATGTTGAAAACTTTCCATGAAATTGCTTGTAGCTAAAACGCGATCCTGGTAAATTTTCTTTTGAAGAAGATGCCATGTGTCAGTGTTTTATTGGCTGAATTTTGGTCACACGGATTGCACTGTTGGGATTGGGTAATAAATGCCAAATGCTGAGTGGGTATTAAATGCTTGATCCGTGTGCTTCCTTTTCTTTCTTCTCATTGGCTGAATTAATTGTCACATGGATCAAACTTGGATATCTTTCAAAAGTTGACAGAACAAGTCCTTGTACTTGGCAGATTTTTGTTTTAAGCTAGAATCTTCATTCTTTTGACATATTTGGTCCTTCAACTTTCATTCTTTGAACAAAATGGTCCTTTGACTGAGTTGACTTGAGAGTTGACCAAGTTTGACTTGAATCTTGACTTTTTACAATATTTGCACTTTTAGTCCTTCAACTTTGATAACTTGTCAAGATAGGTCCTTGTACTTCAAAGTCTTGTCACTTTTGATCCTCTTTTGTCTTTTTCATCCATTTGAGCTTGATTTTTCCTTGTTTGCTTGGAAATGTATCTTTTTACCTACACAAGTGTACACAAACACAAACATACCACATAACACTGTTTTTGCCAAATAAACTGGTATTTTGCTTCATGTTTTAGGGTTATTTGACATTAAAAGGATATGAGTTTAAGCTCATATCAGTTATCCCATTGCAGTTAAATAAGTCGTATCCTTCTGTGTCGCTTGAAGAGTTATCCCTTGATGAGACTGCATTTATACATAGTCTCATCGTTCAAATCAGGCTTAAAACGCTTAAAAATGTCATAAAATACCCCAAAATATGCTTGTATTTGTTCATTGTGTATTTTAGGTACGGATATCGTGAATTCACCAAAAGATCAAAGGAATCAAGCAAAAACAAACACGGGAAACGAAGCCGTACAAAGAATCGGACCCGAACAATGAATTTCCAAAAATACCCTTGAAGTTTTGAAGATTGACAACTTTGGTCCCTCATCTTTGAAGATTTGTCACAATTGGTCATTGAAGATTCATGATTATGCAAGAAAATTCCTCCATGTTTGAAGAGTTGACAAAAAAGCCCTTGAAGAATGCCCTTTTTACACTTTTGGTCCTTGGTTAAACTTGAAAAATTGTTGGTGCCAAAAATGACAACCTTGTCATACTTATATCAAAGGAAAAAGGGTAAAATATGTTAAGACTTTGTATGCATACTTTTACAAAACCAAGGGACTAAAAGGGGCAGACAAACAAACTTCCCCCAGCCAACCAGAAATTGCCACCTCACCCCACTCACCCTCTCATCCACTCCTAGCCCTCCACCTGATATCCTACGCCACATCACCCCACTAATTAGTTATTAATCAATTTAATCTGATTAATAAAACATTTAATGGGAGGGAAACACGTTTTTTGCCCCTAAACATAATCAACCACCCCTGTTCATCTTTCCCCCTAAACTCATAAACCCTAATTGGGTTTAACCTAATCACTTCATAATCAAACCCTATCTCCTACAGATCTTTGATTTAACCCACCCTAAACCAAACCCACCCATAATATACTTCACCCCGTGACTCTAATGGTCCCCACACCTGTCCCCTGTCACACCATATATGGCAACAAGAGAATCACAACAACAAATCAACGTTCCTCATCTATTTCTTGTTCCCAAAGGACCAAATGGACGTCCCAGATCAAGTTTAACAACTGGTTACATCAAGGACATCACATGAGGACCCCTTTGACGATTTTGAAGACTTTTGACCAAGGGTAGGGATGGAAATTAGCATCTAGGGTTTATATCTTTCTAGAATGTACTTAGTAGTAGTATTGAAGGACCCTCCAACATGTGGAAGGGCTTTGTTCCAGTTTTATTTTGTAAACTTTTATTTGAATGAATAGTTAAAGTTTTCATTGGAACCTTGCAAAATCCAACTGAGTTCCATGTCCTTATTTATTTTAGTATAACATTAACTTTATTTGCAAAAGTTACTTTAGGTTTATCAAAATTTATCTTATTTCAAAAATTTTGGAAAAAGGAATTTTGAGATCCACTAGTTTTAGTCTAATAGTTGGGTGAAATGACAACCGATCCTGACTATTTAGACTAGGATTGGTGTTCATTTTTTTGTTTGGTAATCCGAGTTCCAAAAAGCTTGCAAAAATCTTATTTCAATAAGTGTTTTTAGAAAAATATGTTTTTATTTGGTTATTTGTGACTAACAGTAGCATAAGCTTGTGTTAAGCTTATTTGACAAATAAGCTTGACACCAAGCTTATCTACTTGGATACTTGCTTGTTTTTGTTTGTATCAAAACATGTTACCAAGAAGACCCAAAAAAGTCTGTTGTACTCTTTCTTGATTTGGCTGTTGTAGCCTTCAAGTTTTGTTCATTCTTATTCCATTCAAACAACTTCTCTCTTATCCCATAAGCTCACTTTTTAGCTTATAAGGAGAAGGCATTAGCAGCCTTAGTGAGGCCTAGATGTAGGTCTCACATGGTAATCAAGCATAAACCCTCCTTGTTTGCAATAATTTGTGATTTTGTGGTTCTTTGTGAAAATCTGTTTGTATGCTAGTTCATGTTTTGTTTATGTTGGTTAATGGTTTGATGCATGTTAGAGTAAAGTAGAATCAAAATTAAGTGTTTTTGTGTAGAAAGTCTTGGTTAAATTTTGTTCATCAAAAATATAGGAGTGTTTGGATCTGCTATATACTTTCCTTGGGTGATACAAGAGTAGGGTGATAACAGCTTAAACATGCTCTAATAGGGTTGTTATACGTAATATTGCAACTTGTTTTGAGATTGATAGTGTAACTTAGAAGTTCACTTGGTAAAAGTTTAGCATTAAACTGCCATTAGATAAAATAGGTCTTTTAGGTTTTGATTTTGGGATTTAAAGTTTAAAGTCTTGTAACATTTAGTTTTCAGGTTAGAATAGGCTTGTATGCTTTTGTTTGTGAGTTTGGGGTGCATTTGGGGTAGCTAAAACCAACTCAAAATTCATCATTGTGCAAACTCCATCAGCAAAGCCTTAGCAGACCACACCAGACCATGTTTTTGTGACACAGTTAATGTTTTTGCCTCGATTCATGTGCTTTTTGTGTTATACATGCTAGTTTTTTTCTATATCTTGACTCCCCACACTCCACTGAGTGTGGGGGTGCCTCTTGTTCCAAAATCCATCAAGTAAGAAAGCCTAAAAAGGCCTTAAACATTTTTCTGTAACAAAGCAGTGGGAAAAAGTTCCCACTGCTAGTTCTTTCCTTGCCACTCCTTCACTAGCAGACAAGGGTGAGTCACATGTCACTTTCAGTTTGCTCATTTTTTGTCTTTAATGCTCTTAATTCAACATTTTGCAGATTTTCCATTTTTCCCAGTTTTGTTTATTTAATTTAAGATTTTTAGAAAAGTTATTTTTATTTTTCTGATTAATTTGTTATTTTTAGCATTAATTTAAGTTTTAATTAGGTTTTATTTATTCTATTTTTGTCTTATATGGGTAAAATCTAGTGTTTTTCAAATCTTTCAATTTTCCTGTGTTCTCTTACTTATTTTAAGATTTTTAGAAAAGAGAATTTTATTTTTCCTTTACTTAATTAACTTTTAGAATTATTTTAAGTTAAAATAGGTTTTTAATTAAACTATTTTTGTCTTATTATAGCTAAAATTACTTTTTTCCAACTTTTTCATTTTTCCCAGTTTTAGTTAAGTGTTTTAAGATTTTTAGTAAAGAAAAATTATTTTTATCATTATTTTATCATTTTTTATGATTATTCATTTAAAAAGTGTTTTTAGCCTTTTAAAATTATAAAATTAGTTTTAAAAATTTAGGAAAAGTAATTTTTAGTGTTTAATTAATATAAGTAAGACATTTGTTTGATAAAATATAATTTTAGACTTTTTGTTAATTATTTAATTTTAGGGCTTTAATTGGCATTTAAAATTAAATATTTAATTAATGAAAGGTTTTAAAAAATTTATTGAATTTTTATTCTTATTTATATTATTTTAGACTTATTTTTAATTTTTAATTAATTTTTAGTTTAAATTTTTAATTTCGTCGTGTTTTACGTCATTACGTATACGTTTTACGTTATTCGTCGTAGTATAATCGTAGTGTAACTCGTCTTTTACTTTTCTCTCTTCAAACCAAAAAATGACACTAATCCAAACTTGATTTTTATATTATTGGCACACATCACACACCTCCTTCGAGAACGAACTCGGACTTATTCGATTTGACGGTTTTTAGATCGTCGAGTTTAATTCTTGTCGATTATGCGTCTTTTTCCTAAAAGCGTATAAAATACACATATCATCCCTAAACACTGCATTAGGACATGGCTCCTTTGAATATATGTGCAGGTATTGTTGAACTCCTTTCATGTGTCCAGAGAAGCCACTATCTAGATACCATACCGATTCCTTAAGATATTTCTGCACATATATTTAACAGGTTAGTTTATATGGTGAACCCACTTTCCAGTGGGTTCCTTGGATTGTTGACTGGCAATCCTTGGGTTCCTGTTCTACTTACGGCTGTGTGATGGACGGTCATTAGTTCCGTGGGCGTAGCTTCCATAGATGTTACATCCAGGATAGATTTTACACTCATCAAAATGATGATTAGTGTACCCGCAATGTTTGCAAGGTGGGAAAGGTATGTGTACAACAAGTGGTCCTTTGTTTCTTTGATCAATATGAGGTCTAACTCTATCTTGAGCTAAAGATATCTTAATGGCCATTTGCACAACATGATCTTTGGTCATGTGATGGTAATTTCTACACAGAGTACAAAAGGGTTTAACCTTTCTATCTGTACGGGCCTGGTGATGTTTGACTTTGATTTAGAAGAAGAATGATGAGACTCGTATTATACATGTTTTCAGTACCCAAAACAGACTAAAATGGATAAAATACCATAAAAAACGTGTCAAATACTCTTGAATTGTTGTTTGTGTATGTGCATGCACATATATTGAGAATTCACTTGGAAATCATAAATTCAAGCAAAAACAAACACATGAAACGAAGTTGTACAAAAGAACCGGACACAGATGTGGAATTTCCAAAAAGACACTTGAAGAATTGAAGATTTACTAGTTTGGTCCATCAACAATTGAAGATTGTCACTTTATACCCTTGTAAACCTCAAAAATACAAAATGGGTCCCTAAAGTTTAATTAATTCACAAGATTGGCCCTTGAAGATTGAAAGATATGTATTTTAAGTCCTTTTACATGTTTAGTGAATATATAAGGACTGGTCTTGCCAAATCTCAAAATATATTACAAAGGGAAAACTGCCATATTATTTTGCTAAACGAGAGGGATTGAATCTGCCATTATTGAAGTGTGAGGATCAAAGTTGCCATTTACGTAACCCATTTACCCATCTTTTTGCCTAAGCCTATCACAAGCCCACTTAACTGAACCAGTTTTAATAAAAAGCCCAAGGTTTAAATCCCAAATAACGCGCTAAACATTGAAATGTTTCCTAAAAAGGATTAAACAAACCATTTATTAACACATGAACCCTAATCCACCCATAATCCCTTCCTTATTCGATTCATGGGGCTTTTCCCCAAATCCTTCCATATAAACAATTAAACATCCAACGAAGACAACCCCCATATGCATAGTTTTGTTGCCACATTAACCAGTGACCCCACCACATGTTGCCCTACTACAAAGTTTAAAAGAAAACAAAACAGGCAGAGGAAATGGACGACTTGGATCATATAGCGTGCTCTCCACATCAATCCAATAGACTTGATCTATCTCAACAATTGTGCAACACATGTGACAAGCCATAGATCACAAGCATCCGCATTGACCAAGAATTTAAATAGATTGACCATAATATCTTCAAGAATCCAAGGTCATCTCAGGAACATCATTAGCTAGGGTTTTCAAGTCTTCTTCATATTCTATAATAGCCTTAGCTTTAGTATAAATAGCATTAGCTGTTCATTGTATTTTCTTGTTCCAAAATTTGTAAACCCTAAATTTTGAATAGTCAAAGTAATTTTTAGGCCTTGCATTTTGAGTTCCTCTTTACTTTTAATTGTCTTTTAATTCATGTTACTTTAAATTTATTGCACTTGTATTTTAATTTTATCAAAAGCCTTTTTCAAAGATTTTTCAAGTTTTTGTTCAAAGTCCTTTTGAGATCCAAGTATTATAAGTGATTGTACGTGTTTGATTTGACAAATCAAGCACAAGCAAGCTTATAACACTTGTTACATTTCTTGTTCAAGTTGCTTTTCATTTACAAGTTTTGGATCCAAATTATTTTCATAAAAATTAGGTTTTATATTTATTGCTTATACTCACTGTTCATTAAGCTATCTATAAGCTCACTTGACACCTGAGCTTATAGATTAGTTCTTTGAAATTATATTTTGTTTGTCTTTGTTTTGTGTAGAAATCAAGAAGAGCAGATCTTTGTAGATTTAGTTTATTTATCTTTAAGCCACAACCATAGCTTATCTCCATAAGCTCATAAATAACAGGTGAGCACTTAGTTGGTGGCATCAGTGCCACACCCTTGATGTGGATGTACATCAAGAGTTGTAAGCACTTTGAACCCCCTATATGTTTAAGTTGTTCTTTTTTAAAGCTCATATGATATTTCTTATGCATGTGATCTTTGTGTTCTTATTTGTTTGATTCTAGCCTAAAGTAGTTTAGTTTGATGTTCTTGTGGTTTGAATGTCTGTTAGTAGCTTAAATCTTTTTAATGCAATGATGCCTAAAAACGTTACTTGCATTTTTCGGTCTCGCTTTGTTTTGATTACGACAATATATAAAAACAAGCATTTACGAAAACAACGGAAAAAAGTATTTTTTTCATTTCAACCATTATCACTTACGGTATGAACAAAAAAGTTTTCAACCTAACTAAGTGATCAAGGATTTTATTTTTCTTAAAACTCACCTTTTATTAAATGTGACTAAGTTTTTTATTAAACTTTATTTTTAAGAAAATGTTTTATTAAATTAATTATTTGAAAATTTTGATAATGGCATGTTCCATATGGTTTAGGAATATCCTTTGGGGATAAATATTCTAACAGATGTGACTACCCCACTAAAAGACAACAGGGACCAGAGTCTACTCTCACGGTTCCTAAAATGGCTATGCGGTTCCTTATTGATAAGAAACCGCGGGCACAATTAAGGAACCGCGCCCAAGGATAACCTTTGTAGCTTGTCTTATAAATAATAGACCATTCTCAGATTTTCTCCTCACCTCTTTTGCACATAAAATTCCAGATTCAATCCAACTTCTTAAATCATTCAAATTCTTGATTATTTGGTTGATTACTACTTGTTTAGAAGTGAATCTTTCTCCTCCCGTCTCTTCCTCTCAAGTGCAAAGAGAAGAACACTTTCATCCTTGAAGTGTTGTGTCTACCTCAAAGATCTATTGAAGATCAAACATCTATTTTCATTCTTGTGTTATTGTTGTGAAGATCCAAGTAGTTGTGTCTATTTGAAGTTGTGTATGTAGTATGGTTAATACTTAGTCCTTAAAGTATATTGGTGTAGATTGGTCTTAACTAAGAGTAGGGCTCAACTTTTAGCTTAGAGTTGGAAATTGGTTAAGCGACGTTTACGGTTTCTCCACCTTAAGGAGCTTGTTGATTAGTGGACTCTCGAGTAAGGAGTACTCAAGGAGTGGAGTAGGAACGAGGAGTGAGCTTCGTTGTCGTACCCCTGTAAATCCTTTGTGTTTGGTTTGATCTTTCTTTTCCTTATCTCTTTACATTCATTATTCTTTATTTGCATATACTTGTGATTATTAGTTAGTTGCATTATCCCTTGTCCATATTGTGTATAAGAAGATTTCACATATTTGCTCAAGTCTAAGTTTTTGAAAAGAATTTTTGAAAACATATATTTAACAAGTAAATTTAAGAAACTATTCAACCCCTTCCCCCTTCTAGTTTCTATAATTGGTATCAGAGAAGGTTGCTTAAGCGTTTTAAAATATATTGTATTTTAAAACTTAAATCGATCTATGGATTCTAACAGATACCTAGAAGGGTAATCTATGAAAAGATCACCTCATTTTGAAACCGTAGTTTTATTTATTAGAAAAATAGATTTGAGACTTATTTGAAATCAAAAGATTTAGATCTTTAGCATGTTATTAACAATGGTGACTTTTTGCCTTATCAATATAATGAAGTTTCTAAAAAGAAAGAGTTAGTCCATTTTAATAATTCTAATGATGACACTAAGAAGAAACTTGCTAAAAATAATAAGGCTAAAATGGTGATTTATAATGCTTTACCTAAGAAAGAGTACGAAAGGATTTTCATGTGTAAAACGGCTATAGATATTTGGAACACTCTTTTAGTAACCCACCAAGGTAATTTCTAAATCAAATAAAGAAAAATCGATCTTCTTGTTTAACAATATGAACAATTTGTCATCTTAGAATATGAAACTATTGATAGTGCATTTGCTAGGTTTAATACTATTATTACTAGTCTAAAAGCACTTGATGAAGGTTTTTCTAGCAAGAATAATGTTAGGAAGTTTCTTAAGGCATTGCATCCAAAGTGGAGAGCTAAAGTTACGATGATTGAAGAATCAAAGGAGCTTACTACATTATCACTTGATGAACTTATTGGCAACTTAAAAGTTCATGAAATGATAATTTTGAAGGACTCGGAAATGGTGAAAACCAAGAGTGAAAGAAAGTATCTAGCACTAAAGGCCAAGAAGGTGAAAAGTGACCATGATAGCTCCTCTTCGGATAGTGATAATGAGGAATATGCTATGGCGGTTAGAGACTTCAAGAAGTTCTTCAAAAGGCGAGGTCAACACGAAAGACAACCAAGCAACGACAAAAAACTCTTCTCCAAAAACTGATTTGTCAAGAAGGACAAGGGTGATAGGAAATGCTTTACATATGGTGACCCAAATCATTTCATCGGTGAATGTCCCAAGCCATCTCGTGACAAGAATCACACGGATTTCGTTGGAGGTTGATGGAGCGATAGTGGTGAAGAATGTGATGACGATGCTAAAGACGAGAAATGTCTCATGGCTCATTCTTCCAAAGAGGTACATTCCGAAACCGAATACTATAGCAATGATAGTTCTTCTCTAGATGATTTAGAATTAGAAGGTCAATATAATAACCTATCCAAACTAAGTCTAAAATTCATTGAAAAGAACAAATTGCTAAAATCAACTAGGACCAAGCTTGAAAATGAAATTAGTGAGCTAAGAGATAAATTAGCTAAGCTTGAGAAAAATAAAGAAGTTGATTTAGGTTGTCTAAGTTGTGAAAATCTTAGACAAGAGAATGAAGATCTCAAGAGCACATTCAATAACTTGGAAAAGTTCATGAAAATTACTAGTGCTCTTGACGATATGCTTAGTAGGAAAATTCATTCTAGGGAAAGACTTGGATTGGGATTTAACACTAATGAAGTATCTACTAGTGAACCAAAACAAGTTAGGTTTGCTGAAAAACGTCACACTACCCGCGGTTCTCCAAAATATGGGGCGGTTCCATATCAATATGGAACTGTAGGTTGCATTAAGGAACCGCGGACAGAAGACGATTTTTGTGAAAATCCTTAACTTTCTGAAAAGTTTATTTTAGGTAAAGGGCCAAAACATCTTGTTGTTAACAATGTTAAATTACCTATAATTGATAAAAAGGAACATGATCAATTCTACAAGCCTTTAAGTAAACCTTTAATGGGAATGAGAAATTTATCAAGACGATCATCTACTCCTCCAAGAGTACGAAATGACTCAAGACCTAGAAGTAGAACACCAACACCTAAAAGAAATGATTACTCTAAGTCACGACCTAGGAGTAAAACACCAACACCTAGAAACAACAATAATTCTAGGTCTAGATCAAAGACTCCTAAGAAAAATAACGGACATAAAAATCTCATATGAATTAGAATAACTTTCAACAATGAATTTCTTTGTGGAGCATGTGGCCTTCATTCGTGCATCCCACTCAAATGCAAGGGATGTTTGGAACTAACAACTTTGGACCCATGAAATATTGGGGACCAAATGTTTGATCTTGTGTGTTGTTAACTAGATATGCTTGGGAATCGATTTGAAGCCCGATGAGTGGATTAAGGATAGTGGTTTTTCTAAACACATGACGGGTAATCGAAATTTTTTCTCATCCTACAAAGCATATAATGGAGGTAACGTCACTTTTGTTAGTAAGCTACGTGGTAACATCATTGTCAAAGGTACGGTTTCTCTTGACTCCATGACCATCGAAAATGTTGAGCACGTAGATAACTTAGGGTTTAACTTACTAAGTATAGGTCAAATTTGTGACAATAAGTGTAAGTTTATCTTTTCAGAACATGATAGAGAAATCGTAAAAAATGAAAAGATCATTGGAAAAGGTGTTAGAAAGCATGGGATTTATGTCATGAAGGTCAATAGGAAGTCAAAAGACAACTTATGTCTAGCTACTTTAGATGATAGTTCTACTGTTTGGCATAAGAGATTAGGTCACACTAATATGCGTTTAATTCAATCTTTAGGCTCTAAGGAGTTGGTAAGACATCTCCCTAATATTAAGTTTGATAGTCACTTTTGTGATGCTTGTAAAGTTATGATATGAGCAAAAACTCATATCAATTTATCAACAAATCACCCTAAAACACAAGAAAAATACCTAAACTTTGTGCTATAAAGCGGAATTATGTGGTATGTTTTGTGTTTGTGTGCAAATAGGTAAGAAGGATGCATTTTCAAGAAAACAAAGGAAAATCAAGATTAATTGGATTAAAAAGACAAAGAAGGATCAAAAGTGACAAGACTTTGAAGACAAAGGACCTATCTTGACAAATCTACCAAAGATGAAGGACTAAAAGTGTAAATATGACAAAGTCAAGATCAAAGTCAAATCTGGTCAACTCTCAGTCAACTAAGTCAAAGGGATCAATTGTGTTCAAGAATGAAGTTTGAAGGACCATTTATGCCAAAGAAATGAAGATTTTAGCTTAAAATACAAATCTGCCAAAGTAAGGGGTTAAAACTACCAAAGATACTTCAAAGTTTGGATCAATCCATGTGAAGGGGCTTTTAGCCAATCAGATTGCAAGGAAGAAGGAGTTTGGATTGCCAAAATAGCGCCAGCTGGCCACTAACTTCATTTGGCATTAAATGACCGTATCCCAACAGTGTTGCGCACTCACACCTTCTCAACCAATCATATTACGCCATGCAATAATACCTTTTATCCAACTTGGATAACGATCCGTGTGACAATCTCTTACCCAATAAGAATCTGCCACGTGTCATCTTCTTCAACGAAATTTGCCAGGAACAAGATTGAGCTAGGATGTGTTTCAGAAGATGATATAAACATCAAAAGTGATCTTTTTGAGAGAGGAATACAATGGACACAATCAATTAACATGAAATCATCTCAATCAAAAATCACCAAAAGTGTTCTTCGCCTGAAAAATCCAATTAAGAAGAATTGTCCACGTGGAAGCATTTGATTGGTTCTGACATGTCACAATCCCCAACTACTTCACATTTCCATTCTATAAATAGGCATAGGAGTTCTCATTTCTTGTAATGTAGAAAAGTGTGAAAACACACACACTTTTTAGTTTTCTCCCAATTCTGTTAGTTTTTAGCATAACAACTCAAGAGTCTGACAAACTCTAGAGTCTGTTATTAGTTGTAACCAATTTACCAGCTTTGTAACCAACTCAATTCCTAAATCAATAAAAATTCACTTTCATCTTCCTTCATTACTGTTCATACCTTGGTTCTTGTTCTCATTGTGTTACTGTTAGCTTATTGTGATCATATCTGATCATGATTAGCTAAGTTTTGGAGATATTGTAGCTGTTGAAGTGTTCTGTTCATCCAGTTCCAATTCTAGTTGATTTTGAAGATTTCCTGTTCAACAATGGAGATAATGGTGATTGTAGCTGATGATTTGTAGATGTTTAGTGTATTCTAGTGCTAAGGTGGTGGTTAGCACTAGCTAGAAAGCTTAGCGCTTCTCTACTCCCCAATGGAGGCCTAAGCTAGAAGGTTTCAATTTCTGAGTTTTAGTTCCACTGAATTATTGTTTGCATGCTTAATACCTAGATAATTTTTGAGTGAATGCATGATAAAAGGTGTTTAGCTAGTCTTTGATCTGATTTCAGCGTTTGAGTAGCTTTATTGTAGCTTAAAACTTGCTTATTAGTCTTTTACTTGTCCTGTTTTCAGCATTAAACAGTCATTTCATCTTATTAGGTCATTTTGAGTTCTAGCTAGTTTAACTGATTGCTTTTGGTTAATTTGCATTTCATTCTAGTCATAAAACTTGTTCTGATATTGCTTTTTATTCAGTTTAACCAATTGCTTAAAATCTCTTCATAAAAGTTTGTTCAAGTTCAGATAAGCAGTGTTTGGGATTAGCTTACTAGTTGTTTTGAAGTGTTAGTATTTGGCTCATTTTAGTTCATTTCAAGTCATCAAGTCATAGCATAATGATTTCAGTAGTTTTCAAGTCATTTCATTAGTCAAAAAGGCAATTGGTACACAAAAAAGTTTGGGTCAGTTTTTGTTAAGTAAGTTTTCAGAAAGTTCATGATTTCAATTGCTTGGCAAATCTTTGTTTCTTGATGAAATCCTTTCAAACCAGTTCTCATCTTTCACTCAACATATGAACTTTTAGCTTATAGAAGGAAATTATACAGTATCTAGTTTTGAGTGAGAAATAAGCACTTTGTTAAGCACTAGAGCATTTTCAATTCCATGTGATAAAAACATGGACTGATTTCTCATATCTCAATTTCCACTTTATAAACTTGCTGATTTTCTTTCATATTTCCATTTAGAAAGTGTTCCTGAGTAGGTTTTGAGAATTTGAGCTTTTTGAAAAATCTGGTCAACAAAAGTCAACATAAGCTCATTTTAGCTTATTTTCAATTTTAGAGCTTATTACTGGACCATTTTCTCTGAAACTAGATTTCCCATTCTTCTTTTGAGCTGTTTAACAAGTTTCTTCATTAAAATCAAGTTGTGCATGAGTAGCTTATCAGTTAGCTTATTTTGAGCTTATTTGAATTTGCTTATAAGAGTTCTAGCTAGTTTCAGCTTAATTCCTCTGACATGTCTAGCTAAATTTTGATTTTAAGACTTTTGAAATTGGTTTGAGCTTATTTGGTCAAGAAACGAGCTCAAACGAGCTTATTTTGTCCCTTAACCCGTTTTTGGTTAAAAAGTCTTGAAAATTGCTTTTTGGTCCTTTTAGTTTTAAACAGTTTCTAATGCAGGGTAATTTTCCAACTAATTAGGGTTTTCAAAAATATAGTCCTTGTATTTTCAAAGTTGTTTGAAAGTGGTTATTCAGTTTTCAAGTTAGTTCAAAATTAGTTACTTTGTTTGAGAAATTTTCACTTTGAGTCCATTTAGTTAACTGAATTTGCATAAATAGTCCCTAGACTTTTTGACTTTGCATTTTTAGCATTAATTTCTCATAGAATTTACATTTTCAGTCCTTATATTTTGTAGAATTTACATTTTAGCATTTTAATTGAATAAAAACTTGGTTTGTGCACTTTGTTTTACGTATAATTAGACTGTATTTTTCATTTTAGCAAGGCTTTGTTTGAATTAGCTATAGAATATCCAAATACTTTACCAACCAAAAACAATTAAAAACTCGATCTTGTTAGGACTTTCAATTTGTTAAGAACTGAGAAAAACGAACTTCAACTATACACATATTAAGTTAGGAAGCAAGTTTACTCAAGTCACAAGGCCAAGAATTTGGTACCGACCTCTCGGTGCCTAGAGATCCTACATATGGATCTCTTTAGACCTTCCGCCATACGGAGTTATGAAAGTAACCTTTATGCCCTGGTTATAGTTGATGACTATTCTAGATTCACTTGGACTAGATTTTTGGCTACTAAGAATGAAGCTTTCGATCATTTCGAAACCTTTAGTCAAAGGATCCAAAATCAACTAGGATGTTCAATTGTCTCTATTAGGACGGATCATGGTAGGGAATTTGATAATGAAGTGCAATTCGGTGCCTTTTGTGAATCTCATGGTATTACCCATAACTTCTCGGCTCCTTGAATTCCACAATAAAATGGGGTAGTTGAAAGGAAGAACATGACTATCCAAGAGATGAGCATGACCATGTTAAACGAGCATCTTTGCCTAAAAAAATTTGGTGCAATGCCCTGGACACATCGACCTATATTCTCAACCAAAATTTATTCGACCTTTCCTAGGAATGACCCCTTATGAGATTTTTAAAGATAAGAAACCCTCATTAGAATACTTTAAGTTGTTTGGAAGCAAGTTCTTCATTTTCAACACCAAATACTACCTTATTAATTTTGACCCAAGGTCGTACGAAGGTATCTTTTTAGTTTATTCTCAAACTAGTAAAGCCTACATAGTCCTCAATAGAACCTCGGGTGTAATCGAAGAATCATTCAACGTGACTTTTGATGAAACCTCACCTTCATCTAAGACACCACTTTTGGTAGATGATGACTTAGATGAAATAGACATAGTTAAAGCCAAAGAGGTTAGTAAAATAGGATTTTAAGACCTTAATGTTGAAAAGGGAGTAAACATTAGGGAGTCTAAGGATCACGCTCTCGAAAACGTCATAGGCGACCTAAATCAAAGGACCCTTAGATCTCAAGTCCAAGATCAAAGTAACTTCTTTTGTTTTTTCTCATTGATTGAACCAAAGAATGTTAAAGAAATTTGGATGGATGAGGGTTGGGTCATAGTCATGCAAGAAGAATTGAATCAATTCATTGCTAATGACGTTTGGGAACTTTTTCCTCAACCTAGAGTACTACCATCACAGGAACCAAGTGGGTATATAGGAATAAGTTAGATGAGAACGGTGTTGTGTCTCGTAACAAAGCAAGACTTGTAGCTCAAGGTTATAATCAGCAAGAAGGGATTGATTATGATGAGACATATGCACCAATAGCAAGGTTAGAGTCCATTAATATCCTTTTAGCTTATGCTTGTGCATTAGATTTTAATCTTCAACAAATGTATTTAAAGAGTGCGTTTCTTAACGGTTTGATCAATGAGGAGGTATATGTGGCTCAACCTCCCGGCTTCATTGATTTTGAGAAACCGGATCATGTTTACAAGCTTAAGAAAGCTCTTTATGGTCTTAAACAAGCACCCAAAGCTTGGTATGATATACTTAAAGTGTTTCTTGTAAAACATGAGTATACCATGGGAATGGTAGACAATACACTCTTTACAAATAAGAAAGGTTCTCACCTCATAATCATACAAATATATGTTGATGACATTATATTTGGTTCAACTTGTCAAAGCTTGTGTGATGACTTTTCCAAAATCATGCATGACGAGTTTGAAATGAGCATGATGAGAGAACTTAAATTCTTTTTAGGACTCCAAATTAGACAAATGAACAATGGTATTTTCTTTAATCAATCTAAGTACGTTAAAGAAATGCTAAAGAAATTTGGATTAGAGGACCCTAGACCAATGAAAACCCTATGGCCTCGGATACTAAACTCACCGTAGATGATGATTATGAGTTAGTAGACAACACCAAATATAGAGGTATGATTGGTAGTTTGTTGTACCTTAAGGCAATTCGACCGGATATCATGTTTAGTGTTTGCCTTTGTGCTCGCTTCCAAGAGGCTCCTAAAACCTCTCACCTTAAAGCGGTTAAGCGTATCTTTCGATACGTTAAAGACACTATACATTTAAGATTATGGTATCTTAAAGGGACCGACGTAGAAGCCAGAGTATACGCGGACTTGGATCATGCGGGAGATTATGTGGACCAGAAAAGCACTAGTGGAGTATGTACCTTCATGGGTTGTTGTTTAACTTCTTGGTTCTCTAAGAAACAAACCGCTCTTGCTATATCCACCACGGAAGTCGAGTATTTGAGTGCCGGTAAAGCCTGTCAACAAGCTCTATGGATGAAGCGAGCGCTTGTTGATTACAGGATTTCACTCAATGATGTTCCCATTATGTGTGACAATAAGGGTGCAATAGACCTTAGCAAGAATCCCGTGCAACATTCGCGAACTAAGCACATAGAGATTCACCACCATTTCCTTAGGGATAATGTTCAAAAGGGGAATATTTCGATCGAGAAGATGCCCTCGGTAGAAAACTTAGCCGACATATTCACTAAGCCACTTAAGAGGGAACCTTTTAATTAGTTGCGTCTAGGTCTAGGTTTAATGGAACATATACCGTAATTGCGCATTTCATTAATCGAGTCTTATTCTCTTTTGGGTCTTTTCTTTCATTAAGTTATTGAGTCTCTTAAACTCTTTTTGAAAATTCCTCTCCTCTTTTTCAAAATTCTCAAAGTTCTTTCGAAAATGATCGAGAAATGTGTTTACATTGTCAATTCAATCTAAAACATTTTTCATTGTTTTTTGATATTGATATCGAGCATACATGATGTTCATTTTGCAAGTCTTAAATTTATATTACAAGGTTTAGACAAAACAAGAGACTAGAAATACAAACACGGGCAAGTATACCCTTTCTTTCATAATATAGCTTGTAGTGGTAAGCCATGATCATTCGCTGAGACTTAGTTTCATTTTGGTAATCAATATAATAATTGAAGAAAGAAATGATTGATATGAATAACAATAGTAACAAATATGACTAATATGGGGTAGTTCGTATGAGTTCGTGATGATGATAATAATGATCGAGATATGTTTAGGTAGGTAAAGAGTGATAAACCTTTTTCGTCAAAATGGTGTTTACACGACTTACTTAGTGTGATTCAAGACTTATGTTTATTAGAGCGACTAAGCTCAAAACAAGTTGCCAACGAGCTCAATATTTTATCACGGTTTCTAAGCGGATTTCTCCAACCAAAGATTCAAGACCATAGACAAGTCTTTACAAACTTATTACAACGATTTGTGTTTCTCAACGCCAAGCCATCATAACAAATCAACTCTAGATAAAATATGGTTTTATAGAACTAGGTGGTAAAATGGTTCTACAAGATTAGCTTGAAATCAATTATAAAGGATCATATCATAGCATCATCACTAATCATAGTCACATACCCATATAGTCACAAATAGCTTAGCCTAACATAGTAATCAAAGTAACAAATGGAAAAGAGTAAGAGAACATCATACTTAGATTGATTGAACGAACGAGTACACAAGTGTCACGATTGTATCGTTTCTCCAAGAATCAAAGAGTGGAATACTCTCGTTACAAGTATTTCCCAAAAGTGGATAATACTGAAATATCACTAAGAAAGCTAAGAATGATCGAATTTATAGAGTAGTAGTTGAAAGGTGTGTGTAAAATGAGTAGAAGTGGCCTCTATTTATAGTGCTGGCTGAGAGAAAATGTGCGCCGCACTTTGGATGTGGGAATGTGCGCCGCACTTCTGACATTGTGCGCCGCACTTTTGTGCGTTCCAGATTTTTCTTTCAATAGTTTGGCATATTTGCATAATAAGGACCCTCCTTTGTATTTTCTTCACTTTGCTTCTCCATACTTCATACATGCATATAAAACGCAATAATTAAGTATCGAAAGCTCTTATTTATGATACAAAGTGGCATTATAATAACGGGTTGAATATGTATATTTTGGTCGTTATCAAATTCCTCCACAGTTAGCTATTGCTTGCCCTCAAGCAATCAAAGCAAGAAAACAAATTAGATTTTGAAAATGCTTTTAAGTGTTATGAAGTATGATAGGAAAATGATTAAATTTTTACAAGTAGCAAAAGCAAATGACAAATAACTTTAGCACCTCACATAGATAGTGTTTAGATTTTAAGTTTACATAAATGTCACTCACAAAGGGCAAATGTAAGGTAACACTCAAATAGCACAAACATAAAATAGATAGCTACCATAGGTTTGTACATGACACATAAACATAACCGTTACGGCGTGAGCACCAGATAAGTTTTTAAAGAGACAAAACATGATACTGATGAGGGTGTAGAACAAAATATGCCTTGTCAAAGTCGTAGAACAACTATACTAAAATACTTTATTCTTTTTTTTATTTTTATTTGACTTGACAAATGGATAGGCATAAACATAAGGATAACAACACAAGGGATAATATAGCACATAGGTACAAGTGCAACATATTTTAGCAAGCCAGTGTAGCTTAACTAAAATGATAAAATGGTGATTTATTTTGCCTCTTCTCAAAAATATCTATAAATTAACCTCACTACGGTTTAGTAAATGATTATCAAGCACAAATTCTGAAGCATACTAGATTATCGGCTTTTACACAAAATAGAGAAATATAAAGCTAGGTTTCCTCACATATTTGGTGGATGGTTTTTTGTGCTTAGTTATAGTGTCAGTCGATGAGATTTTTTCTTTGCTAAAACTTTATTTATTTTAAAATATATCAATTTTTATTTTATTTTCAAAAAGGTTTTTATGTGAAGAAATTTATTATTTATTATTTTTCCTATTTGTCCCTCCTCCACACTTAAGGTGAACGTCGTCCTCGATGTGATAACTGATAAAACTAAAAAATAGGAAAAATTACAAAGGGAAACGAGAACTTCCCGGGGCTAAGTAGAAAATTGCGGGACTTCAACAGATGAATCCAGCTTAGAGCTCCAAATTTTCTATTTTCCTACATGCTATAAAACAAAACAAAACACATGCAATATATACAAGGACGGTTTTATTTATTTACAGGTCCTCCTCCACACTTAAGGTAAAATTGGGGGATAAAATACGGGTTGCCTTTCGAATAGAGCTAATTTTAGAGTCTTCAGCCAGACTCAACTACTCGGTTTTATTTCAAAAAGAAGGGGATTTCTTCTTCACCGAATTCATTACAGTTTTCTTCTTCGTGGTAGAGCTTGAGTCTATGTCCATTGACAATAAAAGTGGTATTGTCTCTACCGTAGAGTTCAACATATCCGGACGGATATTGGTGTTTTACAGTGTAAGGTCTAGTCCATCTTGATGTAAGCTTAGGTTGCTTGAATTTATATTTCGAGATAAAGAGAAGTACTTTCTCTCCATGTTTGAAATCTTTTCTTTGTCGTAGTTTGCGATCATGCCACACTTTGGTTCGTTCTTTGTATAAACGTAAACTTTCATAAGCTTGCTGTCTAAATTCATCTAACTCATGTAGTTGAAAGATACGTTTTTCTCCAGCTGCAATAAGATCAGGGTTGCAGTTCTTAAGTGCCCAGTATGCACGGTGTTCAATTTCTATTGGTAAGTGGCATGTTTTTCCATACAAGAGCTTATACGGTGTGGTTCTGTTAGAAATACGTTTTAACGTATATTAGAAGTAGGATATTATTGAATGTTGTATAGCTCGTAGTTAATGTTTGTTTACTTTGTTAAGTAAAACTGGCCCATGGGCTTGTCATGGGTCGGCCCAAGTCCATTAGTGGCTTGGATATAAATACCCCTTTCCACGATGGAAAAGGGGTTGGTTGGTTGTTTCACTTTCACATAAATAAAACACATATTCTCTCTCACTTTCTCTCACTACTCTCTCTCTCTAAAACCATCAACCCACCTTATTGATTCATAAGATTATCACAATTCTTCAATTGCTATCAAGAGCCATGGGGTGATTTAAGGTAAGTGTTAATTTGGATTCACTAATAACACGGGTTTATGATCCGGAGGTCGGGGAGGATAGAAGTGTTGTTTAGCCATTTTAGTGAGAGAAACAAGAGAGAATAAAAGTGTGTTTTATTCTAGAGAGAGAAAGGTAAGACAAGAAATAATAAGCCTTACCCCTCCATGGAAGTATGGAGGGGTATATATAGCACGGGACTTGGACTATTACATATGACAATATTAGTCCATGCAAGTCCCGACTATGAAACTAATGTAATTCCGTTAGTCGCACACATTTTAAGGCTAACAATCTTCCCCCAATGTGGTGACATACGAAATTACTTACAATGTTCCTAACAAATGCAAATACAGCAAAAATATGACAGTATTATGTTTGCTTCCAATGCTGAGGATGACGTCGTTGTCTTCAAGTCTTCTAGAAAAACTTATACCCTAGTTTGAATCCTCTTTGTATTTGCTTGTTGAGGAACCATTGTAACATGTATGAACTGGATTAACTACCCCCCAATTCATACCACATGTCTTGAAAAGATTTCTTCATAGACTTCTTTTTAACGAAGCTTCTGAATCAGCTTCCCCCCAAACCAATATCCCCGTCTTGAGTAGAATCCGTAGCTTGAGAAATCTTCTATCTTTGACATTTAAAGTGCACAGCGGAATTTTGTAGAAGAAGAAGTAAACCCCACCAAGTAACTGCTACCTTGACATTTTTGGTCTTCATGATTATGTGTTTGGGGGAACATGTAAGAAATCAGCAACAAATGTTCTCACGCTTGTAGAATACTTCCCCCTAGAAGTTGAACTAAGTACTCCAGAGTGGGAACTAAGTCTCCAAAGTACACGTTCTTCCCCCATGATGGTGACGAACTCTCGGAAGCATCATCTGACGTGTACGATCAAAATCGCGAGATGTTCTTGTCAAAAGTATGATGGCGACGAACACTCAGAAGCATCATCTGACGTGTACGCTCAGAATCGCGAGATGTTCTTATCAGGAGTAAGAAGGTTAAGAACACTCGGAAGCATCATCTGACAAGTACAATCAGAATCGCGAGATGTTCGTGTCTAAAGTAGAAATCTTTGTTGACATTTTGTAGCTCAAGTTGCTCGTGAGAATTGTTTGCTGATCACATCTCTACTCTTGTACTCTTTGGCTAAACTTACCGACCTCATATTCTTTCGGCTATCTGTAGTGACCACTGGTGAAGTAAATCTGATATTCCAAACTTGAAACTGAAGTACAATCTCCCAAATTTGTTACTTACGCTTAGCACTGTTGTTGATTGACGAACGGTGCAGAGAAAAGTCTCTAAGTACCTTATACATAAGAGAAGAGAGAAGTATAAGATGTAAAACACCTCTTGAAATATCCACAACTACAGGTGAGTGTGACACTGAGCACTACAACGTAACTCCTTAAGTGATAGTTGTCCATGTCTTCGACCATCCATCCCTTGACAGTGGAAACTAGATAAGTCAAGTCTCAATCATAAATGATGAAGCGAATCATCAATCGATAGAGGGGGTGAAAAGGCTCGACGATAAATTGAGTAGACGCCTTCGTGATATTCCACCTCACCTTCAAATAATAAATACCAAATCCACTTCGTAATCACTTGACATTACTTTGCCCGAATAATAGCCGTTTTTGACAATATCAGTGAATCTTAAAGGATCGTTTTGGTGTTATTTTGTTTTTGTCTTTGTGTTTGTTGTGTGTGTTGAGTATGAGTGAGTGTCGTTAACTAGGGAACCAACGATGACTAGAGAAAGAGAGGTCGTCAACGTTGTCTAGTAAACTTGATTTTAGAAGCCCAAATCAATCATATACCCAACTGATGCGCGGATTTTTTCCGAAAATTAGGGTTTCAAAACGCGGATTTTCTTATATCCAAATGAGTGTGTAGTTGCCATAAAAAAATTATGAGACACATTCGTCATAAACCAGGCCACACATCTTTCCTTATACATTGGGCCCATAATGCGATACATGTCACAACACCACTGTTTTTGGGAACCAACATCAACTGCAATACTTATGCGATACATGTCACTACACGTAGCCTATGAAAATTTCTTAGGAACCAAATGTTAAGCCACATGAGTGAGTATCTCAATCAGTATCCACGTGTAGTTGTGTAATATGACGAAGGCCCATTAACATTGTTACCCGATCCATCATCCAAGATGGATTTAAATAAGAACAACCCACAAAATTTGGTTAAAACAATAAACCTAATCTTGTTCATCTATCTCTCCGCCCCCATCACATATTTCTCTCTCAAAACGACATCAATCAAAACCACAGATCTTCTATCACATAGCCATCTTTTAACAATACAAATCCCACTACACGAATATATGATCCACCATCCCCTTTCAATCATATAACCCTTACTTAATTTCTCAATCAAAACCGTTTATAGATACCAACGAAGTTCAAACTCTAAATGTTACCATCCTTTTCAAACAACTCTCAATAGATTGAAGACCTTTGTTTGATTACGTCGTCATTCAAAGATTAAAAAGAGATTTCGTCAAAGATAGGACACGGTAGGTATTGTTTGAGTTTGTGTTTAGACGAGTCAAAAAAAGAAAGTCACACACTTGTTGTATTTCTTCTTTAGAGATTCATATATTGAAAGAGGTATTTGGCCTTGACAGAGATCTGTGATGATCTTTATTTCGTGTAGATCATCATAAGATCTTGGAATGCAATTGCATGTTGTCATTTAGTTGTGAATGTCAAATGTCTGTGATGAAAAAAGAAAACTCGTAAAATCTATAAAGATTTAAGGACGAGTTGTAATCTGAGATCAGTTTTGAATTGAATCTAGTCTAGTGATGGTTGAGGTTGTGTTTGATTAGGATTAGATTTGACTTGTGGTTGTGTTTGATTAGGGTCAATATAAATTGATTTGACAATTTTCAGATTTGTAAATTAATAGACATGTCATCACAATGTTTTCAAAAAGACATTGCAATCATTTCAGAAAGACATCGGAATGTTGTTTTTTTTTTGAGTCAAAGAAATTTTTTTCAGAACCATCGGAATAACGTGTGAAGAGTCCATCGGAATGTTAAAACAGAATCCATCAGAATGTATAATCAGAATCCATCGGAATAAACCATCATCGGAATAAGCTTCATCAGAAAACCCATCGGAATATGTTGTCGGAAAACCCATCGGAATGCTTTATCGGAAAACAGTCGGAAAAGGGTTTTAAAACCGAAAATGGTGCATCGGAATGGCTGTCGGAAAAGGGTTTTGAAACCAAAAAAAATGGATCTGTTATCTTTGTCCTTTTCCCCAATGAAAATAGATCATAAGATCTGTGATGAGACAAAAACGTGTAGAAAAAGGACAAAAATTGATGAAAACCAAGAACATTTGATTAAAAAATGATAATAAAAGGACTTATGTGGAAGCATATTTAGACCGTGTAATGGTTATTCCAAGAAATGAAAACCGTACCACATAAAAATTGATCCGACACACAAACACAAACACAAAACATCGAGACAAAAACATGAAACACCCCCGGTTAGCTCTGATGCCAATTGTTAATTTGGATTCACTAATAACACGGGTTTATGATCCGGAGGTCGGGGAGGATAGAAGTGTTGTTTAGCCATTTTAGTGAGAGAAACAAGAGAGAATAAAAGTGTGTTTTATTCTAGAGAGAGAAAGGTAAGACAAGAAATAATAAGCCTTACCCCTCCATGGAAGTATGGAGGGGTATATATAGCACGGGACTTGGACTATTACATATGACAATATTAGTCCATGCAAGTCCCGGCTATGAAACTAATGTAATTCTGTTAGTCGCACACATTTTAAGGCTAACAGTAAGGATTAGTGTTGCTTTTTAGTTTTTGATAGTATTAGTGATTTTTAGGAAAATCTACCTTGAATCTTGTAATTTTTGGTGTTTTTGTTGTTTGGATTAGTAGATAAGTGTTGGGTTTAGCTTATTTTGGTAGAAATCACAAAACTTTTCGTGGTTTTTGGTCAAAAATCGGGTTTAGATTCGTTTGTTCTAAGAAAAAACATCAAAAGTTGGTCTCGAAGTCCTTTTTGCCAGTTTATTCCGGATCAACAAGGTATTCCGGATCCACAAGGCATTCCGAATCAACAGTTTATTCCGGATCAACAAGGCATTCCGAATCAACAGTTTATTCCGGATCAACAAGGCATTCCAAATCAACAGTTTATTCCAGATCAACGAGGTATTCCGAATCAACAGTTTATTCCGGATCAACAAGGCATTCCGAATCAACAGGTTATTCTGGATCAACCGTTATTCCGAATCAACCAAGTATTCCGGATCAACCGTTATTCCGGATCAACCAAGTATTCCGAATCAACCGTTATTCCGAATCAAGGTAATTATTCCGAACCAAGATCTTTTTCACATTAAGGTATTTATTCAGAATCAACTTAATTATTCCGGATCAAGGGGTATTTTACGAGTTTTTTCGACGATTTTTAGTGGATTTAATCTTGGCTTCTTACACACGCTTTACTTCAACAACACAACACAACTCACAACCTTACTTCACTACTCGATCAACCGATAATCTTTGATTCTTTAAAGTGATCAAGATGAATCCGAGTTCATTAATGCCTCAAATGACATCACTTACGGATATTTCCGTCATAACAGGAACGGATAATCGCCCTCCAATGCTCATTATAGAAGTCTTTGAAGCATGGCAAGGCTGTATGATGTCATACATTAAGGGAAAACCGACATATGGGAGGCTTATGGTCAAGTCAATTCTAAATGGTCCACTTGATTATGGTACCATCGTTGTTAACAATGTGACTCGACCACGGGAGTTTGAAGAACTTACGCCAGCTCAACAACTTATTGCCGATGCAGATGAAAAGGCTCTTCAAACCATTCTCCAAGCTCTTCCACATGACATCTATCGAATGGTAAGTCAATATACGGTTGCAAAGGAGTTATGGGAACGTCTACATGTTTTGTTACAAGGTACGTCTCTTACTAAACAGGAACGCGAATGTCAGTTGTATGATCTGTTTGATAGGTTCACGTATAGTCCAGGGGAAACGCTTCACAACTACTACTTCAGATTCACTACTCTCATGAATGATTTGAATGTGTATAATCTCGTGATTGCTCCATTCCAGGTTAACACCAAGTTTTTGAATACTTTACCTCAAGCTGAATGGGGTGAGTATATTACTGATGTTAAGTTAACTAGGGATTTGCATAAGTGCAATTTGGATCAACTCTATGCTTTTCTCCAGCAACATGAGAAACACGTGATCATGCACCGTATGCCTCGAGGTATGTACCCTGAACCTTTAGCTTTGATGGCAAATCAACCAAGCTTGTCATGTAACAACACTCGCCTGTTCATGATACCACCGAAATACCTAAATCCGAACCAGCAAGTGTTCATGTTTCTACTCCTCTGCAAAAAGAACCAGAATCTACTGTTCTCGAGTCAAGCACACGGGACTGGGCGGATACATTGTAGATTGATGAAACTGCACCGCCACAAGCTTGGATCACGGCAGCTGCTAAATATGATCCAATCACAGACGCTGATAGAGATGTTCTATATCTCCGTATCCGTAGTCTGATAGACTTGTGTGCATTTTGGGCTCATGAGTTCAAATCTTCGGTCACTCCGTATTTGGTGAAGAGAGTGCTAAAGGACAAGAGACTTCACGACAAAACCAGGTTAAGCCGCATGGAGTACGAGTATTATGCTGACGAGGTCCTGAAAGCTCTCAATACCGTTCAAAGGCCAGGCCTTCATGAGTCAGAAAGAGCTCCACCTCCACTTGATCCCTCTCAAGACAATCAAATTGCACTTGACTTCTTTGTCACATATGATCTTGACTATCTTCTCAAGGGATCATCCAAGTACGCGACCTCCCTGACTTTGTTGAAAGCTGCTACTTGGGGGTCAATACCTTATATCGAAGAAAAGGTCAATCGCCTCTGGGTTCCAAAGGTAAACCGTAATTATGACATGTATGCTGCTATAGGAGCATCACATTGGGACGAGCGAGTCCGAAGGGCATACAGAGGTTGCTGCTTAGCCAACTCAAGTAGTATCGTCAGATCCAATCTTCGAATTACAAGTATATTAGGAATAAAGATTGAACCCAAGAATGGATATCATCATGTGACGGAAATTCTACTAAAAAGAGAAGATGATCGAGAATACATGATACAGCAAGGAGATTATTCAATCATTCGTCTTGAAGATATAGAAGATATGTTGCTTTTCATGACCCGTGATCAGCTAACACATCTCACTCGTGAAGAAATCATTGCTCTGAACACAGCACTTCGTATGTTTACACGAAGCGTTGTTATCAAGAAACGAGTTGAAGATCTTCAATTGGGAGTTGAAAGCTACCAAAGGAAGCTTAACATGACCTGTCCAATGAATCAAGTTCTACCTCAACATGTCGAAAGATGTCCCTATACCGGCACGACCGTTCTGATGTGCGGGATTTTCTACATGAACAGTCGTGGGATCATGAAGTTTATGAGGGTAGCTGAGCTTCATAAATACAGTGATGGGACTCTCATATACGTAAGAGGAAAATTGGAGCATCTCAATTCTGGTGGGACATTACCAGAAATGATTGAGGATTGGCATCCGGCTTATCAGAAGATGGCGACATATGTGATCAAGAAGATTGATGAAAAGCTCCGGGAACGTAGATTGATGAGGAGCTTAGAAAGATTCGTTGGTGGTAGACCATATGGAGTGCACTACAAGTTACTGTAACGATCCATCTAATGGGTCGTACATCTCAGGTCCACTCTATATTGGTTTTATTTGTGAATATGTAAATTTTGTGAGTATTGTGCTTTTACGGCTTGATGTAGTGTTAAGGTATGATAATTTTTCAAGAATTTCTCACGAGATTCTAAATCTTTCAAAATATGTCATACTAAAGCACTACAATTAACCCTTATTAATTTAAGGGGAGCATTAATATGTTCTATGGCCAAACATTGATTTCATTTTTACCCAAAGACCGGTTAATCCATTCAATATCCCAAATATTAATGGTTAACATTTTGGATAAGGGGAGAAAATGGGATTAAGGAGACTTAAACGATACTTGGCTAAAAGATGAAAAAGACTTAACGATAATCCAACTTAATATGTGTAAAGCACGTGTTAAGGGGGAGCGTTTTCTGATGAACAAAACACTTAAGGTACAAAACTCTTGATTTCAATATCACAAGTACCTTAAGTAATTATCAAGGATTTTTCATGGTGACTATACTTTCCCAAAACACGCTTAATTCACGACGGATGTGGTGACAAAAGGGTGGTAGGAATAGGTATTAGTCCAATGATTCATCAGAGCCGATGGAATCTTCCCAAGGACAATTCCCTAGATAGAATTAGAAGTCCTAGGAAAGATGGAGAAAGATTGTGAACGTAGCTGAATGCCGACCAAGTACTTAAGCTAGCACTAGAACAATCACAACAAGGTGCTAGTTATGACGTATTGGTAAGCATTGAAGGGGTTGAAGAATGAAAAAGAATTGTAAAGATAAAGGGTGTAAAGAAAGAAGCCCTCTTTACAACTTTAGGCAGAAACCGGGTCAATACATATGCTATTGAGATCATTTGTTAATGATTCTCGATATTGAAGAAAGACATCATGGACCCAGTGATGCAATGCACAACCCTTCCCAGCTAACTCAAATATCTCTCAAAAGGTATTTGTTTTAATCACACGGAGATCAACACGTTATCTATTGGTTTATTCACTCCGAATAGACTGATATTGAATAGGTGGCACTCCTCTCCAGCCATCACTCACTAAATCAAAACGCACTATCGAGTCTAGAGCCACGAGATCATTAAAAGTCTCATTAGGAAACTTTCCATTTATTCCTTGCTTTCTCACACACTGTGAAAAGTAAGAGATCTTTATGAGTCCTACGCAGTATTCTTGTAATATTGCCAGAACATCCGAGTGATACGCAAGTATTACAATGAAGATGGAAATCCTGCTTGAGCCAACATCAAACAAGCTCATGGTAGGTGACACGTGTTGTTCTTTAAGAACCAATCTTGTGAAAAACTGGAAAGAAACAGTAGTTTAATTCTTAATTGAACTTAAACTCGTTCCAGGCCTCTACGCATTATCGTATGATCTTGCCAGAACACTCAGAGTGACACTCTTTAGTGTTCACAGTGACGAGTGGAAATCCTTCTAGTGTTAACATCAAACAGCACTTGGTAGGTGACGTGCAAGATTCTTTATGAATCAAGCTCGTGATAACTGGAAAGCAACGATGGTGAAAATCTTAATTGAAATTCACTTGTTCCAGGTTTCATGAATTGACGGCTTCAATCACAAGGATAATTTATCCAAGTGATTCACTCTTTATGTTCACAGTCAAGCTTAGTGATCGTCGAATAAAAAGAACGGGTTTACCCGCGAAATCCTGTCAGGAAGTTACTTAATTGAAACTATCCGTCACAGGTACGATATCTAATATCGTCCAACGGTCTTCACCGACCGGAGGTAAAACGCTACCGATTTAGAATGAAATGTTCTAAGCCATTTCATTCGTGTCTTATTATGTTGCTGCGAAGACGGTGGCGTTGCGGTGTACCAGCTAAAGTCGTTCCCACATGCTTATGTTTTTCTGCATCAAAGTTCAGAAAAATTTAAGAAAGTACAAAATGAAGTCTTCCGCTGTACCAAACTCTGAAGCTTTCAAGAATTCAACAAAAGACATAAGTGTATGGAACATGGAGTCACGAGGAGGCAAGATTCACAAGAAGGCAAAGATCGTATGTGATTGGTCAAAAGAACAATGCACTCAAGCCAAAGCCTAAAAGATCAAATCAACATATTCACAACAAAAAGAAAAGAAGAAAAGACTACGAGCTGAAGAACGAAGACTTAGTATAGTATGCTAGGTTTAGAACTGTGTAGCGTGGAGTGACCTCCCTTAGGCGGAGATTGTTATAAATACGTTTTTAACGTATATTAGAAGTATCGGTCACTCCACGCTATTATTGAATGTTGTATAGCTCGTAGTTAATGTTTGTTTACTTTGTTAAGTAAAACCGGCCCATGGGCTTGTCATGGGTCGGCCCAAGTCCATTAGTGGCTTGGATATAAATACCCCTTTCCACTATGGAAAGGGGTTGGTTGGTTATTTCACTTTCACATAAATAAAACACATATTCTCTCTCACTTTCTCTCACTACTTTCTCTCTCTAAGACCATCAACCCACCTTATTGATTCATAAGATTATCACAATTCTTCAGGTTCCAGTTGGTGTTTTGAAAGCGGTACGAAAGGCCCATAGAGCATCTTCTAATTTCTTAGACCAACAAGTAGGGTTGTTTTGAACGGTCTTTTCAAGGATTCGCTTAAGAGCTCTATTAGTATTTTCAGCACGGCTGCTCGTTTGAGGGTGGTAAGATGTGGGAAATCGGTGGTTTACTCCATATCTTTTCATGATTTTTTCTATGAGTTTGTTACATAAATGAGTTCCTCTGTCGCTTATTAGTGCTTTTGAAATTCCAAAACGACATAACAGTTTCTTTAAGAATGCTATAACAACTCTTGCATCGTTAGTTTGCAAGGCTTGAGCTTTGGCCCATTTCGATACATAGTCGACGGCGGATATAATGTATTCACATTTATAATATTTAGGAAATGGTCCTATGAAGTCGATACCCCACACGTCAAAGATTTCGCAGACTTGGATATTATTAAGAGGCATTTCATCTCTTTTTGTAAGATTTCCATACCTTTAACATGCTTCGCATTTTCGTACTAAGGTATGAGCTTCACGAATAATCGTTGGCCAGTAAAATCCAGCGTGGAACACTTTTTTAGCGGTGGTGTTCGTTGCATAATGTCCTCCGGTCGGTCCGTAGTGACATTCATCGAGATTTTTCGAAATTCGGATCCGGAAATACAACGTCGGATCATTCCATCGGAACAGATTCTAAACAGGTGTGGATCGTCCCAAAAGTGTTTTTTAAGTTTAGAAAAGAATCTTTTCTTTTGCTGATATGTCATTCCCTTTCGAAAAATACCTACAACCAAATAGTTTGCAAAGTCTACGAACCATGGTGTAATGTTAGTATTTATTTGCATTATGTGTTCATCAGGAAAATCATAGATTTCATCATCACTAGAATCATCATTCACTATGCGAGATAAATGATCGGCATCAACATTCTCAACACCTTTTTTATCTTTAATTTCTAAATCGAATTCTTGTAAAAGCAATATCCATCGTATGAGACGAGGTTTGGCATCTTGCTTTTTAAACAAGTATTTTAAGGTTGAGTGATCATTGAAAACTATTGTTTTCGATAATACGAGGTATGATCGGAATTTGTCAAACGCATAAACTACAGCCATGAGTTGTTTTTCCGTGATGGTGTAATTTTGTTGGGCTGCGTTTAGAGTTCAACTAGAAAAGTAGATGGGGTGAAACTGTTTTCCATCTTTTGTCCAAGGACAGCTCCAAGGGCATGTTCACTTGCATCGCACATAAGCACAAATGGAAGGTTCCAATTGGGGCTTGCAATAATTGGTGTGCATGTAAGCTTTGCTTTAAGATTTTCAAATTCTAAAAGGCATTCATCATTAAATTCGAATGTGCTTTCTTTTTCTAGAAGTTGAGTTAAAGGTCTTGCGATCTTCGTAAAATGTCTTTGATAGATCGTCGGTAAAATCCGGCATAACCTAAAAAACTTCTAATGCCTTTCACATTAGTAGGTGGTGGGAGTTTTGAAATTACGTCTATTTTTTATTTGTCAACTTCTAAGCCTGCGCCAGACACTTTGTGTCCAAGCATAATTCCTTCTTTTACAATAAAGTGACATTTTTCCCAGTTTAGCACAAAATTTGCTTCTTCACATCATGCTAACATTTTATCAAGATTGCTAAGACATGTGTCGAAAGAATTTCCAAAGACGAAGAAATCGTCCATGAAGACTTCGACTGATTCTTCAATCATATCGCTAAAAGTAGCAGGTGCATTGCATAAGCCAAAAGGCATTCGCTTATACGCGTAAGTTCCAAATGGACAAGTAAATGTGGTTTTCTCTTGATCCATAGGGTTGATTGGGATTTAAAAATATTCGGAAAAACCATCGAGGAAACAAAAGTGTTCATTCCCTGCGAGTCTTTCTAACATTTGATCCATAAAGGGCAAAGGAAAATGATCTTTCGTAGTTGCGTCATTTAAGTTTCGATAGTCAATACAAACTCTCCATCCGGTGATGGTTCGTGTTGGTACTAATTCATTATTCTCGTTACGTACTACAGTGATACCTCCTTTTTTAGGTACACAATGAATAGGACTAACCCAGGGGCTATCGACGATTGGGTAGATTATTCCAGAATCGAGGAGTTTAAGGATCTCTTTTTTAACAACGTCCTTCATGTTAGGATTTAGTCTTCGTTGTTTTTCAACAATCGGTTTCTTGTTATCCAAAAGTTGGATTTTGTGTTTACAGAACGATGGACATATACCAGGAAAATCTGAAGTTTTCCAAGCAAAAGCTTGTTTATGCTTCTTGAGAACTTCAATTAGATCGTTTTTGTGTTCTTCCAAAAGTTTGGATGAAATAATTACAGGTAGTAATTTTTCTTCGTGAAGAAACGCATATTCTAGAAGTTCAGGAAGAGGTTTAAGTTCTAAATCTGTAGGAGGCTCTTCCACAGATTTCTTAACATTGAAATCAGTTTTGAAAGTTATTGTTTCAAATGGTGTTTCTTTTTCTTCTTCAGGTGTTTCTATAGGTTCGTCAGTATTAACGGCTATGAAGGCATCAAATTCAACAAAAAGTTCTTCTTCGAGGATGGTTCCTTTGATAGAATATAAAATTTCGCTTCCTTCATCAAGAAGAGCGTCGAAATCGGCTTCAACGACTTCGTCAATGACATCAATGCTAAAGAAAGTATCGTCATTAGAATAAGAGTGTTTCATTGCTTCGTCGATAGAAAAGGAAATTCTATCTTCTCCATCTCTAGGATTACAAAGTCGACAAGGAAAAATAAAATTTCCAACTTCAACGAGCATGTTATCGGCTATTCCCATTGGGTATTGAAAAGAACGGTCCACAAGGCGAACGCTCATTTTTGTGGGTTTGAGAAAATCTTTTGAGAGTTTAGCATACAAGAAGTATGGCATGAGGTTGATACTAGCACCAAGATCGGCCAAGGCGTTACAAGAGTATGAGTGATGGAAAGTACATGGAATTAGAAAACTTCCAGGATCTCTAAGTTTTGGTGGTACTTTGTTTTGGATAATGGCAGAACATTCATCATTTAGAAAAACTAAAGATACATCTTCAAACTTATGTTTGCTTTTGATAAGTTCTTTGATAAATTTTCCATAGTTTGGCATTCCAACCAGAACATTGACTAAAGGCATATTGATTCTAACTTCTTGGATTAAGTCAAGGGATTTACCATACTTAGCTTGCATCTTTTACTTACGTAAGCGTCGGGGGTATGTTACTTTTGGTTTATATGGTTTGGGTGTTGGGTTTTCAGTGGTTTTGGTTTTGGTTGGTTGGGCTTCATCCTCATCATCACTATCGAGTGGGTTTTCGATTGGTGTGTCTTGGGTAGGTTTGGTAGGTGATTCATAAGATAAACCACTCCGCGTGAATACAGCATTCACATGTTCATTACGAGCTTACGGTGGTTGATATTTGTTGTTTTTTTTGGGGTTTAGGTTGGTGTTGCTAGGTAAAGAATCAGAAGCGCGATTCGATTGCTTATTTGGAAAACGATCAAACTTAGCTTCAAGGTTTTGAATGAAAGCTTGGTAGTTTTTGTTTGAAGTCTCGAACTTTGTTTTGAGGTCAGTGAATGTATCTCACACGAAAAGGTTGGTTTTTCTTTGAGATTCGATAAAATTGTCTAGCTTGGTTTCAAGGTTGGGTTTGTTTTCGGTTTGGTTAGGTTTCTTGTCGTCTCGGTCGTAACTTGGTTTATCGTTAGATCTCCAATTATCGCGGTCACGATTACAATAATCGTTATAAAATCGAGTTCGACAAAAGGGGTTCATGAAATTGGCTTCTTCTTTCTTTGTCATAGGTGTGTCATCGTCATCACATTCACTAGAAGGATGGTTTCCTCCATAGTGTTTGCAGGTTTCACGAATTTTGTTTTTCATCTCTTTATACTGAGTGTCGATTTTGAGAGACATGGCGTCCATACGAGTCATACTTTTTTAGTGTCGGTTGGGTTGTTGCTTTCTTCGGCAAAAGCTACCGTTTTTCGTGAGTTTTTGTTTTTGTGGTTTTTGGACCAATCAAGCTTGAGTAAGACTTTGTTATCTAACAATTGGTAAGCTTGGTTAGGGGTTTTGTAAAGGAAAATACCGCTCGCTGCTGCGTTCAATGCATCTTGTGTAGCATCGTCAAGACCATGATAGAAAATCTTGATTATTCCTTCCTTTTTTAGTCCATGGCCATCGCAGTTTCTGAGGAATTCTTTCATTCTTAACCATGCCCTGGTGAGAGTTTCTCGATCTTGTTCAGAAAAGCTTCAGATTTCTCCGAGGAGTTTTTCAAATAGGGCAGGAGGAAATAATCGGCTAATGAAAGCGGTTCTAAGACCTTCCCATGTTCGAATGGTTCCTTCGTTAAGTTCATCGAGCCATGACTCGGCTTCTCCAGTCAAGGATGATGGAAACATCAAGAGTTGAACGGCTTCGGCTTGCCCTTCTCCATAGTTAAACATTTTGCATATTCCATGGATGTGTTTGTGAAGATCGGTTTTGATTCGACCATCAAATTGGTGGTTTTTGACAAGTGTCAAGTGGTTTCCTTTGATTGCAAAATCGTTCGCAATTTCAGGTAAAACGATTGTGGAGCCAGAGTTGGTGCTACAACTCTATCGGCTAACCACATTGGTTCATCATCGGTGTCCGACATTGGATCGTAACGGTTGATGAGTTTGGTGAGAAATAGAAATTGAGAAAGGTTTTCGAAAGGTTGGTTGATTTCGTGAGGTTGATGTTGCTCGTGTGTCCTATCTAAAGGTACACGAAGGTGAAGTCTACGTAACTTCGGTTAAGGGTACGTTCAGGTTCTGATAATGGTGATAATGGTGGTGTTTCGGATGAACGGGTGTGCATCCAACAAGAGTATTTAGTTTACAGAAAAAATGTGCGGCGCACTTTCGTTCGCTACAGGAAGTGCGGCGCACTTTTTGGATTGTGCGGCATACTTTCTGTACTGCAGAAATTTTTTGGGTTTTGTTTGAGTGGGAAATGGTTCAATTCTTCAAAGATTATGAAAGTTTTTGTTACAAAACAAGATTATAAGTCCCCGGCAGCGGCGCCAAAAACTTGATGTTCGTTTTGCATGTCTTAAATTTCTATTACAAGGTTTAGACAAAACAAGGGACTAGAAATACAAACACGGGCAAGTATACCCTTTCATTCGTAATATAGATTGTAGTGGTAAGCGAGGATCGTTCGCCGAGACTTAGTTTCGTTTTGGTAATCAATATAATAATTGAAGAAAGAAATGATTGATATGAATAACAATAGTAACAAATATGACTAGTATGGGATAGTCCGTATGAGTTCGTGATGATGATAATAATGATCGAGATATGTTTAGGTAGGTAAAGAGTGATAAACCTTTTTCATCAAAATGGTGTTTACACGACTTACTTAGTGTGATTCAAGACTTATGTTTATTCGAGCGACTAAGCTCAAAACAAGTTGCCAACGAGCTCAATATTTTATCACGGTTTCTAAGCGGATTTCTCCAACAAAAGATTCAAGACCATAGACAAGTCTTTAAAAACTTATAACAACGATTTGCGTTTCTCAACGCCAAGCCATCATAACAAATCAACTCTAGATAAAATATAGTTTTATAGAACTAGGTGGTAAAATGGTTCTACAACATTAGCTTGAAATCAATTATAAAGGATCATATCATAGCATCATCACTAATCATAGTCACATACCCATACAGTCATAAATAGCTTAGCCTAACATATTAATCAAAGTAACAAATGGAAAAGAGTAAGAGAACATCATACTTATATTGATTGAATGAACGAGTACACAAGTGTCACGATTGTGATGAGATGGCATTTATACATGATCTCATCGTTCTTTTCGGGCTTTAAAATGCATAAAAATGTCATAAAATACCATATATATGCTTGTGTTTATTTACTTGTGTATTTTAGGTATGGATATCGTAAAAAAGACAAAAGATCACAAGTTACAAGGAAAAACGGACACGAGAAACGAAGCCGTACAAAGAACCGGGCCCTAATCATGGAATTCTCAACAAATACCCTTGAAGACTTGTAGACAAACAAGATTGATCCTCATTTATTGAAGAATTGACACTTAAAACCCTTGTATATTGATAATTACAAGTTTGGTCCCTTAAGTTTGTCAAAATTTCACAAAAGGTCCCTCAACTTTGAAGAAATGGCAAGATTAGTCCCTCAACAAATCCAAATTGCCAACAATGGTCCCTCATGAAGATTAAAGTGCATTGAAGACCTTTGAAGATCAACATTGTCCAAAATTAGCCCTTAAAATATGAAAAAGTGTCAAAAATAACCCTTGATAACCTTTTTTCAAAAAGTTGTGCCAAAACTGCCAAGTGATGAAAGTTAAATACAAGGGAAATACGTTTTGTTTGCAAAAATAACTTGTTATACAACTTTTCCCAAAACACAAGGACCAAAGCTGTCATATCCCAAACTTCAAATTCCTAAAAATGCGCCAAACACTTACTGTTTGGATTTTTACCAAGGATGAACAAGTTTTTACCCAGGATCAAAAGGGAGCAAAACAAAGGGGAAATCAAAATTGACTCAACCCACGCGTGATTCACATCACCTCAATTACATCCCACACCTTAAACCTCAAATCCCACTACCAGAATGATTCCCCCATCCCCACTCACAATACGACACTTGGCACTTGATCCTTACTTGGCAAAATCAAGGGCTGCAAATCATTACTTGGTCCCTAAGCACTCAACAAACGTCCAGGATTCTCCCAAAACAGCTGGCAACTTACCTAGAAGATTCTACAAGGATAGAATAGGAATTTCAGTTGCTAGGGTTTGTGAATAGTGTTTAGCCAGGCATTTGCCTATAAAAGGAGACCTCAACATGTGAGAGTCCCTTTGTTCCAGTTTTAGGCTATCAATCTTTGTAATTCCTTTTTAAGTTTAATAAAATTTGAATTTCTGAAAATATTGAATTCTCTTTTTGATTTGATTAAAAGTTGGTGTTTGAGTAGCCTAATTCTGAGTTCCATTTGATTGTTAAGGCCTTCCTTAATCTTGTGGTTAAGGCACGTCTTGTTTTATTAGGTTTTTAAGGTGTGAATACCTTGAAATCCTAGGTTCTGATTTGGCTTATATTTGTGTACTAACCCTTAGCCTTAAGCCTTGAGTTCTTTCAAGCTTGTTGACACCAAGCCTGAGAAGGATTCTAAGCCTTTTGTTGAGTTTGTTTGTTGTTTGTGTTGAAGACATATCATAATCAAAGCCTTGTTCTGCTTTGAACATCAGTAGGCTTTGATCATCTTTGTTGAAGTACCTTGGTCTTGTTCTAGTTGTTGAACAAGGTCCAAGGAGCATAGCTGGCCTTCCTAGGATGTTGTGGAAGGCAGGTATAATCTCTTGGTTAAGATTCCCCTAAAAATTTCATGTTTATGGCTGTTTTGAATTTGGTGCTTTGATTTTGAGTATTGGTGTTTGTGCTGGTGATTTTTGTGTTTGATTGTGTTAGTTGCTATTGTTTAAGTGTTTTTGATCATTAAAATCAGTAGGTTATTAGTTAAAATCACAAGTTTCTTTGTTAAGTGGTAGATTAAGGAGTGTTTGGGTCTACTGCTTGAATTGGGATTGGGATTTGTTAAGTGCTTGTTTTGTGGTAACAAGAGTTGGTATCTGTTATTTTGGTGTATTTGTTCATCTGTTTGCAGGTTTGAGGGATTTGAACACATAGATTTTTGATTTGGCTATAAAATCTTCAAAACTTGGTAAAATTGGCTAGGATTTTGAGGACACCTAGATCTAGGCTTAGGCTAGGGCTAACAAGTGCTAAATCATAGTTAATCACACCAGGGAAGAAGGATTTGAGGCTTGAAATTGGATCAAGTGTCAAGTATATCAGCAAACTTGTTTTCTGCATATGTTCATTGTTCATCAGTAACTTCTAGTGCTTTGATCTTGTTATTTACTTTGATTCAGTGTTTGATTCTTGTTGTTTTGTGTTTGTTCTTAGTTTATATAGCTTGTGTATGCATCCTGTTAAGTTTGGTTGGCTTATTGTGGCTAAATTTGCTTATTAAGTGCTTAACTGCTTATTTCCATATCTGGTGCATATCTGGTGACTGTTTGGCTTATTGTGGCTTATTGTGTGAACCAATTTGTGATTTTATTGCTGCTATTGACTCCTTGTGATTCACTGATCACAAGGGTGCCTTTGTTTCCAATTGAATCAAACCATAACTCTCATATAAGCTTGGTCAAATAGTCAAAGCAGTGGGAACTCCTTTCCCCTGCTAGTTGCCACTGATAGTATAAATCTGGTGTCAGCTTATCAATAAGCTATAATAGCTTATTCCAACCTGCAACAACTTTGTTTTTGTAAAAGGTGCTCTTATTTTGACCCATTTGTTCATACTGGAGCATTTGGATGTTTGACTTTAGGGTTTGACTAGAAAACCAACTCCTTTGACTTTTACATAAGTTCATTTGTGCTTATTCTGGCTTATTGGTTGTGCTTATTGGATTTTTGTTGATTTATTTTGCTTATTGAGTCCATTTGAAAGCTTTTGCAAGTTGAATCAAGTCCTGAGGTGCCCTAAATCTCTAAAACGACTATTTTGTCTTTTAGTGAAATTTTTCTTTGCTTATTTCTGGCTTATTGAGTGAGATTTTTCAAAAAAAATTTTTACAGATCTCATAAGCATCCCAAAAGAAGGTTGTGTGTCAAATTAGAGCTTATGGCATTAGCTTATGGCTTAATGGGCTGAAAAGCCCAATAAGAATAAGCTGAGTGTTCAATAAGCTGTGATAAGCTCATTTTCAGCTTTTGGGCCTTTAGAGTTTTGTTCTTAGAATTGAATTTTAAGTCAGATAGGGCTTTTCCAAGTCAATTGGGCCAAGTTTGACTTTTTGGGCCCAAAAGCCCAATTTGGTTGACTGTTTTTGGTTTTGGCCCATTTGAGGGCCCAATAGGGGTATTCTGGTAATTTCACTTTGATTTTTTGATTATTTAGGTTTAAATAAACTAGTTTGCAAGTTTTTAGAATTTTTTTATAATTTTTGGATTTTTAATATTATTTTATTATTATTTTATTATTATTTTTAAAATTTCACATTTTCCAACTTTTTACATTTTTCTTAGGATTAATACATTAAAATAGGAATTTAGCAACTTTTAGAATAATTTTATCACTTTTAGATTAATTTTTATAATTATTTTAAGTTTTAATAGTTTTTAAATCATTTTAAATAGTTTTTATTAGTTTAAAAATTTCTAAAAATAGTTTTTAATCTTTTTAGGCCATTTTAGAGGTTTACCAATTGAAAAATCTTTATTTGGGCTTTTTGATAATTTATTTGATTTTTAGGGCTTTAATTAGCATTTAAAAATTGAATATTTAATTATTTAAAAGGTTTGAAAACGTTTTGATCATTAGTAAACTCTTAGTTTATTATTTTTGATTTTTGGTGAATTTTTGGTAATTTTTAGAATTTATTTTTTATTTTTGTGGTTTTTAAGGTTCTACGTTTTAACTTTCTAGTAGTGATTTTTTTGTTAATTTTTATTTTTACGTCTTCGTCATTTTCTTTTCTCATCCCCTTCTAAACCAAATATTAATCACAAATCTTGAACATCTTAGTCACACACATATACCTCCTTGGGAAACGAACTTTCATTTCATTAAGGGTCATTAGTGTTGATTTTCCTAAATCATCACTCGATACTTACCGCTCATTTACGCTCTTTTGTTTTCCTAAACAAGAGGTGTAATTTACCACAATCACTTTGGCGCCGCTGCCGGGGAGGTGTGTCGTGATTAATTTGTATTGTTGTTTTTAATATTAACCAAAATAGTATTTGTATTAGTAGAACTCTACTAATACGTATTATCGGTTTTCTTGGTTTTTCTTGTACAAATATTATTACTATATTGTATTAAGTATCACAATCAATAAAGAATATCTCCAAAAGTGTGAAAACACAACCTTAATTGGGATTTCATCACTCAATTATTGTATTCGAATCTCAAACAAAAAGAAAAAGGCAAAAATAGATAAATACTTTCGTGAAGCTCGATTTTGAAAGATACAAACTATAAGGTGGGTATAAGGCGGGTATTATAAAATATACCCTAAGGAAAAAGGCTCTTAAGTGCTTCGCGCCGCCTCGTTTCCCCGCTTGCTTGTGAGTATTTTGAGATTGAAGGCTAATCGAGGGTTTTGCCGCCCAAAGTATTATTACGTATAATATATTTGCTTGGTTTCTTTGTGATTAAACCCTCTTGAACAATTTGGTTTTCACCAAAGTTCTTAAGTCATTCGAAGGCGTTCACTCCACGTGATTGTTTTCATTCCTTTGAGGCTTCTTTAATCAAGAGTTTGATGCGAGGAGAGATTTTGTAGATTGTTGTCTACGAAGATACACCAAAATCCAAAAAAATTAAATATCATCAAAAACACAAAAAAAAAATTGAAAATTCACAAAATACCCAAAAAGAATCTTCTTTGCTCACCTCCCATTCTTCGTGAAGTTTATGATCACTCGTAATCAAGCAAAACGAGCTCGTAAACGACTTCAAAAGCAAGCCAATCAAGAGACGTTGATTGTTGAAGAACCTCCAATTGTTGAACCTATTGTAGAACAAGAAGTCGTCATGGCTAATCGTACTATGATGGAGTTTCTACAAGCACCCACCGAGGGTTTTGGAGAGGCTATTGTGATTCCCGCCATCCTTGCGGAGAATTTCGAAATTAAGACGGGTTTAATGTCGATGTTGCAAGCAAATAAGTTTAGAGGTCACGAGAAAGACAACCCGCACTATCACATTAGGAATTTTAACCGTCTCACCGCCACTAGCAAGTTTAAGGATGTTCCACATGACGCCATTAAGATGATGTTGTTTCCGTACTCGTTAGATGGACCCGCAAAAATTTGGCTCGAGAAAGAACCACCAAATTCAATTTTGACATGGGCCGATCTCGTTTCTAAGTTTGTGAACAAGTTTTTTCCACCATCTAAAACAACACACTTGAAAAATGAGATTTCACTATTTGTGCAAAGAAATAATGAAAGTTTTTCAATGGCATGGGAACGCTTTAAAGAAATGTTACATGAATGTCCACACCATGATTTTACGGAATTGCATCAAGTGGATACTTTTTATAATGGGCTTAATGATCATGAACGATATTATTTGAATGCCGCCGCGGGTGGTAATTTTTTGTGCAAGATGACAAATGAGGCTTTACAAATCATCGAAAATAGATCTAAGGTTTATAACCCTCGTAACACACCGAGTGTTGCCAATATGGGTTCGTCATCTTCGTCACAATCGTCTCGTAGCATTAACGCCTTACATGATGAAGCTAATGAGGAAAATCGGTTTTTTGATAGATTTGCTAATCTTATGTCCCATTGGAAGGCTCAAGAAACTTCCAATTCCGCTTCGGTTAAACCGGTTGCTAAGAGTTGTTTATCTTGTGGGGGAGCTCATGATCTTTCCGAGTGCATTACCGCGGATGGTAACACTTCGAGTGCTTATGTAGCAACGGGAACTTACAACCAAAACGGTCAAGGTTCCCGCCAAAATCAAGCTCCACCAAATCAAAATGTTAACAATTATCGAAACAACAACAAAGGTAATTACCAAGGCAACACACGTAACTACAACAAGGGGAATTATCAAAATGGGAATGGACAAATTTCTAATCAAAACCAAAACCGTGATTTTCAAAACACTACACAAGGTTTTCAAAATGCTCACACTAAAAATTTGCAAGGAGAATTTTTGGATTATGCCAAAGCAAATGATGCTAAATTTGATAACATGCAACGTGAGATGATTAGCTTAAGATCCGAGTTGAAAAACGAGCTAAAAAATGAACTTGCTAATGAACTTAAAACTCATGCAAACAAAATGGAAGGAAATGTCCAACGTCTTCAACAAAATCAACAAAAGATGGAATTAGGACAACATGAGATTAAGCAAGAGTTATTAAAAGCGGATGCTAGGCAATCAAAATTTGAGGACCGAATGGCTAAGATGTTTGAAGCAATCATGTGTAAACCCTCTTCCTCGGGTGGTCTTCCTAGTGATACCATTGCAAACCCGAAGGGAGAATTGAAGCTTATTACTACACGAAGTGGTAAAACTTTCAAGGAACCAATCTCTCGTCCAAGTACTTCTACGGAGAAGGAAATCGAGAAAGAACCCGAGGTGATGGTCGAAAAGGAGCACGTTACAATCCCACGAAGTACCGCTCATACCACACCTACGGTTGAACCAACACCAATTCTGGAACCCGAGTTTCCAAGGCCGTTGCCTAATGTCCAACCCACACCACCTTTACCCTACCCTTCGAGACGAAACAAAGAGAAGTTGCAAGAACGTAACAAACAACAAATCGAGCTTTTTATAAAAATGTTTCAACAAGTGCATTTTGATGTGAGTTTAGCCGACGCGTTGTTATATATGCCTCGTTTCGCTTCCACTTTTAAAAGTATGATGAGCGATAAGGAAAAGCTTTCAAAGCTTGCTAATTGTTATTCGGTTTATCTTAACCGCATACCGGAAAAAGTTGGAGATCCCGGAAAGTTTCTCATTCGTTGTGACATACAAGATATGAAAGAATGCCTCGCCTTGGCCGATCTTGGTGCGAGCATTAATTTGATGCCATTTTCCATTTGGAAATCGCTTTCGCTTCCGGCTCTCATTCCTTCGAACATGTCCATCGAGATGGCCGATCATTCTACGATTATGGCATGTGGAGTGGCCGAAGATGTTTTCGTGAAAGTGGGGAAGTTCTACTATCCCGTTGATTTTATAGTAGTTTACATCCCCGCGGATCCTCAAGTTCCTCTAATTTTAGGTCGTTCATTTTTAGACACTTCGAGATCGCTTATCGATGTTCATGCGAGAACTATCACTTTGAGATTCAACGAATAGGAACTTGTTATAAACGCTACTCAAAACTCGAAACCTTCTCATGTTTATGCAATCGCTACCATCAATCACATTGACATCGTTGATGTGGTTTGCGATGAGTTTTCACAAGAAGTGTTAGGTTTTTCCGATAGCTCGTCAAGTGGCAATCCCACTATTTTGGATCCGATTCTTGCTAATTCTACACCAAATCTCACTCCATTCCAAGGAGGCGATCTCACTTCAAATGAAATCGACAATGAAGATGAGGTGTTGATTAGTGATGATACTTCTATTCCACCATTTCTTTCGCCGATGGAAGTTATGAGTGTTGAACCAAAATCTTCAATCGAGGAACCACCTATCCTTGAATTGAAATATCTTCCTTCTCACCTTGAATACGCATTCTTGGAAGGTGATGACAAGTTGCCGGTTATTATTGCAAAAGGTCTTGCTAATGATGAAAAAACCGAGCTCTTGAAAGTTCTTAAGGCTCATAAAAGGGCAATTGCGTGGAAAATATCCGACATTAAAGGTATTGACCCAAAATTTTGTACTCACAAGATTTTAATGGAGGAAGACTACAAACCCGCAATTCAAAGTCAAAGAAGGGTGAATCCCAAAATTCACGATGTCATTAAAAAGGAGGTCCTTAAACTCCTTGACGCGGGAATGATTTATCCTATATCCGATAGCCCATGGGTTAGCCCAATCCATATTGTCCCTAAAAAGGGAGGAATGACCGTGGTGCCCAATGAAAACAACGAGTTAATTCCCACTCGTGTTGTGACCGGTTGGAGGGTGTGTATTGACTATCGAAAGTTAAATGACGCCACTCGTAAAGACCACTTTCCTTTGCCCTTCATGGATCAAATGTTGGAGCGACTTGCGGGAAATGAATTCTATTGCTTTTTAGATGGTTTTTCTGGTTACTTTCAAATCCCTATCGACCCTCGTGATCAAGAGAAGACTACGTTTACGTATCCTTATGGAACGTTCGCTTATCGTAGGATGCCTTTCGGACTTTGTAATGCACCCGGTACGTTTCAACGGTGTATGATGGCGATTTTTCACGATATGATCGAGAAGTCGATGGAAGTGTTTATGGATGACTTCTCGGTGTTTGGCAATTCTTTCACGTCATGTTTATCTAATCTCGAGCAAATGTTAAAACGTTGTGAAGAAACCAATCTTGTGCTTAATTGGGAAAAATGTCATTTTATGTGTAAACAAGGAATCGTCTTAGGACATAAGGTGTCGAAGGCGGGGATTGAGGTCGATAAAGCTAAGGTAGACGTCATCGCCAAGTTACCTCATCCCAAAACCGTTAAGGGAGTTAGGAGTTTCCTAGGCCACGCGGGCTTTTATCGTCGTTTCATCAAGGACTTTTCGAAAATCTCTCGTCCTATGACACACCTTCTCGAGAAGGATGCTCCTTTTAACTTCAATGAGGATTGTGTTAAGGCTTTCGAAACTCTCAAAAGGAAACTTACCGAAGCTCCCATTCTTGTTGCTCCTAATTGGGAATTACCCTTTGAAATCATGTGCGATGCAAGTGATTATGCTATAGGGGCCGTCTTAGGGCAACGTTATGACAAGCATTTCCGTCCTATCCATTATGCTAGTAAGACGATGACCGAGGCTCAATTAAAGTACACCACAACGGAAAAAGAATTCCTTGCCGTGGTCTATGCTTTTGAGGAATTCCGACCTTATCTCGTCTTAACTAAAAGCATCGTGTATACCGACCATTCGGCTATCAAGTATCTCTTAGCTAAGCAAGATGCTAAACCGAGATTGCTTCGTTGGATGCTCCTCCTCCAAGAATTTGATGTCACCGTGCTTGACAAAAAAGGAGCCGAGAATCTAGCGACCGATCATCTCTCTCATCTAGAAGATCCTCACAAAGATGTTTTCGAGAACAAGGAAATTACGGAAACATTTCCTCTTGAGACTCTCGGTATAGTGAATTCTAAAGACACCACCCCATGGTTTGCCGACATTGCAAATTACCATGCGGGCAATTTCATAATCAAGGGTATGACGACACAACAAAAACGAAAATTATTTCGTGACGTCAAGTTCTATTTTTCGGACGACCCTTATCTCTTTCGGATTTGTGCGGATCAACTCGTTCGACGTTGTGTGTTTGGTGCCGAAGCTTCTAATATCCTTAGAGCTTGTCACGAGGGACCCACGGGTGGTCACCACGGTGCTAATCTCACGGCTAAGAAAGTATTCGATGCCGGTTTCTTTTGGCCTTCTATCTATCGTGATGCACACGCACTTGTGAAGTCGTGTGATTCGTGCCAACGTCAAGAAAAATTGTCTCAACGTGATGAAATGCCGCAAAATATAATTCAAGTGTGTGAGATTTTCGACATATGGGGAATAGACTTTATGGGGTCGTTCCCATCGTCTCATGGCAACAAATATATCCTCGTCGCGGTGGACTACCTTTCTAAGTGGGTGGAAGCTAAGGCTTTGCCTACTAATGATGCTCGTGTGGTAGTGAAGTTTTTGAAGCAACTATTCTCTCGGTTCGGAACCCCTCGTGCTATTATAAGCGATCGTGGAACCCATTTTTGTAATGACCAATTCGAAAAGGTTCTAAAGAAATATGGAGTTACTCATCGTCTTTCTACGGCTTATCACCCGCAAACGAGTGGGCAAGTCGAGGTTTCGAACCGAGCTTTGAAGAGGATTTTAGAGAGGTCAATTGGAGAAAACCGTGCTTCATGGTCCGACAAACTTGATGACGCTTTATGGGCCTTTAGGACCGCTTATAAGACACCTATCGGTTGCACTCCTTATAAGTTAGTCTATGGGAAGAATTGTCATTTGCCCATTGAGTTGGAGCACAAGGCATATTGGGCCCTTAAGCATGCAAACTTTGACTTGAAGACCGCGGGAGATCACCGGAAAATACAATTGAATGAATTGGATGAATTAAGAGATAATGCTTATGAAAATTCATTAATTTTTAAAGAAAAGACTAAAAGTTTCATGATTCAAAGATTAAAAACCGGGTTTTTAACGTTGGTGATCAAGTGTTGCTTTTTAACTCTCGTCTTAAGATATTTTCCGGGAAATTGAAATCTCGTTGGTCGGGTCCGTTCACCATTACACAAGTATTTCCATATGGGACCATTGAGCTAGCTCAAGATGATGGTCCTAATTTCAAGGTGAGTGGACATAGGCTTAAGCACTACTTTGGTGGGGAAATTCCTTCAATGGTTGCCCTCGACCAAGTCACCTTCCCCAATGATAATTAGCATTGAGGGGATCGAGTCGAGCTCATGACTCGGTAATCAAAAACGAGGTGCCTCGTGGGGGAGATCCCATGCTTATCTTTTAGGCTTACTATTCACTAATAAGGGGACTTGTACCCTTTCAACTCGTTGTCTCGTGGTTGTTTGTGATTGTGTTATCTAGATCATCATCATCATCTACGATTGAAGACTCTCGTGTTCATTTACGTGAGCACCCATCGTTCGTTTGAAGAAGTTTTTCACGATTCCATGACATATCCTTTATTGTTCTAACAATTATCTTTTAGCATACTTAATAAACGACTTTAGATATATTGTTGATCAACCTTTCCATGCTAGATCCTAAGCATTCGACTCTTCGTCTCTAGTATGGGGGTGCTCCACCTTTAGACTCGAAACATTGAGGACAATGTTTACTTTTAGTATGGGGGGGTGAAAAGGTACTTGCTTTGCTACGCCCTCATGCTTTCCAATTTTCAATGTTTTGTTTTGCTAATAAGGCTAAAAAATGGCCAAATTTTAAAATTTTTCCTAGTTTCTCATAAGTGTTTTTAAGGCACGAATGTATATTTTCCGTTGGGTAGAATAAGAGTTAATTTTTGACTTGATGGGCATTTGGAGCCATTTACATTCCTTAACCCGCTCAATTCATGTTTTGCTAGACTTTTATATAGGGAGCTTTAAAACGCGAAAGTCTTAATTCATTCGGGTTAAGAACGAGAACTTTTCGCAAGTTCCTATAATTGATCCTAGAAAGTCACTTATCAAGGGAACTATAAAACGCATTCTCTAAACTTGAAAAAGTCCAAGAAAGTGCAATTGTTTTGCTAATAAGGCTAAAAAATGGCCAAATTTTAAAATTTTTCCTAGTTTCTCATAAGTGTTTTTAAGGCACGAATGTATATTTTCCGTTGGGTAGAATAAGAGTTAATTTTTGACTTGATGGGCATTTGGAGCCATTTACATTCCTTAACCCGCTCAATTCATGTTTTGCTAGACTTTTATATAGGGAGCTTTAAAACGCGAAAGTCTTAATTCATTCGGGTTAAGAACGAGAACTTTTCGCAAGTTCCTATAATTGATCCTAGAAAGTCACTTATCAAGGGAACTATAAAACGCATTCTCTAAACTTGAAAAAGTCCAAGAAAGTGCAAGATCCTATAGGTGGCTTGAAAACCCAAAACTTTGATTTGATATAGTCTTAATGAAAGCTAATCCAAATTTGGCTTAATTTTGACTTGCATGGCTAAGTATTCACGAGTCTCTTTAATTAGAGGTCTTTATATAGTGAAGAACGAGAAATGATAGAGTTAGACAAGTGATCATGCTAAACGTAGAACATGAAAGTGTTCTTTCAAAAACTCATATGTTTTTAATTGTGGCTTTTTCTTCCCATAAGATCAATGCATTAGGAATAAATCATAATTGCAATAAGTAAGGTCGTACGATTTGAAAGGTTACTTAGCCTCTAGCGCAAGATCGTTTAAAAGTTGCTTGGGGTTGAATAGAGTTCATAGCCAAGGCATAACTTATTGAAGCGGGACGCGAAGATTGGCGATTATCCAAAAAGGCCCTAACAAGGCATGAGGAGCTCTATTTTTGCTAAAGATCCAAAGATGATGTGAAGTATCATTATTCCTAAATCAATATGAAGGATCGAGACACACGACGAGAAGCAATTACTCCCCTAAAGATCATGGAGAAAGTCTATCCAAAAAGACCCTTACAAGGTATAAGGATAAATATATCCAAGTCCGAAAAGGAGGCGGATCGTTGTATATCAAAATCCAAAGTAAAGATTGAAGAAAAATGATGAAGTCGTGGTCCAATATGAAGAATCTCTCAAAAACGTCAAGTGAAGAAATTCCAAATATATGAAGAGAAGACCATAATTTCGAGAACGTCTTCCCAAGATTTGAAGTATGAAGTACATGCCAAATATCGGTCCGAGAAAGGTCTCAAATCGTGAAACGAGTTATGCCAAGATATGAACTTAAGGAGATACACGAGAAGCCGTTTTAAAAGATTTTGTCCTTCGGCTAACTATTGATCAAATCGTGCTACTTTGCTTTCGGGCTAATAACTACTCAAATAAGTCAATATGAATCACTTGTGATCCATGACAAATAGATAAAAAAATGCTAGTAACCCATTTCTTTTTATAATAACTAGGATTGCGGGGAGAAAAAGTATTACACAATTTGGACGTATGAGTAGTATTAGCATTGTGACTTGTACCAACAATGATCTCGTTTTTGCACTTAGCTTGGAATGTATGACAATCAAGGATGACGAAGTTTACTCTAAGGGACATTTACTTATTCCTATTCTTTGACCCTAAAAGTCACTTTTTGTGATGAAAATCATATGTTATGTCTTTACACATCATCGTAGTATGTTGCAAGTCTTTTACTTTTCAATAAAGGTTAATCAATTTGAACTTTTGTGATGCTTAGATACTTTATTCTAGCATTGCGTGAGGGCACGGCAATGGCTTAGTATGGGGGAGTGATGAGATGACATTTATACATGATCTCATCGTTCTTTTCGGGCTTTAAAATGCATAAAAATGTCATAAAATACCATATATATGCTTGTGTTTGTTTACTTGTGTATTTTAGGTATGGATATCGTGAAAAAGACAAAAGATCACAAGTTACAAGGAAAAACGGACACGAGAAACGAAGCCGTACAAAGAACCGGGCCCTAATCATGGAATTCTCAACAAATACCCTTGAAGACTTGAAGACAAACAAGATTGATCCTCATTTATTGAATAATTGACACTTAAAACCCTTGTATATTGATAATTACAAGTTTGGTCCCTTAAGTTTGTCAAAATTTCACAAAAGGTCCCTCAACTTTGAAGAAATGGCAAGATTAGTCCCTCAACAAATCCAAATTGCCAACAATGGTCCCTCATGAAGATTAAGGTGCATTGAAGACCTTTGAAGATCAACATTGTCCAAAATCAGCCCTTGAAATATGAAAAAGTGTCAAAAATAACCCTTGATAACCTTTTTTCAAAAAGTTGTGCCAAAACTGTCAAGTGATGAAAGTTGAATACAAGGGAAATACGTTTTGTTTGCAAAAATAACTTGTTATACAACTTTTCCCAAAACACAAGGACCAAAGCTGTCATATCCCAAACTTCAAATTCCTAAAAATGCGCCAAACACTTACTGTTTGGATTTTTACCAGGGATGAACAAGTTTTTACCCAGGATCAAAAGGGAGCAAAACAAAGGGGAAATCAAAATTGACTCAACCCACGTGTGATTCACATCACCTCAATCACATCCCACACCTTAAAACTCAAATCCCACTACCAGAATGATTCCCCCATCCCCACTCACAATACGACACTTGGCACTTGATCCTTACTTGGCAAAATCAAGGGCTGCAAATCATTACTTGGTCCCTAAGCACTCAACAAACGTCCAGGATTCTCCCAAAACAGCTGGCAACTTACCTAGAAGATTCTGCAAGGATAGAATAGGAATTTCAGTTGCTAGGGTTTGTGAATAGTGTTTAGCCAGGCATTTGCCTATAAAAGGAGACCTCAACATGTGAGAGTCCCTTTGTTCCAGTTTTAGGCTATCAATCTTTGTAATTCCTTTTTAAGTTTAATAAAATTTGAATTTCTGAAAATATTGAATTCTCTTTTTGATTTGATTAAAAGTTGGTGTTTGAGTAGCCTAATTCTGAGTTCCATTTGATTGTTAAGGCGATCCTTAATCTTGTGGTTAAGGCACATCTTGTTTCATTAGGTTTTTAAGGTGTGAATACCTTGAAATCCTAGGTTCTGATTTGGCTTATATTTGTGTACTAACCCTTAGCCTTAAGCCTTGAGTTCTTTCAAGCTTGTTGACACCAAGCCTGAGAAGGATTCTAAGCCTTTGGTTGAGTTTGTTTGTTGTTTGTGTTGAAGACATATCATAATCAAAGCCTTGTTCTGCGTTGAACATCAGCAGGCTTTGATCATCTTTGTTGAAGTACCTTGGTCTTGTTCTAGTTGTTGAACAAGGTCCAAGGAGCATAGCTGGCCTTCCTAGGATGTTGTGGAAGGCAGGTATAATCTCTTGGTTAAGATTCCCCTAAAAGTTTCATGTTTATGGCTGTTTTGAATTTGGTGCTTTGATTTTGAGTATTGGTGTTTGTGTTGGTGATTTTTGTGTTTGATTGTGTTAGTTGCTATTGTTTAAGTGTTTTTGATCATTAAAATCAGTAGGTTATTAGTTAAAATCACAAGTTTCTTTGTTAAGTGGTAGATTAAGGAGTGTTTGGGTCTACTGCTTGAATTGGGATTGTGATTTGTTAAGTGCTTGTTTTGTGGTAAGAAGAGTTGGTATCTGTTATTTTGGTGTATTTGTTCATCTGTTTGCATGTTTGAGGGATTTGAACACATAGATTTTTGATTTGGCTATAAAATCTTCAAAACTTGGTAAAATTGGCTAGGATTTTGAGGACACCTAGATCTAGGCTTAGGCTAGGGCTAACAAGCGCTAAATCATAGTTAATCACACCAGGGAAGAAGGATTTGAGGTTTAAATTGGATCAAGTGTCAAGTATATCAGCAAACTTGTTTTCTGCATATGTTCATTGTTCATCACTAACTTCTAGTGCTTTGATCTTGTTATTTACTTTGATTCAGTGTTTGATTCTTGTTTCTTTGTGTTTGTTCTTAGTGTATATAGCTTGTGTATGCATCCTGTTAAGTTTGGTTGGCTTATTGTGGCTAAATCTGCTTATTAAGTGCTTAACTGCTTATTTCCATATCTGGTGCATATCTGGTGACTGTTTGGCTTATTGTGGCTTATTGTGTGAACCAATTTGTGATTTTATTGTTGCTATTGACTCCTTGTGATTCACTGATCACAAGGGTGCCTTTGTTTCCAATTGAATCAAACCAGAACTCTCATATAAGCTTGGTCAAATAGTCAAAGCAGTGGGAACTCCTTTCCCCTGCTAGTTGCCACTGATAGTATAAATCTGGTGTCAGCTTATCAATAAGCTATAATAGCTTATTCCAACCTGCAACAACTTTTTTTTTGTAAAAGGTGCTCTTATTTTGACCCATTTGTTCATACTGGAGCATTTGGATGTTTGACTTTAGGGTTTGACTAGAAAACCAACTCCTTTGACTTTTACATAAGTTCATTTGTGCTTATTCTGGCTTATTGGTTGTGCTTATTGGATTTTTGTTGATTGATTTTAATTATTGAGTCCATTTGAAAGCTTTTGCAAGTTGAATCAAGTCCTGAGGTGCCTTAAATTTCTAAAACGACTATTTTGTCTTTTAGTGAAATTTTTCTTTGCTTATTTCTGGCTTATTGAGTGAGCTTTTTCAAAAATTCTTTTTACAGATCTCATAAGCATCCCAAAAGAAGGTTGTGTGTCAAATTAGAGCTTATGGCATTAGCTTATGGCTTAATGGGCTGAAAAGCCCAATAAGAATAAGCTGAGTGTTCAATAAGCTGTGATAAGCTCATTTTCAGCTTTTGGACCTTTAGAGTTTTGTTCTTAGAATTGAATTTTAAGTCAGATAGGGCTTTTCCAAGTCAATTGGGCCAAGTTTGACTTTTTGGGCCCAAAAGCCCAATTTGGTTGATTGTTTTTGGTTTTGGCCCATTTGAGGGCCCAATAGGGGTATTCTGGTAATTTCACTTTGATTTTCTGATTATTTAGGTTTAAATAAACTAGTTTGCCAGTTTTTAGAATTTTTTATAATTTTTGGATTTTTAATATTATTTTATTATTATTTTATTATTATTTTTAAAATTTCACATTTTCCAACTTTTTACATTTTTCTTAGGATTAATACATTAAAATAGGAATTTAGCAACTTTTAGAATAATTTTATCACTTTTAGATTAATTTTTATAATTATTTTAAGTTTTAATAGTTTTTAAATCATTTTAAATAGTTTTATTAGTTTAAAAATTTCTAAAAATAGTTTTTAATCTTTTTAGGCCATTTTAGAGGTTTACCAATTGAAAAATCTTTATTTGGGCTTTTTGATAATTTATTTGATTTTTAGGGCTTTAATTAGCATTTAAAAATTGAATATTTAATTATTTAAAAGGTTTAAAAAAGTTTTGATCATTGGTAAACTCTTAGTTTATTATTTTATTTTTGGTGAATTTTTGGTAATTTTTAGAATTTATTTTTTATTTTTGTGGTTTTTAAGGTTCTACGTTTTAACTTTCTAGTAGTGATTTTTTTGTTAATTTTTATTTTTACGTCTTCGTCATTTTCTTTTCTCATCCCCTTCTAAACCAAATATTAATCACAAATCTTGAACATCTTAGTCACACACATATACCTCCTTGGGAAACGAACTTTCATTTCATTAAGGGTCATTAGTGTTGATTTTCCTAAATCATCACTCGATACTTGCCGCTCATTTACGCTCTTTTGTTTTCCTAAACAAGAGGTGTAATTTACCACAATCAATTGTATCGTTTCTCCAAGAATCAAAGAGTGGAATACTCTCGTTACAAGTATTTCCCAAAAGTGGATAATACTGAAATATCACTAAGAAAGCTAAGAATACTCGGATTTATAGAGTAGTAGTTGAGAGGTGTGAATAAAATGAGTAGAAGTGGCCTCTATTATAGTGTTGGCTGAGAGAAAATGTGCGCCGCACTTATCCGAAAGTGCGCCACACTTTGGATGTGGGAATGTGCACCGCACTTCTGACATTGTGCGCCGCACTTCTGTGCGTCCCAGATTCTTCTTTCAATAGTTTGGCATATTTGCACAATAAGGACCCTCCTTTGTATTTTCTTCACTTTGCTTCTCCATACTTCATACCTGCATAAAAAACGCAATATATTAAGTATCGAAAGCTCTTATTTATGATACAAAGTGGCATTATAATAACGGGTTGAATATGTATATTTTGGTCGTTATCAATACATAATTCATATGTATGAGTCTCTCAAATATAGAAAGAACAAAATTGAACTATGGAGGATCATTGTGTCATGACTATGTGACTAGATTAACACATCTCCAACATCGATTTTATTTTAAATCCATGTATCTTGGTCAAAAAAAGTTTTTTTGTTGAGTTATTGTGTGTTTCTTAGTCTTCTATTGCTTTTTAGCATGTCTCTATGATGAGTTAGACTAGTAAATTAGGATTTGCTGAATAGGAAAATTCCCGTCATCCTTTAAAACACAGCCTCTGGAGGCAGTTCTTTAAATAACCCAGGGCTCCGTATATATATGGAACCGCAGGTGGAGATAAAGAACCGCGGGCAAAGACCTCAAAATTTGAGTTTTTTAAAACTCCAAATTTTCTCCAACACTTTTTGGAATCTTTATTACAAACCTTTGACCACCCCTAAATTATCTTGTGCTTTCTCTATTTAACCCTAAGCATTTTGCATCCTTTCTCAAATCAAAATGTCTTATTCACCAAATGAAAACCTTGATTCTCCTCCATTTTCCCCAATACCTTCAAATCTAAATTCACCCAAGAACACTCAAAATCATATTTCTTCTTCTTCTAAGAATATTGATTGTGGAACTTCTTCTTTTCCACCACTACCCTTTTGTGTTATTCTCCCTCACATGATAATGTCATGCATCATGGGACACATTTCCATTGTTGTCAATATCAACATCTTGCTATGGCTAATATTTATGAGGAGTTGAATTACATTAAGAGTCTCCTAGTCAAGCCTCCTCTTCACTATAACTATGAGATCATTACCAAGCCACCACCACCTCCTTTCGCCACCACCTTGTCTTTCATTTAAGCATGCAGATTGCTTATCTCCAAGACATCTAATTCAAGAAAATATTAGAGTAGTTTATCTAGGATTAGATTTATGATTTTCTTTTGGCTTGTTTTGTTTTTTTCATACACCTTTGTATGACTTGTTTCCTTGTATCTTTTTCATGTTTTCTTTTAACATGACTTATTATGGATCTTGGTTAACTTCTCTTTTCTTATCTTATTTCTCTTATTGTGTGACTTTTGCTATATCTATGTTGGGTGTTTCTTCTCTTCTTCTAACCCTTCTATGTAGCTTGTCACTATAGCTCGATTCGTTGGTGCCACAAGCAAGGGGGGGGGGGGGAGGGTAAGCACCAGGGGGAGAACTTGCAAAGTCTGAGTCTTCTCTTCTACAAAGACTTTTGCAACCTTTCTGCTTCGACAAAGGGAGAGAAATGAAATAAACTCGTCTTCGAAAATCTTGTTTTTCATGTGATTGAGTTTATGTATTATCGGAATAAAAAACGGGGAGATTGTTAATGCAATGATGCCTAAAAGCGTTACTAGCATTTTTCAGTCTCGCTTTGTTTTGATTACGACAATATATAAAAAACAAGCATTTACGAAAAAACGAAAAACGAATTCTTGAGTTCAAATATTATTTCTTTTCAACCATTATCACTTAAGGTATGAACAAACAAGTGTTTAACCTAACTAAGTGATCAAGGATTTTATTTTTCTTCAAACTCACCTGTTAATGCAAGTGATGCCTAAAAACATTATTAGTGTTAACTAATCTTTCTTAGTTTTGACCACGATAAATTAAAAAGACATTTATCGTCAAAGACAATCATAAGACGAATTATTTAACAAACACTATCATCAAGGTAATAATCATGTAAATATTGCACTAACATATCTTAATCATGATTAATGATCATAAAAGTGATTAGTACTAAACTTACATTTTGTCAAATGTGACAAAAGATTTTTAATAAACTTTCTTTTTAAGAAAATGTTTTATAAAAATGGAAAATGTAAATTTGAACATGACATATTCTAAATGCCATAGGAATATCCTTTGAAGGTAAAACTTACCTCAGAAATTACTACCCACTAAAGGACAAAAAAGAACGGAGTCTATAACCACGGTTCCTCAAATAGCTATGTGGTTCCTTAGTGATAAGGAACCGCAGGCAAAATTAAGGAACCGCGGTCAGAGATCCGTTGGCCTTTGTCTCCTATAAATAGTGGATCAAATCTACACGTTCCATGAACCTTTTTGGACATTCTTTCTATCATCTTTCTCTTTTATAAATCCTAATCATTGGTAAATGATCGCTTAATTTGTTAAGTATGTTTACTTATGATTATCCTCTTGATCCCCTTCTTTACCTTGTCCAAAGAGAAGATCACTCACACATTTGTGATGTGATTAAAGATGAAGCTTTGATGAAGATCAACCTACCTTAAATCTAGTCATGTTCATCATTTTTTATTTGAGTCTTGTGTAGATCCAATGTATTTGTGTATACTTGGATTAGTTGTGTTAATCTAATTTATTTGTGAATACTTGGATTATAGTTGTGTAGATCCAATTTATTTATGTATACTTGGATTATAGTTGTGTAGATCCAATGTATATGTGTATACTTGGATTTGAGTTGTGAAGATCCAATGTATTTGTGAATACTTAGATAATGTGGTATAAATCCATTGTATATGTATATACATGGATTTGTCTTGTGTGAATCCAAGTTACATGTGTGTACTTGGATATGTCTTATTGATTAGTAAGTGTTGTGTGTTAGTTCTCACTAAACTATAGAGTGATGTGTGTATGTGTCTTGTGAGTTCTCACTTAGCTTCAAAGTGAAGAGTTGTAAATATTGGTTATACCTTTGGATTAGAACTCGACATCTAGCCTTGCGTAGGAAAATGGTGAAGTAGACGACGTGTGTAGATTAGTCTTAGCTAAGATTAGGTCTCGACATTTAGCTTAGTGTCAAAAATAATGTAAGCAACGTTGTAAGGTGTTGTCCGCCAAAGGGAGCTCGTGGATATAGTGGAAATCTCGATTAAGGTGTACTCGAGGAGTGGAGTAGGAACGAAGATTGGGCTTCGTTGCCGAACCACTATAAATCTTGGTGTCTCTCTATTAGGTTGCTTATTTCCTTACTCTTTACTTAGTTTCATTATTACATCACACATAACAACTACTTGTCATTGTTAATGCATTAGAATTGAACCTAATCATTATGAAACTAGCTTTGAAGTAAAAGGTAGTTTTGGGAAAACCTAATTGAAAGAAATTTTAATTAGGACATAAACCGAAGAGAAACTATTCAACCCCCCCCCCCCCCCCCTTCTAGTTTCTACAATTAGTATCAAAGCGATGGTCACTCAAGGTCTTTGAAGAATATTATGCTTTAAAACTTGGATCGATCCATTGTCTCCTCAAATTAGAAAGTTTCGTTGTACTAATGTTTCTCTTTGGTCAAAACTATTTTTTCGTTGAAAATAGGCCTTTTTAATTGGTAATATAGCATCTCATCTAGATTAGTAGTATTTATACATTTTAGATTTATTCTTGAAATGTATCTACTAGTTTGTATCTTGCTATGTGTAGGTACTCATAAAGATTAATCATTTTATTGATATGAATTTAGTTGCTTACACTTGTAGAAGACTCATCTTCTTTGATTCCCAACATCATTGAATGATGATATCAAGATGGATGAGAGTGATATTAGTCCTTGAAGACTTATTAGTCACTTTAGTCATGATTGGGCATTGCATTGGTTCTTAGAAAACTTGGAATGCATTTTGCGGCTAAGGTACGTTTTCGTCCTTCCACACGCCCTATTGATCATTCTTTTTATCGTAACTTGACTATGTCCTTGTTCTTGGCATTCTTGCCTTGACATTTGTTTGTGGTATGTGATTCCATTCTTATACCCTCTCAAACTTTCATTGTTTGGATACTTGACTCACCTAGGAGATGTAGAGTGAGTTAGTAGTAGCTTAAAGTATCAAGCATGATTTCCATGGTTTTCACCCATACGGTTAGTAGGCCCTATATCATGTGTAATATATGCAATTGAGCTCATATCTAGGATGATTGATTAATCCCTTGAGATACCAAACTACTCTATAAGTTGTAGTTAGGATATTACACATTTGGAATTGAAATATTCCAAGGATATTGTTATTGTAGATCATAGCAATAATAATTGTCCGATCATGTGAGAGAGAAAGTGAATCTATATTTTGCTCATATTTTGAAATAGCTTAAGACTATTCTTGAAAGTGATCTTACTCTACTTATCAAAATTGCTTGGTATAATTCATTACCAAAGCCATTTAGACTTACGCTGAAAAGGCACGTCTTAAAACACTATAAATGACACAAGCTCTTTGTTTCTACAACTTGAAGATTGTCACTTGTCTCTTGATCATTGAAATTGATCTTGATTCACTCCCCTTGGTTTCTCTCTTCTTTGTTTCATTCCTATGAGTAACCGTTCTTCCGTTTCGGTCTTATTCGGTTTTAATTCTCGTAATCCTTCATTAAGGCATTATCACCTTTTATTAATATGGTCCAATGATTTCCAAAAGGCTTGAGATATATTTCAAGTATTTTAGAAAAACTTGGTTTTGAAAATTTCATTGATTTTCTTGGTAAAAAACCACTCACTGTAGGCGGTTCTTTTATTGTCACGGCTCAAAGGCACGGTTCTTTATCAATAAAGAACCACGGCCCACTAGTAACTAAAATACACAGATTTTATTAAATCATTTTTCAAAAAACCCCACCCTTTCTTCTCTATAGAGGCGACGAGTTTCACCCTTTTCCACCATTTTTGATCTTCCAAAAGCTTCAATCACTCAAGATTAATTGATTCCAAGTCGTGGGTTTCACTCATCCCTCTTCCAACATCAATTAACTGTAAGTACATTCATTTAATTTCAATTAATTTGTTCTAGGGTACTTATTTTCATAATTGGGTATTTTTAAAATTAATATTGAATTCGAACTTTACTAGGAATGTGGCTTGACGTAGTTATATTACTATGATTCCTTAGGTTTGAATTCATTGCGATTTCACTAAAACCCACTTGTAGAACAATCCGAATTTTGACTAAGTTATTTTGGTTAAATGATGGAATTGATATGAACCCATGAATAAATTGGTAATTTCATTGTTAATGCTTACCTAAAAACAAGTTTTTAATAAACCAATGTTCAAGCTCATGGTTGATTTTACATAGTTCATATGTTCTATTCAATGATGAACTTGGAACATTGTGAACATGGGAATGATAAGGAGTAATCCTTTTGTTTGTCAAGCAATTGATTGAATACATTCTCTTGTCTTTGATCTTTGTTCATTATATAACATAAGAGTGATTGGAACATTATTTTTTGTTGTATTTAAGTTCTTAATCATGCCTTTGGAAACTCGGAAAGATCATGAGAAAATTAGAGAATACATGCCTACTCTTTCTACCTCGTGTCAATCTTGTTCCCTAAAAAATACTCTTCGATCTCTAGAATCTCGTAGTTTTCATGAAGGACGCATTGTCCCTTCTAATTTCCATAGACTTGACTTCATTCGATTCATGTTCAAATCCATTGGCTTTGATTGCTTACTTGACATTGATGAGCAAATATTTCCTTCCTTTCTCTAGGAGTTCTTTAGCTCATTTACATTAATGTGCATCAATAATGGTTTATCAATAAGATTTTCCATCAAGGGGAAAACCTTTGTATACACTCTTGAAGAATTTAGAGAAATTATCAAGGTTCCATACAATGGTCAATGTAGGTTCACCGATTCTTGGAGTATCAACTCTTTAGAATCGGCGTCTATTGATGTGCATTATGTGACCGAGCTGCCTTCTCCTTCGGTCATTTCTTGTGTCATTGCCAAACCTCGTGAACATCCTCTTCTTGGTAAACTTGAAGGAGAAATTTGTCCTCTTACTCCTTGGGAATTACTTACTAGCGATCTTAATGATTTTATGGTCCCTTGGGCCGAAATCATAAGGGAATATGCAATGTGTCTCGGTGGTAATCGCAAACTTTGTGCCTGATTGTCTTGCACATATGTTGTATTATGTTGCAACTTCCACCCATACAACCTTGCATTTTTCATAGCTAGAAGAATTAACTTTGTTCTCCTTGAGTCCCATTCGAGTCTTTCTTTTGCTATGATTCTCTCTTGTCTTCTTAGAAAAGTTCCTCTTGACTTTCCACCTTTAAATGCATCATCATTTTGTTTCGTTGATCGTGTTATGCTTCCCATTGAAGGGAACCTTTCACTTGATCATAAGTATGATTCACATGAAGATGGAAATGTTCATCAAATGGATTCTCGTATCATTGATGAATCTTCTCTCATCTCTAATGACCCTCTGTCATCCACTATTTCTCAATTGTCATCTCTAGAAATTGATTCCGACTATTAATTCTATCTTAAGCATTATCTTCTAGAGAACCTAAGAAAAGGATCAAGGCAATAAAGAAATGTTCATGAAAGAAAGTGAGTTGAAGTATTTCTCTTGCTTGTTTCCACGATTGTAACTCAGACTTTGTTTCTTGTCTCTTCTTTTAGATTTAAATTTGTTTAACTAATACTTTGTGTTTGGATTACTAGATATTTTAATCCTAATGTGTTCATGTTATTGATCTTTCGATTTGCATGACTTTATGCCTTTTATGTGTTAGTTAGCTTTTTTAGATTTTGGTTAGTAGTCTACTTTGGATTGATTAATCCTTGTAAAACCCGTATGTAAATATTCGAATATTAAAATACGTAGTTTTAATTTATTAAAAGCTATTCATTTAATTACTCCGAAAAATAATTATTTTGTCAGAAATATCGCGAGAATTAAATACGACGGCAGGTAAATAATACTTAAGGCTTTTTAAAAAAATAAAAAATGAAAAGTTATACAAATAAAGAAATGGCTGGCGGTTTTGAAATAAAAAGAAAGGGAAGATTTTGGGCTTAGGCCCATTTGTACAAAAGTATACACGGGGGGTAACCTACCCTTTTGTCACAACCGTAAGAAAGAAAGAAAATAATAAACTAGGGTTTGTGTTCTTGGGGCTGCCGACAAAAGAGACAAAGAAGAAAAGGAGATCGGGTTTTAATCTTAGACTCAGGAGTCATGGTGTTAATACTCAAACACAAGTAACGGTAATCTTGTCCTTTTTTATCAATCTCGAAATCCATGTTATGAATATAAAGAGAAAATGAAAATTTAATCATCAAACATGAATCTTCCCTGTTTGGTGTCGGGTTTTACTGTTAAACGTGAACCGAGACCAGCAGGGGTCTTAGTGTGTCTGTTGTGGCCAGCCGTGACCCTTACAGGGCTCGGTGGTGCTCTTGTTTGAACAAACGCAACCCAAAAACCCAAAACTAGGGTAGTCGCATATAAGGGAGTGTTTGTTTTAAATGTGCAGTGAATAAAATAACTCAGCAGGGGGTGTTTGTTTGTTAATCAATGGGAAAGGAAGGAGGTCAGGGGGTGTTTAGGGTAAGCAGTGAGAACTCGACCAACAGTGGGAACAATAAAAAAGCGGTGGGAATAATAACAAACAGGGGGAACTAATAGCAAACAGTGGGTACTGTTGGATGACAGTGGCAACTGACACAAGGCCAGTGGCGGCTGTTTGGTAGACGTCAACAAAAGGGAGCCACGACGTGTCGTGGTGGGCACGATTTGGTTTAACCCGAGACATGGGTGTCTCGGGGAAGATTTTAGCTCGAGTTTTCGGGAACACGGGTATTTAAATATTACAAGGAATTTAACTGTTTAATTAAAGCATTTATAATAAGTGTTATAATAAAGTTAATTTTATTGTTTATTGTATTAATTTAATTAGTAACATTCGATTGATACTAGCTTTATATTTTTCTTACTACTTAAAAATGTTGGTTTTATTTAAATGATTTAATTCTTATAGAAACAATTTTGGAAACGTTTATTTTGGGAAACGTTCTAATTTAGGAAACTTGCTATTTAGCAGGTTATTAATATCACTATTATAATACCAGAATACAGTATAATACAATAATCAGAATACAGTATAATATACAGTAGTCAGAAGTACGAGATATACACTAACCAGTAATGTTATCGAACAGTCAGAACTTATCAGATTATATACAAATAGTAATACAAGTATAAAATAAATTAAACTAAGAACAGATGAGAATTAGTAATAGTAAACAGTAATCAGTTAACTCATTCGCGTCCGTTATTTATGTAGTAACCGTGAAGTCGGAATAGATCTTTCAGCTTTCAGTCTTATTGCATTACTAGACACGAGGTACGGATTTCCCGTCCTTTCAGTAAGGAATTCCCTTATATGCATGATTAGGATTTCCCGTCTGCAGCCAAATGTTTTCCCCGGTACATGTTATAAATTATCTGAAATTATTTTAATAACTAAGATATTACTTGAGCCTTATATACAAGCATGACCAGTCAGTAGTACTAGTTATGGAGGTACCATAACTATGACACTTGAGGCACCGGTGTCATGACTCACCTGCGGTAGAGTGATATCCCGCTACGTTCCACTCAGTTCAGCTTGGCCATTTTATCAGTATTATTAGTGGGGCGTATGGATGCATCCTAGGCTTATCAGTTTATAATTTATCAGGTGAATGTGGTGTGTGTTCTACATCATTCACATTGGAGTTGATCCCTCCACCCAACATATTATTTAGAGGTCACCCCTCTACAGCATGATGAGGTCACCCCTCCAGTTATTCATGCAATGGTTGTTTCAGCACATGACCTATATAAGCTCTTGGCAAATTAAAATACAGTAAATACATGTTTTCAGATTTAACAGATAACAGTTCAGCTTTATTATTTATAAATCAGACTTTTCAAATTTTACACAGGTTTCCGTTGCAACTTTAATTTTCAGTCTTACAACTTCAGTATTATATCATCTGCTTCGTTTCAGTATTTCATATCATGCTTTATCTCCGTTCACTGAGCGTTATGCTCAGTCGTAGTTCCTTTCATGTTCTAACGGCAGGTACACCAGGACGCTCTTAGGATTCTGAGAGCATGTGCATTTGGATGGAAGCTATACAGACTTCTTACTTTATGCACCTCTTACATTATTCTGCTTTTTGGCATTGTTTAGTCCTTTCCTTCAGTATTTACTTTTCATGTTTTGAGCTTATGTTTGGGTTACCTATGTTTGATTCCGGTATTTCCTTTATGGTTAGTTAATGTTTTAGGACATTTACCTTATGCTTTGATGACACGCCATAAATACACGTAACGGTCCACTTATCCAAGTGGGGTGTTACAATTATGGTATCTGAGCTATAGGTTTGACCTGTAGGCTCTAAAACTTGACATGTGACTAGTGGGTAGTCACCAGGAACTTCCCAGATTTTGGCGTTGTTATCTTTCATATTCCTCACGCATTTATTAGTCAACTTTCTTCAATTATCAGTCAGTTTTATTAAAGTTTTTAACTAAGTAAAAGGTTGGTACAGGGCTGGCCATATTTAGTCGCATGTGCTTTTCTGTGGGTTTTGTTTTGGTGAACCGACCTATAGGCGTTCACCCTTGACTGTTCAGATTTTTGTATTGGTGGACCGACCCAATGGCGTTCACCCTTACTCATGACAGATTCATGTTTCCAGTCGAATGTTATTAGGTGAACTTACCCATATGCGTTCACCATCTCTCAGGTCAAATTTCATGATTTTCAGTCGAATGTTGTTTTGTGAACCGATCCATAGTTGTTCACATTTGTCATATCATGACATTCTATACATGGCAGTTCTCAGAAAATTTTGACAAGTATGGATCGAAACAGAATCATCCATACTTAGTCACATGCTTCCTACTGATATGAGCAAAAACTCATATCAATTTATCAACAAATCACCCTAAAACACAAGAAAAATACTTAAAATTTGTGCTATAAAGCGGAATTATGTGGTATGTTTTGTGTTTGTGCTTAAATAGGTAAGAAGGATACAATTTCAAGCAAACAAAGGAAAATCAAGCTTAATTTGATGAAAAAGACAAAGAAGGATCAAAAGTGACAAGACTTTGAAGTGCAAGAACCTATCTTGACAATCTGCCAAAGATGAAAGACCAAAAGTGTAAATTTGACAAAGTCAAGATCAAAGTCAAATCTGGTCAACTCTCAAGTCAACTCAGTCAAAGGGGCTTTTTGATCAAGTTTACAAGTAGAAGGACTTAAATTGCCAAAAGAATGAAGATACTAGCTCAAAATTACATTCTGCCAAGTACAAGGGCTAATTCTGCCAACTTTGGAAAGTATATTCAAGTTCAATCCGTGTGCAAGCAAATAGACCAATCAGAAAGGAGTATTTTGAAAGAGTGGATTGCCAGCTGCTATGGGTAATTAATAGGAGAGATGTTAAGTGGCGTATCCCAACAGTGTTTAACCCACCAATCATATTTCACAAAACGGATAATGATCCATGTGAACTTCCCACAACCAATACAATTTTGACACGTGTCATCTTCTTCAACACAACAGCCCAGAATCGTTCTTGAGCTAGAGGCAATTTCAGAAGATGGTATAAACATGAAAGGTGATCGGTTTTGAGAGACGAATTAAATGATCACAACCAATTACACTCAAGATCAACAACAAAGAAAACCCCAAATGTGTTCATCACCTGCAAAACTCAATTGAGCAGATTTTTCCATGTGGAAGCTTCTAATTGGTTCTAACACGTCACCAACCCCAACCACTTCACTTCTGTAGTCTATAAATACCATAGTTTAGTCTCATTTCTTGTGTAGTAGAAAAGTGTGAAATCACACACACTTTTAGTTTTTATCTCATCCTTCTTAGTTTTAGCTTAACAACTCAAGGGTCTGACAAACTCTTGAGTTTGTTATTAGTTGTAACTGATTACCAACATTTGTAACTACTTTTCAATTCAATCAATAAACATTTCAATTTTCCCTCCAAATACTCCATTACCTTTCTACTGTTCATACTTGCACTCTGTTACTTTTGTTGCTGATATTGGTTAGTTATGATCATTACTTGATCATAATTAGCTGCTTGTGAAGATAGTACCTGTTGCACCTGTTTTGATCATCCAATTCCAAGTTCTAGCAGATTTTGAAGAATTCAGTCCAGTTATGGTGATTTTTGGTGATTGTAGCTGTTGATTGGTAGCTGATTAGTGTGTTCTAGTGCTAAGGTGGTGGTTAGCACTAGTCTAGAGAGCTCAGCGCTCCTCTACTCCCCAATGGAGGCTTAAGCAAAAGGTCTCACTCTCTGATTTTCAGTTCCACTCAATTGTTGAATGCCTGCTTCATTCTTAGCTTAATCTTTGCTTGATTGTATGATAAAAGTTGTTTTAGCTTGTTATTGATCTGATCTCAGTATTTTTTGTAGCTTATTAGTGGCTTATACTTGCTTATACCCTAGTACTTGTCCTGTTTTTCAACATTCATCAGTCACTTAGCCTTATAAGTCATTTTGAGTTCTAGTTGTTTTAACTGCTTGTTTCTAGTTCAAATACATTTCATATTAGCCATAGAACTTAGTGTGATATAACTTCTCATTCAGTCTAACCTTTTGCTCAAAAATCATTCATAAAAACTTGAAAAATATCAGTAAAGTAGTGTTTGGTATTAGCTTTGATTTGCTTTTCAAGTGTTATTATTTGGAAAACTTTGGTTCATTTCTAGTCAACAAGTCATAACAATTAGTTTTCAGTCACTTTTAAGTCAAGGTTCTAGTCATAAAGGCAATTGGTCATTAAAAAGGTTTGGGTCAGTTTTTAACAAGCATATTTTTAGAAAGTTTTGATTTTTAAATGCTTAGCATTTCTTTAACAATAGATGAAATCACTCCAAACCAGTCCTCATCTTTCAGTCAATATATGAAGTTTGAGTGTGTATAAGGAAATTGTACAGTATCCAACATTGAGCAAGAAATAAGCCAAAGTATAAGCATAAGAGCAAGTTCAATTTCCTGTAGTAAAATGCAAACATATTTCTCATATCTCATTTTCTACTTCATCAACTAGCTAATTTTCTTTCACATTTTCATTCCAAAAGTGTTCGTGGATAATTTTTGAGATATTTAGCTTTTTAAAAATTCTGATCAACGAAAGTCAACATAAGCACAATTTTGGCTTATTTTCAGATTCATGGCTTATTTCTTGATCATTTTTCTTAAGACTTGATTTCCTGTCTTTCTTTTGAGCTTATTAACAAGAATTTTCATTAAAATCAAGTAGTGCAAGTCTAGCTTAACTGGTAGCTTATTTTGAGCTTATTGAATTTGGCTTATAAGAGTTCTAGTAACTTTTAGCTAAATTCCTTGGATAGGTCTAGCTAATTTTTGATTTTAAGTCGTTTGCAACTGGTTTGATCAAATTTGGTTGAGAAATAAGCTCAAACGAGCTTATTGAAGTTGAGAACCCATTTTTGTTAAAAAAAAGTTGTGAAAATTGCATTTTGGTCCTTGTCGTATTAATCAGTTTTAAAACTTAGCTAATCTTTATACTTTTTAGGGTTTTCAAATAATTAGTCCTTGAATTTTCAGTTTTGTTCAAAGTTAGTTAGGCAGTTTTCAATTAGTTTGAATTTGGTTACATTGTTTGGAATATTTTCATTTTCAGTCCATATAGTTTACTGTTTTTACACATTTAGTCCTTAGACTTTTTAGCTTTACATTTTTAGCATTTATATTACATAGAATTTACATTTCCAGTCCTTATAGTTTGTAGAATTTACATTTGGCATTTTATTTGAATATAAACTTGGTATGTGCATCTTGTTTTACATATAAGTAGACGGCATTTTTCATTTTAGCAAGGATTGTTTGAATTAGCAATAGAATATCCAAAAAAACTTTACCAACCAAAAACAATTAAAAACCCGATCTTGTTAGGACTTTCAATTTGTTAAGAACTGAGAAAAAGGAACTTCAACTATACACATTTCAACTGGCGCCGCTGCCGGTTCTTTGACTTTACGAGAGACTACCGATTGACGGTTTTCATTGGCTTTTGGGATCCGTTCACCTAGTGAACGTTATTTTTACGTATCATAAATCAAAAACAAATAAAAAAATCAAAAATATAAAAATATATAAAAACTAAAAAATTAACAAAACAATTCTTTACCTAAAGAATTGACCAAAATAATTAAAAAATACAAAAAACAATCTTTTTCCTAAGAGATTGCACCCAAAAATATATATTATTGGATTCTCTCGGTTTTCATGTACATATAGTATTTTCTCTTAAAAACTCATAAATACAAAAATATTTTCCATATATTATTATAAGTAAATACGTATACGTATAAGAACAACCAATTTACATATCTTCCATAAGTATTGCCAAGTCAATACACCGTGTTGAGGGGCGTTCCGGTCCTTGACACGTGTATCGATCAAACAAAATAAAGCAAGAATAGATAAATACTTCCAATAAGCAACAATTCGAAGAATACAAACAATTAAGTGAATAGAAAGGCGATGTGCTATAAAATGCCATCTAAGGGTCAATAGGTACTTAAGTGCTTCGCGCCACCTAACCCCCCGTTCACTTGTGAGTATTCTAAGAAGGAAGGCTTCATTGGGGGTCTTGCACCCAAGTAGTACATACGTATATTATTATTTTCTTGTGGATATTTCATATTGAAACTCGAAGAGGATAATCCTTTTGTCTTCAAAGTCACACGAGAGCTTATCTTTCATTCCTCATATTGAGTTGCATGCTCACTCGCGGGCGTGCACAAATACCGATTGGTGTACAACCTCTTCCTCCGAAAAGGAAGAAAAAGAGAAAGAGTAAGACCACCACCGTCCATCAAGCCGATCACGAGAATCGTGCTTTGATTCATCCACAACAAGAAGCCATGGCTGTTGATAATCGTTCTTTGATGGAACGTTTGCAATCCAGTGTTCACGGATATGCCGATGCTATCAAGATTCCCGACATTCCCGCAAATTCATTTGAGCTAAAAACGGCTATGATTACCTTGGTTTCAAACACACCTTTCTATGGTCACAAGAATGATAATCCTCATGATCATCTTAAGAGATTCCTTGCTCTTTGCAATACCATTAAGTACAATGGAGTTCCACATGATGCTATTAAGTTGATATTAGTACAATTTTCACTAGAGGGACCCGCTAAGAATTGGTTAGACACACAACCACCCGATAGTATCACCACATGGGATGGTTTCACCACTAAGTTTTTGAACAAGTTCTTTCCCCCATCTAAGACCACGGCTTTGAGGAACTTAATTATAGGCTTTCAACAAAAACCTAGTCAATCCTTTAGTGATGCTTGGGAGGAGTTTAGAGAGTTATTGAGGAGATGCCCTAACCATGGATTGGATGAAGTTCACCAAATCAATACTTTCTATGATGGCCTTAAACCTCATCACCAAGATTCACTTAATGCTTCCGCAGGAGGGAATATTCTTCTTAAATCCATTCAAGAGGCTTTGGACATCATTGAGACCAAAGCAATGGTTCAAACAAACACTCAATGTGAAGAAAGGGTTCATGTTATCCAAAACAATTCTCAAACACCTTGTGATAACCAATTCCTCAAGTATCACCAAGAGATCATTCAAAAGATAGATAGAGGTCATGAGATGAGTCTTAAGGCACAACAAGAAATGATTCAAGCTATTAAGAGCCTTTCATTGAACAATTCTTCAAATGATGTGAATGCTATTACTCTTTCTTGTGTAACTTGTGGAGGTCCCCATTCCTATGAACAATGTGATAAGGTGCAAGGTTATCAAGGGGAATGTTATGCTTACCAAGAGGAACATCGTGAACACTTCAAGCCAAATATCAATCCCAATAACCTTTCTTACATGTCCCAAAATTACCTTACTCCACCGGGATTCCCACCCCAACCACCCACCCAACTTCAACAAAATCCTCCTCAAGTGTTACAAAGGAATCAAGGTACAAGACCACATTACCAAGGAAATAACTACAAGGCACCCAACAATTTTCAACATCAAGGAAATAACTTTTATCCACCACATCAAGGATTTAATCAACCACTTCCACCTTTCCCAAATCAAGGATATTCTCAAATACCAAATCAAGCTTACCCTCAACTTCAAAATCAAGGATATGGGATACAAGAGACTCATGAGTATGTTGAAAAGAGAATTCGTGAAAAGAGAATGAATGACCAAATGAAACTTGCAATGGATGCACAAACCAATAGGCTTTTAATGGCATTCAATCAAAGACCACAAGGGGTTTTACCTTCAAACACACAAACAAACCCAAGGGCAAATGTCAATGCTATTACAACGAGAAGTGGAAAGACAACACAGGATCATTCACCTCCTAAAACTCCTATTGCTCCACCCACTTTTGTTCCTACATGTGACAAGCCTTCTACATCTAGTTCACCATCTTCAAGTTCTCCTATTTCTCCCATTTCCACACCTACTCATGAAGACCTCAATAAGGAAATTCCTTCATCAACCACTCAACCACAACCAAAACCAAGTCTTCTTTATCCATCAAGATTGAGAAAAGAAAAGCTTAAGAACAAGGATGATATCCAAGTTTCAAACTTTTTGAGGATGTTCAAGCAACTTAACATCAATATCTCCTTTGCGGAAGCTTTAGCCAATATGCCTAAGTTTGCTAAGATGATTAAGGACTTACTTTCTAACAAAGAGAGATTGGTGGATTTGCCTAATGCTTCCTTGAATGAAAATTGCTCCGCGGTTTTGCTTAAGAAATTGCCTACTAAGCTTGGAGATCCGGGGAGGTTTTTGATTCCGTGCAATTTTCTGGGGGTGGAAAATTGTATGGCTTTAGCGGATTTAGGAGCAAGCATAAACCTCATGCCATTATCGGTATGGAAGAAACTTTCACTTCCCGAGCTCACTCCTACTAAGATGACTCTTGAGTTGGCCAACCGTACTATAGCTTATCCAGTGGGAATTACGGAAGATGTTTTTGTGGGGGTTGATAGATTTACCTTTCCCGCGGAATTTGTGGTGGTTGATTATGATATGGATCCTAGAGTGCCTTTGATTGTTGGTAGGCCATTTTTTAGAACGGGTCGTACTTTAATAGATGTGGCGAAAGGAGAACTTACAATGCGGGTAGGAGATGAGAGAGTTGTGTTTAACATGGGGAAGTTGTCTAAAAAGTCTAATGAGCCCGAAGCAGTAAAACATATTGATGTTGTGCATGAGGAGGAGACACAAGATGATATCCTTGATGAAGTTTGTGATGAATACTTTTATGAAGCTTGCTCAAGTGTAGATTATGATTTACCTCATGTTGAAACCATTGCTTCCATTACTTCATCCTTGGATTTTCATGAACATCAAGAGCTAAACTTTGGTGAAACCCCATATGACAATCCATTTTTCCACAATGATAACCATATTCATGAGGACTTTAGTGATGGAGAATCTTTTCTTTGTGATACACCAACATATGATGACTATAGTGATGATGAGCTTTCTACTTGTGACTCTCCATTTGTTGATGATTATACTTCCTTTGGTTTTGAGGAATCACTAATTTTTTATAGACCAATCTATGATGTTTATGGTGATGAGGCGGATTCTATAATGGATGAGAGTGATGAGTTTTTAGTGGAGGATATATCTTTTGAGTACACTCTTGGATATCTTGATGAGGAGGGGGACATACTCTATTTAGAATCTCTATTGCATGAAGATCCTTTACCTTCTTCCTTGACCACCTCAACCTTTCGAAGTGATAAAGGAAAACAAGTCATGATGGTTCCTTCTAAGAGCTTGTTGTTACCCATGCCTCCACAACCTTTCTCTCACCATGTGAACTACAAGGGAGAATCTTCTAAGGCAACCAACACTTGTTGTTTTCCTATCAAGGAACGGATTTTTGATCCTGGCATAGATCTTGCTAAACCATCTCAGTATCCGCCTAATGCAACAAAAGGAAAACTTGTGAAAGATTTGAGAGTTTTACCCTATCACCTTGTGAAGAACATATGGGAATCCATTTTGAGGACAACACCTTACTCTTTTCACCATTGCTTGGGAAGTTCGTTGTTGAATTGTGTTATAAGTGGGATGGTAATTATGTATTTGATCCTGGGGGATATTTATGGAGTGTTGATAAATGAAAACTTGTTTTGCCTCATTATGGAGATTTTTCTTAAAAAAGGGCAAAATTTTTCTTCTCCATGATAGGTTTTAGACACTTTTGAGTGTGGGACGAGTCGAGCTAGAGACTCATTAACTCAAGCATCGTATAACTAGGTTTAGAGTGTTGTAGGTTAGCAATAAGGGTATAGACTTGGAGATAAGTGTAGGGGAGACCTTCTTTTGTCTTCATGTTGTTTGTAGGGTTGCTCACTCATTTCATGCTTTGGAGCTTATGGAGGAGGCCCTTGTATCCGGTTCACTTTGTTACTATTGTGATCTTTCATTGACACCTTGTGATTAAACATGAATTCATCAATAGTTGTCCTTTCCTTAACTTGGGTTAAGCAAAGTCTATTCATTGTCATAAGTGTAGGGGAAGTTTTTATACCTCCATGCTCTTAAACATTATGTAGGGGGGTCTTCTATCGAATTGACCTTACCTAGAACTTGTCATTGTCTTTCATGATAACCTGGAAAATTAATTTTTTCAAACATTTTTCAAATTTTTGATCTACTTTGGCCAACAAAAATATGCATTCATAATTTTTGCATCAATCATTTTTCATTTGCATAACACATTTGCATTGTATATATTTCTTCTTTTGTTTTTCATCAAAAATATATAAAAAAGAAAAAAAAATAATAAAAACATGGTTTAACAAATTTAGACTTCTTTGACATATTAGGACCGCCATGAATATTTTGACTCAACCCGAGTTTTTTTATCTAAGCATTCTCTAGCTAGTATCCTTAACCATGTAGTCCTTCATTGGTCTATTAGGCTAAGCATCCACCAATCTCATTATTTGAGATTTTAAATTTGTGGAGAATGGGAAATGATAGAGTTGAAGCAAGTATAAAAGGGCTAGATAAACTTCATGATAATTACTTGTGGCTAAACCCTTCTCTTCTTTACCTCTAATTTCTTCGCATGTATATATGTTAATAAATAATCAAGAACAGTTTTAATTGGTTTGTAATCTCTTTTGCATTTTTGTCTAATCATTCATGGTTGATATAAGTACGTCTTAAGATTCTAAGTTAGAACGGTTTATGTGTACTAGACTTATGTCATGCTCAATATTTAGCGGGTGTTTTTCCTTTTATTCTTTTCAACTTTCTTTGTGAGGAATAAAGAAAAATAAGAGCGGCTTACAAAAAAATGAGTGGCTAGAAAAAAAAAAGAAAAATAAGAAAAAGAAAAGGAAAAAAATAATACAAGACTCCCAAGAGGGGCAGTGTGGTGTTAATTATAGTGACTATTGAGTTCCAATATTACCTTGATGGGTTGCGGGGATTCAATAGATTGCTCCAATCCAATATTACCTTGACGGGTTGCGGGGTTGAAGATCCAAAGTCTCAAAAAGATGGTGGATGTAAATTATTGCATGAGTTTTATTTTTCTTTCCTTAGCGAGTGTGTAGCTACTTATGAAAGCATGACATGAGGATTTTACACATAAGGCGAATGACTTATTACTCTTGAAACGGACTTATATTAATTGTGAGCGGTTTTTCAAGTAATGGATGAGAGGATTACTTAGGATTAAACCGTGCTTCCTTATTTTTGGATTTTACATTTCTTATACTTCACACTTGAAATAATGAAAAATTTGCCCACAAGCAATTTGCTCAAATAATAACCGGTTCCACATTTAATTGTCATGAATAAGTTGATGCACTTTTTACTTGTGAATACAATGATCCCATTTCTAAGCTTAGTATGGGGAAAGTGAAACTTGAGGGTGATAAATGTCCATGGTACCCAAGCCCTAATCAAAGTCATTGAATTCTTTATGAGTTATTTCCATCAAAACCATTTCAAGAAAAACCAAAAAGATATAGACAGAATTGTAATTTGTTCATTGCATTGTTCAAAATCAAAATCATGCATCATTTAATATAGAGTAGTGTAGATGCATTCCATTATGGCCAAGGTGGATTAATTATGAGGAGAATGTAAATTTGTGCTTTAATATATAGCATTGCATGAGGACATGACAATGTTCAAGTGTAGGGGATTTGATATGAGCAAAAACTCATATCAATTTATCAACAAATCACCCTAAAACACAAGAAAATTACTTAAACTTTGTGCTATAAAGCGGAATTATGTGGTATGTTTTGTGTTTGTGCTCAAATAGGTAAGAAGGATACAATATCAAGCAAACAAAGGAAAATCAAGCTTAATTTGATGAAAAAGACAAAGAAGGATCAAACGTGACAAGACTTTGAAGTGCAAGGACCTATCTTGACAATCTGCCAAAGATGAAGGACCAAAAGTGTAAATTTGACAAAGTCAAGATCAAAGTCAAATCTGGTCAACTCTCAAGTCAACTCAGTCAAAGGGGCTTTTTGATCAAGTTTACAAGTAGAAGGACTTAAATTGCCAAAAGAATGAAGATACTAGCTCAAAATTACATTCTGCCAAGTATAAGGGCTAATTCTGCCAACTTTGGAAAGTATATTCAAGTTCAATCCGTGTGCAAGCAAATAGACCAATCAGAAAGGAGTATTTTGAAAGAGTGGATTACCAGCTGTTATGGGTAATTAATAGGAGAGATGTTAAGTGGCGTATCCCAACAGTGTTTAACCCACCAATCATATTTCATAAAACGGATAATGATCCGTGTGAACTTCCCACAACCAATACAATTTTGACATGTGTCATCTTCTTCAACACAACAGCCCAGAATCGTTCTTGAGCTAGAGGCAATTTCAGAAGATGGTATAAACATGAAAGGTGATCGGTTTTGAGAGACGAATTCAACGATCACAACCAATTACACTCAAGATCAACAACAAAGAAAACCCCAAATGTGTTCATCACCTGCAAAACTCAATTGAGCAGATTTTTCCACGTGGAAGCTTCTAATTGGTTCTAACACGTCACCAACCCCAACCACTTCACTTCTGCAGTCTATAAATACCATAGTTTAGTCTCATTTCTTGTGTAGTAGAAAAGTGTGAAATCACACACACTTTTAGTTTTTCTCTCATCCTTCTTAGTTTTAGCTTAACAACTCAAGAGTCTGACAAACTCTTGAGTCTGTTATTAGTTGTAACTGATAACCAGCCTTTGTAACTACTTTTCAATGCAATCAATAAACATTTCAATTTTCCCTCCAAATACTCCATTACCTTTCTACTGTTCATACTTGCACTTTGTTACTTTTGTTGCTGATATTGGTTAGTTATGATCATTACTTGATCATAATTAGCTGCTTGTGAAGATAGTAGCTGTTGCACCTGTTTTGATCATCCAATTCTAAGTTCTAGCAGATTTTGAAGAATTCAGTCCAGTTATGGTGATTTTTGGTGATTGTAGCTATTGATTGGTAGCTGATTAGTGTGTTCTAGTGCTAAGGTGGTGGTTAGCACTAGTCTAGAGAGCTCAGCGCTCCTCTACTCCCCAATGGAGGCTTAAGCAAAAGGTCTCACTCTCTGATTTTCAGTTCCACTCAGTTGTTGAATGCCTGCTTCATTCTTAGCTTAATCTTTGCTTGAGTGTATGATAAAAGTTGTTTTAGCTTGTTATTGATCTGATCTCAGTATTTTTTTGTAGCTTATTAGTGGCTTATACTTGCTTATACCCTAGTACTTGTCCTGTTTTTCAACATTCATCAGTCACTTAGCCTTATAAGTCATTTTGAGTTCTAGTTGTTTTAACTGCTTGTTTCTAGTTCAAATACACTTCATATTAGCCAAAGAACTTAGTGTGATATAACTTCTCATTCAGTCTAACCTTTTGCTCAAAAATCATTCATAAAAACTTGAAAAATATCAGTAAAGTAGTGTTTGGTATTAGCTTTGATTTGCTTTTCAAGTGTTAATATTTGGAAACATTTGGTTCATTTCTAGTCAACAAGTCATAACAATTAGTTTTCAGTCACTTTTAAGTCAAGGTTCTAGTCAAAAAGGCAATTGGTCATTAAAAAGGTTTGGGTCAGTTTTTAACAAGCATATTTTCAGAAAGTTTTGATTTTCAAATGCTTAGCATTTCTTTAATAATAGATGAAATTACTCCAAACCAGTCCTCATCTTTCAGTCAATATATGAAGTTTGAATGTGTATAAGGAAATTGTACAGTATCCAACATTGAGCAAGAATTAAGCCGAAGTATAAGCATAAGAGCAAATTCAATTCCCTGTAGTAAAATGCAAACAGATTTCTCATATCTCATTTTCTATTTCATCAACTAGCTAATTTTCTTTCACATTTTCATTCCAAAAGTGTTCCTGGATAATTTTTGAGATTTTTAGCTTTTTGAAAATTCTGGTCAACGAAAGTCAACATAAGCACAATTTTGGCTTATTTTCAGATTCATGGCTTATTTCTTGATCATTTTTCTTGAGACTTGATTTCCCGTCTTTCTTTTGAGCTTATTAACAAGAATTTTCATTAAAATCAAGTAGTGCAAGTCTGGCTTAACTGGTAGCTTATTTTGAGCTTATTGAATTTGGCTTATAAGAGTTCTAGTAACTTTTAGCTAAATTCCTTGGATAGGTCTAGCTAATTTTTGATTTTAAGTCGTTTGCAACTGGTTTGATCAAATTTGGTTGAGAAATAAGCTCAAACGAGCTTATTGAAGTTGGGAACCCGTTTTTGTTAAAAAAAAGTTGTGAAAATTGCATTTTGGTCCTTGTAGTATTAATCAGTTTTAAAACTTAGCTAATCTTTCTACTTTTTAGTGTTTCAAATAATTAGTCCTTGAATTTTCAGTTTTGTTCAAAGTTTGTTAGGCAGTTTTCAATTAGTTAGAATTTGGCTACATTATTTGGAATATTTTCATTTTCAGTCCATATAGTTTACTGTTTTTACACATTTAGTCCTTATACTTTTTAGCTTTACATTTTTAGCATTTATATTTCATAGAATTTACATTTCCAGTCCTTATAGTTTGTAGAATTTACATTTTGCATTTTATTTGAATATAAACTTTGTATGTGCATCTTGTTTTACATATAAGTAGACGACATTTTTCATTTTAGCAAGGCTTGTTTGAATTAGCAATAGAATATCCAAAAAAAATTTACCAACCAAAAACAATTAAAAACCCGATCTTGTTAGGACTTTCAATTTTTTAAGAACTGAGAAAAACGAACTTCAACTATACACATTTCACCTACTATGAATATTGTGAATTAAACAATAACTATCCACATCAGTTGATGTTGAACCTCAGTTGATTATTCTTCTATATTCTTTGTATCAGTCAAGTTTATACTCTCACGTGAATGTCGTATTCATGCTGACTAAGTTCATGTCTCCTTATGAGGATTATGTTTTCAGCAAGGTGATGATGTTTTTCATGCTAAGATACAGAAGGGGTTACAGTAAAATCCTATTTTAATAATAATAAGGTTTGATCTTCATCAGTCATGTCTTCATGCTGACCATTGTTGAAATTCTGTTTAATCATATTCTTGAAACTCTATACAACCAGCTTTAAGTCTACACAGGAGTTACCAGGCTATCATGTTACTCATTTTAGTTCAGTTTACTACCATTTAAATCAATTTATTTCTTTGATTATGTCAGACAAGCGACACCAGTATCGACCATCCCATAAAATTTCCACCAGTGCCATGTACAGTATTCCATCTATACCCCATGTACAGTGTCTCTGTTATACTCCATGTACGGTATTTCATGAGTACTGTTGGGAATTAAATATAGTCAAGACACTTGGACGCTGACAAGAGCAATTTGGACGTTGATAGGAAGAAATCAAGCGTTGACAAGACAAGCGTTGACAGGAAGAAGTCAAGCATTGATAAGACGAAGTCAAGCACTTATAGGATATTCTAGTCTACATGTTTTATGTTTCTAGTAAAGATATGTTTGACAATGTATTTCTTATGTTTATCTTTACCAAGAATAGCTGATATGTAAACTCTTGTACAAGGTTCCTTAATCTATAAAAGGAGGCCTTTAGGTTTTGTTTCATATATAGGTTTTATAAGTTTTACACTTTCATTGTACGCAAGTTCGATTAATCAATCAAAGTGAAATTTTGGTTTAACTTGTTTGTTTGTTCTTGTTTAAGTATTAATTCCGCATAATACTTGAATTGTTTCATATACAACAAAGTTTCTCTACGTGTTTAACTTGATTTAATCTCGTTTACACAAGCTAAATCGATCTAAGTTTGGGATCAACAAGTGGTATCAGAGCTTGTTGAGAAACTTTGATCTAAAGAACACAAAAACCTAAAATCGCCAAAAACCCTAATTTTCAAGAAACCCTAATGTTGAGTCCAAGATCTAGACTCATCTGGGATATATAACAATGATTGTAATGCACAGCGGAACATAATAACAAACACAATCAAAGTTATGAACAAGGCTTTCTTATTCATAAACTACTTACTAATAAGCTACTAACTACTCCTGGTGCCTTATAGGCTTGATACCAGGAGGAACGTACACACACCTTTAGTTTACATTGTATGTGAATGAATACTCAACATGTGTGTCTAACCCTCTTTATATAATAGAGGGACTAGGGTTTACAAGCCAAACCCTAGCTTACTAACTAAGCTAACCTAATATTACATATTAGGTCCTTATTGTTTCTTCTATCTTCATCTCTGCGTATAGGTTTTGTAATCATCAAATCTAAATCCCAACAATCTTCCCCTATTTGATATTACAAAACAATGTGCATGAAGAAACAATGATCGAACATGTCATCACGATAATAAGATGCACATCTAACTATTCTTCCCCTTTTGTAATCAGCAAATAGGGTCTTGTGCAACTCGTAGACGCTCCCCCTTAAGTGATGCATGTAGATGGTTAAGTATATAAACAATCATACTAACCATCTCTTGAATCTTGAACTCAGTGGCATAGATCATTTCTTCCTTCAGTATGAAAAAGACATGCTTATTACAATATCATGTAATAAAATGTCTTTGAATAATTCTTGTAGTCAATATATGCATGGCGATCACATGTAATGGCCGATAGTCTCAGTGAGCTCTGACGGATCAACCAGAAATCACTTGATGCTTATGATCATGCTAATTTTGTGATGATCATATCATGAACTGTATGATATCATATGCCCCCTAAATATTTGTAAAAGAGCGTGTAACTGTCCCAGTTAAGAATTATAGCATAAACTGAATCTCCGAAACGATCTATACCCCCCGTCAAGATAAACTCCCCCTTTTTTTATGAACGAACAACAGGAAACAGCAAAAACCACCAGAAGAAACCATAACGTACCAGTAGGAACGACCAGTAGAAACTGACTAGTAGGAATCCACCATGAAGGCTAAGCTTCCCCTCGAACCATGTATTCTTCCCCTGAAGAAGTGCACGTCCAATCCGATAGGTTCCTTGGAGTAATCACTGATGAGGAAAATCAAGTATAACGAATTTGATGAAGAAGTGGAACCTCCCAAACTTGTGTCTCATATCATGCATTTTACCCAGTTTTTTGGTACACGGGAACTGATAACCTTCACAACTATGAGCCAACTGTTAGCTATAACAATATGTTTAGTCAAAATGATATATTTTTGATCAAAATGACAAGGTGTATTGCTCACCAACAGTTTTTGGTACATGGGAACTGCTAACCTTCACAACTATGAGCCAGTTGTTAGCTATAACAATATATTTAGTCAAAAGACATGGTGTATTGCTCACCTAAATGCTGATATAATAAGAAAAAGATTTGTGAAAATCAACTACAACATCAAATAAGTAATAAAGCATCATCGTCAATGACCAGTAGGAACCAATAGCTCACCAGTAGCAGCTTATCACGGAACTGCTGTTAATAAATAATATAGTGTTCCTCCAATATAATTAGCGCCGCATGAACCTTTACTAATTTTGTTCTTGTTACTGTCCATGTAATATTCCTAATCATTGGCATCATACGTCATATTAATACAATCCCAAATATCCAATGTGAAAAATTAACTCATGATCATATAACTGCCAAGAATGAGTGACATAAATCTCATACTCTCGTCCAATACCGCATGCCATGTTGACTTCATGTCAAAAATAAGGCCATGTCAAACCATGTATATGGACCCCACGTCCTATATACTTAGCAACATAACAATAAACCCCATGTGTTCTTTGATAGACATTGAATGGAAAATATCAAATCCCTATAAATCAACAACCATGAATATATTCCCATAAATCACGCAAGACATATTTGACCTCATAAGGAAACAATATATTCTCATAGAAATTAACTATTCGAATAACTGCTTCCCATAATTTCCGTAAGTGAAGAAGTCAAATCCATATTTCCAAACCACAGCCAATTTTCTTTTAATGCCATATACCCTATTTCCAAACCAATCACTTGCATATACTTCCTAACACTCAGCAAATAACCAATTTGCATGCATGGAAAAGATTACGTCAAAATTTAATAGAGATATATGCACACAGGGATTTGATAAATAAATGTTGGGACCACCAATCAAACTAGCATCCCACGTGAGAAATAGAACCAACATTTTATGTGTTGCCAAATCAGAACAAAATGATCAGTACATGGAGCCATGTTAAGAAATATGAAGAAGTACCTCTCGTTGTTGCTGCGAACATGTGAATCAAAACCATTCTTGTGAATGCTTTCTGATGACGTATAGTCCCCAGCCGGGTCATAAACCCGACCCATGGGTACTACCCGTATCTAGCCCATCACAGATGGGTGGGATAATGTCATTCAGGCTTATGGGCTTGGATGAACAGTGACCGCACACATGTGTGCGGCCCACGGCCCGGTGAGGCCGACATAGGTTAGACAGAATCATATTCTGTCTAGGAATAGGTTTACCCCAAAAGAGGAGGATATTCACTACCAAAGTTAGAAGATAACAATCATTCTAATTTTGATAGTTATCCTTTCTTTGGGGCCGAAGTATCAGTGGCGGCCCATTAGGGTTCCACTGACTATAAAAGGAACCCCCAAGGGTTCCACAAAGGTATTACGCTCTATACTCTCAAATCACATAAACCCTAACCGATTACTTACTCTCACGCCAGAGTCTAATCGTGGGAAACATTCCCACGGTAAGCCTAACGCGTGCTGTTTAGTGTGCAGGATCCCAACCGAACGATTCACTTGGTGCAGGAGCCGGAGCCCAGCCAACCCGAATTAAGCCTAATTCGGGTCTAGCAAGGATCACCCAACTTTTGCATCAACAAGTTGGCGCCATCCGTGGGACCCATTACACTAAGCTAGAACAAAACCTCATTCTGAATTCCCAATGACGAAGGGGCATCAGCAAGCCAATCCCAGGAATACGAATCCTGGAAATCGGAAGTCCCAAGGGGAAGGGATACTCATCCCCAATCAATCACCTAGCCGCCTTGCAGGCGGACCTGGTAACCGTGGCGGCTTTCAGCCTTTGGGGGTGACGAGCACGATCTCCATGACACCCCCACCTACTTCAACCCTGGACAACCCTGACCCAGGGAGTGCGCCCAACCCTCCTAACAAGGAGCCGCGCAGACCATCGGTAGAGGAAGAAGTAGAGGTCCTACCACTCAGCGAGGAGGATCTTACTCGAGTTCTCACACAGAACTTCGATAGGATCGTCACGGGGATCGCGTCAAGGTTGAATCTGGGGAGGAACCTCCAATCCAGACTCAACTTTGGTGACACCGGACCAATCACCTCTTCCCAAAATCAGAGGAAAAGGAGAGCCCGGCCTCAGGAGCAGAGCATCTTTGAGGAAACCCCTCAACCCAGGAATGTGTTTGAGCGCATAGGAGATCGCCTCATACAGGAACTAATGCAGTCTCGAGAAGGAGGAGATAAGTCTGATGGTTCACCCGAGCGGCCAGATCGAGAGTTGGCCAGAACCGCTCGTCGCACGAGCGTGTGGGACAGGATGAACACTGGGAAGAAGGCTCCTGGTTCATCCCAAAAATTGGTCCCTACCCAAAGGATGGGGCACCACCGCCGTCTCCAGACCCGTCAGGAGAGGACTCAGATGACCATCCGCCTAAGCGTCGCCAACCTAGGCGCACCCCTCCACCACCACCAAACAATGATGAGTATTATGGTGGCCCTTATTATCGAGATGCAGAAGCGGAGGATCTTTCGCGCCCATGGTGTGAACCATGGGATGACCCTAGGCTCACCCGGCCATGGGCGGATCCCAGGGAAGACCTGTTCACCCTCCGCATACGGAACTATTCTGAAGACACTAAACGTCGCATGCCGGCGTGTGTCAAGACCTATGATGGGACTGGTGATCCGGATGATCACCTTAAAATATTTGATACGCAGGCTAAAATTGAGCGATGGCCCATGCCTATATGGTGCCAAATGTTCAATTCAACTTTGATCGGAAATGCCCGTGACTGGTTTGAGGCATTCCCTCCACGGAGCATTGATAGTTTCACGGAACTACGCACTGCGTTCAAGAACAACTATACTCAGAGGAAGAAGTATAATAGGGATCCGGTCTCATTGGCAACTGTCAAACAACGGCCGGGGGAGTCCACAGAAGCCTTCACTGAACGCTTCAATGGTGAGTGCACGCGCACAAAAACAATGCCGGAGCTCCTGAAAATCTCTGACTACATGCACGCCATAACAGACAGGGAGTTGATCAGGCGCCTCAATGACAAGCGTCCAGAGAGATATGATGACCTCATGGAAAGGGTCAGAAATTTCATAGAAGGAGAAACAGTTGTTGTCGCGGCCTACCCATCCAGAGGAAATGGGTACCGGTCAAATGACCAGTCTCGGAGACAGTCGGGCGGTCAAGGTAATCAGAACAATAGCAAGGGCTCAGACTATAAGAGCCAGAGCAAAGGAGGACGGCCGGACGACAAGTTCACCCCCCTAAAGATGTCCTACCGGGAGATCTTGCTGACGGAAGGGGCGAACTTTCCAAGGCCTCCCCCAATGACGACTCCGCCGGAACGTCGGCAAGGAAATCGCTTCTGCGAGTTCCATAATGACAAAGGCCACGGTACGGAGGAGTGTATCCAGCTCAAGAAGCATATTGAGTCACTGATCAAATCAGGTAAACTCAAGCACCTAGTTAAGGATTGGAAGGATGGAAAAGACAACAACAAGAAGTACGATAAGAAGGATCCCCAAAAGGACAAACCTTTAACCATATACATGATCCAATCCAGACAATGCCGCACGAGGCAGAAAGTTGGCCAAAAATTTTCACGCGGCAGGGAAATCTCGTTCCCTCCCATCACAGCAAGCGATGTGACTGATGCACCTCTCACTATTGAAGTAAGCATTGGAACACACAATGTTCGTCGCATGTATGTGGATGGAGGGTCGTCAGCAGAGGTACTGTATGAACACTGTTTTGTGCAATTATGCCCAGAAATAAGAAGCCAATTAGTACCGGCCACGGCGCCGCTCACCGGCTTTAGTGGAGACACTATCTGGCCGATAGGGCAACTACGGCTGCTTGTAACCATTGGGAATGAGGAACACTCTACTACGGCGTGGATGAACTTCATGGTGATACGCTCACATTCTCCGTACAATGGGATCATAGGCAGACCAGGTATTTTGGCTATACGGGCGGTACCCTCCACGACGCATGGAATGATCAAATTCCCCGTTGAGGGGGGAATCGTTACCATTTACAACACAATCGTACCGGCATCCGAGTGTCACACCGTGACAACACCGGCTCCACCTGTTCCACCCAAGGATGGATCACCACCTCCCAATTGGAAGGTGGCAATTCACCCTGACTACCCGGAACAAGAGATATCCATAGGAGGGGCGCTCTCGGATAGCGGCAAAAGGGCCATGTGCTCTCTTTTAAGTGCAAACTTAGATATATTCGCATGGGAGCCAAAGCATATGATAGGCGTGCCACGTGCGATAGCAGAGCATAAGCTCCAGATCCGCCAAGGGTACCAACCCGTCAAGCAAAAGAAGCGCGGCCAGGCGCCTGAGCGCAGCCAAGTGATATCGGAGGAAGTACGGAAACTAGTGGACGCAGGTATCATGCGCGAGGTATACTACCACGAGTGGTTATCCAATCCGGTCATGGTCAAAAAACATGAGGGAAGTTGGCGCATGTGTGTGGATTTTACGGACCTAAACAAGGCCTGCCCACAGGATTGTTACCCGTTACCAGAAATCGACTGGAAGGTGGAATCCCTATGTGGGTATCCTTTTAAATGATTTTTGGACACATATAAAGGATATCACCAGATCCAGATGTCGGAGGAGGATGCAGAAAAACGGCGTTCCATACGAGCCAAGGCGTATATTGCTATACGAAAATGCCGTTTGGACTGAAGAACGCCGGTGCTACATATCAACGGCTTGTGGACAAAGCTTTTGAATCACAGATAGGCCGCAACTTAGAAGTCTATGTGGATGACTTGGTTATAAAAAGTCATACGGAGGAGGCACTTCTCCGGGATGTCCAAGAGACATTCGACACACTGAGAAGGATTAACATGAAGCTAAATCCAAAGAAATGTACGTTTGGGGCAACGGAGGGAATGTTCCTTTGATATTTGATTGATTCAAACGGCATCAAACCTTGCCCAGAGAAGACGGACGCAGTGATACAACTGCCATCCCCTCAGATACGGAAGGAGGTGCAATCCTTGAATGGGAAACTAGCTGGGCTGAATAGGTTCTTATCTAAATCCGCAGAGAAGTCATTGCCCCTATTTAAGACACTCAAAAAGTGCATTAGGAAGGGAGACTTCCGGTGGACGAAGGAAGCCGAGGAAGCTTTCGGCCAACTCAAACAACATCTTGCGTCTCTCCCTATGCTAGTAGCTCCTCGGCCAAAGGAGGAACTTATTATGTATCTCTCAGCCACTCATGGCGCAATAAGCGCGGTACTCATGACAGATAGAGATACAGTGCAAACTCCGGTCTACTTTATAAGTAGAACACTACAAGGGCCGGAGCTGAATTACTCCTCTATGGAAAAATTGGTGTTAGCACTAGTGTTTGCTACAAAGCGGCTGCGCCGGTACTTTCAGGCGCACCCAATTGTAGTCATTACGGATCAGCCAATCAAGCAGGTTATTTCTAGACCGGACGTGGCAGGGAGGCTACAAAAATGGAGCATCTTATTGGGGGAGCACAATATATCTTATAGGCCAAGGACGGTTGTGAAAGGCCAGATCTTGGCAGATTTCCTGATCGAGAAGCCGGATGAGGAAGGGCCAATCGTTAAACAAGACGAAATCCCAACAGAACCATGGGTGTTATTCACGGACGGATCTTCGTGTACGGACGGGTCCGGAGCTGGTCTCATCCTCACAAATCCAGAAGGAAAGGAATTCACGTACGCCGTCCGTTTTGAGTTCATGACCACCAACAACGAAGCGGAATATGAAGCATTAATTGCGGGTTTAAAAATCTCCGCTAGAATGGGAGTCCGCAACCTTGAGGCCTACGTGGACTCACGGCTTGTCGCGAACCATATTCTAGGTGGATATGTGGCTAAGGAGGACAACATGGTCAGGTACTTGGAAAAAGTCAAGTCATTAATCGCGACTTTCAGTAAGTTTTCCATCAAGCAGGTGCCAAGGGGCGAGAACAAGAAGGCGGACGCTCTTAGCAAGATCGCATCCACAAGCTTCGCTCACTTGTCTAAACAAGTCTTGGTGGAAATACTCAAGGAGAAATCTATAACGGAAGGGGAGGTTGCTACTATAGTTGAGGAGGATGGACCTACATGGATGACCCCGATTATCAACTATTTGACTAGTGAGACCCTTCCAGACGAGGAAAAAGCAGCACGGCGCATCAGAAGGAAGTCGCAGCATTTCGAACTTCGAGAAGGCATCCTTTACAAGCGCTCTTTCTTGCAGCCGTGGCTGCGGTGTGTTGGACCACGTCAGGCCGCTTACGTAATCAGTGACATACATGAAGGGTTGTGCGGCATGCATGCAGGTCCACGATCCGTGGTAGCTAGAGCCTTACGGACAGGATATTATTGGCCTACCATGCACAGAGACGCGCGCGACATGATTCGCAAGTGTAGTGATTGCCAAGTGCATAGGCCAGTACCGCGGCACCCGCAGCAGGAGCTTACACCTATCACGTCCCCATGGCTATTCTATAAGTGGGGAATCGACATTGCAGGACCATTTCCTGTAGCTGCGGGGGGAGTTAAATTCTTGATTGTTGCGATGGACTACTTCACACGATGGATAGAGGCCAAGGCAGTCAAGTCTATCACAGGCAAACAAGTTAAAAAGTTTGTTTGGGAACATATTGTGTGTCGTTTTGGGCTACCAGGAGAAATCATCTCGGACAACGGTAAGCAGTTCACGGACAATCCATTCAGAGACTGGTATGCATCATTAAACATCAAGCGGCGCTTCGCATCTGTTAAGCATCCGCAGACAAATGGCCTCGTCGAACGAGCAAATAGAAGCTTGGGAAATGGCATCAAGGCGCGTTTGGATGAACGAAGTGCCAAATGGGTCGATGAGCTACCACATGTGCTATGGGCACACAGGACTATGATCAAAACAGCCAACGGAGATACACCATTTGAATTGGCTTACGGCACTGAAGCTGTTATACCAGCAGAAATAGGAATGCCTACCATCCGCACGTCGGAGGTTAATGTCGTCACGAACGATGAACAGCTGCGAATCAACCTGGATCTGTTGGAAGAAAAAAAGGAAATAGTAGCCATCAATGAGGCTATGTCCAAGGCTAAAATGAAAGCTTATTATGACGCCAAGGTCAAGGGTGTTTCTTTTCGACCGGGAGACTATGTCTATCGTGCTAATGAAGCGAGTCGAGCGGAGAATACAGGAAAACTGGGCCCTAAGTGGGAAGGACCGTATGAAGTCACGGAGGCCTTAGGACGAGGCGCGTACAAGTTACGTGACATGGATGGCCGCGACCTAGAGCGCACATGGAACATTTCCAATCTCAAAAGGTGCTATCTTTGAAAGCTACGGCTTCCGCATGGGTGCTTCGCTATATGTGGCTTTAATGAAGAACCATGCGGTCTATCTGTTTTGTTTTCTTATGTTTGTTTAGTTTCCTTTCTTGTTTTTTAGGACTTGTCACTATTGTTCAAACAAAAATGTAAACGTTTTAATAAAATGCCGCGGTGCCTAGCTAGCCCCACGGCTTGTTTCGTGCAAATCATTTTTTAGATTTTTTGTTAGTCGTATGAATTTTACTTATATTATAATATGCCATGTTTCATTCATATGCATTCTTTCAAACTACTGTACATGTACTATACGTCTCCAGGCGGGGTAAGAGGATTAAGTGAACCTACTAATTCAACTTGCCGCGTAAGAGGGATGCAACCCCAGCCGCACGGATCATGTATCCTTACTAGACACCTTACTCACAAGACGTTGTGGTAAGTTTCATATGCCATAGTCACACCGTGCTTCGCATAGTAAAGACGCACGTCGCATGTCTAGTAAATTATAGGCTTGTATGTATTTTCCTTGTTTGTGTGTAAGACGTGACGTATCATGCAGTATTGGTATACAATATTCAACACAATCAAATTACACAAGTTTCTAAATAAAATAGCAAAAATGGCCGTGGTCATCACGGACTTACATACAAAATGCACATGTTTTAGCCGTGTACATACACGGACGAATAAAAACAACAAATATTCAGCGGTTACAAACCAGAGTTGTCTAAAATTGATCATAAAGTAGAAGCACCCTACATAGGGGGGAGAAGTTTACCTAACTCCACTTGTTCCTCGACTAAGGATGACAACCACTCACTACTTTCCTTCCGCTTCCGGGCTTGAGCAGCGTTCCTCTCCAGCACCACACTTAAGGGTTCTTCATCAAGCACGATCCTGGTTACATCCTCATAGATGGGGAGCGTCAGGTGGTTGGGCGATGGGGTGAAGGAGGCACGGGAATGACTCTCATCTTGGGAGAACGCACTAAGACTTAGCTTTCCCATGATTTCCATGTTGGATGCATCTTTTGTGGCCTCCAGCTCAGTCAAGAATGGATAATGCAAATCTCGCATTGCGGCCATAGAAGCAGCCATCTTGTTAGCCGCCTCAGGGTTAAAGAAAGCATGCCTGGTGAAGTTCTCCCTTTTCTTGATCAGCTCTACGGCCTGGACCATTCCCTCATGACGTCCGTGGTCAATGCCATCGGACACAAGACTTGCAAACTGTTGCACAAATTTGGGGGCCTCTAGTACCTTGGTGACGGCCAAGCGTGCTCCATGCCCTACCATCTACCTACGGCCGGCAATAGCCGCTAGTAGTTGAGGGCATAGTACGTCGTCGCGCTCGGCGGTGAGGGCATCGATCATCAAATCTTTTTGGGCAAACGCCTCTTTCAGCTCTTGGGTGACAGCCTTCTCATCAGCAAGTTCGTCTTGTACCTTCTCCATGCTTTGGACTGCCATGAGCGCGTCTTCTAGTTTCTTGTTAAGCACGGATACCTAGCTGGAGTACGACTGGGCAGACGCTTCCGCTGTGGCTACCTATATGAGATTAATCGTTAGAATATATTTCTTTTAGAAAATGGGTGGTGCAGCACGGATATGTACCTTGGTGGTCGCGGCATCTAGTTTTGACTCAAGGTTGGCCACTTGTTGGTCGTATTCATTCGCGCGGGCCGATTGCTTTTTTATGGTCGCCTCGGCACTAGCAAGTTGGGACTGGAGGGCTGCAATTTGGGCTTCATTGTCCACGATCATCTTCTCCCTCCGTCCAACCTTCCTCTTAAGAGATTCCACATGCCCAAGTGCGGCTTCAAACCTTACTCTCATCGAGGTGCCCATCGCCATTTGGTGTACCAAGGCACCATTATACTCATCCGCCAAGTCCGCATGGCTGAGCGCATTCACCTCTCGCACCAAGCCCGGTGGTATGCAGTTGTTGAGGTACTCTCGGCATTCATCGGCGTCCCTCATTCGTGATGCAGTTGTGATATTCTAGATGGGGTTGAACGACTGAGGGGGGCCGGACGTTGGGAGGTCTTGGGAGGCTGTGGGTGAACCTTCTTCAAATACGGGGCCGGACTTTGTGGCGGCCGTGTGAAGCATGGGGTTTCTTTCCACTTCTTTTCCTTTTCCCTTCTCCATTTGGGTGTCAGGGGGAGGCGTGGCACCAGTTTGTTCATCCCCGTGAAACAAGCATTGGGAAACATATTAAGTGTTGCTTAAAAGGGAATTTGTCATTCTTACGTGTTAAGATGGAGTCTTACATGTCATTTCATGCTAATTCTGATGTGGTTGGGGCAATCTGAGTGACTGGATCGACATGAGCGGCCCGGATCGTCTCGGAAGCCTGGGTGGTGCTCCCAACAGATTGGTACAAGGGATGGTCTTCTCGAAGTTTCTTGGGAGGGGCGTTGTGTTCGCCAATCTCGGCTGAAGCAACTCTTCTTGCTCGTTTGTTTCTTTTACGGGTACGCCTGGCGACATGCTGAGCTGTTGCTTCTTCAGTCTCCTCCTCGACTTCTTTTTCCACTTCTTCCTCTTCCTCCTCATTGATTTGTTGTACTTCTTCATCATCATCGCCCATCATCCGGCGAAGGCTGGAGGTGGTTAAATCAATATTATCTCCCTGCTCTTCCCCATGTGGTGAGGAGGGCCCGGCTCCTCCTTCATGCAACCTGTTGTCTCCTTGCTCTTCCTCGTCTGAGTGGGGATCTGGCACGGCTTCAAGAGCGACCGTCACGCTTCGGGTATGCTCAAGAAGGGGTGGTTCATTCTCACGGAGGGGACGGGAGCCCTCCGGTACGAGCTTCGGGTCGCCCTGGCGTAGAAGTCCAAAGAAGTTCATTTCTGCCCAACAAGAAAAATATGTTAGCCATTTACAAAGTGGTTTAATAAGTTTTTGTGTACGGATGTTAGCCTACCTTCACCCTGCCTTCTCCAAAACACAGGATATCTGTTGGACGGGCCAAACTAGTTGCGGCTAATCCCTAGCAGACATAGAAATGACTCGGGAAGACTTCTATGGAACCCGGTCCTATTCAGATCTAATTCTTGGGAATGTCGGGGGTTATATGTACTAGTGTGCGGCTTGGGGTCGTGGGATATCCTATGTCTAAAGGTATAATCAGCCGGCCATACTGCTGCGTCAATGAAAAAGTAGTGGTCATACCAGTTTTTCAATGAATCCATTGGCTTATTATGAGACTGGGGACTGTTGGGGGATCGTTTCTTAAAGGATACCCAACCATTTACTAGGTTGGGAACATAAAAGAGCCGGAATAATTCTACGGTTGGGGGGATTCTCCTAGCACGGCAGAGGATCTCGAATTGACTAATCTTACAGGAGCCTATACAGTGAAGCTGACTAATATGTACATCATAGTATCCTAAAAGATCTACGAGGAAACGGGTGAATAGAATGCGGTAATTGGCCGCATCAAAAAGGCGAGTGTACAGGCCAATCTTACCCGCCGGAGCCTCAGTTATGAGGTCTCCGGCGCCAGGAAGTGAGGGGTGTAGGTTGGTAGGGATGAAATAGTTTGTACAAAAGTGATTTAGTTGATCCTGGGTCATTACATTCAGCACGGATCCAATGGTAGGGTTGTTTCTGTGAGCCATTACTAAATAAAAATGTAAGGGCGTGGTGTTCTAACCTGTGGATGATGGGATCCGTGCGTAATTGATTCAAGCTAAGAGGAAATCTTTAATGGCAGAAATAGAGATAATAACTGTGTGTTTCACACAGCCGTAGAGGTGGCTTATTTATAGGGTTGCCTCGTGGGTCATGGCCTGTTGGATGTGTGACATATGTCTGCCACTATTCTTGATCGTGTGGTTAGGGGGAAAGTGGCAAGTGAAACGTCAGGCGGGACCCACTGGTAACTTCTGACTCAAACGTTTGCACTGCTCGAGGCTCTGACTGTTTGCAATTTTGTCAGTCAACATGCTAGATGAATAGTTATTAATGTCGGGATATGCGGCTCTTACGTAAGACTTGACATTTAATGCTATGTTTAATTTGTCTCGGTCGCCATATGCGGCTGAGATACTAATGGAATAACTTCCTGAGTCAGGTTGCCACGTGCGGCCAATACAAATTCTTGGACAACTTATCATTCCCTATTTTTCCTTGGTACGTCCAGGGAGCATCTGGGTAGTCTAGAGGTTACGCCTATGGTTGTAACAACTAGACTGGGGGGACATGATGACGTATAGTCCCCAACCGGGTCATAAACCCGGCCCATGGGTACTACCCGTATCCGCCCCATCACAGATGGGCGGGATAATGTCATTCAGGCTTATGGGCTTGGATGAACAATGACCGCACACATGTGTGCGGCCCACGGCCCGGTGCGGCCGACATAGGTTAGACAGAATCATATTCTGTCTAGGAATAGGTTTACCCCAAAAGAGGAGGATATTCACTACCAAAGTTAGAAGATAACAATCATTCTAATTTTGATAGTTATCCTTTCCTTGGGGCCGAAGTATCATTGGCGGCCCATTAGGGTTCCACTGACTATAAAAGGAACCCCCAAGGGTTCCACAAAGGTATTACGCTCTATACTCTCAACTCACATAAACCCTAACCGATTACTTACTCTCACGCCGGAGTCTAATCGTGGGAAACATTCCCACGGTAAGCCTAACGCGTGCTGTTTAGTGTGCAGGATCCCAACCAAACGATTCACTTGGTGCAGGAGCCGGAGCCCAGCCAACCCGAATTAAGCCTAATTCGGGTCTAGCAAGGATCACCCAACTTTTGCATCATCACTTTCCTATCACCTCTTGTGAACCCTTGCATCACGGACCACAAATAAACAGAAAAGGAACAACGATTCACATCAAACATTCTTTTACCTTTGGATCAGTGCATCATGTCCCCACTAATCCCTCTTGACAGTTTTTTTATTCATAACACAAATTGTTGCTTTCCATCTTACTGTCTTCCACATATGTCCTACTAACGCGTAACCATTTAGACAAATCTAGGGTTTTATCACAAACCCAAACCATTTAGAACAGCAGCATCATGTACCTTCCACGGCAGCAACATCATGCACGAATAAACAAAAAGATCATACGAACAGTAGCAACATGATAGTAACATCAACGACACCATATAAATTATCCAGGGTTTGTTGGGAAAAACCCTAGATCAGGAAGAACACCATTATTTATTTAAAAACAGAAAATAAACTAACATGAAAACCTTGTAGATCAACCAGATCGAGAGCCAACAAGCTCTGATACCACTTGTTGAGTCCAAGATCTAGACTCATCTGGGATATATAACAATGATTGTAATGCACAGAGGAACATAATAACAAACACAATCAAAGTTATGAACAAGGCTTTCTTAATCATAAACTGCTTACTAATAAGCTACTAACTACTCCTGGTGCCTTATAGGCTTGACACCAGGAGGAACGTACACACACCTTTAGTTTACATTGTATGTGAATGAATACTCAACATGTGTGTCTAACCCTCTTTATATAATAGAGGGACTAGGGTTTACAAGCCAAACCCTAGCTTACTAACTAAGCTAACCTAATATTACATATTAGGTCCTTATTGTTTCTTCTATCTTCATCTCTGCGTATAGGTTTTGTAATCATCAAATCTAAATCCCAACACCTAAAATTCAAACATGTCTACTCCAGAGTTAACCTCCTCCTCCTCAAGCCATAACATCAAGATTCCCATGCTAGACCCAGACAACTTTGAGCTTTGGAAGTTCAATTTTGAGCAGTATCTTCAAATCCATGATCACACCCTATGGGAAATTATTTAATATGGAAGCACATTCAATAAAGCTGCCAAGATCCTAGCTGCTATCACTCTAAGATCAACTCCAGGCTCAAGTGCTGGGGATTGAAAAAAAAACCTGAAAATGGAAGAGCTGTTTCAACTGAGGACGTTGCAAAGAGAAGGAATGATATGAAAACCCTAAGCATCCTTAAACTTTCCTTGGGACAAGAAAATCAGCACAAGTATAGAGGCTATGATTCTGCAAAAGATCTTTGGGTAGCCCTTCAAGTTGCTTATGGTGGTAATGATGATACAGCCTCAGAGAAAAAGAAACAACTCTTGCATGAGTATGTTGTATTTAAAGCCCTTCCCAATGAAAAGCTAAGTGGAGTAAGAAGCAGACTTCTTGACATTACAAGCAAGTTGTCATTCATGGGAACAGTGCAAGATGATGCTGATATCATCACCACTTTCCTTAAAAGTCTTGGTGATGCATGGAAGATTAAAGCAAGGTCTATGATTGCTAATAATACACACAAAAGTTCCAGTTTTGATGATGTCTACAATAAACTGAGGCTTGTAGAGAGTGAAATCCTTTTGGATCAAGGAAGCAAATCTACCAATGGAAATATGGCCTTCTTCTCACATAGTGAAGGTCAATTTGATCAAAGGGAGCCATACATACACCCTGTTACTAGATCACCTTGTGTCAACGTTGGATCAAGCTCTGTCAGCGCCTCACATTTAGACGCTGACACATACAATGCTGACTCACAAAGAGTTAAGCCTGCTGGTATTGATCTATATACAGTGTGTACATACATTTCTTCATTACCCAATGGTTCAGTGATTACATATGAGGACCTTGAGCAAATTAGTGATGATAACTTGGAAGAGATGGACATAAAGTGGAATATGGCGCTTGCAAGCATAAGGGCCAATAGATGGAATAGAAGATTCAGGAAGAAGATGACTTTTAATGGTAAAGACACTGCTGGGTTTGATAAATCCAAGGTTGAGTGTTACAATTTTCATAGAATGGGTCATTTTATGAGAGAGTGTAGATCTCCAAGAAGTTTTGATGCTGGAAAGCCTTCAAGCCAAATTATCAAGGTTGAAGATACAAAAGCTATGGTAGCCATGCAAGACATTGATGGTGTTGGATGGGATTGGAGCTTTTTGGCCAAGGATGTGGAAGAGAACAAGGCTTTGGTTGTAGAAAAGGAGGAAGAGGAGCATGTTCACTATGCTCTCATGGCACATTCTTCATCTTCATCAGACAATGAGGTATATGATGATGCATTTTGTAGTAAGGGTTGTCGTCTAAACACTGAAAAGCTTAACAAAGAAGTTTTAAAATAAACATCAGATGTTTTTGTTGAAAAATGCAAGTTATCTAATTATCAACTTGCTCTTACTCAAACTGAAAAGACTGTGGCTGAATATAAGAAAATGGAGTTTGACCCAAAAGATCAAATCAACGTTTTGACTCATGATCTAAATGATAGTGTTGAGGTTAGGAACATCTTTAAGAGATCCAATGGTGTTTTACAAGCTAAGTTAGATGAGGCTATAAAAAACAAAGATAATGTAGATCTTAAAATTCAAAAATTTGATAAAGCTTCACAAACCTTAGAAAAATGTGTGAGTGAACAAAGGGATTCTAGGGATATGAGTGGGATTGGGATGAAAGAATATGTTGGTGTTCCACCACCTGCTGGGAACTTTTATGGTGTCCTTAGAAAGGATATATCTTGGACTGGTATACCAGAACTCCAAGAAGAGGAATTCATTCCTCCACCAAGAGTTGTTACTCCAATAGAGGAGTACAAGCAGAAGTTGACTGATTTGAACCAATGGAAGAAAGCCAACCCTACTTTGTTTGTTAAGGGTGGCATGATTAGTGATAGCCCAAATGAGTCAACACCATAAAAGTGACCAATCCTAGTACTGGAAAGACTGTTGACCTTGGCTTAAATGTTGATAGAAAACCTAGAATTAAATATGCAGAAATGTATAGAAAACCTAGGTCACCAAAAAGTCAAGTTAGTGATAATGGGACAGGTTTCTTTTCATCTAGACCTAGAGTTATGTCTAGAAAAGCCTGTTATACTTGTGGAAGCTTTTCACATTTGGCTTATAAATGTGTCAATGCTTCAAAGGTCAACACTGATAGAAAGTCAACCATGGTCAAACCCAAACCTTTTGTCCAGCAAAGTCCATAAGTCATTAGACCAGCCCCATTCTTTACTAAAGGGTCTAATACTTATGGACAAAGGCCTTTTCAGAAGACCAATACGTGGTCTAACAAACAATGGGTTCCTGTAGCAAACCCTAGGTTTGACGCTGATAAGGGTAATTTCAGCGTTGAAAAGAACAAATTAAACGCTGACATGAATGTTTCCAACGTTGCTAGACCAACTAATGCCAAATACTTGCAACCAAAGGGAAAGGGGTCTAAAGCTTCTTCTAGCTTGACATGGAGACCCAAACAAGACCAAAACCCTAATTCAGATGGGATTTCTATGACCTCTAACAGATTTCATTATATTTCAAAGGTCATAACTAAACCAATTGGGGTTAACTGGGTGTTTAATCCAAAAAGGGATGAACAAGGGGTTGTCATAAGGACTAAGTCTGTTCTTGTTGAACAACCAAATTAATCCAAGTCTGCACAGGCTTGGGTTCCCAAAGAAAACTAATTTGTTTTCTTTATGTGCAGGGCATTCAAAAGCAGGTTAATGATTATGGCTATTGGGATAGTGGATGCTCTAGGCACATGACGGGGAAGGAAGATTACTTGACAAACTTCACTCCCATTAAAGATGGTGACAAAGTGTACTTTGGAGGCGGATATGGAACTATCACTGGCAAAGGCACTCTTGTCACCAACAATTTGCGTTTTGAGAACGTGTTTTTGGTAAACGAACTTGACTATAATCTGTTTAGTGTATCACGGGTCTGTGATAACAAAAATAAGGTTCTTTTCACAGATACTGAATGCTTGGTGTTGAGTAAATATTTTAAAATACCTGATGAGAAATTCATTGATTATAGAACACCTAGGCATAAGGACATTTATAATGTGAATCTTAATGGAATAAGAATGAATAATAATTTGTCATGTCTATATGCTAAGGCTTCAGTTGATGAGAGTAATCTTTGGCACACAAGGTTAGGGCACATTAATATTAAGAACATAAATAGACTTGTGAGACAGGGTTTAGTTGATGGTTTGCCTGAAAAGTCTTTCCACAATGACCACTCTTGTGTTGCATGCCTTAAAGGCAAACAACACAAAGTCTCCTTTAAGTCTAAATCTGTACATTCTAGTTCTAAACCACTTCACTTACTGCATATGGACTTGTTTGGTCCAACTAATATAGAAAGCTTAAATGGTAAATCCTACTGTTTTGTCATCACTGATGATTTTTCTAGATTTACTTGGACTTTCTTTTTGGCTTTGAAAAGTGAAACTGCTGATATTTTGATTAACTTTATTACCCAGTTACAGAAAAAGACTGGGAATGAGGTTAAAATACTTAGAAGTGATAATGGTGGTGAGTTTAGAAATAAGCTGTTAGATGACTTTTGTGCCAAGAAAGGGAATACTAGACAGTTTAGTATAGCCAGAACCCCACAACAAAATGGGGTAGCTAAGAGGAAGAATAGAACACTCATAGAAGCAGCTAGGACTATGTTGGCTGATGCGCACTTTCCCATTGCATTTTGAGCTGATGCTGTAAATACAGCTTGTTATGTTCAGAATAGGGCATTAATCAACAAGATACACAACAAGACACCTTATGAGCTATTTTGGAGTAGGAAACCTAATATTGGTTTTCTTAAACCCTTTGGCTGTCATGTAGTTGTTTTAGACACTAGTGATGCCTTAGGAAAGTTTAGTGCTAAAGGTGATGAAGGCTATTTTATGGGTTATTCAGTGCAGAGTAGAGGATATACGGTTTACATTAAGAAAGAAAAACTTATACTTGAGAAGGTACATGTTAGGTTTTTAGAAAGTAAACCCAGTGATCCTGAGAGTGGACCAAATTGGTTATTTGACTTAGAACATCTATCTAGAACTTTAAACTATATGCCTGTGACTAATCCAGACATTTTGAAGGTGATTTCAAATGTTGTGGAAGAACCAGTTGTTGAAATTTCAGGTATACAGGTTGAAAAGGAGGTTGGATCACAAGCAAATCAGCACCCATACTTGAGTATGTTACCATTCCTATATGGACAGATGCATTTGCTGCCGCTGCTGTTGCTGCTGCTGGAAAGGAAAAAGATGGTCCACAAGTATCACCAGTTGAAAACATGCATGAATCTTCAAGCGCTGATAAAGGAAAATCTGGCGTTGACAAGACAAATTCAGGCGTTGATGGCTCAAACGTTGACAACCCTAATTCAGGCGTTGACAACTCTTTTGACCATTTATTCTCTTCTAGTGTTTTTGAACAAGGTGAACCTTCAAACAGAAGTGGAGAGGTTCATTCAGATGATGATGGAAGAGCATTTGAATAGGATATTGGCAACTTGGAGACTGAGATTGATGATAATACAATATTTGAAGGAGGAGTACTTACATCTACTATGAAGAATCATCCTTCTTCTCTTATTATAGGTGATATGATGACTCATGTACAAACCAGAAGGTCTCATCAGAATCATGAAGGATTTATTGCCAATATTCACAAGAAGGTTGATACCCCTCTTGTTCAAGCATGTTTGTTTGCCTGTTTTTTATCACAACAGGAACCCAAGAAGATTTTTGATGCTCTCAAAGAACCAAGTTGGGTGGAAGCAATGTAAGATGAGCTTCACCAATTTGCTATTCAGGATGGTTGGGAGTTAGTTGATTGTCCCAGACATGTCAGACCTATTGGGACAAGATGGGTTCTTAAAAACAAAAAGGATGAGAGAGGAATTATGGCCAGAAACAAGACATGATTAGTTGCTCAAGGCTATACACAAGAGGAAGGGATAGACTATGAAGACGTTTTTGCTCCTGTTGCAAGGATTGAGACAATAAGGATTTTCCTAGCATATGCTTCCTGCATGGGGTTTACAGTCCATCAAATGGATGTGAAGAGTGCTTTTCTTTATGGCACAATTGCAGAGGAGGTTTATGTAATGAAGCCTCCTGGTTTTGAAGATTCAGAACATCCAGACAAGGTGTATAGAGTGAAGAAAGCAATGTATGGACTTCATCAAGCCCCAAGAGCATGGTATGGTACATTGTCCACCTATCTGGTGGAAAATGGATTCAAAAGGGGCACCATAGATCAGACTTTGTTTACAAAGAAGACTGGTAAGGATTTCTTACTTGTACATGTCTATGTGGATGATATCATCTTTGGCTCTTCTAGTCCAAAGATGAGTGAAGACTTTTCCAAACTCATGACAGACAAGTTCAAGATGAGTGCAATGGGGGAGATGAACTTCTTTCTAAGGTTACAAGTTCAGCAGAAAGAAGATGGTATCTTCATCTCTTAAGACAAATATGTAGCAGAAATCTTGAAGAAGTTTGGCTTTTCTCCACATGAGAAACGGGCTAGCACACCCATGGATAGGGAACACCCCTGGGGAAAGGTTGGAGATAGAAAAGAGATGGATGTCAAGCATTATAGGTCAATGATTGGTTCATTGATGTATCTCACAGCTTCAAGACCTGACATTATGTTTGTTGCGTGTGCATGTGCACGCCATCAAGTGACTCCCAAAGAGTGTCATCTTCATGCTATCAAGAGGATTTTTAGGTATCTTAGGTGCTATACCACCTTGGGATTATGGTATCCAAAAGATTCTCCATTGGAGCTTATTGCATATTCAGACAGTGATTATGGTGGTGACAAATTTGATAGAAAATCCACAACTAGTGGATGCCAATTTCTTGGGAGTAGATTGATATCTTGGCAATGCAAGAAACAAACAGTGGTGGCCAATTCTACAACTGAAGTAGAGTATGTAGCTGTAGCTGCTTGTTGTGGACAAGTCTTATGGATTCAGAACCAGCTGTTGGATTATAGGTATAATTTCATGCATACCAAGATTTTTGTAGACAATAACAGTACTTTATGCATTATTAAAAATCCTGTACATCACTCTAAAACAAAACATATAGAAATTAGACATCATTTTATAAGAGATTGTTTTGAAAAAGGTTTAATACAACCAGATAGGATTGACACAGAGGAAAATGTGGCTGATTTATTAACTAAACCTTTTGATACTAGAAGATTTCAATACTTGGTAACAAGTATTGGAATGATCAATCTTACTTAATATGTGTTTTGGGAAATTCTTGTAAAAGTATGTACAGGATATGCATTGTTATTGGTCTTTGTACAAAATTAGATTTTCCACTTTATTTGTCTAACGCTGACAAAGGTTATTTTAACACTGACAAGTGTTAAATTGGCGTTGTCAGCAACATGTTAGTTTTGTGGTTTTTGATCTAATTATGCAGGAGTTGTTAGCATTGTACAAATGGATACAGAGTTGCTTATGGATTCTTGGAGCATTATTGGAGCATGTTCAAGTTTATAGATGATGGTTGGAATATTTATATTCCTATCTTGACATAAATTTTTATTACATGCATTTTATTTGGCAACTTATGTATCTTAGTTTAAGGGGAGGTTAGGAAACCTTTAGGACTTTTTGAGTATTCATATAATACTCTTATCACAATTCTAGATTGTGTCCACTGGTGAGTATGAATTAGTTTACTAACTCAGGAGGCACTGTAGCATGCAAAGTTGATATACTATGCACGCTGCCAAGACTTATTGGCCTAGAATTGGATTTGGTCTGTTGGGAGACTTGGGTATAATTTTTATTGGGCTTACCTGGGAAGTTACGAAGGATTTTATGAGATAACTTCATTGTTAAGAACTTTGGTTAGCAAGGGACACTTGAGGACAATTATGTCTATCTTGCTTAAGCAAGTGTGCATCATTGGACAGTGCTTGCCACCCTATGGTAATTTTCAGTCTATAGCTTATCTTCACTAGGATAAATTACTTTGTTAAGGTCCTTTTCATTTTTATTATTTTTATTTTTGGACGTTGACAATTTTATTTCCAAACGTTGTTAGGACCAATTTTGACGTTGACATGGCATTTTCCAACATTGACAAGAATATAACCGTTGAGCGTTGATAGGTTATTTTTGACCGTTGACAAACATTGGGTCCTACCCAGTTGTTATTTTTGACGAAAATATGGTCGTAATTTAGGAGTTGGTAACTTTTTATTAATGCACAAGATAAGTTATATATTTTTCAAGATTTTAATCATTATCTTTTGAAAATAACTGCCTCATTTTTTACCAATCACATGTGTTCAACTCTCTAATATATTTGGCTCATTCTTTTGAAACAGGATAACTGCTTATTCTTGTCTAACTAAATTCTCACACATATTCATCTTTCATAACATTTCACACAACTTTCTACATCAATGGCGCCTAAGTTTAAACCGAGTGATTTGGTATTAGGGTTCAGAAGTTAGCACAACATGGTTGCCTATTTAGTGGCTGACAACACTCTGTTTTCTCAATATACTCAGATGGTGGAGTATTTAAATGCATCTCCTCTAAGGTATGCACTTTCTCATGCTCCTCTTATCCGTGTCACTCATATTAAGCAGTTTTGGAATACTGTTACTTCCTCAACGATTAATAATGTGACTACATTGACTGCTATAGTCCATGGGCGTTCATGGGTGGTTACTAAGCCTTGGTTCGCCAGGCTTTGCATCTTAATGATGCAGATGGTATAACTACCCTACCCATTGGTGAGCTAGAACAAGGACTTCAAGCTTTGGGTTATCCTTTCCCTGAAGAGGGATCTTTAAACAAATATTCAAAACAGGAATTTCCTCCAGCTTGGAAGTACTTAATACATGTCATACTTCAATGTTTGAGTCCCAACTGTACTGCACAAAATGAAATTAACAGATCCATTGGGAGTGCCATTGTGTGTATTGCTACTGGGCAAAAATATAATTTTTTCTAAAATGATTTTTGATGGCATGTGTAAAAATAAGGGTAGCAAGAGGACTCTTGCTTACCCAAGATTTTTGCAAATGGTTTTTAATGAACAAAGGTATTGCAACAGGGATCATGATGAATTTTATACGATCCCTGATTGTGGTAAATTACACCTCTTGTTTAGGAAAACAAAAGAGGGTAAATGAGCGGTAAGTATTAAATGATGATTTAGGAAAATCAAGCACTAATGACCCAAATGAAGTTCATTTCCCAAGGAGGTATATGTGTGTAAGTAATTCGTAATTGGTTTGAGATTAATATTGGTTTAGAAAGGGATGAGAAAAGAGGATGACGAAGACGTGAAATTAATTACTACTAAGACTTAACGTAAAACCGTAAAATAAGATAAAATAAAAATTAATTCTAAAAATTACCAAAAATTCACCAAAAATCAAAATAAATAAACTAAGAGTTTACCAATGATCAAAACTTTTTCAAACCTTTTAAATAATTAAATATTCAATTTTTAAATGCTAATTAAAGCCCTAAAAATCAAATAAATTATCAAAAAGCCCAAATAAAGATTTTTCAATTGGTAAACCTCTAAAATGACCTAAAAAGATTAAAAACTATTTTTTAGAAAATTTAAAAACTAATAAAAACTATTTAAAATGATTTAAAAACTATAAACACTTAAAATAATTATAAAAATTAATTTAAAGGTGATAAAATTATTCTAAAAGTTGCAAAATTCCTATTTTAATGTATTTAAGCTAAGAAAAATGTAAAAAGTTGAAAAATGTGAAATTTGAAAAATAATAATAAAATAATATTAAAATAATATAAAAATCTAAAAATTATAAAAAAATTATAAAAACTTGCAAACTAGTTTATTTTAACCTAAATAAACAGAAAATGAAAGTGAAATGACCAGAATACCCTTATTGGGCCCTCAAATGGGCCAAAACCAAAAACAGTCCACTTAAATGGGCTTTTTAACCCAAAAAGTCAAACTTGGCTCAATTGACTTAGAAAAGCCCAATCTGACTCAAAATTTGATTCTAAACACAAAACTCCAAAGGCCCAAAAGCTGAAAGTGAGCTTATCACAGCTTATTAAGCAAACAGCTTATCCTTATTGGGCTTTTTAGCCCATTTAGCAATAAGCTAATGCCATAAGCTCTAATTTGACACACAACCTTCTTTTGGGATACTTAAGAGATCTGTAAAAAGAAATTTTGAAAAAGCACAATCAATAAGCCAGAAATTAGCAAAGTACAATTTCACTAAAAGACAAAATAGTCCGGTTTGAGATTTAGGGCACCTCGGAACTTGATTCAACTTGTAAAATGTCACAAATGAACTCAATAAGCCAAATCAATCAACAAAAATCCAATAAGCAACACCAATAAGCCAGAATGAACCAATAAGCACTTATGAAAAAGTCAATTAAGTTGGTTTTCTAGTCAAACCCTAAAGTCAACCCACCAAATGCTCCAGTATGAACAAATGGGTCAAATAATGAGCACCTATTACAAAATCCAAGTTGTTGCTGGTTAAAATAAGCTATTTTAGCTTATTGATAAGCTGAAACCCAATTAACACTAGTAGTGGCTAGTAGCAGGGGAAAGGAGTTCCCACTGCTTTGACTATTTGACCAAGCTTTTTAGAGAGATTTAGTTGGATTCAATTGGAAACAAGGGCACCCTTGTGATCAGTGAATCACAAGGAGTCAATCAAGAAAATCACAATTTGGTTCACACAATAAGCCCAGATTAATCAAACAGTCACCAAATATTGCTCAGACATGGAGAATAAGCAGTTATGCACAAATAAGCAAATATAGCATGAATAAGCCAACCAAATTCAACAGGATGCATACACAAGCTATATAAACTATGAATAAGCATAAACAAACTTATATCAAGAACTGAAACAAGGTAAAGAACAAGATCAAAGCAGATTAAGGTTACTGATATGAACTACAAGAACACAAGCCTACTTGCTGATCTAATTGACCGCAGATCCAAATTCAGGCACTCAAATCTCTTTCCCTGGTGATATTAACTAGGTTTAATCACTTGTTAGCCCTAGTCTATGTTTAGATCTAGGTGTCCCTTAAACCTAAGCCAAATTTATCAAGTAAACAAGATTTTATAGCCCTATTTAGAATCTAGGTGTTTCAAACCACAAAATATGCAAATAAGTGACCAAGTATATCAGATACACATGTACCAACAGAAAACAACCCAAAACCAACACTCAACAAACCACAAATCCTGCTTATGCAGTTAACCCAAACACCCCTTAGTAACCTGTTTTGACAAGTTTTCAAAGGATTATCAAGATTTAACCCACAAATCAAGCTTACAACACCTCAATAACATCAAACCAACACAAGTAAACCAACACAAGTAAACCAGACTCAACCACAAAATCACAGATTCAAGAACAATCAAACAAAATCACAAATATTCAGAAAATAAAGGAGAAAATGAAAAAGGAGAAGGGTGCAAACCTCCAAGACCTACATCCAGGCCCTGGATTGTTTGAGCTGAGGTACTAGCAGAACAAGTACCAGCTTCCAATGTTGCTAAGATGAACAAACAATAAAGTGAGATCAAATAACCAATACTTTCTGATTTTTGAAACACAAGCCTTATCAATTAAAACCTTGCCTCAAAAACCTTCAAACATTAAAATGGAACTCAGAATTAGGCTATTCTAACACCAAATTTTAATAAACAAGAACAAGATTTCATAAATTTCTGAAAATCAAATTTTATTAACTTAAAAAGGAATTACAAAGATTGATAGCCTAAAACTGGAACAAAGGGACTCTCACAGGTTGAGGTCTCCTTTTATAGGCAAATGCTAGCTATTCACTATTTACAAACCCTAGAAGTGAATTTCCTATAATGTCCTTGAGGTCTTCTAGACGAATCCTTGGTATATGCTGTCCAAAATGATCCAAACCGTTTAAAATAGCTTTGGAGTGAAGCAAAGGGTATGGGCTGTCTTCATGGGTAATTATTGGATAAATCCCACTGCTTTGACTATTTGACCAAGCTTTTTAGAGAGATTTAGTTGGATTCAATTGGAAACAAGGGCACCCTTGTGATCAGTGAATCACAAGGAGTCAATATCAACAAGAAAATCACAATTTGATTCACACAATAAGCCCAGATTAATCAAACAGTCACCAGATATTGCTCAGACATGGAGAATAAGCAGTTATGCACAAATAAGCAGATATAGCATGAATAAGCCAACTTATATCAAGCACTGAAACAAGGTAAAGAACAAGATCAAAGAAGATTAAGGTTACTGATATGAACTACAAGAACACAAGCCTACTTGCTGATCTAATTGACCACAGATCCAAATTCAGGCACTCAAATCTCTTTCCCTGGTGATATTAACTAGGTTTAATCACTTGTTAGCCCTAGTATATGTTTAGATCTAGGTGTCCCTTAAACCTAAGCCAAATTTATCAAGTAAACAAGATTTTATAGCCCTATTTAGAATCTAGGTGTTTCAAACCACAAAATATGCAAATAAGTGACCAAGTATATCAGATACACATGTACCAACAGAAAATAACCCAAAACCAACACTCAACAAACCACAAATCCTGCTTATGCAGTTAACCCAAACACCCCTTAATAACCTGTTTTGACAAGTTTTCAAAGGATTATCAAGATTTAACCCACAAATCAAGCTTACAACACCTCAATAACATCAAACCAACACAAGTAAACCAGATTCAACCACAAAATCACAGATTCAAGAACAATCAAACAAAATCACAAATATTCAGAAAATAAAGGAGAAAATGAAAAAGGAGAAGGGTGCAAACCTCCAAGACCTACATCCAGGCCCTGGATTGTTTGAGCTGAGGTACTAGCAGAACAAGTACCAGCTTCCAATGCTGCTAAGATGAACAAACAATAAAGTGAGATCAAATAACCAATACTTTCTGATTTTTGAAACACAAGCCTTATCAATTAAAACCTTTCCTCAAAAACCTTCATACAATAAAATGGAACTCAGAATTAAGCTATTCTAACACCAACTTTTAATAAACAAGAACAAGATTTCATAAATTCTGAAAATCAAATTTTATTAACTTAAAAAGGAATTACTAAGATTGATAGCCTAAAACTGGAACAAAGGGACTCTCACAGGTTGAGGTCTCCTTTTATAGGCAAATGCTAGCTATTTACTATTCACAAACCCTAGAAGTGAATTTCCTATAATGTCCTTGAGGTCTTCTAGACGAATCCTTGGTATATGTTGTCCAAAATGATCCAAACCGTTTAAAATAGCTTTGGAGTGAAGCAAAGGGTGTGGGCTGTTGATCTTGACACGTGGCAGTACTTGGGGAATAAGTTGTCACATGATGGGTGAAACGGTTTTGGATGTGGGGTCACATGGTGAGTGGGAGTGAGTGTTTTAAGGTTGGGAAGGGTTTCTGGGCGTGTGAATCAAGTGTGGGTAAGGGTAATTTCAGTTTACCCTTTGTTTTAAGTGATGGGGTAACTGGGTTCTTGGGGTAAACAGTAACAAGTTTTGATCCGATATTAGGGGAAGTAAAAGTGTTTGGCGCATTTCTTGGTTTGAATGTTTGAACTTGGCAACTATGGTCCTCAACCTTTGGAAAAGATGGTATAACAAGTTTATTTTCCTTATAAACTCGTTTCCTTTTTATTTTGAAGTTTCTGAATTCCCACATTGGCCACAAAATGTTTTGGAACAAGGATTTAGGGCTTTTAGCACTTTAGGCTAATTACAATTTCAGTCCTTTTGATATTTAAACCATATTTCAAGGGCTAGAAATGTAATATTCTTGAACTTCAAGGGCTTCTTTGGATCTTGGACTTTATGAAGGGCCATTCTTGACATTTTGGATTTGTTGAAGAACTAATCATGCCAATTCTTCAAACTTGGAGGGCCTTTTTGTAATTTTGACAAACTTAAGGGACCAAACTTGTAATTATGAATTCACAAGGGTTTTAAGTGTCATTTCTTCATTCATTGAGGATCAATCTTGCATATCTTCAAGTATTCAAGGGTATTTATTGGATAAATCATGAACTAGGGCCCGGTTCATTGTACGGCTCCGTTTCTCGTGTCCGTTTTTCCTTGTTTCTTGTGATCTTTTGTCTTTTTCACGATATCCATACCTAAAATACACAAGTAAACAAACACAAGCATATATATATGGTATTTTATGAAATTTTTATGCATTTAAAGCCCGAAAAGAACGATGAGATCATGTATAAATGCCATCTCATCAATCCCTGTGCAAAAGAAAGCAATTTTTGGAAAGTTGAATTCACCCCCACACAGAGACTTACCTCTTACCCAAGCCATGCTTGCTGTTATTGCAGCAGCACAACCTCAACCTGACCCACATCCACAACCAGACCCATTACCTGAACCATCACCATCACCCCAGCATATGGAACTTGACCAAGATCCCTTCAACGCTGACACGTTAAATGTTGGCGTTGACGCTTCAAATCCAAACGCTGACACCCTTTTCCAATGATAGGTGTGAAAACACCCATCTTTTCTACCACTTAATTACATTAAACCGAGCCAAAACGTGTATTTTATGTCATTTATGTCGGAATTATGCGTGGTTTGTGTTTTTGTTGTGATTTAGGACGAAAAGGTGAAAAGTGGAGAAAACACGGGATTTTACGGGCTTTTATCGAAGAAAAAGACTAAAGATGAAGTCGAAAGATCAAGAGTGGAAAAAGAACGGAAGTCCAAGGCCAATTCTGAAGATTTATCGAAGAAAAAGTCAAAAGACAGAAGTTTACTTAAAAGCCGAAGAACTCAAGTCTAATTTATTGAAGATTATAAGACGAGTTTGAAGAAATCCTAAGAAAAAGTCCAAGTATTAAGAAGATTAACAAAAGATTGAGAAGATCAAGGACCTAAGCTTACAAATAAGAGAAAGAAGGAGGAGCTTCCACCTTAAGCTTTCCCCTCCTATAAATAGTTTAGGATCTCATTTTGTAAAGGTTGTTGGAGGCTTGACAAGCCTCCCTTCCACCATCTTCAATTTCTTGTTCTTTACTTTTATGCATCTTAATCTCCATGTAACACACTTTTAATTTTCTTTTAATTCCAAGTGAGTTTCCATTTAATTGTTGTTAATCTTTACTTTATTGCTAAATCTCCTTCTTCCTTTCTTGTTGATTTGTTCTTAATCTTTGTTCTTGAGTTTTTATGTTTTCAATCAAGTGGGTTTTGATTGATTTGGCCTTGTTTGTTAGTTTTGATGATTTGTGTTGATTGATTATTGTTAGTTAATGTTTATTGGTTGTTTTGGTTTAATATTTTGGTTTGTTTTGATTAGTTTTGATTAAATTCGTGTCCTATTGCTTCTTACTGTTCTTCGTGTTTTATGTTTACTGTACTTGCCCAGAACTTTCCGAGTAGGCTGCTACATTTTCCTTCTATGCGGAATATTTCGAATATTCCGAATAGACTGTCTTTGTATTCTTCTATGCGGAATATTAGACATTCCGTATAGAATCCCTATTCGGAATATTTGAACATTCCGAATAGAGACCCTTACTCGGAATGTCTGATTATTCCGAATAGAGTTTTCTATTCGGAATATTAGATTATTCCGAGTAGTGTCTTCTATTCGGAATGTTCAAATATTCCGAATAGCCCCTTTTTTTCCGCATAGTGTTTTTTTTCCGAATAGAGCATTTTTCCATTTTTATTCCGTATAGCACATCCTTATTCGGAATATTTATTTTACTCCGAATAGAGTTTTTTTTAGTTTTCAGATTTAACTTTATTTTTCCCGCCGTTTTCTTTACTTGCACTTTTACTAGCTTTCCTTTCATTTTAAGTTTTAATTTGAGTCATTTACTTTATTTGTCTTTTAATTTTCTCGCCATTTATTTCCCGTTAAGTTTTAATCTTTCATCATTGTTTTCTTACTTTATTTTTAATCGTTCCAAGTCTTTATTTTTAATTAGTTTTAGATAACGACACCCTTTTACTTGATTCACCAAGAACAACTGAGTTGCACAATTAACCAGAGATCAATTCGAAGAGATTCCGAGAAAACGAACTTTCAACTAGTAAAAATCTTGTTATTATCCAACAAACCCAAACACCCCTTAACCTCCAAACTGAAACCCAATCCACATCATCCTCTTCACCCCCAGACTTTAGGATGGAAAAACACCAAAGGACTATTGGAGTGTTCTCCTCTAGTGGTCCTAGCCATGTTGCAGAGAGAACCACCACCATAAGTGTGGTTGGTGACGTGCGTGGGGCTAGGACTATTGGTACTAGCTTAGATGCAGGCCAAGCCAGTCCTAACATCATTAAGACCCCATCCATGCCCCATGACTCTACTTTGGGAGGTCAAATTCCCATTCTAGAGGAGGGCAGATTGGAACCCTACACATTGTTGGAATTGACGGTTGTCTGCATTAGCTTGCAAAAGCAAAATGCAGACCTTGTACATACTGTCTCTACACAAGGCCTTGAATTCAAGAAATTGAGGGAGAGGATTGTTCTTTTGGAAGGTGCTAACCCTAGGCGTGGAATGGAGGATTCTTCCAAAAGGGAGGATGAGCAGATACATGTGAGTGACAAAGGCTCACATGAAGGAGAATCTTTGGGTATAGCTGAAGCTCTAACAAATTTGAAGAAGCAATGATGAGACTGCTTTTATACATAGTCTCATCGTCCAAAACGGGCTTTAAATGCACTAAATATCATGAAAATGGCCAAATATATGCTTGTGTTTGTTACTTGTGTATTTTAGGTACGGATATTGAGAAAATGACAAAAGATCACAAGAAACATGCAAAAACGAACACGGGAAATGAAGCCGCACAATAAACCAAGCCCTAATGAAGATTTTCCAAGAAATACCCTTGAAGATTTGAAGATGTTGCAAGAAGGGTCCTCCAATATTGAAGAATTGACACTTTAAACCCTTGTATATTCATAATTACAAGATTGGTCCCTAAAGTTTGTCAAATTTATAAAAAGGGCCCTCCACTTTGAAGAATTGGTAAATTTAGTCCCTCAACAAAACTAAATTGTCAATATTAGTCCTCCTCAAATTCAAATATACCATGAAGACCTTCAATTTACAAGAAATTACAAGTTTGGTGCTCAAAATATGTCAAAATTGCAAAAAGGACCCTTAACTTTGAAGAAATGGCAAAAATGGTCCCTCATAAATCATGACTTGTCAATTTCAGTACTCCAAGAAGTCAACAAACAATTCAAGACCTTGAAGAATGAAGAAAATGCCAAAATCAGTCCTTCAAATATCATGAATTGGTAAAACAAGTCCTTGGAATAACTTTTCAAAAGTTATTGTGGCAAAAGTGTGAAATTGCAAACTTTATAACAAAGGAAATGGATTTATAATCTGCCAAAACTTGTTTGAAGCCAAGTGGAAAGATGAGGGGTTATTCCTGGCCGACACACAAACTCTTTCACCCACTCAGCTTGTGACACCTCACTCACCCAACCAATCACACCACCTCAATCCGCCACGTTGGAAACCCACTCCCTAACCAGTTAATACTAAATTAAACATTTTCAAAAACGTTTATTAAATACTTAATTTGGGTGGGAAACAGGTACTATTCCCCTTTCTCCCCTAATTTACCCTTAATCCTCAAACATAAACCCTAATCACCAGATCTTCAAAACAAAGGGAAAGTTCACAATTAAGTGCAGATTAATGATTAACCTCATTCCAAACCAAACCCCACACCCAGATTCCCCATCACGTGACTCATAGGGTCCCACCCACAAGCACCCTCCAAAAAAATACAAAAAAGTGGCAGCAGGTCAACGGGCAATATTCAAGCTTCATTCCTACGCGTTACATGGGCCATTGAGATCACAAAGCAACAAGAATCATCACATGGAGCAGCTTCAAATTCAAAATTGCAAGGAATATGCCAAAGCATCTACAATGGCAATTTGGGGACTTCAATCTTAGGGTTTCAGTTTTATCTTCAGCTTTCTAGTCATTTAAACCCTCTATATAAAGGGTCCTTAGGTTTCATCTAGGTTGTTCTTTTTTCTCCTTTTTTTCACTGCCCTGTAAATCCTGCTTTTTTTGGAATGAAAAAGAGGTTTTTAGTTGTTGATGAGAAGAAAGATCCCATTTACTTTTATTTTGTTGCAAGTTTAATTCGAAAGATTGTGGATTCGAATATCCTTTTTTTAGAATTTACTTTGGTGACTGAAATTCACCAAAGCCTTTCCTTTTAATATTTTGTACGTCCAAGCTCTTTAAATTGATCATATGAGCCTGATATTCTTGTTAAATATCAAGCTCAAGTGAGATTTTAATGGTTTTTTGATTGGTTTCATTGACTCAAAGATTTTTTTAGAAAGTAAAAAAGGCATTTCAGTTTGGTTATTTGTTTTTTATCATTCACGTTTGGTGTTCTTAGCAGGCAAAAGGAAGCTTGTACTTGTTTGGGCAAAGTACATTAGCTCAATCATTCGAGAGCATGGATGTTATGCTCTTGGGGTTTGTCTAGAAACCTTTCTCCACTTTCTACATTTAATTTGTTCAAAAAGTGATTTGATGATATGATTTTTTTCTGCCTGTTAATACTTGCTTATCCTGTGTTTATATGAAATTTAATGCATGATTTGTATGCTAGTTGAAGGAGTTGAGTAGATCTTACATGATAAATCTTTGGCAAAAATCTGTATGTTCAAAAGTTTTTAAGTGGTGTTTGGATTTGGTGTTAACTGGTTATTAAGTAGTGTGGATTTGGTATTAATTGATTACCGAGTAGAAATTTTGATGTATGCAAGCTAGTATCTGTCAAAGAAGTGTTTTTAAGCTTAAACCTGCTAAGTGTTCATCTTGAAACTATAAAATCAATCTTTTGGTTCTAAAATGGTCAAACCTTGTTATTTTGGTCTGATATGCTTGGATAACCTAGATGCCATGTATGACTAGGGATAACAAGTTTAAAAGCATCATTATTGTAACCTGATTAGTAGATCTAGGTGTTTGAATTTGGGATTTTGGTTAAGTGCATCAGCAATTAGTGCACAGTCCTTTACATGAGCATTCAGTAACTAAATTTGTGCTTGATCTTGGTGATTTGTACTTTGATTTGTTGTTTCTGTGTCATTTGTGACTCCCACAAGTCAACAGACTTGTGGGGTGCCTTATTGTGCCAAAACAAGCAACCATCAAGGCTTTCCTAAGCCAATCAGGACACCAAGTTCATCAGTTAAGTTCTCTGCTTTGTCAGAGAACGACTATTTTTTTAGTTTTTTCTTAGTATTATCAGATATCGGACAAGACTGGGCTAGCTTTTATAGTTACTGTAGCTTTATTTCATTTTTCAGTCACGTTTTAGGTTTGATTTGGCTCAAATCTTGCTTATAATTGATTCTGTTTGTGTTTTTGTCATTAGAATTTCATCAGGATTAAGTTTTATAAAAGAAAATTAAAAAAAATAGATTTTAAAAAGGACGTGGCCAGGACTCGAACCTGCGCCACTCCTCTCACACACCAACATGTCAACCAGTTGCCCTAGGGTCTTTGACTGGTTAACATTTGCTTGGTTTAATACTTAAAGGGTTTAAACATTTAGCTTATTTAAACCATCAGCTTATTAATAAGCTGATTTTAGCTTATTCATTTAGGTTTGTTACTGTTTTTTATTTTTCTTGCATTCTAGGTTTAATTTAAGACTTTTTAGTACAAAAAGTTTATTTTTCACGTCATTAATTAATTATTTATGATTATTTTTAGTTTTAATTTTAGAAAGTAATTAAAAATAGAAAAAAGTGTTTTAAAAATTTGGAAAAATAGTTTTTAAGTTTTACTTAAGTAATTTGAGGTTTACAATCATTTAAGTTTTCAAATTAACTTATTTTTAATGTTATGTAATTTTAGGGTTTTTAATTGACTTTAAAAATTAATATAAAATTATTAAAAATATTTTGGAAATTTTTGTTTGCATTTTTGTCTTAATTACATTTTTCTTGATTTTTGGAAATTTTTTGGTAATTTTTAGGACATTTTCATTTTTCGTCGAGTTTTACGGTTTTACGTTTTTTACGTCGTAGGGTAATTTTTAGTGTAATTTGTCTTTTTCTTTCTCTTTTCTCATTAATATAATCACAAATTAATCATCTCTTAACACACAAACCAAGCCTCCTTGAGAACGATCCCACACAAAAGGGTCATAAGTGCTTTCGTTTTCCTAAACGAACACTTAATACTTGCCGCTTTTACGCCCTTTTCCTAAAGGGTAGTAAAATCATTACATCATTTTGGCGCCGCTGCCGGGGAGGCGTGTTGTGTTTTGATTTGAAAAATTGTTGTTTTTATATAGCCATAATAGCTAATTGTATTAGTAGCACTCTACTAATACGTATTATCGGTTTTTCGTTTTTTGTGTGAATACTATTACTATATTGTATACGTAGAACAATAAATTCGCAAGTACTCCAAAAGTGTGAAAACACAACCTTGATTGGGAGGTCATTACTCAATCATTGTATTCGAATCTCAAACAAGAAAGAAAAGGCAAAATAGATAAATACTTTCGTGAAGCTTAATTTTGAAAAACACAAACTATAAGGTGGGTATAAGGCGGGTATTATAAAATATACCCTAAGGAAAAAGGCTCTTAAGTGCTTCGCGCCGCCTCGTTTCCCCGCTTGCTTGTGCGTGTTTAGATAAAAAGGGTTAATCGAGGGTTTGCCAACCAAAGTATTATCTAAGTATCATATATATTTTCTTGGTTTCATTTGATTAAACCCTCTTGAACGTTTTGGTGTTCCACCAACGTTCTAAAGTCATCGAAGGCGTTCACTTTACGTGATCGTTTTCATTCATTGAGGCTTATTTAATCAAGAGATTTGATTAAGGAGGAGATTTGTAGATTTTTGTCTACCTAATACAGTCACAAAATCCAAAAAAAGTAAAAACAATCAAAAACCACAAAAAAAATTGGAAAAATTAAAAATACCAAAAAGAATCTTCTTTACTCATCCCCACGTTGTACGTGACGTTTATGCAAACTCGTAACCAAGCTAGACGTGCACGTAAACAAAGAAACCGAAAGGAAACCACTCCTAATCTTTCTAGTGAGGAGTCTCCTTGATGAGACTGCTTTTATACATAGTCTCATCGTCTAAAAAGGGCTTTAAATGCATTAAATATCATCAAAATACCCAAATATATGCTTGTGTTTGTTGCTTGTGTATTTTAGGTACGGATATTGAGAAAATGACAAAAGATCACAAGAATCATACAAAAACGAACACGGGAAACGAAGCCGCACATTGAACCAAGCCCTAATAAAGAATTTTCCAAGAAAACCCTTGAAGATTTGAAGATTTATGAAGAAGGGTCCTCCAATATTGAGGAATTGACACTTTATACCCTTGTATCTTCATAATTACAAGATTGGTCCCTAAAGTTTGTCAATATTGCAAAAAGGGCCCTCCACTTTGAAGAATTGGCAAATTTAGTCCCTCAACAAAGCTAAATTGTCAACCATTATCATCCTCAAAGTCAAATATATCATGAAGTCCTTCAAAGAACAAGAAAATACAAGTTTGGTCCTTGAAATATGTCAATTTGCAAAAAGGACCCTTGACTTTCAACTTTTGGCAAGAATGGTCCCTCAAAAATAAAGACTTGGCAATTTTTGTCCTCCAAAATGTCAATCATACAAGTCAAGACCATAATCCTTGAAGAAAATACCAAATCAGTCCTTCAAGAATCAAGAAATGGCAAGAAATACCCCTAAAAATACTTTGGAAAAGTATTTGGGGCAAAAGTGTGAAAAATAAAACTTCAAATACAAAGGGAATCAGATTTTTGGCATGTTTAATACAATGTAGCAAGAAGGAAAGAAACAAGGGGTGATTTCTGCCAAGACAACCTAAGTAACCTAGACCAGTGGTGGGGTGACACGTGCCCCACTCACTCTCTCCACCAATCACAACTCACCAATCATCCATGTCACACCCCACTATTAACCGTTTATAACTAATTAATTAATTAGTTTTTAAACACGCGCCTAACACTAATTCAAATACTAAACCAGATCAAAACTTGCACTATTCATCTCAAGAACACAATTGGGTTTTCTTAATCCTGTTGTAATTAGACCCTAAGATTGTCCAGATTCATGATTAAGCATCTCTTAATCACATCCCAGCATTGAAAACACATGCTACTTTACCCCACATACCACATGGGACATGCCCTGCTATACGTTTGAGGAAGAAGACAAGAGTGAGCCAGTCATCCAATGCCCCACAATCTTGCTTACATCCTAAGCTCATTTTGGAGCCCTTGATCACTTTTCAACAGCTCACCACTCCACAAACATCCAAAAGAAAGTCACATGATCTTCAAAGTTCAAAACAAGACAAGGGGCATTTTGGGACTTCTACTACATTAGGGTTCACGTTTTTTAGCTTTCACTAGTTCACTGTACGCCTATAAAAGGCATAGGACTCATTACATTTCAGTTTGCTCTTGAATATTCCATTGTTCACAAATCTGTAAATCATATATTCATGCAATGAAATGTGTTTGAATTTGGTGAAGAAAACTCAAGTGCCACTCATATTATCTGCTTGTTATTGTTCTTTGTTTGTTAATCTTGAATCCTAAACCTGTTTTCAAAAGGAGAGTGCAAAAGTTTGCACATTTTCCACTTTTCTTGATATTTTGCTAAGTCTTGTTCAAACCTTGGAATTCTTGGGCTATAAAGCTGATCATAGCATCCTGATATTGAGTTATCAAGGTGTGGTTAAGCCTATAACTTGGGGTTAATCAAGCGTGGGGAACTAAGGTTGCATTAATCAAGAATTTTTCACTTTTCTGATTTTGATATTTTGCTCTTAACTTTGTTGAATCTTAGCAGGCTTTATTGTGGAAGCTTGTGCTTGTTCTTGTTAGCACATAAGCTCAAAATTCGTGGGTGTGGATGTACATCCATGAGGTACACATCATTCTACCCAAAATCTGTTAAAATCTTGATTTTAAGTGAATTTGTGAGTTGCTTGTGTTCTTGCTGATTTTATGGTCTAATCTTGTTCTAATCTGCATATTACATCTGTTATTGTGCTTATTTGGGCTTGGGTGGTCTTGGATAACACTTTTGATTTGAAAATTGTGATTTGAAAAGTTAAAAGGTTGTTTGAGATTACCTGTTTGAGATCATAAGTTGATATTGTATTGTTGGAAGTTTGTGTTTGTGCTTGTTATCTGTCATTGGCTTGGTTGAGTGCTATTTGCTGCAAGTTTTTGGGTTTAAAACCTCAAATCAAAGATTGTGCTATAGCTTGTTGAGTTTGACTGTTTATGACCTAAAATTTTGGTAATACTTAGAGTATATGCATGTTTAGGGATATAAGCTGTTAAATCAAAGTTATCATAACATATCTTAGAGATCTGAGTGTTTGAATTTGGCTTGTTGGTCAATTGCATCAACAAAGTAAAAATCTGCTTGTGTTAGTGTTCATCAGTAACCTGTTTGTGCTTGAATCTTGATCTGGGCTTTGAACCATTGCATGAAACCTGTTTAAACTTGTTCATTTAAGTTTATTATAGCTTGTGTATGCTTTTGGTGCAATTTGGTTGGCTGAAATTTGCTAAAACAGCTTATAAGTTCATAACTGCTTATTGTTCTAAGTCTGGTGCATGTCTGATGCTTAATTGAATTAAATGTACTAATTGGCTGTTAGTGATTGTGATTTCTTTGTTGTTATTGACTCCTTATGATCCACTGATCATTTTGGTGCCTTTGTGTAACTTGAATCTCCAAAAAAGTCACTAAAGACAAAAAGTCAAAAAAAGTCAAGCAGTGAAAAAAATTTCCACTGCTCAACATCCAAAACTAGCCCCTGCTAGTGCAATTTTTCAGTTAGCTTATTTATAAGCCATATTAGCTTATCCAGACCTGCAACAACTTATTTTTTGTGATCAATCTTCATCATTTGACCCATTTGTTTGAACTGGAGCTTATTAGACTTTGACTTTGACTCTTTGCTAGAAAACTCTTAAAGTTGACTTTTAAAGAAGTGCTTATTTGCTTATTTCAGCTTATTAAGTGAACTTATTTGAAAAAAGTTTGTTGATTAAGCTTAGTTAAGTCATTTAAAAGCTTTTGAAACTTGAATCAGCTCTTGGGGTGGCCTAGAACTCGAAAACGACTATTTTGTCGTTTTGTATAGATTGCTTATTGCATTTTCAGGATTATTCCTTGGACTTTTTTCAAATTTCTTTTTACAGAAGTCTTAAGTAACTCAAAAGAAGCTTGTGTGTCTAATTTGAGCTTATGGCATCAGCTTATAGCTTAATGGGCCAAAAAGCCCATTAAGAATAAGCTGTTTGATATAAGCCAGCTTATTTCACATTTTCAGCTTTTGGGCCTTTGAAAAATTGTGTTCAGAATCAAATTTTGAGTCAGATAGGAGCTTTTGGGCCATTTTTATAAAAATATTTCTTATTGGGATTATTTTGGCCCAATAAGGGTCTGTTTTGGACTTTGGCCCATTTGAAGGCCCATTGGGGGTATTTTTGTAATTTCAACTTCATTTCTGTATTTATTAGATTAAATTAAGCTAATTTGCAAGTTTTTAGAATTTTTTATAAATTTTAGATTTTTAATATTATTTTATTATTATTTTAATATTAAAAATTAAAATTAAAATTTTTCAAGTTTTTATATTTTTCTTAGGTTAAAGACATTAATTTAGGAATTTTACAATTTTTAGAATATTTTTATTGTCCTTAGATTAGTTTTTATAATTATTTTAAGTTTTAATAGTTTTTAATTGTTTTTAAATAGTTTTTATTATTTTTAAAATTTTCAAAAAATAGTTTTAAATTAAGTTAGGTCATTTTAGAGGTTTACATTGTAAAAAAATCTCATTTTAGGCTTTTGTTAATTAAATTGATTTTTAGGGCTTTAATTAGCATTAAAAACCATTATTTAATTAAATAAAAGGTTTGTGTCATTTTTGATTTTTTGTAAACTCTAATTACATTATTTAGGATTTATTTCAATTTTCTAGGAATTTTTAGAGTAAATTTTTAATTTTGGTACTTTTTACGGTTTTACGTGTACGACCTATTCGTCTTAGTTTAATTCGTCATCGTAACTGTCATTCTCTTCTTATCTCATTTCTATTTTATTTTCTCATAATCATATAATCACAAAGTTAATCAACTCTCTACACAACACACTAGCCTCCTTGAGAACGATCCCCACTTTTGGGTCATTTGTGCTCTATTTTCCTAAATCGTCGTACTTACCCTAATTACCCTTTTGTTTTTCCTAAAGCAAAGGTGTGTAAAAACTCAACTATCATTTTGGCGCCGCTGCCGGGGAGGCGTGTTGTGTTTTGATTTGGACATTGTTGTTTTTATATACTAACCATAAATAGTATTTGTATTGGTAGCACTCTACTAATACGTATTATCGGTTTTTCGTTTTTGTGTGAATACTATTAATATATTGTATACGTAGAACAATAAATTCACAAGTACTCCAAAAGTGTGAAAACACAACCTTGACTTGGGAGGTCATTACCCAATCATTGTATTTGAATCTCAAACAAGAAAGAAAAGGCAAAAATAGATAAATACTTTCGTGAAGCTCGATTTTGAAAAATACAAACTATAAGGTGGGTATAAGGCGGGTATTATAAAATATACCCTAAGGAAAAAGGCTCTTAAGTGCTTCGCGCCGCCTCGTTTCCCCGCTTGCTTGTGAGTATTTGATTTTGAAAGCTAATCGAGGGTTTTGCCGCCCAAAGTATTATTAAGTATCATATATACTTTCTTGGTTTTATTTGATTAAACCCTCTTGAACGTTTTGGTGTTCCACCAATGTTCTAAAGTCATCGAATGCGTTCACTTCATGTGATCATTTTCATTCCTTGAGGCTTCTTTAATCAAGAGATTTGATTAAGGAGGAGATTTGTAGATTTTGGTCTACTTAATACAATCACAAAAATCCAAAAAAAGTAAAAACAATCAAAATCCACAAAAAATTGGAAAAATACAAAACACCAAAAAGAATCTTCTTTGCTCACCCCCACGTTGTACGTGACGTTTATGCTTACTCGTAATCAAGCAAGACGTGCACGTAAAAGAAAAACCGAAAGGAGTCAACACCTACTCCTAATCTTTCTAGTGAGGAGTCTCCTATTGACGAACCTATCGTAAGAGAAGAACCAACCATGGTGAATCGAACTATGATGGAATTACTTCAAGCACCCACCGAGGGTTATGGAGAGGCTATTGTAATTCCCGCTATCCTTGCGGAGAATTTTGAAGTGAAAACGGGTTTGTTGTCGATGATCCAAAACAACAAATTCCGTGGTGATGAAAAGGACAACCCGCACAACCATATCCGCCAATTCAATCGTCTTACCGCCACTTGCAAGTTTAAGGATGTTGCTAATGACTCGATTAAGATGATGCTTTTTCCGTATTCCTTAGCGGGGCCCGCTAAAATTTGGTTAGAGAAAGAGCCACCCAATTCTATATTGACGTGGAAGGATCTCGTTTCGAAATTTGTGAACCAATTTTTTCCGCCCTCTAAGACTACTCATTTGAAAAACAAGATTTCAAAATTTTCACAAGAATTTAATTTGAAAGTTTTTCAACGGCTTGGAATAGGTTTAAGGAAATGTTACATGAGTGTCCTCATCACGGTTTTTCCGACTTGCATCAAATTGACACGTTTTACAATGGACTTAATGATCATGAAAAGGATTATCTTAATGCCGCCGCGGGTGGTAATTTTTTGTGTAAAACGGTTGAGGAAGATTTGGTGATAATTGAGAATAGATCTAAGGTGTATAGTCCTCGTAGCACGTCGAGTTTTCGTAAGGCTTCGTCTTCGGCTTCACCTTCTTTGTCTAATACCATCGATGCTTGCCAAATTGGGGCGAACTTGGAAAACAAAATCTTTGATAAGCTTAAAGGTTTTCTAATTGAATTCAAAGTTGGAGAACCAAGTGCTCCCGCTACGGCTAAAGCGGTTGAGGTTTCATGCATGTATTGTGGTGGAGGTCATGATTTCTCCGAGTGCATTACCAACGGTGGTAACACTTCGAGTGCCTACGCGGCCACGGGAACTTACAACCAAAACGGTCAAGTTACCCGCTCTAATCAATTGACTCCACCGGGTTTTGGTTCAAATCAAAATGCTAACAACAATTATCGAAACAATAAAGTTGGTTTCAAAAACAATTACAACAAGGGAAACTATGGTAATCAAGGGGCTAATAATCAAGTTTCAAACAAAAATCAAAGTGATTTTCAAAACAACAACAAGAGTCTGCAAACTTTGAAAGATCTTCCAAATGAATTTGTTGAATACGCTAATGGGAACGATGCTAGGTTTGACAACATTCAAAGAGAAATCATTAGCCTAAGATCCGAGTTTAAGAACGACTTGAAGAAAGAGTTGAAAAATGAGTTAGCAAATGAGCTTAAAATCCATACAAACAAAATGGAAGGAAATATAACTAGGTTACAACAAAACCAACAAAAAATGGAACAAGGGCAACATGAAATTAAGCAAGAAATGATTAAGGCCGAGAAGAGGCAATCCATGTTTGAGGACAAATTTCATCTATGTTTGAGGCAATTATGTGTAAACCGTCTTCGAGTAGTCTTCCTAGCAACACCATATCGAACCCTAAGGGAGAGATGAAAGTGATTACCACACGTAGTGGTAAGACAATTAAGGAACCGACTCCTCAACCAATTGCTCATGTGGAGGATGCAATTGAGGAAGAACCCGAGGTGGTGGTCTAAAAGGAGCATGTCCAAATCCCACGAAGTACCGTTCATGCCACACCTACGGTTGACCCATTACCAATATTGGAACCCGAGATTCCAAAGGCTATGCCTATGCCTCAACCCACACCACCTTTGCCCTATCCATCGAGGCTTAGAAAGGAGAAACGTCAAGAGCGCGACAATTACCAATTTGAGCTTTTTATGAAAATGTTTCGTGATTTGCACTTTAATGTGAGTTTCGCCGATGCTTTGGTCATGATGCCTCGATTTGCCGCTAACTTTAAGAGTATGTTGAACAACAAGGAGAAATTGCATCAATTGTCTAGTTGTTCATCGGTTTATCTTAACCGCATACCTCAAAAAGTCGGTGATCCCGGTAAATTCTTGATTCCTTGTGCAATTCAAGATATGCAAGAATGTTATGCCTTGGCCAATCTTGGTGCTAGCATTAACTTGATGCCACTTGCAATCTACAAGTCGCTCAACCTTCCTAATCTTACTCCTTCACTAATTTCTATCGAGTTGGCCGACCATTCCACAATTCCCGCATGTGGATTGGCGAAAGACGTTTTTGTGAAAGTGGGAAAGTTCTATTATCTGATAGACTTTATCGTTGTCGATATTCCCACGGATCCTCAAGTTCCTCTCATTTTAGGTCGTTCGTTTTTAGATACGTCTATGGCTTTGATTGATGTGCATGCTAGAAAGATCACCTTACGTTTCAACGACGAGGAACTTGTTATAAACGCAACTCAAAATTCTCAACTTTCTCATGTTTATTCCATTGCTACCATAAACCTAGTTGATATGATCGACGTTGTTTGCGAGGAATTTTCACAAGAAGTTCTAGGTTTTGGTGATGTTGAAAATAGTGGCAATCCCACTATGCTTGATCCCATTCTTGATAACTCGACACCAACCTTCACTCCATTTGAAGGTGGTGGTTTTACGTTGGAAGAATTCGATGTTCCACGTACTTGTGACGAAGACCTCGACAATGATGAGGACGTCTCGATTATCAAGGATTTTCTTAACGATTTCCCATTTCCTCCACCCGAGGAGGTTATGAGTATCGAGCCCAAATCTTCGATTGAGAAACCACCTATCCTCGAGTTGAAAGATTTACCTCCTCACCTTGAATATTTATTTTTGGAGAAGGGCGACAAGTTGCCGGTTATTATTGCGAAAGAACTTTTGGATGATGAAAAAACCGCACTTGTCGATGTTCTAAAGGATCACAAAGGGGCAATTGCGTGGAAGTTATCCGACATTAAGGGGATTGATCCCAAATTTTGTACCCACAAAATCTTAATGGAGGAGGATTACAAGCCCGCAATCCAATGTCAAAGGAGGGTGAACCCCAAAATTCACGACGTCATTAAAAAGGAAGTCCTAAAACTCCTTGACGCGGGAATGATTTATCCTATTTCTGATAGCCCTTGGGTGAGTCCTATTCATTGTGTCCCTAAAAAGGGAGGAATGACCGTTGTGCCAAACGATACCAACGAGTTAATTCCCACTAGACTCGTGACCGGATGGAGATTGTGCATTGACTATCTTAAGTTGAATGACGCCACTCCAAAAGACCATTTTCCCTTGCCCTTCATGGACCAAATGTTGGAGCGTCTTGCGGGAAACGATTTCTATTGCTTTTTAGATGGTTTTTCCGGTTACTTTCAAATCCCCATCGAACCTCATGATCAAGAAAAAACTACGTTTACGTGTCCATATGGAACGTTTGCCTATCGTAGAATGCCATTCGGACTTTGTAATGCACCGGGAACCTTTCAAAGGTACATGATGGCTATTTTTCATGATATGATCGAGAAGACGATGGAAGTCTTCATGGATGAATTTTCCGTGTTTGGTAATTCGTTCACTTCGTGTTTGTTGAATCTCGAGAGAATGTTGAAACGTTGTGAGGAAACCAACCTTGTGCTTAATTGGGAAAAATGTCACTTTATGGTTAAAAGTGGAATCGTCTTAGGGCACAAGGTTTCGAAAGCGGGGATTGAGGTAGATCAAGCTAAGGTAGACGTCATCGCCAAATTACCTCATCCCAAAACCGTTAAGGGAGTTAGGAGTTTCCTAGGCCACGCGGGCTTTTATCGTCGTTTCATCAAGGATTTTTCAAAGATCTCTCGACCTATTACACATCTCCTCGAAAAAGATGCATGTTTTATCTTTGACAAAGATTGTGTACGAGCCTTTGAAATCCTTAAGAGGAAACTTACCGAAGCTCCCATTCTTGTTGCTCCCAATTGGAACCTCCCCTTTGAGCTCATGTGTGATGCTAGTGACTACGCTATTGGGTCCGTATTTGGGCAACCTCATGAAAAGCACTTCTTGCCTATTCACTATGCTAGCAAGACGATGACCGAGGCTCAACTTAAATACACTACAACGGAGAAGGAATTCCTTGCCGTGGTGTATGCATTTGAGAAATTTCGACCTTATCTCGTCTTGACGAAATGCATAGTGTATACGGATCATTCGGCTATCAAGTATCTCATGGCTAAACAAGATGCAAAGCCGAGAATACTTCGTTGGATTCTCCTCCTTCAAGAATTTGATCACAAAATCGTTGACAAAAAAGGAGCCGAGAATCTAGCGGCCGATCATCTTTCTCGTTTGGAAGATCCTCACCAAAGTGTTTACGAGCCCAAGGAAATCACCGAAACATTTCCGCTCGAGACACTTGGTGCAGTGAATTCTAAGCTTGATTCTTCCACCCAATGGTTTGCGGACATCGCAAATTACCATGCGGGCAACTTCATCATCAAGGGTATGACGACTCAAGAAAAACGAAAATTCTTTCGTGACGTCAAGTTCTACTTTTGGAACGACCCTTACTTGTTTCGAACTTGTGCAGATCAAATTATTCGACGTTGTGTCTTTGGTACCGAAGCTTCTAATATCTTAGAGCTTGTCACGAGGGACCCACGGGTGGTCACCATGGTGCTAGTCTCACGGCTAAGAAGGTTTTTGATGCCGGTTTCTTTTGGCCTACTATTTACCGAGATGCACATGAGCTTGTGAAGTCGTGTGACTCATGCCAACGACAAGGAAAAGCCTCACAAAAAGATGAAATGCCACAAAAGATCATCCAAGTGTGTGAGATCTTTGACGTTTGGGGCATCGACTTTATGGGTCCGTTCCCATCATCTCGTGGTAATAAGTACATCCTTGTCGCGGTTGACTACCTATCTAAGTGGGTGGAAGCTAAGGCTTTGCCCAACAATGATGCGCGTGTAGTAGTCAAGTTTTTGAAAAGCTTGTTTTCTCGGTTTGGAACCCCTCGTGCGATCATAAGCGATCGTGGAACCCATTTTTGTAACGACCAATTCGAAAGGGTCCTAAGGAAATATGGGGTTACACATCGTCTTTCTACGGCTTATCACCCACAAACGAGTGGGCAAGTCGAGGTTTCAAACCGAGCGTTAAAGAGGATCTTGGAGAGATCCGTTGGGGAAAACCGACAATCTTGGTAGGATAAGTTGGACGATGCTTTATGGGCTTTTAGGACCGCTCATAAGACACCTATCGGGTGCACTCCTTATAAGCTAATGTATGGGAAGAAATGTCACTTGCCAATTGAACTCGAACACAAGGCTTATTGGGCCCTAAAGCATTGTAATGATGACATGGAGACCGCGTGAAAACACCAGAAAATGCAACTAAATGAGTTGGATGAATTAAGGGATATTGCTTATGAACATTCATTGATTTATAAAGAAAAGACTAAGAAGTTGCATGATTCAAAAATTAAAAACCGGGTTTTTAACATTGGGGATCAAGTTTTTCTTTTTAATTCTCGTTTGAAAATCTTTTCCGGTAAATTGAAATCCCGTTGGTGCGGTCCATTCACCGTGACTCAAGTTTTTCCATATGGGACCATCGAGCTAGCTCAAAATGATGGTCCCAATTTCAAGGTGAATGGACATAGGTTGAAGCACTATTTTGGCGGGGAAGTTCCATCCTTGAACTACCTCGACCAAATCACTTTCCCCAATGATAATTAGTATTGAGGGGATCGAGTCGAGCTCATGACTCAGTAATAAAAAACGAGGTGCCTCGTGGGGGAGTCCCATGCTTATCCTATGTACATATTATCACTTTCTAATGTAGTAACGTGTGGGGATTTGTGCCCTTCCAACCTTTGTTCTATGGTTGTTTGTGAATTGTGGATTTTAGATGATCATGATCTTCACGACTGGAGCCTCTCGTGTTCGTTTTATGGGAGCAATCGATCGTTTACTTTGAAGACTTTCTCAATATCCATGATATATCCTTTGATGTTCTAACCTTAGGTTTATAGCACACTTCATAAACGGCTTTCAGTTTAACGGTTACACCCTTTCAATGCTATATTAGGCATTCGACTACGTCTCTAGTATAGGGGTGTTTGCACCCTAGACTCGAAACATTGAGGACAATGTTTAACTTTAGTATGGGGGTGAATAGATACTTTCCTTGCCAAACCTTCACGCTTACTTATTCTCCCTTCGCTTGTAAATATTTTTTGCTAAACGTAGAGTACTCGTATTCTTTCAAAAACTCATGTGTTCTCGTTGTTTGCTTATTCTCCCTTCGCTTGTAAATATTTTTTGCTTAATAAATATTGACTTAGCGGTTTAGTCTTGATTGTTGGGTTTCTAGTCTTTTCTAGTAGCTTCGTGTAATTAAATTGGGAAGACATTAAGGTATCGCCAGCGTCACAGTTTTGAAGTATTGGCATCCAAATAATCGAAAGCTTCACCCAATAATAAGATTTCAAGTGCTCACCTAAATCAAGCAAACAATTTGAAGCCCACAAGGCCGAAAAATCTATGCAAAATTGAAAGTGAATCAAGCCTTAATCTTTGAAGCTTTAAAGATCCAAAATTCGCCTTAGCGTGAGGATATACGTCTTTGGCTAATAAAACCATCGATGAGGTGGATAATAAAAGGCAAGGCAAGACCAAATTCATAATAAAAGCTTCATGGCGAAGTTGAATAAAAGATAGAGGTAAACCAAAGATAATAAGGCCCTTCCGTTAGGGGGCGTATAAAAGTCTTGGTAATAAGTCTCATGTTCAAAACCGTTATAAAACCGTGTTTATCGATCCTTCTTGTTGACTTAATTTTTTGACATCGTTGTCTATTAGGAGGGGTTATTGATTTGATGGTCTTGGTTACACCGTTAGGACTCTATTTTTAGACCTAAATCTCTATTATCGCATAAGTCAAACAATGTATCCTCGTGAAACATTCAAGACATAATAAAATATAAGAGATACAACTTAAGATAATGGGAGGATAAGTACGTGATTAGGGCATATGAGTAGTGTTAGCATTACTAACTTATAATGACAATGATCTCGTTGCACGCTTGGCATGGAATTGGGGTGAAAATCGAGGACGATGAAATTATTTCTAACGAAGCATTCACGTGTTCTTGTTCTATGAACCTAAAAGTCCCATTTTGCGATGAAAATCATACATTATGTCTAAAACGCAAGTAGTAGTAATAGTAGTAGTGTAGCTAGTTTATCATTCAATAAAAGTGAATAAAATGAATTTTGGAGATGCTACGATACTTTATTCTAGCATTGCGTGAGGGCACGGCAATGGTTTAGTATGGGGGAGTGATGAGACTGCTTTTATACATAGTCTCATCGTCCAAAAAGGGCTTTAAATGCATTAAATATCATCAAAATACCCAAATATATGCTTGTGTTTGTTGCTTGTGTATTTTAGGTACGGATATTGAGAAAATGACAAAAGATCACAAGAATCATACAAAAACGAACACGGGAAACGAAGCCGCACATTGAACCAAGCCCTAATAAAGAATTTTCCAAGAAAACCCTTGAAGATTTGAAGATTTATGAAGAAGGGTCCTCCAATATTGAGGAATTGACACTTTATACCCTTGTATCTTCATAAGTACAAGATTGGTCCCTAAAGTTTGTCAATATTGCAAAAAGGGCCCTCCACTTTGAAGAATTAGCAAATTTAGTCCCTCAACAAAGCTAAATTGTCAACCATTATCATCCTCAAAGTCAAATATATCATGAAGTCCTTCAAAGAACAAGAAAATACAAGTTTGGTCCTTGAAATATGTCAATTTGCAAAAAGGACCCTTGACTTTCAACTTTTGGCAAGAATGGTCCCTCAAAAATGAAGACTAGGCAATTTTAGTCCTCCAAGATGTCAATCATACAAGTCAAGACCATAATCCTTGAAGAAAATACCAAATCAGTCCTTCAAGAATCAAGAAATGGCAAGAAATACCCCTGAAAATACTTTGGTAAAGTATTTGGGGCAAAAGTGTGAAAAAGAAAACTTCAAATACAAAGGGAATCAAATTTCTGGCATGTTTAATACAATGTAGCAAGAAGGAAACAGACAATGGGTGATTTCTGCCAAGACAACCTAAGTAACCTAGACCAGTGGTGGGGTGACACGTGGCCCACTCACTCTCTCCACCAATCACAACTCACCAATCATCCATGTCACACCCCACTATTAACCGTTTATAACTAATTAATTAATTAGTTTATAAACACGCGCCTAACACTAATTCAAATACTAAACCAGATCAAAACTTGCACTATTCATCTCAAGAACACAATTAGGTTTTCTTAATCCTGTTGTAATTAGACCCTAAGATTGTCCAGATTCATGATTAAGCATCCCTTAATCACATCCCAACATTGAAAACACATGCTACTTTACCCCACATGCCACATGGGACATGCCCTGCTATACGTTTGATGAAGAAGACAAGAGTGAGCCAGTCATCCAACGCCCCACAATCTTGCTTACATCCTAAGCTCATTTTGGAGCCCTTGATCACTTTTCAACAGCTCACCACTCCACAAACATCCAATAGAAAGTCACATGATCTTCAAAGTTCAAAACAAGACAAGGGGCATTTTGGGACTTCTACTGCATTTTGGTTCACGTTTTTTAGCTTTCACTAGTTCATTGTACGCCTATAAAAGGCATAGGACTCATTATATTTCAGTTTGCTCTGGAATTTTCCATTGTTCACAAATCTGTAAATCATATATTCATGCAATGAAATGTGTTTGAATTTGGTGAAGAAAAATCAAGTGCCACTCATATTATCTGCTTGTTATTGTTCTTTGTTTGTTAATCTTGAATCCTAAACCTGATTTCAAAAGGAGTGTGCAAAAGTTTGCACATTTTCCACTTTTCTTGATATTTTGCTAAGTCTTGTTCAAACCTTGGAATTCTTGGGCTATAAAGCTGATCATAGCATCCTGATATTGAGTTATCAAGGTGTGGTGAAGCCTATAACTTGGGGATAATCAAGCGTGGGGAACTAAGGTTGCATTAATCAAGAATTTTTCACTTTTCTGATTTTGATATTTTGCTCTTAACTTTGTTGAATCTTAGCAGGCTTTATTGTGGAAGCTTGTGCTTGTTCTTGCTAGCACATAAGCTCAAAATTCGTGGGTGTGGATGTACATCCATGAGGTACACATCATTCTACCCAAGATCTGTTAAAATCTTGATTTTAAGTGAATTTTTGAGTTGCTTATGTTCTTGCTGATTTTATGGTCTAATCTTGTTCTAATCTGCATATTACATCTGTTATTGTGCTTATTTGGGCTTGGGTGGTCTTGGATAACACTTTTGATTTGAAAATTGTGATTTGAAAAGTTAAAAGGGTGTTTGAGATTACCTGTTTGAGATCATAAGTTGATATTCTATTGTTGGAAGTTTGTGTTTGTGCTTGTTATCTGTCATTGGCTTGGTTGAGTGCTATTTGCTGCAAGTTTTTGGGTTTAAAACCTCAAACCAAAGATTGTGCTATAGCTTGTTGAGTTTGATTGTTTTTGACCTAAAATTTTGGTAGTACTTAGAGTATATGCATGTTTAGGGATATAAGCTGTTAAATCAAAGTTATCATAACATATTTTAGAGATCTGAGTGTTTGAATTTGGCTTGTTGGTCAATTGCATCAACAAAGTAAAAATCTGCTTGTGTTAGTGTTCATCAGTAACCTGTTTGTGCTTGAATCTTGATTTGGGCTTTGGACCATTGCATGAAACCTGTTTAAACTTGTTCATTTAAGTTTATTATAGCTTGTGTATGCTTTTGGTGCAATTTGGTTGGCTGAAATTTGCTAAAACAGCTTATAAGTTCATAACTGCTTATTGTTCTAAGTCTGGTGCATGTATGATGCTAATTGAATTAACTGTACTAATTGGCTGTTAGTGATTGTGATTTCTTTGTTGTTATTGACTCCTTATGATCCACTGATCATTTAGGTGCCTTTGTGTGACTTGAATCTCCAAAAAAGTCACTAAAGATAAAAAGTCAAACAAGTCAAGCAGTGGAAAAACTTTCCACTGCTCAACATCCAAAACTAGCCCCTGCTAGTGCAATTTTTCAGTTAGCTTATTTATAAGCCATATTGTCTTATCCAGACCTGCAACAACTTATTTTTTGTGATCAATCTTCATCATTTGACTCATTTGTTTGAACTGGAGCTTATTAGACTTTGACTTTGACTTTTTGCTAGAAAACTCTTAAAGTTGACTTTTAAAGAAGTGCTTATTTGCTTATTTCAGCTTATTGAGTGAACTTATCTGAAAACTTTTTGTTGATTAAGCTTAGTTAAGTCATTTAAAAGCTTTTGAAACTTGAATCAGCTCTTGGGGTGGCCTAGAACTCGAAAACGACTATTTTGTCGTTTTGTGTAGATTGCTTATTGCATTTTCAGGCTTATTCCTTGGACTTTTTTCAAATTTCTTTTTACAGAAGTCTTAAGTAACTCAAAAGAAGCTTGTGTGTCTAATTTGAGCTTATGGCATCTGCTAATAGCTTAATGGGCCAAAAAGCCCATTAAGAATAAGCTGTTTGATATAAGCCAACTTATTTCACATTTTCAGCTTTTGGGCCTTTGAAAAATTGTGTTCATAATCAAATTTTGAGTCAGATAGAAGCTTTTGGGCCATTTTTTTAAATATATTTCTTATTTGGCTTATTTTGGCCCAATAAGGGTCTGTTTTGGACTTTAGCCCATTTGAAGGCCCATTAGGGGTATTTTGTAATTTCAACTTCATTTTTGTGTTTATTAGGTTAAATATTAAGCTAGTTTGCAAGTTTTTAGAATTTTTTATAAATTTTTGGATTTTTAACATTACTTTATTATTAAAAATTTAAATTTAAAATTTTCAATTTTTTATATTTTTCTTAGGTTAAATACATTAAGTTAGGAATTTTACAATTTTTAGAATATTTTTATTGTCCTTATATTAATTTTTATAATTATTTTAAGTTTTAATAGTTTTTAATTGTTTTTAAATAGTTTTTATTAATTTTCAAATTTTCAAAAAATAGTTTTAAATTAAGTTAGGTCATTTTAAAGGTTTACAATTAAAAGATCTCATTTTGGGCTTTTTGTTAATTTAATTGATTTTTAGGGCTTTAACTAGCATTAAAAAAATCATTATTTAATTAAATAAAAGGTTTGGGTGATTTTTGATTTTTTGTAAACTCTAATTACATTATTTAGGATTTATTGAATTTTCTAGGAATTTTTAGAGTAAATTTTTAATTTTGGTACTTTTTACGGTTTTACGTGTACGACCTATTCGTCTTAGTTTAGTTCGTCATCGTAACTGTCATTTTCTTCTTATCTCATTTCTATTTTCTTTTCTCATAATCATATAATCACAAAGTTAATCATCTCTCTACACAACACATTAGCCTCCTTGAGAACGATCCCCACTTTAGGGTCATTTGTGCTCGATTTTCCTAAATCGTCGTACTTACCCTAATTACCCTTTTGTTTTTCCTAAAGCAAAGGTGTGTAAAAACTCAACTATCACTCCTATTGACGAACCTATCGTAGAACAAGAAGCTCCCATGGCTAATCGTAATATGATGGAGTTGCTTCAAGCACCCACCGAGGGTTATGGAGAAGCTATTGTGATTCCCGCTATCCTTGCGGAGAATTTTGAGGCTAAGACGGGTTTGTTGTCCATGATTCAAAACAACAAGTTTCGTGGTGACGAAAAGGACAACCCTCATAACCACATTCGCCAATTCAATCGTCTTACCGCCACTTGCAAGTTTAAGGACGTCTCTAACGACTCGATCAAGATGATGCTTTTTCCGTATTCCTTAACGGGGCCCGCTAAAATTTGGTTAGAGAAAGAGCCACCCAATTCTATATTGACGTGGAAGGATCTCGTTTCTAAGTTCGTGAACCAAATTTTTCCGCCCTATAAGACTACGCATTTGAAAAACGAGATTTCAAATTTTTCACAAGAGTATAATGAGAGTTTTTCAACGGCTTGGAAAAGGTTTAAGAAAATGTTGCACGAATGTCCTCATCATGGTTTTTCCGACTTGCATCAAATTGACACGTTTTACAATGGCTTGAACGATCATGAGCGTGATTATCTTAATGCCGCCGCGGGTGGTAATGTTTTGTGTAAAACGGTCGAGGAAGCATTGTTAATCATTAAGAATAGGTCTAAGGTTTATAGTCCTCGTAGCACATCGAGTGTTCATAAGACTTCGTCTTTACCTTCGCATTCATTGTCACAAACCATAGATGCTTGCCAAATCGAGGCTAATTTGGAAAATAAGATTTTTGATAAGCTTAAGGGATTGTTGATTGAGTTTAAAGTTGGTGAACAACCCACTCCCGCTACGGCTAAAGCGGTTGAGGTTTCTTGTATGTATTGTGGTGGAGCTCACGATTACTCCGAGTGCATTACCAACGATGGTAACACTTCGAGTGCCTACGCGGCCGCGGGAACTTATAACCAACACGGTCAAGTTACCCGCACTAATCAATTGAATCCACCGGGTTTTTCACCAAATCAAAATGCTAAAAATTATCGAAACAATCAAGTTGGTTATCAAGGAAATCAAAGGAACATTATAAGGGAAACAACTATGAGAATCAAGGGGGTAGTAGTCAATTGCAAAATCAAAACCAAAACCGTAATTTTCAAAACCCAAGTCAAGGTCTTCAAAATGCTTACACTAAAGAGCTTCCAAATGACTTTTTGAATTACGCTACGGCAAATTATAAGATTTTGGAAAACATTCAAGAGCAATTGGCTAGTCAAGCTAGGGAAACGGCTAAAAACACAAAGGAGTTAGCTAATTTAGCTAAGGAAAATACCAATATGAAAAATGAGTTGAAAAACGATTTTGCTAATCAAATTAGAGGTCAAAACAATAAAATTGAGCAAAGTCATTCTAGGCTTGAACAAAGGACAGACCAAGAAGCCGCAAGTCAAGATGTTAAGCTTAATGCTATTTTGGAAGCGGTCATGGGGAACAAAGCCTCTACTTCGGGTAGTCTACCTAGTAACACCATATCAAACCCGTGGGGAGAGATGAAAGTGATTACCACACGAAGTGGTAAGATACTTAAGGAACCGACTCCTCAACCAATTACTCCAATGGTGGAGGAAATTGAGGAAGAACCCGAGGTGGTGGTCGAAAAGGAGCAAATCCCAATCCCACGAAGTACCGCTGATGCCACACCTACGGTTGACCCATTACTACATTTGGAACCTGAGATTCCAAAGGCTATGCCTATGCCTCAACCCACACCACCTTTTCCCTATCCATCAAGACTTAGAAAGGAGAAACGTCAAGAGCGCGATAATTATCAATTTGAGCTTTTTATGAAAATGTTTCGTGACGTTCATTTTAATGTGAGTTTTGCCGATGCTTTGGTCATGATGCCTCGATTTGCCGCTAACTTTAAGAGTATGTTGAACAACAAGGAGAAATTGCAACAATTGTCTAGTTGTTCATCGGTTTATCTTAACCGCATACCTCAAAAAGTCGGTGATCCTGGTAAATTCTTGATCCCTTGTGCAATCCTAGATATGGAAGAATGTTATGCCTTGGCCGATCTTGGTGCTAGTATTAACTTGATGCCACTTGCAATCTTCAAGTCGCTCAATCTTCCTAATCTTACTCCTTCACTAATGTCTATCGAGATGGCCGACCATTCCACGATTCCCGCATGTGGATTGGCGGAAGACGTTTTTGTGAAAGTGGGAAAGTTCTATTATCCGGTAGACTTTATCGTTGTCGATATTCCACGGATCCTCAAGTTCCTCTCATTTTAGGTCGTTCGTTTTTAGATACGTCTATAGCTTTAATTGATGTTCATGCTAGAAAGATCACCTTACGTTTCAACGACGAGGAACTTGTTATAAACGCAACTCAAAATTCTCAAATTTCTCATGTTTATTCCGTTGCAACCATAAACCTCGTTGACATGATTGACGTTGTTTGCGAGGAATTTTCACAAGAAGTTCTAGGTTTTGGTGATGATGAAAATAGTGGCAATCCCACTTTGTTAGATCCCATTCTTGATAACTCGACACCAACCTTCACTCCATTTAAAGGTGGTGGTTTTACGTTGGAAGAATTCGATGTTCCACATACTTGTGACGAAGACCTCGACAATGATGAGGACTTCTCGATTATCAAGGATTTTCTTAGCGATTTCCCATTTCCTCCACCCGAGGAGGTTATGAGTATCGAGCCCAAATCTTCGATTGAGGAACCACCTATCCTTGAGTTGAAAGATTTACCTCCTCATCTCGAATATGTATTTCTGGAGGAGGACGACAAGTTGCCGGGTATTATTGCGAAAGATCTTTCGGATGATGAAAAAACCGCACTTGTCGATGTTCTAAAGGATCACAAATGGGCAATTGCGTGGAAGTTATCCGACATTAAGGGGATCGATCCCAAATTTTGTACCCATAAAATCTTAATGGAGGAGGATTACGAACCCGTAATCCAATGTCAAAGGCGGGTGAACCCCAAAATTCACGACGTCATCAAAAAGGAAGTCCTAAAACTCATTGACGCGGGAATGATTTACCCTGTTCCCGATAGCCCTTGGGTGAGTCCTATCCATTGTGTTCCTAAAAAGTGAGGAATGACCGTTGTACCAAACGATGCCAACGAGTTAATTCCCACTAGACTCGTGACCGGATGGAGAGTGTGCATTGACTGTCGTAAGTTGAATGAAGCCACTCGAAAAGACCAGTTTCCCTTGCCTTTCATGGACCAAATGTTGGAGCGTCTTGCGGGAAACGATTTCTATTACTTTTTAGATGGTTTTTCCGGTTACTTCTAAATTCCCATCGATCCTCGTGATAAAAAAACTACGTTTACGTGTCCATATGGAACGTTTGCCTATCGTAGAATGCCATTTGGACTTTGCAATGCACCGGGAACCTTTCAAAGGTACATGATGGCTATTATTCATGATATGATCGACAAGACGATGGAAGTCTTCATGGATGACTTTTCCGTGTTTGGTAATTCGTTCACTTCGTGTTTGACGAATCTTGAGAGAATGTTGAAGCGTTGTGAGGAAACCAACCTTGTGCTTAATTGGGAAAAATATCATTTTATGGTTAAAAGTGGAATCGTATTAGGGCACAAGGATTCGAAAGCGAGGATTCAGGTAGATCAAGCTAAGGTAGACGTCATCGCCAAATTATCTCATCCCAAAACCGTTAAGGGGGTTAGGAGTTTCCTAGGCCACGCGGGCTTTTATCGTCGATTCATCAAGGATTTTTCAAAGATCTCTCGACCTATTACACATCTCCTCGAAAAAGATGCACATTTTGTCTTTGACGAAGATTGTGTACGAGCCTTTGAAATCCTTAAGAGGAAACTTACCGAAGCTCCCATTCTTGTTGCTCCCAATTGGAACCTCCCCTTTGAGCTCATGTGTGATGCTAGTGACTACGCTATTGGGGCCGTATTGGGGCAACGTCATGAAAAACACTTCTTGCCTATTCATTATGCTAGCAAGACAATGACCGAGGCTCGACTAAAATACACTACAGCGGAGAAGGATTTCCTTGCCGTGGTGTATGAATTTGAGAAATTCTGACCTTATCTCGTCTTGACTAAATGCATAGTGTATACGGATCATTCGGCTATCAAGTATCCTATGGCTAAACAAGATGCTAAGCCGAGATTACTTCGTTGGATTCTCCTCCTTCAAGAATTTGATCACAAAATCATTGACAAAAAAGGAGCCGAGAATCTAGCGGCCGATCATCTTTCTCGTTTGGAAGATCCTCACCAAAGTGTTTACGAGCCCAAGGAGATCACCGAAACATTTCCGCTCGAAACACTTGGTATAGTGAATTCTAAGCTTGATTCTTCTACCTCATGGTTTGCGGACATCGCAAATTACCATGCGGGGAACTTCATCATCAAGGGTATGACGACTCAACAAAAACGAAAATTCTTTCGTGACGTCAAGTTCTATTTTTGGAACGACCCTTACTTGTTTCGAACTTGTGTGGATCAAATTATTCGACGTTGTGTATTTGGCACCGAAGCTTCTAACATCCTTAGAGCTTGTCACGAGGGAGCCACGGGTGGTCACCATGGTGCTAATCTCACGGCTAAGAAGGTTTTTGATGCCAGTTTCTTTTGGCCTACTATTTACCGAGATGCACATGAGCTTGTGAAGTCGTGTGACTCATGCCAACGACAAGGAAAAGCCTCACAAAAAGATGAAATGCCACAAAATATCATCCAAGTATGTGAGATCTTTGACGTTTGGGGCATTGACTTTATGGGGTCATTCCCATCATCTCGTGGTAATAAGTACATCGTTTTCGCCGTTGACTACCTATCTAAGTGGGTGGAAGCTAAGGCTTTGCCCACCAATGATGCTCGTGTGGTAGTCAAGCTTTTGAAAAGCTTGTTTTCTCGGTTTGGAACCCTTCGTGCAATCATAAGCGATCGTGGAACCCATTTTTGTAACGACCAATTCGAAAGGGTCCTAAGGAAATATGGGGTTACACATCGGCTTTCTACGGCTTATCACCCACAAACGAGTGGGCAAGTCGAGGTTTCAAACCGAGCTTTGAAGAGGATCTTGGAGAGATCTATTGGGGAAAACCGACAATCTTGGTCGGATAAGTTGGACGATGCTTTATGGGCCTTTAGGACCGCTCATAAGACGCCCATCGGGTGCACTCCCTATAAGCTTGTGTATGGGAGTATTGTCACTTGCCAATTGAACTCGAACACAAAGATTATTGGGCCCTTAAGCATTGTAATAATGATATGGAGACCACGGGAAAACACCAGAAAATGCAATTAAATGAATTGGATGAATTAAGGGACATTGCTTATGAAAATTCATTGATTTTCAAAGAAGTTGCATGATTCAAAAATTAAAAACCGGGTTTTTAACATTGGAGATCAAGTGTTACTTTTTAACTCACGATTGAAAATCTTTTTCGGTAAGTTGAAATCCCGTTGGTCCGGTCCATTCACCGTGACTCAAGTTTTTCCATATGGGACCATCGAGCTAGCTCAAGATGATGGCCCCAATTTCAAGGTGAATGGACATAGGTTGAAGCACTACTTTGGCGGGGAAGTTCCATCCTTGAACTACCTCGACCAAATCACCTTCCCCAATGATAATTAGTATTGAGGGGATCGAGTCGTGCTCATGACTCGGTAATCAAAAACGAGGTGCCTCATGGGGGAATCCCATGCTTATCCTATGTACATATTATCGCTTTCTAATGTAGTAACGTGTGGGGATTTGTGTCCTTCCAACCTTTGTTCCGTGGTTGTTTGTGAATTGTGGATTTTAGATGATCATGATCTTCACGATCGGAGCCTCTCGTGTTCGTTTTATGGGAGCACTCGATCATTTGCTTGGAAGAATTTCTTAATATCCATGATATATCCTTTGATTTTCTAACCTTAGGTTTATAGCACACTTTATAAACGGCTTTAAATTTAGCGGTTACACCCTTTCCATGCTAGATTAAGCAATCAACTACGTCTCTAGTATGGGGGTTTTCCAACCCTTAGACTCGAAACATTGAGGACAATGTTTAACTTTAGTATGGGGGGGTGAATAGATACTTGCCTTGCCAAACCCTCATGCTTTCTAAAGTTTATCTTTTTGTTTATCGTTTTGTTGCAAAATAAGGCTAAAAATGGCCAAATTTTAAAAAATTTCTCATGTTTTATAAGTGTTTAAGACACGAATGTAGATTTTCTGATGGCGAAAATAAGAGTAATTTTTTACTCGACCGTGCGTGTTGAGCACTTAGCTTCGATTCCTTAACTTATATTAGGCTAAGTCTCTTAAATGAGGACGAGAAATAATAGAGTTAATTATAAGTTACTATGCTAAACGTAGAGTACTCGTATTCCTTCAAAAACTCATGTGTTCTCGTTATTTGCTTACTCTCCCTTCGCTTGTAAATATTTTTTGCTTAATAAGTATTGACTTAGCGGTTTAGTCTTGATTGTTGGTTTCTAGTCTTTTCTAGTAGCTTCCATGTAATTAAATTGGGAAAACATTAAGGTATCGCTAGCGTCACGGTTTTGAAGTATTGGCAACCCGAATAATCGAAAGCTTCACCCAATAATAAGATTTCAAGTGCTCACCTAAATTAAGCAAAAAATTTGAAGCTCAAAAGGCCGAAAATCTATGCCCAAATTGAAAGTGAATCAAGCCTTAATCTTTGAAGCTTTAAAGATCCAAAATTCGCTTTAGCGTGAGGATATACGTCTTTGGCCATAATAAAACCACCGATGATGGCGGATAATAAAAGGCAAGGCAAGACCGAAGTCATAATAAAAGCTTCATGGCGAAGTTGAATAAAAGATGGAGGTAAACCTATGATAATAAGGCCCTTCCGTTAGGGGGCGTATAAAAGTCTTGGTAATAAGTCTCATGTTCAAAACCGTTATAAAACCATGTTTATCGATCCTTCTTGTTGACTTAATTTTTTGACATCGTTGTCTATTAGAAGGGGTTATTAATTTCATGGTCTTGGTTACACCGTTAGGACTCTATTTTTAGACCTAAATCTCTATTATCGCATAAGTCAAACAATGTATCCTCGTGAAACATTCAAGACAAAATAAAATATAAGAGATACAACTTAGGAAAATGGGAGGATAAGTACGTGATTAGGGCATATGAGTAGTGTTATCATTACTAACTTATAATGACAATGATCTCGTTGCACGCTTAGCATGGAATTAGGGTGAAAATCGAGGACGATGAAATTATTTCTAACGAAGCATTCACGTGTTATTATTCTATGAACCTAAACGTCCTATTTTGCGATGAAAATCATACATTATGTCTAAAACGCATGTAGTAGTAGTAGTAGTGTAGCTAGTTTATCGTTCAATAAAAATGAATAAAAATGAATTTTGGAGGTGCTACGATACTTTATTCTATCATTGCATGAGGGCACGGCAATGGTTTAGTATGGGGGAGTGATGAGACTTCTTTTATACATAGTCTCATCGTCCAAAACGGGCTTTAAATGCAGTAAATATCATGAAAATGGCCAAATATGCTTGTGTTTGTTACTTGTGTATTTTAGGTACGGATATTGAGAAAATGACAAAAGATCACAAGAAACATGCAAAAACGAACACGGGAAATGAAGCCGCACAATGAACCAAGCCCTAATGAAGATTTTCCAAGAAATACCCTTGAAGATTTGAAGATATTGCAAGAAGGGTCCTCCAATATTAAAGAATTGACACTTTAAACCCTTGTATATTTGTAATTACAAGATTGGTCCCTAAAGTTTGTCAAATTTACAAAAAGGGCCCTCCACTTTGAAGAATTGGCAAATTTAGTCCCTCAAAAAAACTAATTTGTCAATATTAGTCCTCCTCAAAGTCAAATATACCATGAAGACCTTCAATTTACAAGAAATTACAAGTTTGGTCCTCAAAATATGTCAAAATTGCAAAAAGGACCCTTAACTTTAAAGAAATGGCAAAAATGGTCCCTCGTAAATCATGACTTGTCAATTTCAGTACTCCAAGAAGTCAACAAACAAGTCAAGACCTTGAAGAATGAAGAAAATGCCAAAATCAGTCATTCAAATATCATGAATTGGCAAAACAAGTCCTTGGAACAACTTTTCAAAAGTTATTGTGGCAAAAGTGTGAAATTGCAAACTTTATAACAAAGGAAATGAATTTATAATCTGCCAAAACTTGTTTGAAACCAAGTGGAAAGGTGAGGGGTTATTCCTGGCCGACACACAAACTCTCTCACCCACTCAGCTTGTGACACCTCACTCACCCAACCAATCACACCACCTCAATCCGCCACGTTGGAAACCCACTCCCTACCCGGTTAATACTAAATTAAACATTTTCAAAAACATTTATTAAATACTTAATATGGGTGGGAAACATGTACTATTCCCCTTTCTCCCCTAATTTACCCTTAATCCTCAAACATAAACCCTAATCACCAGATCTTCAAAACAAAGGGAAAGTTCACAATTAAGTGTAGATTAATGATTAACCTCATTCCAAACCAAATCCCACACCTAGATTCCCCATCCCGTGACTCATAGGGTCCCACCCACAAGCACCTTGCAACAAAAATACAAAAAAGTGGCAGCAGATCAACGGGCAATATTCAAGCTTCATTCCTACGCGTTACATGGGCCATTGAGATCACAAAGCAACAAGAATCATCACATGGAGCAGCTACAAATTCAAAACTGCAAGGAATATGCCAAAGCATCTTCAAGGGCAATTTGGGGACTTCAATCTTAGGGTTTCAGTTTTATTTTCAGCTTTCTAGTCATGTAAACCCTCTATATAAAGGGTCCTTAGGTTTCATCTAGGTTGTTCTTTTTTCTCCTTTTTTCACTGCCCTGTAAATCCTGCTTTCTTTTGGAATGAAAAAAGAGGTTTTGAGTTGTTGATGAGAAGAAAGATCCCATTTACTTTTATTTTGTTTCAAGTTTAATTCGAAAGATTGTGGATTCGAATATCCTGTTTTTAAAATTTACTTTGGTGACTGAAATTCACCAAAGCCTTTCCTTTTAATATTTTGTACGTCCAAGCTCTTTAAATTTATCATATGAGCCTGATATTCTTGTTGAATATCAAGCTCAAGTGAGATTTGAATGGTTTGTTGATTGGTTTCATTGACTCAAAGATTTTTTTAGAAAGTAAAAAAGGCATTTCAGTTTGGTTATTTGTTGTTTATCATTCACGTTTGGTGTTCTTAGCAGGAAAACGGAAGCTTGTACTTGTTTGGGCGAAGTACATTAGCTCAATCATTCGAGAGCATGGATGTTATGCTCTTGGGGTTTGTCTAGAAACCTTTCTCTACTTTCTGCATTTATTTTGTTCAAAAAGTGATTTGATGATATGATTTTTTCTGTTTGTTAATACTTGCTTATCCTGTGTTTATATGAAATTTGATGCATGATTTGTATGCTATTTGAAGGAGTTGAGTAGATCTTGCACGATAAATCTTTGGCAAAAATCTATATGTTCAAAAGTTTTTAAGTGGTGTTTGGATTTGGTGTTAACTGGTTATTAAGTAGTGTTGGATTTGGTATTAATTGATTACTGAGTAGAAATTTTGATGTATGCAAGCTAGTATTTGTCAAAGAAGTGTTTTTAAGCTTAAACCTGCTAAGTGTTCATCTTGAAACTCAAAAATCAATTTTTTGGTTCTAAAATGGTCAAACCTTGTTATTTTGGTCTGCTATGCTTGGATAACCTAGATGCCATGTATGACTAGGGATAACAAGTTTAAAAGCATCATTATTGTAACCTGATTAGTAGATCTAGGTGTTTGAATTTGGGATTTTGGTTAAGTGCATCAACAATTAGTGCATAGTCCTTTACATGAGCATTCAGTAACTGAATTTGTGCTTGATCTTGGTGATTTGTACTTTGATTTGTTGTTTCTGTGTCATTTGTGACTCCCATAAGTCAACTGACTTGTGGGATGCCTTATTGTGCCAAAACAAGCAACCATCAAGGCTTTCCTAAGCCAATCAGGACACCAAGTTCATTAGTTAAATTCTCTGCTTTGTTAGAGAACGACCATTTTTTAGTTTTTTCTTAGTATTTTCAGATATCAGACAAGACTGGGTTGGGTTTTATAGTTAGTGTAGCGTTATTTCATTTTCAGTCACGTTTTAGGTTTGATTTGGCTCAAATCTTGCTTATAATTGATTCTGTTTGTGTTTTTGTCATTAGAATTTCATCAGGATTAAGTTTTATAAAAGAAAAGTAAAAAAAATAGATTTTAAAAAGGACGTGGCCAGGACTCGAACCTGCGCCACTCCTCTCACGCACTAACATGTTAACCAGTTGCCCTAGGGTCTTTGACTGGTTAACATTTGCTTGGTTTAATACTTAAAGGGTTTTAACATTTAGCTTATTTAAACCATCAGCTTATTAATAAGCTGATTTTAGCTTATTCATTTAGGTTTGTTACTATTTTTTATTTTTCTTGCATTCTAGGTTTAATTTAAGACTTTTTAGTATAAAAAGTTTATTTTTCATGTCATTAATTAATTTTTTATGATTATTTTTAGTTTTAATTTTAGAAAGTAATTAAAAAATAAAAAAAGAGTTTTAAAAATTTGGAAAAATACTTTTTAAGTTTTAATTAAGTAATTTGAGATTTACAATCATTTAACTTTTCAAATTCACTTATTTTTAATTTTATTTAATTTTAGGGTTTTTAATTGAATTTAAAAATTAATATAAAATTATTAAAAAGGTTTTGGAAATTTTTGTTTGCATTTTTGTCTTAATTACATTTTTCTTGATTTTTGGAAATTTTTTGGTAATTTTTAGGACATTTTTGCTTTTCATCGAGTTTTACGGTTTTACGATTTTTACGTCGTAGGGTAATTTTTAGCGTAATTTGTTTTTATCTTTCTCTTTTCTCATTAATATAATCACAAATTAATCATCTCTTAACACACACACCAAGCCTCCTTGAGAACGATCCCACACAAAGGGTCATAAGTGCTTTCGTTTTCCTAAACGAACACTTAATACTTGTCGCTTTTACGCCCTTTTCCTAAAGGGTAGTAAAATCACTACATCAAGCAACCAGGTTTTGATGTGTCATTGGTTACTCCTACAAATTTGAATTTATCTTTTACTGAGATGATGGAGCAGTTCACAAGAAGCGCTGACAAGAGTAGATTGAGCGTTGATAAGCAGATTTTTGACGCTGACAAGCTAAGCGCTGACAAGAGTAAGTTAGGTGTTGACACACAGGTTTTTGACGTTGATAGACCTACAGGTATGGTTGATGTATTCCAGTCATCAGCTATCATCAAGGAAGTGTCTACACAGGTACCATCATCATCTTTACCCATCATTGATATATTAGATAAGGGTAAAGGGATTATGGTAGAGACAGTGGTTCCCAAGGATGCAGCTCAAGTAAAATTTGATTCCATGTTGGCTGCACAACTTGAGAAAGAAGATAGGATGAAGGAGACTGCTATTGAGAGTAAGGAAATCAGTGGTGATGAGAGCACAGATTCAAGTGTTATGATTATTGAAGAACCAGAAAGGCTTGAATATGGTGATGAGTTGGCAAGGGAAAAGCTTGCAGAATTGAAGAATCAGGTAGATTATGAGATGCCTGAAGTTGCTCAGATGTACTTTTCATGGGAGAATAAAGTAATGGAAAATCCAGACATGACTTTATCAGATCAAATTTGGGGTTTGGAGATTCTACTAAGAGTTCAAAGGGATTGCAAGGTGATTCTGAAGTATAAAGCTAGCAAAGTTCTTTCACAGACCAAGACAGAAAGAAGGGAGCTCTATTACATGTTGCTCAGATGTCATCAAACAGGTTGGAATTTTAGAAAGTTGCAGGGATTGTCTTTTGATGAATTAGAGTATAAGGCTTATCCTATATGGGCAAAGGTGCAAGAGCAGTATACTATTAGACTTCTTTTAGATGAAAGAAAGGAAGAACTTGCAGAAGATATGGAGATCCAAAGGGCTTTGATTACACCAATACCATTGAAGAAGGGAGTTTTACTTGAGTTTCCACCAAGTTTGGATAGAGTGAATCCCAGTAAAGCTGTTATTAGAAAGAGTATTAAGCTCTCACCCTTGGAAGTTTCACATATGATAGAAGTATTACCTCATGATTCCAGAAACCCTATAGTTAGCTATGAAGAAGATGCAAGTGGGTTTTGGATGGTTAGAATATATGGGAAAGAGGTACATACATTTACTACTTTGATGTCTTTGTTTGCAAGCCTGGATAGGGAAGACTTGGCAGACCTTTGGAGGAGTATGAGACTGAAGCACCTACTTCAGTCAATGGAATAAAGTTTTGGTCAACATTCAAGAGAATGTGTGCACCAGATGAAGAAGATCCAGTTTGGAAGGATCTTGAGGATGATATCAGTAGACTTCAATGGCGTTTATATTCATCAGCTGGTGTGTATAATTTGAGTTCTACAAAGTTTTCTGAGTATCTTCTTGTGGATGCTGAGTATCCTATGTCCAAAGAAGTTTTGAAGAAAATGATGACAACACAGCTGGAGATGGATTACTCAAGTGACGTGGCCAAAGATTTAATTAGGTTTATTTATTTCTAGTTTGATAAGATTTGTAATAATCCTCCTAGTACTTAGTTTTTATTCATAAACTTGATTACTTGAGTAGATATCAAGTTTAGGGGAGGATTGTTGGGAATAAAATATAGTCATGACACTTGGACGCTGACAAGAGCAATTTGGACGTTGATAGGAAGAAATCAAGCGTTGACAAGACAAGCGTTGATAGGAAGAAGTCAAGCATTGATAAGACGAAGTCAAGAACTGATAGGATATTCTAGTCTACACGTTTTATGTTTCTAGTATGTTTCTAGTAAATATATGTATGACAATGTATTTCTTATGTTTATCTTTACCAAGAATAGCTGATACGTAGACTCTTGTACAAGGTTCCTTAATCTATAAAAGGAGGCCTTTAGGTTTTGTTTCATATATACGTTTTATAAATTTTACACTTTCATTGTACGCAAGTTCGATTAATCAATCAATGTGAAAGTTTGGTTTAACTTGTTTGTGTGTTCTTGTTTAAGTATTAATTACGCATAATACTTGAATTGTTTCATATACAACAAAGTTTCTCTACGTGTTTAAATTGATTTAATCTCGTTTACACAAGCTAAATCGATCTAAGTTTGGGATCAACAAGTACTCTATGTACAGTGTCTCAGTTATACTCCATGTACGGTATTTCATGAGTACTCCACGTATAGTGTCTCAAATATGCTCCATGTGCAGTATTCACTTTGTACTTCATGTGCAGTAGTCCAGGTGTACTCCAGGTACCCTACTCTATGGATATTGCTAATCGATCCTCAATCATCTCAGGCGTTTCCACTTGTCGATATTCTACCAGATGTTGATGCTGCTCGTGAGTTGAAGATTTTACCAGATATTGACGCTGCTAACACTTTGAAGACCTCACCATTGCTGATGCTGCTGATGCTTTGGAGATTTCTCAAGATGCTGATGTTGTTTATACTATGAAGACTCTGTAAAACAAGGACAAAAACTATAACCTTGAAATTTCTGACAATAATAAATTTCAACCACGGTCATGATAACGACCGTCAAGAAACTGACAGACAAGGCGGTAATGACAACCACCGTGCTTATAATTAATCAATCAGTAACAATCGGAACTCCGGAACGGACATGACCAGAAATACAGAGGTCAGCAGTCTAACCGGTCTGCCAACCCTAGAAGTTACCAGAAATTCTTAACATTATTCAGACTCACCCATTAAAATGCATATCTAGACAACAGTCAAGACACAGGTCTCAAGTATCATTTCGGAAGACACTTGTCAGGACACCAGTCATGGTACACGTTATACGAATATCTTCTCAGAGTACGAGTCAGAACTCATAACTCCGTATGTTTTCTAAACCAGGCCCTCGGAAATTCAGGGTACCCTCCAAGGGGGTATACCCGTTGTGTCACGCCACGCATAAATCAGACCATTGAAAATTCAATCACTACCACTAGAGTATTACTCAGGTTAGACACGCAGTATAAATCCTGTGAGACTACAGACGAACACATTAAGTGAAAGTCGCCACGTTTACCTCACGTAATACTATGCCAGCTTTATTTTAAATCAGATATTTACCTACCTTCCAACCAAAAAAGACTCCACAGTATCACCCATATTTATAAGGTTTTCCTTCCAGTGAAGACAAGATCCGTCTTACTAACTCCCAAATATAGTCATTATATTTTTCTGCCAGAAAAATCAGTACAAATTGTTTCTGCCTTACAAGCGCTTAACTTATAATTCCAAAGCTACGAAGACTTATAGCTACCAGTTATAAATCAACTTCTGAAGTTCCTTAAATTCATGATCAGCAGATTATTCCAGAGTTTCCAGGTGTCATTCTAGAAAGTTTTCCAGAAATTCCTTCCTAACCACGAGACATAACTTAACATCGAGCTTGTCTCAAGGACAGAACCTATTTTCAAAACTCTTTATTGCAGGGCTTCAGTGAGTTAAAAAAATGCAACATTTACTACAAGAGTTACCGGAACGAGGTTTTATTCACCCTAGCGCACCACCAGGAGGTGCACTATTTTCTGTCTATCAGATAGAAGGCCGGTAACATGAGAACATGTATCGATCACCGAAATGTTTTTCAAGATCACCATTCATAGTCGGTGTTCATCTCATGAATAGAAGGTTACCTGGCCTGGTATGTCTTGAACACTTTCTAGAACAATTCTCGATCATGCTACCAACAGTGGTGAGAGAAGAACAAGATGTTTTCCAGATTGCTGTTGAACATGTTATAGTCTCTCTAAAGTTTTGACTTATACGTCTGAGCTCCCTAATGCCCAAGCTATAGTATGAAATTTATGGAAAAAAGTTTATTGACTTCACAGACAAAAATCGCCAATATGTTCTTTGATAACATCCTGGCCTCCTAAATTCTAGAGAAGAACATGAGAATCATCTTTTCACGACCCTACAGATTCTCCGATAGAAGAAAATTGTATACGCAGCTTTCCGGATGTGAGTTCCAGATGAACAAAGTGGCATTTATGACCCACCCTAATAAGTGTGAAAACACTTATCCTTTTACTGCTTAATTATAATAAAAACGAGACCAAAACGTGTATTTAATGTCGTAAAAGTCGGAATTATGCGTGGTTTGTGTTTTTGTTGTGTTTTAGGACCAAAATATGAAAAAGGAAGAAAACACGGGCTTTCACGAACTTTTATCGAAGAAAAAGACAAAAGACGAAGTCAAAAGATCAAGAGTGAAAAAGAATGGAAGTCAAAGGCCTATTCTGAAGATTTATCGAAGAAAAAGTCTAAAGACGGAAGTTTAACGAAGTCGAAGAACCAAGTCTAATAAAATTAGAAAATTATAAGACGAGTTCATTTTATCATTCGACAAATCCCGAGACAAAGTCGAGAAAGACGAAGAAATTGAAAGACGAAAAGACAAATAGAAAGAGAGAAGCAACAACACTCCTCCCTTCCTCCTATAAATACCCTCCTAATCCTTCATTAGGAGGTGTTAGTTAGTTAGTTGTTTAGATAATTAGTATATTTTTCAAGTTGTAGGAGTAGAATAACTTACTTTCTCTCTCTAGATTTACTTTGAATTTTTCAAGCTTTTTCATCTTAATCTTGTATTTGAATCTTTAATCTTCATCTTAATTTCAAGCTTTTCATAATCATTCTCATTCTACCTTTCTTCTTTTTAAATCTATTGTTTAGTTTTCATAATCATGTAGTTTATTTAATCTTGTTCTTTGTTTGATTGATGTGTTTGATTGATTGTGTTTATTGATTTTCATGTGTTTGATTGTTTTTGCTTATTGTGTTTATTTCTTATTTTGTGTTCATCTTATTTTTAATTAAGTGTTTTAAATAGTTTAATCTTTTAAAAGTTCATTTTTAATATTTTGATTATTTAGAGTTTTTAAAGTTTTTAATTTGTGGCTTATTAGTTTTTTCTTAAAATTAGTTTGGTTAAGTTTTTGGTTAAGTGCTTATTTTGGTTTTGCTTATTTTCATTTTTATGTTATCCGGGTTTTATAAACCCTTATCCTGAATTGTATGCAACCTAGTTATTCCGAACTAAGTCTTTACTTGCATTCCGGATTGTTTCATGTACCAATATTCCGAATAAGGTCCATTCTTCACACATTCCGGTTAAACAAGAAACACATATTCTGGATTGTGTTAGAAACACATATTCCGGATTGTTTTTAGAACCCATATTCCGGATTGACTAGTAAAACTCTGATCCCGAATTAGTTGCAAGGATTTATTCCGGATTACATTTGGAATTCAGATTCCGGATTGAGTGTGATTCTGGATTCTGGATTAGCATAGTAAACAGATTCCGGATTAGTAGCATATCTTATATTCCGGATTGTGTACTAATTAGGCATTCCGACTTGTGTGCAACTTAGGAACTCCGAATTGTGTGCAAGACACACTTTCTGGATTAGGTTGTTGTTTTGGTATTCCGACTTAAGTTTTATTTTAGTTTTCTGAATTAGTTTCAAACATTTAATTTTCCCGACATTTTTCATTGAGTATTATTTTAAAGAATTTTAGTTTAATGTCAAATTTACTTTTTATAAAGTTTTATGTTTTCAAATTTACTTTTTATCAAGTTTTAATCTTTCGTCATTTATTCTTAAAAGTCTTTATTTTTAGTTTAGTCTTTTCAAGCTTTCATTTTTATTCTAATTAGACAATCAACGACATTTGCTTTTACACCAAGAACGACTGAGTCACACGTTTAACCTTTTTTAATTCGAATCGAGTCGAGACGATTTCAACCATTAAAATCAAGTTATTAAAATGGCGCCGCTGCCGGCTCTTTTCGTGAAGATTAACGGTTTTTTGTGAGAGACGCGTTGGATTTTAGGATCCGTCACTTTTGAACGTTATTTTTCTTGCAAAATTTTCAAAAAATCCTAAAAATCAAAAATTTCAAAAATCCAAAAACATTTTAAAAAAATCTTCAAAAGCATTTCTTTTTCAAAAGTTTTGCACCAAAAATATTTTCTTTTCACATTAATTTTATTTCTTCTATTTCTTTGCTATATTTTTCTTTTGTAGGTGTATGCGTACCCGTTCACGCAAGAGGAAATCCATTCAAGCCGCTATCATCGAGCCTCTTGTTGTTAACACAACGGATAACCGTCCAATGATCAAGCTCTTGCAGTCATATGTTGAAGGCAATGAAGATGCGATTGTGGTGCCGGCTATTGATGCAAATAACTTCGAGCTCAAAACCGGTTTTATTCAAATGGTTTCCGCAACACCTTTCTTAGGCCGTACTCATGATGATCCGCACGATCACATCAAAAGGTTTGTTCACTTAACCAATACCATGAAATACAATGGGGTTTCACAAGAGGCAATTCGGTTGCTCCTCTTTCCTTTCTCCCTCGAGGGACAAGCCCGGACTTGGCTTGATAAGGAACCATCCCAAAGATTACAACATGGGCGGACCTAGAGACCAAATTTATCAATTACTTTTTCCCACCCTCACGTACTACCGCTTTGCGGAATGACATCATTAATTATGAACAAAAGTACGGTGAGACGTTTAGTGAATCTTGGGATCGTTTTAAGGAACTTTTGAGAAAGTATCCACAACACGGTTTTACAAAGGTGCATCAAATTAATACTTTTTATAATGGATTAAGTTTGAATGACTAAGATTCACTAAATAGTGCTTCGGGGGGTAATATTCTTGTCAAATCTATGAATGAGGCTTGGGAAATCATTGAGAACAAAGCCAAAGTCCAAACCAAGAGTGTTAGGCATACTATGGCTAGTGCTAGTGAGAGTGAGTTTGACCAATAATATTAAGGAACTTACTTCAGCAATAAAACAACTTGTTTTAAGAGATAACCCTCCTAATCAACATGCCCATGCTCTTAATATTATTTGTGACACTTGTGGTGGACCACACTCTTATGCTAATTGTGATAAAGCTTATGATCAATCTCACGGGGAAGTGTATGCTTACAAGAACACGGAGAGAGTTCATTTCAAGCCTAACGTCGATGTTAATCACTTGTCTTATCACTTGACTAATTACTTGGCTCCGCCCGGTTTTCAACAAAGACCACACCCACCCACCCATAACAACCAAGGGCCACCAAGAGCAAACTTTCAACAAAATACTAATGTAAGGGGCTACAATGTAAATCAAGGACCTTATCATGTGCAAAACCAAGGTTTCAATCCTCAAGGTTTTCCACCATACAACCAATACCCAAACCAAGGTTTACAACAACAAGGGTCCAATTTACCTCATCCGCACATGGACTTGATTCTACAAAAATTAACCGATCATGAGCGAACCATGAAAGAAATGCAAGAGTACACGGATAGGAAATTCGTTCAAATGTTTCAAACCTTTCGTCCCCAAGGTGCTCTTCCTTCTACAACCAAAACAAACCCTAGAGCTAATGTGAGTGTTATTACGACACACGGTGGAGCAACTCTAGTAGGACCATCTATCCCTTCCCCATTTACTCCATCTACACCTCCTCCACCTCCATTTATCCCTCCTACTTCCACGCCTAGAACTAGTTCTACATTACCATCTCCACCTCTTACGGAAGAAGTACCAAAGAAAAACCCTTCACCCTCTTAACCTTCAACATCTCAACCTTCACCTTCTACACCTACACCACCAAAACCCAATATCCCTTATCCTTCTCGGTTAGACAAGTACAAATTGCTCACTAAAGAGGATGCTCAAGTGACTTCTTATTTGAAGATGATCTCCCAAATGAACTTTAACATTAGCCTTGTTGAAGCACTTGTCCAAATGCCGAAATTTGTTAAAGCATTCAAGGAATTTCTTAGTAAGAAGGAGAAGATGGCTGAATTTGTCAACACCTGTTTAAATGAAATTTGTTCTGCAATCCTTCTCAAAGAACTTCCGTAAAAACTTGGAGATCCCGGTCATTTTGTGCTACCTTGCACTTTTTCCAAAGTCGAAGAATTTACTGCCTTAGCCGATCTCAGGGCAAGTATCAATTTAATGCCATTAAGTGTTTGGAAGAAGTTATCATTACCTGACCTTACACCAACACGGATGACTCTTGAGCTAGCAAATTGAACTCTCGCTTACCCCGTTGGTATTGCCAAATTTGTTTTTATTAAAGTTGGTACCTTTACTTTTTCGGTCGATTTTGTTGTTGTTGATTATGAAATGGATCCTCGTATTTCCGTTAATACTTGGACAGCCATTCTTGAGAACCGAAAAAGCTTTAGTCGATGTTGCCGAAGGTAAACTAATTCTAAGGGTCGGGAATGATCAACAAGTGTTTAAGATGGGGAAGATTACAAGTAAATCCAATGGAAAAGAATCGGCGAAAATAATTGATGTGCTTCAAAATAAGCTTGTTACAACTCCTTTGGAAAGTACAAAGCTTGATAATTTTGTGCTACATGACAATCCTCTTTTTGAGACTTGCTATGATAATCCAATTTTTCAAGACCATGTGGACGAATATGATGATGATTCTCTCTCCAATTTGGATGCCCCACCAATTTACGATGCTCCACCAATCTATGATGAATATGATGATGATTCTAAGTCTGATGTAGATGATTATTATGATTTTTCTTCCGAGTATAAAGACATGCCAACTTATGATGACTTTGATGATGCTGACACTCTTTCGAGTGATTCTTCAAATGATATGTCTCCTAATGATGATCTTGCTCCAATTTTTGTGAGGATCCTCCACCAAACACTCTTGATAATTTAGAGGATTACTCATTTGAGGAAGATTTCGCCACCTTTCTCAATACATACTTTCCTAATGAGCATGATTCCCCTCCTTTGGACTTTGATTAGGGTCTTTATCCTCCTTCGGATGTTAAGAAAACTGTTTCAAAGGAGAAGAAACCGGACGATACCAACATCCGTAGTACCTATGTCTTGACACCTCTCTTTCCACCTTCTTCGGACGAGATTGTGCGGTTTATGGGTGAATCTTCAAGGTCTACTGAGTCTAAGTATTATTTTCCCCTAAACGAAAAGGTGTTCGATCCGGGTATCAAAAATTTTAAACCATCTCAGTATCCATCTGATGAAATAAAAGGAAAGAATTTTGGAAAATACGGAGCTATGCTTTCACCTCATCATATCTTCTACCACCGTGCTAAATCTTTGCTTAAGGGAACTTCGCCTACTCTTTGTTGGCTTGTGTTGTTCACCTTAAGCTTGTGCTATTTGATGGATGAAAACCATGTATATGACCCCGGTGGATGTTCTTCAAGATCTTACCATTGTAATCAAGGTCGAGTCAGGCTCAGGACTCGGTGAACAAAAACAAGCGCTTCTCGGGAGGCAACCCGATGATCTATCCTTTTTATCCGTTTTTATAATAAGTGTAGGGGGAGACCCTAGTATGTGTTTGTTGTTTTCTTTCTTCTAATGTGCATGGATTCGAGCATTCAAAGTTCCACTTTTGATGACTTTTGACGACCCATGATTCCGTGTTCCCGTCTTCCCGGTTCTATCCTAAACTCTTTTGATTCACTATTTTATATTCTTCAATATTAAAATAGGAATCACTTTAATTGTCTATTCCTTAGCAAGATTTAAACAAACGTGCACATGTCCTAAGTGTAGGGGAGTTTACTCCCACATGCTTAAACATTGAGGACAATGTTTATCTTAAGTGTAGGGGGACTTCTATAGAAGTTAAGTGGGATTTTCCATGTATATGTCTCATTTTAACCGGAAAATTGATGTTTTCGACATTTTTCAAAAATTTTAATCTATTTTGGCCTAGTAGTATTTTCCTTTGTTATCGTTATTTTCTTTCATTGCTAGAATAAATTTTAAAATAAAATGGTTTTTATAGGTTTAGATATCTTTGATATATTAGGCCCGTCATGAATCTTTTGACTCAACCCGAGTTTACTCTAGCCTGTATCCTTAACATGTTTAAATAAAGTTTTGTTAGAATGTTATATAGGGAACTTTAAAACGTGAAAGTCTTAACTCATACGGGTTTAAGAACAAGAACTTTTCGCAAGTTCCTATAATTGATCCTAGAAAGTCGTTTATCAAGGGAACTTTAAAATGCAAATTCTAAACTTGAAAAAGTCTATGAAGTTGCAAGATCCTATAGATGACTTGAAAACCCAAAAATTTGATTTAATAGGCTAAGCATCCACGAGTCTCATTCCTTGAGATTTTAAATTATGGAGAACGAGAGATGATAGAGTCAATTATAAGTTTGGTATTCTTTCATGAATTTATGTTAGTTAATTATGAGCTTTTTCTCCCATCACTTGTTATAAATAATTTCAATAAATAAGTTTGTACGATTTGAAAAGTTACTTAGCTTCTAGCATAAGATCGTTTAAAAGTTGCTCGGTATTAATTCGAGTTCATAGCCAAGGCATAATGATGTGTCGTGGGATGTATGTATTAATTAAGATACGTTATAGGGTAAATTAGAAAATTACCTTTAGGAAAAAGTAATAGACTAAAATTACCAAAGACGGATTTAATTAAACACGTTGATGAACCAAGTTCGTTGTACACGAAGATCGAGTGAATTTGAAACGTTTTGTTTCGACTTGGACAGTTGATTTGAATTGTTTTCGGTTTTTTTTATCTAAATTAATTCTACCAATTTTAAACTTAAACAGTCTGACTTAAATTCTAAAAGAAAATATTTAAAATCTAAATTAAATTTAAACTCTACTTACTATATATTTTTAATTAAACAAAATATTTTAAGAAACTTTATTTAAACTAAAATTTATTAAAAACAAAATTTATTTAAAAACAATTTAATTAGAAACAATTTCAAACTAAAAAGTAATAAAATATATTTATTTATTTATTTAACTTTTAAATACTTTGTTTAATTATTTATTTATTTATTTATTTTTATTTTTTTAATGTTTTTAAACTAATAAATAGTGAAACATTAACTAAACAATTTATTAAAAGAAAGTTTATTATACTTTTACTATTTAAAAATTAATTCAAAAAGTTTTTACTTTTAAAACAAAACGTATACTCTTTTTAAGAACGGTATACAGATCAAATCAAACATAATATATAAATTACAATAACTGATATTAAACCAAAAGAGCTAGCTAGCTCCAATGGTAAACACGTTGGGTGAGTGAAAGGCAGGTCTCGAGTTTGAGACCTGCAAGTGACCAATCTATGTTATTAAATTTTTTGGAAGACAGAAATAAGATTTATTTAACCAAATCTTGTATATATGGTAACTATATAAAGCAGTACTACAAGATTAACTGACATATATCAAAACAAAATCAAACAAGTATAAACGAATAATTGAAACGAATGCTAAAACTCAGCAATCACAAAACGGAGAAAAAGCATTCAAACAAAGTCAAACTTAATGAATCAACACCATAACATCATAGATGCACAGAATCAATATAAATCAGTAACAGAATAATAACAAACTGTATAGCCCAGCAGGTTTATAAAGAAAAAAATGGTAACTACTAAACCTCTAACAGCAGGAAATCTATTCAGAAAAACAGTCAAACAAGCCTCAATGATTAGGCAGCAACTCACAGTAAAAATCTATAAAATCGATAACCCATTTTAGAGAGACAAGAACACAGTACAATAACCAGTTAATCAACCACTCAAAGCTGAGACACAGGTTAAATTATAAACCTCCATAAGCACATCGAATAATCTTACTGATTTAGTAAAAACAGATTCATAACAATGCTAAAAACAATAGTTAAAATCATCAGCAACTCATAACGATTCATATTCAGATAGAATAAAATCATACATTCAGTCATTTTATAAAACTAAGCAGATCCAAACAAATTCAAACAATGATAACAAATAATAATGCAGCAAAATATTACACCAACGATGAAATCGACTAAATCAGCTTTCAAATTAAATCAGCAGATATAGAAGGATAAAATCAGCTCAACAAAGTAATGCAAAATCAGATTCGAAACAGAACACAATCCTAAACCATTAGCCGATTTATAACATCTTAACAGTTTACCAAATGAAATTAGTTTAGCAGACTTATTTCATAAAAACTAAAACAAATCTATCATCGTAGCAGTATAATATCCTAACATAACAACAGATCAAATCAGTTTAAACTAAAACTTCAAAAGTAACTGAGCTTAACCTTTTATGAAGAAACCTTTGATGAAGAAGTGCGGCGCTGAGCCGACTTTGAGCTACTTAAGTCTAAACACCTATGAACTATGAACCAGGAACCACCTTCATTTTCTCAAAACATCGAACTAACAAATAAATCTCGAACCCAGTAGCTTCTTTTTAACATCTATCCAGTGGGGATAGACGTGTTATTCCCTTTTTCTTACTCAATCACTCGTGTAAGCTATCAAATTAGCTTATACGAGCAACACTCAGTTATAACTAATTTTTAGAGTAGAATGTAAATAATTCAACGTAATATTAAATAGGGAAAATTAAAGAGAATGAAACTGAAACTGATTTTTATTAAAATTAAAACAACATTACAATATTTATTAAAGAGAAATACAACTTCTAACTAAAAATCAGCATTATAACAATAAGTAAAAGAAAAGGATAGATGATTACAAAATGTGAGGGGGTTTAAATAGGCGAACCATAGGGGTTGGGTGGGGGTTGTTGGTGATGAGGAACGATTCTTAGCCTTTAGATCAACACTCCCATCATCTCTCTCTTGTTAGTTTTGATCCAAGGGTGTAGGACTGATCTTGTGCACACAGATCGCCAGGCTGGCACATCTTGTGCTAGTTTGGTGATGATGTGGCTTGAATGGATTGGCTATATAGCTGACTGATTTGACATCAACCAATCAGAGTGGAAGGATGATGCATCAATCAGCCACATGGCACCTTGTTCTTGGAATCTGAGTGTAGACACGCGCCTATTTACCCCTTAATCTTCTGAATTTGATGTGTGAAGTCCACTTGTTGTTTGATTTGAAGAAACCCCTAATTTCTAGGGTTCTTCTTTGTTGCGTTTCTTCCCCTTTCTTTTCTCTCAGTCGCGTCTTTCTTTGTTTATTTTCTTTGTTTTGTTTACTCCTTTGACCGCTTGACCATAAGTAAGTAAATAACTTACTTTCCACCGTCTTTCCATTGTAACATGGGCTTGAGCCCAAATGATTTTTATTAATTCCATCCGTCTCCATTATAAATGTAAATTGGGCCTAATTTTGGGCCTTTTCATATAATAATTTGATATTTTACATTAATGGGGTTGTAGGCCCATTAAACATAAGTGTGGGTCCCACTTGGCCCAATTATCCTTAAAAAACTCGAATCCTCGTCTAAAAACGATTTGTTATTTGACTTTTGATAAAATCCTTCAAAAACTTAAATTCGCAAACAAAATCAAACTTGATTTTTGGCTTCCTCGATTTTCTTCAATCTCGTGTCGTTTTCGCCGGTTTTTGTGATCTTTGTACCTACACACATGAATCAAACAAAACAAGCATATACATGGCCATTTTCATACATTTTATGCATTTATTGTTCGTTTTATGATATAATTGATATGAGTAAAATCACTCATGTCACATAACTTATTGAAGCGGGATGCGAAGGTTGGCGAGTCCGAGAGGGCTACATTTTGTTGCTAAAGATCCAAAGTGATGTGAAGAATCATTTATCAAAAATCAATATGAAGGATAGAGACACACGACGAAAAGCAAATACTCCTCTAAAGATCATGGAGAAGTCTATCCGAAAAGACCCGAATAAGGTATGAGGATAAATAGATCCAAGTCCTAAAAGGAGGCGGATCGTTGTATATCAAAATCCCAAATAAAGATTGGAGAAAAATGAAGAAGTCGTGGTCCAAGTTTGAAGAATCTCTCAAAAACTTCAAGTGAAGAAATTCCTAATATGAAGAGAAGACCATTATTTCAAGAACGTCTCTCAAGATTCGAAGTATGAAGTCAATGCCAAATATCGGTCCGAGAAAGGTCTCAAATCGTGAAACGAGTTATGCCAAGATATGAACTTTATGAACTTTCGAGAAGCAGTTTTAAAAGATTTTGTCCTTTAGCTAACAATTGATTAAATCGTCCTACTTTATTTTCGGCCTTAATAAATTATCGAAATAAGTCAACAATGCATCCTCGTGATCATTCAAGACAACAATAAAATATAAGAGATACACCTAGGAATAAGGGAGTCTAAGTGAATAATTGAGCCACATGAGTGAGTGTTAGCTTTACTAACTTATAATAACAATGATCTCATTTTTAAGCTTGGTATGGGGAACGTGAAACTTGAGGGTGATAAACATTCATGGCACCAAAGCCCTAATGTAAGTCTTAGATTTCTTTACTTGTTTCGTCCTTCAAATATTTTGTAATTTTCTATCTTTTTAGTTTCCTTAGTGTCTAGTGTTTAATAAAGGCTAAGGTGGGTAAATTATGATGGAGAATGTAAATCTTGCTTTTTAACTAATGCATTGCATGAGGGCATTGCAATGGTCAAGTGTTGGAGATATAATAAGTGTGAAAACACTTATCCTTTTACCACTTAATTATAATAAAAGCGAGACCAGAACGTGTATTTAATGTCGTAAAAGTCAGAATTATGCGTGGTTTGTGTTTTTGTTGTGTTTTAGGACAAAATATGAAAAAGGAATAAAACACGGGCTTTCACGGACTTTTATCGAAGAAAAAGAAAAAAGACGAAGTCAAAAGATCAAGATTGCAAAAAGAATGGAAGTCAAAGGCCTATTCTGAAGATTTATCGAAAAAAAGGTCTAAAGACGGAAGTCTAACGAAGTCGAAGAACCAAGTCTAATAAAAGAAGAAAATTATAAGACGAGTTCATTTTATCATTCGACAAATCCCGAGAAAGACGAAGAAATTGAAAGACGAAAAGACAAATAGAAAGAGAGAAGCAACAACACTCCTCCCCTCCTCCTATAAATACCCTCCTAATCCTTCATTAGGAGGTGTTAGTTAGTTAGTTGTTTAGATAATTAGTTTATTTTTCAAGTTATAGGAGTAGAATAACTTACTTTCTCTCTCTAGATTTACTTTGAAGTTTTCAAGCTTTTTCATCTTAATCTTGTATTTGAATCTTTAATCTTCATCTTAATTTCAAGCTTTTCATAATCATTCTCATTCTACCTTTCTTATTTTTAAATCTATTGTTTAGTTTTCATAATCATGTAGTTTATTTAATCTTGTTCTTTGTTTGATTGATGTGTTTTATTGATTGTGTTTATTGATTTTCATGTGTTTGATTGTTTTTGCTTATTGTGCTTATTGCTTATTTTGTGTTCATCTTATTTTTAATTAAGTGTTTTAAATAGTTTAATCTTTTAAAAGTTCATTTTTAATATTTTGATTATTTAGAGTTTTTAAAGTTTTTAATTTGTGGCTTATTAGTTTTTCTTAAAATTAGTTTGGTTAAGTTTTTGGTTAAGTGCTTATTTTGGTTTTGCTTATTTTCATTTTTATGTTATCCGGGTTTTATAAACCCTTATCCCGAATTGTATGCAACCTAGTTATTCCGAACTAAGTCTTTACTTGCATTCCGGATTTTTCCATGTACCAATATTCCGAATAAGGTCCAATCTTCACACATTCCGGATTAAACAAGAAACACATATTCCGGATTGTGTTAGAAACACATATTCTGGATTGTGTTTAGAACCCCATATTCCGGATTGAGTAGTAAAACCAGGATCCTGAATTAGTTGCAAGGATTTATTCCGGATTACATTTGGAATTCAGATTCCGGATTGAGTGTGATTCTGGATTCCGGATTAGCATAGTAAACAGATTCCGGATTAGCAGCATATCTTATATTCCGGATTGTGTACTAATTAGGCATTCCGACTTATGTGCAACTTAGGCATTCCGAATTTTGTGCAAGACACACATTCCGGATTAGGTTGTTGTTTTGGTATTCCGACTTAAGTTTTATTTTAGTTTCCCGAATTAGTTTCAAACATTTAATTTTCCCGCCATTTTTCATTGAGTATATTTTAAGAATTTTGTCTTAGTTTAATGTCAAATTTACTTTTTATAAATTTTTAAGTTTTCAAATTTACTTTTTATCAAGTTTTAATCTTTCGTCATTTATTCTTAAAAGTCTTTATTTTTAGTTTAATCTTTTCAAGCTTTCATTTTTATTTTAATTAGATAATCAACGACATTTTCTTTTACACCAAGAAAGACTGAGTCGTACGTTTAACCTTTTTCAATTCGAATCGAGTCGAGACGATTTTAACCACTAAAATTAAGTTATTACACCCTATTTCAGCATAAAGAAATTTCAGACAGTCCTGCGAAGATGAAGGCCATCACCAGATGGTCAAGATCGACGCCTATGACTAAAGTACAAAATTTTCTAGAACTCAGTTGACTGATACGTAGAAATTGCGGACAGTTCCCACGATCAGCCTTCCATGGCTAAGCTTACGCATAAAGGAGAGGACCTACACTAAATTTTTTTATCAAATAAGATCCTACGCTAGGAGAGATCTATTTTACCTAGACCCAAAATTCTTTCATGACTATTCACCCAGATTCCACCTGAATGTACATAATCCCAGATAGGATTTTGATAGAAGCAGTATAACACAATTGATGTAGCTATGTTCATATCTCGATGCCTGACATACCGTCGGTTCAAGATAGGACACCGACATGCTAATGAGTATTACAACCATTAGAAATTCCTGAACAAAAATGAGATAAGATTCCATGGAGGTTACTGTCAGTTACCACAGCCTCAGACAGGAGCATGATTCTAAGTCGTTGTTAACCAGTTAACCAGCCTACACGTCTTCTTTTATCCAAAATGACTACGCAGTAGCAAATCTACAGAAATTTCTGCAATAAATCGTACAATTTCACGGTATCCCATCAACAGTCATGTCAGATAGAACTTTCACATTCGCGAATTTCACTCACTCTCATGTCACGATTACGTTCACGTTCACCTTCACGTTTACGTCTCACGTTCACATTATGATGTTGTTTCAGACTATATTTTGTGCTGGCTCATGATTTAAGTTCACGTTCGCCTTCATGACATTGTTCACGTCCAGATTCGTGTTCCATTTCACGATACATGTTTCACAGCCTGTTACTGAATACGGTCATAGAATATTTAAGAAACCAGACTCAAGTCTAGCATAACTTTTCCATACCCAGGCAGACATTTCACGTCTCATGCCGTATCGTTTGGTATACTTTCCTCAGTCAACATATATTCATGTTATGTCCTAGCATCACGTTCACAGTATCTTCCAAGTATCATATTCACGATATACTTCATGCAAAGCGTTCCTCATATAATCACGAACTGTTGTCCCATAATATTAGATGATTAATGATAGAAAATAGATGGAAAAGATGTGAATTCTAGAGAGAGAAAGTAGTGAGAGAAAGTAGAGAGAGAGATGATTAACTTGGTGAATATCAGATTAGAATAATGAGAGTACTAATGATCATCCACCCTTCCTAACATGCTAGGAAGGGCCTTATATAGTCGGGCTTACATGTAACCATAATGGGCTATATTGTTTGGACCGGGCTTGTCTTTTGGGCTTTAAGTAGCTTAAATCCAAGCCCGTGAACCATGACTATTTAACTATCTATTACAACATTCTAATAAATATTACAATAGAAACCTATGACTGAACATTCTTGTTTGACTCAATATTTTGAGGCTAACAATCTCCCCCAATGTGAGATCATTCCTCTTCGATATTTGGATTCCAATGGAGATTTATGATTTTCGTCATAAATGAGTCTTGAACGTGTAATAGTAGTGTTGTTCCTTCATGTTGTGATCTTTGAGCCTTTGTCGTTGTCTTTCGACTTTGTCTTTTATCTTGAGATCTTTAAATCATTCTTGACTTGTCTTTGCCATCTTGCGATCTTGTGTCTTTATCTACATGCTCACACTATTAATTGTTGAATAAGTCTTTGGGCATGAATATGTGGTTTTGAATCTTTGACTTTGCTGAGTACACCATGACGCCACCTTCTCGAGACAAAACATAGACACGGACTGAATGGCTTTGACATTCGTCCTAAATCGGTAGCGTTTTACCTCCGGTCGGTGAAGACCGTTATACAATATTAGATACCGTACCTGTGATTAGGTAGATTCAATTAAGAACCTACTTGACAGGGTTTCGCGGCTGTACTAGCCGTTCTCTGTACTCGACCGTCTCAAAGCAAGACTGCGAACATAAAGAGTGAATCAATTGGATAAACATCCGCTTGATTAAAGTCGTCAATTCAAATTCCTGGAACAAGTTTGATTCATTAAGAATCTTACCATTGTTGCTTTCCAGTTGACACAAGTTTGATTCATAAGAATCTCACAAGTCACCTACCGTAGCGCTGTTTGATGTTGACGCTAGAAGGATTTCCATTCGCCACTGTGAATATTAATGAATATCACTATGAATGTTCTGGCAAAACCATAAAGATATTGCGTGAAACCTTAAATGAGTTTGAATCAATTCAGAATCAAATCACTATTGCTTTTCAGTTTTACATATGTTCAATTCATAAAGAATCTTACACATGACCTACCGCAGTGCTGTTTGATGTTAACACTGGAAGGATTTCCACTCATCATTGTGAATACTAAGTAGTATCACTCTGAGTGTTCTAGCAATATCACAAGGATATAGCGTAGGACTCTCTTTATCTTCATCTGTGTGTCCTAACGAGATTTGATTGATCTCATGGTTCTAGACTCGATTTGTACACTTTTAGTGGTCGGAGGCTGGAGTAGATGCCACCTATTAAATATCAACTATCTCGGAGTGAGAAAGTCAATAGAAGTTGTGTTGATCTTTGTGACAATAAAACAAACTTCTTTTGAGAGAAGCTTGAGTAGCTAGGAAAGGGTTGTGCTTCACATCACTGGGTCCATGATGAGTTTGTCTTCATGATGTGTTGACCCGGTTTCTGTCTAATTTGTATGGAGGGCTTCTTTCTTTAGACCCTTTATCCTTACATTTCTTTTTCATTCTTCAACCCCTTCAATGCTTACCAAGACATCATTACTAGCACTTTGTTGTGATTGTTCTAGTGCTAGCATCAGTACTTAGTCGGCATTCTGCTACGTTCACATTCTACTCTATCTTTCCTAAGGACTTCTAATAATCTATTGGATTGTCCCTGGGAAGATCCCTCCGGTTCTGGTTGGATCATAGGACTTAAACCTAACCACCCTTTTGACACCAATAACGTCGTGAATTAAAGATGTTGTGGGTATATGATCATAACCATGAATGTTTGAGTCTTTAGATCATATTTTCTCCCCCTATCTCTAATATATAAAATCGATTGATATTAGAGATACCAAATTTGATTAAAATATATTTTGAAAAATAGTCTTGAAATCTGTCGGGAGAAAGATGTGTCAAACTTAGCATGACTTTTAGAATGCTCCCCCTTAAAAATTGATCCAATGGAATTGTCATTACGAGGATTTGATCCAATCTAAACTTTTGAGGATAGGAGTTGTTGAACACACAATTTTTGAAAGATTTTGAATATCATTGAGAAATTCTTGAAAAAATTGTGTTCAACTCTTTTTGAAAAAATCAATTTCTAAAGCATAAACTTGAGTTCATAGACTTTGAATGTCTTGACGAATCCACTCATGTGTAAGAAGATTTAACTTCTTTTGCTAAGGGTAAGAGCACGAAATCGTACACTCCCCCGTGAATATAGTTCCGGGTTGCAATCTGAAAGTGGTTACAAGCCATTGTGTTGAGCTCAAAACGTTGAATGTTTTGTGACAAGCTCAACCCGTGATAGATTGCTCTACCCGTTTGTTACGATAAGTTATCTTTAAAGATGCACTTTCCTTTATTTGAAGTTCGAGTTACAGTCTGACATTTAACTGTAAGTCGTTTACATGGGCTTAAAAACTTTGAATGTTTTTATCGATAGCTCATGACCGAGAAATTTAATTTTCTCGTTGTTGAGGATATGTAATCATCGTGATCAACTTTCCTTTCTTTGAAGTACGAGTCACAATCTGAGGTAATTATAAATCATTGAAATGACATGTTTTGAAAAATATTTACAACTTTTATTCGAGCTTTATGTACACACCCGTGTCGTTATTGAGCGACATTTCTAGGTACGTCCATATTATCGATACTGAAAGACATGCCGAGAAGAATATTTTGGGTATTTTGAAAGTTTTTCCATTTTTTATTTTGTTTTGCTAATGATATTTACCTTTTATTATATTTTGTGTTTTATCAAGTTTTTCGAAAATAATCCAAAATAGACTTTTGTATAGCAAAAGAAGGTGATATCGAGTGTACAGAATTGGAACCCTTTGAAGAAGGAGAAGTGGGTTCAGAATCCGCTGAGGTACCTGCAATCACAAAAGAAGAGTTTGCACAAATACTAGAATTAGGAGTAACAAATTCCTTTTCAGCGTGTAGAATAGTAGCATTAGTGCTGGTGCAGGTGTCGTCACTCTTCTCTATTGGAATCCACTTAAGACCAACTTCCGTGAAGATCCGACCCGTTGGTTTCCACTGAAAACTAGATTTAGGAGTAGCTTTCTCTTGCACAACGGAAGACTTCTTTGGATAGAAACTATGTCCTTTTTTAATCCATGTTTCAAATTTGTTGGTAGTACTTTTCTTTGCGACGGGTTTGTATCTCCTTGTTGTCTTATGGGATTCTGTATTCGATCTCCGTTCAAAGGAACGAGATTTGACCTCATAAAGGTATTGCAGAATGCAATGGTCATGATTTCCATTGTGAATGCCCTTTTTGCAAGTGGGACATACAGGGAATTTGGGATTCACGAAAGTACTTGTATTACTTTGTTTTCCAAATCGTTCAGGCGTAGTGTTTGAAACACGACTATTCATGGATGTTTTCCAATTCCTAGATTGCTGAAGAGGGATCCTAGGTTTTGGTTGAATACCATTAGGAGTGTGTGGAACTCTAGCGGGATTTGGTGAACTAGGTTTTTCATACACTGGTTTGTCTTTCTGAATCTTCCCTTTATGTTTCGCATTCTCTAGGTTGTGGGTATGAACGAGGTCATTTGAACCTACAGATTCCTTTGTGGACGTGAATGTCACACGTTTTGGAGTAGTCCTAGAAGTGCTAGGTGCATTCACATGGTTGGGTTTAGCAACAGTGTGCTTTCTAAATGGAGGAACATAGGGTGATATGGATGGTTTTGGAACACTTGGTTGCACATAAGTCTTAGGGGGTAACCTAGATTTCATATGAGAAGAATTGGAGAACGGAGTCGGTTTTCCTAAGATAGACGGCTTTGGATCCTTGTAGGCACTGGGTTGTCGAACTACAGGTTTCACAACTTTAGGTTCCACAACTTTCCCACCCATCTTAGCAACGAGTTTCTGCAACTCTGCTATCGCTCTTTCCCTGTCTTGTAACTGAGCTTTCAACCCTTTAATTTCCAAATTATGTTCATTCATTTCTTGAAACGTTTTGGAAAGTTTTTCTTGCAACTTATTATCATGTGGAAAACTACCAACGTCTTTTTGCAAAGCAAGTTCAAGAGAATGACAATGTTTTTGAAGGAAATCAGTTTTGTGTTGAAGTAACTCAAAAGCATTTTTATCAACATTTTCTTTATGTTTCGAAAGCTCAATTTCAAGATGCTCACATTCTTTTATCTTATCAAGATATTTGCATGCAACATCAGAATATTCATCAATATCAGCACAAGATGTAAAATAAGCACACATAACATCTTTAGAAACGCATTCTTGCAATAGTAAATCATATTCATCTAAAAAATCAAACTTCTCCATTTGAAGATCATCAATGTATTTCTCATGAGATTCAATATATTTTAAATCATCATACATTTCAGTCTAAATGAACTCCTCAAACTAAAGAACAGTTTCTTTAATCAACGCCGTATTTGGAATTAAGAGTTCTTTCACAAGCAAGGTAATATCTTGAGGAATCAGGCGTTGCCACTCAGCATTTTCACGTTTTGCCCAATCTCTTTCAACAATAGATTTAACATTATCTATGTGGTGTTTAAGAATACCTAATGTTTTCCTACTCTTGCTTTTAGATTCATCTAGAGGGAGGTAGTTTATGTATTTGTAAACATTAGATTTCTTAGGGGCAAATGCTTTCTTCCATTGAATTCTCTTTTGTTTGCATTCTAAAAACACTTCCTCACGGGTTTTCTGAGTTTGTTTGTTGAAAATACCATAATGACTATTCATGTAAGCGTAATTATATGGTTTCACAATCTCCTTATTGACAAGTGGTCGACTATCATCATCCCAAAGGGCAGTCTCTTCACTATCGGCACTAACAGGCATGCAATCAAGATCTGTCCTTTCAGTCCCATCAAGATAAAGACACGGGTTCGTAGCTTGAGCTTTGGCAAGGTACTCAGGACTTGCAAAGCTAGCTTGACCCTTAAACATCGACGGAGGTGATAACATTCTTACGGATTGAATAGAACCATGCGTTTTATAAACAACTTTCTTCAAAAATTCGACTTGTTCTTCTAGTTTCGTTACTTTTTCGGTTTCTTTATCATATCTACTTTTGAAGTCTTGTTTTAACGCATCTACCTCTTGTTTCTGAACCTCAAGAATATTAGCAGAATCGATAGAAGTCATAGAGAGCTTTTGTTCAAGTTCATTAACTTTGGTATTGGAAAGGTACGTTTTTTGACGTTCATCCATTAAGAAAACATTATATTGATGCTTCTCTTTGGCTAATAACTCAAGAGTTGTATTATATTTGTATTCAAAATCGTCCTTTCGACTTTTTAACGCACTACCCTTGTACCCCTCAAGCTCTTTGGTCTTTTGAAGAAGCTCAGCCCTATTACTTTCAAGGGTCTCATTAGATTTAATTAGAGCGGCTTTGCATTCTTCAAAGTTTTGACTGAGCGCTGGGTTTGCCTTCTTTAATTGCTTTTGACTCTTTCTAGTTTCATTGACATCTTTTTGTAAACTAGCAATTAAATTAGCAAGCGCGACACGCTCCTCATCATCATACTTATTTGCATGTTGATCATCCTCAAACTCATTATTGCACATGTCTGATGAATTGGGTGTGGTATTGCTATCAAGCTTTTCCGTCGTACATGTGTCATTAAGGTTTGTTGTTTGATCACTATGCTCATACGTATTGGCATTGGCAAACATATTAAATTCAGCATTGTGTACCTCTTCCAATGGCTCAGAATTGAAAATAGGACCATGATCATAGGAAGGTGTATTTCTGATGACAGTGTCAGAACTGATGCCTTATGTGCCAGTGTTGCTGCTTTCTTTCCCATGTATGTTATGATCATTCTGCTCACCATGGGTTGTGTTTCCTGATCTGCAGCTATCAGTTGCATTACTCGATATTGTCCCGTTACTTACAGTTGAGACTGGACTCGTATCTACTACATGAATCTTTGCAACCGTGCACTCTTGCATTTTCAGCCTTTTGTCATTCATCTTATTGATCATGTCTTTTGCATGAAGTAAGCGTTCATTCATAAGCCTCTCAATTGATTCCATGTTTCCAAAGATCAAGTCTCTGAATGATTTTGCTTCCATTGTAGTGTAGTCTTTGAAGTGTTAATTTTCATCTCGAACTTCAGACTCAAAATTGGGATTCTTGAATAGCTTTGAAGCAAAGAATGGTTGAAACGGTGTTCTGAGTGTTTTGAAGGCATTCTTGGAATTTGACTCATGAAGGTTTTTGTTGAGTAATTCATTCTCAAGATTCTTCAGGTGGTCTCTTAAGTCATAAGTGAACGTGCGATGATCATTTCCGAAAAAGGAATGAAAAGCACGCATATACAAAGGATTGTACGAGAAGGTCTCTCTTTCCAGACGTTTTAGATTCGTTTTAAGATCACTAAAAGCTTGCATACAACGTTGTTTAAGGACTTGTTCTTGTAGTTGCATCTCTCGTTCTTCTCTGTCTGAACACGCGTTGCTCGTTTCCATGATGATGGTTTCTCAGTTAATGAAGTGAAAATGGATCTTAAGTAGATGTGTTGTGATTGTTGATGTCGATGAAAAATGTTAAAATCCCCTAAAAGTTGTCTTCACAATAAACCAAAAATTCGAAGGCGAAAAATCTCACGATTAAAAATTTTCACTTTTGTAAAAATCTTCAATTTTCGGAATAATGGATATTTTCGGAATAACAGACTTTTTCGGAAAAGTGACGTTTTCAGAGAAATTGTCTTTCTTCGGAATATTTATGTTTTCAGAAAAATGACCTTCTTCGGAATATTGATGTTTTCAGAGAAACAAGCTTCTTCGGAATATTGATGTTTTCAGAGAAACAAGCTTCTTCGGAATATTGATGTTTTTAGAAAAATGACCTTCTTCGGAATGTTGATGTTTTCAGAGAAACACGCTTCTTCGGAATAATCACTTTTTTGGAATAATCACTTTGTCAGAATTATCACTTCTTCGGAATAATCACTTCTTCGGAATCTTCTTCGGAATAGATGCTTTTTCGGAGAATACGACTTTTTCAGAATCCAAGTTTTTTCGGAATAAACTAAATTCAGAGAAAAAGCAATCTTCGGAATAACAAACCCTTATCCGGAAAACTTTTATTTCGGAATAATTAACCCTTATCCGAAAATCCTTTTATTCGGAATAATTAACCCTTTTCTGAAAATCTTAATTTGGAATGATCTTGAAACAGTGAACGAACCGTAACTCCAAAATGAATCCAAACACCTCAATATCTTGCGATTTTTACCACAAAAACCAAACCAAATTCCTACCAAATAGATATAAATGAGTTATATCAAGATTTATAGCCCGAAATACTAAAAAGAAATTCAATTCGGGATGATTTAGATGGAAAAATCAACCGAATCAAACTAAAGCCAAACAACCAAACACAATCTACCCCGTGGCGATTGATACCAAATGTTGTCCCATAATATTAGATGATTAATGATAGAAAATAGATGAAAAGATATGAATTCTAGAGAGAGAAAGTAGTGAGAGAAAGTAGAGAGAGAGAGATGATTAACTTGGTGAATATCAGATTAGAATAATGAGGGTACCAATGATCATCCACCCTTCCTAACATGCTAGGAAGGGCCTTATATAGCCGGGCTTACATGTAACCATAATGGGCTATATTGTTTGGACCGGGCTTGTCTTTTGGGCTTTAAGTAGCTTAAATCCAAGCCCGTGAACCACGACTATTTAACTATCTATTACAACATTCTAATAAATATTACAATAGAAACCTATGACCGAACATTCTTTTTTGACTCAATATTTTGAGGCTAACACGAACCATGTTCACAATTGCTCTCGTAAGCACGTTCACAATTGTTCACGTAGATCGTCCCTATATATTTTTTTAGCAGCTTGCACAAAGATATAAATGTTATCTTTTCAGAATATTTACACGTACCGTTTCATGTATCATACATCTTATAGTTTATTCAGTCTATCAGATTGAGAAAATCCATCTTAAGTATGGAACCAGAAACTATTCATCATCGTCAGGACAGGGTCATCAGGACCAAGATGTTCATTATGTTTAAATCTTTGAAGGAATCGTTTCGAGTGGGAGGCTATTCGAAACGGAGGAGTCCATCTGGACCTCTCATCACTTTTCCTTCAATAAATCCAGTTAAGTTCTTTCAGTAAGGTTACATTCAGGTCCTCTTCAGCCATGTCACGTTCCATGTTCACTTCAGTCATGTCATGTTTATACCCTTTCAGCAGCATTATGTTCTAAATCAAGGACGAATGATCCTTCAGCTTATATGCCTTTTCATCCTTCATGCTCGTTCAAAATATATGTCCGTTCAACTTATACGTCTTTCAGCTTACGTATACTTTCAGCTTTTACTTCGATCAGCTTAAATTACCTATAATTCGAGGACGAATTTTTCCTTTTAGAGGGGAAGAATTGTAAAACCCAGTATGGTCGTATCTTTAATTCGGGGACGAATTATTCTTTTTAGAGGGAAGAATTGTAAAACCCATATTTAAATAGTCGAATATTAAAATACGCAGTTTTCATTTATTAAAAGCTATTCATTTAATTACTCCGAAAAATAATTATTTAGTCAGAAATATCGCGAGAATTAAATACGACGGCACGTAAATAATACTTAAGGCTTTTAAAAAAAATGAAAAGTTATACAAATAAAGAAATGGCTGGCGGTTTTTAAATAAAAAGAAAGGGAAGATTTTGGGCTTAGGCCCATTTGTACAAAAGTTACACGGGGGGTAACCCACCCTTTTGTCACAATCGTAAGAAAGAAAAAAAATAAACTAGGGTTTGTGTTCTTGGGGCTGCCGATAGAAGATACAAAGAAGAAAAGGAGATCGGGTTTTAATCTTGGACTCGGGAGTCATGGTGTTAATACTCAAACATAAGTAACAGTAATCTTGTCCTTTTTTATCAATCTCGAAATCCATGTTATGAATATAAAGAGCAAATGGAAATTTAATCATCAAACATAAATTTGCCTTGTTTGGTGTCGGGTTTTACTGTTAAACATGAACCGAGACCAGTAGGGGTCTCGGTGTGTCTGCTATGGCCAGTTATGACTCTTACAGGGCTCGGTGGTGCTCTTGTTTAAACAGCCGCATCCCAAACACCCAAAACTAGGGTAGTCGCATATAAGGGAGTGTTTGTTTTAAATGTGCAGTGAATAAGATAACTCAGCAGGGGGTGTTTGTTTGTTAATTAGTGGGAAAGGAAGGCAGTCAGGGGGTGTTTGGGGTAAGCAGTGGGAACTCGACCAACAGTGGAAACAATAAAATAAGTGGTGGGAATAATAACAAACAGGGGGAACTAATAGCAAACAGTGGGTACTATTGGCCGACAGTGGCAACTGGCATAAGGCCAGTGGTGGTTGTTTGGTTGACGTCAACAAAAGGGAGCCACGACGTGTCGTGGTGGGCACGGTTTGGTTTAACCCGAGACATGGGTCCTTTGGGGAAGATTTTAGATCAAGTTTTCAGGAACACGTGTATTTAAATATTACAAGGAATTTAACTGTTTAATTAAAGCATTTAAAATAAGTTTTATAATAAAGTTAATTTCATTATTTATTGTATTAATTTAATTAGTAACATTAAATTGATACTAGCTTTATATTTTTCTTACTACTTAAAAATGTTGGTTTTATTGGGTTTTGCTAACCACCACCCTATGGGTGGTTTTTAAACATTCCATACTTAGAAAATTAACATTTAATAATCTCAAATATACCATATTTAACATACTTACTAATTAATATATACCATATTAAAATTTACTTACCTTAATTATATGTGTTATAACCATGTATTTATAGAAATAAGTAGTTCACATTTGGAAATATTTATAACTATGGAAACTTAAAAAACACCCTATGGGTGTTTGTTAGCAAAACCCTTATTTAAATTATTTAATTCTTATAGAAACAATGTTGGAAACATTTATTTTGGGAAACTTTCTATATTAGCAGGTTATTAATATCAGTATTATAATACCAGAATACAGTATAATACAATAATCAGAATATAGTATAATATACAGTAGTCAGAAGTACGAGATATACACTAATCAGTAATGTTATCGAACAGTCAAAACTTATCAGATTATATACAAACAGTAATACAAGTATAAGATAAATTAAACTAAGAACAGAGAGAATCTGAAATAGTAAACAGTGATCAGTTAACTCATTCGCGTCCGTTATTTATGTAGTAACCGTGAAGTCTGAATAGATCTTTCAGCTTTCAGTCTTATTGCATTACTGGACACGAGGTACGGATTTCCCATCCTTTCAGTAAGGACTTCCCTTCTATGCATGATTAGGATTTCCCGTCTACAGATAATTGTTTTCCCCAGTACATGTTATAAATTATCTGAAATTATTTTAATAACGAAGATATTGCTTGAGCCTTATATACAAGCATGACCAGTCAGTAGTACTAGTTATGGAGGTACTGTAACCATGACACTTGAGGCACCGGTGTCATGACTCACCTGCGAGAGAGTGATATCTCGCAGCGTTCCACTCAGTTCAGCTTGGCCATTTTATCAGTATTATTAGTGGGGCGTATGGATGCTTCCTATGCTTATCAGTTTACAGTTTATCAGATGAATGTGGTGTGTGCTCTACATCCTTCACATTAGAGCTGATCCCTCCATCCAACACATTATTTAGAGGTCACCCCTCTACAGCATGATGAGGTCACCCCCTCCAGTTATTTATGCAACGGTTGTTTCAGCACATGACCTATATAAGCTCTTGGCAAATTAAAATACAGTAAATACATGTTTTCAGATTTTAAAGATAACAGTTCAGCTTTATTATTTATAAATCAGACTTTTCAGATTTTACACAGGTTTCAGCTACAACTTTAATTTTTAGTCTTACAGCTTCAGTATTATATCATCTGCTTCGTTTCGGTATTTCTTATCATGATTTATCTCCGTTCACTGAGCATTATGCTCAGTCGTAGTTCCTTTCATGTTCTAACGGCAGGTACACCATGTATGATATTGTAAATCTTGCTTATGTTTAGAGAGAGAGAGAAAGAGATAGAAATATGGTAGATTTCACACACACTTCTAGAGATAGAAAGTAAGAAACTATGTGTTTTTATGAATGAAACCACACCCTCTCCATCTAAGAAGAGGGTTTATATACCCAAGCCCATGAGATGGGCTTGAGCTTACAAGTTGGGCCGGCCTACACATGTTGTAGGCTTGGCATGGCCTTAGTTGTTTAATGTTAGTAAAACTAAACTAAGAGTTATTACTTAGACTATTGTTGGAGTGACCGATCCTTTCTAATACGTAAAACGTATTTCCAACAATCTCCCCCTAAGGGAGGTCACTCCAAACAAGGGTGTTACCCAAGTTACAATAATAAAATAAACCTAGCATACTATGCTTTTCTTGAGCTCGTAGTCTTCGTCTTTCTTTTCTTTATCATTTCTGGTGAACATGCTGATGTGATCTTTGATATCAATCTTCAACATTAATCTCTTGACTTGATCTTGTGCATCCTTCACTTGTGATCTTCGCCTCTTCGTGACTTCATGTCCCACTTACTTATACCTTCGTAATTTTTGAAAGCTTCAGAGTTCGATACAGCGGAAGACTTAACTTTTATGCTTTCTTGAATTAGATGAAGTATTAAGTGCATAAATTATAAGGATGCGGGGATGACTTCTTCTCAGATTCCGCAACACCACCGTCTTCAAATGCCGCAACATAAGTAGACACGAACGAAATGGCTTTGAATATTTCATTCTATTTTGGTAGCATTTTACCTCTGGTCGGTGAAGACCGTTGGACGATATCAAATATCGTACTTGTGGCAGGTAGATTTAATTAAAAATCTCCTTGACAAGATTTCACGGGTAAACCCATTCTCTTTACTCGACCGTCCAAAGCTGGCTGCGAACGTAAAGAGTGAATCGTTTGGATAAAATTATCCGTATGATTGAAGCCGTCAATTCTGATTCCTGAAACAAGTTTGATTCATTAAAGAATCGCACCATCGTTGCTTTCCAGTTGTCACGAGCTCGATTCATATTAAATCTTCCAAGTTACCTACCAAATGCTGTTTGAGGTTAACACTAGAAGGATTTCCACTCATCACTGTGAACACTATAGAGTGACACTCTGAGTGTTATGACAAGATCACTGAGATATTTCGTAGAGGCCTGAAACGTGTTTAAGTTCAGTTAAGAATTAAACCACTGTTGCTTTCCAGTTATCACAAGCTTGATTCATAAATTATCGCACAAGTCACCTACCATGAGCTTTTTGATATTCGCTCAAGAAGGATTTCTATCTTCATTGTAAATACTTTCGTATTACTCGGATGTTCATGCAAGATCATGAAGATTTTGCGTAGGACTCTTAAGATATTTCTTACTTTTCACAGTGTGTGTAGAAGCAAGAAATTATGAAAGTGTGTCCTAATGAGATATTTGATGATCTCAAATGGCTCTAGACTCAATCATGCATTTTGGATTTTAGTGATCGAAGGCTGGAGAGGAGTGCCACCATTTCAATACCTATTTATTCGGAGTGAATAGATCGATAGATAATGCGTTGTCTCCGTGTGAATAAAACAAATACCTTTTGAGAGATATCTGAGTTAGCTGGGATGGGTTGTGCATTGCATCACTGGGTCCATGATGTCTATCTTCAATATCGAGCATCATTAAAATGATCTCAATAGTATGTTTGTTGACCCGGTTTCTGCCTAAGGTTGTAAGGAAGGCTTCTTTTTTTAGACCCTTTATCTTTACAATTCTTTTTATTCTTCAACCCCTTCAATGCTTACCAATACATCATAACTAGCACCTTGTTGTGATTGTTCTAGTGCTAACTTAAGTACTTGGTCGGCATTCAGCTACATTCACAATCTTTCTCCATCTTTCCTAAGGACTACTATTTCTAGCTATGGAATGTCCTTGGGAAGATTCCTCCGGTTTTGGAAGAATCATTGAACTTAACCTATCCTACCATCCTTATGTCACCACAATCTTCATCGTCGTGAAATAACTGGGTTTAGGGTAGGTATATGTCACCATGAAATCCATTTTGATATAGCAAATCCATTTTGCTCCCCCTTAACATATGCCACGATATTCGAAAACATTTCACACATGTCGGGATGAGCTATCACATTAAGTCAAACCATTTTTTATTAATCATTTCCCATATTAAATCGCATTTTCTCCCCCATATTAAAAGTATTAACCCAATCGATATTTTTAATATCAATTGATTTAATAAAAAATTTAGAAAGTTTTTGAGAAGAAAAATGCAAGTCCATCTTAATCTTCATGAGACCAATTTGTGAGATATGATACCGATTTGTAACATGATCACATATTCACCATATAAGAATGAATTGACAAGGTTAGACCTGTTTGATGAGAACATCATATGATAAAATCAAATGGTTCTTGTCAGAAAATGTTAGTCGCCTCGTCACGTCTGAAGTCATCTCTTGACACCACATGTACGATTGGTATTGTTGTCTTGACACCAATGAGTGAACTTGGCACTGTCGGCATCGAAGATTTGAAGGCTTGACAATTGCTCCCCTCAATTGTTGACCCGTGTTCTATTGAAAGAGCTGTAGTCGTGGGTTGAGTAGTCGCATTGTCGAGTATATAGATACCAATTGTTGATTGCTATGGTTGTATAGATGATAGCTTCATATAAACAAGATTTCTCTTGTTTTGACAAATAAATACACTGATGCGTACATATATTCGTGTTAGATTGTGTTATAACGTAAACACAATCCCTTACATGGTTATAAAGTAAACCATGCCCGAGAAAATTGATTCCCGTTGTGAGCCAAAGCTTTCATAAGAAATACTTGACTTTAATGAGAAAAACGGGTTGCAGTCTGAAATAACTACAAGCCATATAGGCATGTTTTATGAAATATTTACAACTTTTGTACTAACTCTCTATTTATGGCGTCGTGTCAATATTAATTAATATTTCTAAGGCCGTAAATATTATCGTACTAAAAGACATGCCTTTGAAAAATAAAGTAAAAATATTTTTGGATTTTTCTAAATTTTTCAATTTTTATGGTTTTTATATGGTTTTATATTTTTGTATTTTGCTTTTGTGGATAAAAATATAAACAATATATACAGATGATCACCAAGGATACGGAGAATAGTTTACCACCACTATTCTTTCGCTTCATCTGCCAGTTCCTTAAGAGTCTCGGGCGAGAATGTTCTCAAACCTAGCTTGTCGGCCAAAAATTCCATGCGAGCGCGATCTAAAGCATTCGTGAAAATATCTGCCAATTGATACTCAGATCGGACAAAGTAAAGCTCAATCACTCCATTTTCCACTTGCTCCTTGATGAAGTGGTAGCAAATGTCAATATGCTTCGACCGGGAGAATTGGACGTTGTTGCAGCATAAGGCAGTTGCACTTTTGTTGTCATAGTACATCGGAATTTTGTTGAAACATACACCATAGTCGGTTAATTGCGATCTCATCCAAAGAATTTGAGCACAGCAATCGGACATAGCTATGTATTCTGCTTCCGTACTTGAAAATGCAGCGCTTTTCTTCCTTTTCGATGCCCAACTGATTAGTCGATCTCCTAGTAGTTGTAAAGTTCCACTCGTGCTACGCCGTGTATCTTGACAACCCGCGTGATCCGCATTTGCATATGCCATAAGTGCAATCTAAGAGTCCTTCGAATACCAAAGTCCCCGATTAATGGTTCCTTTAAGATACCGAAAGATCCGTTTAACAGTTGCTAAGTGTAACTCAGTAGGCCTAGTTTTATACCGAGCACACATACAGATAGCAAACTGAAGGTCGGGTCGACTGGCTGTAATATACAGAAGGGTATCGATCATTCCCCGATAAAGTGTCGGATCAACGGTAATTCCATGTGGATCTACATCAAGCTTATTTCGTTCCACCATTGAAGTATCCACGGGGTCGCAAGATTCCATCTTATATTTCTTAAGCGAGTCAAGGGCATACTTGGATTGATTGATAAAGATGCCTCTAGGACTCTAAGATATCTGAAGACCTAATAAGAATGATACCTTTCCCATCATTGACATCTTAAACTTGGAAGACATGAGTGTCCCAAACTCATCGGATAAGGTTTGGGTCGAGGCAACATATATAATCTCATCAACATATATTTGTACCATAATCATATCTTTACCTCGTTTCTGAATGAACAGCGTGGGATCCACCTTGCCTTTAGCAAAGCCTTGCGTAATGAGGAATTGTGACAATAGATCATACCATGCGTGTGGAGCTTGCTTCAACCCATAGAGAGCCTTCTTAAGCTTGTACACATGATTAGCTTAGAATTCACAAAACCATCCGGCTATTGAACATAGACCTCTTCCTTGATTTCACCATTAAGAAATGTCGTCTTCACATCCATCTGATAGACGATCATATTCATGTGGGCTGCATAAGCAAGGAATAGTCTAATTACTTCCAAACGGGCAGTAGGTATAAAGGATTCCATAAACTCGATGCCCAATAATTGCTTGTATCCATGAGCTACTAGTCGATCTTTGTTCTTCAATATTCCGCCTAACTCGTCGAGTTTCACCTTGTAAATCCATTTCAAAGTGAGTAACTGCACTTGATCCGGGCATGGGACAAGTTCCCATACATCAAGACGTATAAATTCATTAAGTTAAACCGCTCAAGGGTGGCCTAGTGGCAAAAAGATTTGTGGCTATCACTCCAAAGTGTGTGAGGTCTCAAGTTCAATTCCCACTAGGTGCAAACAATCTTGAAGTGGCCACGCCAAGGAAAAGGGAGGGCTTTACCTGGTTTGAGTCTGTGTGGCGGTGGTCTCAAACCCCGTGGATTAGTCGATCAATGAGTCGGAAATCACGGTTACCAAAAAAAAATCAAAAATAAAAAATAAAAAATTCATTAAGTTCTTCTTGCATAGCTTCTATCCAACAAGATTGGGTAAATGCTTGTTACCATGTCTTAGGTTTAACTTCACTGAGAAAAGCATCAAAATGACAAAACATTGCACTTTCTTGTAACTGACTTCGTGTGGATACCGGAAGATAAGGGTCACCAATGATAGTATCTATAGGATGATCCTTTGTCCACTTGCTGTCATGTTCACAAATCTGTGGATTAGATTAGATCGTAGTAGGAGCTTCCTTTGAGGTGGACGACCTGGCTTGATTAGAGTCGGGAATTGGTACATCAAAGAATGGAAGTTCACACATTTGAGCGAATTCCAAGTCGTGATCATCATCATCCTCTTCATCATCAATAGGTGTGACATGGGTAGGTGATACATGTGTTGGTTGAGAATTACTCATTGAAGGTAAATCTTGACCAATTGTAGGTGCAGACGTATCCAATTGTGTTTCGGTTGTTGGAGGGACAACTTCGGTAACCGGAGCTATTACCTCAGGTTCTGGGGCAACAATACTTGGAGGGGTAAAGAATTCATCAAACAACGGTTGAAACAATGTATCCCATTCATTCCTAAAAGGTGGTGTAAATGATGATGAAGTAGGGTTGTTTGGGACAAGACCAGAGCTAATGTTACTGGGTCCCATTTCATGAAGTGCGGGTTCAGAGCTGCTTTGCTCAGAAGCCATTGCTGTCAGCTCATCAAAATCAACATTCATAGTTTCGAGGATCTTACGAGAATTACGATTGTAGATTCCATATGCCTTCTTTGTGGGTGCATAACCAATGAAAATACCAATATCAACCTTTGGTTGAAGTTTTCCCAAATTTTCACCATCATTATTTGGATAGCAAATAGAACCAAATACATGAAGATATGATAAATCTGGTACTTTTCCATGTTGAAGCTCATAAGGTGTTTTACCATGGCGTTTTTAAATTAGTGACCGGTTTTGGGTGTACACTGTTGTAGTTACTGCTTCTGCCCATAAAATAATGGAGCCTTTGCGTAAATTAACATCGTTCGAGCTGCTTCCATAAGGGTGCGATTTCTCCTTTGAACGACATCGTTTTGTTGTGGAGTGCGAGCAACGGATGTTTCATGAGATATGCCAACTTCTTCATAAAACTTACGCAAAGTTTGATTCACAAATTCGGTTCCATTATCTGTACGAATGCATCGGACAGTAGTGTTGAGACGCACTTGAATCATCTTGAGAAAATCGATAATGACTTTAGGTGCCTCGTCTTTTGTTGCAAGAAATTTCACCCATGTAAACCGAGAGTAATCATCCACCATGATGAGGATGTACTTTTTACCATCAAGACTTTCAACACGCATTGACCCACAAAGATCCATATGCAACAAATAAAGTTTCTCTTGGTTGGTGTCTTCAGTCTTGGGTTTGTATGATTTCTTAGTGCTTTTCCCCATTGTACACGCGGAACATAAATGGTCCTTGTGAAATGTAAGTTTAGGAAGACCACGAACAAGCTCGTTTTTTGCCAAATGATTAATAGCGTCAAAGTTAATATGAGATAACCGTCGATGCCATAACCATGACTTAGTCTTTGATGCTTTGGAGAGAAGACATACGGGAGAAGCGGCCATCATATCTTGTAGAGACAAAGTGTACAAATTATTCCCTCGGGTACCTTTCAATAAATCAAACCCTTCCAAATTACGAATGAAGCAGTTATGCTCTCGAAAAGCAACTTCTAGGTTTGCATCACAAAATTGTCCCACAAAAAATAAGTTGTGACCGAGACCTTCCACATAATACACTCTTGAAATTATAACATTCCCAATATGATATTCACCGTAACCCATTATCTTTGCAATATGATCATTTCCAAATCGAACCGTACCAAGAAACTTGCTGACGAAATTTCTGAGCTGAGAGCGATCTCCGGTCATATGTTTAGAGCAACCAGAGTCCAAATACCAGAGAACAATTTGGACCACCTGTTTTCAACAACAACAGTAGAAAATGCATTGGAAACTATTGGTTCCGGAGTGTTAGTAGATACAGATATAATATTATCAGAATTGCTAACATTTGTGTGACCCTTATATTTCCTGCGTTTTCTAATGTGATTTTTACTACTAACAGGTTTTATTGTTCCAACTTTCTGAGGTTTTGGAGTATTAGCGGGCACTACAGTGGGAGTAGACCTATTTAAAGGGCATTTTGTTCCTACAGTAGTGTCGGTGTTCCTAGTTAAAGGACACGCTTATGTTTTGGTAGCCTTGGTACTCCTAGTTAAAGGGCACGCTTCCTTCGCTCTAGTGGGAGTGATCCTAGTTAAAGGGCACGCATTTCCTACTATAGTGAAAGTTCTACCAGTGGGGCGTCACATCCAACCAACTTGGGTTAACACTTTCCCAGTCAGTTTCCATTCTAAACTATTTTTTCGGGCATTCATCTCATTCACATAGTCAATAAGGCAAGAATAATGACGACTATAAAACATACATTCATTGCAATTCCAACATTTCAAATTAGAATTCACAGTAGGCTTAGAACGCTGCACAACCGCAGAGCCTTTAAGTTTAGCTACATGATTCTTTTTATTCAAAACAGAAATAACATTCCTAGGATGGGCTTCTACTTTCTTCTTCACTTTACTACTAGATGGGGGCAAGAACCTATCATTCTTCTTGTTTCTTTTAAGCTTAGATCTTTTAGCCTTAGTAGTGGTGCTTACTCCTGTAAAAGGCAACACGGGAATATTAGAAGCTGGTTTTGATTTTGCCTTATCTTTAGTGACCAATGTTTGAGATGGTTTAGTCCTAGGGCCCTGGTTAAGTGATGTGACAGTGATGAGGTTCGTTTTGATTGTACTAGAGGACGATGTTGAGACAGTGGTTGCGTTATCTACAACATTCTTACCTTTTAGAGTACGAAGTGTTTCCTTTAACTCAGCCAAAGCCAGATTTTTATCACAAATTTGTTCCCTTAAATCAGATATTTCCATCGACTTTCGGTTCAATTGTTCAATTAATGATTGATTATGTGCAGTGGTATTGGCACATGCGGGCTTTACTGAATCGAAGAGTTGTGTATTTTTCTGTTTTAAGTTATCAACTTTGGACAAAATCTTGGAAACTCGATTATCTAGATCAAGTTTAATATTCTCAGCGGTCTCAAGTACGTTCACACAGTTAATCTCCTTAGATTTTTCTATGTCTATCTGCAAAGATTTAGCAACCTTGTCACTTGGCTGACGCTTTTTTGATTGTAAATTCAATCGAAAATTCTTTTGAAAATTAGCATCATCTATATTGACACCTTCGAATGACGTTTCAAAGATTTCTTGAATAAATTGTTGCTTGCATTCAAGCGAAATACAATGTGTTTGAATCTCATCAAAACGTTTTGAAAGCAAAGAATAAGAATCTTGAAGCTTTAAAAATTCAGCGTCAGATTTATGACAAGTACTATCTACCACATTATCCACAGAGTCAACATTATGCATAATAGAATCATTATCAATACTTTTATTCACATAGACGGAAACAATATCATGCGACATCACTTGCTTCAGAAGCTGATCATTTAAACGTGAAATTCGTTCAATTTCAATTAAACCGTTTTCATAATCATCATCCATTTTATTGAAAACACGTTTAACTTCATCTATTGCCAAAACCAAATCTTGATCAACATTGCTAAAACAAGCTTTAATATTGTTTACAAACGGAACAATCTCGTCTCGAAGCGCAGCTCTAGTGTGCTCAAACTTCCATTCACCTTCCGTTATGGCCGAAGCCGTCGTACATTCCTGAATGACCTTGTCAAAATCGGCAAAGTATTGGTGCAACGCATTTAAGCTATCTGACACCTTACTTATCGGTGGAATTAACTTAGTTAAATCATTTTTGACAAGTGTAGGAGACGTACTAGGAAGGTTTTCATTTGACAAACTTTGGGGCACAACAACTGATAATTGAGCTAATTCCGTTTGTAATCGAATACGTGTCTTTTTATTAAATTGATCTTTATTATGTTAAACATAATCAAGCTTATGGAATTTTGAAAGCATTTTAGAATGACTTTCTTCTGCAAGTGACTGTGTCTCCTCAGTACTACGAACATAAGGTGCTTCTTTCGATTTGGCAATTAGGGTCACATCATAAAGACAAGGAATATATTCCTGAGCTTGCTTTGCATAACCGGGATTAGGTGGTAAATCTTGAAGACGCTTAAGTTCGAGTTCTTTAAACGATTTAGTTAAAAGATGAACCTTTTCTTTGGAAGCGTATTGTTTTAAAAGTTGTCGTTCCTTGAATTTAAGAAGTTTGGTAGCATTAATTTCTGATTCAAACTTTTTAGACTCAAGAGTATCGAAATCCATTTTAAGTTTCTGAAAATCATTTACAACCGATCCTTTTTCTTTTAATTCATTGGAAAGATTGGCTTTTAATGTTTCTATTTCTTTTAAGTGTTCAATCTTTTTAAAACGAAATTGATCAAATTCAGAATAAGTTATTTTCTCTGCTTGAGGGACCATTTCAAAAGTTTTGACCTTTTCCTTATACAACGCAAGCTCAGCGGTTAGGTTGGCATTCATATCTATGGTTTGTCGAACAGCGACATTCATGTTATCAATAATATGTTTAGGCACCATTACCAGATCACGTTGATCATAAGATTCCATACCCGTCGTAGCATTTGGTTGAGGTTCACTCAAATGTGTTGGATTGGATACCACATCATTTGAGTTACTAGTTCCCGAATGTTGTTCGAGGTTGTCACTCTCATGCTCAACTTGATGTGGATTATCATGAATATTATTAGATGTGGTTGGTACCTCACTGACGACATCAGAACCGTAGTGAGAGAGATTAGCAACGAGAGCAGCTTGGGCTGAGTGAATGTCATCACAATCCGAATCATATGCGTCAAGATCATCTGTTTGATATGTTGCATTAGAAGTAGAGACGACTGCAATGCCTTCATTATCTGCTGCCCCTGGGTCTGCAAGAAATTCTAACTCCTCTGAATTCAAAATCTTTCCCTTAGATTGAGCATCGACCAAAAACATCTTCTCACGAAACCACGTTGCATCCCTTCTCCTTTTCGGCTGAGTACATTCCCTAGCCATATGACCTTGTCCTTGACAATTGTAACAATTCACAACCTTTGAGGACCAACAGTGCTTCCATTTCCACTAGCTTGAGAAGTCACAGCTTGAGCGTTCACGGTCCTTGTAGGAGGTCCATATGAATTTTGCCTTCCCTGAATGGTTTGCACCGTCACTTGACCATCTTGAATAGTGGCTTGTTGTCGAGGATTTGAAGAAGTGCGGAGCTGATTGTTCATTGGTGGATGACCTCTAGTTGCAACAAGTTTTGACAAGTAGGCAGTGAGATGGTTTAAGACATCAGTAGGTGCATCATTTGGAGTAAAGACCGGTGCTTGAATTGGTGGAAGTTCATTGGAGTATAAGGCTTGTGCTTGTGGTGCTTCAATTGGAAAATATCCTTGCTGAGGATTATAACCCATGGGATAAGTGATAGCTTGTGATGGTGATGACTGATGTGTTGGTTGTTGTGGATAAGGCTATTGAAGAACACTTTGTTGAAATGCTTGTTGTGGCATCATATATGGTTGATAACATGGTTGTTGTGGTTGCTGATAGGTGTGTGGTGATGATTGCTGTAAGTATGATGGTTGTGGTTGCTGATAGGTGTGTGGTGATGACTTCTGTAAGCCATGTTTTGTTGAGGAGTCATTTGTTGAGAAGCATACATGGCAAGTGGATCATGAACTTGTGGTGTAGACAACCGAGCCTCGATTACATGGCATTCGTGTTATTGAAGAAAAGCTTGAAGTTGATCTACGTTGGTTTGATGCAAATCCTTAGCCAATTTAACAGCCGTCACGTACTTGCTCTATTCAGAAGGGAGAGTGTTCAAATACTTGGTGTTTAATTGAAACGTATGAATTGCCAGGCCATAGATGTTAAGCTCATTCATCAAAAGAGTGAATCTCAAGTAGTAATCATTGAGAGTCTCCCCGGGGACATAGTCAAACTTATCAAACGTATCATATATCTTACACTCTCGTTCTTGTTTAGTTAACGAGGTACCTTGCATCAAAACACGGATTCTATCCCATAACTCTTTGGCAACTTTATGTTTACTCACAAGTTTGTAGACATCTGGAGGAAGGGCTTGGAGAATGATGTTTGTTGCTTGTTTATCACACTTGTCTTGAATCTTGGCATCTCCAGTTAGTTCACCCGTTGTACGAGGACGAGTAACAGCACCTTCCGTCACAGTACCATATACCAATGGTCCATTGAGCACCGATGCCCAAATGAGATGTCCGTTTTCTTTGTTCAACATATAAAGTTCCATTCGGGAAGCCTAATCCTCGTACATAGTCTTCACCAACATCGGTGGACGATTATCCATACCCGAGAGGATGGACTTATCCGTAAGAGATGTGTACTCCATTTCGATAAGTTAAGATTTACAAACGTTGATCGAACAATGAGAGAAAGTAAATGTGTTTGTTGTTGTGTGTTGAAGTCGAGAAATAATGTTAAAATCCCCTAATAATTGTTCTCGATAAACCAAAAATTCCAAGACAAAATTACACACGAAAATTTTCAAAAACACGTTTTTGAAAAATCTTGGAATACTTGTCCCTCTGTCAAAATGCAATCACAAGGTTCATATCGCAACTTTAGATCGCAATGTTCAGATCGCAACCTTGGATCTCAATATTCAGATCGCAACTTTAGATTGCAATGTTCATATCGCAACTTTAGATCACAATATTCAGATCGCAACTTTAGATCGCAATATTCAGATCGCAACTTTAGATCGCAATGTTTAGATCGCAACTTTAGATTGCAATATTCAGATCACAACTTTGGATCGCAATGTTGAGATCGCAACTTTAGATCGCAATATTTAGATCGCAAGTTTAGATCGCAATATGTGATCGTAACTTTAGATCGCAAAAAGCAGATCGCAAGTTTAGATCGCAATATGTGATCGTAACCTTAGTTCGCAATGCTGGATCGTAAGTTTGTATCGTAATAAGCTATCTGAATATTCGATCGCAATGTAGAAACCCAAGGGTTTTTGCTATCGCAATATTCGGATCGGAATGTACAACCTTTCAAATGTTGCGATGGAGAGGATTTCCACTGTTCTCAGATAGTACACAACAAATTCGAGATTTTTAGCCAACAAATGAATCAAACACCCAAAAATTTTGTTTTTTTAACCAAAGTAACAATACCAAATTGTTGATCCCAAACTTAGATCGATTTAGCTTGTGTAAACGGATTAGATCAAGTTATACACGTAGAGAAACTTTGTTTATGTATAAAGTAATTTAAGTGTTATGCGGAATTAACACTTAAACAAGAACACACAAAGAATGTAAAACAAACTTTCACTTGATTGATTGAATCGAACTTGCTTACAATGAAAGTGTTATACGTATGAAAACTTATATGAAACATAACCTAAAGGTCTTCTTTTATAGACATAAGAAGCCTTGTACAAGAGTCTACGTATCAGCTATTCTAGGTAAAGATAAGTATAGAAAATACATTGTTGATACTATCTTTACTAGAAACAAACTAGAAACAAAATACGCGTAGACCATATCTTTCTATCAGTGCTTGTCTTCAACCTATCAACGCTTGACTTCTTCCTGTCAACGCTTGATCTGTCAGCGCTTGTTCTCTTCTTATCAACGCTTGTTTTCTTCTTGTCAGCGTTCAAGTGGACTGGCTACATTTTATTCCCAACAATACTCCCCTAAACTTGATATCTAATCTAGTAATCAAGTTTCTGAATAAAAATTAAGAAAAAGGAGGAATCTTACAAATCTTATCATATTGGTAATAAACATGCCTAATCAAATCTTTGGCCACGTCACTTGAATAGTCAATCTCCAGCTGTGTTGTCTTCATCTTGTCCAAAACTTATTTGGACATGGGATACTGAGCATCTACAAGAAGATACTCAGCAAACTTTGTAGAGCTCAAATAATACACACCAGCAGCTGAATACAAACGCCATTGAAGACCACTGATATCATCCTCAAGATCCTTCCAAACAGGATCTTCTTCTTCTGGTGCACACATTCTCTTGAATGTTGACCAAAGCTTTATTCCATTGACTAAAGTAGGTGCTTTAGTCTCATACTTGGCCATCAACAACCTCCAAAGGTCTGCCAAGTCTTCCCTATCCATACTTGCAAAGAGAGACATAAGAGTAGTAAATGTGTGTACCTCTTTCCCATATCTGCCAATCTTCCAAAACCCACTTGCATCCTCTTCATAGCTAATGATAGGGTTTCTGGCATCAAGAGGTAACACTTGTACCATATCTAAAGCTTCCATGGGTGAGAGCTTAATTCTTCTTCTAAGAACAGCTTCACTGGGAACCACTTTATTTAGATCTTTAGGAAACTCAAGTGGAAATCCCTTCTTCAAAGGCCTTGAAACAATCATTGCTTTCTGAATCTCCATCTCTTCTACAAGTTCTTCTTTCCTTTCATCTGAAAAAAGTCTAAGAGTGTTCATTTCCTGCACTCTTGCCCAAATAGGATAAGCCTTGTACTCCAATTCTTGAAAAGATAATCCCTGCAATTTCTTGAAGGTCCATCCAGTTCCATGACATCTGAGTAACATGTAGTAAAGCTCTCTTCTATCCCTCTTCAGCAGTGAGAAAACATTGCTAGCCTTGTGTTTCAGAATTACCTTGTAGTCTCTTTGAACTCTTAGAAGAATCTCCAATCCCCAAATTTGGTCTGAAATTGTCAAATCTGGATTCTCCATTATCCTATTCTCCCAAGCATGGTACATCTGAACCACTTCTGGCATATCAAAGTCTACTTGCAATTTTAACTCTCTAAGCTTCTCTCTTGCCAAGTCATCACCATATTCAAGTCTTTCTGGTTGTTCAATTATCATCACACTTAAATCTGAACTTTCTTCATCACTTCCTTTTTGTTCCTCTAAAGTGACAACAAATGGTGACTCACCTACCTTCTTCATCTCTTGTTCCACAAGTTGTGCAGCCAACTTTGAATCAAACTCTACTTGTGCTGCATCCTTTGGAACTTCTACTTCTACCATAATTCCTTTACCCTTATCTAATGGATCAATGATGGGTAAGGATAATGGTAATACCTGTGAAGACACTTCTTTGATGATAGCTGATGACTGGAATACATCAACCATATCTGCAGGTCTGTCAACGCTCAAATTCCTTGCGTCAGCGCCCAATTTACTCATGTCAGCGCTTGATGTGTCAGCGTTCAAATTTTTGCTTGTCAACGCCCAAATTACTTGTCTCAGCGTCTCTTGTAAATTGCTCCAACATAGCTGTAAAAGACAAGTTCAAATTTGTAGGAGTAACCAGAGATCTTTCAAAACCTGGTTTCTTCTTCAATTCAGTGAGGGCTTCAGCAATACCCAAAGATTCTCCATCATGTGAGCCTTTGTCACTCACATTAATCTGCTCATCCTCCCCTTTGGAAGATTCCTCCATTCCACGCCTAGTGTTAGTATTCTGCAAAATAACAATCCTCTCCCTCAATTGCTTGAGTTCAAGGCCTTGTGTACTGACTGTTTGTACCAAGTCTGCATTTTGCTTTTGCAAGCTAATGCAGACAGCCGTCAATTCCATCATTGTGTATGGTTCCAATCTGCCCTCCTCTAGAATGGGTATTTGACCTCCCAAAGTAGAGTCATGGGGCATGGATGAGGTCTTAAAGATGTTAGGACTGTCTTGGCCTGCATCTAAGCTAGAACCAATAGTCCTAGCCTCATCCATAGCACCAACCACACTTGTGGTGGTGGTTCTCTCTGCTACATGGCTAGGACCACTAGAGGAGAACACTCCAGTAGTCCTTGGGCGTTTTTGCAACCTATATTCAGGTGGGGTAGAAGATGATGTGGATTGGGTGGTAGTTTGAAGATTAAAGGGTGTTTGGGTCTGTGAAGGAAAGGTGTCAACGTTTGGATTACTTATGTCAATGCCAACATTTAATGTGTCAGCGTTGAAGGATTCTTGGTCAATTTCCATGTGTTGAGGTGAAGGTAAAGGTTCTGGTATTGGGTCAAGTTGTGGTTGTGGGTCTGGTTGGGGTTGTGCTGCTACAATAACAGCAAGCATAGCTTGGGTGAGGGGTAATTCACGATGAGGGGGTGAGTTCATCTTGGTAAAAATAGCTTTCTTTTGCACAGGGATCTCATAAAAATCATCATGATCCCTTGTGTAGTAATTTTGCACATCAAAAACCATTTGCAAAAATTTGGGATAAGCCAAAGTCATCTTATTCCCTTTGTTTTTACACATGCCATCAAAAATTAGTTTTGAAAAATTAAACGTTTGCCCATTTGCAATGCACACAATTGCACTAGCAATTGATCTATTAATTTCATTATGTGCAGTACATTTGGGACTCAAACATTGAAGGATGACATGTATGAGGTACTTCCAGGCTGGGGGAAACTCTTGTTTATGATATTTGTATAAAGTACCCTCATCAGGGAAAGGATACCCCAAAGCCCGAAGTCCTTGTTTTATTTCATTGATGGGGAGAGTGGTTATACCATCTGTATCATTAAGACGCAAAGCCTGGCGAACCAAGGCTTCAGTAACCACCCAAGTACGCCCATGGACAATAGCTGATAATGTAGTCACATTATTAATTGTTGAGGAACTAACAGTGTTCCAAAACTGTTTAATATGAGTTACAGGGATGAGAGGAGCATGAGAAAGAGCATACCTAATAGGAGATGCATTCAAATACGCCACCATCTGGGTGTATTGTGGAAACAAAGTATCATCAGCGTCCAAATAAGCAATCATGTTGTGTTGACTCCTGAATCCCAATACCAAGTCACTTGGTTTAAACTTTGGTGCCATTGTTAAATAAAGTTGTTTGTGAATTATTGAGAAAGATGAATTATAGGAGAAAAAGTGTTAGACAAGAATATAGGATACCCTGTTTAAAAATAGGAGCCAAATATATAGGACAGATATGCACATGTGATTGGTCAAAAATAAGGCAAGAATATTCAAAATATAATGATGAAAATCTTGAAAAGAAAATAATTTATCTTGTGCATTAATTAAAAGTTATCTACTCCCAAAATTACGGCCCCAAAATTCGTCAAAAATAACAACTGGGTAGGTCTCAATGAGTGTCAACGGTCAAAAATAACCCATCAACGCCCAACGGCTATATTCTTGTCAACGTTTGCCAAAGCCATGTCAGCATCTAAATTGGTCATAACAACGCTTGGAAAAATATTTGTCAGCGTTAAAAAATAAAAGTAATAAAAATGAAAAAGGACCTTAGCAAAGTAATTTATCCTAGTGAAGATAACCTATAAATTGATAATTATTATAGGGCGGCAAGCACTGTCCAGTTATGCACACTTGCTTATGCAAGATAGACATAACAGTCCTCTAGTGTCCCTTGCTAACCAAAATTCTTAACAATGAAGTTATCTCATAAAATCCCTTGTAACTCCCAGGTAAACCCATTAGAAATCATTCCCAAGTCTCCCTACAGACCACATCCAATTCTAGGACAAAAATGTCTTGGCAGCATGCATAGTATGTCAACTTTGCATGCTACAGTGCCTCATGATTTAGTAAACTAACTCATACTCACATGTGGACACAATCTAGAATTGTGATAAGAGTATTATAAGAATATCTAAAAGTCCTAAAGGTACCTAAAACCTCCCCTTAAACTGTGATACATATGTTGCCCAATAATATGCATGAATATAAAAATTTATGTCAAGATAGGAATATAAAATATTCCAACCATCATCCATAAATGAAAACATGCTCAAATGATTCTCCAAGGATCCATAAGCAACTCTGTATCCAATGGTACAATGCTAACAACGCCTGCACACTTAGATCAAAAAATACAAAACTAACATGTTGCTGACAACGTCACGATAACACTTATCAGCGTTAAAATAACCTTTGTCGGCGTTAGACAAATATAGTGGAAAATCTATCTTTTCAAAAAGACCAATAACAATGCATATCTTGTACATACTTTTACAATAAGACCCCAAAACACATATTATGTGAGATTGATCATTCCAATACTTGTTACCAAGTATTGAAACCTTCCAGTATCAAAAGGTTTTAGTTAATAAATTAGACACATTTTCTTCTGTGTCAACCCTATCTGGTTGTATTAAACCCTTTTCAAAACAATCTCTTATAAAATGATGTCTAATTTCTATGTGTTTTGTTTTAGAATGATGTACAGGATTTTTAATAATGCATAAAGTACTGTTATTGTCTACAAAAATCTTGGTATGCATGAAATTATACCCATAATCCAACAGCTGGTTCTGAATCCATAAGACTTGTCCACAACAAACAGCTACTGCAACATATTCTGCTTCAATTATAGAATTGGCCACCACTGTTTGTTTCTTGCATTGCCAAGATATCAACCTACTCCCAAGAAACTGACATCCACCAGTTGTGGATTTTCTATCAAATTTATCACCACCATAGTCACTGTCTGAATATGCAATAAGCTCCAATGGTGAATCTTTTGGATACCATAATCCAAGATCTGGATAACATCTAAGGTACCTAAAGATTCTCTTGACAGCATGAAGGTGACATTCTTTGGGAGTCACTTGATGGCGTGCACATGCACACACAGCAAACATAATGTCAGGTCTTGAGGCTGTGAGATACATCAATGAACCAATCATTGATCTATAATGCCTGACATCTACATCTTTTCCATCCCCAACTTTTCCCCAAGGGTGTTCTCTATCCATAGGAGTACTAGCCCGTTTTTCATGTGGAGAAAAGCCAAACTTTTTCAAGATTTCTGCTACATACTTGTCTTGAGAGATGAAGATACCATCTTCTTTCTGCTGAACTTGTAACCCTAGAAAGAAGTTCATCTCCCCATTGCACTCATCTTGAATTTGTTTGTCATAATCTTGGAAAAGTCTTCACTCATCTTTGGGTTTGTGGAGCCAAAGATGATATCATCTACATAAACCTAAACAAGTAAGACATCCTTACCAGTCTTCTTTGTAAATAATGTTTGGTCTATGGTGCCCCTTTTAAATCCATTTTCCACTAGATAGGTGGACAATGTGCCATACCATGCTCTTGGGGCTTGATGAAGTCCATACATAGCTTTCTTGACTCTATACACCTTGTCTGGATGCTTTGGATCTTCAAAACCAGGAGGTTGCATTACATAAACCTCCTCAACAATTGTTCCATAAAGGAAAGCACTCTTCACATCCATTTGATAGACAGTGAAGCCCATGCAGGAAGCATAGGCTAGAAATATGCTTATAGCCTCAATCCTTGCAACTGGTGCAAAGACCTCCTCATAGTCTATCCCTTCCTCTTGTGTATATCCTTGAGCCACTAAACATGCCTTGTTTCTGACCACAATGCCTCTTTCATCTTTCTTATTTCTAAGAACCCATATTGTCCCAATAGGTCTTACATACCTGGGACAATCAACCAGCTCCCAAACATCTTGAATAGCAAATTGGTGAAGCTCATCCTGCATTGCTTCCACCTAACTTGGTTCTTTGAGAGCATCAAAAATCTTCTTGGGTTCCTGTTGTGACATAAAACAGGCAAACAAACATGCTTGAACAAGAGGGGTATCAACCTTCTTTTGTATATTGGCAATAAACCCTCCAAGATTCTGATGAGATCTTCTAGTCTGAACAGGAGACATCACATCTCCAATAATTAGAGAAGGAGGATGATTTTTGGATGTAGAAGTAAGAACTCCTCCCTCAAAAAGTCTGTTGTCTTCAATCTCATCATCCAAGTTACCAATATCTTCTTCAGACTCTCTTCCATCAATATCTGAATGAACCTCTCCATTTCTGCTTGAAGGTTCACCTTGTTCATAATTGGAAGAGAAAAGATGGTCAAAGGAGTTGTCAACGCCTGAACCAAGGTTGTCAGCGTTGGATCCATCAACGCCTGAAATGGTGTTGTCAACGTTTGAGCCATCAACGCCTGAATTTGTCCTGTCAGCGCCAGATTTTCCTTTGTCAGCGCCTGAAGGACCATGCATGTTGTTAACTGGTGATACTTGGGGACCACCATTTTCCTTTCCAGCAGCAGCAACAACAGCAAAAGCATCTGTCCATATGGGAATAGTGACATACTCAAGTATGGGAGATGACTTGTCTGCTTGTGATCCAACCTCTTCATTAACCTGTGTACCTGAAATATCAACAACTGGTTCTTCCACAACATTTGAAGTTACCTTCACAATGTCTGGATTAGTAACAGGCATATAATTCAAAGTCCTAGATAGAGGTTCCAAGTCAAATAACCAATTTGGACCACTTTTAGGATCACTAGGTTTACTCTCTAAAAACCTAACATGTACTTTCTCAAGTATACGTTTTTCCTTCTTAAGGTAAACCCTATATCCTTTACTCTGCACTGGATAACCCATGAAATAGCCTTCATCACCTTTAGCACTAAATTTACCTAAGGCATCACTAGTATCTAACACAACTACATGACAACCAAAAGGTTTAAGAAAACCAATATTGGGTTTCCTTCCCCAAAGTAACTCATAAGGTGTTTTATTATGTATCTTGTTGACTAATGCTCTATTCTGAACATAACAAGCTGTATTAACAGCCTCAACCCAAAATGCAATAGGAAAGTGAGCATCAGCCAACATAGTCCTGGCTGCTTCAATTAGGGTTCTATTCTTTCTCTCATCAACCCTATTTTGTTGTGGGGTTCTAGCAACACTAAACTGTCTAGTAATCCCTTTCTTGGCACAAAAATCATCCAACAGTTTATTTCTAAACTCACCACCATTATCACTTCTAAGCATCTTAACTTCATTACCAGTTTTCTTCTCAATTTGGTTAATAAAGTTGATTAACGTATCAGCAGTGTCACTTTTCATAGCTAAAACGAAAGTCCAAGTAAACCTAGAAAAGTCATCTGTGATGACAAAGCAGTATGATTTACCATTCAAACTCTCTATATTAGTTGGACCAAACAGGTCCATATGCAGCAAGTGAAGTGGTTTAGAACTAGAGTGCACTTGTTTAGACTTAAATGAGACCTTGTGTTGTTTGCCTTTAAGGCATGCAACACAAGAGTGGTTATTGTGGAAAGCCTTTTCAGGCAAACCATCAACCAAGCCATGTCTCACAAGTCTATTTAGATTTTTAAAGTTAATGTGCCCTAGTCTCCTGTGCCATAGATTACTCTCATCAACTGAAGCTTTAGCATAAAAACATGACATGTTATTATTCATCCTAATACCATTAAGATTCACATTATAAATGTCCTTATTCCTAGGTGTCCTATAATCAATAAATTTCTCATCTAGCATTTTAAAATCCTTGCTCAACACCAAGCATTCAGTATCAGTGAAAAGAACCTTATTTTTGTTATCACAAACTTGTGATACACTAAAAAGATTATAATCAAGTTCTTTTACCAGAAACACGTTTTCAAAACGCAAATTGTTGGTGAGAAGAGTTCCTTTGCCTGTGATAGTTCCATATCCTCCTCCAAAGTAAACTTTATCACCATCCTTAATGGGAGTGAAGTTAGTGAGATAATCTTCCTTCCCAGTCATGTGCCTAGAGCATCCACTATCCGAATAGCCATAATCATTCACCTATTTTTGAATGCTCTGCACATAAAGAAAACAAATTAGTTTTCTTTGGGAACCCAAGCCTGAGCAGACTTGGATTCATTTGGTTGTTCAACAAGAACAGACTTAGTCCTCATAACAACCCCTTGTTCATCCCTTTTTAGATTGAACACCCAGTTAACCCCAATTGGTTTTGTGATGACCTTTGAAATATAATTAAATCTGTTACAGGTCATAGAAATCCCATTGGAATTAGGGTTTTGATCTTGCTTAGGTCTCCATGTCAAGCTAGAAGAAGCTTTAGACCCCTTTCCCTGTGGTTGCAAATATTTACCATTATTTGGTCTGGCAACGTTTCTGTCAGCGTTTGATTTGGTCTTGACAACGCTGAAATTACCTTTATCAGCGTTGAACCTAGCGTTTACTACAGGAACCCATTGGCTATTAGACCATGTATTGGTCTTCTGAAAAGGTCTTTGCCCATAAGTGTTAGACCCTTTAGTGAAGAATGGGGCTGGTCTAACAACTTGTGGACTTTGCTCCACAAAAGTTTTGGGTCTGACAGTGTTTGACCTTTTGTCAGTGTTGACCTTGGAAGCGTTGACACACTTATAGGCTAAATATGAAAAGCTACCACAAGTATAACAGGCTTTTCTAGACACAACTCTAGGTCTAGAAGAAAAGAAACCTGTTCCATTATCACTAACTTGGCTTTTGGGTGACCTAGTATTTCTATACATTTCTGCATACTTAATGCTAGTTTTTCTAACAGCGTTTGAGCCAAGGTCAACAGTCTTGCCAGTGATTGGGTTTGTTACTTTTATAGGGGTAGACTCATTTGGGCTATCACAAAGCATGCCACCCTTGACAAACAAGGTAGGGTTGGCTTTCTTACATTGGTCCAAGTCAGTCAACTTTTGCCTATATTCTTCTACTGGGGTAAGGACTCTTGGTGGAGGAATAAATTCCTCTTCTTGGAGTTCTGGTAAACCAGTCCAAGATAAGTCCTTTCTTTGGACACCATAGAAGTCCCCAGCTGGTGGTGGAACACCAACATACTCTTTCATCCCAATCCCAGTCATGTCCCTAGAATCCCTTTGTTTACTAACACATTCTCCTAGGGTTTGTGAGGCCTTATCAAATCTTGGAATTTTAAGGTCTACATTATCCTTATTCTTGATAGCCTCATCTAACTTAGCCTGTAACTCAGCATTGACCCTTTCCATGATGTTTCTAATATCAGTACTAGCATTTAAATCATGTTTTAAGATATTTATTTTATCTTTTAGGTCAAACTCCATTTTCTTATACTCAGCTACAGTCTTTTCAGTTTGAGTAAAATAGCAAGGTGATAGTTAGACAACTTGCATCTCTCAGTACTCACATCTCCTAACAATCTTAAAACCTCTTTGTTAAGTCTTTCAGTATTTAAACGACAACCGTTACTACAAAAAGCATCATCATATACCTCATTGTCTGATGAAGATGAAGAGTGTGCCATGAGAGCATATTGAACATGCTCTTCTTCTTCTATCTCAGCAACCAAATCTTTATCCCCTTCCTCATCCTTAGCCAAATAGCTTCAGTCTCATCCAACACCATCAATTTCTTGCATTGCCATCATGGCCTTGGGATCCTGAGCCTTAACAATTTGGCTTGAGGGTTTTCCAGCATCAGATCTTCTTGGAGATCTGAATTCTCTCATAAAGTGCCCCATACGATGACAATTGTAGCACTCATCCTTGGATTTATCAAAGCCAGCAGTATCCTTTGCATTAAAAGTCATCTTCTTCTCGAATCTTCTATTCCATCTGTTTGCTCTTATACTTGCAAGAGCCATATTCCACTTAATATCCATCTCCTCCAAATGCTCATCACTTATTTGCTCAAGGTCCTCATAAGTAATCACTGAACCATTGGGCAATGAAGCAATGTATGCACACACAATATCTAGATCAATACCAGCAGGCTTAACTCTTGGAGAGTCAATTTTGTATGTGTCAGCGTCTGAATGTGAGGCGTTGACAGGATATGATCCAGCGTTGACACATGTTGATCCAGTAACTGGGTGCATGTATGAATCCTTCTGATCAAATTGACCTTCACTATGTGAGAAGAAGGCCATGTTTCCATTGGTAGTCTTGCTTCCATGATCCAAAAGTGTTTCATTCTCCAACAGCCTTAGTTTGTTGTAAACATCATCAAAAGTAGAACTTTTGTGAGTGTTATTGGAAATTATAGACCTTGCCTCAATCTTCCATGCATCACCAAGGCTTTGAAGAAAAGTAGCAATAATGTCAACATCACCAATCACTGTCCCCATGAAGGACAGCTTACTTGTAATGTCGAGAAGTCTGCTTCTCACACTACTTAACTTCTCATTAGATTGAGCCTTAAAAACAGCATACTCATGTAAGAGTTGCTTCCTTTTCTCTTCCACAGTATCAGCATTACCACCATAGGCAACTTCAAGTGTTGCCCAAAGTTCTTTAGCAGACTCATAACCTTTGTATTTGTGCTGATTTTCTTGTCCCAAAGAGAGTTTCAGAATGCTTAGGGTTTTCATATCAACCTTTTTCTTTACTATGTCCTCAGCAGACACAGCTCTACCATCTTCAGGTTTTTCTTTCTTATCTGCTTTAGAGCATCCTTGAACAGCTGATCTTGTAGCAATGGCATCTACAATCTTTTGAGCTTTATTGAATGTGTTTCCATATTTAATAATCTCCCAGAGAGTGTAGTCATGGATTTGCAGATATTGCTCATAGTTGAACTTCCATAGCTCAAAATTGTCTGCATCTAGCATGGGAATCTTGATGTTATGGTTTGAGGAGGAGGAGGAGGAGGTTACTTCTGGAGTAGACATGATGTTTTTAGGGTTTTGTGAAAATTAGGGTTTTTGGTAGTTTAGGGTTCTTGCGTTCTTTTAGATCAAAGTTTCTCAACAAGCTCTGATACCACTTGTTGATCCCAAACTTAGATCGATTTAGCTTGTGTAAACGAGATTAGATCAAGTTATACGCGTAGAGGAACTTTGTTTATGTATAAAGTAATTTAAGTGTTATGCGGAATTAACACTTAAACAAGAACACACAAAGAATGTAAAACAAACTTTCACTTGATTGATTGAATCGAACTTGCTTACAATGAAAGTGTTATACGTATGAAAACTTATATGAAACATAACCTAAAGGTCTTCTTTTATAGACATAAGAAGCCTTGTACAAGAGTCTACGTATCAGCTATTCTAGGTAAAGATAATTATAGAAAATACATTGTTGATCCTATCTTTACTAGAAACAAACTAGAAACAAAATACGCGTAGACCATATCTTTCTATCAGTGCTTGTTTTCAACCTATCAACGCTTGACTTCTTCCTGTCAACGCTTGATCTGTCAGCGCTTGTTCTCTTCTTATCAACGCTTGTTTTCTTCTTGTCAGCGTTCAAGTAGACTGGCTACATTTTATTCCCAACACAAATCACTACCACAAGTATGTAAATGATTTATAACAAGATTAAATCATAAAACACAAAAAAAAAATTGGTCTAAATATTTTTGATCAAAATAGGCATATGAATCAAGAACACAAACACATAAACCAAACAATCATCCCATGGCTCTTGATACCATTTGTATGATATTGTAAATCTTGCTTATGTTTAGAGAGAGAAAGAGATAGAAATATGGTAGATTTCACACACACTTCTAGAGAGAGAAAGTAAGAAACTATGTGTTTTTATGAATGAAACCACACCCTCTCCATCTAAGGAGAGGGTTTATATACCCAAGCCCATGAGATGGGCTTGGGCTTACAAGTTGGGGCGGCCTACACATGTTGTAGGCTTGGCATGGCCTTAGTTGTTTAATATTAGTAAAACTAAACTACGAGCTATTACTTAGACTATTGTTGTAGTGACCGATCCTTTCTAATACGTAAAACGTATTTCCAACACACCAGGACGCTCTTAGGATTCTGAGAGCATGTGAATTTGGATGGAAGCTATCCAGACTTCTTACTTTATGCACCTCTTACATTATTCTGCTTTTGGACATTGTTTACTCCTTTCCTTCAGTATTTACTTTTCATGTTTTGAGCTTATGTTTGGGTTACCGATGTTTGATTCTGATATTTCCTTTATGGCCATTTAATGTTTTAGGACATTTACCTTATGTTTTGATGACACGCCATAAATACACGTAACGGTCTACTTATCCAAGTGGGGTGTTACAATCCTTGTCTTAAACCTGGGCTATTAAAAGTTGCTGGAAGTCCACCATTTTGAGCCCTCTGCCCACGGTTCTTTAAATCTGGGCGGTTCTTTATCAATAAAGAAGCGGGACCTTATTTAAGGAACCGCAGGCTCTAGATTTGACAGAATCTTTACTTTACATTGTTTTCTCTAAATCTTTGTAAACATTGATGAAATTTTTGCTAAAAACCATCTTTTTCCCAATTTAGCCTACCTAATTTCATTGTTCATCAAAATGAATTTTAACCCATTACTAGTTTGGATCATCCTTTCTCCTTCTTAAACCTCCCTTGGTTATTCTTATTCTTCATCCTCTAAGCCTTCTTCTAAACCTAGACACACAACCATGGTGTCCACTAGATCATCAAACTCTTCCAAACTATCCTCATCCAAAAGAAACCTTAAGATTAAGATCAAGTTAGCTAAACTTGGCTTTTCATCTTTTCTTACACCCAAGAATGAGATTTCTAAAATTCTTATTTCTTCATCACCTTCACCACCTCTTGGTCCATGTAAGACTAGCTCAACTCATGGTACTAACCATTCACATGGTTCTACCTCCTCTTCATTCCAATCTAGGATGAATGAGTTGTCTTTACCCATAACTCCATGTCCTCTCTTGGATGTGAACCCTCAACCTCTCCAAAGCATTTCCTTTGAGAATGACCTTGTTGAGCCATTGGTTACCTCACCTTTCACTCCACCAAATTCACCCATCTCACCATTGGACATCATGCCTCCTCCTCCTCCCTCAAACACTCCACTTCTGGGTGTTCCTCTTGCTAACCTTTTGGGTGATCTACACTTATTTGATTTTTTCATGCACAACAGAACCAATTGTCCTTGTTGCTTAAACAATTTCTACCTCATTGATATCCTTAAGTTGGAGATGATTATGGCTCACATTAAGTTGCAAAGCTTTTTGTTGAATTTATTTGCTAATCCTCCACCTCTTAGGAGATGAATGATGATTTTCTAAAAATGTGTTTTAATGAAAATCAAGCCAACGAAGTCTACCAATTCAAGAAATAGTTGAGCTAACTTTGTAATAGTTAGTTGTTATTTCATTTCTTGTATTTCTTTTTCCTTCATGAGTTTTTCATGAGGATGTTTAATTGATTTAGCCTTTGTGTGTTTCAACCTATGTGCTCACACTAATCAACTTCAATTTATTTAAAATTGAACCTTGATCTATCACAACCTCTAAAACTTGACTAAAATTGGATCAAAATATTATCTAAATATTTTGTCACCCTTTGTCAAGACACTCTTTATGAGTGTGTTGCCTTTTGTGCAACCAAAGCATAATCTAGTGCTAAAAGAGGTAAAAATCTAAGATTTGCAAAATTTTTAAATAGTTATTTTTTTCTCAAAACTTTGTAAAATTGAACTTCCGGGTCCATTGTATGCGGCTCAGTAAATGCCGCACGATTCTTTATAATTAAAGAACCGTAGGTTCGTTTAAAGAACCGCGGACATCAAGCCAGTTTTTGGCTCATTTTTGGTCTTTCTTCTTTGACCACAATCTTTTTCAAGATTCTTTGTTTGCTAATTTTGGCTAAACATTCCTTGAAACCTTTTGTTTTCATTTCAAATCTTTGCCTTGTCTACTTTCTTTAATTCTCTTGTTTTGTGAGTTCTTCTTCTCATCCCACACAACGTCTAACTCTTCTAATCTTAACCTTGACATCTCTTTGTCACAATCTTCTAAACCTAAAGCTTTCTCTTCTAAGCTTTCTAAGAAACCGAAAATCTCGGTTCGACCCGTTTGGATCAAGAAGAACAAGGATCATCATGACTCCTCTTCTCCCAATCCTTGCAAGACATCTTCTTTCTCTCATATTGAGTATTGGAATGAGACTTTCTCTATCAATCCAATTACCGAATAAAGAGAAGCTCTTCCACCATCACCTAAACCTTGCAACATACCTCACCTCAATGACCTCTTTTCTTTCCCCAATCTCACTAGGAATTGTGAAAACATCTCTTATCCACTTTCTCCCTCTCCACCACCACCTTCTCATTTTGATGGCCCTTCCCCATCAAACGACTTTGTTTTGCATCATCAAAGCTCGTGTGCTTGTTGTTAATTTAAACAAATTGAACTTGCTCATGTGTATGACAAGCTAAATTTTCTTGAATTTCTTCTCACTCGACATCCTCTCAAAGTATTTATTCCCGTGAATAAATCTTCGAAAGATCCCTCGTCGTCTTATTTTTCCAATTAAAGCACACTTTGTGTTTTAGTTGTTTGAGTCAAATAAAAACTTAAGCAGTCTTGGAGGATCATCACTACTAGAGTGGTTTATGCTTTTATTGTTTATTTTCCCTATTTGTTGTTTTAATATTTATATTGTGTGTATGAATATTTCTCTTGTATGTTCTTTCATATTTTTGTAATATGAATCTTATATGTGTTATTTCCTTTCCGGCTAATTCTTTATCACTCATATTGTTAAGAGTTAATCATGGTTAAAATTTACAATTGTTTTTGGGTGATTCCAACAATTCTAAGTATCTAACCCTTTGACATATTATCATTTTAATTGGTATGGATGTTTCTTTTCTACCTTTATTCCACCAATTGCACTTTGATTTTGTCAAAACACCCTCCTTGAACATAATTAGCAAATACTTGCTTCTAATTTGAGATTTCTTCTCTTCCTCTCTCTTAAGTTATTTAGTAAGTAGTGAATAATATATACATTGGTGTTTCTTTTCTCTCTACTAACCTTTGTATGTAGCATGTCACCTTAGCTCATTCACTTGGTGCCCCAAGCTAGGGGAATAAGCACCAAGGGGAGCAACTAGCAAAGTCGATTCTTCTCTTCTTCAAAGACTTGTGCTAACCTTAATGCTTCTACAAAGGGGGAGAAATGATAGTGATAAACTCGCTAATAATTCGAATAATTTTTTATTACATAAATGAGTTTATAGTTTGTCGTAATCAAAAAGAGGGAGATTGTTGATGCAAGTGATGCCTAAAAACATTATTAGTGTTAACTAATATTTCTTACTTTTGATCACGAAAAATTAAAAAGATATTTATCGTCAAAGACAATCGTAAGACGGATTATTTAACAAACACTATCATCAAGGTAATAATCATTTAAGTATTGCACTAACATATCTTAATCATGATTAGTGATCATAAAATTGATTAGTCCTAAACTTACATTTTTTCAAATGTGAAAAAAGATTTTTAATAAACTTTCTTTTTAAGAAAATGTTTTATTAAAATGGAAAATGTAAATTTGAATATGGCATATTCCAAATGCCATAGGAATATCCTTTGAAGGTAAAGCTTACCTCAGATATTACTACCCCACTAAAGGACAAAAAGAAGCGGAGCCTATAACCATGGTTCCTCAAATAGTTATGCGGTTCCCTACTAATAAGGAACCGCAAGCACAATTAAGGAACCACGGTTAGAGATCCGCTGGCCTTTGTCTCCTATAAATAGTGGATCAAATCTACACGTTCCATGAACCTTTTTGGACATTCTTTCTGCCATCTTTCTCTTTTCTAAATCCTAATCATTAGTAAATGATCACTTAATATGTTAAGTATGTTTACTTATGATTATCCTCTTGATCCACTTAATGTGTTAAGTATGTTTACTATTCACCCCCCCCCCCCCCCCTTCTAGTTTCTACATCACCTTTTATTATATGTGACAAAGTTTTTTATTAAAATTTATTTTTAAGAAAATGTTTTATTAAATTAATTATTTGAAAATTTGAAAATGGCATATTCTATATGGTTTAGGAATATCCTTTGGGGATAAATATTCCACCAGATGTGACTACCACACTAAAAGACAAATGGGAGCGGAGTCTACTCTCACGGTTCTTCAAATGGCTATGTGGTATAAGGAACCGCGAGCACAATTAAGGAAGCGCGCCCAGGGATAGCCGTTGGAGCTTTGTCTTATAAATAGTGGACCATTCTCAAATTTTCTCCTGCAGTGATTGGACAGAAACGCTCAACTGTGACACAATTAGTTCAAATTCTTTCAACCTCTTTTACACATAACATTCCAGATTCAAACCAACTTCTTAAATCATTCAAATCCTTGATTATTTGGTTGATTACTACTTGTTTAGAAGAAAATCTTTCTCCTCCCATCTCTTCCTCTCAAGTGCAAAGAGAAGAACACTTTCATCCTTGAAGATTTGTGTCTACCTCAAAGATCCATTGAAGATCAAACATCTATTTTTCATTCTTGTGTTATTGTTGTGAAGATCCAATGTGTCTATTTGGAAGTTGTGTATGTAGTGTGATTAATACTTAGTCCTTAAAGTATATTGGTGTAGATTGATCCCAGCTAAGATTAGGGATCGACTTTTAGCTGAGTCGGAAATTGGTTAAGCGACGTGTACGGTTTCTCCACCTTAAGGAGCTTGTTGATTAGTGAACTCTCGAGTAAGGATTACTCGAGGAGTGGAGTAGGAACGAGGAGTGAGCTTTGTTGCCGAACCACTATAAAAAAATTGGTGTTTGGTTTGATATTTCTTTTCCTTATCTCTTTACATTCATTATTCTTTATTTGCATATATTTGTGATTATTAGTTAGTTGCACTATCCCTTGTCCATATTGTGTATACGAAGCTTTCACATATTTGCTCAAGTCTAAGTTTTTGAAAAAGATTTTTGAAAACCTATATTTAACAAGTAAATTTAAGAAACTATTCAACCCCCCTTATAGTTTCTACAAATCTTTAGTTCCTTTGTTAAATTTGAAATCTTCTTAGTTTAAGGGGTGTTTGGTAGTGACTGATTAAGGCTTGGGTGACACAAGGATTTAGCTAATAAGTGCCTGCACTTTTTGGGTAGTTTAGATTTAATCTTTATCAGCTTTCAGTTTGATACTTGTATAAAATTTATGTAACACCCCATTTTGATAAATGGAATGTCACGCGTAATTATGGCGTGTCATCAAAGCATGCAAGGTAATATGTATCAAAACATACATGACCATAGGGAAAACCGGAATCAAACATCGGTTCCCAAACATAAGCCCAAAACATAACAAAGTAAATGAACTGAATGAAAGACTAAACAAGCATAAATATATGAAGGAAACAGGAGAAGAAGTCTATGGCAGCTTCCATCCTATGCATGTCCTCTAAATGCTCGAGTCTTGGGTACCTGCCGTTTTGGGACATGGAAAGGAAAGTAACGGCTGAGCAAAACGCTCAGTGCACGGATATACCATATAGCATGAAATAGGATAAGCATGTAACATATAATAGCGGAAGACTAAGTTCTGAGTAAACTGGTTAAGTATTAAGAAAACTGGTTTTATAGTTTGAAAAGCCTTATGTTTATCTTATGAAATCTGTTTTAACATAAATATACCATAGCCCATATAGGTCATGAAAAGGTCACGTGCATGAATACTTGGAGGGGTGACCTCATCATGCTGATTAGAGGGGATGCCTCTATTTAATATACTGGTTTGGGTAGGAGGGATCAACTCCTTGTGAAGGATGCAAGGCACACACCACATTCACCATGAAATACTGAATAAAACATGTAACTAGGATGCACCCATACGCCCCACCTGATATAATAATATGGCCAAAACTGAAAAGGGACGCCACGAGCAATCACTCCGCCGTGGGGAAGTCATAACATTGGTGCCTCCAATGTTATGGTTATGGTACCTCCATAACTAGGTGAAACTGGTCATGCTTGTATATGGCTATAGATTATGCTAATTAAACATAAGCAGTTCAAAATAATAAAACAAATACTGGGAAAACAGTTGGCTGCATACGGGAAATCCTAATAAGGAAAGAATGTCCATACTGAAAGGACGGGAATCCGTACCTCAAGTCCAGTGAATGAACGGAAGAAAGACTCCTACTTCTGGATCACTAACGCTACATGAATACACACGTGTATAAGTATCGAATCACTGATTACGTACTGGGTTTTATGCCTCGTCTTAGCTTACTTTGTATGTTTTAGGTCATGGTTTACTGTTTAAAGCCTTAAACTGTGTTTATCTTGTATTTTGATTAATCTGATTAAGTATTACTGGTATTTCATGTATTATTATACTTACTGTGTAATAATAAGTAACTTTCCAAAAATAGCAGGTTTCCAAAAATAGAAAGTTTCCAAAAATAGAAAGTTTCCAAAAATAGAAAGTTTCCAAAAATAGAAAGTTACCAAAAATAGAAAGTTTCCAAAAATAGAAAGTTTCCAAAAATAGAAAGTTTCCAAAAATAGAAAGTTACCAAAAATAGAAAGTTTCCAAAAATAGAAAGTTTCCAAAAATAGAAAGTTTCCAAAAATAGAAAGTTTCCATATCTAGAATTAAGCTGGTTACATAAGCTAACATATAAGTCTAAGTGTTTATAAGCTTATTTCTTAAGTCATATGATATAGTGTATAGTTTAATTATTATTTCATGTATTTTAATTAAACTATAGGTTAAGCATTTTAATTAAAGTATAACATGTTTTAATTAAAATGGAATAAATTACTTAGGTTAAAATGTGTATTATTATGTATTAATAACATAACCTAAGTCGTGTCTAAATTAATTAATTATAAGCATGTTTTAAATAATTAATTAATTATAACATATAACATAAAATACTTAGGTTAAATTAATATCATGCTAAATTAATAATTAAAATAACCTAAGTCATGATTTAATTAATATCTCATGTTATTAATTAATTTATATCCTAAGTTCATAATTCATAAAAATTAACATGTAGCATAAATCATGATTTAACCAACGAACCATGAATCGGGCATGAACTCCACACCGTACCCCGAACCAAATCGGGGTTCCCCTTGGTTCCTTGCTGCCGTGGGACCCACACCACCAAACCGGGACCTTATGGTCTCGGTGGTGGTTCCTTGGCCAAGCCGTGACCCCCCCTTCGGGTACGGTTAGGCGTCGGCCAAACCAACGACCCTAAAAACGCCCTTTTTGATTTTACCCTTTAACCAAATGCATGTTTATTTCATGTTTTTAATTAGGTTTTAAAAACATCATGTTCTTAATTAATTTACTAAATCAAATTAAAGAAATAATTAAAAAGAAAGGTTAAAAAAGGTATACCGAATGTGTAGATGAATTAAGGATGAACAAACACTAATACTTGTACAATATTCAAGATCAAAATCAACAAGAACACCCCTCCTAGGTGTGTTATGGGTGGCGGCTAGAAAAGGGAAAAGGAAGGAGAGGAGAAAACTTTTTAGGGTTTTTGTTTAATTTCTTGAAAAATGAAAATGACTAGCAAAATTTACCTTAACCCCCCTTTCATGTAAACCTTGATGGGCTTGGCCCATTTACCTTCCTAATTTCATGGATATGGGGCCCAAAAGGGGTAACCCAAATGTTTTCCGTGTCCTGATGTTTCGTGTTCGTTCGTGGTTAAACGTGTTCGTGTTTAAAGTGTTTCTGTTTATTTTATCATGTAGTTTATCGTATTCTTAACGCTCGTAATTATATTATATGTATTTACGTAATTATTTTAGTTCGTGTTTTAATGGTGATCATGATTTAATTATGTTCCCGTGAAATACTTATTAACTGCTTATCATGAGTTCGTACGTAAACGATACTTATCATGTTATACACGTATGTACTTACTTGATTAATAGCACATGAATGTGATCAATACTGAATAAGGTAAGTTTTAATCTAGGACGTACGATCTTAAGGTCACTATTCATGGTAAAAGCATGCGGGTTTTACAATTCTTCCCCCCTAAAAAGAATAATTCGTCCCCGAATTATAGATAACGTAACTGGAAGCGAAACATACCCGAATCAAACTGGAAAGGTATGCAAAATAACGGAAATGAAGGTGACATGGTAGAAGGGAACATGGGACGTGACATGTCTTGAAAAGACATGGAACGTGACGTGACTGAAAGGACATATCTAATCGATAAGAGAAAAATGGATAAGAAGTCCGGATGAACTTGTCCGTTTCCAAGTGGCCTCCCTCTTGGAACGGTTCCTTCAAAAGAACCTGACACTAATGATAAATCTTGGTCCTCCTGACCTTGACTTGGAATACGAAGAAATTCTTGGTTATCAACGGAAGGTAGATCCCATAAATTCGATCGAGGAAAATAAGAGTTAACGTGCAAGGGTAACTGAAACGTTACGATGCAAGACAATCTGACTTAACTGATAATTAGAAATGATGCGCGAGACATAAAGAAACGTAGTACGTGAAAAATTTTGAACGTGATACGTGAAAAATTTTGAACGTGCTACGTGGAGATATGGCGAGTGTAGTATGAGTAAACCTATCGTGATCCATGATACGTGTAACATATCTTGATCATGATATGAGGAACGTGGAATGAACATGACATGTGAGACATATCGTGATCATAGAATATAATGGTGGTAACGCCAAACGCTACAAGGTGAGACGTGGAATATGACGTGAAACGTCTATATGATGTTGGAGAGTTATACTAAACTTGGGTCTGGTCTCTCAAGTTCTTGCAAACTTCCCAGAATGAGAAAAGAATGAACGTAAAATCGTAAGCCAAAATACGATCATGAACGTGAATAGTGTCATGAACGTGAGCGCGAAAGCAAGTCGTGGAATTAGAATGAAGACGTGAAGTAAGTTAGGAGTACAATTACGAATCTTTGTCTGACCCGATAGCTGAGGGGTTGCCAAGTAATCGGATGAGCCTTGGCTGGAACATGTTCGTTCAATCTGTTGGTTCTGAAATCCGTACTGATGTAAGGATTCTGCAGACTTGATCAAACTGTTGACAATAACCCAAATAGCATCATGCTTCTTCTAAGTTTGCATTAATCTGGTAACCAAAATCCGTGTAGATCTTGTCCCATTTTAGTTCACAATTTCAGATGATGAAACATCCCAGTTTGTTGGTGTCCTATCTTAACCTGTTGGTATGTCAGGTACCTAGATATGAACGTAACTGTATCTTGCTTCGTAGAACTTGATACCTAGGAGTTTGCGAAACTCAGAGTCTCTGAATCTAGACTTCTCCTAGCGTATAATTTTCTAGAACACCTAATGTAGTGTAGGGTTCTCTCCTTTACGCATAAGCTGAGTCATGGTAAGATTAACCATAGAAACCCATGTGATTCAGTGTGTCACTGTAATCAAACAGAATTGATATTGGAAAAAAATTCCAGGGTGGAATTTCTCTTGTCATAGAATTTGCAACATAGTGCAGATATGGTCTTCCTGTTCTTCTCTAGGCTTAGAGGAAATCAGGTTATCCTTATGAAAACGCTGATGAATTTGTTTAGGAGTTCATGGAAACTCAATTTATTAAGTCCATAATGCGGTTGGAGCATTGATGAGACTAATTCAAAATCATAAATTTAGCATGACCGAGTCGTGTACGAATAGCAGTCATGGACATGTCCTGCTTTTTCACTCGTCATTGTTGGCAGCATGATCGTGAGTTCGATCTTGGAAAAGTGATTAACACCATACGGTTGATTGGACATGTTGTCAATATGTGGAGGAAAATAACGGTCATGAATGGTGATTTGTTTAAAATCGACGGTAGTCGACACATAATCTTATGTTACCGTCCTTCATCTTGAAGGTTCTTCTGGAGTGTAAGGAACAATTTTGGAAAATCCGTTGGTTATGCGTAAAAGGACCTTAGTAGTCGTGTGTTACTGACAGCTAGAAAATTTTAGCAATTATGGCTAACAAAGCACGTGCTTGAAAAGCATAGATAATTGTACAGATTTTCCTGATGGAAAATCAAGCTGAAAGTATTCAGGAGCCTGAACATTACTGTACATAATTATGAATCATATCATGGTGTGGTGTTCATAGTACATAATTAGGATAAAATTCATCTCGTGTCTGTCCGAGGAAATGCGTTAGCAGCTTGGATCTTATCATTAAGCTGAAGGAAAACCTTCGTATACGAAAGGCGTCCTTCATGGTTATGAATATATGAACTATGGTGAAATAAATGAAAGTGACATCGGCAACGTGACAGTTCTCACTGATGCGCCGATAATGGTATTGAAATTCTTGTGGCCTGATTAATACATGGCACAACAACATAGATATACCCTTGGAGGGTACCCTGAATTTCTTAGAAATGTTCCATAATTAGACGTGAGTCATGTGTCTTGACTCGTGTCTTGAGAAATGTAAGCGTGACATATATCTTGACTGGTATCTTGACATGTGTCCTCAGAAAGTATACGTGAGACATGTGTCTTGACTGATGTCTTGACATGTGTCTCGAGATGTGAAACAATTAGAACTACAAATATTAGGTTAATATGCCAGAATTGGCGGATCGGTTGGACTACTGATCATTTGTATGTCTGATCACGTCCGTGGCCGGAGCCTCGGTTGCGATTTCTAGGATAGTTGCTGACATAGTAGTGGTTACTATCATCTTGTCTGTCGGTTCCATGACGGTAATTCTCATGATCGTGACTCGTGTAACTATTCAGCTGAGTGGCCGGCTGGTACTGGTTTGCACTCATATGGCTGAAATGACAGCCGAACGACGTGTGACATGTAACTATGAATTTGGGACAATGATTGATGGGAATTGTCTGATGGTGAAGCATCTTCTTGTCCAATTGCTTTGCTCCGACGCCTTTGTCTTCGTCTTTTAGGATCTCCAAGTTGTGAACAGCATCATCATCAGCATCTCGTAGCGTCTCCCAACATCAGCAGCATCAACCTTCAGTAACATCTCCAAGCTATGAGCGGCATCGACAACCTTGTAGAATATCAGCAAGTGAACATACGCCTGAGATGATTTAGAATCGACTAGCGAATACTCGTGAAGTATTGCAAGTGGAATACACATGGATTAAGGTACATGTAATACACATGAAATACGGTACGTGGAGTACGCATGGAATTCACATGAAATGATCGGTATGGGCTCGATCATTTGTCATGATTTAAGGAAAGTAAACCGGTTAAACGGTTAGGAAAACCATCATGATAACCTGGCAGTATTAGTATAGACATCATTCTGGTTGCATAGAGAAACGCTAAAGTGTGGTTACACAAAATTCAACGATGATTTGCCTGACAGCATGATCATTGGAAACCAACCATGACTATCATGAAAGCATGATTCAAGAAATCTAACAATGTCTTGCAGGACAACGTAAATAACAAAAGAGGCGTGAAACATAATCAACATGAAGACGGAACTATCATGAGGAAACATGAAACCATCAATTACGAAGAATTGCATAACATAATCAACATGAAACTGAAGTTAACCATGACAGTATGAAGGCATACTTGACATAAAAACATAATAACTTATGATGGGACATGAAAAAAAAATTTATGCCAATTTAAATCATGAGAAAAATTTTATGCAAGAAAAACAGTGCATGAATGCGTAATGTAGTTTATAAAACCTTTATATGTGCGAGGGAACGCCTATGGGTCGGTTCCAAAACAAAAGACATGGCGAGGGGACGCCTATGGGTCGGTCCCAAAGTTAAAAGTTTCGATAAAAGCACATGCGACTAAATAGGGCCAGTCCTGTACCAACCATTACTTAGTCAAAATTCCTGCAACAGTGATACATGAAACATGAATAAATGAAACTTATCTGTCAAAACTTATCAGAATTTTTTTTTTATGTGACTAATTATGAACTACTGGGGTTCAGTCCACATAGCCACAGTTCACGAGGAACATCATGCATAGACAATGACACATAACTAAGTATGGATGACGGTTGTTCATTCCATATTAGTAAGACGATACTGGTGAAAACATCATGGTGAAAACAACAAGGTGCTGAAAACGTCATGGCTAAAACAAAAAGGTGCTAAAAACATAATGGTTAAAACAACAACGCGTTGAAACATCAATACGTGGAATAACAATCGTTGGCTTAGGAAGCTCCTGGTGACTACCCACTAGTCACAGGTCGAGTTTTAGAGCCTACAGGTCGAAGCCTTGGCTCTGATACCATAATTGTAACACCTCATTTTGATAAATGGAATGTCACGCGTAATTATGGCGTGTCATCAAAGCATGCAAGGTAATATGTATCAAAACATACATGACCATAGGGAAAACCGGAATCAAACATCGGTTCCCAAACATAAGCCCAAAACATAACAAAGTAAATGAACTGAATGAAAGACTAAACAAGCATAAATATATGAAGGAAACAGGAGAAGAAGTCTATGGCAGCTTCCATCCTATGCATGTCCTCCAAATGCTCGAGTCTTGGGTACCTGCCGTTTTGGGACATGGAAAGGAAAGTAACGGCTGAGCAAAACGCTCAGTGCACGGATATACCATATAGCATGAAATAGGATAAGCATGTAACATATAACAGCGGAAGACTAAGTTCTGAGTAAACTGGTTAAGTATTAAGAAAACTGGTTTTATAGTTTGAAAAGCCTTATGTTTATCTTATGAAATCTGTTTTAACATAAATATACCATAGCCCATATAGGTCATGAAAAGGTCACGTGCATGAATACTTGGAGGGGTGACCTCATCATGCTGATTAGAGGGGATGCCTCTATTTAATATACTGGTTTGGGTAGGAAGGATCAACTCCTTGTGAAGGATGCAAGGCACACACCACATTCACCATGAAATACTGAATAAAACATGTAACTAGGATGCACCCATACGCCCCACCTGATATAATAATATGGCCAAAACTGAAAAGGGACGCCACGAGCAATCACTCTGCCGTGGGGAAGTCATAACATTGGTGCCTCCAATGTTATGGTTATGGTACCTTGATATATTGATTTGCAACGGGTTCAGATTATGTCTCTCGATATCCTCTCGAATTGATCTCAGCCTTAAGTGGAATGATTTGTTCTTGGTTACTAAAAAGGAGTTGGTTTGTTTATCTATTTTTAAACTAATAACAATTGAATGTAAATGACGTTGAGTAATTTAAAACTTTGGAAGATTAACTAAATGAGTGCTTGAAAACGTAAAGAGAAGATTAGGAAATAACTTGAGAACTTAATTAACTAACACTTTAAATTTTGTAAAACTTTAAAACTTAATTGTATTAATGCTTAAAAACTTGTTCTATCGGAATATCAAAAGTTTATTTCTATCGGAATATAAGAAAATCAAAAGCATCGGAATGTAATCATGACTACCATCGGAATGTCCATGTTTGGTTCTATCGGAATGTTCAAGAACAAGCTGTCGCAATGACTACCTATCGGAATGTGCCAGATCGGAATATTGAAGACAAAAATTAGCCAGAGTTTCAACTAGAAAATGGGCCTAAACCCCGTCGGAATGTGCGATCGCAATATGCGATCGCAATCCCAGATCGGAATAGGGGGGTTTACAACCTATCGCAAAGTAAAACCCCTTTTTGGGTTATTGCGATACCTAGCAAAGAAGACCCGTCGGAATGTGTTAAAACCCTTGTATTGCGATGGAATAAAGGCAGCTATTTTCCGAAAATGGTGGAAACTCAAAAAATTCAATAAGCACTTACAATAAGCTATATAATCCGAAACTTAAATAACTCAAAACACTTAAATTTAACCACTTTTGAAAACAAGAAACTTTAAACTTAATAAACAAAACTTGTGAATGATTAAAACTATAAGAAATCCGAAATCAATGAGCTTGAACAAGCAATAAGCCGATAAGCATGGAGAGCTTATGGCTTATTCACGTAGAGCTTAAGAAGACACAAGAAAGATCAAACTCTATTCACAAACACATCCAAAATCCAAACCGTATAGAATTCAACAATCGGATCAAGGATTTGACAAATCAAGAAAAGTAGGAAAAGATTAAGGAACTTAAAAGCATAAACTTGATTAAGATTAATGAAATCAAAAGTACAAGAAAGCTTAAATTTAAAAGATGAAATCAAAAGAAAAGTTTAGTGAGAGAAAGTATGGAACTTTCTCTCTCTAGAAACTAGAGAGAAAATGAAAAGCTAAAGACTAGCTAAAACTAAGTGTGTGAAATTTTGTGAGGTGAAGGCTTTATATAGGCGTGTGTATGGTGTTGATGGGCTCTTGATTGGGCTTTGATTCGGGCTTCTTTTTCTTCTTTCTTCTTAAGTCTTCACGCGTCTTTTAAATAAACGTTTCCGACTTGGATTTGAGAAGTGTCGGTGCATAATTCCAACTCGTCCTATAATATTTTATTTAATAGACTCGAGTTCTTCGACATATATGAATCTTCCATCTTTGGCTCTATTCTTCGATAAATCTTCAAATAGGCACAATGACTTCAAATCGTTTGCATCTCTTGGACAATAGACTTCGTCTTGAGTCTTTTTCCTTGATAAAACCCGTGCAATCCCATGTTTTCTTTAATATTCATCCGGTCGACTCTGAAAACACAATAAACACAAAAACCACGCATAATTCCAAACAAATAATATTAAATACGTGTTTTGGTCTTGTTTTAGCCCGATTTAAGTGGTAAAAGGATGGGTGTTTTCACACCTATCAAATCCCCTACACTTAACCATTGCCATGCCCTCATGCAATGCTTAGTGACAAAGCATAATTACACTTTTCTCATTATCAATTAACCTTGGCCTTATTAAAATACTACTAAACAAAAATTTAAAGTACTAAGAAATTAAAATTTTAATGTAAACAAGAGAATAGAAAGTAACTTATGTGGTAATAACTTGGAAAGAGATCGAGGACTTACATTAGGGCTTCGGTGCTGCGAAGATTTATCACCCTCAAGTTTCACGTTCCCAAACTAAGCTTAAAAACGAGATCATTGTTATTATAAGTTAGTAATTCAAACACTCACACACATGGCTTAATTAAATGCTTAAACTCCCTTATTCCTAGGTGTATCTCTTATATTTTATTTTTGTCTTAGAATGATCATGAAGATGCATTTTTGGACTTATCTCGATAGTTTATTAGGGCTGAAAGCAAAGTAGGACGATTTGATCAATAGTTAGCTAAAGGACAAAATCTTTTAAAACTGCTTCTCGGGATATCAAAAAGTTCATATCTTGGCATAACTCGGTTCGCGATTTGAGACCTTTCTCGGGCCGAAATTTGGCATGTACTTCATACTTCATATCTTGAGAGACGTTCTTGAGATAATGGTCTTCTCATCGTAATAGAGTTTCTTCACTTGGAGACTTTTTGAGGGGTACTCCAACTTTGTTGACCATGACTTCATGATTATTTCTTCAATCTCTAATTGGGACTTTGAGATACAACGATCCGCCTCCTTTTCGGACTTGGATCTATTTATCCTCATACCTTGTTAGGGTCTTTTCGGATAGACTTCTCCATGATCTTTATGGGAGTTGATTGCTTTTCGTCGTGAGTCTTGATCCTTCATATTGACTTTAGGAATAATGCTTTTCACATCACTTTGGATCTTCAGCAATAAAATTGAATCCTCATGCCTTGTTAGGGCCTTTTCGGACTCGCCAATCTTCGCGCCCCGCTTCATAAGTTATGCCTTGGCTATGAACTCTCGTCATTACCGAGCAACTTTTAAACGATCTTGGGCTAGAAGCTAAGTAACTTTTCAAATCGTAAGACCTTACTTATTGCAGATAAATTATTAGCAAGTGATGGGAGAATAGGCAAATAATTACACCAAGTGGGCTTGCGCAAGAATACCGACTTATAATTAACTCTATCATTTCTCGTCCTCCACAGTTTAAAATCTCAAGTAATGAGACTCGTGGACACTTAGCCTAATAAACCAATTAAGGTCTATTATGGTTAAGGATACTAGCTAGAATAAACTTGGATAAGTCTATTCGGGTTGAGTCAAAATAAACGCAACGGGCCTAATATGTCAAAGATTTCTAAACTAGCTACACCACTTATTAATATTTTTGACTTTATTGCGGGATATATACATATGAAAGCAACGATAAAAATTTTAAAATTACGACTAAATGGCCAAAGTTAATTAAAAATTTGAAAAAATGTTGAAAAAGATGATTTTCCGGTTAATTGAAGGCATTTTCATGGAAAAGTCCACTTAAAACTTCGATAGAAGTCCCCCCTACACTTAAGATAAACATTGTCCTCAATGTTTAAGCATGTGGGAAAAGTTTCCCCTACACTTATGACATTGTGCACGTTGGTTAACTCGAGTTAAGGAAGAGACGACTAAAGTGATCAATTTCAAATGTGAGTATGAAGAAAATTGAATCATGATAGTTGAGAGATAGAACCGGATTTCGGATAACACGGGAGCACGGTTCTTCAAAGTTTCCAAGAGTGCACTTATCCCTGTAATCACATCACCACACAAATACAAACACCTATGCAGGCCCCCCTACACTTAGGAGGTTAAAACGTAAAAGGATAGGTACTCGGGCTGCCTCCCGAGGAGCGCTTGTTTTTGATAATCGAGTCACGAGCCTGACTCGACCCAAATTTAGTTCATGGGGAACGTGGTGAGGGATGGAATCATCTCCTTAGAGATGTCCTCACCAAAGTACAGCTTTAGACGCTGGCCATTCACCTTGAAATTGGGCCCATTTGGCTGAGAAAGCTCAATGGTCCCATACGGAAAGATGTTGGCGACGGTGAATGGACCAGACCAGCGGCTCTTCAACTTGCCAGAGAAGATCTTCAACCGAGAGTTGAAAAGTAAGACTTGATCACCAACATGGAACTCTCGGTTCTTGATTTTTGCGTCATGGAGGATCTTCGTCTTCTCTTTGTAGATCAGCGAGTTCTCATAAGCTTCATTCCTCAGTTCATTGAGCTCGTTAAGTTGAATCTTACGATGATCACCAGCTTTGTTGATGTCGAAGTTAGCCCACTTTAAGGCCCAGTGCGCCTTATGCTCCAGTTCGATGGGAAGGTGGCATGCTTTCCCGTACACAAGACGGTAAGGTGTGCAACCGATCGGGGTCTTGTAAGCAGTACGGAAAGCCCACAGAGCATCATCTAACTTATCGGCCCACGCGGCACGATGCTCTCCCACAGTACGCTCCAAAATTCGCTTCAATCCACGATTGGATATCTCGGCTTGCCCATTGGTTTGGGGATGATAGGCGGTGGAAAGATGGTGATTGACACCATACTTGGCCATGACTCTTGCAAATTGATCGTTGCAAAAATGAGTCCCGCGGTCACTGATAATAGCTCGAGGAACGCCGAATCGAGAGAACAGCGATTTCAAAAAGTTACAAACCACCCTTGCATCATTAGTAGGTAAAGCTTTGGCTTCAACCCACTTGGAGACGTAATCAACGGCAACAAGGATGTATTTGTTTCCTTTAGATGAAGGAAATGGCCCCATAAAGTCGATACCCCAAACATCAAAGATTTCACACTCTTGAATGAAATTCTGAGGCATCTCGTCTTTATGTGTGATCGTGCCTTGTTTCTGGCAAGCATCACATTTTTTAACCATATCGTGAGCGTCACGATAAATGGAGGGCCAATAAAATCCTGAATCAAACACTTTTTTGGCGGTGTAGTTGGGACCAAAGTGACCACCAGTGGGTCCTTTGTGGCAAGCATCAAGGATTTCGAAAGCTGCCGGTCCATCAACACATCGGCGAATAATCAAGTCAGCACATTGTATAAAAAGATACGGGTCATCCCAGAAGTAAGTCTTTATGTCTTTGAAGAACTTCTTCTTTTGCTGGGATGTTAACCCGTCAACGAGGATTCCACCCGCCAAGTAGTTTGCAATGTCCGCAAACCACGGGGTTTCATCAGCAGTCGAGTTTATAGACATTAAGGTCTCCAGGGGAAAAGAATCGTTGATTTCTTTGTTCGGATGATCCCCCTGGTAAGGATCCTCAAGTCTACTGAGATGATCCGCGGCTAGGTTTTCAGCTCCTTTTTTATCGCGGATTTCGATTTTAAATTCCTGGAGCAGCAAAACCCAGCGAAGAAGTCTTGGTTTGGAATCTTGCTTTGTCAACAAGTACTTCAGCGCGGAATGATCGGTGTACACAATGGTGGTAGAAAGGACAAGATAGGGGCGAAACTTTTCAAAAGCATAGACAACAGCTAGAAGCTCTTTTTCGGTTGTCGTATAATGCAATTGTGCCCCAGTCATTGTCTTGCTAGCGTAATGGATCGGTTGGAAGTGTTTGTTCACTCTTTGTCCAAGAACCGCTCCAATAGCAAAATCACTAGCATCGCACATTAACTCAAAAGGCAGCTCCCAATTGGGGGTGACCAAGACGGGTGCTTTAGTAAGCTTATCCTTAAGTGAGTCAAAGGCTTCAAGGCACTCTTTGGAAAAGATAAAAGGAGTATCTTTTTCCAAGAGGTGGGTCATCGGGCGAGCGATTTGAGAAAAATCTTTGATGAATCGACGGTAGAAGCCCGCATGACCCAGGAAACTTCTCACACCCTTCACGGTAGAAGGTGGAGGCAACTTGGCGATAACATCGACTTTAGCACGGTCTACTTCAAGACCGGCTTTGGAAATCTTGTGGCCTAGCACGATGCCCTCTTTTACCATAAAATGGCATTTTTCCCAATTAAGAACTAGGCGAGTGTCTTCGCACCGCTTGAGCATACGTTCCAAATTGGCAAGGCACGCAGAGAATGAATCGCCATAGACCGAGAAATCATCCATGAATACTTCCATAGTGTCTTCCACCATGTCATGGAAGATAGCCATCATACACCTTTGGAATGTCCCAGGAGCATTACATAAACCAAAAGGCATGCGTTTGTAAGCAAATGTTCCATAGGGACAAGTGAATGTGGTCTTTTCTTGGTCCTTGGGATCGATGGGAATTTGAAAATACCCGGAGAAACCGTCTAAGAAGCAGTAATAGTCATTACCAGCTAGACGCTCGAGCATTTGATCCATGAAGGGAAGAGGAAAGTGGTCTTTTCTCGTGGCATCATTGAGCTTGCGATAATCAATACAAACTCTCCACCCAGTAACGAGACGAGTGGGAATCAACTCGTTGTGTTCATTGGGAACAACGGTTATTCCGCCCTTCTTGGGCACACAATGGACGGGACTTACCCACGGCGAATCCGAAATAGGGTAGATCAAGCCGGCATCTAGAAGTTTCATAACCTCTTGTTTGATGACGTCATGAATTTTAGGATTAACCCTTCTTTGGTTCTGGATTGTGGGTTTGAAGTCATCTTCCATGAGAATCTTGTGAGTACAAAAGTTTGGATCAATTCCGCGGATATCGGAAATTTTCCAAGCAATTGCCTTCTTATGAGCTTTAAGCACAGCGATGAGTCGGGCTTTCTCTTCATCCTTCAAGTCCTTAGCAATGATGACTGGCGACTTCTTCTCTTCTTCGAGGAATACATACTCAAGATGGGGTGGCAACTCCTTAAGTTCCAAATCCGGAGGATTGTCGACGGGAGGCGTATTCGAAGTCGGAGTCTCGATAGCAATAATAGTGGGAGATGGAGGGGAAGGATTGTCTTCTCTGAGGAGGTTTGCAATGAAACTGAGATCGTCATCCCAAGTGGCAGTAGAATCGTCATTTTCTTGCTTCACATCTTTCAAGGTGGCTTCCAAATCTTTCCAAAGGAAATCACTTTCGCCAAAGAGAGATAGTGATGAGTCGATAGAGGAAACGGTCTCAACATTGGGAAGAGAGATAGGAATGTTTTTACAAGCATCCTTGAAGTGTTCTTCACAAGCCTCATCAAGAACGTCAATACAATTAACATTCTCGTAAGAAGAAGGCTGTTTAGATAACTTTCCCATGTTGAAGACTACTTTATCGTCACCCACTCTCATGATAAGCTCACCGGCTTCAACATCAATGAGAGTGCGACCGGTCCTCAAGAATGGACGACCAACAATGAGTGGCACACGGGGGTCCATCTCGTAGTCGACGACAACAAAATCAGCAGGGAAGGTGAATTTGTCGACTCCTACAATGACGTCTTCGGCTATCCCCACTGGATAAGCAACCGTACGGTTGGCCAATTCCAAAGTCATTTTGGTGGGGACTAGCTCTGGGAGAGATAATTGCTTCCAAACACTTAGAGGCATGAGATTAATACTGGCACCTAGATCGGCTAGGGCCATGCAATTCTCTACTCCCGGGAAATTGCAAGGGATAAGGAAACGACCCGGATCACCAAGCTTGATTGGCAATTTCCTTAAGAGCACTGCATAGCAGTTCTCATTAAGTTGGGTGTTGGCGAGATCGAGGAGCTTTTCCTTGTCGCTCAGAAGATCTTTAAACATTTTCGCGTACTTAGGCATGTGAGCGAGAGCCTCAGCGAAGGAGATATTGAAATTCAGTTGTTTAAACATTTTAAGAAAGTTAGAAACCTGAATATCGTCCTTGCTTTTGAGCTTCTCTTTCCTCAACCTAGATGGATAAGGTATATTGGAAGAAGAGGAAGGCTTTGGGATGATAGGATCACTCACATCCTTGGGTGGAGGAGGGGTAGAAGGAAGAGGTGGAGAAACTGGGGAAGGAGAAGGGTGAGGAATAGGAGCAGGCGACTCGTTCTCCTTAGTCACAACCACCGGTGGAGGTATAGGAAGCTCGGGTTCCTTGGTACCTTTACCACTTCGAGTAGTGATTGCTTTCATCTCCCCTCTTGGATTAGCAACGGTATTACTCGGAAGAGTACCCGAAGAAGAGGGTTGATTACCATTGAAGAAACTAGCCATCATGTTCCTCAAGTCATTCGTTTGACTATCCATAGTGTTCTTCATATCAGCTCTTAGATCATTCCCTTGTTTCATCAGATCTGCTTTCAAGTTGCGCACTTCCTGTTGGAGATTATCCACGATCACATCGTTAGTCCTCATGTAGGTTCCAATGTCTTGATGTGATGCGGGGGTTTGGTTGGAAGGAGCAGTGTATGCGGGTGGTTGATAAGCAGGTTGCTGGTAAACTTGGGTGTTTCGTTGTTGTGGTTGTTGCTGCTTATGAGGAGGGATGTATGGTGTGCGAGTTTGTTGTTGTTGAGGAGGGCGGTTGAGGTTTTGTTGTTGGTGTTGGTTGTTAGAGTTAAAACCAGGTGGTGAGAGATAGTTGTTGGAACGGTAGCTAAGCAGGTTGCGGTCACCTTGAGGTTTTGCTTGATAAGCAGGTTGAGTATAGGTGCCATATGCTGCATTAACATTCTCAGCAGGGTAATCTTGGGTGGCGGTACAAGTTGTGTAAGAGTGAGGACCACCGCATATCTCACAAGGTTGGCTGACAGCGTTCACTTGAGCGTTTTTGCCGTTGTTGCTGTTGTTGTTGCTGACGGTGTGGGTGACAAGCGATTCAAGAAGCGTGGTGATTTTGTCTAATCGCTTGTCGCTGTCATTAGTGCTAGCACTAGCAACATTGGTCCTAACACTCTTGGTTTGGACACGAGATTTATTCTCAATGATGTCCCAAGCAGCATTGGAAGTCTTAGCCAATAGATTACCCCCCGAAGCACTATTCAGTGAATCTTGGTCATTCATGCTTAAACCATTGTAAAAAGTATTGATTTGATGTACTTTGGTAAAACCATGTTGTGGGCATTTTCTTAAAAGATCTTTAAAGCGATCCCAAGATTCACTGAATGACTCATCGTACTTTTGTTCAAAGTTTATAATCTCATTCCGCAAAGCGGTAGTACGAGAGGGTGGAAAAAAGTAGTTGATAAACTTTGTTTCCAAATCCGTCCACGAGAGAATACTCTGTGGCGGTTCCTTAGCAAGCCAATGCCGGGCTTGTCCCTCTAAAGAAAAGGGAAAAAGTTGTAACCTTATAACTTCTTGTGGCACTCCATTGAACTTGACCGTGTTGGTGAGTTGTAGAAATCTCTTGATATGGTCGTGTGGGTCATCAATGGTTCGTCCCAAGAATGGTTGAGCTGAGACCATCTGGATAAAGCCTGATTTTAGCTCAAAATTGTTGGCGGCAATTGGTGGTATAACAATTGGATCCGTGTTGCCATCAACATGAGCTTGCAGCAATTCAATCATCGGGCGATTATCCGGAAGGTGCTCATTGTTGTTGTTATTGTTCATGTTGTTGAAAGGCGGGTTGTTGTTGTTATTATTGTTGTTAGGAGGTGGTATGTTATTGTTGTTTTGTACACCAGCCATGTCTAGGTTATCGAGAGGCTCGGGCTCTTGATAAGACGTGGATCGAGTGCGCATACACCTACAAAAGAACGAACAAACAAAGCAAAAATATTTTTGGTTTTTATGTTTTTTACTTTTTAGGATTTTTGAAAATTTTATATTATTATTATTTTTTTTTAGTGATTTTGAAAATTTTTATGAAAAAGTAACGTTCACGGGGAACGGATCCCAAAATCCAAATTCTCACAAAAAACTTTTGATCTTAACGAGAGGAGCCGGCAGCGGCGCCATTTGGTATATTGATTTGCAACGGGTTCAGATTATGTCTCTCGATATCCTCTCGAATTGATCTCAGCCTTAAGTGGAATGATTTGTTCTTGGTTACTAAAAAGGAGTTGGTTTGTTTATCTATTTTTAAACTAATAACAATTGAATGTAAATGACGTTGAGTAATTTAAAACTTTGGAAGATTAACTAAATGAGTGCTTGAAAACGTAAAGAGAAGATTAGGAAATAACTTGAGAACTTAATTAACTAACACTTTAAATTTTGTAAAACTTTAAAACTTAATTGTATTAATGCTTAAAAACTTGTTCTATCGGAATATCAAAAGTTTATTTCTATCGGAATATAAGAAAATCAAAAGCATCGGAATGTAATCATGACTACCATCGGAATGTCCATGTTTGGTTCTATCGGAATGTTCAAGAACAAGCTGTCGCAATGACTACCTATCGGAATGTGCCAGATCGGAATATTGAAGACAAAAATTAGCCAGAGTTTCAACTAGAAAATGGGCCTAAACCCCGTCGGAATGTGCGATCGCAATATGCGATCGCAATCCCAGATCGGAATAGGGGGGTTTACAACCTATCGCAAAGTAAAACCCCTTTTTGGGTTATTGCGATACCTAGCAAAGAAGACCCGTCGGAATGTGTTAAAACCCTTGTATTGCGATGGAATAAAGGCAGCTATTTTCCGAAAATGGTGGAAACTCAAAAAATTCAATAAGCACTTACAATAAGCTATATAATCCGAAACTTAAATAACTCAAAACACTTAAATTTAACCACTTTTGAAAACAAGAAACTTTAAACTTAATAAACAAAACTTGTGAATGATTAAAACTATAAGAAATCCGAAATCAATGAGCTTGAACAAGCAATAAGCCGATAAGCATGGAGAGCTTATGGCTTATTCACGTAGAGCTTAAGAAGACACAAGAAAGATCAAACTCTATTCACAAACACATCCAAAATCCAAACCGTATATAATTCAACAATCGGATCAAGGATTTGACAAATCAAGAAAAGTAGGAAAAGATTAAGGAACTTAAAAGCATAAACTTGATTAAGATTAATGAAATCAAAAGTACAAGAAAGCTTAAATTTAAAAGATGAAATCAAAAGAAAAGTTTAGTGAGAGAAAGTATGGAACTTTCTCTCTCTAGAAACTAGAGAGAAAATGAAAAGCTAAAGACTAGCTAAAACTAAGTGTGTGAAATTTTGTGAGGTGAAGGCTTTATATAGGCGTGTGTATGGTGTTGATGGGCTCTTGATTGGGCTTTGATTCGGGCTTCTTTTTCTTCTTTCTTCTTAAGTCTTCACGCGTCTTTTAAATAAACGTTTCCGACTTGGATTTGAGAAGTGTCGGTGCATAATTCCAACTCGTCCTATAATATTTTATTTAATAGACTCGAGTTCTTCGACATATATGAATCTTCCATCTTTGGCTCTATTCTTCGATAAATCTTCAAATAGGCACAATGACTTCAAATCGTTTGCATCTCTTGGACAATAGACTTCGTCTTGAGTCTTTTTCCTTGATAAAACCCGTGCAATCCCATGTTTTCTTTAATATTCATCCGGTCGACTCTGAAAACACAATAAACACAAAAACCACGCATAATTCCAAACAAATGATATTAAATACGTGTTTTGGTCTTGTTTTAGCCCGATTTAAGTGGTAAAAGGATGGGTGTTTTCACACCTATCATACCTCCATAACTAGGTGAAACTGGTCATGCTTGTATATGGCTATAGATTATGCTAATTAAACATAAGCAGTTCAAAACAATAAAACAAATACTGGGAAAACAGTTGGCTGCATACGGGAAATCCTAATAAGGAAAGAATGTCCATACTGAAAGGACGGGAATCCGTACCTCAAGTCCAGTGAATGAACGGAAGAAAGACTCCTACTTCTGGATCACTAACGCTACATGAATACACACGTGTATAAGTATCGAATCACTGATTACGTACTGGGTTTTATGCCTCGTCTTAGCTTACTTTGTATGTTTTAGGTCATGGTTTACTGTTTAAAGCCTTAAACTGTGTTTATCTTGTATTTTGATTAATCTGATTAAGTATTACTGGTATTTCATGTATTATTATACTTACTGTGTAATAATAAGTAACTTTCCAAAAATAGCAGGTTTCCAAAAATAGAAAGTTTCCAAAAATAGAAAGTTTCCAAAAATAGAAAGTTTCCAAAAATAGAAAGTTACCAAAAATAGAAAGTTTCCAAAAATAGAAACTTTCCAAAAATAGAAAGTTTCCAAAAATAGAAAGTTACCAAAAATAGAAAGTTTCCAAAAATAGAAAGTTTCCAAAAATAGAAATTTTCCATATTTAGAATTAAGCTGGTTACATAAGCTAACATATAAGTCTAAGTGTTTATAAGCTTATTTCTTAAGTCATATGATATAGTGTATAGTTTAATTATTATTTCATGTATTTTAATTAAACTATAGGTTAAGCATTTTAATTAAAGTATAACATGTTTTAATTAAAATGGAATAAATTACTTAGGTTAAAATGTGTATTATTATGTATTAATAACATAACCTAAGTCGTGTCGAAATTAATTAATTATAAGCATGTTTTAAATAATTAATTAATTATAACATATAACATAAAATACTTAGGTTAAATTAATATCATGCTAAATTAATAATTAAAATAACCTAAGTCATGATTTAATTAATATCTCATGTTATTAATTAATTTATATCCTAAGTTCATAATTCATAAAAATTAACATGTAGCATAAATCATGATTTAACCAACGAACCATGAATCGGGCATGAACTCCACACCATACCCCGAACCAAATCGGGGTTCCCCTTGGTTCCTTGCTGCCGTGGGACCCACACCACCAAACCGGGACCTTATGGTCTCGGTGGTGGTTCCTTGGCCAAGCCGTGACCCCTCCCCCTTCGGGTACGGTTAGGCGTCGGCCAAACCAACGACCCTAAAAACGCCCTTTTTGATTTTACCCTTTAACTAAATGCATGTTTATTTCATGTTTTTAATTAGGTTTTAAAAACATCATGTTCTTAATTAATTTACTAAATCAAATCAAAGAAATAATTAAAAAGAAAGGTTAAAAAAGGTATACCGAATGTGTAGATGAATTAAGGATGAACAAACACTAATACTTGTACAATATTCAAGATCAAAATCAACAAGAACACCCCTCCTAGGTGTGTTATGGGTGGCGGCTACAAAAGGGAAAAGGAAGGAGAGGAGAAAACTTTTTAGGGTTTTTGTTTAATTTCTTGAAAAATGAAAATGACTAGCAAAATTTACCTTAACCCCCCTTTCATGTAAAACTTGATGGGCTTGGCCCATTTACCTTCCTAATTTCGTGGATATGGGGCCCACAAGGGGTAACCCAAATGTTTTCCGTGTCCCGATGTTTCGTGTTCGTTCGTGGTTAAACGTGTTCGTGTTTAAAGTGTTTCTGTTTATTTTATCATGTAGTTTATCGTATTCTTAACGCTCGTAATTATATTATATGTATTTACGTAATTATTTTAGTTCGTGTTTTAATGGTGATCATGATTTAATTATGTTCCCGTGAAATACTTATTAACTGCTTATCATGAGTTCGTACGTAAACGATACTTATCATGTTATACACGTATGTACTTACTTGATTAATAGCACAGAATGTGATCAATACTGAATAAGGTAAGTTTTAATCTAGGACGTACGATCTTAAGGTCACTATTCATGGTAAAAGCATGCGGGTTTTACAATTTATGATTTGCATGTTTAGTTAAAATCTGCCATATTGTCTGATTTTTCAAGATGTAGTTTCATATGATATCTTATGGTAGTTTTATTACTTGATTGATATCTGATATGTTTATGGTATGGGTGTTAGCAGATAGTTACATTTTGTGTAGTTGAAAGCTCATACTTTTGCCTTAAAGACTGTCATTTGCATCAGTTCCAACTGTGCTTCCATGTTTAGATTTTAATCCTTAACATCTAGAGTGCTTATAGTTTAGGGTATTAATTAGGTCTTATGTAGTTTAAACCAGTTAGTCTCAGCTTTTTTAGTGCTTAATTTTTAGCTTTAAATTCAACTTTCTGCCAAGTATATCAGTACACTATAGCTATAATTTTTACTTTCCTTGCATTTTACTTGTCTGTGATTGCCTATGATTTTGTGGGGTTTCTTGGTGAGTACTTGTTGCTATTAATTGCCATTTACCCAATAAGCACCAACTATGCTTATTGGGCTTAATTGTCCATAATTTAAACAACAAGGGCCAACTACCATCATATGTATGCATTGCTTCTTGCCAAAGGCCATCAAACACAACACATTTCTCATTTTCACACCTTAATTTAGTCCATTTTTTAGTTTCAAGCTTTTTCCTAAAAGTTACTTTTATTTGACTTTTTGGTCAATTATGTTCATTTTGCTTATTTTGATTTTTCAGCTTATTAAACAGTCACAACTTAAATTTTTGTAGTCAGTCTTGTTTTTTATAGCTTATAATTAGTTTTCCAAAGTTTTAGTTCAATTGGTTTAGATTTTCTTAGCTTTTCAACTTATTTTGTTTTTCAAAAAGTGCTTATTGGGTCCTACAGCTTATTGGCTTTTTCTTTGTTCTAATTGCTTATTTTCCTTTTTTGAGCTTTTCCAAAAAAACCCAGGTCTTGAGGTAGCTTAAAACTCAAACCCGACTGTTTTGGCATTTATTGCAATTTGATTTTTGCTTATTTTAGCTTATTTAGTTAATCATTTTCAAATTTTCTTTTTGTTGTGTCTTAGTTATCTCAAAAAATTGAGGTGTGCTTAATTTCAGCTTATGAAAATAAGTCTTTTGCTTATTGGGCTTATCAGGGCCCAATATGATAGCTTATTGCTTATTAAGGAGTCTTAAGCTCATTTCAGCTTTTAGACCGTTCAAAATTGTTCTTAGAATTAAATTTTGAGTCAAATAGGGCTTTTTCAAGTTTAAATTTTCAACTTTTTCTTATTGGGCCCAAATTAGGCTTATTTAACTTGCTGTTTTGGTTTTGGGCCTGTTTGAAGCCCATTAAGGTATTTTTAATTATTTTTAATTTTCATTTTTGTTTTAATTAGGTAATTCAAATTAGTTTGCAACTTTTTAGATTTTTTAGAATATATGATAATTTTAATATTATTTTTGTCTCGATTTGCGTGCAAACATAATTTGTCGTAGTTTAATTCTGTCGTAGTGTAGATTTGTCTTTACTAGTAAACCCTTTCTTTTCCAAAAGCGTATCTACCTTAAAACATATATTGGCCATAACTCAACCTCCTTCGAGAACGAATCCGTTGGTTTTTAAATTCAATCTCGGTTTTCCTAAATCGCGATTCGTCGAATTTACATACTTGACACTAAATTTCCTACATCAAAGAACATTCAGCGGAAGGCTTAATTTTTTCTTTCAAGAATTCAACTTCTTTTATTAAAGACAAGAGGCGTTCCTCTGTTGAGGATTTGGTTGTGGTCACAGATGGAGATTTATCAGCTGAAATTGGCTTGTAGAGAGATTTATTGCTTGCTGGTTTGATAGGCACAACGAACGTCTTAATAGACGTTTCAGACATGGGTTCGGTATCATGCTTGGCTCCCCTATATCTAATATGAGGTTCAACTCTCCAGAGAGTTTAGCAAGGGGAGGCAAAGGGGTCTGGACTTCTTCCACATCTTCTGAGACTAGGGTAGGGTGTAAGTGTGCGTCAGACACACATATAGTCTCAATAGATTTAAAGACAATGTCTTTGGGAGCCGTGGGTTTACCCTTTTTAGCTGCTAGAGCTCGAGTAATGTCAGCTGGAATCCGATCATCAATTAGTTCATCAATGGTAAATCTACTACACATCCATTTTTCAATGATTTTTTGTGGTTCAGCAACTTTGTCATATAAAGTTTCATTACTCAGGGTTAAATGGGTAACTTTATTTTGAAGAGTCAGATTTTCAAAATTAGCATGTTTTAGTTTTTCACATTCACTCTTACATGTTACTAAATCTTGTTTGACAAAGTTATATTTTTCCAGCAAGTTTATTCTTTGTTCTTCAACAAAGTACATGTCAAATGGTATAGTCTAACACATGTTTTCGTTCATCACTTTAAGGCATAGAAATCAGAGATTTTCAATAAAACAACTTGTACATACTTTCTACATCACAGGTTCTTGAGATCTAGAAAATAGGTTTGAATGATAAAAATTCCAAAGTCTATACCTCTCCACGTCATCATTATGCTGCTCCATGTTATCAGTTATCAAAACCTGAAATATATGCTTAAAGTCAACACAAAGGTTGAGTGAATTCATAGGTTTAAAAACAATTTGAATACAATATCCATTTTCTGAGCTACGTTATTATTCGCTCATAAGTTAAATAATAAATGAATCAATGCACTAAGATTATAATACCGCATCTAGGCATATCAGAAACAGACAATTGCCCTTATGAGGAAGTCTGCCAAACTATCTTGTTTAGCAAAATAAAGTACGCATGTTTGACCACTGAGGTGCTAGCAAGTGCGACTTGTCCAGACAGTGGATGTCAGTCCCCAAATAGTACTATTTACAATATTAGCGCTCATTTTCAAGAAATGATTAATGGTTCATAATTAAAAAGGGACTTTCAAGGCAGTAGTAAACATAGTGTCAATAATTGGCAAAAATAGTCCTAATACCTTATAATAATTTAGAAAATATGTTTCATTATATAGTTTCTATCCATATAGGTTCATAAATGACCAAAACAATCCTTTAAGTTTATAATTTTAGAATATTTACCTTTTTAACACAAATTTCATAAGTTTAGCATATTTACACTTTTAACCCTTTTAAGTATATAGTTTTAATATTTACAATTTCAACCCTCAATATTTAATCTTAGGGTCTCAAACTTTTCAATATTTATTCTTATAGCTTTAACTTTCACAAAATGACACTTTTGGCCCAAAATGTTAAATAGTTTCAAAATTGACATTTTTAGTCCTTATATTTGTAAAAATCACATAACCTCCTCAAAAATGTACCAAATGATCTAGGACTTTAAAACAAAGTTTGAAAACACATCTATAATCATAATAAAAACATTTTACCAGAATTATAGCTTTTAAAATGGGTTTTTGCTCATTATTTCATGTAAAATACAAAATTAGGGTTTTAAGACATCTATAACTTATAACTTTCATTTAAATTGATCATATGACTTAATTCTTTTTAGATTATATTTCTAAAATTATTCTGGCATTATAAAAAGTCTAAGATATCATTATAACAAGATCAAAGCTTACTTAACATAAGAATTACCTAGGTAGCTCCAAAATGGCTCCTTATGACTTCTTATGAGCACTACTTGCTATCAAAGCTTCAAAAGCTTCAATAGCTTCATAGCTTCCTTCTAGACCTGGTTTTTGGTCTTTTAGGATGTCCTAGTACATATATAGAAGTGAATATGAAGAATGGTTGATACTAAGAAAACGAGGTGCGAGTTTCAAATGAAGTCCATTCACCCCTATTTATAGTTTTTCCAACACTTAGGCTCCAAGGCTTGCTATGAAACGTGTAATTCAGCTAGGATAATGACTAAGGGATGCTAGTGAAGTTCTACACAAGTTTATAGGGTCTAGCTTATTTCCAATCTTCACTTGTGGCTCAAAATATCTCACTGCAAGGTTATGATAAGAATGGTGATGTGTAGCTTCAAGTATGTGATGCACCTACTTGTTACCACATGGAAAATATCCTATATCATCCTAAACATATGATTTTCAAACTTAGAATGGGAGGTAAAGTGTTTAAAACATGTTTTGGAGGGAAAAAGTATATTCGGGTTGTAAAACTAGGGCTTGTAACTTATACTTTGTAATTTTGGTGATTAGGGACTTAGGTAAGTGATTAGTGAATGATTAAGGCTTAATTAGGGTTTATACATTCTATTTAGAATATTTGGGTCCTTGGTTTGAAGTTTAACAAATGTTTGATGTAAAAATGGGAAGTAAACTTATGTAGGTTAGGGTTTCTAATGTTCTAGGTTGAAATTTTAGTAAAAGTATTTATCCTTCAGTTAACTACTGATGTAAACTTATTTAGGTCCTAGAAATTATGTTTTAAGTGTCCAGTGAGTTCTCACACTTGGTTTGATAGCTTATTCTAAGTAAACATGTCTAAAGAGTGAAAATACCCATTTTGACCTAATTTACAAGTCATGCATTAAAATCTTGTACCTTTTGCACTAGGGTACTTGTACATTGTCTTAACATAATCTTATAACATTAATAAAGTGTTATGGGTGTTTGTAGACTTGTCCTAAAATACTAGGTAATGATTCTATGTAGATTTCTTAATATAAGGGTTTCTAGGTTACTAATCCTAATGACTTTCTATTTTAGGTAATTAGGGTTTATACTTATTCTAGGGCTTATATGATATGTTTATGACTTCTATGATTTTTACATTCTTAGTTTAAGGGTTTATATAGGGTAACTATAATCTTGGGTTAAATATGGGAGCTTAAGATTCTATGCTTTGATAACTTGTACTTTATGCTTAATGAACTTGTAACTTAGCTTGATACAAATGCTTTGATAACTTGTACTTTATGCCTTACCTTAATATGATACTTAGTTGAATTTTATAATTGGTTGCAAAAGATAAGACTCTAATTCAATGTAAAGTAGTTTTTATATGCTAATTTCTTGGCTATTAGGTCTTAACTTGTAATTAGCTTTAGATTAATGAATATTAGTAATTTATGATTGCTTAACTCTTCTTTATATAGTAGATTATAATGGGAGGTAAAGTGTTTAAAATATGTTTTGGAGGGAAAAAGTATATTCGGGTTGTAAAACTAGGGCTTGTAACTTATACTTTGTAATTTTGGTAATTAGGGACTTAGGTAAGTGATTAGTGAATGATTAAGGCTTAATTAGGGTTTATACATTCTATTTAGAATATTTGGGTCCTTGGTTTGAAGTTTAACAAATGTTTGATGTGAAAATGGGAAGTAAACTTATGTAGGTTAGGGTTTCTAATGTTCTAGGTTGAAATTTTAGTAAAAGTATTTATCCTTCAATTAACTACTGATGTAAACTTATTTAGGTCCTAGAAATTATGTTTTAAGTGTCCAGTGAGTTCTCACACTTGGTTTGATAGCTTATTCTAAGTAAACATGTCTAAAGAGTGAAAATACCCATTTTGACCTAATTTACAAGTCATGCATTAAAATCTTGTACCTTTTGCACTAGGGTACTTGTACATTGTCTTAACATAATCTTATAACATTAATAAAGTACTATGGGTGTTTGTAGACTTGTCCTAAAATACTAGGTAATGATTCTATGTAGATTTCTTAATATAAGGGTTTCTAGGTTACTAATCCTAATGACTTTCTATTTTAGGTAATTAGGGTTTATGCTTATTCTAGGGCTTATATGATATGCTTATGACTTCTATGATTTTTACATTCTTAGTTTAAGGGTTTATATAGGGTAACTATAATCTTTGGTTATTTATGGGAGCTTAAGATTCTATGCTTTGATAACTTGTACTTTATGCTTAATGAACTTGTAACTTAGCTTGATACAAATGCTTTGATAACTTGTACTTTATGCCTTACCTTAATATGATACTTAGTTGAATTTTATAATTGGTTGCAAAAGATAAGACTCTAATTCAATGTAAAGTAGTTTTTATATGCTAATTTCTTGGCTATTAGGTCTTAACTTTTAATTAACTTTAGATTAATGAATATTAGTAATTTATGATTGTTTAACTCTTCTTTATATAGTAGATTAGAACTTATATATTGTATTGGTTATAGATACATAGTTGTTGTATAATTATATTGCTTGAAATATTGTTTATCAAAGGTTTATAGGTGATGATCTAGACAATTATGTACACTTATTTGTACTTTAGCTTTGTATGGTTTATACTTACTTATTCTTGGATAAACTTATACTTCAACATGATAGTATAATTCTTGTTCTCATTCCTTATTCACTTGTTCATAGGTATTATGTATCCATACTTTTACAATCCTTGAGTTTATCATTTATTTATAGGGATTCTAAGGTTTTTAAGCGAATTTAGGGTATCATTATACTTTTTGAAATATTCTTATTCATAAATGTACTTGTTAAATTACTTATAAACTTATACTTGTTATATACATTGTATTTATAACATATATGAACATGTTGATATGGTAGTTGTGACTTGTGAGTACCAGTTGTTTTGCTAATAAAAATGTATGGTAATATAATTGGAAGTGTCATCACGGTATGTAAAACTATTCATAAACGCTTAACACTTATTGATGGAGTACTTCCTAAAGCATTTTGTAAAATAAAACTACATACTATTGGTAAACGAACATTAAGTCACGTTTAATTAACAGACGACTTAATACAGACAACTTCAGTTTTATTACTTAAGATTTTTAAACATCTTAATCTATTAAGTCACAAACAAACAAACTTTTGATGACTTAATAAATTCAGTTTTTTTCAATTAAACCGTTTAAGTTATTATCAAACACTACCTAAACATATCCGATGATATATACAAATCCTATGAGCATTTTGGATGAAGAAATAAATAAAGGCTCAACTCTTAAAGTTCAACGTTGATTCATCCATCACTTTGTTCTCTTTTCACTTAACCAAGTCAATTTTGTGAAGCCAAATCATATGCTCTAAATTAGAGATACCAAATTTTGCTATTTTTTAATTAATATTTTTTAGCTTTTTCTTAAAAATAAAAAACATTTTTTGTTTATCTGTTATTATCGGTAGACTTAATGGCGCATGTAAGATACACTCTAATAGACATATGTAAAACATCAAATTCATCACTTGACGGATTTTTTATATTTAATGTTACTTTTTCTACTTTTAAACAAGTAATTTTTTTTTACGTTTTATATTTTTTTTTGTCCGTTTGATCTGCCCCGTTTATCTCTTGGCCCGCTTGCCACCTCTACACCAAATATTCTGAAACAACAAACCAAAAATTAAAAACAGTTTAAGCCCAGAGAAAAAAGGCCCAAGCCCAACTCAGAAACCCATGATATCCCCCAGTAACTAAGTTAGGGTTTCATCTGCTATATATTCCATTTCACATATACATTAGCCGCCGTTCACTCGCTTTCATCGTTAACAAAAAAAACCTTTCATTCGTAACCATGAGGGCCAAGGTATTCATCTTCACTTTTACTTTTTTTATTCACATCTATTTTTTTATTTATTTCATGATTTTGTCTGCTCATTTTGTTAATATAGTTTTTTAGTGTGTCATTTATGATTTAAATGAAGTTATCTGATTGTATTGTTTCTGTTGTATGAAATAAGGGATTATATTGTATGAAATAAGGGATTATATAGCTCGCTTTTATGGTTTTTAGCTTATTTTTTCTAAACTCTTTGGACTTTTTTTCAAACTTTTTAGCTTAATATAAGTTTATTTTGTCGTAATGATTTATATAAGCTCAAAAGTGTCAAATAAGCACAAAAATTGGGCTTATAAAATATAAGCCCAAAACTATATAAGACAGCTATACGTTAAAGGGGTGTTTCATCTGGTTATATGTGTGCCTATGAGATTATTTGATTTTGGCTTATATTTTCTTAGCCCCATTTTTTGTCTCTATTAAGACTTGTGGGCTTATGTAAGTTTATTAAAAAATATTTATATAAGCTCATAAGTCTCAAAATAAGCCAGAAACTTGAGGCTTATATGAAATACAAGTCAAACTCAAATAAGCTCATAAGCCCATAGATAAGCTGAAACGAACATCCATTAAGAGGTACTGTTTGGAGTTGTTAAAAAAAGGTTACTAGAATACTTTAATATAGTTTTTTGTTGATTTTTTTTCAAATCCTTTTTTTGAAAGGTTTGGATATTAATACTGGTATTGTATTTGCAGCCGCTTAAGCTTACATTTTTTTTAATAAAGATTGAATTCTAACTATTATAGGCAATGGGTACTTGTCTTAGTATGTACTCCGTAAGAGGATTGAAAGTGGCTATATAAAGAGAAGTTAAGCTCTTTTTTATTTTAGGGCTGTTGGGTTGTGGTTTTGTGGTTATTTACGTATAGATTTTGGTCAAACTTTAAATTTAGCTTACAACTAGAGTTAGCACATTGAATTAAGTAGTTTTTTTTTGTCCATGAAGCTCATAAGCAGAAGCTGTTTTGTGTTGTGATTAATATTAAGTGGTTTTTACTTCAGCTTATATAGATGGATTATAACTTATTTGGTTTTTAGGGTCATGTTTTTAAGCCCATTTTTTAGCTTATCTTCAAACTTCTTGGCTTTTAGTTTATTAATATGACTTAATGAATGTATATAAACCACAAAAAGTGAGCTTGTGAAACATAGGAACAAACTCAATAAAGCCATAAGCCGGATATAAGCTGAAACAAACACCCTTTTAAGTAGAGAAACTGAGAGAAAATAATTAAACAAACACTCTTTAATTTGTTGCTATTTACCATGTTAAATCTTATTTTTGTAACAATTTGCATTTATGTTATGTGTTTAGGATTATTTATTGCTGTTTATATGTAGGAAACTATTCGTAGTTTAATCTTAAGCTGATGCGTGATTATTTCTATTTCTGTGATGCAGTGGAAGAAGAAGAGAATGAGGAGGTTGAAGAGGAAGCGCCGAAAGATGAGACAGAGATCTAAGTAAATCTCTTCTCAAGTTTGTTTTGGGGTTTAACTGCTGTGTTCCCGAGTCCGTGCTTGTTTAGGTTTATCATGTCTTAATAGTTTATGTTCGAACCTTATGTTTTCTGTTGTTGATTCTAGTACTTGATTAATACATTTGCTTCACAAGTTTTGTCTATTGATGTCACAACTTATGGTGGTGAAATGAAATGCATCATCAGTTTCTGCTATCACATAAAAATTTAATTTCTCTTATGTGTTCTGTTTGTGAGCTGTTTAGTTTGATATGGCGAGTTATGAGTTGAAACTTGCTTGTATTAGTTCTCAAATTAATTTTATATGCCTTCCTTTAGTTGTTTAGTAGCAAATTTGCGATTTATCTTCTCTGTTGAGCTCAAGCTAAAATATGGATTTTTTATTATTTTGACATTACTCATCTCTCGATAACATTTAGAGATGGTTATTGTTTGTTGATAGATTCTACTAACATTTAGACAAACCATGAGATGGTTTTTGCAGTTTACTTTTTTAGTTTTAAGTTGCGCAGAGTTTTATTGTTCCGATTTTCAACAGGAGAATAAATAATAGTCTCCGTAGTTGCCTCATAAAACATGTTATGGATTGTGTTGATCAGGGAGAGTTAGCTTCTTTTCAGTTTGATTTAAATAAGAAAAGGATGCTTCGTTTATCTGTGTGGTGGTAAAACACAAAAGAAACATTAGATGTCACTTGGGTTATTTCAGAACTGCATTGTCTTCAAGAAATGTCCACATAAAAATGTTCAGAACATTTCCTCACAAACATCTAGAACAGAATAAGTTTAGATGATAGCCTGTAGCCATTTTGGATTTTTGGGTTGAAAGATCTTCACTGTACATCTGAGAGTTGTACATGCTTTATTGTTTATACTTTATACATTCTGGGGTAACATGATTGGTTCGAAATTCCAGGTGAATTGTTTGGTGCAGCATGTTGCTGAGCTTATTCAGCAAAGGTACTGTTGTTTTTTCCGCTATCATGAGTTGGGTATTGCTCGGTTCTTATGCATAATACCATTTGTAACTTAGAAAATACTTGAATTATGTAAAAGATTAAATCAAAATACGTCATTCACGACAAATGAGAGGTGTTGTTTGTTTATTAAGAGGCTCTGAATGTTAATCTGATTCGAACATCTGAATCTTAATATTCGGTAGAAAAGTCTGAATCTGATTTCCATCTAAATCTAAATAATTGATTGAGAAATCTGAATCTGAATCAACTATATTTTTACAATTTAAATATAATACGAGTACGTTTACACAAGATTTAAACTTTAATACATAGATAACAAAATTTATAATGGAGTCGATTTAAAGCTAAAATTTTTTAAAAGAAAACATGCAATCTCAGGTCTCTTTTTACTAAAATAAACGTGTCAAATTTTAAATTTAATTTTAAAACGATAAAATGAATTAATCACATTAAAGTTAAGATACATGAGTTCGAAACTGAACCCTTCAATTTAAACAAAAAATGAATCATCACAAATCATTTTATAAACTTTTTATCTAGCAAAACACATGCATTCTTGAGTCTGACCGTTTCCCTTGGGCTGAGTAGGTTGTTGCTGAGTAGCCGGCTGAGACCGGTCTCCAGTCTTCTGCCTGAAAGATGCAGTTTAAAGAGAGATATAAATATTGGATAATGCTGAATGAATTCGGAATGGTCACCGCTGAATAACGAATAAATACCTCTTCCCGGGTACGGATATCGAGAAAATGACAAAAGATCACAAGAATCAATAAATAACGAATACGGGAAACGAAGCAGCACAATGAACCGGATTTCTAAAAGACAAAAGTGAAACAAGAAAAGAATGAAAAATAAAACCAAAATATTAAAAAATATAACGAAATAAAAATAAATAAAAACAAAAAAAAAGTAACAAAAATAAAGAACAAGAAAACTGACATTAAGAGGTGTTAAGACAGCCTCTGTACATCTATTTCAATCAGACGTTTATGCCTCTTACTGATAAGAAAAAAAACCTTTTAACACGAAAAAACAAACAGTCTTAATAACCCAAATGTCTAACTACTTGTGAATGAGTCAGATTAAGATTCTATTAAAAGATATTTTTGAAAAAACAAACGCCACCTAAATCACTGAGAATCACCTTCAAGTAGATATGCACAAGGTAGATTCAGTGAATCAGCAATAGGAACAACAAAATTTTCCTGGTATAGTTGCTTGTTTCATAAGGAATTTGGCATCAGCAATATATTTTTCTTGATCTGCAACTAGGTAGTTTTCATAAGAAAAATTTTCCTGATTGACAAAATATACGTAGTTTTCAGTCTACTTTGGAGTTATGATTGTTCAAGAAGCTGGCATCATCAATATATTTTTTTTATCTGCAACTAGGTTTAATGCCCGTGCATGCACGGGGCTACGTAAAAATTTAATTACATTTTTTTCAAAAGGTACTATACTTTCTTTAGTGTTGATTAAAAATAACATTGTTGGTTATATATCAACAATGAACATATTCGGAAATGAATAAACTATGTAAACATGAACGCATATTCTAGCAGCAAAGTTGCATTTATGTACATACTTATTACTCACATAATCTAAATCATTAACCCTATATTACTGGTCAAAATTACCACTCCTAGCAAACGTTATTGACTAATGTACCCAGTATCTTTGCATGGTGTACTACTCAGAGGTGGTTATATATTAAGATTATGTATTAGTTAGCAACCAGAACTACAGTATGTTTAACCCATAGAATGAATGAACTTATTCATATGTCCAGTACTCGAGTTCAATCATGGTTTATAATAAGTGTGAAAACACTTATCCTTTTACCACTTAATTATAATAATAACCAAGCCAAAACGTGTATTTTATGTCGTAAATGTCAGAATTATGCGTGGTTTGTGTTTTTGTTAGCATCAAAATATTGAGTCAAACAAGAATGCTCGGTCATATGTTTATTATGTATCGTATTTTAGAACGTTGTAATAGGTAGTATGTTAGTCGTGTATTACGGGCTTAACTTTAAGCTAAGGTTCATTCATAAGTAACTAAAGCCCAAAAGGAAAGCCCGACCCATGATCATATAGCCCATTAAGCTACATGTAAGCAAAGGCTATATAAACACTTCCTAGCATGTTAGGAAGGGTGTTGGTCATTTCATTTTCTCTCAATCTAATATCACCTAGTTTCTCTAACCAATTCTCTCTATTTTCTCTCTCTAATTTATCTCTCTAGAATTCATCTTCTTCATCTATTTTCTTACTATAATTCGTGGTATATCATATAAATATATGGGATATCAATTGGTATCAGTCGCCATGGGGTAGTTTTGTGATCGGTTGTTGTGTTTTCACTTGATTTATTTGATTTGATCCTTATTTCTTCCACGAATTCAAGATTGTTAATGCAATAATGACTAAAAACGTTACTTGCATTTTTCGGTGTCGCTTAGTTTTGATTACGACAATATGTAAAAACAAGCATTTACGAAAACAACGAAAAACGAATTCTTGAGTTCAAGTATTTTTCATTTTACCAATTTTCACTTAAGGTATGGATAAACAAGTACTAACCTTAATCAAGTGATCAAGTGATTTAATCTTTTCTTAAAACTCACTTTTTATTAAATGTGACAAGTTTTTATTAAACTTTATTTTTAAGAAAATGTTTTATTAAATTAATTATTTGAAGTTTGAAAATGGCATATTCTTATTCTGTTAAGAATATCCTTTCAGGATATTTTTATACACAGATAAGACCTCCACCACTAAAGGAAAAAAAGGAGCGGAGTCTAGTCCGGCGGTACCTTAGCGCCTAGGCGGTACCTTATCGATAAGGTACCGCGGGCTGTGATAAGGTACCGCGGGCAGAACTAGCCGTTGGCTCCTTTGTCCTTTAAATAGTTGGCCATTCTCAGCTTTTCACCTCACCTCTTTTGCACATTCATTTCCAGATTCAAACCCCTTCTTTAATCACTCAAATCTTTGATCATTTGTTTGATTATTACTTGTTTAAGAAGTGAATCTTGTTCTTCCATCTCTTCCTCTCCAAGTGCAAAGAGAAGAACACTATCCTAGTGAAGTGTTGAGTCCACCACCAAAGATCCATTGAAGATCAATTTTTATATACTTGTAGTTGTGTCATAGTTGTGAAGATCCAAGTAGTTGTGTCTATTTGGAAGTTGTGTATGTACTAAGTATAGTTGTGTAGATTGGTCCTAGCTACGATTAGGGCTCGACTTTTAGCTTAGAGTCGGAAATTGGTTAAGCGACGTGTACGGTTTTCTCCACCATAAAGAGCTTGTTGTGTAGTGAACTCTCGAGTAAGGAGTACTCGAGGAGTGGAGTAGGAACGAGGAGTGAGTTTCGTTGCCGAACCACTATAAATCCTTGGTGTTCGGTTTGATCTTTCTTTACCCTTAACTCTTTACATTCCTTATTACTTTTTGCATATACATGTGTTAATATTAGATTAGCTACACTATTATTCTTTATTCTTTGTGGATATATTTTTGTTAGTATTAGTTTAGCTACACTATCATTGTTCATATTTGTGCATAAGAAGATTTCACATATTTCCTCAAGCCTAAGTTTTTTGAAAAAGGATTTTTGGAAACCATATTTTAACAAGTAAATTTTAAGAAACTATTCAACCCCCCCTTCTAGTTTCTACAATTGGTATCAGAGTGGGTTGCTCAAGAATTTTTAAAGTATATTGTATTTTAAAACTTGAATCGATCTATGGATTCCAACAAGTACCTAGAGGGGCAATCTATGCAAAGACCACCACTTTTTGAAACCGATAGTTTTATTTATTGGAAAAATAGATTTGAAACTTATGTGAAATCAAAAGATTTAGATCTTTGACATGTTATTACCAATGGTGATTTTTTACCCTTTCAATTTAATGAAGTTTCTAAAACAAAAGAATTAGTCACTTTTGACAAAGCTAATGATGATACTAAAAAGAAACTTTCAAAAAATAATGAGGCTAAAATGGTGATTTATAATGCTTTGCCTAAGAAAGAGTATGAAAGAATTTTTATGTGTGAAACCGCTAAAGATATTTGGAACACTCTTTTAGTAACCCACCAAGGTAATAGCCAAGTCAAAGAAAGTAAAATCGATCTTCTTGTCCAACAATATGAACAATTTGTCATCTTAGAAGATGAAACTATTGATAGTGCATTTGCTAGGTTTAACACCATTATTACTAGTCTAAAAGCACTTGATGAAGGTTTTTCTAGCAAGAACAATGTTAGGAAGTTTCTAAGGGCCTTACATCCAAAGTGGAGAGCAAAAGTCACGGCTATTGAAGAGTCGAAAGATCTCTCAACTTTATCACTCGATGAACTCATAGGAAACTTGAAGGTTCATGAGATGATAATTTTGAAGGACTCGGAATTAGTAAAAACCAAGAGTGAAAGGAAATCTCTTGCACTTAAAGCCAAGAAGGCACAAAGTGACCATGATAGTTCCTCGGAAAGTGATGACGAGGAGTATGCATTGGCGGTGAGAGATTTCAAGAAGTTCTTCAAGAGACGAGGTCAACACGTTAGGCAACCAAACTATGACAAGAAACCATTGTCAAAGAATCGGTTTGTCAAGAACGAAAAAGGTGATAGGAGTTGCTTTAGATGTGGTGATCCAAATCACTTCATTGGTGATTGTCCAAAGCCCGCTCGTGATAAGAACCACACGGCATTCGTTAGTGGCGCTTGGAGCGATAGCGGTGAAGATGATGATGACAACCCCAAAGAGGAGAAATGTCTTATGGCTCACACTTCTAAAGAGGTACATTCCGAAACCGAATATTATAGCAATGATAGTTCCACTTTAGATGATATTGAATTTGAAGGCAAATATGATAGCTTACACAAACTTAGTCTTAAATTCATAGAAAAGAATAAAACGTTAAAATCAACCAAAACTAAGCTTAAAAATGAGATCAATGAACTTAGGGAGAAATTGGCTAAACTTGAGAAAAACAAAGAGGTTGATTTAGGTTGCTTAAGTTGTGAGAAACTTAGATTAGAGAATGATGATCTCAAGAGCACCTCCATTAAATTGGAAAAGTTCATGAAAGGTACTAGTGCTCTTGATGATATGTTAAACAAACAAGTTCATTCTAAGGAAAAACTTGGTCTAGGTTTTAACTCAAATGAAGCCTCAACTAGTGAACCAAAACAAGTCAGGTTTTCACAGAAAACACCTTCTGGACGCGGTTCCACATTGTATGGCGCGGTTCCTTATCGCTATGGAACCGCGGCCATAGATAAGGTACCGCGGCCAGAAGCTGATTTTTGTGAAAACTCTGAACTTTATGAAAAATCTAAGTTAAATGAAAAACCAAAGCATCTTACTGTTAATAAGGTTCAATTACCCATACTTGACGACAATGCTATTAGTAAGTTCTATAAGCCGTTAAGTAAACCTCTCATGGGAAATAGAAGTTTATCTAGACTATCTTCTACTCCACCTAGAGTACAGAATGAGTCTAAGCCTAGAAGTAGAACGACAACGCCTACAAGAGATAATCAAAACAACTCACGAACTAGAAGTAAAACTCCAACACCTAGAAAGAATAATAATAACTCTAAACCTAGATCAAACACACCTAGGAGAAGTAATAAACAACAAAATGGTTACATGAATTACTACCCTCCTCCATTTTGTTCTCCATGGGGAATCCCCACCTCATTCATTCATCCCAACCAAATGCAAGGGATGTTTGGAACTAACAATTTTGGACCCATGAGATATTGGGGACCAAATGTTTGATCTTGTGTATTGTTACCTAGATATGCTTGGGAATTGATTTGGAGCCCGATGAGTGGATTAAGGATAGTGGATGTTCTAAACACATGACGGGTAATCGAAGTTTGTTCTCACATTACAAAGCATATGATGGAGGTAACGTCACATTCGCTAGTAGTCTACGTGGTAATATCAGTGGCAAAGGTATGGTTTCTCTTGACTCCATGACCATTGAAAATGTTGAGCACATAGATAACTTAGGTTTTAACCTTTTAAGTATAGGTCAAATTTGTGATAATAAGTGTAAGGTCATCTTTTCGGAACATGACAGTGAAATCGTAAAAGATGGAAAAGTCATTGGAAAAGGTGTTAGAAAGCATGGGCTTTATGTCATGAAGGTTAATAAGAAGTCAAAAGACAACATATGTCTTGCGACTATAGATGATAGTTCTACTCTTTGGCGTAGGAGATTAGGTCACGCTAATATGCGTTTAATTCAATCTTTAGTCTCTAAGGAGTTGGTAAGACACCTCCCCAAGATTAAGTTTGATAGTCACTTTTGTGATGCTTGCAAAGTTGGAAAGCAAGTTCACTCAAGTCACAAAGCCAAGAATTTGGTTTCGACCTCTCGGTGCTTAGAGCGTCTACATATGGATCTCTTTGGACCTTCCGCCATACGGAGTTATGGAGGTAACCTTTATACCCTAGTTATAGTTGACGACTTTTCTAGATTCACTTGGACTAGATTTTTGGCATCTAAGAATGAAGCTTTCGATCACTTCGAAATCTTTAGTCGGAGAATTCAAAATCAACTAGGATGTTCAATTGTTTCTATTAGGACGGATCATGGTAGGGAATTTGATATTGAAGTGCAATTTGGTGCCTTTTGTGAAGCTCATGGTATTACCCATAACTTCTCGGCTCCTCGCACTCCACAATCAAATGGGGTAGTTGAAAGGAAGAATAGGACTCTCCAAGAGATGAGTAGGACGATGTTAAACGAGAAATCGTTGCCTCAAAAGTTTTGGTGCAATGCCGTAGATACATTGACTTATATTCTCAACCGAATTCTTATTCGACCTTTCCTAGGTAAGACCCCCTATGAGATTCTTAAAGGTAAGAAACCCTCATTAGAATACTTTAGGGTGTTTGGAAGCAAGTGCTTTATCCTCAACACCAAAGACTACCTTACAAAGTTTGACCCAAAGTCTTATGAAGGTATCCTTTTAGGTTATTCCCAAACTAGTAAGGCCTACATAGTCCTAAATAGAACCTCAGGGGTTATTGAAGAATCACTCAACGTAACCTTTGATGAAACCCTCCTTCACCCAAGACACCACCATTGGTTGATGATGACTTGGATGAATTAGAAGTAGTTAAAGCCAAAGAGGTTAGAAAAATAGGAGTTGAAGACCTTAGTGTTGAAAAGGAAGTAAACATTAAGGAGTCTAGGGATCATACTCTCAATAATGTCATTGGTGACTTAAATCAAAGGACCCTAAGATCTCAAGTCCAAAACCAAAGCAACTTCTTTTGTTTTGTCTCCTTGATTGAACCTAAGAATGTTAAAGAAGCCTTGACGGATGAGAGTTGGGTCATTGCGATGCAAGAAGAATTGAATCAATTCGTTGCCAATGATGTTTGGGAACTTGTTCCTCCACCTAGAAATTCTACCATTATAGGAACCAAATGGGTATTTAGGAATAAGCTAGATGAGAATGGTGTTGTGTCTCGTAACAAGGCTAGACTTGTAGCTCAAGGCTATAATCAACAAGAAGGGATTGATTATGACGAGACATATGCACCGGTAGCTAGATTAGAACCAATTAGAATACTTTTAGCCTACGCTTGTGCCTTAGATATTAAGCTTCAACAAATGGATGTAAAGAGTGCATTTCTTAACGGTTTGATCAATGAGGAGGTATATGTGGCTCAACCTCCCGGCTTCATTGATTTTGAGAAACCGGACCATGTTTACAAGCTTAAGAAAGCACTTTATGGACTCAAACAAGCACCCAAAGCTTGGTATGATAGACTTAAAGCGTTTCTTGTTAAACATGAGTATACCATGGGTATGGTAGACAATACACTCTTTACAAAGAAGAAAGGTCCTCACCTCATAATCGTACAAATATATGTTGATGACATTATATTTGGCTCAACTTGTCAAGAATTGTGTGATGACTTTGCAAAAATCATGCATGATGAGTTTGAAATGAGTATGATGGGAGAACTTAACTTCTTTTTAGGACTCCAAATTAAACAAATGGACGATGGTATTTTCTTTAGTCAATCTAAGTACGCTAAAGAAATGCTAAAGAAATTTGGATTAGAAGAATCTAGACCAATGAAGACCCCTATGGCCTCGGATACTAAACTCACCGTAGATGATGATTGTGAGTCGGTAGACAACACCAAATATAGAGGTATGATTGGTAGTTTGTTGTACCTAACGGCAAGTCGACCGGATATCATGTTTAGTGTTTGCCTTTGTGCTCGCTTCCAAGAGGCTCCCAAAACCTCTCACCTTGAAGCGGTTAAGCGTATCTTCCGATACATTAAAGGCACTATACATTTAGAATTATGGTATCCTAAAGGGACCGGCGTAGAAACCATTATCTACGCGGACTCGGATCATGCGGGAGACTATGTGGACCGGAAAAGCATTAGTGGAGTTTGTACCTTCATGGGTTGTTGTTTAACTTCTTGGTTCTCCAAGAAACAAACCGCTCTTGCGATATCCACCACGGAAGCCGAGTATGTGAGTGCCGGTAAAGCATGCCAACAAGCTCTATGGATGAAGCAAGCGCTTGTTGATTACGGGATTTCTCTTGATGATGTTCCCATCATGTGCGATAATAAAGGCGCTATAGACCTAAGTAAGAATCCCGTGCAACATTCGCGAACCAAACACATAGAAATTAGACACCATTTCCTTAGAGATAATGTTCAAAAGGGGAACATTACTATCGAAAAGGTGCCCTCCGAGGACAACTTAGCCGATATCTTCACTAAGCCACTTAAGAGGGAACCTTTTTATTACTTGCGTCTAGGTCTAGGATTAATGGAACATCTTCCTTAAATTCTTTTCTTCTTGTGTGTTTTCTCCTACCACCTTGAGTCCTTGAGTCTTTTAAGATTCTTTTGAAAAATCTTCTCATCTTCTTTTCAAAACACTCAAAGTCTCTTTCGAAAACGGTTGAGAAACTCGTTTAACATTGTTAATTCAATCTAAAAACGATTTTTCATAGATTCTCGCTATTAATATAGAGCTTACATAATTCATATGTATGATTCTCTCAAACATAGCAAAAACAAGATTGAATCATGTAGGATCATTGTGTCATAAGGTCTTGTCTTACACACCTCCTACATTGATTTTTTTTTTTGTATTTTAGTCAAATCTCTATTTGGTAAGTTTGCATATACTTTTCTTGTCTATCTTAGCTTTTAAGCACATCCCTATGATAAGTTAGACTAGAAAAATAAGATTTGCTGAAAAATCTTTCTCCAAACACCAAACCCTGCTTCTGCAGGCGGTTCCATAAGTGGGCCGCGGTACCTTATTGATAAGGTACCGCCAACATAGATAAGGAACCGCCTACAGTGGCCTTCCTTTTCGGGTTTTTGTCTGAAACTCCAGATTTGCTCCAACCTTTTTGAGAATCTTTGTTTCAAACCCTTTGACCACCCCAAAAATACCCTAAGCCTTCTCTATTTAAACCATAAGCATTTTGCATTCTTCACATCCAAAATGTCTTTTTCTCTAAATGAAAGCCTTGAATCTCCTCCATTTTCTCCAATTGCTTTCAATCCAAACCCACCCAAGAACACTCTTAATCACATTTCTCCTACCAAGAATGTTGATTTTGGAACTTCCTTCCTTCCACCACCACCCTTTAGTGTTCTTCCTCCTTCTCATGATAATGTCATGCTTCATGGAACATATTGTCATTGTTGTCAATATCAACATCTTGCTATGGCACACATCTATGAGGAGTTGAGCTACATTAAGAGTCTCTTAATCAAGCCTCCTCTTCATTTTGATGATGAGATCTCCAACAAGCCACCACCACCACCCTCCGCTATTACCTTGTCTTTCATATAAGCATTGGTTGCTTATCCTCAAGACACCAAATTCAAGCAAATCTTAGAATTCTAGAATAACTAGGATTAGATTTATGCTTTTGGCTTGTTTCCTTTTTCTTTCTTTTCATACTTCCTTGTATGATGTTTCTTTAGTAACCTATCTTGGATCTTTGTCATTGTGTTCTCTTCTCTTTTAAATTTTTTTATGACCTATTGCTATATATTGTTGGTTGTTTCTTTTGTTCAACTAACCCTTCTATGTAGCTTGTCATCATATCTCGATTCCCCGGTGCCCCAAGCTAGGGGGAGTAAGCACCAAGGGGGAGTCTTTGCAAAGTCCGTTTCTTCAACACCGGCTTACGCAACCTTTTTGCTTCGACAAAGGGGGAGAAATGAATAAACTCGTCTTCGAAAATCTTGTTTTTTTTGTGTGATTGAGTTTATGTATTGTCGGAATCAAAAAGGGGGAGATTGTTAATGCAATAATGACTAAAAACGTTACTTGCATTTTTCGGTCTCGCTTAATTTTGATTACGACGATATGTAAAAACAAGCATTTACGAAAACAACGAAAAACGAATTCTTGAGTTCAAGTATTTTTTATTTTACCCATTTTCACTTAAGGTATGGATAAACAAGTACTAACCTTAATCAAGTGATCAAGTGATTTAATCTTTTCTTAAAACTCACTTTTTATTAAATGTGACAAGTTTTTATTAAACTTTATTTTTAAGAAAATGTTTTATTAAATTAATTATTTGAAATTTGAAAATGGCATATTCTTATTCTGTTAAGAATATCCTTTCAGGATATTTTATACCCAGATAAGACCTCCAACACTAAAGGACAAAAAGGAGCGGAGTCTAGTCCGGCGGTACCTTAGCGCCTAGGCGGTACCTTATCGATAAGGTACCGCGGGCTGTGATAAGGTACCGCGGGCAGAACTAGCCGTTGGCTCCTTTGTCCTTTAAATAGTTGGCCATTCTCAGCTTTTCACCTCACCTCTTTTGCACATTCATTTCCAGATTCAAACCCCTTCTTTAATAACTCAAATCTTTGATCATTTGTTTGATTATTACTTGTTTAAGAAGTGAATCTTGTTCTTCCATCTCTTCCTCTCCAAGTGCAAAGAGAAGAACGCTATCCTAGTGAAGTGTTGAGTCCACCACCAAAGATCCATTGAAGATCAATTTTTATATACTTGTAGTTGTGTCATAGTTGTGAAGATCCAAGTAGTTGTGTCTATTTGGAAGTTGTGTATGTACTAAGTATAGTTGTGTAGATTGGTCCTAGCTACGATTAGGGCTCGACTTTTAGCTTAGAGTCAGAAATTGGTTAAGCGACGTGTACGGTTTTCTCCACCATAAGGAGCTTGTTGTGTAGTTAACTCTCGAGTAAGGAGTACTCGAGGAGTGGAGTAGGAACGAGGAGTGAGCTTCGTTGCCGAACCACTATAAATCCTTGGTGTTCGGTTTGATCTTTCTTTACCCTTAACTCTTTACATTCCTTATTACTTTTTGCATATACATGTGTTAATATTAGATTAGCTACACTATTATTCTTTATTCTTTGTGGATATATTTTTGTTAGTATTAGTTTAGCTACACTATCATTGTTCATATTTGTGCATAAGAAGATTTCACATATTTCCTCAAGCCTAAGTTTTTTGAAAAAGGATTTTTGGAAACCATATTTTAACAAGTAAATTTTAAGAAACTATTCAACCCCCCCTTCTAGTTTCTACAAAGATTTTTTTATGTTTTTAGTGTTCTTCAAGTCGTATAACTTCTTTATTCGTGTCATAGTGATTTGGGTATCTTGGTTTTGGTTAAAACACAAGTCTTTTGGATCAAAAAACTTTATTGTTTTTCATCTTTCTGAATTTCCAGCTAGTTGAACCATCGGAAAGTCAAAGGGAGTGAGGCCAGATCGCAATAACCACTAGGTTCTACTTTGCGATCTAAGGATTCCGATACCTTATTCCGACGAGACATTCCGATCGTACATTACGATCTGGGATTCCGACGGTTTCAAGGGATTTTTGAGTCGTTACTCTATCCAATTTGTTTTAGCCATATTCCGGTCTAAAAATTCCGACAGTGCATTGCGATCTAAATATTCCGCCAGTGCATTGCGATCTAAGCATTCAGACAGATTGATATTCCGATAGAACCAGCATTCCGATACCAGCAATATTCCGACAAAAGCAACATTCCGATACAATATTACGATAGGTTATTCCGATAGATCATTCCGACAGCATTCCGACAACCTACATTCTGACAGCCTACATTCCGACAGCCAACATTTCGATGGACATTTCGATGGCACATTCCGATGACATGTTTAGCTAAATTTTTGTTTGAGTATTTTTTAGACTTAGCCACCATCTAGACTAGTTTCCATACTAGTTTTAGGACATTTCTAGCTCGATTTCAAAATTTGGCGATTACAAATTTTTTGGTCTACCGTTTTATCGGACTGGGGAATTTATTGTCGGACTGAGAAAAAAAATAGGAATTTTCGGAATTTCAACAACAACTCAATCACATCATATCTACTAAGATCCATATTAACTTCATCATTTCAGAGAATTTTGAGATGGATTCTACTGCAGAATATCGTGTGACGAACAACAACATAACGGTGGCGGGTAACAAAGAGAGACCACCAATGCTTGTGGCCGGTTGATATGCTCAATGGAAATCACGTTTTCTTCGTTATCTTGATACAAGACCTAATGGTGATGCATTGAGGCAATGTATTAACAATGGACCATATGTTTTCTCTGATATCACTATTCCTCATACACCAACCACTGACACTACCACAGAAGTACCCGAAACCACAAGAAAAGAAATGTTATCTGATCTTACACCAGAGAAGCGTGCTTGGTATGATGCAGAAAAAGAAGCGATCTATATGATTCTAAGTGGAATTGGAGATGATATTTATTCCACGGTTGATGCTTGTCCTACGTCACAAGAAATATGGACGGCTATTGAACGCTTGCAACAAGGAGAATCACTCAACAAGCAAGAAGTTAAAACAAACTTGTTTTGGATTTTTGGTAAGTTTACTGCATTGGATGGAGAATCAATTGAGTCTTATTATTCACGATTCTACAAGATGATGAACGACATGACAAGAAACAACCTGGATGTCTCCACCATGCAAGTCAATGTGCAATTTATTCAGCAACTTCAACCAGAGTGGACACGTTTTTTTACTTTGGTGAAACAACAGAAGCAGTTAGACAAGGTAAACTATCACACTCTCTTTGATATCCTGAAACAATTTCAGCATGAGGCAAATGAAATTTGAGCTGAACGAGTTGCAAAGACGGCTAATCCACTTGCTCTAGTGTCTACCACTCAAGATCATCGATCTCGTACTCCAAAGTCATATTCCATTCAATCATCCTCCCCACGATATTCCACATCATCCAAGTCTTCATTATCCACAAGATCATGCGGCAAAGAACCAAGAGCACCATCACCACCATCTGAGTCATCATCTGAAGAGGATAGTGATGAAGATCAAGCTCAGAAGAATCAGGAAATGAAACAACAAATTGCTTTCATTATGAAGACCTACAAGAAAATCTTCAAACCCACCAACAACAATCTTCGAACATCATCCAACACAAAGAACCAATATGTTGATAACCCTTCAAGGTATGACACACGTCGACGTGGTGAAAGTCCTTCTAGGTATGATCGACATAATCCAACACATGTTGAGGGTTCTGCAAGGTATGATCGACAAACTGCCAAGTATGATACTCAGAGGATTGCTGCTGCTACTGGGAATAGGGAAACTGTTGGAACGTAAGTGGTTCAACAAAGTGGGATTCAGTGTTATAATTGCCAAGGTTATGGGCATATGGCAAAGGAATGCAGAAAGCCGAAACGGGTTAGGGACTCTAGCTGTCATAAAGAGAAGATATTGCTATGCAAGAAGATGGAAGCAGGGGTCAAATTGTCGGCTGAGGAAGGAGCAATGCTTGATGATACTGATGATGAAGCCTCCGACCAAGAATTAGAAGCACATTACTCATACATGGCAAAGGTTGACGATGTTCTCAACGTCACTGAAGATGACAATGGCCCTATCTTTGACACTGAGCCACTCGATAAGGTACACACCACTGATGAATATAATGTGTTTGGTGATACTCATGAGCATAGTGAGCTACCCAATGCCATTAATGACACATGTATGACGGAAAAGGTTGATAGCAATACCACACCCGATTCATCAGACATGTGCAATAATGAGTTTGAGGATGATCAACATGCAAATGAGTATGATGACGAGGAGCGTGTCGCGCTTGCTAATTTAATTTCTAGTTTACAAAAAGATGTCAATGAAACTATAGAAAGTCAAAAGCAATTAAAGAAGGCAAACGCAGCGCTCACTCAAAATTTTGAAGAATGCAAAGCCGCACTAATTACATCTAGTGAGACCATTGAAAGCTATAAAGATGAGCTTCTTCAGAAAACAAAAGAGCTTGAGGGGTACAAGGGTAGTGAGTTAAAAAGTCAAAAGGACGATCTTGAAAAGAAATACAACGAAACTCTTGAGTTACTAACCAAAGAGAAACGTCAATTTAATGTTTTGTTAATGGATGAACGTCAAAAAACGTACCTTGCTACCACCAAAGTTAACGAACTTGAACACCGGCTTTCGATGGATAATACCGAGTATGCTAAAATTCTTGATGTTAAGAAACAAGAGGTTGAAACGTTAAAACAAGATTTCAAAAGTCGACATGAAAAAGATACTGAAAAAGTAACGGAACTAGAAAAACAAGTCGGATTTTTGAAGAAAGTTGTTTATAAAACGCATGACTCTATTCAAACCGTAAGAATGATAGCACCTCCGTCTATGTTTAAGGGTCAAGCTAGCTTTGCAAGTCCTGATTATCTTGCCCAAGCTCAAGCTGCGAACCCGCGCCTTTATATGGATGAGTCCCAATGGATCGATCCCGAATATCCTCTTGGTTATAATGAGACACCCCTTTGGGAAGAGGAGAGTAGATCACCGGTCAATAAAGAGTTTGTGAAACCATACAATTATGCTTATGAGAATAGTCTATATGGTCTTTTCACTACACAAAAATAAAAGTCTCGTGAGGAATTGTTTTTAGAATACAAACAAAGAAGAATTCAATGGAAGAAAGCTTTTGCTACTAAGAAAACAAACGTTTCTAAGTTCATCAACTACTTGCCTCTTGATGCTTCTAAAAGCAAGAGTATGCAAACATTTGGTTTTCTACTACATTACATTGATAATATTAAATCCATTGTTGACAATGAATGGAAACAACGAGAAAATGACGAGTGGAAAAAACCAATTCCTCAAGATATAACTGTGCTTATCAAACAAATCTTAATACCGAACACGACCACATTAAAAGAAAATATACTTGACTTTGAAAGATTAATTCTGTCTAAAATGTTTGATGATTTAAAATATGTTGAATCTATTGAGAAAGAAATTGACGATCTTCAAATGGACAAGTCCGTCTTTTCAGATGAATATGATTTACTCTTAGAAGAATGTCTCTCCAAAGATATTTTGTGTGTTACTCTTCAATCTTGTGCTGATATCGATGAATATTCTGATGTTGCATGCAAATATCTTGATAAAATCAAAGAATGTGAGCGTCTTGAACTTGAGCTTTCGAAATGTAAAGAAAATGTTGATAAAAAGGCTTTTGAGTTACTTCAACACAAAACTGATTTCCTTCAAAAACATTGTCATTCTCTTGAACTTACTTGGCAAAAAGACGTTGGTAGTTTTCCACATGATAATAACTTGCAAGAAAAACTTTCCAAAACGTTTCGAGAAATGAATGAGCTGAATTTGGAAATTAAAGGGTTAAAAGCTCAGTTACAAGACAGGGAAACAGCGATAGCAGAGTTGCAGAAACTCGTTGCTAAGATGGGTGAGAAAGTTGTGGAACCTAGTGTTAAGAAACCTGTTGTTAGACAACCCAATGCCTCTAAAGTGAATAGATCCTCTATCTTGGAAAAACCATCTGCTTTATCAAATTCCTCGTTTGCAAAATCTGTGTTTGCCCCCAAGATGGATGGAAAGGAAAGGTTACCACAGAATCAACCCATAAGAAATGTCATAGCACCAAGCGTTAAGCACAATAATGTGATTAAACCAGGGATGTATAAAGATTGGCCACTAAACCTACACAAAACAAAGAAAGTCAATCACCTCAGACTTCTAGAAACACTAATAGACGTGTATCTTTTACTACAGGAGTAATCCCCACTGATAGTGTTAGCCGACCTCAGCTTAAGAGCACTCGAATGAATGAAAAGGTTTGGCAAAACAAAAGTCAAGGGAAGATGAAGACATTAGAAGACCACCCTAGGATTTTCAATGTTTCTAAGAATAAAACGTATGTAATCGTGTGTAATGACGATTTGAATGATTCGACTATGAATGCTTTGAATGTTAAGTTTGTTTGTGTGAAATGTGGAAAATGTACTAATGCTAATCATGCTATGTGTGTTTCGAATAGTGTCAAAGGCATAGATACTAGAACTAAGAAGCAAACTGCGATGCCTATTAGTGCTAGAAAACCCAAACGCAAAGTGAACCATTCTGGTGTAACCCCCCCCCCCCTGAGAAAAGTATTGCATCAGACTCCACCACTAAGACCACTAGAAGCAGAATTAGGGAATTATATGAGTCTGCTAGCAAGTCGTGGAAATGGTGGTTTGCTAATCAATATCCTCCAGGATATGAATGGATGCCTAAAGTTAGGACAGAAAATGTGACAACGAGTGTTTGTATGCCTTTAAATGTTGCTAAGGACACTAATGATTCTACAATCACAACTACTGTGGTATCCAATTTAGCAAATGCTCCATTGTGTTCTAACTCTTCTGCAGGTGATACAAATAATTCTCTTCATAATGGACTCCGGATGCACGAAGCACATGACGGGGAATCTCAAGCTTCTAATTAACTTCGTGGAGAAGTTCCCGGGTATGGTCCGATTCGGAAATGATCAATTTGCACCGATCCTAGGATATGGAGATTTGGTTCAGGGGAATATTACGATCAAAAGGGTATACTACGTCGAAGGGCTCAATCACAATCTTTTCTCGGTTGGTCAATTCTGTGATGCGGATTTGGAGGTTGCTTTCAGGAAGAAGACATGTTTTGTTCGTGATTATGATGGGAATGATTTACTTACCGGTACACGGGGTACTGATCTCTACACTATTTCACTTCAAGATACAACTTCATCAACTCCAATCTGCTTCATGGCTAAAGCTTCAACGACTCAGGCATGGCTATGGCATCAACGTTTATCTCATCTTAACTTTGATACAATCAACTTGCTTTCCAAGAAAGATATTGTGAGAGGCCTTCCAAGTTTGAAATTCATCAAAGATCATCGTTGTTCTTCTTGTGAGCTTTGTAAAGCTAAACGAAGTAGCTTCAAAACAAAGACCACACCAAGCTCTAAAGGACGGTTAGATCTTCTCAATATGGATCTATGTGGTCCCATGCGTGTTCAAAGTATCAATGGGAAGAAATATATTCTGGTAATTGTCGATGATTACTCAAGGTACACATGGACTCACTTCTTGAGGTCCAAGGATGAAACACCCGAAGTTCTCATCAGCTTCCTTCAACTGGTACAACGTGGTCTTCAAGCTCAAGTTAAACTGGTTCGTACTGACAGAGGTACAGAATTTTTGAATTCAAATTTGAGAAACTATTTTGAAGCCGAAGGAATTGAACATGAAACATCTATTGCTCGAACACCCGAACAAAACGGCGTTGTTGAAAGACGAAACCGTACTTTATTTGAGGCTGCTCGAACATTATTATCTGCTTCAAAACTACCACTATATTTTGGGCCGAAGCCGTGTCAACTGCATGCTACACACAAAACCGCTCCTTAATTATCCCAAGACACGAAAAGACACCATATCACATAATTCATGATCGAAAACCTTCACTCAAACACCTTCACGTTTTTGGATGTACGTGCTACATTATTCGAGATGGTGAAAATCTGGACAAGATGAAAGAGAAAGGTGATGCATGCATTCTAGTGGGATATGCAACTCAGTCTAAGGGATATAGAGTGTACAACAAGATAACAAAATTGATAGTCGAAACTATTCATGTCAGATTTGATGAATTACAAGAAATGTCACTTGAACAAAACAGTTTAAGTCCCGATCCACAACGACAAACGACTTCCGTTCACAACCGCACAGAACTCGGAACTCAAGACCACAACAATGAATCGTCAAGTTCAACGCTGGTTCCAGAACATGTTCCTAGAGCAGATATGACAGTGGATACGACACTTGAAGAATTGGAAATGTTATATGGACCTATGTATGATGAATATTTTACGGGGGAGAAACAAGTTGTATCGAAGTCTTCCGCTGTCACTCATGATAACAATGATGATACCGATCATCGTCAACAAAAGGATACAACTTCATCTACTTCAACACCGGTTGCTACAGATCTACCTCCTCAGAATATCACATCAACAACCGCTCCTACAACATCAACAACTACTGTCATTGCTCCAGAGAACACAAATCAAGCAGACAATGCATTATCTGACGAAGATAAATTTATCAACCCATTCGGTACACCGGTACACGAAACTGGAGAGTCTTCTACTTGCCATGTTGATCCGTCAAATATGCATACATTCTACCAACGACATCCTTCAACACATCATTGGACCCGAGATCATCCTTTGGTTCATGTAATTGGAAACCCTTCACAGCCCGTTCGCACAACACGACAGCTTAACACCGATGGCGATGTTTGTATGTTCGCACTCGCCGTGAGTTCAGCTGAACCGAAAAACATCAAAGAAGCCATGGCTGATCATGCTTGGATTGAATCGATGACGGATGAACTTCAACAATTTGAAAGACTTAAAGTCTGGGAACTTGTTGACAGACCATACGATATAATTCCATTAAATCTTCGATGGATCTAGAAAAACAAGATGGGTGAAGAGAACACGATCATCAAGAATAAATCTAGGCTAGTGGCTAAAGGGTATGGACAGAAAGAGGGTATTGATTTTGAAGAATCATTTGCACCAGTAGCTCGTATGGAAGCGGTCAGGATTTTTCTTGCTTATGCTGCACATAAGGGATTCATTGTCTATCAAATGGACGTAAAGACGACGTTTCTTAACGGTCCTTTGAAGGAAGAAGTCTATTCACTCAGCCGGAAGGATTCGTCAATCCTCATTATCCTGACAAGGTGTATCGTCTCCACAAAGCACTTTATGGACTCAAGCAAGCTCCAAGGGCGTGGTACGACGAGCTCACGAAATTTCTGGTCTCCAAAGGTTTCTCAAAAGGTTCCATTGATCTAACTTTGTTCACTTATAAATATGGGGATGACATTTTGCTTGTGTAGATTTATGTTGATGACATTATTTTCGGGTCTACAAAAAAACTTTCAAAATGGTTTGAAAAAGTAATGCACAGCAGATTTGAAATGTCAATGATGGGCGAACTAAAATTCTTTTTAGGAATTCAAGTTCACCAATCCCCGAAGTGGTATCTTTATAAACCAAGCTAAGTATTGTCAAGAGATAATCAAAAAGCATGGTATGACCTCATGTGACCGCGTTGGGACACCATTATCAACCACATCGCTTGATGCTGACTTAGAGGGTTTACCCATAGATCAAACGAGATATCGTTCCATGATTGGGTCCCTCGTGTACTTGACAGCAAGCAGACCTGATATTCATCATGCTATATGTTATTGTGCACGATATCAAGCACGACCCACTGAAAAGCACCTCAAGGAGGTTAAACGGATCTTTCGGTACCTTAAGAATACCATTCACATGGGACTCTGGTATCCGAGGGAAATCGGTTTCTTTCTAACGGCCTATTCAGATTCTGATCATGCAGGGTGTCTTGATACACGTAAAAGTACTTCTGGTGGTGCACAATTTCTAGGTCAAGATAAGCTTGTGGGATGGTCTTCCAAGAAGCAGGATTTCACGTCACTTTCATCAGCCGAAGCGGAGTATGTGTCTCTATCTGCGTGTTGTGCTCAAGTTCTTTGGATGAGAACACAACTCATGGATTATGGCTTCTACTTTGATAAAGTACCTATGTATTGTGACTCAAAGTCTGCCATAGCCATCTCCTGCAATCCGGTACAGCATTCCCGCACGAAGCACATTGATGTCAGATATCACTTCATTAAGGAACAAGTTGAAAAGGGCATTGTTGAATTATACTTTGTTGGAGCTGATTACCAATTAGCTGACTTGTTTACAAAAGATCTTTCGAAAGAGAGGTTTTCGTATCTAGTTAGGAAAATTGGTATGAGATGTTTGACTCCAGCAGAACTGGAGATTCTGGCAAAGAAGCCTGCTTGATTTATCTATCAAACATCTACTTGTAAATATCATTGAAAAAAGCAAAATACAAAAATATAAAACATATAAAAACAAAACACAAAATTAAAAAATCTTTCAAAATCCAAAAATATTCTTCTCGACATGTCTTTCAGTACCGATAATATGGACGTGCCTAGAAATGTCGCTCAATAACGACACGGGTGTGTATATAAAGCTCGAATGAAAGTTGTAAATATCTTTCAAAACATGTCATTTCTTCTTTTAATAAAGGAAATTGTCTATTTTGGACAATATTTCCGAACAATGGGTAGAGCAATCTATCACGGGTTGAGCTTGTCACAAAACATTCCATGTTTTGAGCTCAACACAATGGCTTGTAATCACTTTCAGATTGCAACCCGAATCAATACTCACGGGGGAGTGTACGATTTAGTGCCCTTACCCTCAGCAAAAGAAGAGAAATCTTCTTACACTTGAGTGGATTCGTCAAGACATTCAAAGTCTATGAACTCAATTTTATGCTTTAGAAAAACCTCTTCGCCAAAAAGAAATAGGATTTTTCAAAAAGCGTTGAACACAATTTTTTCAAGAATTTCTCAATGATTATTCAAAATCTTTCAAAAATTGTGTGTTCAACAACTCCCATCCTCAAAAAGCGAATGTCGATCATATCCTTACAATGAAAATTCAATTGGATCAATTTTTGAGGGGGAGCATTTTAACTTCATGCAAAAGATTAACACACTTTCTTCCGGAGATTTTCACGACTATTTTTCAAAATATATTTTAATCAAATTTGGTATCTCTAATATCAAAGGATTTTATATATTAGAGATAGGGGGAGAAAATGTGATTAAAATATGATCTTATATAAGACTCAAGCACTTTAACTCTTACCTACATGTGCGAAACACTTTCGATTATCGATGCACATGTGAAGGGGGAGCATTTCTGAAACGACAAAACTAGCAAGGTGTTAAATGTTTTTCAAACACTTTGTTAGAATTTAAATTGGTTTTCATGGTTACGATCAAATACCCACAACATCTTTAATTCACGACGTTATTGGTGTCAAAAGGGTGGTTAGGTTTGAGTCCTATGATCCAACCAGAACCGGAGGGATCTTCCCGGGGATAATCCAATAGATTATTAGAAGTCCTTATGAAAGATGGAGTAGAATGTGAACGTAGCTGAATGCCGACTAAGAACTGATGATAGCACTGGAACAATCATAACAAGGTGCTATTAATGATGTCTTGGTAAGCATTGAAAGGGTTGAAGAATGAAAAATAAATGTAAGGATAAAGGGTGTAAAGAAAGAAGCCTTCCATACAACTTAGGCAGAAACCGGGTCAACACATCATGAAGACAACTCATCATGGACCAAGTGATGTGAAGTACAACCCTTTCCTAGCTACTCGGGCTTCTCTCAAAAGAAGTTTGTTTTATTGTCACGGAGATCAACACGACTTCTATTGACTTTCTCACTTCGAGATAGTTGATATTGAATAGGTGGCATCTGCTCCAGCCTCCGACCACTAAAAGTGCACAAATCGAGTCTAGAGCCAAGAGATCAATAAAATCTCGTTAGGACACACGGATGAAGATCGAGAGTCCTACGCTATATCCTTGCGATATTTCTAGAACACTCAGAGTAATACTACTTAGTATTCACAATGATGAGTGGAAATCCTTCCAGTGTTAACATCTAACAGCACTGCGGTAGGTCATATGCAAGATTCTTTATGAATTGAACATGTGTAAAACTAAAAAGCAACAGTGGTTTGATTCTAAATTGATTCAAACTCGTTTCAGGTTTCTACGCAATATCTTTATGGTCTTGCCAGAACATTCAGAGTGATATTCATTAATATTCACAGTGACGAATGGAAATCCTTCTAGCGTCAACATCAAACAGCGTTACGGTAGGTGACTTGTGAGATTCTTATGAATCAAGCTTGTGTCAACTGGAAAGCAACAATGGTAAGATTCTTTACAAATCACACTTGTTCCAGGAATTTGAATTGACGACTTTAATCAAGCGGATATCTATCCAATTGATTCACTCTTTATGTTCGCAGTCTTGCTTTGAGACGGTCGAGTAAAGAGAACGGCTAGTACAACCGCGAAACCCTGTCAAGAAGATTCTTAATTGAATCTACCTGATCACAGGTACGATATTTAATATCGTATAACGGTCTTCACCGACCGGGGGTAAAACGCTACCGATTTAGGACGAATGTCAAAGCCGTTCAGTCCGTGTCTATGTTTTGTCTCGAGAAGGTGGCGTCACGGTGTACTCAGCAAAGTCAAAGATTCAAAACCACATACTCATGCCTAAAGACATATTCAACAATTAATAGTGTGAGCATGTGGATGAAGACACAAGATTGCAAGATGACAAAGACAAGTCAAGGATGATTTAAAGATCTCAAGATCAAAAAGGACAAAGTCGAAAGACAACGACAAAGGCTCAAAGATTACAGCATGAAGAAATAAGACTACTATTACAAGTTCAAGAATCATTTATGGCGAGATTAGTAATCTCTACAATTCTCCAAATGACCAAGGGTAATGACTTCTAATAAAGGATAGTGACCTCACATTGGCGGAGATTGTTAGCCTCAAAATATTGAGTCAAACAAGAATGCTCGGTCATATGTTTAGTATGTATCGTATTTTAGAACGTTGTAATAGGTAGTATGTTAGTCGTGTATTACGGGCTTAACTCTAAGATAAGGTTCATTCATAAGTAACCAAAGCCCAAAAGGAATGCCTGGCCCATGATCATATAGCCCATTAAGCTACATGTAAGCAAAGGCTATATAAACCCTTCCTAGCATGTTAGGAAGGGTGTTGGTCATTTCATTTTCTCTCAATCTAATATCACCTAGTTTCTCCAACCAATTCTCTCTCTTTTCTCTCTCTAATTTATCTCTCTAGAATTCATCTTCTTCATCTATTTTCTTACTATAATTCGTGGTATATCATATAAATATATGGGATATCAGTTTTTGTTGTGATTTAGGATCAATATGAGAAAAAGGAAGAAAACACGGGCTTTCACGGGATTTTATCGAAGAAAACGACAAAAGACGAAGTCAAAAGATCAAGAGTGCAAAAAGAACGGAAGTCCAATGCCTATTTTGAAGATTTATCGAATAAAAATTCTAAAGACGGAAGTTTAATAAAGCCGAAGAACTCAAGTCTAATTAATGAAGAAATTACAAGACGATTTTAAATAATTCCGAGACAAAGTCGAAAAAGTCGAAGTATTTAGAAGACGAAAAGACGAGAAAGAAAGAAAGAAGGAAGCTTCCAACACATGCTAACCTTCCCATTCACCTATAAATACCCTCCTAATGACACATTAGGAGGTGTTAGCTAATTTGACAACTTAGCTCTCCACCTTTAATTACTTGCACTTTCATATTGTCCTTTACGTAATTGTTCTTTAATTTCTTGCCTTTAATTCCAAGTAAGTTAATTTTGTTGTTGAATCTTTATTTTCCTTTAATCAAGTTTTCTTAATCATCTCATTCTTCATTTCTTGCTTTTAAATATTTTGTTTGGTTTGATTAATCTTGAAGTTTTGTTTAATCTTGATGTTTATTTGACAAAAGTTCTTATTTTTCCATTGTTCTTATCGAATCCTTACGTTTGAAATTCTTATTTTCTTTGTGCTTTTTGCTTATTTAGTGTCTAGCTTATTTTTGTTTGAGTGTTCTTAAAAGTTTCATCTTTTCAAAAGTTCAATCTTTCTAAAGTTAATTTTATAAAGTTTTCTTATTTTACGTTTTGAAAGTTTTTAGATTTGTGCTTATTTAGTTTTACTTATTATTGTCTTAATTAAGTTTTGGTAATTGCTTATTGTTAAAGTGCTTATTTGGTTCAACTTATTTGCTTATTGGATTACATCGTAACTTTCTTAAGGGTTTCTGCTTGTTCCGATCGAGTAAGTGTGATCTCATAAACCCTAGGGTTTCTACTTGCGATCCTTTACTGCGATCAAGGACTAGGATCAGACTACGATCGTCCATCACGATCTAAGTCACGATTGCCCTATTGCGATCTGTGACTGCGATCGTTGGTTGCGATCTGTGGATACGATCCCTTGGTCACGATCGTCCACTGCCATCCACTTGTTGCGATCGTGGTGGAGTACGATCCAAATCTTGCCCAGAGTACGATCTGGGAGTACGATCGTCACTGTGATCGCTTGTTACGATCTGTGGATACGATCTAGGGTACGATCGTTGGTTGCGATTGGGACTGCGATCTGACTTTTGTTTGACTTTATTTCTTGTTTTTGTTTTATTTATCTTAGTTTTCAAATTTATCTTTTCCCGCATTTTTACTTAGTATTATTTTAAACGAGTTTTGTCTTATTTTATTTTTACAAAGTTTTTAGTTTTACAAAGTTTTCAAGTTTTAAATTCATTACGTTCTAATTTCCAAAAATTACACGCTTCCCGAAATCTCTGTTTTTACTAAGTGTTTTTCTAGTAATTTTTACTTTAGTGTTATTTTAATCGTTTATCTTTATTTTAAATTTCAAGTTTACATTTTTATTACAGTGTCAAATTAATTTTTCGTCAAGCTTTAATTTTTTGTCATTTAATTAATTACTTTTAAAGTTTTAAATTTGCACAATTTACCTTTTAATCAGCTTTAGATTTAATTACCAGTCATTTACTTTAACGTTTCGCAATTTAATTTCACTACAACGACCAATCTATTTCTTTTCACCAAAAGACGACTGAGTCACACTTAAACCAGTAATCAATTCGAAGAGACTGGAACAACGAACTTTCATAACTAAGTAAAATCAGAATATTAAATGGCGTCGCTGCCGGCTCTTTTCGTGAAGATTAACGGTTTATTGTGAGAGACGCGTTGGATTTTGGGATTCGTTCACTCTTGAACGTTATTTTCCTTGTCTAATTTTCAAAAATTTCCAAAAATCCATAAAAATTAAAAATTGTTAAAAATCCATAAAAATTAAAAAATTTCAAAAATCCAAAAAGATTTTTATTTTTACACGTACATATATATTCTCTATTTCTTTGGTATCTTTTTCTTTTGCTTTTGCAGGTGCATGCGTACTAGATCTTCAACTTATTCTGAGCCCGAGACTCGTGAAGATTTAGATATGGCTGGTGTGCACAACAACAATAATCCACCCCACCCCAACATGAATAACAACAACAATGTTCCCCCACCCGACCTTCGAACGATGGAGGAGCTGTGTCAACCTACGATGAATGGACGAGGAGGACCGATTGCGCCGATGCAAATCACGGCTCCAGAGTTTTCGTTGAAGCATCACATGATCCAACAAGTTCAAAACACTTGTCCATTTCGCGGATTACCGGATGATGATGCCAACAAACACCTCGACAAATTCATTACCGTTACTCAAAGCATGAAGTTGCCCGGTGTTACTATGTATTTTCTTCGCCTTCACCTATTTCCACACACCTTATCCCACCATGCCAAAAAATGGTTTGATCGTCTTCCGAAGATTCAATTCATACTTGGGATGAGATGACTCAACGCTTTTTGTCGCGCTAAATTCCACCATCCATGGTCACGAGCCTTCGGAATCAAATTAGTGGATTTACATAAGAACCTGATGAATCACTTTTTGATGCTTGGGAACGATATAATGTTTTGATCAATCAATGTCCAAACCACAACATGCTCCCCGTCACCTTAATTGATACTTTCTACAACGGTTTAACTTTTCGTGATCGTGATACGATTAATGCAGCCGCTGGTGGCACATTTATGAAAAGAAGACCTGAGGAGTGTAGAGAGCTTATAGAGAACATGACTACTCATCACAAAAATTGGGATTCATCCGCATCCTCAAGATCAAACCCGAGAGTCAATGTGTCTTCTACTTCTTCAAACCCTGATATCACCGAATTGACCCGCGCAATGGTCGAAATGAGCAAGAATATGCAACTCTTGGCTACAAATCAACAACAACAAGTTAAAGCTGTAGCACTTTCTTGTGAGATCTGCGAGGGTCCTCATTCATACACTGATTGTCCTTCTACTCATGACAATCCGGAAAACGTGTATGCGGCTCATGGTAACTATTCAATGGAAAGTTACCAAGCCCGACCTCAAGGTGATTGTAACTTGCTAAGTTACCGTTCTAACAACTTTCTTTCACCCGGTTTTTCTCCTCAAAACCACAACCCCAAAAACTACAATAGAAGCAACCCAAACCCACCTCGAGCTTCTAATCCTTATCACCCACCTGATCAACAAGCACCACCCATTAATCATGATGTTGAAGCTTTTATGAGGACCCAAGGAGAGCAAATTAAGAATCTTCAAAGCCAAATCATCAAATTGAAAGGAGATATCACTAAGCAAGGGAATGATATTAGAACCGAGCTTCGATATGATATGCAAACCTCCTTCAGCAATCAAACGAATGATTTAAAGAATATGATAGCTAGTTTCTTTCCAACTACTCAACCCTCTACTTCGGGCTCTCTTCCTTCAAATATCGTCACCAACCCAAGAGCGAATGTGAGTGCTATTACTACACGCAGTGGAGCAACTTTAGTAGGACCATATATCCCTCCTCCAATTACTCCATCTACACATCCTCCACCAACATTTATACCTCCTACTCCCACGCCTAGTATTAGTTCTCCATTACCGTCTCCACCTCTTAATAAAGAAGTACCCAAGAAGAACCCTTCCCCAACCCCACCTTCCACCTGTAAACCTTCAACATCTCAACCTTTACCTGCTACACCTACACCACCTAAACCTAATATCCCTTATCCTTCTCACTTAGACAAGTGCCAATTGCTCACCAAGGATGATATTCAAATGTCCAACTTTTTGAAGAAGATTTCGGGACTGACCATCACCTTTAGCCTTGTTGAAGCTCTAGCCCAAATGCCTAAATTTGTTAAGATGTTTAAGGAATTGCTTAATAAGAAGGAGAAGATGGCCGAGTTTGTTAATACTAGATTGAATGAAAATTGTTCTGTAGTCCTTCTTAAAGAACTTCCGAAAAAACTTGGAGATCCCGGTCGTTTTGTGTTGCCTTGCATCTTCAGCAAAACCAAAGAATTTACTGCCTTAGCTGATCTCGGGGAAAGTATTAATATGATGCCTTTAAGTGTTTGGAAAACATTATCATTACCCGATCTTACACCAACAAAGATGACTCTTGAGCTTGCAAATCGCACTCTCGCTTACCCCATTGGTATTGCCGAAGATGTGTTCATTAAAGTTGGCACCTTCACTTTTCCGGTCGACTTTGTTGTTGTTGATTATGAAATGGACCCTCGTATTCCGTTAATAGTTGGTCGGGAATGAGGCACAAGTTTTTAAAATGGGGAAGATCACAACCAAATTAAATGAAAGAGAATCAGCGAATATGATTAATGTGCTTGATGATTTTGTCGTCTACAACAATCCTCTTTTCGATTCTTGCTATGATAATCCACTGTTCAAAGACGATGTGGATGATTCTCTATCCATTTTATATCCTCCACCAATTCATGAGTCTCCACCAATTTATGATGACTATGATAATAATTCTAGTTCCGATGGAGATGATTATGATAATTTTGTTTCAGAGTATCCAGACATGCCAACTTATGATGACTTTGATGATGTCGATACTCTTTCGAGTGATTCTTCACATGATGACCTTACTCCTACTTTTGATGAAGATCCTCCACCAACTATGCTTGATCCTACTTTGGATGACTACTCATTTGTGGAAGACTTTGCTACTTTTCTCAATACATACTTCCCAAATGAGAGTGATTCTCCTCCTTTGGACTTCGATGATGCTCTTTATCCTACTTTGGATTTGAAGAAACCCGTTTCAAAGGAGAAGAAGCCGGAAGACACCGATATCCGCAGTACTTATGTTTTGACACCTCTCTATCCCCCTTCTGAGGATGAGATTGTGCGATTTATGAGCGGATCTTCTTCAAGGTCTACTGAGCCTGAGTGTTATTTTCCCCTAAAGGAAAAGGTGTTCGATCCTGGTATTGCAATTTTTAAACCATCTCAGTATCCATCTGATGAAATAAAAGGAAAGATTTTTGGTACTTATGGAGATATGCTTGCACCTCATCACACTGTCTACCACCGTGCTCAATCTTTGCTTAAGGGAACCTTGCCTACTCTTCTTTGGCTTGCCTTGTTCGCCTTAAGCTTGTGCTATTTGATGGACGAAAACCATGTATTTGATCCTGGTGGATGTTCTTCAAGCTTCTTCCTAAGCTAATCAAGGTCGAGTCAGGCTCACGACTCGGTTAACAAAAACAAGCGCTTCTCGGGAGGCAACCCGCAGTATCTATCCTTTTTATTTTATTTTTATAATAAGTGTAGAGGGAGACCCTAGTATGTGTTTGTTGTTTTCTTTCTTATCATGTGCAGGGATTCGAGCTTTCAAAGATCCATTCTCGATGACTGTTGACGAACCGTGGTCCCGTGTACCCGTCTTCCCGGTTCTATCCTAAACTCTTTTGATTCTATATTTTATATTCTTCAATATTGAAATAGGAATCACTTTAGTTGTCTCTTCCTTAGCAAGATTTAAACAAAGTGCACAATGTCCTAAGTGTAGGGGAGTTTACTCCCACATGCTTAAACATTGAGGACAATGTTTATATTAAGTGTAGGGGGACTTCTATCGAAGTTAAGTGGGCTCTTCCTTGTATTTATCCTCATTTTAACCGGAAAATTGATTTTTCGACATTTTTCAAAATTTTTGATCTATTTTGGCCTAGTAGTTTTACCTTTGTTATAGTTCTTTTCTTTCTTTGCTAGAATAAAGTTTAATAAAGTGGTTTTAATTTTTAAACATTGTGAATCTTTTGACTCAACCCGAGTTTACTTATCTAAGTTTACTCTAGCTAGTATCCTTAACGTGTTTAAGTAAAGTTTTGCTAGGCTTTTATATAGGGAACTTTAAAACGCGAAAGTCTTAACTCTTACGGGTTAAGAACAAGAACTTTTCGCAAATTCCTATAATTGATCCTAGAGATCGTTTATCAAGGGAACTTTAAAACGCAAATTCTAAACTTGAAAAAGTCTAAGAAGATGCAAGATCCTATAGACGACTCGAAAACCCAAAACTTTGATTTAACTGGCTAAGCATCCACGAGTCTTGATATGAGTGATTTTACTCATATCTTTTATATCTAAAAACGAACAATAAATGCATATAATGAATGAAAACTGCCTTGTATTCGTTTGTTTGTCGTTTCATGTGTATAGGTACCGATGATCACGAAAACCGGCAAAACCGACACGAAGTTTGAAGAAAAGATCGACAAAGCCAAAAACAAGTTCGATTTCAACAGATTTAATATTTATGAAGGATTTTGGGCCAAGTGGGTCCCACAAAAGCTTAATGGGCCTTATAGCCCAAATATGGAATTATGAAGTTATTCACTAAGAAGGCCCAAGTCTATAGCCCAAGTTGTGAAAATTAAATGACGGATTGAAGTAAATTTGGGTTGAGTCCAAGATCTTTCAAAAGCCCATTTGCAATAATAAAAATTTGAGAACGGATGTAATAAGAAGATGGTCAAAGCCCATGGAGCTAAAAATCTCTTGGTCAATATCTTTATTTATTTACTCACATAGAAAAACATACGTAACTCACACATTTACCACACACTTTTTCGATACTCTCTATGTTACCCTCATCACTCTTCCCCCTCACCCAAAATAACCAGACCATAGTTACTATTCACCCTAAACCCTAGCCAAAATTAACTTGGGGCTTTTGTCAATTGAGGGCGCGTGAAATACACCACCCTTAATTAAACCGGAACAAAGAAGATGGAGGTATTAGGGTGACATGGCTCGTATCTTGTATATGATTGGCTCATACACCTCACCAATAACCATTCCACCAATAAAAACCTGCGACCTCATCTTGGAAGTAGCACAAGAAGCACATATGCATGCCATGAGGGCAATCCGCGTGAGGTTTGGTGCGTTTCAGCCTTCAGATCAAAACAGAAAAAAGAGAGAAGAAGAATAGAAGATCTAACGGCTGTAGATGAAACTTCATCAACACCACACCCTCTCGTTTGGCCTATAAAAACCCCCTCAATTTATTCAGTAATCATCCCTTTTTCTTTCTAGTGTTATAATGTCAATGTGGATTTAGATTATTGTAATTTTATTTTTATAGTATTGTAACAATTTTGAGTGAATTAATAAAAGTGAACTTCAATTTTGGTCTCTCTTTTGCAATTTACTGTTAATGTTTAAATAACCTTGCAATTTTTAATATATTAAATTGATATTATTTGTATAAATCATTCATATAAACTCTTTTAATAGTTTATGTGCGTGATTTGGAGTTAGAATGAGGGATAAGATAATTATTCCCACTGAATAATTAAAATAATCTAAAGTTGTTGGAACGAATGACTGTTTGGTTCGAGTCATGGCTCGATGGTGATGTTTTTGGTTCGATGGTGGTGACGATTAGGATTTTAGCCATCTCAGCGCTGCGTACTTCTCAACGGTTATCTTCGATGAATGGTTAAGCTCATTTTTATTTTTATGAAATATATATTTAATCTTGCTTGTTATTTATAATATTGTTTATTTGTATTTTTGATTGTTGTTTTGATGATATAATTTTCTCTTTGATTGAACGAAAAATCTGAATGTTTTTTATTTGGAATCGAATTATGTTTTTCATGTCAAGGAATAATGATTATATGAATCTGTTAGTTTGCTAGGTTTTATTTAAGTGTGAGAATTATAAAGTTAATTATCTGCTTACTTTTGTGTAATTGAGTAAATTCATCAAATCTGCTTTAATACTTAGCTCAAGGTTTAGTGCGTTTTTTATTTACGTGTCATGTATTTTTGTTATGTATCTGATAAGTTGAATCTTTGATGCGTATGATAAGTCGAGTTAAGTGAATCTGCTTGTTGTGATGTTTAAGAGCACTGAACAGTGTTACCTGTTTGTTTAATTTAGTCTGTGCATGTAGTCTAAAGTTCATATGATCGATTTTGGGTTCTGTTTGTTGTTATTAAAGCTGTTTAATGGAGTTGGGATTTGATTTTAGCTGTCTGTTTATATTGTTCGTTTTGGAAGATTGATCCTGATTGATTGTATGAGATTGAGATTAATTTTTATAGCTGATATGGATCTATCTGCTGAGTTTGGAATTTAAGCATTATGTTGTTATTTGATGAATATGTTTGGATAATTAGTCTGATGTTAATTTGGACCTCTTGTATTTGCATTGCTGTGATGTTTAAGAGCATAGACTCATTTAGTCTGTGTAGGCTTGGCTGACTTCATCAGTCCTATTTGTATCAAAAAGTCTTTCCTGAGACTAGTTTTTATCTTTCCAAAAATATTTACATCATACTAGTCACTCCCGTGACTTGGTTTTCTTTTTTACTGTCCAAAGAATTAAATCACAAAAAAGTGTCCCTTACAGGATTCGAACCTATGACCTCCTGGTCACAGGCCAGACGTGTTAGCCAACTGTGCTAGCTTGTCTTTTGTATACAAGTCTAGTTTGTTTAATTAATACTGTCTTTTTAAAAGTGACTGCCAGCTTTTAGTTATATTTAAATACCTAGTTTTAATAAGTTTTACAAATTTTGCTTTATAAAGTTCAAATAATAAATAAATAATAACAAAATAAAAAAAGGAATGTTTTATTAAATTAGAATTTAATTAGTATTTAAATAATTAGATTTTATTTAATTTAGTTTTAATTAAAAATTTGTTTTTAAATAAATTTTGTTCTAGTAGATTTTGTTTATTAAAAGTAAAAGTAAATTTTTAAATTAGTTTATAATTTTTAAAATTGTTTTAAATAGATTTTTATATAAGTTTAATCTCTATTAAGTTTAAATAAATAGTTTTAATTTTAAATAATTGTTTTTTCTTTATAAAAACGGGGAACGATTCATGCACTTAGATTTTAAGTTGGTAGAATTAATTTTAGTTTTAAAAACCGAAAACCAATTCGAATCAATTGTCCAAATCGAAACAAAACGTCTCAAATTCACTCGATCTTCGTGTACAACGAACTTGGTTCACCAACGTGTTTAATTAAATCCGTCTTTGGTAATTTTAGTCTATTACTTTTTCCTAAAGGTAATTTTCTAATTTACCCTATAACGTATCTTAATTAACATATACTATCCACGACACATCAAAAATTTTGGCGCTGCTGCCGGGGATCTTGTGTACGATTCGTCTTGTGGAGATTTGTTGATCATTGATTTGAAGACCCTTTCCGTCCTCGGAAAGTTTTGTTATTTTTCTATTATTATAGTATGTATCGTTGTTCGTGTTTTTTGTGATTACTATATTGTATTACGTAGAACAATAAGTTTACCTACTTCCAAATAAGACCTTAGTTGGGATTTCATCACCTAGCTATTGTATTCGAATCCAAAACGAAAAAAAGGCAAAATAGATAAATACTAATAAAAAGTTTAAGGAAAAAGGTTTTTAAGTGCTTTGTGCCACCTCGTTTCCCCGCTTGCTTGTGCGTATATTGAGAGGGTCGACCGATTATTGGTTTGCCAACTCAAGTAGTATTATATCTTATTTTTGTAGTTTACTTATTGAACCTCGAGACGTTTAGATTTTCACCTATCGTTTCAAAGTCGACCGAGGGTAGATTACTTCCATAGTAATTATCCTTATTCCTTGTTTTTGTCAATCTTTGATTGATTTATGAAAAATACCAAAAATAATCTTCTTAATCCTCTATCATGTTTAATTCTTTTTCTCCTCACCCTCCAATTTTTAATTCTTCCATGAATTCCTTCGTCAATTGTGTAGGGTGTGGAGAACCGTTATATGGTCTTTTACCATGTCGGTGGTGTACGTGTGAGCGTTATGGAAATGATTTACGTCACGATTTACGAATTGGATTTTGTCCTTCTTGTAATGAAATTACTTCATGTGGAAATCCGAATTTTTCGAATAATTCTCTCGATTTCTACCCACCTCACACCCCACATACGAGACACCCTCGTGTGAGTTTTGTGGAAATAATTCTCATTTTGGAATTAATTGTTCGCATCGATTCTCGCTTAATTACGAGCAAGAACCGAGCTACAATCAAAACTTTAATGATAATTGTTATCCACAAGATTTACCGAGTTTATCACAACAATATCTTTGTTGTGAGTATTGTGGAGGTCCTCACGAGAGCTTTAATTGTCAACCGAAGGATAAAAAATTTATTTGAGCCCTTTTCTCGCGTGAGTGAAAATTTTAAACGACTTGAAACAATGTTCCAACAAATAATGAATCAAAGAAATATTGAAATTGTTGAAAAGAGCATTGAAGATATGTTGCTAGAGAAGAGACAAATTAATCAAGAGAATAATGATATAACTAATGATTTGGGAAGTCGACGATTTCATGGAGAAATAATTGAGGAGGAATTTAAAAGAGATTGTGAACTTAAGATTAGACAACTTTCGCAAGATTATAATGGATTAAGCATTGAAATTCGAAAGAAAGAACAAGCTCAAGAGGAAGCAAAATATCTTGCCACTCGTGAACTCGAGCGTTCTCTTCTTATTGACGATGACGAGGATAGTGCTATTACTTTGAGAGATCTTATTGCTCTACATCCTTCATCTAGTGCAATCGTACTTCCTTTTCATATCTTACCGGCTAAGGAGCACGAGAATTCACCCATCCTAGATGATGAGGAAATCTTTCATGACATCACCACTCCTATTCATGATTCTTCCACCGTGGAACCCGAAAATTCTCTAAGCAAGGGGGACGAGCATATTAGCACTATATCGGACACGGAATCGGACGAAGTAATAAAGTCTAGTGTTGAAATCCTTGTCCAAAACCCGAGAGAGTTTGACGGTATTTCCAATGAAACGTGTGATTTTCCACATTGTGATGACTCTACTTCTTCTAATCACTTTGAAATTTTCTCCAATTCTAATGATGAAAATTGTGATGGAAATAAAGATTTTGAGAATGATTCTACTTCTAGTGAAGTTTCTAATGAGGAGTTCTGATAGGTGTGAAAACACCCATCTTTTCTACCACTTAATTACATTAAAACGGGACCTAAACGTATATTTTATGTCGTAAATGGCGGAATTATGCGTGGTTTGTGTTTTTATTGTGTTTCAGGGTCGAGAAGGTGAAAAGTGGAGAAAACACGGCTCTCACGGTCTTTTGTTGAAGTAAAAGACAAAAGACGAAGTCGAAAGATCAAAAGTGGAAAAAGAACGGAAGTCCAAGACCAATTCTGAAGATTTATCGAAGAAAAAGTCCAAAGACGAAAGTTTAATAAAGTCGAAGAACTCAGGTCTAATTTATGAAGAAAATTACAAGACGAGTTCATAGAAATCCCGAGACGAGGTCTTAAAAGTCGAAGAATTTAAGAAGACTGAAAGACCGAGGACCAAGAAAGAAAGAAAGAGGAAGCCACCAACCACTCCCCTCTCCTATAAATACCACCCTCACTTGTTATGAGAGGGTTGGTTAGTTTTAGGATTAGATGGAGTAGGTAGTTTCTCTCTCTAGATTCATGCTTTCTCTCTCTAGATTAATTTGTGTTTAAGCTTTTGTTATTGAATCCTTACTTTTTAATTAAGCTTTTAATTCATCATCTTCTTCCTTTCTTGTTTGATTTGTTCTTATTCTTCATTGCTCATGTTCTTGAGTTTTTATGATTTTGATCTAGTGGGTTTTGATTAATTTGGTTATGTTTGTTAGTTTTGATGATTTGTTTTGATTGATTATTGTTAGTTGATGCTTATTGGTTGTTTTGGTTTAATCTTTTGTTTGATTTTGATTAATTTGAGGATAAATCACGTTTACTGTATCCCCCTGTTCTTCATTTTGTTGGTTTCTGTTACTGTATTCCCAGAAGTTCCGGATCAATGACCCTTCATTCGGAAGTCTTAAAAGTTCCGGATCAAGGGTGTTTCATTCGGAACATTGAAAGTTCCGGGTCAACATTCCTTCATTCGGAAGTCTTAAGAAGTTCCGGATCAAGGGTGTTTCATTCGGAACTTTGAAAGTTCCGGATCAAAGGGCCTTCATTCGGAAGTCTAAAACTTCCGGATCAAGTCCTTCATTCGGAACTCTAAAAAGTTCTGGATCAAGGGCTTCATTCGGAACTTTGAAAGTTCCGGATCAAGGGTTCTTCATTCGGAAGTTCAAAACTTTCGAATGAAGGTGTCTGTCAAGTTTTCTTTCTTTGGTTTTTCTTTTTAAGTTTTTGTCTGTTATTTTCAAGCTTTATTTTTGTCACCTTTTTCTTTATTTGAAATTTTATTTGCTTTCCTTTTAGTTTAAGTTTTGATTTGCATCATTTACTTTTTGTTAAGTTTAATTTTATGCCATTTCATTTCTCGTCATTTACTTTTAAAGTTTTAAATATCACACCGTTTACATTTTAACTTGTTTTAGTGTTAATTTCTTGTCAATTATTATTTAACCTTGCTCATTTATTTTACCAAAACCAAAAATATTTGTTTCACCAAGAACAACTAATCTCACACAATTAACCGGAAATCAATTCGATTAGACACCGAGAAACTAACTTTTTCAACTAGTAAAAATCTTGTTATTAAAATGGCGCCGCTGCCGGCTCTTATCGTGAAGATCGAAGGTTTTTTGTGAGTGGCGCGTTGGCTTTTGGGATCCGTTTACTTGTGAACGTTATTTTTCTTGTCAAAAATTTTCAAAAATCCAAAAACATTTGAAAAATCATAAAAAGCATTTCTTTTTCAAAGTTTTGCACCAAAAATATTCTTCTTGCTTGCTTATCTATCTTTCTTTATGGATTTTTATGTCCATTGCGTCCGGTGTGGGAAACAATTATCTGGGAACAACTCTTGTCAATGGTGTACATGTGAGCGGTGCGGCAACGATATTGACTACACACAATTCGGATTTTGTCCCTTGTGCAACTCGACTAATTCACTCTTTTTGAACCCACCTCCTGTTCCCCCGTGCATCTATTGTGGAAGCGATTCTCATTGGCATGTTTCGTGCCCGGTTCGATACCCGTATGGTCACGGGCAAGAACCGGGGTACAATTATGACAATGATAATAGCTATCCACAAGACGCACTTGATTTTTCTCCATACCCGGTTTGTAACAACTGTGGGGATCCTCACGATACCTATGATTGTCAACCAATGAATTGTTATGAGCCAAATCCGTGTCCTCAGTTTTCTTCACCTATGGATTATTATGAACCAAACCCGGTTTCTAATTATTCCCAACCGATGAACAACTATGAGCCACAACCTTGCTACAATTCAGGTTTTCAACACTTTGAGCCCCCACATCACACCCTCAATCATCAATCCTCTCAGCAAATTAATCTTGACCCACAACTCACTACCTTGAATGAAGAAACACACTCCATTGTTTTACAACTTCAAGAAGCCGTTGTTTTGCTTAAAGAACTTAGAGACGAGGAAAAGCGACTGCAACAAGAGCAAGTATCTAATCTTAGTGATTATACCCCTCCGCTTGTGCGTCAATACTATTATGATGATGATGACGATGATGCTGTATGCACTTTCAACTCCTCTTCTGAAGTTGCTGCTCCTACTCTCGATGTTCCTACTGCGTCTAAGGATTTAGATTCGTTGCATGAGCTTAGTGATGTTGGTCTCGATAAAGTATTGGATAATGAGGTTTGTGACTTACCTGCTATGGAGCCTGAGGACGACGTTGCTCTTACAGACGAGGTCGATCCTATTGATGACGATTCTTCTCTCTGCTATGAGAATTTCACTTCAGAAATTTCTCAATCTCCACCGGGAGATGCAGAAAATGACGATTTATTCTCTCCGGTTTACGAGCAGTTCACCGATGAACATGATCGTGTGGATGAGGTGGAAGACGTGCTTCTTCGTGATAGATTACGGAAAGTGCACCTTCTTATTGCTCAAATTGAAGCGTTGACTTCTCCTCCTCTTTCAAGTCTTTACCTCCATCTATTCCTCCCGTTGAAGATAATGACCCATTGCTGGAAGAAATCGATATCCACTCCATCCCTCCAGGTATTGATGACTCTGACACGGAGGGGGACATTATTTTTCATAATTTGTTGCAGGAAAGTATTGACCCAAGTCCCCCTCCCGAGCACCTTCCATCCTCCCTTTTAGCCACTATCACGGAGGATGAGTGCTTTGACCCGGGAGGTGACATTGATTATGCTTTGATTGATAACAATACGGCTTTGCCGCTTGCTCAGCATCTATTGTCTTTGGGGGATGACAATGTGCTTACTATACCCAACCCACCTCCCGTGGATCTTGAATTCACACACTATACGTATGTTGAAAGGACCTTTCTCCCTTTCAAGACTTATCCCCCCGCCTCTCCTTTGTTGATGTCCTCCGGGAACAAGGACAAAGTCTTTGATCCCGGCATCACATTCGAGGCTTCCCTATGGACCATTTAATTCGGGGACGAGTCAGGCTCGTGACTCGGTCAACAAAAACAAGCGCTTTTTGGGAGGCAATCCAATTATCTATCTATTTTCATCATAAGTGTAGGGGGAGCCCCGTTGGTGTTTCTTGTTCTCTTTCTTATCATGTGCAGGGATTAGAGCTTCAAAGACACACTCTTGATGACTTTTGACGAACCGTGATTCCGTGTTCCCTTCTTCCCGGTTCTATCCTAAACTCTTTTCGATTCTCTATTTTTATATTTCTCAATATTCAAATAGGAATCTCTTTAGTTGTCTCTTCCTTAGCGAGATTTAAACAACGTGCACAATGTCCTAAGTGTAGGGGGTTTTACTCCCACATGCTTAAACATTGAGGACAATGTTTCTATTAAGTGTAGCGGGGACTTCTATCGAAGTTAAGTGGTCTTTTCCTTGTATTTGCCCTCATTTTAACCAGAAAATCAATTTTTCGACATTTTTCAAAATTTTTAATCTATTTTGGCCTAGTTGTAGTTCCCTTTATTTTTGCTACTTTTCTCTTATTTTAATAAAATGGTTTTAGTAAGTTTAGATATCTTAGATATATTAGGCCCGTTGTGAATATTTTGACTCAACCCGAGTTTACTTATCCAAGTTCACTCTAGCTAGTATCCTTAACCATGTAGACCTTAATTGGTTTATTAGGCTAAGCATCCACGAGTCTCATTCCTTGAGATTTTAAATTGTGGAGAACGAGAAATGATAGAGTTGGTTACAAGTTTGGTATTCTCTCATTAACTTATGTGAGTTAATTATGATCTTTTTCTCCCATCACTTGCTAATAAATTATCTGCAATAAGTAAGGTCGTACGATTTGAAAAGTTACTTAGCTTCTAGCCCAAGATCGTTTAAAAGTTGCTCGGTAATGATAAGAGTTCATAGCCAAGGCATAACTTATGAAGCGGGGCGCGAAGATTGGCGAGTGCGAAAAGGCCCTAACAAGGCATGAGGATTCCATTTTATTGCTGAAGATCCAAAGTGATGTGAAAAGCATTATTCCCAAAATCAATATGAAGGATCAAGACTCACGACGAAAAGCAATCAACTCCCATAAAGATCATGGAGAAGTCTATCCGAAAAGACCCTAACAAGGTATGAGAATAAATAGATCCAAGTCCGAAAAGGAGGCGGATCGTTGTATCTCAAAATCCCAATTAGAGATTGAAGAAATAATCATGAAGTCGTGGTCAACAAAACTGGAGTACCCCTCAAAAGTCTCCATGTGAAGAAACTCTATAACGAAGAGAAGACCATTATCTCAAAAACGTCTCTCGAAGATATGAAGTATGAAGTACATGCCAAATATCGGCCCGAGAAAGGTCTCAAATCGTGAACCAAGTTATGCCAAGATATGAACTTTTTGATATCCCGAGAAGCAGTTTTAAGAGATTTTGTCCTTTAGCTAACTATTGATTAAATCGTCCCACTTTGCTTTCAGCCTAAATAAATTATCGAAATAAGTCAACAATGCATCCTCGTGATCATTCAAGACATCAATAAAATATAAGAGATACCCATAGGAATAAGGGAGTTTAAGTGATTGATTAAACCGCATGAGTAAATGTTTGTTATGCTAACTTGTACTAACAATGATCTTGTTTTTAAGCTTGGCATGGGGAACGTGAAACTTGAGGGTGATGAACACTCATGACACACAAGCCCTAATGTAAGTCTTAGATTTCTTTTCAAGTTTCTTCCTTGTTGCATCTTGTTATTTTCTATCTTTTTTATTTTCCTTAGTTGTTTAATAAGGCCAAGGTTGATTAATTATGAGAAAAGTGTAAAATTGCTTTATCACTAAGCATTGCATGAGGTCATTGCAATGGTTAAGTGTAGGGGATTTGATAGGTGTGAAAACACCCATCTTTTCTACCACTTAATTACATTAAAACGGGACCTAAACGTATATTTTATGTCGTAAATGGCGGAATTATGCGTGGTTTGTGTTTTTATTGTGTTTCAGGGTCGAGAAGGTGAAAAGTGGAGAAAACACGGCTTTCACGGGCTTTTATTGAAGTAAAAGACAAAAGACGAAGTCGAAAGATCAAAAGTGGAAAAAGAACGGAAGTCCAAGACCAATTCTGAAGATTTATCGAAGAAAAATTCCAAAGACGAAAGTTTAATAAAGTCGAAGAACTCAGGTCTAATTTATGAATAAAATTACAAGACGAGTTCATAGAAATCCCGAGACGAGGTCTTAAAAGTCGAAGAATTTAAGAAGACTGAAAGACCGAGGACCAAGAAAGAAAGAAAGAGGAAGCCACCAACCACTCCCCTCTCCTATAAATACCACCCTCACTTGTTGTGAGAGGGTTGGTTAGTTTTAGGATTAGATGGAGTAGGTAGTTTCTCTCTCTAGATTCATGCTTTCTCTCTCTAGATTAATTTGTGTTTAAGCTTTTGTTATTGAATCCTTACTTTTTAATTAAGCTTTTAATTCATCATCTTCTTCCTTTCTTGTTTGTTTTGTTCTTATTCTTCATTGCTCATGTTCTTGAGTTTTTATGATTTTGATCTAGTGGGTTTTGATTAATTTGGTTATGTTTGTTAGTTTTGATTATTTGTTTTGATTGATTATTGTTAATTGATGCTTATTAGTTGTTTTGGTTTAATCTTTTGTTTGATTTTGATTAATTTGAGGATAAATCGCGTTTACTGTATCCCCCTGTTCTTCATTTTGTTGGTTTCTGTTACTGTATTCCCAGAAGTTTCGGATCAATGACCCTTCATTCGGAAGTCTTAAAAGTTCCGGATCAAGGGTGTTTCATTCGGAACATTGAAAGTTCCGGGTCAACATTCCTTCATTCGGAAGTCTTAAGAAGTTCCGGATCAAGGGTGTTTCATTCGGAACTTTGAAAGTTCCGGATCAAAGGGCCTTCATTCGGAAGTCTAAAACTTCTGGATCAAGTCCTTCATTCGGAACTCTAAAAAGTTCCGGATCAAGGGCTTCATTCGGAACTTTGAAAGTTCCGGATCAAGGGTTCTTCATTCGGAAGTTCAAAACTTCCGAATGAAGGTGTCTGTCAAGTTTTCTTTCTTTGGTTTTTCTTTTTAAGTTTTTGTCTGTTATTTTCAAGCTTTATTTTTCTCACCTTTTTCTTTATTTGAAATTTTATTTGCTTTCCTTTTAGTTTAAGTTTTGATTTTCATCATTTACTTTTTGTTAAGTTTAATTTTATGCCATTTCATTTCTCGTCATTTACTTTTAAAGTTTTAAATATCACACCGTTTACATTTTAACTTGTTTTAGTGTTAATTTCTTGTCAATTATTATTTAACCTTGCTCATTTATTTTACCAAAACCAAAAATATTTGTTTCACCAAGAACAACTAATCTCACACAATTAACCGGAAATCAATTCGATTAGACACCGAGAAACGAACTTTTTCAACTAGTAAAAATCTTGTTATTAAGTTCTCCGATGAACTTTCTTATAAAGATGACATTCACGACTCGGATTTTGAGGGGTTTACCGATGAACCTACTCTTCTTCACACATTTCCACCGGGAAATGAGGATGATAGTGATCCGATATTTGAGAGGTTCACCTTTGAACTTGCTCCTTTAGACCCATTTCCACCGGGAAATGAGGTTGATTTGACTATTCCGATCCTTGAGAATTTCACCGATGAACTTACTCATTTAGATGTGGAAGACGTTATTCTTCGTGAGAAGTTATCAAACGTCTATCTTCTCATTTCTAAGATCGAGACTTTGAATTCTAAGCCTAATGACAAGTCTTTCTCTCCATCTCCAATTCCCGTTGAGGATAGTGACCCGCTTATGGAGGAGATTGACACTTTTCTTGCTTCTAATGATTCGATACCACCGGGTGTTGATGATATTGACCCGGAGGGGGACACTCTCTTTTTAGAGAATTTACTTGATGATGATTTCATTCCAAGTCCTCCTCCCACCCACTTTGACCTTAATGTGCGGGTTTTTCATGTGTCTCATATTGAGTACCATGACCCGATTGATCACATTCCTAAGGGTGAAATGGTCGTTAAAGCTAAGAATGTTGATTCCAATATGGGTGAAACTTTTATCACGCCATTACCATGTGCTTTATATGATCTTGGTTTAGAATAGGGGGACGACACCGTGTTGTCTATTCCTTTCTCTCACGAGGACGAGGTATTCGACCCCGGAATCGTTGATTTAGGGAAATCTCGGCCTTTCACCGATGCAATAATTGAAAGATTTTTCGATCATCTTGGTGCGAGTTTATCTCGGGGAGCATGTTATATTCATTCCATAATTTGTGACTTCTATATCTTTTTAGAGATTTGTGTTGGAGTTTTATCCTTTCGTTTGTCATCCGACAACGAGGATGTAATCTTTGACCCCGGCATCGTGCTTTATGTTGGATTCTATTCCAATATGCCGGTTTTCACCATTTTCCCTAAGGACCAATGAATGCGAGGATCGAGTCGAGCTCATGACTCGGTTAACAAAAACGAGGTGCCTTGTGGGGGAGTCCCATACATTCTATCTTCTTTCTATTTTCTAACAACTAATAAGGCTTGATCTTTCAAGCTCGTGCTCGTGTTTTGTTGTGTTGTGAATCTTAGGTATGACCCTAATCATTGAAGACTCTCGTGTTCATTTTTTGCCGGTCCACTTGATCTTCCATTCTTTGAATGCCAAAAAGGGGCACACTCTCTACCCCTTGATTTTTATCGACTAACGTTTTATCTTGAGGCATAATTGATAAACGGCTTAGAGATTTGCGTGCTCTTTCTATGTTAGGATTTTGCATTAGACTCTTCGTATTTTAGCAAGGGGGTGTTACTCTTGAGCTAAGAAACATTGAGGACAATGTTTGGTTTTAGCATGGGGGAGTCAATCGATATAATCGCTTGCAATTGCTTTTGTCGTGTTCAAACGTAATCGTTTTTCTCATTTTTCATAAAAAAATTAAATTTTTAGTGTTATTTTTAAGTTTTTATAAAGAAAAAGAAGTGCTTTTGACACAAATGTAGGTTTTCCGTTGGAGAAAATAAAAATGGTTTTTGACTCGACTCGGTTTTTTACCATAGCTTTTCCTTAACGTGTTTGAATTAAGTTTTGCTAGGCTTTTATATAGGGAACTTTAAAACGCGAAAGTCTTAACTCATACGGGTTAAGAACAAGAACTTTTCGCAAGTTCCTATAATTGATCATAGAAAGTCGTTTATCAAGGGAACTTTAAAACGCAAATTCTAAAACTTGAAAAAGTATAAGAAGATGCAAGATCCTATAGATGACTTGAAAACCCAAAACTTTGATTCAATAGGCTAAGTATCCATTGATTTCACATTTTTGGAATTTTACAATATGGAGAACAAGAGATGATAGAGTTTAAATATAAGTTTCTAAGGTTAAATCTTCTTTGTGTAAGTATTTTTGTGTTTGATTTAATCTCCTCGTATTTATTTTCCACGCTTGAATAATAATTGCTTAATAAATGAAGTTTTTAGCGGTTTAGGCTTGATATCTTAACTCGTAACTTCTTCTTTTTCTTCCCTTGTAATTAAAGTGAGAACACATTAAGGGTGTCAGCGTCATGGACTTTTGATCATGGGATTGCGGAAATTTGGCTTACTATAAATATCATATTAATAAAGAAGAATAAATAAAAACATGTTCTCTAGGAGCCTTCGGGTGGGAGTCATGTAGCACTAACCTTGTCATTAGAGCCTTAGGGTGTATGGCAAGGGGACGTGTTGAATAAAAATTGCTTTATCATCATGAGCCGTAAGGTGGGATGGTGAATGTCAATTCCCTTATTTTTGTCCAAGGAGCCTTCGGGTGTGGATTTTAAATAAGGAGCACAATTGCATCTTAAAGAGCCACAAGGTGTTATGATGTGATTGTTGCTAACTCCATTAATAAGGTCATAATTAACTTTGGAGGTTTTATTGTTGCTTTTAAGTAGTCCTATTAGCCAAATTTCGGGTCCGGGGATTTATCCCTCAAATCGTGTTAACTTATCCTTGATGTGGGCTTTCTTTAGTGACAATGATTTTTGAAGTCGAGGTTAGGTTTTGAGTGTTGAGTTTACGCCGTTCTTGCCTTCATTTTTTGACTAATAAATATCAAATAAGTCAAATGAGCCTTTTGGGTGAATGACAAATAAAATCTAGAGATACAATTAGGAATAATAGGAGATTGAGTTTAACACAAATTACTTGTATGAGTTGGTTTAATTTTGGGGCTTATGATTGACAATGATCTTGTTTTTACACTTGGCATGGAAAAGTGAAAAGTCGAGGACGATGAATCTATTTGAGTTTTATGATCCTAAAAGTTATTTTTCAAATAATGAAAGCAATACATTATGTCTTTGCAAAATAAAGTTTCAAAAGTTGAATAAATGTAGTTAGTGTTTTATTTTGTCATTGCGCGAGGACACGGCAATTGCTTAGCAAGGGGGAGTTTGATATGAGTGATTTTACTCATATCTTTAATATCTAGAAACGAACAATAAATGCATATAATGAATGAAAATTGCCTTGTATTCGTTTGTTTGTCGTTTCATGTGTGTAGGTACCGATGATCACGAAAACCAGCAAAACCGACACAAAGTTTGAAGAAAAGATCGACAAAGCCAAAAACAAGTTCGATTTCAACAGATTTAATATTTATGAAGGATTTTGGGCCAAGTGGGTCCCACAAAAGCTTAATGGGCCTTATAGCCCAATATGGAATTATGAAGTTATTCACTAAGAAGGCCCAAGTCTATATCCCAAGTTGTGAAAATTAAATAACGGATTGAAGTAAATTTGGGTTGAGTCCAAGATCTTTCAAAAGCCCATTTGCAATAATAAACATTTGAGAACGGATGAAATAAGAAGTTGGTCAAAGCCCATGGAGCTAAAAATCTCTTGGTCAATATCTTTATTTATTTACTCACATAAAAAAACATACCTAACTCACACATTTACCACACACTTTTTTGATACACTCTATGTTACCCTCATCACTCTTCTCCCTCACCTAAAATAACCAGACCATAGTTACTATTCACCCTAAACCCTAGCCATAATTAACTTGGGGCTTTTGTCAATTGAGGGCGCGTGAAATACACCACCCTTAATTAAACCCCAATTAAACCGGAACAAAGAAGATGGAGGTATTAGGGTAACATGGCTCGTATCTTGTATATGATTGGCTCATACACCTCACCAATAACCATTCCACCAATAAAAACCTGCGACCTCATCTTGGAAGTAGCACAAGAAGCACATATGCATTCCACGAGGGCAATCTGCGTGAGGTTGGGTGCGTTTCAGCCTTCAAATCAAAACAGAAAAGAGAGAGAAGAAGAATAGAAGATCCAACGGCTGTAGATGAAACTTCATCAACACCACACCCTCTCGTTTGGCCTATAAAAACCCCCACAATTTATTCAGTAATCATCCCTTTTTCTTGCTAGTGTTATAATGTCAATTTAGATTTAGATTATTGTAATTTTATTTTTATAGTATTGTAATAATTTTGATGAATTAATAAAAGTGAACTTCAATTTTGGTCTCTCTTTTGCAATTTAATGTTACTGTTTAAATAACCTTGCAATTTCTAATATATTAAATTGATATTATTTGTATACATCATTCATATAAACTATTTTAATAGTTTCTGTGCGTGATTTGGAGTTAGAATGAGGGATAAGATAATCATTCCCATTGAATAATTAAAATGATCTAAAGTTGTTGGAACGAATGACTGTTTGGTTCGAGTCATGGCTCGATGGTGATGTTTTTGGTTCGATGGTGGTGACGACCAGGTTTTTAGCCAGCTCAGCGCTGCGCTACTTCTCAACGGTTATCTTCGATGAATGGTTAAGCTCATTTTTATTTTTATGAAATATATAGTTAATCTTGCTTGTTATTTATGATATTGTTTATTTGTATTTTCGATTGTTGTTTTGATGATATAATTTGCTGTTTGATTGAATGAAAAATCTGAATGTTTTTTATTTGGAATCGAAATTATGTTTTTCATGTTAAGGAATAATGATTATATGAATCTGTTAGTTTGCTAGGTTTTATTTAAGTGTGAGAATTATAAAGTTAATTATCTGCTTACTTTTGTGTAATTGAGTAAATTCATCAAATCTGCTTTAATACTTAGCTCAAGGTTTAGTGCGTTTTTTATTTACGTGTCATGTATTTTTGTTATGTATCTGATAAGTTGAATCTTTGATGCGTATGATAAGTCGAGTTAAGTGAATCTGCTTGCTGTGATGTTTAAGAGCACTGAACAGTGTTACCTGTTTGTTTAAGTTAGTCTGTGCTTGTAGTCTAAAGTTCATATGATCGATTTTGGGTTCTGTTTGTTGTTATTAAAGCTATTTAATGGAGTTAGGATTTGATTTTAGCTGTCTGTTTATATTGTTCATTTTGGAAGATTGATCCTGATTGATTGTATGAGACTGAGATTAATTTTTATAGCTGATATGGATCAATCTGTTGAGTTTGGAATTTAAGCATTATGTTGTTATTTGATGAATATGTTTGGATAATTAGTCTGATTTTAATTTGGACCTCTTGTGTTTGCGTTGTTGTGATGTTTAAGAGCACAGACTCATTTAGTCTGTGTAGGCTTGGCTGACTTCATCAGTCCTATTTGTTTCAAAAAGTCTTTCCTGAGACTAGTTTTTATCTTTCCAAAAATATTTGCATCATACTAGTTACTCCTGTGACTTGGTTTTCTTTTTTACTGTCCAAAGAATTAAATCACAAAAAAGTGTCCCTTACAAGATTCGAACCTGTGACCTCCTGGTCAGAGGCCAGACGTGTTAGCCAACTGTGCTAGCTTGTCTTTTGTATACAAGTCTAGTTTGTTTAATTAATATTGTCTTTTTAAAATTGACTACCAGCTTTTAGTTATATTTAAATACCTAGTTTTAATAAGTTTTACAAATTTTGCTTTATAAAGTTCAAATAATAAATAAATAATAACCAAGCAAAAAAAGGAATGTTTTATTAAATTAGAAATTTAATTAGTATTTAAATAAGTAGATTTTATTTAATTTAGTTTTAATTAAATTTGTTTTTAAATAAATTTTGTTCTAGTAGATTTTGTTTATTAAAAGTAAAAGTAAATTTTTAAATTAGTTTATAATGTTTAAAATTGTTTTAAATAGATTTTTATATAAGTTTAATCTCTATTAAGTTTAAACAAATAGTTTTAATTTTAAATAATTGTTTTTTATAAAAACGGGGAACGATTCATGCACTTAGGTTTTAAGTTGGTAGAATTAATTTTAGTTTTAAAAACCGAAAACCAATTCGAATCAATTGTCCAAATCGAAAAAAAATGTCTCAAATTTACTCGATCTTCGTGTACAACGAACTTGGTTCACCAACGCGTTTAATTAAATCCGTCTTTGTTAATTTTAGTCTATTACTTTTTCCTAAAGGTAATTTTCTAATTTACCATATAACGTATCTTAATTAACATATACTATCCACGACACATCAAGTCTCATTCCATGAGATTTTAAATTATGGAGAACGAGAGATGATAGAGTCAATTATAAGTTTGGTATTCTTTCATGAATTTATGTGAGTTAATTATGAGCTTTTTCTCCCATCGCTTGTTAATAAATTTAATTGCAATAAGTAAGGTTGTACGATTTGAAAAGTTACTTAGCTTCTAGCACAAGATCGTTTAAAAGTTGCTCGGTATTAATTAGAGTTCATAGCCAAGGCATAATTTATTGAAGCGTGATGCGAAGATTGGCGAGTCCGAAAAGGTCCTAACAAGACAGGAGGGCTACATTTTGTTGCTAAAGATCCCAAGTGATGTGAAGAATCATTTATCAGAAATCTATATGAAGGATCGAGACACACGCCGAAAAGCAAATACTCCCCTAAAGATCATGGAGAAGTCTATCCAAAAAAGCCCTAACAAGGTATGAGGATAAATAGATCTAAGTCCTAAAAGGGGGCGGATCGTTGTATATCAAAATTCCAAATAAAGATTGGAGAAAAATGAAGAAGTCGTGGTCCAAATATGAAGAATCTCTCAAAAAGTTCAAGTGAAGAAATTCCTATTATGAAGAGAAGACCATTATTTCATGAACGTCTCTCAAGATTTGAAGTATGAAGTCAATGCCAAATATCGGTCCGAGAAAGGTCTCAAATCGTGAAGCGAGTTATGCCAAGATATGAACTTTATGAGGTCCCGAGAAGCCGTTTTAAAAGATTTTGTCCTTTAGCTAACTATTGATTAAATCGTCCTACTTTATTATCGGCCTTAATAAATTATCGAAATAAGTCAAAAAAATGCATCCTTGTGATCATTCAAGACAACAATAAAATATAAGAGATACACCTAGGAATAAGGGAGTCTATGTGAATAATTGGGCCACATGAGTTTGTGTTAGTTTGCTCACTTATAATAACAATGATCTCGTTTTTAAGCTTGGTTTGGGGAACGTGAAACTTGAGGATGATAACCATTCATGACATTCCAAAACCCTAAGGTAAGTTTTTGATCTTTTTACTTGTTTTCTTCCTTTAAATATTTTGTCTCTTTAATAAAGGCCAATGTGGATTGATTATGATGAAAAATGTAAAACTTGCTTTGTAATTAATGCATTGCATGAGGACATTGCAATGGTCAAGTGTAGGGGATTTAATAAGTGTGAAAACACTTATCCTTTTACCACTTAATTATTATAATAACCAAGCTAAAACGTGTATTTTATGTCGTAAATGTCGGAATTATGCGTGGTTTGTGTTTTTGTTGTGATTTAGGATCAATATGAGAAAAGGGAAGAAAACACGGGCTTTCACGGGCTTTTATCGAAGAAAAAGACAAAAGCCGAATCAAAAGATCAAGAGTGCAAAAAGAACGGAAGTCCAAGGCCTATTCTGAAGATTTATCGAAGAAAAAGTCTAAAGACGGAAGATTAATAAAGCCGAAGAACTCAAGTCTAATTAATGAAAAAATTACAAGACGATTTTAAATAATCCCGAGACAAAGTCGAAAATTTCGAAGAATTTAGAAGACGAAAAGACGAGAAAGAAAGAAAGAAGGAAGCTTCCAACACATGCTAACCTTCCCATTCACTTATAAATACCCTCCTAATGACACATTAGGAGGTGTTAGCTAATTTGACAACTTAGCTCTCCACCTTTAATTACTTGCACTTTCATATTGTCCTTTACTTAATTGTTCTTTAATTTCTTGCCTTTAATTCCAAGTAAGTTAATTTTGTTGTTGAATCTTTATTTTCCTTTAATCAAGTTTTCATAATCATCTCATTCTTTATTTCTTGCTTTTAAATTGTAAAACCCGCATGCTTTTACCATGAATAGTGCCCTTAAGATCGTACGTCCTAGATTAAAACTATCAAGCAAGTGCATACGTGTATGACATGATAAGTATCAATTACGTACAAACTCATGATAAACAGTTAATAGATATTTCACGTGAACATAATTAAATCATGATCACCATTTTAAAACACGAACTAAAATAATTACGTAAGTACTTAATTACGAGTGTAAATAATACGATAAACTACATGATAAAATAAACAGAAACACTTTAAACACGAACACGTTTAACCACGAACGAACACGAAACATCGGGACACGAGAAAAGGTACGGGAACCCCATGTGGGGCCCCATACCCACGACACACATAACAAGGTGGGCTAAGCCCATGGACTTTTACAAGAAAAGGGGGGTTATGGTAACTTTTCATTTCATTTTACATTTCAAGCAAAATAAACATTTAACCTAAAAAGGTTTTCTCTCCTCCCTTTTTGTCCTCTTTGTGCCGCCACCCTAAGACCACCATAGGTGGTTGATTGGTCGATTTTGATCTTGAAAACCATTGCTATAAACCGTGTTTGTTCATCCTCTTCCAAGCTACGTATTGGTATATCATTCTAAACCTTTCTTTTTAATTCTTTTTAAATCTTTGATTATTTTCATGAACATGTTATTGTTATTCTTATTAAAACATGATAATTAAACATAGATCTAACATGTTTTGGGGTTAATTAAAATCAAAGGTTGTTATATGAGGGTGTTTGTTTTTGGCCGCCTAGTATAACCAACCCGAGGGGGGTTCGGTTTGCTTTTAGCCGCCACCACCAAGACCATTTTGGTCTTGGTTGGTGCATGTGGGACCCACGGCAGCAAGGGGACACAAGTACCCCGAGTTGGCTCAGGGTACGGTGTCGAGTTCATGCCCGATTTATGGTTCGTTGGTTAAATCATGATTTATGCTACATGTTAATATTATGAATTATGAACTTAGGATATAAATTAATTAATAACATGAGATATTAATTAAACCATGACTTAGGTTATTTTTAATTATTAATTTATCATGATATTAATTTAACCTAAGTATTTTTATGTTATAAGTTATAATTAATTAATTATTTAAAACATGCTTATAATTAATTAATTTAGACATGACTTAGGTTATATTATTAATACATATTAATATACATTTTAACCTAAGTAATTTATTCCATTTTAATTAAAACATGTTATACTTTAATTAAAATGCTTAACCTATAGTTTAATTAAAATGCATGAAATAATAACTAAACCATACACTATATCATATGACTTAAGAAATAAGCTTATAAACACTTAGACTTATATTTTAGCTTATGGAACCAGCTTAATTCTAATTATGGAAACTTCTATTTATAGAAACTTAATTAAATAAGGCAACTAATCTATTAATGGAAACCTTCTATATATGGAAATCTATCTATTTCAGGCAGCTAATCTAATCATGGAAAACCTTCTATATATGGAAACTTATTTAATTAAGGCAGCTGATCTATTTTTGGAAACTTTCTATTTTTAGAAACTAATCTATTTTAAGCAGTGAATTCTATTTTAGGAAAATTTCTATTTTTGGAAACTTTCTATTTTTGGAAACTTTCTATTTTTGGAAACTTTCTATTTTTGGAAACTTTCTATTTTTGGATACTTTCTATTTTTGGAAACTTTCTATTTTTGGAAACCTGCTATTTTTGGAAAGTTACTTATTATTACACAGTAAGTATAATAATACGTGAATTACCAGTAATACTTTATCAGATTAATCAGAGTACAAGGTAAACACAGATAGGGCTTTAAACAGTAAACCATGACCTAAAACATACAAAGTAAGCTAAGATGAGACATAAAACCCAGTACGTAATCAGTGATTCGATACTTATACACGTGTGTATTCATGTAGCGTTAGTGATCCAGAAGTAGGAGTCTTTCTTCCGTTCATTCACTGGACTTGAGGTACGGATTCCCGTCCTTTCAGTATGGACATTCTTTCCTTATTAGGATTTCCCCGTATGCAGCCAACTGTTTTTCCCAGTATTTGTTTTATTGTTTGAACTGCTTATGTTTAATTAGCATAATCTATAGCCATATACAAGCATGACCAGTTTCACCTAGTTATGGAGGTACCATAACCATAACATTGGAGGCACCAATGTTATGACTTCCCCACGGCGGAGTGATTGCTCGTGGCGTCCCTTTTCAGTTTTGGCCATATTATTATATCATGTGGGGCGTATGGGTGCATCCTAGTTACATGTTTTATTCAGTATTTCATGGTGAATGTGGTGTGTGCCTTGCATCCTTCACAAGGAGTTGATCCCTCCTACCCAGACCAGTATATTAATTAGAGGCATCCCCTCTAATCAGCATGATGAGGTCACCCCTCTAAGTATTCATGCACGTGACCTTTTCATGATCTATATGGGCTATGGTATTTATATGTTAAAACAGTTTTCAGTAGATAAACATAAGGCTTTTCAAATTATAAAACCAGTTTTCTCAATACTTAACCAGTCTACTCAGGACTTAGTCTTCCGCTGTTATATGTTACATACTTATCCTATTTCATGCTATATTGTACATCCGTGCACTGAGCGTCTTGCTCAGCCGTTTTCCTTTTCATGTTCCCAAAACGGCAGGTACTCAGGGACGCTCGTAGATCTCAAACGTACGTGCATATGGACTGGAAGCTTTACCGTCTTTCTTTACTTTATGCATTTCCTTTACTTTAATACAGTTTGCAATGGACATTGTTTCGTCCTTTCCTTTTACAGTATTTATGTTTGTGTGTGATGAGCTCTACTTTGGGGTTACCGATGTTTGATTCCGGTATTTCCCTTTTATGGTCAAATAATGCTTAGACATTTATCCTTGTATGCTTTGATGACACGCCATGATTATGCGTAAGATTCCATTTCCAAAATGGGGTGTTACAATTATGGTATCAGAGCCAAGGCTTCGACCTGTAGGCTCTCAAATATGACCTGTGATTAGTGGGTAGTCACTACGGTCTTCCTAGAACTGACAGTTGTTTTCATGCATTCATCATTTTTAAGCATACATATACATGTCATTGTTACAGGGTTTTTTTTGACTAAGTAATGGTTGGTACAGGACTGGCCCTATTTAGTCGCATGTGTTTTATCGAAACTTTTAGATTTGGGACCGACCCTTAGGCGTCCCCTCGATATGTCTTTTGTTTTGAGTGAACTGACCAGAGGCGTTCACTCTCGAGCATCCAAAGTTTTCATAAAACTGCATCATGCATTCATACAAAAATTTTCTTACATAAATTTTTTCTCGTGAAATTTTTTTTAGTAGAATTTTTTTTTTTCATGTATATATATTATATTTTATGTTTTGAACTGTTTAATCATATGTTTTATTGTTATACTGTCAGATGGTTCTCACACGCGAACAGGAGCAGCTCAATGCTGCAATTCAGGCTGCCATGCAAGCCTTGCTTCCTCAACTGAGGAATGACATCCGTGCTGAAGTTCAAGCTGCCAACAATCAGCAGCAGCACAATCAGCCACCTCCTCCTCCCCCTCCAGTGACACTAGCAGTGTGGCTGGAAAGATTCAACAAGCTCCGTCCTAGAGCTTTTGAGAAGACTGATAGCCCCAGCGATGCTGAAAGCTGGTTGACTCATATCGAGAAGATTTTCAATGCTATGGGCTGTGACCCCGCATACAAGGCGAGATTGGCATGCTACCGGTTTGAAGGCGATGTACTCAGCTGGTGGCTAGCATTGACGCAGTTGGAAGGAGGTGATGATTGGGTCGCTGGTTTGACATGGGCCCAATTCAAGGAGAGAGTGATGGAGCAGTTCTTTCCCAAGGCAGAGCAGGACAAGCTCAAGCGAGAGTACCATGGGATACGACAGAGAGCGGGCGAGAATAGCAACGAATTCATGCAGCGCTTTCTTCGCTTAGCTGGTTTCCTGGGAGCAGCAGCTGGTACTCCTGAGGACCAGGCACACCACTTTAGGTGGGCACTTCGCACCTCGGTCGCGAACAATCTGGTGTGTGCTACGTTCAATACAGTAGCACAAGTGGCCGACGCAGCAAGGAAGCTAGAGATGCTGCAGGAGCGAGATGAGTTCGGGGAAGCTGAAAGACCCGACAAGAGGTAAACATTTTGTATTCTAACGGTAACCAAACCGCATCCTATCATTATATGTTCAATAATCATCTCTTAAACTGTATCTTCCAGGCAGAAAACTGGGGACCGGTCTCAGCCGGCTACTCAGCAGCAGCCTCATCAGCCCAAAGGAAACGGTCACACTAACGACCGTTCTGTTGTGGAAAGGCGTAGCGGTAATGATAATTACCGTAACAACACTGGACACTCCAACAACAGCAGGAACCACGGTAACGGGAAGGACCAGAACCACAGGGATTCGCAGCCTAACCGTTCAGCTATCACTGGTGAACATCTTATGATGCATATGTCTTATACTCGTGCATATACTTTATCTTAACACATTTTGTCATCAGCAGGCCCTCAGCAAGCAAGGACTCCTGCTGGAGGATTCACTCATCCTCTTTTCAATACTTGCCATCGCAGACACCCTGGCCCATGTCGTCGTGATTCCGACGCGTGCTTCAAGTGTGGTCTCCCTGGCCATCGTATGAGAGATTTCCGTAAGGGTGAAATGGAGGGTACCTCAGGTCATGCTGATAATAAGCCGCCTCCTACCACTGGGCGTGTCTACACGACATCTCGCGATCAGGCAAACAAATCTACAGGTACCATTACTGGAATTTTGTATATGTACGGCCAAGCCGCATGTGTTCTTTTCGACACGGGTGCCACTCACTCAGTTATTTCCACTACATATGCTAAGAACATCAGGACACTTCCCTTGCCATTAGACAATAGGCTTACCATTTCCACGCCTTTGAGGGACTCTGTATTAATAACTCATGTATACAAGAGTCTTCCTCTAGAATTTGACGATAAAGTTCGTGCAGTAGATGCACTTCCCTTAGACATGATTGAGTTCGATATGATTCTTGGCATGGACTGGCTATCCAAGCACCATGCTACCATAGATTGCCACTCATATCAGGTGATCTTCGGTGACATTAATGCACCAGAGTACATTCATAACGGGTTCATACCCGGACGGTCTGTACAAGTCATATCTACCTTGCAAGCACGTGCACTACTGTCACATGGCTGTGAGGGTTATCTAGCTACGGTTCACGACATGGATGTTGAATCCCCATCGATTCAGGATCAACCAGTAATTTCGGAATTTCAAGACGTCTTCCCAGCTGAACTCCCCGGCATACCACCTGCACGAGAAGTGGAGTTCAACATCGACCTTGTTCCATGAGCTGAACCAATCTCTAAGGCTCCGTATCGTATGGCTCCCATAGAGCTAAAGGAACTGAAGGACCAACAGCATGAACTTCTTAAGCGAGGGTTCATTAGACCAAGCGCATCTCCATGGGGCGCACCGGTCTTGTTCGTTAAGAAGAAGGACGACAGCATGCGACTTTGCATAGACTACCGTGAACTTAATAAGATTACCATCCGCAATAGATATCCACTGCCACGTATAGATGATCTGTTTGACCAACTTCAAGGAGCCAAACACTTCTCAAAGATCGATGTAAGGTCAGGCTACCATCAGCTAAGGGTTAAAGAGCAGGATATTGCCAAGACTGCTTTTCGTACCCGCTATGGCCATTATGAGTTTGTAGTCATGCCATTCGGCCTGACTAATGCTCCAGCAGTATTCATGGATCTGATGAACAGAATCTTCCATGAATTCCTTGATAAGTTTGTCATTGTATTCATCGATGACATCCTGATTTTCTCAAAGTCCACGGAGGAACACGAAGACCATCTTCGTACGGTACTACAGATTCTTCGTCAGAAGCAGTTGTATGCGAAATTCTCCAAGTGTGAGTTCTGGTTAAACAAAGTGGCATTCTTAGGTCACATTGTATCAGCAGAAGGGATCACTATGGACCCAGCGAAGGTTGAGGCTATCACTAAATGGCCAAGACCAACGTCAGCGACAGAAGTCCGCAGTTTCTTGGGCTTAGCTGGATATTATCGCAGATTCATGGAGAACTTTTCCCGTTTGGCACTACCTCTCACCAAACTGATGCGAAAAGGAGAGAAATTCGTCTGGACGGAAGAACGAGAGAAGAGCTTCGAAGACCTAAAGCAGAAGTTAGTATCTGCACCTATTCTTACTCTCCCATCTGGTACAGGTGGATTTCAGATCTACAGCGATGCATCGGGGAAGGGACTGGGCTGTGTGCTCATGCAACATGGGAAAGTGATCGCGTATGCTTCACGGTAGCTTAAGCCCTATGAATAAAACTACCCTACGCATGACCTGGAACTTGCTGCAGTGGTGTTCGCATTGAAAATATGGAGGCACTACTTATACGGAGAATCATGCGACATTTTCACGGATCACAAGAGCTTGAAGTATATCTTCACTCAACGTGAATTGAACATGAGACAAAGGAGATGGTTGGAACTGTTGAAGGATTATGATATTAACCTACAGTATCATCCCGGAAAGGCTAATGTAGTAGCAGATGCACTCAGCAGAAAGTCCGGAATGATCAACGGCATTGAAATCAAGGAACAAAACATAAGAGACTTGGAGCGGCTAGACATCGAAATCATGGTACGTGGGCAGCACGGATACTGGGCGAATCTTATAGTAGAACCCGAGTTACTGTCTAGGATCAAGGAAGCTCAGAAGGATGATGGAGAAATATGGGCGATAATTCAGAATTTGGAGAAGCAGACAGAATTCAGAATGGACGCAGATGGTATCGTTTGGCAGGGCATGAGACTTTGTGTTCCTGACAATCAAGAACTCCGGGAAGCATTGTTAGCTGAAGCTCACAGCTCCCCATTTTCTATACATCCTGGGTCGACAAAAATGTACCATGACATCAGACAGTACTTTTGGTGGAGTGGTATGAAACAAGATGTAGCCACTTATGTCTCCAAATGTCTTACCTGCCAGCAGGTTAAGATTGAGCATCAACGATCGGGCGGTCTCCTTCAACCGTTGGATATTCCAGAGTGGAAGTGGGACAAAATCACCATGGATTTTGTTACCGGTCTTCCGCCTACCAAGAAGAAGCACGATGCCATTTGGGTCATCGTCGATCGACTCACCAAATCAGCTCATTTCTTACCGATACGCAAGGAAGATCCGGTAAGTAAACTCGCAGATATTTACAGGAGGGAGATCATGAGACTCCACGGTGCTCCCACCAGCATCGTCTCAGACAGAGATCCTCGTTTCACGTCGCGATTCTGGAAAGGTCTGCAAAACGCTTGGGGTACACAACTTAAGCTGAGTACGGCCTTTCATCCTCAAACGGACGGACAGTCGGAGCGAACGATTCAGACATTGGAAGATATGTTAAGGTCGTGTGCGTTGGAATGGACAGGTGATTGAGACGATTACATCTGTTTGGTCGAGTTTGCATACAACAACAGCTGGCACGCAAGTATCAAATGTGCTCCTTTCGAAATGTTGTATGGCAGGAAGTGTCGCGCTCCAATCTGCTGGGATCAAGTGGGAGAGCGAACACTCGAAGGACCAGAAATTATAGAAATGACCAATGAGAAGATCGAAGTAGCTAAGCAGAAGTTGCAGGAAGCACGGTCACGTCAGAAGAGTTACGCTGATAAACATCGTAGGGACATACATTTTAATGTGGGAGACCACGTCTTCCTCAAGGTTTCGTCGGCGCGTGGTGTTAAACGCTTCGGGGTCAAAGGGAAACTCAGTCCTCGTTTCATCGGACCGTTTGATATCATTGAACGAATCGGTGAAGTATCTTACCGATTGGCGTTACCTCCTCAGCTTTCGCACGTGCATAACGTGTTTCATGTGTCCTTAATCAGAGGGTACAAGTATCATCCCCTTCACATGGTTCAGTATCCACTGGAACAGATACGTGAAGATCTCACTTTTATAGAGGAACCCGAACAAGTTCTTGACAGGCAAGAACGAGTCATGAGAAGGAAGACGATTCCATTCGTCAAAATTCTTTGGAGGGACCATACCGAGCGGGAAGCCACTTGGGAAACGGAGGAGTCTATCCGGGCTTCTTACCCTCACTTCATATTTTGAGTTCGGGTATGTTACTTCTTTCCAGTTTACTTTATCTATAATTCGGGGACGAATTATTCTTTTTAGGGGGGAAGAATTGTAAAACCCGCATGCTTTTACCATGAATAGTGCCCTTAAGATCGTACGTCCTAGATTAAAACTATCAAGCAAGTGCATACGTGTATGACATGATAAGTATCGATTACGTACAAACTCATGATAAACAGTTAATAGATATTTCACGTGAACATAATTAAATCATGATCACCATTTTAAAACACGAACTAAAATAATTACGTAAGTGCTTAATTACGAGTGTAAATAATACGATAAACTACATGATAAAATAAACAGAAACACATTAAACACGAACACGTTTAACCACGAACGAACACGAAACATCGGGACACGAGAAAAGGTACGGGAACCCCATGTGGGGCCCCATACCCATGGCACACATAACAAGGTGGGCTAAGCCCATGGACTTTTACAAGAAAAGGGGGGGTTATGGTAACTTTTCATTTCATTTTACATTTCAAGCAAAATAAACATTTAACCTAAAAAGGTTTTCTCTCCTCCCTTTTTGTCCTCTTTGTGCCGCCACCCTAAGACCACCATAGGTGGTTGATTGGTCGATTTTGATCTTGAAAACCATTGCTATAAACCGTGTTTGTTCATCCTCTTCCAAGCTACGTATTGGTATATCATTCTAAACCTTTCTTTTTATTTCTTTTTAAATCTTTGATTATTTTCATGAACATGTTATTGTTATTCTTATTAAAACATGATAATTAAACATAGATCTAACATGTTTTAGTTTTAATTAAAATCAAAGGTTGTTATATGAGGGGGTTTGTTTTTGGCCGCCTAGTATAACCAACCCGAGGGGGGTTCGGTTTGCTTTTAGCCGCCACCACCAAGACCATTTTGGTCTTGGTTGGTGCATGTGGTACCCACGGCAGCAAGGGGACACAAGTACCCCGAGTTGGCTCGGGGTACGGTGTCGAGTTCATGCCCGATTTATGGTTCGTTGGTTAAATCATGATTTATGCTACATGTTAATATTATGAATTATGAACTTAGGATATAAATTAATTAATAACATGAGATATTAATTAAACCATGACTTAGGTTATTTTTAATTATTAATTTAGCATGATATTAATTTAACCTAAGTATTTTTATGTTATAAGTTATAATTAATTAATTATTTAAAACATGCTTATAATTAATTAATTTAGACATGACTTAGGTTATATTATTAATACATATTAATATACATTTTAACCTAAGTAATTTATTCCATTTTAATTAAAACATGTTATACTTTAATTAAAATGCTTAACCTATAGTTTAATTAAAATGCATGAAATAATAACTAAACTATACACTATATCATATGACTTAAGAAATAAGCTTATAAACACTTAGACTTATATTTTAGCTTATGCAACCAGCTTAATTCTAATTATGGAAACTTCTATTTATAGAAACTTAATTAAATAAGGCAACTAATCTATTAATGGAAACCTTCTATATATGGAAATCTATCTATTTCAGGCAGCTAATCTAATCATGGAAAACCTTCTATATATGGAAACTTATTTAATTAAGGCAGCTGATCTATTTTTGGAAACTTTCTATTTTTAGAAACTAATCTATTTTAAGCAGTGAATTCTATTTTAGGAAACTTCAATTTTTGGAAACTTTCTATTTTTGGAAACTTTCTATTTTTAGAAACTTTCTATTTTTGGTAACTTTCTATTTTTGGAAACTTTCTATTTTGGAACCTTTCTATTTTTGGAAACTTTCTATTTTTGGAAACCTGCTATTTTTGGAAAGTTACTTATTATTACACAGTAAGTATAATAATACATGAATTACCAGTAATACTTTATCAGATTAATCAGAGTACAAGGTAAACACAGATAGGGCTTTAAACAGTAAACCATGACCTAAAACATACAAAGTAAGCTAAGATGAGACATAAAACCCAGTACGTAATCAGTGATTCGATACTTATACACGTGTGTATTCATGTAGCGTTAGTGATCCAGAAGTAGGAGTCTTTCTTCCGTTCATTCACTGGACTTGAGGTACGGATTCCCGTCCTTTCAGTATGGACATTCTTTCCTTATTAGGATTTCCCCGTATGCAGCCAACTGTTTTTCCCAGTATTTGTTTTATTGTTTGAACTGCGTATGTTTAATTAGCATAATCTATAGCCATATACAAGCATGACCAGTTTCACCTAGTTATGGAGGTACCATAACCATAACATTGGAGGCACCAATGTTATGACTTCCCCACGGCGGAGTGATTGCTCGTGGCGTCCCTTTTCAGTTTTGGCCATATTATTATATCATGTGGGGCGTATGGGTGCATCCTAGTTACATGTTTTATTCAGTATTTCATGGTGAATGTGGTGTGTGCCTTGCATCCTTCACAAGGAGTTGATCCCTCCTACCCAGACCAGTATATTAATTAGAGGCATCCCCTCTAATCATCATGATGATGTCACCCCTCTAAGTATTCATGCACGTGACCTTTTCATGATCTATATGGGCTATCGTATTTATATGTTAAAACAGTTTTCATAAGATAAACATAAGGCTTTTCAAACTATAAAACAAGTTTTCTCAATACTTAACCAGTCTACTCAGGACTTAGTCTTCCGCTGTTATATGTTACATGCTTATCCTATTTCATGCTATATTGTACATCCGTGCATTGAGCGTCTTGCTCAGCCGTTTTCCTTTTCATGTTCCCAAAACGGCAGGTACTCAGGGACGCTCGTAGATCTCAAACGTACGTGCATATGGACTGGAAGCTTTACCGTCTTTCTTTACTTTATGCATTTCCTTTACTTTAATACAGTTTGCAAAGGACATTGTTTCGTCCTTTCCTTTTACAGTATTTATGTTTGTGTGTGATGAGCTCTACTTTGGGGTTACCGATGTTTGATTCCGGTATTTCCCTTTTATGGTCAAATAATGCTTAGACATTTATCCTTGTATGCTTTGATGACACGCCATGATTATGCGTAAGATTCCATTTCCAAAATGGGGTGTTACATAAATATTTTGTTTGGTTTGATTAATCTTGAAGTTTTGTTTAATCTTGATGTTTATTTGACAAAATTCTTATTTTTCCAATGTTCTTATCGAATCCTTACGTTTGAAATTCTTATTTTGTTTGTGCTTTTTGCTTATTTAGCTTCTAGCTTATTTTTGTTTGAGTGTTCTTAAAAGTTTCATCTTTTCAAAAGTTCAATCTTTCTAAAGTTAATTTTATAAAGTTTGCTTATTTTGCGTTTTGAAAGTTTTTAGATTTGTGCTTATTTAGTTTTACTTATTGTTGTCTTAATTAAGTTTTGGTAATTGCTTATTGTTAAAGTGCTTATTTGCTTATTGGATTACATCGTAACTTTCTTAAGGGTTTCTGCTTGTTCCGATCGAGTAAGTGTGATCGCATAAACCCTAGGGTTTCTACTTGCGATCCTTTACTACGATCAAGGACTAGGATCAGACTACGATCGTCCATCACGATCTAAGTCACGATTGGCCTGTTCCGATCTGTGACTGCGATCGTTGGTTGCAATCTGTGGATACGATCACTTGGTCACGATCGTCCACTGCGACCCACTTGTTGCGATCGTGGTGTACGATCCAAATCTTGCCCAGAGTACGATCTGGGAGTACGATCGTCACTGCGATCGCTTGTTACGATCTGTGGCTACGATCTAGGGTACGATCGTTGGTTGCGATTGTGACTGCGATCTGACTTTTGTTTGACTTTATTTCTTGTTTTTATTTTATTTATCTTAGTTTTCAAATTTATCTTTTCCCGCATTTTTACTTAGTATTATTTTAAACGAGTTTTGTCTTATTTTATTTTTACAAAGTTTTTAGTTTTACAAAGTTTTCAAGTTTTAAATTCATTACGTTCTAATTTCCAAAAATTGCACGCTTCCCGAAATCTCTGTTTTTACCAAGTGTTTTTCTAGTAATTTTTACTTTAGTGTTATTTTAATCGTTTATCTTTATTTTAAATTTCAAGTTTACATTTTTATTACATTGTCAAAATAATTTTTCGTCAAGCTTTAATTTTTTGTCATTTAATTAATTACTTTTAAAGTTTTAAATTTGCACAATTTACCTTTTAATCAGCTTTAGTTTTAATTACCAGGCATTTACTTTAACGTTTCGTAATTTAATTTCACTACAACGACCAATCTATTTCTTTTCACCAAAAGACGATTGAGTCACACTTAAACCAGTAATCAATTCGAAGAGATTGGAACAACGAACTTTCATAACTAAGTAAAATCAGAATATTAGTTTACAAATCATCAATTTTAGTGCACCTCAGTTTAACGTACACTTATAGTTCACCAATTAGGGTATTTTTTGAAATATGTATTATACCACAGTACTCCTTTTGATCCTTCAAACTTAAAGAAATTTGGTCTTGTTTTTAAAGTTTTCTTTTTCACATCTTTTGATCCTTCAAACTTAAAGAAATCTGGTCCTTTTTTTAAAGTTTTCTTTATCACACTTGCGACACGTATATTTTTGGACGAAATCTTGTAATTTATATGTTTTGATTCCAATTTTGACCAAATATAGTTCAATTTTGACTTTTTATTAACCAATGAGATTGTATCTTTTTGCTTATGTGGCAAAATCAAACAATCTGATTCGTTTAATTATTTTCACCAACCTCCACTCTTCGCAAAAACTTTCAAAAAATCTAATTCTTATATTATATAAAAGTTTAACTAATTATATATTTAATTACGTTTCTTAGGATAGTGAGCTAATTAATGGTTAAGAACATCTTTTGAGTATACTTACTTATATAAAGACAACTAGCTTTAAGGCCCGCCTGATGTGCGGCTAGTTTTAAAAAATCATTTGAATTGATAGATTGTGAAAATAACGCGTATGGCATACACAATTGTAACATGTATATAGTTATGATAATAATATAAAGGGATTATATAAGTAACAAAACATAAAATATTTAAACTTTATAAATCGTAACAACCATACAAAAGTTGAGCGTTCTAATTAACCCAAAACTGCAATTTAAAAGTATTTTCAGAAGACATTCCTAAATATGTGCATCCTTGTAATACATAGGCTCAAAATTCTCCTCGTCATTGTAATATGAAAGCAAGGAATAATCTTTAAATAAATTAAAGCGCAGAATGGAAGCAAGTTGTTTCATGTGATCTTTAGCAAGTTCAACCAAACGTTGTTTGTTTGCTTCTTTCTCTCCTCCAGCTTTTCAGCACTTGTAATTCTCCATTTCTCTCATGTGCCCATTCGTCAGGTTTTTGAAATTTTATGAACTGTCTTTAATATCTATATGTATCATAATTATAGCTATGTCATATGGCTTTAATAGTTGTTCCATATCATTTTATATTTTTAGGATAAGTTTGACAAGCAGCTAACATGTAAGTAGATGTGAAACGTACTTTTGTTAATTAAAGACAATGTAGGAGATTAATCAAAACCAATGATACACAGTTACATGATCTGGTAAGGTTGAATTAAACCTGTGTTATTTGATTTATGAATGTGGTGTGTGTTAAGATCTTTATGTTATTTTTGGTTTTTGTAGATGGGTTGTAGGTGGCAAATGGAGTCACGTGGGTAAAACGTCAAAAATGTTTCAGAAGTGACAAGTGAATATTTTTGTTACTTTAATGAAAGTAGGGTAAATATTATGTGTTCCACCATTGTAAAAATATATTTATAGTGAAATCCGAAACAAAGTAAAAGTTTGAAAGCTAAATATCTTTGCGAGTGTGAGATTAAACCAATCAATAAAGCAACTACTCTTAATCATGTTGCATAAATCCATACCAGTAAATATTTATACCTGCAATAATCTTCTTTCCACATTACTTTACTGGCATGACTTTGTCATCTGCATCTTTCCATTCATTAGCTACCATTGTCGCCAATCTATTTTACGTGACTTTTGGACGAGATATCTCCTTGTCCAGACTATTCTATTACTCCTACATGTTTAAATCAAGAAATTAGTTATGCTGTCTAAAAAAATTTATATCGTATTATTATCTACATTCATCTTTTTGACTTTTTGTTGGTAATCTCTCACTGCATTTGCAGCAGCCGCACCAGCAAGAACAACTTCAAACCACACATACAGTTTGTGTAATCTTTTCAACCACAACAATCTTTTGTCGATGCATTTGATATTTTTATCCATAATTTTTTTCTTGTGATAATGAATACCAATGAACACATGGATATGTATTAAATATATAAATGAATACCAATTTAAGCTACAAGAACTCAAAAAAAAAGTACCAGAAGTTCAAAAACACCATACCTAGAAAATTCTATTTGCTTCATTAGCTCATGTCCCTTATTATGCTGATCATCCACCATACATACCTCTAATGGCACAACCTGAAGAGTCCTATCAACTTCAAGTCTCGAATACTTTGTTTTCATCTTGTAGTTTTGCAATCTGAAATAAAAAATATGCAACATGAAAAGTCTAAACTTATTGTGATTATCAACATTGTGTTTCAAGATAAAATGAAGACCACATACCACTTATCGAGTGAGTTTGAGCTCAGCCTCAAAAGGTGCAAAGATGGCTTCAGTTGGTGGCATATCATTTTCATATCTTTGAGCAACATGAACTCTATGTAGAGCAGGGTAAACTAAATAAGCTCACGCTTAGTATTTTTTATAGGTGATCATTTAGAAATTAAACCGTATGCCAGGGATTTATAATGTAATTCCATAGCTGAAAGACAAACAAAATCATATTATATTTATAATTAGAAACACCACTAACTTACAATAGTCAAGAGTGCTCCAACTTGTATAGCAATTGTTACTTTAGTCTCAGTGTTCCAAGTTGTATACGAAAGGGTTAGTACACTCATATCACTTAGTATCATCTATAGTATAGAAGACATTTACTGAATCAGTTGGCTAATCAAATATAGAGAATATACGTTTTCTAAATAGGAATTCTTCATTGAGTTTTTGAATATATGGGATGGTTTACATGTTTTCCTGTATTGTTTACGTATTATATAATCTAAATTTTTGCTTGGGCTTCATCCTCAAGCTTTAGAATGTTAAAAAAAGAGTTTTTAATTCAACATTATAGTAGTAGAAGAAGTTGGTTTCACTAGTTGATCAAGAACAATGGATGCCTTTATCACACTACTTACTGGTGTCCCATTTTTCATTAATCTCAGAATATACTAAAACATTCAAACAACATGCTTTCAAGTGATGTTGCTTTTTACTAACAAAATATATACTTGATAGCAGACCTATCGTAAAAAATGTGCATGAAACTGAACTTTTATAACTTAGTTTATAATATATAAACATCAACTTTCGAAACTTAGTTGTAAGGCAATGGCTCACACTATCTATACTACTTTATAAAGTATTTACCTCCTTTCTATATTTAGTAGTCTTAAAAATTCAGCCTTAAACATTTCTTTATTAGGAAATCAATATACAACTAATTAGTCAATTTTCATCATCTACATTCTTCAATTTTTTCAAGATTTAATGTATATATTTTCTAATAACTGGCATTGATGATTTAGTAAAGCCCATTTAATAAAATGTGAGTAACAACAACCATTTAAATGCATTCATGTGTAGTCAACATTGTATAACAACTCAAACAAGAACTATAAACACAGGCCTCATACACAAAAGAAAATAAAACACATATCATAAATATCTTTTTAATTTTTGTCTTTAATTCCTCCTCTAACATTATGAATAAAAATAATCACAAACACACGAACAAATCATCATCTCACGTTACCTGCCAATAAAAAAACAATCTTTCACCACATCTGTCACAACTGCCTCTGCCCTAAATCTTACGGGTCTTTTTACATAAATTATTTATATGTTTGTTAGAAGAATGTTTAAACAAATAACATTTGCTCGTCGCTAAATATATTCACAGGATACCCGCCGCCGCATTGCACTGATATCCTGTTAGTTTAATACTAAATAATTAGTGCTTATTCACCAACACGAATAATTTTAATTATATCCTTAATAAAAGAGGGGAAGCACGGTTCCCAATGAACAGTGCTCCCCTCACAACCAAAAACATTTTTTAATCAACCCCTCACACGCATCTCACACACACCCACTATGTCTTCTTCTTCAACTGTAGATCTGTATAAAATATTCAAATTCATACACGTTGGCCAATTACTTAGCTTAAAAGACGATCATGGCCGTTGGTTTCTTGATTCAACGGGTTACGGGGTTAAACCTTGACCTCAGCCGTTGATTGGTCCTTGCCCTTTTCCGTTTTGGGTTGGTACTGGTCAGAAACTGATCTTGCGGTTGAGATTATCCCAAGAGGTTATTGGTAGTGGCCTCATAAAAAAAAACTCACAAACCACAGTATTATCTAAAAAAATGGCTGCCGCTTACTTTTTGATCTTTTCATCTACAAACGAATTGATAAAATTAGGTGGTATCAAAAGTTGCAGAAAAAGACTTCAACATCCCTGATCTATATTGTAAGTTCATGAACCGGGGTATGTTTTTAGATTTTTTTTTTATTAATTATGTGGTAAGAATCTACCTGTTTGGATTGATGTATGTAATTTGTGTGCAGGTATTCATTAAGTCACGCTGGATTTTAAGATGGAATGACGGAAAAGGCTGGAAAAGATTCAATCTTTTTGGGTGGTGATTGATCTGACTAAACAAAGATGTAACACTTAATGTTTGGTAAGTTTGTCTTTACTTAATTTTTGGTTTCGAATATAGGTTTTGGGTATTTCTGTTTCCGAGTAATTAGTTAGGAATTTGACAGGATTGGGTTAAGTAAAGCTATAACAAAACTTCTTTTTGTGTCTTGGATTGAAGGTCTTGGTAGCGTTGTCACACGTTTATGGACCTTCATTTGCCTTTATTCTTATAATTGTCCAGAATCGCGGAAAACAATACATATTATAAAATCGTGACCAAAACACGTCTCAGTCACGTGTTTTGTTGCCATAATTAATGTCGGGTTATGATAGTGACATGGCTTATCCATTGCAGGCGACCAGACTATTGAATGTTGCTTGCCTTTATGGTAATACGGATGCGTCTGTTTCTTTCGTTGCCGCTATCCATTGCAGGCGACGATAGTACAGATGTGTCCTGATAGTGGTAGGTTCATCCGCATCTTGCCTGCATAGAAATGGTTATTGGCCTAATAAGATCATGAAGTAATCAAGACAAGTACTTTATAATTTATGCTCTGTGCTTACTAATACATGTTTCAACACAAGTTGCGTGTTATCACAGTTTACCTGCAGCCGTATCTTGGCGGGGCAGTCGCTTCATTAATGCGATTGCAGCCATGCAGGTTGCTTTCTTATCCTTCTAATTCTTCAGCCCTGAACCTAATATTGGTTATGGTTAAGATGCGATTGCAACCATAGCTGCAGCTTCAGAAAAGCAAGTGAAAAATTTTATGAACTGAATTTGCATTGTGTCGTGGTCGTTGTTCTAAGTTCACAGCCATGATGTTAGGCCGTTGTAAGGTGATGTTGTTTGCATGTATGCAGCCTCTTTATCTGATGGCCTTTTTATAAATTTAAACTCAAAATGATCTCATATTTATGCGATCACTCGGGCTATGATGAGTTTTAACAGCATGGGATAAATATGAGATTACGCAGATCTTGGCGAAGTAACTTCTCAAGGTTGCAGCCATGCCGTGCCTATCCGTTTTTCCCTTAACTGTGCCCTATCTGAGCCTATAATTTTCCTACACCTAGAAGGTTTTGGGGTTCCCTCTTCACATGCCACCAATCGGAAGAGGCAAGACCCGCCTGTTGTAACATCATTTCGCAACCAAACACCCCTAGAAGTCCTTAAATATGTGTATTTTTGATTATTTGCGAATGTAATACGTGTGTCATTTGTAGCAGTTTCGACCCATATGTTGACCCATCAGTCGCTTAAAAAGCTGTTTATCGTTGAAGCTATAGATGCTTACCACTTTACGAAAAACAATGGCAGGTATATCAATTATTATTGAGATAGGCAGTTACTTGCTACATAGTAGTTTTATGTTTCTTTGATTAAGAATTTCATTTGTAATGTCATATTTTGAGTTATCTATATTACATGCAATTTCGAGATACTGATACACTTTGTACGTGAAAATATTTTAGGTAAGGATCGTACTGTTATGAACCAACCGCCCTTCATAATCATGTTTCGTACGCCTTTAACGGTTATCACCAAAAAGACTTGAACCTTTCACCTATGTCCCGAGGAGGGCTTGAACTCATGGCTTGGTCGAGTGATGATTTACTTGCGCCCAGATAACCCTAGGCCACAGATCCTTTGGTAAGTGAGTTTTCACTACAACTGAATTTCTAGAATAACCTACACCATTGACAATACAAGATTTCTAGAACAAGCTTAAAGGATAGCTAATTTGCAATGATACACATTAAAACTTGAAATGTCAGCCAATAGAAATTGCAGTTTTAAGAAGTCAAATGACATTATAAGGTATTGTAGCATAACTGGAACACAATAAATATATTAGAGGGTGATAAATTGTATGCTAAGCGGTTTCTTTTGGTTTGTGTTTGCTTCCTTTTTGGTAAGTGTCGTCAGTCGTCACTTCTATGCATCATACTATTTCAACAGTTCTATAAAAGAAGAAGGCTATAAAAATATACTGATAACGTGGTTTGTTAATGCAGAGAACCAGAAACTGCTCCGATATGGAAATTGAAGAGTTATTTTCAGTTTTCAATTCACTTTTTAATAACCAAGAAAGGTAATATTCTAATATGATTTTTATGAAGGGGTGCATAATATATACGTTATAGCAGGGGTCGTTCTAGGCGTCTAAACAAAATGCTACAGACCTTTATGTCGATAAACAAGTCTTGGAAGATACTTCCAGTTTAGTGATTAAAAAGGCAGTCTTTGAATTTGACTTAAATGTAAAACGCAACTGCCTGATCCTAATTGTCCGATGTGTATCATCATTGGTAAAAAGTGAGATTCCATCGCTCATTCAAGCATGTATTTTTTGCGTTCAGTGCAAGTGGATGTGGTAAGCTCCTTTGAACATGATTCTTTTTTAACTTCTTTAGCGGATTATGCTTTTACTCTTATGGTTTTGTAATTATGTTATTCTCACAGGTTTTGTTCAATCACACGGTCTCTAAATTTCAAGGGAAATGATGTGATGTACATTCATTTGTAGCCGAAAGCAGGTAATATTTCTGTAATTTCTGTTATAGTTTTGCCATTTGAGTGGATCGATTTCCCAAGATTAACCAATGATTGGAGCTATAAAATGTTCATACGCCAGTGGGAACTTGCTGATATCGAGCACTTTGAATGGAGCTAAAAAAATGAACATCTTAATACGAACTTAGCTCATCTTTCTATGTCTACAGGACTGGGAAGCACGGTTCCCAATGAACAGTGCTCCCCTCACAACCAAAAACATTTTTTAATCAACCCCTCACACGCATCTCACACACACACCCACTATGTCTTCTTCTTCAACTGTAGATCTGTATAAAATATTCAAATTCATACACGTTGGCCAATTACTTAGCTTAAAAGACGATCATGGTCGTTGGTTTCTTGATTCAACGGGTTACGGGGTTAAACCTTGACCTCAGCCGTTGATTGGTCCTTGCCCTTTTCCGTTTTGGGTTGGTACTGGTCAGAAACTGATCTTGCGGTTGAGATTATCCCAAGAGGTTATTGGTAGTGGCCTCATAAAAAAAAACTCACAAACCACAGTATTATCTAAAAAATGGCTGCCGCTTACTTTTTGATCTTTTCATCTACAAACAAATTGATAAAATTAGGTGGTATCAAAAGTTGTAGAAAAAGACTTCAACATCCCTGATCTATATTGTAAGTTCATGAACCGGGGTACGTTTTTAGATTTTTTTTTATTAATTATGTGGTAAGAATCTACCTGTTTGGATTGATGTATGTAATTTGTGTGCAGGTATTCATTAAGTCACGCTGGATTTTAAGATGGAATGACAGAAAAGGCTGGAAAAGATTCAATCTTTTTGGGTGGTGATTGATCTGATTAAACAAAGATGTAACACTTAATGTTTGGTAAGTTTGTCTTTACTTAATTTTTGGTTTCGAATATAGGTTTTGGGTATTTCTGTTTCCGAGTAATTAGTTAGGAATTTGACAGGATTGGGTTAAGTAAAGCTATAACAAAACTTCTTTTTGTGTCTTGGATTGAAGGTCTTGGTAGCGTTGTCACACGTTTATGGACCTTCATTTGCCTTTATTCTTATAATTGTCTAGAATCGCGGAAAACAATACATATTATAAAATCGTGACCAGAACACGTCTCAGTCACGTGTTTTGTTGCCATAATTAATGTCGGGTTATGATAGTGACATGGCTTATCCATTGCAGGCGACCAGACTATTGAATGTTGCTTGCCTTTATGGTAATACGGATGCGTCTGTTTCTTTTGTCGCCGCTATCCATTGCAGGCGACGATAGTACAGATGCGTCCTGATAGTGGTAGGTTCATCCGCATCTTGCCTGCATAGAAATGGTTATTGGCCTAATAAGATCATGAAGTAATCAAGACAAGTACTTTATAATTTATGCTTTGTGCTTACTAATACATGTTTCAACACAAGTTGCGTGTTATCACAATTTACCTGCAGCCGTATCTTGGCGGGGCAGTCGCTTCATTAATGCGATTGCAGCCATGCCGGTTGCTTTCTTATCCTTCTAATTCTTCAGTCCTGAACCTAATATTGGTTATGGTTAAGATACGATTGCAACCATAGCTGCAGCTTCAGAAAAGCAAGTGAAAAATTTTATGAACTGAATTTGCATTGTGTCGTGGTCGCTGTTCTAAGTTCACAGCCATGATGTTAGGCCGTTGTAAGGTGATGTTGTTTGCATGTATGCAGCCTCTTTATCTGATGGCCTTTTTATAAATTTAAACTCAAAATGATCTCATATTTATGCGATCACTCGGGCTATGATGAGTTTTAACGGCATGGGATAAATATGAGATTACGCGGATCTTGGCGAGGTAACTTCTCAAGGTTGCAGCCATGCCGTGCCTATCCGTTTTTCCCTTAACTGTGCCCTATCTGAGCCTATAATTTTCCTACACCTAGAAGGTTTTGGGGTTCCCTCTTCACATGCCACCAATCGGAAGAGGCAAGACCCGCCTGTTGTAACATCATTTCGCAACCAAACACCCCCTAGAAGTCCTTAAATATGTGTATTTTTTGATTATTTGCGAATGTAATACGTGTGTCATTTGTAGCAGTTTTGACCCATATGTTGACCCATCAGTCGCTTAAAAAGCTGTTTATCGTTGAAGCTATAGATGCTTACCACTTTACGAAAAACAATGGCAGGTATATCAATTATTATTGAGATAGGCAGTTACTTGCTACATAGTAGTTTTATGTTTCTTTGATTAAGAATTTCATTTGCAGTGTCATATTTTGAGTTATCTGTATTACATGCAATTTCAAGATACTGATACGCTTTGTACGTGAAAATATTTTAGGTAAGGATCGTACTGTTATGAACCAACCGCCCTTCAGAATCATGTTTCGTACGCCTTTAACGGTTATCACCAAAAAGACTTGAACCTTTCACCTATGTCCCGAGGAGGGCTTGAACTCATGGCTTGGTCGAGTGATGATTTACTTGCGCCCAGATAACCCTAGGCCACAGATCCTTTGGTAAGTGAGTTTTCACTACAACTGAATTTCTAGAATAACCTACACCGTTGACAATACAAGATTTCTAGAACAAGCTTAAAGGATAGCTAATTTGCAATGATACACGTTAAAACTTGAAATGTCAGCCAATAGAAATTGCAGTTTTAAGAAGCCAAATGACATTATAAGGTATTGTAACATAACTGGAACACAATAAATATATTAGAGGGTGATAAATTGTATGCTAAGCGGTTTCTTTTGGTTTGTGTTTGCTTCCTTTTTGGTAAGTGTCGTCAGTCGTCACTTCTATGCATCATACTATTTCAACAGTTCTATAAAAGAAGAAGGCTATAGAAAAATACTGATAACGTGGTTTGTTAATGCAGAGAACCAGAAACTGCTCCGATATGGAAATTGAAGAGTTATTTTCAGTTTTCAGTTCACTTTTTAATAACCAAGAAAGGTAATATTCTAATATGATTTTTATGAAGGGTGCATAATATATACGTTATAGCAGGGGTCGTTCTAGGCGTCTAAACAAAATGATACAGACCTTTATGTCGATAAACAAGTCTTGGAAGATACTTCCAGTTTAGTGATTAAAAAGGCAGTCTTTGAATTTGACTTAAATGTAAAACGCAACTGCCTGATCCTAATTGTCCGATGTGTATCATCATTGGTAAAAAGTGAGATTCCATCGCTCATTCAAGCATGTATTTTTTGCGTTCAGTGCAAGTGGATGTGGTAAGCTCCTTTGAACATGATTCTTTTTTAACTTCTTTAGCGGATTATGCTTTTACTCTTATGGTTTTGTAATTATGTTATTCTCACAGGTTTTGTTCAATCACACGGTCTCTAAATTTCAAGGGAAATGATGTGATGTACATTCATTTGTAGCCGAAAGCAGGTAATATTTCTGTAATTTCTGTTATAGTTTTGCCATTTGAGTGGATCGATTTCCCAAGATTAACCAATGATTGGAGCTATAAAATGTTCATACGCCAGTGGGAACTTGCTGATATCGAGCACTTTGAATGGAGCTAAAAAAATGAACATCTTAATACGAACTTAGCTCATCTTTCTATGTCTACAGGACTGGGAAGCACGGTTCCCAATGAACAGTGCTCCCCTCACAACCAAAAACATTTTTTAATCAACCCCTCACACGCATCTCACACACACACCCACTATGTCTTCTTCTTCAACTGTAGATCTGTATAAAATATTCAAATTCATACACGTTGGCCAATTACTTAGCTTAAAAGACGATCATGGCCGTTGGTTTCTTGATTCAACGGGTTACGGGGTTAAACCTTGACCTCAGCCAGTGATTGGTCCTTGCCCTTTTCCGTTTTGGGTTGGTACTGGTCAGAAACTGATCTTGCGGTTGAGATTATCCCAAGAGGTTATTGGTAGTGGCCTCATAAAAAAAACTCACAAACCACAGTATTATCTAAAAAAATGGCTGTCGCTTACTTTTTGATCTTTTCATCTACAAACGAATTGATAAAATTAGGTGGTATCAAAAGTTGCAGAAAAAGACTTCAACATCCCTGATCTATATTGTAAGTTCATGAACCGGGGTATGTTTTTAGATTTTTTTTTATTAATTATGTGGTAAGAATCTACCTGTTTGGATTGATGTATGTAATTTGTGTGTAGGTATTCATTAAGTCACGCTGGATTTTAAGATGGAATGACGGAAAAGGCTGGAAAAGATTCAATCTTTTTGGGTGGTGATTGATCTGATTAAACAAAGATGTAACACTTAATGTTTGGTAAGTTTGTCTTTACTTAATTTTTGGTTTCGAATATAGGTTTTGGGTATTTCTGTTTCCGAGTAATTAGTTAGGAATTTGACAGGATTGGGTTAAGTAAAGCTATAACAATACTTCTTTTTGTGTCTTGGATTGAAGGTCTTGGTAGCGTTGTCATACGTTTATGGACCTTCATTTGCCTTTATTCTTATAATTGTCTAGAATCGCGGAAAACAATACATATTATAAAATCGTGACCAGAACACGTCTCAGTCACGTGTTTTGTTGCCATAATTAATGTCGGGTTATGATAGTGACATGGCTTATCCATTGCAGGCGACCAAACTATTGAATGTTGCTTGCCTTTATGGTAATACGGATGCGTCTGTTTTTTTCGTTGCCGTTATCCATTGCAGGCGACGATAGTACAGATGCGTCCTGATAGTGGTAGGTTCATCCGCATCTTGCCTGCATAGAAATGGTTATTGGCCTAATAAGATCATGAAGTAATCAAGACAAGTACTTTATAATTTATGCTCTGTGCTTACTAATACATGTTTCAACACAAGTTGCGTGTTATCACAGTTTACCTGCAGCCGTATCTTGGCAGGGCAGTCGCTTCATTAATGCGATTGCAGCCATGCCGGTTGCTTTCTTATCCTTCTAATTCTTCAGCCCTGAACCTAATATTGGTTATGGTTAAGATGCGATTGCAACCATAGCTGCAGCTTCAGAAAACCAAGTAAAAAATTTTATGAACTGAATTTGCATTGTGTCGTGGTCGCTGTTCTAAGTTCACAGCCATGATGTTAGGCCGTTGTAAGGTGATGTTGTTTGCATGTATGCAGCCTCTTTATCTGATGGCCTTTTTATAAATTTAAACTCAAAATGATCTCATATTTATGCGATCACTCGGGCTATGATGAGTTTTAACGGCATGGGATAAATATGAGATTACGCGGATCTTGGCGAGGTAACTTCTCAAGGTTGCAGCCATGCCGTGCCTATCCGTTTTTCCCTTAACTGTGCCCTATCTGAGCCTATAATTTTCCTACACCTAGAAGGTTTTGGGGTTCCCTCTTCACATGCCACCAATCGGAAGAGGCAAGACCCGCCTGTTGTAACATCATTTCGCAACCAAACACCCCCTAGAAGTCCTTAAATATGTGTATTTTTTGATTATTTGCGAATGTAATACGTGTGTCATTTGTAGCAGTTTTGACCCATATGTTGACCCATCAGTCGCTTAAAAAGCTGTTTATCGTTGAAGCTATAGATGCTTACCACTTTACGAAAAACAATGGCAGGTATATCAATTATTATTGAGATAGGCAGTTACTTGCTACATAGTAGTTTTATGTTTCTTTGATTAAGAATTTCATTTGTAGTGTCATATTTAGTTATCTGTATTACATGCAATTTCAAGATACTGATACGCTTTGTACGTGAAAATATTTTAGGTAAGGATCGTACTGTTATGAACCAACCGCCCTTCAGAATCATGTTTCGTACGCCTTTAACGGTTATCACCAAAAAGACTTGAACCTTTCACCTATGTCCCGAGGAGGGCTTGAACTCATGGCTTGGTCGAGTGATGATTTACTTGCGCCCAGATAACCCTAGGCCACAAATCCTTTGGTAAGTGAGTTTTCACTACAACTGAATTTCTAGAATAACCTACACCGTTGACAATACAAGATTTCTAGAACAAGCTTAAAGGATAGCTAATTTGCAATGATACACATTAAAACTTGAAATGTCAGCCAATAGAAATTGCAGTTTTAAGAAGCCAAATGACATTATAAGGTATTGTAACATAACTAGAACACAATAAATATATTAGAGGGTGATAAATTGTATGCTAAGCGGTTTCTTTTGGTTTGTGTTTGCTTCCTGTTTGGTAAGTGTCGTCAGTCGTCACTTCTATGCATCATACTATTTCAACAGTTCTATAAAAGAAGAAGGCTATAGAAAAATACTGATAACGTGGTTTGTTAATGCAGAGAACCAGAAACTGCTCCGATATGGAAATTGAAGAGTTATTTTCAGTTTTCAGTTCACTTTTTAATAACCAAGAAAGGTAATATTCTAATATGATTTTTATGAAGGGGTGCATAATATATACGTTATAGCAGGGGTCGTTCTAGGCGTCTAAACAAAATGCTACAGACCTTTATGTCGATAAACAAGTCTTGGAAGATACTTCCAGTTTAGTGATTAAAAAGGCAATCTTTGAATTTGCCTTAAATGTAAAACGCAACTGCCTGATCCTAATTGTCCGATGTGTATCATCATTGGTAAAAAGTGAGATTCCATCGCTCATTCAAGCATGTATTTTTTGCGTTCAGTGCAAGTGGATGTGGTAAGCTCCTTTGAACATGATTCTTTTTTAACTTCTTTAGCGGATTATGCTTTTACTCTTATGGTTTTGTAATTATGTTATTCTCACAGGTTTTGTTCAATCACACGGTCTCTAAATTTCAAGGGAAATGATGTGATGTACATTCATTTGTAGCCGAAAGCAGTTAATATTTCTGTAATTTCTGTTATAGTTTTGCCATTTGAGTGGATCGATTTCCCAAGATTAACCAATGATTGGAGCTATAAAATGTTCATACGCTAGTGGGAACTTGCTGATATCGAGCACTTTGAATGGAGCTAAAAAATGAACATCTTAATAAGAACTTAGCTCATCTTTCTATGTCTACAGGACTGCTTATTATAAGTATCGACTTTGAAATGGAGCTTCAAGTGATTTAGGGTGTTATGACAAAATTAGAATGTAACAAAGATTTTTTACAAGAAAATGGTTACTTTTATTATTCACCCATACAATGAAATGCACGGACGTCATACCTAATATTTTCAGTTTATGTACAGTGACGTAAGAGTAGTCGCGCATCCCTTTTGCTCCAAAAGGGTTGTTTGGATGCTATTAAAATACTAGCCAAACACCCCCTCTGTTGCAAAAGGGATGTCTAGCTGCTGTTAAACCAGGAACCAAACACCCATTTTGTTGCAAAAGGGGTGTTTGGCTGCTGTTAAACCATGATCCAAACGCTCCTGCTGCAAAACAAACTTGGAATGCACATATATTGATTTTTTGATGTATATGCCCAGCTGCTACTATTATTTCAGCTGCGAATCTGAGAAAAAAAAATCCAACGTGTAGTATTAGAAGGTTGCATTTTAGATGTATATATGTTATTTACCACTTTACAAGCCATCTTAAAATTCATTTTGTATTTGCAGGTTCAAGATGTCCAAATGACGATTCCTTAAAGACGTTTTGAGTTTTGACAACCCAAAGATGACCTTTTAACATACTGAATCTAACTTGGTCGGAGTTTGGTCGGATGATAAGAAAAGAAAAGACGGTTTGCGTCATCCTCACTAGGTTGGTGTATATATCACTTCTATTTACTTTGCAGTTATATGATAAGGTGTTTGGATTTGCGTTAATAAGTATGTATTAGCAAACAGTCTGACTCAAGTGATCAAACCAAGTAATAAGCAATTTTACTCAGTTTTTAAATGGCGCCTATTTTACATTTATTTATCACATAGCAGTTACTGTAAATGGCGTTGGTAATAACAATGTTTTTTGGAGTCTATAGCTGGCCTTTCGCTTATTCTGTCTAGAATCTTTTCCTTACTCACATCTGCAGGATGATGTTCACACAAGAATAATTATAGTTGGCTCATCAATATAATAGTCAGAAAATTCAAAATCAATTGGTATGTTGGTATCCCAGTGAGCATTTTCATTTTCTTTAGGCGACGTTTCATTATTTCAATTTCCTGAAGGATAGATCTTATTGTCAACGTTTATTAATTGTTGCTCAATGAGACCATCACCTGTAACTTATTTTCTACTATGTTTTGAATGACATGCTCGGGGTGGAAAATATCTAAAAGAAAGAAGGAGTTCTATTGTTAATGTTTACTATGTTTTGAATCACCTGAATTGGGTATCGCGTATCTAAATTTGTTTGAGAAAAACTTGATTGTGATTATTATAGTGTGTTTGACATACTGACAAGGGTTTTTAGGATTGCTTAGTCAAAGTGTTAATTAGCTTATAATAAGTGTTAATCATTTAAATAAATGTATGCGTTACATCTTCGTTAACTCATTTTCGTTGACAGCTCACGTTTCTTTCATACATACGGTGCAACTAGCGGAACCGATACGCCGCGGCGAAGCGCGGGCACCCTACCTAGTGTAATACTAATATTTAGAACTTATACCATTTAAGGTAAGTTAGCCATTGATTGGCATGGAGCTCGGTTGAGCTGAAAAAGTAAACCATCACACTCGTAAGGCAAACCAATTTGGTGGAAAAATTGAAATTTACATCATCAAAGTATTTTCTCTTGAACATAAGATCTAGCCGAAAGTTGTTGATGCTAAAAGCTTGACTTATCTTTTGTTGCTACCACTTTCCATTCTTGCACCACTATATTGTCAATTCATCATCCTTAAGTTATAAAATAACTAGTAGGGTACCCGTGCAATGCAGCGACGAATACCCTGTGACTATATTTTGTGGTAAGTAAAAGTTATTCAGTTACTCTGTAATAGACACAGTTGCATAATCAAATATCATTGCTTATTAACAAAACACACCACCGAGACTCAAACTTTAGAAAAACAGCCTCACCAAGATGTCACGATTCATATAGTTCGAGCTTAAACATGCCTAGTATTTCACAAATAAGTGTTAGATAATAATCAGCTTTTGTTATTATACAAACACATAGAACATGACAAAAAATATCATAGTTAACCTGATATAAAAGTGACATATGATGTAAAAAAAATCCGAATTACCAAACTCTAAAAAGCTTTCATCATCGAAAACATAGTAGTACTGGTTACAAACATGGCATTTTACTTTGTGAAATGTTAGTTTTTATAATGAGTTGTTAGACACATTCATAATAAATGAGTTTTATAAAAAGTTGAAATTACAAACACAATTAAATGTATTAATTTTCTTTAATGTAGTAATAACTTTTAAAAGTTGTTATTGACTAAATATTTGAAACGTATACGTTTACTATATGTCATAAACCCTTTTAAATGGCTTATATTGACCTATTATCTATATACCCTATAAAGGGTGTATCCAATTTGTTGAAAAGTTGAAAAGTTGAAAAGTTAAAAATCTATATTTATAATCTATCTATCTATACACTAAAAGGTGCATCCAATTTTTTTAAAAAAGTGAGAAACTTGAAAACTTAAACTTCCCTAAATAGTTTGATGAAAACTTAAACTTTTGTGAACAATTCACTACATTTGAGAATCGGAATGCTGCGAATTATTAGAAGCCTATAATCAGAATGCCTAATTAATGAAAAAGGAAACAAAATAATGTCACTAATGAAAAAGGAAACATATTAAGTAAATATTGAAACGTATTGATAAAACATAAAATTAGGAAGCTATAAAAAAATTCAACAAAGCTTGTTTTGGAAGAAACAATTTATGTTTAAAGTTGAAAATTTTTCCCATTTTGTTAAGAAAGGCAATGTTGAAAAATATTTAGTTAATAAAGGCTAGACAGGGAAATGGTGCTAAATTTTGGAAACTATAGGCTGGAAGAAATTATGTGGTGCTCAGAAATTAGTTGTAACCCACCCTCTATAGTGGTTATCGTATAATTGTGATGATATGCATAAATCATTGCTTAAGTTACAATATTCTCTTTGGGGTTATATAATGCCAACTCTCTTACTTTAAGAATTTACTATCCCAGTATTTTCATAATCATTCTCTAATCAGCTTCCTAGCTATCCCAGCGGCAAAGAAAAGTGAATTTGTGCCCTCAATGATACAACCTGTGTATAACAAACGGAACGTGACCAAAGATTTGTATACATATCTTTATATTCGTATGCATGTGTTTTATTGTACTTTTGTTGTGATATTGTAATTACCCCTTTTGTAGTACAATGTAATATCTTTCTCTCATTTTTATAACATCATCTGTAAGCCAGTTTTGATACTAATTATCATTGTGAGATCTTATGTTATGTCAAGTGGTGCTGCATTCTTCTAGCTGTCTTATAATCCCTGTGAGTAACGTTTTAAAAGCAGGTTCGACCCGACTGTTATACCAGTTGAACCGGGAACCGATGTGGTGACAGGTCCGTTGTAGGCCGGGTTTATACTTACGTTCGAAGCGGGTTTATGCTGATGTTGGACATGCTTGCTGTGCAATTAAAAGATGCATTTTCGATATTCTTAAAGACATTGACCAATTGTAGTTTTGGTTTTTGTAAGTTTGCATTCAGTAAAATGCTATAGCATTAGTGGTCATTGAATGAGAATTGAGGTAAGCCGGCCTGGTAAGGTATCAGGTGTGTGTGATAGTGAGAGTGATGAGGAGGTTTGTGATGTAAAAAGAAATTTGTTACAATTATGGATCGTAATAAAACGTAAGATTTACGCTTTATGTGATTATTAATATGATGATATGAACTTCTGTAATAGATATGCTACTCTATTTGATAATGTGGTTACTGGAATTATTCTCTTATTAAGTTTGCAAGTAATCGATATAATTATCCTTGTTTTTCCTATAAAACTAATGGATGTAATTTAGTGTAATATTAAGCATTTAGGTTTACTTAGTTACTTCTGTGTTGATTAATAGTAACACATTACTTTAATACATGGTCACGGGTTAAACCATCGAGTTAATTCGGTTAAGTCATAGGTCTTGAATTTGACCAAAGTCAATTCGGTTGAGTCACTCAGTCACAGGTTTGATCATCGGGTCAATCCGGTTGAGTCACCGGGTCACGGGTTCGACCACCAAGTCAACCCGGTCAAGTTCTCGGGCATGGGTTAGACCACATGTTCAACCCGACTGAGTCATCGGGTTACCCGTTCGACCACCGGGTCACTTCGTTAACTATCAAACGCTAGACAATTTCCGAATCACGGTTCGACCATCGAGTCAATTAACATATCGTTAATTATATCTTTCTAGATACTTCCGCCGCTATGCGCGGGTAATCGTCTAGTTCAAAAAAACGTATGCATTAAAATGGATTGTATTAAAAACGAATATGATGAATATCTTTGACTAATGGCTTATTAATTTCTTTTTATAGAAATGTTAGAGGCTTAAAAAAATTAAGACTTCTAATTATAGAAAATAACTTAAATCTTTTATAAAATAGTAAAGATAGTAAAGATTAAGTGGTCATATATCATAAATAAAATTGTCTAACTTTACTAATTAAGCATGATTAGTTTCAAGATAAATCCACGAATATAACATCGATAAATAACTAAAACCATGATTAGTAATCACCACATATATTTAGTATTTAGAATTTGAGAATAAAGCATCACTAAATTCGATCCTAAAATTATATTGTTTATATGATTCATAGCATAAAGTAACAATTCATCAACAAAAATACAAAATAATGATCCAATAATATAATATTTACATACTGACATACTCATAATAATAATAACACACTAATTTATACTTCTATACTATTTTATAAAGCATTTGGAACTTTCCCAAAATAGGAAGGCTGAAAATTCAGACTTTTTTACCTACTAAATATAGCAAGTTATTGATATTTTTATTAGCATTATATACTATAACCTTTTTCAAACAACTTTTTGTAACAAACTTTTGTAACAATCTTTTAAAATAACATTTTTTCTTTTAAATTGAAAAATCTTTTATTTATTTATTATTTTTATAATCTAATTTCACTATATTTTTTAAAATTTTGTGTTTTTTAATTCGATATCCATTTTGATATATTTTTATTAATTTTTAGTTTTTTTTATTCGATTTTTTATAACTTTATAATGAGTAAGAGATTAATATTTGTTAGTCTCAAAATTCGTTATTAGGTACTCGCCGCCGCATTGTGCGGGTACCATTTCTAGTTATATAAAAACGCCAAAAAAAATAATATTAAACCTGAGAAATTGATGTTCAGGAACACAAGTAATTAATAAACCATGTAATTGAAATCCAAAGTTGATGATCATATAATGGATTAATGAATCACTGAATAAAAAATCAAGTTTGATCATATTAGGGTTTTTTTATTTAAAGGTTTTGTGGTTTCAAAATTTTTTAAATCAATCCTCTTTTGTTAATGATTGCGATTAATACGAGAAATCACGCGTGAACAAAATTATTTTTAGAAATGGGTTTTTGATCGGAATGAAAAGATTAATTGTTGGGAAGCCGGTTATGTTTTTTTGTTTGAAAAGAGATGATGCTTTTTAACAATAGCGTTAAATATTGTAATTAAGTTTCAGCCATTGATTATTATATATTTTACAGGTGTCATTTTTTCAGAATTTTGGGTGAAGAAACTCCATAAACTAATTTATGATACTGGTCAATGTACCATCGACTGACAACAACTTTGAGATAGTAAGTAAATCGCATGTTTAATTACCGACAAACCAACAATGTGCAAACCAGTATTCTTTACACAGGCTTGGTAGATTATAGAAACGGCGAAAGCTTTTTACTTTCTAATATATTTTAGAGTAAAGTGCAAAAATCATCTCTGTGGTTTGTCAAAAGTTTGAATTAAATCTCTCGTTAATACTTCGCGCAACATACATCATTGTGGTTGTAAAATAGTACACCATACATCCCTGAGGACGGATGATGCAAATATTTTTCCGTTAAGGGTTAAAAGTGTTTGTTATCTTAGGGGTATTTTAGTCCTTTTACAACCTAGGGATGATTTTTGCACCAAACTTTTCAAAAAAAAAAATTTCCAAAAAAAATTTCAAAAAAATTTCAAATTTTTTTTAAAAAAGTTTCGAAAAATGTTTTCTTTTTTCGAAAAATGTTTTTTTTAATGTTTTTTTTTAAGTTTCGAAAATATATCTGAAAAAAGTTTTTTTCAAAAAAATTCAATTTTTTTTTTAAAAGTTTTGAAAAATGTTTTTTTTAATGTTTCGATAAAAGTTTCAATTTTTTTTTTTAATTTTCGAAAGAAGTTTTTTTTTCAAAAGTTTTTTTTAAAAAAAGTTTTTTTAAAAAAGCTTTTTTTAAAAAAAGTTTTTTAAAAAAAGCTTATTTTAAAAAAAGTTTTTTTTGAAAAACATTTTAAAAAATAACTTTTATAAAAAAAACTTTTGAAATTTTTTTTTTCGAAGATTAAAAAAAAATTTGAATTTTTTTGAAAAAAAAGTTTTTTAGAAAAGCTTTTTTTTAAAAAGTTTTTTTTTTCGAAAAACATTTAAAAAAAAAACTTTTGAAAAAAAAACTTTTTTCGAAAATTCTAAAAAAAAATTTGAATTTTTTCGAAAAAAAAAAATTTCAAATTTTTTTTTAAACTTATTTTAAAAAGAAAACATTTTAAAAATAAAACATTTTTCGAAACATTAAAAAAAACATTTTTCGAAACTTTTATAAAAAAAAGTTAATTTTTTTTTAAAAAAAAGTTTTTTCAAATATTTTTTCGAAACTTAAAAAAAACATTTAAAAAAACATTTTTCGAAAAAAGAAAACATTTTTCGAAACTTTTTTAAAAAAAAATTGGAATTTTTTTGAAATTTTTTTTTGTAATTTTTTTTTTTTGAAAAGTTAGGTGCAAAAATCATCCCTAGGTTGTAAAAGGACTAAAACACCCCTAAGATAACAAACACTTTTAACCCTTAACTGAAAAATATTTGCACCATCCGTCCTTAGGGATGTATGGTGTACTATTTTACAACCATAATGATGTATATTGCGCGAAGTATTAACGAGGGATGTAATTCAAACTTTTGACAAACCACAGGGATGATTTTTGCACTTTACTCTATATTTTAGCATAAACAACAAATAACCACCAAATCAAATCCAATATTCAAAATGACTCCAACCAGCGTTTAAAACAAATCACTGACCGTAATGCTTAGTATGCATATACCTGAACAAATAGCATATGTAGAATTCCTATTATCTATATCCGACCAGACCTCCAATGACACCCCAAATTGTAATACAACTGACCATATAAACCTTCACACAAACCCGACCCAGACCAGACAAGACCTGACAGACCGACACGACTTTGCAACATGTTCTTCCTTTTTCTTTTTCAGGTGCTGCCTTCTCATCGACCTTTTCGGTCTCAACCTACACTTCTTCAGATGAACCATTGGTTTTTTCTTCCTGATAACTTAAGTAGTCCAGCAGCACAAACCCAAACCCAAGACTCCGACCCAGACCAGACAAGACCCGACAGACCGACACGACTTTGCAACATGTTGCATTGCACCTCCCACACACTTTAGCCAACCAAAAGACGCTGTTCCGTCTGGCCCATTAAAGAAAATATTACATTAACAGCAGACTATTCTTTCCTTTTTCTCTGAATCGGCTTCTGCCTTTTCAGGTGCTGCCTTCTCATCAACCTTTTTGGTCTCGACCTTCACTTCTTCAGATGAACCATTGGTTTTTTCTTCCTCCTTATCTTCAACAGACAACTTCTCAAGTAGTCCAGCAGCACTCGAAGCATCTTTGTTTTTTTCCTTGCTTTGTTGGGACTCGGCTACTTCTGTAAATGTTTCCATGAACTTCTTGCAATCTATATCCAAGAAAATGTGGCATGTGTTAGATCAGTAAGTAAATAAACAAGATGACATGATTTACTTCCTACAACATCAAAAGTGTCAAAAAGCTAGGCTTCAGATTTCTATCATGTGAACAAATGACAAATGAAGAAAAAAACAAGTCCTAAGACACCAAGTGAGTTCATTTTTTACAAAAGGTTGAACAGCAGCTATACAAGTGTGCATCTTAGTATCTTACATTTGCACCTACAAAAAATTATCATAAATACCAAACCATATAAACCCTATAAATGGACAAAAGGTCATTATAATAATACAAAAAGCCAAAAACAACAAGTGCAAAAACTATCATTGTATCACGGCAACAAACCCTAGTATTTCAGCACTAGGACAACAATTGTTTTCCTAAATTTTAGAAGACAAAAAACCCTACCAGACCTAAGCCTCAAGAGGAATGATCATAATTTTAAGTAGAAAGTTATCTACAATCAAATTTTGTACGACTTCTAAAACCTCACGAGGAATGATCAGCATAATACTTGTGATCATGTGCAGAATATGGCGTGAAAAGATACGATGTTGTAGCAACTACGGACAAAAATGTTGGGAGAAGTCTAAGTTAGCATTCAATACTAGAATGCAACCCACGCCTTTTATTACAACCCTTCACCAAGCATATAGCATATGCATATGGTGTTTTGTGCTATAGAAGAGGTTGCGAACGTCACAATGCCATAACTTTAGCAAGGACAGGGGCCCTCTTCCAATTTTTTTACAACATCTCCCTATCACTACCATATCTTGCTCAGACCTTTTACTTTAGACATCATATCAATCGCAGCTTTAGAAAAGTTATTTAATACAAATTCAAACAGCTTAAAGCAAAAAAACAAGTAAAACCAAAAAAAATGTGATGGGTTGCTTTATACAACTGCTTGGAAGAAAGATATGAGCATAAATTTTGTGTTAAAGTTGCAAATATATAAGGAAATTTTTAAAAGGCAATCCAAAGTGAAACCATCTTAAAAAAATGTAGCCTTTCCAAAGTGGCATGTCAAAATCTTACCATGTAGTTCATCAGTAAATATAATAAACTTTAAAGTATATTTTCTAGATAAAGTAATCAAGCAACCAATGTCTACTTCAAAAACAATGCATACACAAATTTCAAGGACAACATGTATGATGTACCAAAATCGATTAAAAAAGGCAGCAAAAAGTGAAACTTACTCTCAATTGATGCAAAACGAATGCAGAAAAATTCTTCCTTAAGTTCACCATCAGAGAAATCAGAAGCATGCCACACGCATGACTTCTCGTTACCAGCATGCTCTTGCACCGACATTTTTTGGATAACTACAAACAACACATTTATCAAAAACCAAAATCATGCAATTTATAACAAACCAAGTATTCAAATCAGACTGATTCATACCATAATGATTAGCACAGATCTTTAGGGTCTTGGATTGACGCATAACCAAACGCACTTTATCAGATTTCTTATGCTTCAAAAACTTCACAGAACCAGCACCTCTTTCCTTCCACTGGTTCCCCTCTTTATCAAATCGATAAAGTTTAGCCTTACTGTACTCAATATTCAAAACCCTATGTTAACAACTTTACAATCACATTAATTAACAACACAAGTGTAATGATAACATCTCGTATAACTTGACCTGCTACAAATAGCAGGTAATCCTAACAACAACCTTTGAATATATATGATTTAATATAGCCAACTAACTTGAATGTTCCGCCATAATTAAATCAGTTACTTAGCTAATTCAAAAAAAATTGTAAACATAAAAGTAAACAAAAGATACAAAACTTGTTGCTAATTTGAAACTTATAATTAGAGGTGGCAAAACGGGCGGGCAGGCACGGGCACAAGCGGCGGGCTAAACGGGCAGCGGGCCAAACGGGCGACGGGCCAAACGGGCGCGGGCTAAACGGGCGCAAGTTAAAATGAGAAAAAAGACATATAAAAACATAGAATAAAAAAATAAAAATACTTGTTTAAAAACCGGGATAAAAACTAAATATAAAATATTCGTCGAGTAGCCTAATTAGTGTTTTACATGTGCGCCCATTAAGCCCATAAGTTTCTTACATAATAATAAAGAATGGGCAAAAAGTGCCCCCATCCTTTTTTTGAAAATGGGCAAAAAGTGCACATATGGGCAAGATTTGATACCTCTACTTATAATTTTCTATAACAAGTAAACAAAATATTTGTTATAGTTAAAGGGGTGTCTAATTCGGCTTATATGTGGGATTATAAACTTTGTTGATTTCAAAGTATATTTCATAAGTCTCATTTTTACAACTTATTCTGAGACTAGTTGGCTTGGTTACAGTATGATAAACTTAGGAGTATAAGCCTAAAAGTCTCAAAATAAGCCACATATGTGGGTTAATGAAATAAAAAGGGTGTTTGCTTCGGCTTATTAAACATAAGCACATTTGGGCTTATAATTTTTCGGCGTATTTAGAGACTTGTAAGCTTATAAGTTTGTTATGATATGAATGACATATACAATCCCATAAGTCCCAAAATAAGCCAGATATTGGAGCTTATCAAATACAAGCCGAAACAAACACCCCCATTAGCCGAAATCAAATAAGCTCACAAAACCACGTATAAATCCAAAACAAACACAACTAAAAGTTAGAAAGTTTATAAAGAAAACATAACCAAACAAATTCTTTTTTGTAGACATATGAGCTTATATAAGTGTATTATGAAATTATAAACTTATAAAACCAGATCTAAGTAATGAGTTAATAGTTTTATAAAAAAGTAAAAAAAAAAAAAAAAAAAAAAAAAAAAAAAAAAAAAGTAGATGTAGAGAATAAAAAAAGCATACAGATCGAGAATAGCATCTTCATCTTCTTCACCAGTAGTAACAGCAACTTCTTCAAGCTGCACAATCGGAGCGATCTGTGCTCCTGTGTCTTCATCTTCAACTGCTGCCCCTGTTGTCTCCTCTTCTTCTACTCCTCTGTGTTCTGCTTCTGCTGATGATGACGCCATTGATGATTCTTTGTTTGATTGATGATTGAACCAAAGTGATTGTGTGTGTGAATCGAATGAGTGATGATGGTTATTAGGGTTATATGCAATGCTACTGACGGTTTTTTTACGCATAAGTGGGCTGCCGGGCTTTGGTCTATTTCGAGTTATTATGTGGGTTTTATATTCAGGGGTTAATTGGTATTGAATTGGTTTAACAAATTATTTTGGTATTGATAGTGTAACTTGTGAATTTCAAATTAGAGGTACATAAAATTATAGAGTTTGGAAAACTTTTTTTACATACTAAGAAGTAAGAATAAATTGGAATTTATAAATGATAAAATCGAAAGGCCTAATGATGTTGGTTAATGACTTAATGATGTTGGTTTTATGCAAGACATATGAGATAAGTGTAATTATTTTGTGCTTGATTGGATTTTTGGTTGTATGTCTCAAGATTTTTTTATGGAACAAGTGTTTTCTAAAAATGCTAAAGTAGTTTTGAATGAATTGAAAGAAGCGTATACTAAACAAGATGCTTCTATAATCTTTAATATGCATTTAAAGATACACTCTTTAACCCAATCAAGTTCTCTTTTATCAAAGTATTATCGCAAATTTCAATGTTTTGTGGAGGCAGTATGACTTTCTGGTCGATATGCATAAATACATTTGTGAGAAATCACAAAAGTTAAAGGTGCAAAATTACCTTATTAAGTTGAGTGCGATTTCTTATGGATCTTGATGAAAGAGTATTATACTTACTGCGGATCCTATACGTGTTGTTAAATGTGTTTTTGTTACTTTGTCTAGAGTTGAGTCTCATAAAGGGACTTTGTTTCATAATGGGTGTTAAAGTAAGGAAAATTTCGAGAATGTACCACATCCAATATGGTTCATCACTTCTTGGCCTTGAATTTCGAGAATGCGACCTCTCCTTTGACGAATGCCACATTTTCTCTCATCATCTCATCCACTATTTTAGGTATGTTGTCATGTAGATGCTTGGTCAATCCGGGATGCGTAATCCCGTGCATAAATCCGGAGATTTTCATGCACTCAAGAGCTGCTTTGACATGTCGGCTCTCGATCTTAAAGTATCTCATGAAATATTTAGTAGATTCATCGTCCCTTTGCTTGATATGGTGAAGTTCCACATGATACATAATGCACGTTTTTCCTTTGTAGATAGTTGTCCAAGAATGTTGCCTTCAAGTTGTCATAGCAATCGATTATTTCCGCTAGGAGATCATCGAACCATACCCTCGCGTTCCCGATTAGTGTGGAGTTAAACATGCGTCACCAAGTAGGCATAGCCTATTTATCCACTTTAGTCGACGCTTGGAAAACTTTCACATGATCTTTCGGATCTTAGGTACCGTCATATGTTTTTACCTAGCTTGGCATTCAGATCTTTTTAGGGAAATAGAAATTTTTGATGCGAGGTGTGAACGGGTCGACATCCTCGCACAACCATGGTCGGGACAGGTCGTTATTATCTGCTTTTGAATTTGACTTCTTCGATTTCCAATGTCCGCCATCACTCTCGGCGGTCTCTGAGTACCGTCTGGACGTGGCGTCTTCAGCTTGGTTTCTTTGAGTCACAGAGTGCCTCCTTTTATGGTTCTGGTATTGGTTTATTTATCCTTCACCTAATCTGTCGAACACCCTCTGTCTTTAGGTCCTAACCTTGTGAACACCGTTGTTCTACCGTGGTCTTTCTGCCTAGAGGAGTCTTCTCTGGTTCGTAAGAAGGTACTTTAGCTATGCCATTGGCTATCCCATATGTCCGGAGACATTTGCCTTTTGTCCCTCCGCTCTTTTCTCTTTTTAGGAGTCGTAGACTCAAAGCAGTCGGGGGATTCTGATAGGTGTGAAAACACCCATCTTTTCTACCACTTAATTACATTAAAACGGGACCTAAACGTATATTTTATGTCGTAAATGGCGGAATTATGCGTGGTTTGTGTTTTTATTGTGTTTCAGGGTCGAGAAGGTGAAAAGTGGAGAAAACACGGCTTTCACGGGCTTTTATTGAAGAAAAAGACAAAAGACGAAGTTGAAAGATCAAGAGTGGAAAAAGAACGGAAGTCCAAGACCAATTCTGAAGATTTATCGAAGAAAAAGTCAATAGATGGGAGTTTACTAAAAAGCCAAAGAACTCAGGTTTAAATTATGAAGAAATTACAAGACGAGTTCAAAGAAATCCCGAGACGAAGTCTTAGAAGTCGAAGAATTTGAGAAGACTGAAAGACTGAGGAACAAGATAGAAAGAAAGAGGAAGCCACCAACCACTCCCCTCTCCTATAAATACCACCCTCACAACATGTGAGGGGGTTGGTTAGTTTGAGGATTAGATTAGGAGTAGGTAGTTTCTCTCTCTAAACTTCTACTTTCTCTCTCTAGATTAATTTGTGTTTTAAGCTTTTGTTATTGAATCCATACTTTTTTAATTAAGCTTTCAATTCATCATCTTCTTCCTTTCTTGTGTGATTTGTTCTTATTTTTCATTGTTCATGTTCTTGAGTTTTTATGATTTTGATCAAGTGGGTTTTGATTAATTTGGTTATGTTTGTTAGTTTTGATGATTTATTTTGATTCATTATTGTTAGTTGATGCTTATTGGTTGTTTTAGTTTAATCGTTCGTTTGATTTTAATTGATTTAAGGATAAAGCGTATTCACTGTGCGTCTCCTATTGCCCAGATTGATGTTTCTGTATTTTACTAATTCCCAGGCAACCTTCATCCGGAACTTGAAAAGTTCCGAATGAAGGAACCTTCATCCGGAACTTGGAAAGTTCCGAATGAAGGAACCTTCATCCGGAACTTGAAAAGTTCCGAATGAAGGAACCTTCATCCGGAACTTGGAAAGTTCCGAATGAATGAACCTTCATCCGGAACTTGGAAAGTTCCGAATGAAGGGACCTTCATCCGGAAGTCCAAAAGTTCCGAATGAAGGTCTGTCATCTTCTTTCTGTTTTTAATTTTAAGTTTTCCTCCTTTAATTTCAAGTTTGATTTTTCTCGCCTTTTTATTTATTTAAATCTTTTATTCACTTTTCTTTTAGTTTACGTTTTTATCTGCATCATTCACTTCTTGTTAAGTTTTAACTTTACGTCCTTTCATTTTTCGTCATTTATTTTTAAAGTTTTAAATATTGCACCGTTTACATTTAACTTGTTTTAATTTCTCATCATTTATTATTTAGTCTTGCTCATTTATTTTCCAAAACCAAAAATATTTGTTTCACCAAGAACAACTAATCTCACACAATCAACTGGAGATCAATTCGATTAGACACCGAGAAAACGAACTTTCAACGAGTAAAAATCTTATATTAAAATGGCGCCGCTGCCGGCTCTTTTCGTGAAGATTGAAGGTTTTTTGTGAGTGACGCGTTGGCTTTTGGGACCCGTTCACTTATGAACGTTATTTTTCTTGTCAAAAATTTTCAAAAATCCAAAAACATTTGAAAAATCATAAAAAGCATTTCTTTTTCAAAGTTTTGCACCAAAAATATTCTTCTTGCTTATCTATCTTTCTTTATGGATTTTTATGTCCTTTGCGTCCGGTGTGGGAAACAATTATCTGGGAACAACTCTTGTCAATGGTGTACATGTGAGCGGTGCGGAAACGATATCGACTACACACAATCCGGATTTTGTCCTTTGTGCAACTCGACTAATTCGTACTTTTTGAACCTACCTCCTGTTCCCCCGTGCATCTATTGTGGAAGCGATTCTCATTGGCATGTTTCGTGCCCGGTTCGATACCCGTATGGTCACGGGCAAGAACCGGGGTACAATTATGACAATGACAATAGCTATCCACAAGACGCACCTGATTTTTCTCCACACCCGGTTTGCAACAACTGTGGGGGTCCTCACGATACCTATTATTGTCAACCAATGAATTATTATGAGCAAAATCCGGATCCTCAGTTTTCTTCACCTATGGATTATTATGAACCAAACCCGGTTTCTAATTATTCCCAACCGATGAACAACTATGAGCCACAACCTTGCTATAATTCAGGTTTTCAACACTATGAGCCCCCACCGCACTCACTCGATCATCAGCCTCGTCACGGGATGAGTTACCCAGAACCAATTGTCGATCTTGCTACAGCTTTCCAAGCACAATCAAAAGAGCTTTTACACACGCTGCGAACTTGTATGGAGTCATTTGTACAGCAGCAAGATCAGACGAGTACCCATATCCCTGAGCACATTATTGGCCCTATAAATAATGAAGAGAGTGATGACGACATTGAGGTCATTTTCGACGAGGAGGAATTTCTAAAGCAAAATACTTCACTCATTAGTGATGATATTTTTCACATTCCTGAGATCGATGAGTTTCTTGCTATTGATACACCCGTGGAATACACATCCGGGTATGCTGATGTGGATGGAGATATACTTTTTCTAGAAGATTTACTACACGATGACACTACACCTTCTATCCCAGAGGTGGAAAGATGTGAATCTACTGAAAAAGGGACACAGGTGGAAGGTAATTGTTCTCATACTTCTCATATTATATTGCCACCTCATCCTCCCACGTGTACACCCAAGCGGGTGATGTATCACTTTTACTCTACTCGTTTCATACCGGGAAATGAGGATGAGTGTTTTGACCCGGGAGGTGACATTGATTATGCTATGATTGATAACAATACGGCTTTGCCGTTTGCTCAGCATCTATTGTCTTCGGGGGAGGACAATGTGCTTACTTTACCCAACCCACCTCCCGTGGATCTTGAATTCACATATTATACGTATGTTGAAAGGACCTTTCTTCCTTTCAAGACTTATCCCCCCGCCTCTCCTTTGTTGATGTCTTCCGGGAACGAGGACAAGGTCTTTGATCCCGGTATCACATTCGAGGCTTCCCCATGGACCATTTAATTCGGGGACGAGTCAGGCTCGCGACTCGGTTAACAAAAACAAGCGCTTCTTGGGAGGCAACCCAATTATCTATCTTATTTCACCATAAGTGTAGGGGGGAGCCCCGTTGGTGTTTCTTGTTCTCTTTCTTATCATATGCAGGGATTAGAGTTTCAAAGTCACACTCTTGATGACTTTTGACGAACCATGATTCCGTGTTCCCTTCTTCCCGGTTCTATCCTGAGCTCTTTTCCATTCACTATTTTATATTTCTCAATATTAAAATAGGAATCTCTTTAGTTGTCTTTTCCTTAACGCGATTTAAACAAAGTGCACAATGTCCTAAGTGTAGGGGAGTTTACTCCCACATGCTTAAACATTGAGGACAATGTTTATATTAAGTGTAGGGGGGACTTCTATCGAAGTTAAGTGGCCTTTTCCTTGTATTTGTCCTCATTTTAACCGGAAAATCAAATTTTCGACATTTTTCAAAATTTTTAATCTATTTTGGCCTAGTTGTAGTTTCCACTATTTTTGCTATTTTTCTCTTATTTTAATAAAATGGTTTTAGCAAGTTTAGATATCTCAGATATATTAGGCCCGTTGTGAATATTTTGACTCAACCCGAGTTTACTTATCCAAGTTCACTCTAGCTAGTATCCTTAACCATGTAGACCTTAATTGGTTTATTAGGCTAAGTATCCACGAGTCTCATTCCTTGAGATTTTAAATTGTGGAGAACGAGAAATGATAGAGTTGGTTACAAGTTTGGTATTCTCTCATTAACTTATGTGAGTTAATTATGATCTTTTGCTCCCATCACCTGCTAATAATTTATCTGCAATAAGTAAGGTCGTACGATTTGAAAAGTTACTTAGCTTCTAGCCCAAGATCGTTTAAAAGTTGCTCGGTAATGACGAGAGTTCATAGCCAAGGCATAACTTATGAAGCGGGGCGCGAAGATTGGCGAGTCCGAAAAGGCCCTAACAAGGCATGAGGATTCAATTTTATTGCTGAAGATCCAAAGTGATGTGAAAAGCATTATTCCTAAAGTCAATATGAAGGATCAAGACTCACGACGAAAAGCAATCAACTCCCATAAAGATCATGGAGAAGTCTATCCGAAAAGACCCTAACAAGGTATGAGGATAAATAGATCCAAGTCCGAAAAGGAGGCGGATCGTTGTATCTCAAAATCCCAAATAGAGATTGAAGAAATAATCATGAAGTCGTGGTCAACAAAGTTGGAGTACCTTTCAAAAGTCTCCAAGTGAAGAAACTCTATGAACGATGAGAAGACCATTATCTCAAGCACGTCTCTCAAGATATGAAGTATGAAGTACATGCCAAATATCGGCCCGAGAAAGGTCTCAAATCGTGAACCAAGTTATGCCAAGATATGAACTTTTTGATATCCCGAGAAGCAGTTTTAAGAGATTTTGTCCTTTAGCTAACTATTGATCAAATCGTCCTACTTTGCTTTCAGCCTAAATAAATTATCGAAATAAGTCAACAATGCATCCTCGTAATCATTCAAGACATCAATAAAATATAAGAGATATCCATAGGAATAAGGGAGTTTAAGTGATTAATTGAACCGCATGAGTAAATGTTTGTTATGCTAACTTGTACTAACAATGATCTTGTTTTTTAAGCTTGGCATGGGGAACGTGAAACTTGAGGGTGATAAACATTCATGACACACAAGCCCTAATGTAAGTCTTAGATTTCTTTACATGTTTCTTCCTTGTTGCATCTTGTTATTTTCTATCTTTTTGATTTTCCTTAGTTGTTTAATAAAGGCCAAGGTAGGTTGATTATGATGGAAAGTGTAAACCTTGCTTTATCACTAAGCATTGCATGAGGGCATTGCAATGGTTAAGTGTAGGGGATTTGATAGGTGTGAAAACACCCATCTTTTCTACCACTTAATTACATTAAAACGGGACCTAAACGTATATTTTATGTCGTAAATGGCGGAATTATGCGTGGTTTGTGTTTTTATTGTGTTTCAGGGTCGAGAAGGTGAAAAGTGGAGAAAACACGGCTTTCACGGGCTTTTATTGAAGAAAAAGACAAAAGACGAAGTTGAAAGATCAAGAGTGGAAAAAGAACGGAAGTCCAAGACCAATTCTGAAGATTTATCGAAGAAAAAGTCAATAGATGGGAGTTTACTAAAAAGCCAAAGAACTCAGGTTTAAATTATGAAGAAATTACAAGACGAGTTCAAAGAAATCCCGAGACGAAGTCTTAGAAGTCGAAGAATTTGAGAAGACTGAAAGACTGAGGAACAAGATAGAAAGAAAGAGGAAGCCACCAACCACTCCCCTCTCCTATAAATACCACCCTCACAACATGTGAGGGGGTTGGTTAGTTTGAGGATTAGATTAGGAGTAGGTAGTTTCTCTCTCTAAACTTCTACTTTCTCTCTCTAGATTAATTTGTGTTTTAAGCTTTTGTTATTGAATCCATACTTTTTTAATTAAGCTTTCAATTCATCATCTTCTTCCTTTCTTGTGTGATTTGTTCTTATTTTTCATTGTTCATGTTCTTGAGTTTTTATGATTTTGATCAAGTGGGTTTTGATTAATTTGGTTATGTTTGTTAGTTTTGATGATTTATTTTGATTCATTATTGTTAGTTGATGCTTATTGGTTGTTTTAGTTTAATCGTTCGTTTGATTTTAATTGATTTAAGGATAAAGCGTATTCACTGTGCGTCTCCTATTGCCCAGATTGATGTTTCTGTATTTTACTAATTCCCAGGCAACCTTCATCCGGAACTTGAAAAGTTCCGAATGAAGGAACCTTCATCCGGAACTTGGAAAGTTCCGAATGAAGGAACCTTCATCCGGAACTTGAAAAGTTCCGAATGAAGGAACCTTCATCCGGAACTTGGAAAGTTCCGAATGAATGAACCTTCATCCGGAACTTGGAAAGTTCCGAATGAAGGGACCTTCATCCGGAAGTCCAAAAGTTCCGAATGAAGGTCTGTCATCTTCTTTCTGTTTTTAATTTTAAGTTTTCCTCCTTTAATTTCAAGTTTGATTTTTCTCGCCTTTTTATTTATTTAAATCTTTTATTCACTTTTCTTTTAGTTTACGTTTTTATCTGCATCATTCACTTCTTGTTAAGTTTTAACTTTACGTCCTTTCATTTTTCGTCATTTATTTTTAAAGTTTTAAATATTGCACCGTTTACATTTAACTTGTTTTAATTTCTGATCATTTATTATTTAGTCTTGCTCATTTATTTTCCAAAACCAAAAATATTTGTTTCACCAAGAACAACTAATCTCACACAATCAACTGGAGATCAATTCGATTAGACACCGAGAAAACGAACTTTCAACGAGTAAAAATCTTATATTAGATTCATTCTCCCTTTGGATTTTCCTAGAACTTCCTTCATAGTTTAGGAGGGTTTTCACAGATTTTGATTTTTCTTTGTGTTGTTCCTCTTCTTGGAAATTTTCAGCTACCAGGGGTTACAATTGGTTGTAGTATTCATCGCAGAATTCCTTAATGGTTGCGTCGGACGCTCACACTTTAGAATTTTCCGCGACTTTGTTTGTTTCCTCCGCGGTTGTATTTCTCACGGCGCACGTGATTGACATAGGAGGGTTTTGTGCCTGTGTACTCATGTTGGAACGAGATCTTTAGAACGTAGTCATGTACTGAGTCTTACGGATGGCGCCACTTGTTAGTGCAGTGATCGGTCAGGGTAGAGAGCGGCTATGAGTTCCTAGCGGAAGGGACCCAGATGTCTTGGATTAAGTTAGATCTTGTACTAATAAGAGATGTCTTTGATGATTACCTGCACAAGTAAAGTATACTGTTAGTCCTTACCGTGAGGACTGACCCCACGATTAGACTCCGACGTGAGAGTAAGCATTCATGTGGTCAGAAGTACTTGTACGGATTAGAAAGAGTGAAAAATCATACCTCGATTAGAGTGTCAAAGTGTACTATTTATATGGGAAAGTACTGGGCTTATCCCTAGTATTACAGATAGTACTCTAAGTGGGCTTTTGTGGTCCAAAAGCCCATTTGCCTTTGTTTGCTAATCGTGGCCTATAGATCCATTCCTGAGAACTTATCCATAGGGGTCCCAGACTTACTTTATGACAACGTTTCCGGTGTTGTGTTGTGTTGTGTAGCGGATCCGCTCTCGGAGAATTGATCCGCTTAGAACTTTGCCACCATGGTGGGCCTCAGAGCTGGATTTAAGCATGTGTGAGGTGTGCGATGGCACAGTGCCTCCAATTTTTCAGGGGCCTCATTTTTAGATCTATAGTGTAGAAACTAGAAGGGGGGTTGAATAGTTTCTAGTTAATTTTCAAAACATTTCGCAAAAACCCACTGTGCGCGATTCTTTAAACATACCCGCGGTTCCTTATCACTAACGAACCGCGTGTCCCTTTAAGGAACCACCGATAGTGGACGATGCCTAATAACTGATTTTTGGTTAGTTAATAAAACAGGTTTGTTGCAAGATCTTTCTTTGTGTTGCTCGTACCCAATTATATTTGTCGTTGTTTCGTTCTCGGTATCTTCTCGAATTGATCACGGTTCAAAGTGGAATTGTTGCTCTAGGTAACTAAAAAGGGGGAGCTTTAGATCTATATCTACTTAAAAGGTAAGTGCATGAAGTAGTGAAAATAAACCAAAAACAATTAATAAAAATAAAACTTGAATTAAACTAAAACAGTAAAATACATTGACTCAGAAAAACAGCTGATTCGGAATATACTTTGAAAAGCCTTGGTTCGGAATGTTCTTGCTCAAAAATCCTTTACTCGGAATATTCAAAACTCATGCGGAATAATAAGTCTATGCGGAAAAACCCTTAATCCGGAATACTAACTCATGCGGAATACCCCGTTCATTCGGAAAATATTGCTTATTCGGAATATACCTTGCTCATGCGAAATGTTCCTTGATTCGGAACAATAGCTTGACTCGGAATAATCTTGCTTATCCGGAATATCCTTTGATCCGGAATAATTAAAACATAGCCTCATTCGGAATAACTAACTGATCCGGAATAATTAGCTCACTCGGAATAAAACCCTTCACTCGGAATATTGCTCATCCGGAATCACTTGGTTCAGAATAATTTTGAAAGAGCTTGGTTCGGAATAAATGCTGATTCGGAATATGTTAGAAATACGTTTTTACGTATATTAGAAGTATCGGTCACTCCACAATATTATTAATGTTGTAATAGCTCGTAGTTAGTGTTACTTATTAAGTTAAGTAAGAAACCGACCCATGGGCTTGTCATGGGTCGGCCCAAGCCCAAATAAGGCCTTGGATATAAATACCCCTTTCCACCATGGAAAGGGGTTGGTTGTTGTTCATTTCCTAGTTTCATTTGAATAAAAAATACACATAGTTTCTCTCTCACTTTCTCTCTCTAGTTTCTCTCTCTAGGAATCTTCAACCCACTTCATAGATTCATAGGTTATCAAGATTCTACATTTGGTATCAAGAGCTATGGGGTGATTTAAGGTAATGGTTTGTGTTGTTATTTAGTTTTTGATTGTATTAGTGTTCTTTAAGAAGATTCATCTTGATTCTTAGAGTTTTTGGTGTTTTTGTGATTGGGATTAGTAGATAAGTATTAGTTTTACTTATTATTGTAGAAATCACAAAACTTTTTGGGTTATTTGGTAAAAATCTGGGTTTAATCTTCATTTTTTGATCGACTGTGTACACGATACAAGTTTCTGTTTACCTAGACAAAGTTCCGAACCAAAAACATCCGGATCAAAAAGTTCCGGATCAAAAAGTTCCGGATCAACAAGTTCCGGATCAAGAAGTTCCAGATCAAGAAGTTCCGAACCAAAAGTTCCGGATCAAGGAAAGTTCTGGATCAAGAAGTTCCGAACCAAAAGTTCCGGATCAAGAAAAGTTCCGGATCAAGGAAAGTTCCGGATCAAGAAGTTCCGAACCAAAAGTTCCGGATCAAGAAAAGTTCCGGATCAAGGGAAAGTTCCGGATCAAGGGAAAGTTCTGGATCAAAGGAAAGTTCCGGATCATGGGAAAAGTTCCGGATCAAGGGAAAGTTCCGGATCAAGTCTTCCGAACCAAAAGTTCCGAATCAAGGTATTCCAAGCCAAAATCTTCCGAATCAACAAAAGTTCCGAATCAAGGGATATTTTACTTGTTTTTTCGACGATTTTTTAGAGGATTTAATCTTGGTTTCTTACAACAAAAACTCAACACAATTCACAAGCTTTACTTCACTGCTCGATCAACCGATAATCTTTGTCTCTTTGAAGTGAACAAAATGAATCCGAATTCAGTATGCCTCAGATGACATCCCTTACGGATATTTCCGTCATTACGGGAACGGATAATCGCCCTCCAATGCTCATCAAAGAAGTTTTTGAAGCATGGCAAGGCCGGATGATGTCTTACCTTAAGGGAAAACCGGTATATGGGAGGCTTATGGTTAAGTCAATTTTAAATGGTCCACTTGACTATGGTACCATCGTGGTTAACAATGTGACTCGACCAAGGGAGTTTGAAGAACTTACACCAGCTCAACAACTTGTTGCCGATGCAGACGAAAAGGTTCTTCAAACCATTCTCCAAGCTCTTCCACATGACATCTATCGAATGGTAAGTCAGTATACGGTGGCAAAGGATTTATGGGAACGTCTAAAGGTGTTGCTACAAGGTACGTCTCTTACCAAACAGGAAAGGGAATGTCAGTTGTATGATCTGTTTGATAGATTCACGTACAACCCAGGGGAAACGCTTCACGACTATTACTTCAGATTCACTACTCTCATGAATGATCTGAATGTATACAATCTCGTGATTGCTCCATTCCAGGTTAACACCAAGTGTTTAAATACTTTACCTCAAGCTGAATGGGGTGAGTATATTACCGATGTTAAGTTAACCAGGGATTTGCATAAGTGCAATTTGGATCAACTCTATGCTTTCCTTCAGTAGCATGAGAAACATGTGATCATGCACCGTTCGCCTCGAGGTATGTACCCTGATTCTTTAGCTTTGATGGCGAATCAACCAAGCTTGTCACACAACAACACTCCTTATATCTTGGGACATCAAGCCTATCATCCATCACCTTACATGACACCAACCTTCCCCCAATACTCGATTCTACCGCAACCACCCACCTCACATCAGCAACAATATCGGTTTAATGCACCTTCATCACAATATGCTTCACAACCACACCCAGCAAGTATTGCACCTTATGCTCAATCTTCATATTCTTCTTATCAAGAGAATGCAGCATATCCATCAAGCTACTTTGACCACATGGGTATTCCTTCGAGCGCTTACGCAGCTCAACAAGACCAAGCACTGTATTGTGATGATGATGAAGTCCCCATTCCTGAATTCAAACAAGGAACTGACCCAGTTGAAGTGTTAGCCACTATGTCTGTTTATCTCACAAGGACTTTAAGCAAACGAGGATTTAGAGGATCAACGCCTACTAACAATCAGTTGAGGAATTCATCCAATTCTCGCCAACAAGCTACTATTGAGAATGGCAGCGTAATGGTTCAACCTATTCAACCTTATCAGGGGAGACCTACTACATCAACTACCAATGCTCGCACGGTCAATCCTGCTCCAATGGTCAACACTCCTCCACGGGCTAATTCCACAGGCAAGTTGAGAATGATTACATGCTACAACTGCAAGGAAGAAGGTCACATGTCCAGGGATTGCAAGAAACCCAAGAGGAGAAGGGATGGTCAATGGTTTGCAGAGAAGATTTATCTGGTAAATGCTCAGGCACAAGGAAGGGAACTTGATGAAGAGGAGCTTGCATTTCTTGCTGATCCAGGGATTGTTGAACAAGACGTTGTCACCACACAGAATGCAGCATACCAAGCAGATGATCTTGATGCGTATGATTCAGACTGTGATGAACTTCAATCTGCACAGGCAGCTCTTATGGCAACTATCTCCAGCTTAGGGCCAGAAAAGAGATCTGAGGTACTTATTAATACCACTGATAATACCACTGATGCTAGTATTCAACCACATCAAGTTGTGCAAGACAGTGCTGATTCGAATGAGTCTTCGGTGGTGAGTCTTTCAAACGAGGAGACAATCAATGATAGTAATATCAATGTGAGTCCCCAGACTTTGAGTGAATCACAACCGGGAGCCATTTCGCATACGCATACTCCTGCTCAACAAGATTTGGTCATGGTTCCTGCTACATTACTTAGCCAAATGAATGCTGCACTCTTAGAAACCCTAGCTAAGAATAAGAATTTGTCTGATGAGCTTGCCTTAAGCAACGAGAAAGTTCAAACTTTGGAATTAGTGCCTTCGTCTAGTGTTCTAACAAATCCCGAATATGATCATTTTCAAAACAAACAAATGGGTCATTTGCAAGAAATTGAAAACTTAAGAGCAAATCTTTCTAACGAACTTAAAGAAAAAGAGTTAGTGGTCACTAATTTTCAAAAACTTCAAACGGATTTTGAATTACTCGAGTCTAAGAAGAGTGAAATGAAGATTAATGCTGCTAATAAGATTAGAAGTCTAGATTATTTGCTTTTAAGACAATACGCTGCTTCTCAACTAGTGCACTTATTTGATGCTTCGTTTAGAGAATTTAACTTATCACGTCAAAAAGTCCTTCCCCCTAACCCACAGTATGCAAAACAAGCTTTAAGCCATAGTCCAAGACTCTATAATGCAACCCAATTAGGATTGGTCTTAGACCCGATTGTTATTTTCGATGATCGCACCAATAAGGATCTAGTTGATGAGAATCGGTCATACAATTTTACAAAATATCCCGATTGTGATTATTTTAAAATGAATCAGGAGCTTGCTAAAACGGATTTTAGAATTCGCTTCCATATGGACAAAGATCTCATTACAGCACCAACCTACATGTTGAATGAAGAAAACCCTAGTACACTTCCTACACTTGTCAAAATGGAAGGTCCTAAGGAAATTCCAAAGGATCTTCCACCGGTTAGCACTGTATGGTTAAACTTGCAAGAGATTAATCAATACTTTACTAATTTTGACAAGGTCATTTTGGAATGTACGACTTCAAATGGCCTAAACGCCGGAGAATGGGCTTTCGAACACATGAACGAGGTGTTTAAGAATGAGATCAATCCATTTGTCGAAAGTCTAAAAGGAAGTTTTGCATCTCTTAAAGAAAATCTTGAGTTTGAAATTGGAGAAGTTCAAAAAGTGTTTTATGAAATGGACACCGCTTACGAACTACAACTAATTGAAAAGGAAAAAGATTTTATCCGAATATGACCGATTCTTGTCCCAAGTAATTTCGTGTGATGTGCTTACTACTGTAAATGTCAATTATTCGAATGAACTTTCATCCGTTATGATTAATTGTGATGCTGTGAATATATGTGATGATGTTTGTGATGTTGCTAATACTGTAAATGAGGTAGATAATAATTCTTGTCACGAATCTAACGCTGAATTTTTAAAGCTACAAGATTCTTACAATTTACTTTCAAAACGCTTTAATCAACTCGAACAACATTGTATATCTTTAGAATTAAAACAACAAACTCAAAATGAGGATCTTTTGATATCAAATGGTTGTGAAAACGGTGTTGAGACGAGTGACAAGATGATTGCAATAGTTAAGGCATTAGAGGAAGAGATTATGAGATTGAAGAGAGATGTGTCATCAAATGAAACACTAAAATTGGAACTAGAGGCTGCAGAGTCTAAAAACCAGGACTTAGAAATTAGACTTTCGTCTATTCTAGGGGAGATGGATCGGGCAAGACAGGGACTATCCGCTCTTTATGGTTCAATAGAAGAACTCTTAGCTTTTAATGCAGCACAGCAACAATCTTATGTTGAAGAACTGAACCAAAAGTGTGAGGAAATCTCTGACTTAAACATCCTGCTCATTGACAAAAACATGGTTTTGGCCGAGTTAAAGAAGACACTTCTTCTCACCCGACAAGAAGTTGTTGATAACTTAGCTACCGACTCTACACCGTCCTCTAGTGCTCCAACAACCAAGTCAGTAGTGCTCTATAAGAACCCGCTCCATAAGAAAAACCCGGTTACCTACGATGATTATATAAGGAATGCAATTAAGCATGTAGATCTTGTTAGGGATATCTTAGACGATCTTTATGCCTTAGATCCCTCTAGTAGCTACTATTATTCAGCTCATGAATATATTAAGCGAGTTCAATATTGCTTAGCCTACTTGCAATACATAGGTAAACCAGGTTCTGCACTACTCACTAACCGTCCCATTGCTGTAACTCCATTCAATAAGACCCCAGGAGCAAAACCGTCATTGGCACCATCAAGTAAGGCACCTTTAAAATCTGTTGCTAATGTTCCTAATTTGCCTTCTACAGGAGTAAAAGAGTCTACTAAGGCTAAAGGATCGCCACTCAAGAAAGATAAGATCAAGCCCTCCACTAGTAGTACCAACAAGAAGAAAGTAGAAGCTCACCATAGGAATGTTAGTTCAGTTTTAAATAAAAAGAATCATGTTAAGACTAAAAGCTCTGTGCCTGTGCAGAAGCCTAAACCATTCGTGAATTCTAATTTGAATTGTTGGAATTGTAATGAATGTATGTTTTCCCAACGTCATGATTTGTGTCTTATTGATCATGTGAATGAAATGAATGCCATTAGGAATAATCTTGAATGGAAGCCAACTGGTAGAACTCGTGCCCAAGTTGGATGGCAATGGCGTCCCACTGGTAGGACCTTTACATTAGATGGAACAATGTGCCCTTTAACTAGGAATGCATCCATTGAGGTTAGGTTTGAGCGTCCTTTAGTTAGGCACACTAGCACTAAAGTATGGAAACAACGCCCTTTAATTAGGTCAGCCCCTACTATAGTGCCTATCAGTGAAGAAATACCTCAGGATTTAAGCCAACTAGAATCTACACCACCAACTAGGAAGAAGAAGGCTAGGAAATCTAAGAAACCTAAAATTAGCAAATCTAAGATTATTAAATATGTACCTGCTAATAACAAGGAACATTCAGATTCCGATACCTCTACATTGTCCTCGTCTGGTGATATTTTCAGGTGGTCCAAATCATCCTCTGGTATTTGGACTCCGGTTGTTCAAAGCATATGACCGAAGATCGCTCGATGCTCCGAAATTTCGTCAGCAAGTTTCTTGGAACGGTTAAATTCGGTAATGATCATATAGCAAAGATAATGGGGTATGGTGAATATCAGATTGGAAACGTTACGATTTCAAGGGTATACTATGTAGAAGGTCTTGGTCATAACTTATTTTCAGTAGGACAGTTTTGTGATTCCAACCTAGAGGTTGCTTTTCGACAACATACTTGTTTCATCCGCAACTTGGAAGGAAAAGACTTGTTGAAGGGATCTCGTGGTGCAAATCTTTATACGTTGTCCCTACAAGACATGATGGCCGCCTCTCCAGTATGTCTTCTCTCTAAAGCATCTAAGACCAAGTCATGGTTATGGCATCGCAGATTATCTCATCTCAACTTTGATGCTATTAATCATCTGGCTAAAAACGAATTAGTTCATGGTCTTCCAAAGCTCAAATTTCACAAGGACCATTTATGTTCCGCATGTTCAAGGGGGAAAAGTACCAAGAAATCATACAAGCCCAAAGCTGAAGACACCAATCAAGAAAAACTTCATCTTTTGCATATGGATCTTTGTGGGCCAATGAGAACTGAAAGTGTGAGCGGTAAGAAATTCATTCTTGTCATTGTGGATGATTTCTCTAGGTTTACATGGGTTAGATTTCTACGTACAAAGGATGAAGCACCGAAGGCAATCATCACTTTTCTGAAATTCATTCAGGTATGTTTGAATACTACTGTCCGCCGTATTCGTACAGACAATGGAACAGAGTTCGTCAACCAGTCTCTTCGTGATTACTATGAAGGAGTTGGTATCTCTCATGAAACATTCGCTGCACGTACTCCACAACAAAACGGTGTCGTTGAAAGACGGAATCGTACGCTTATGGAAGCTGCTAGGACTATGCTGATTTATGCGAACGCTCCATTGTTCTTGTGGGCAGAAGCTATATCTACTGCATGTTTCACCCAAAATCGTTCTATCATTCGGAAACGCCATGGAAAAACACCTTACGAGCTTATACATGATCGTAAACCCGATGTTTCATTCTTTCATGTGTTTGGTGCTCTTTGTTATCCAAACATTAATGGTGAGAACTTGGGCAAACTTCAACCAAAAGCCGATATAGGTATTTTCATTGGTTACTCACCCTCCAAGAAAGCATACCGAATTTACAACCGTCGTCTTGGTAAGATTGTAGAAACTATGGACGCAGATTTCGATGAGCTGACAGCGATGGCTTCTGAGCAACGCAGCTCTGAACCCGTGCTTCATGAGATGGGAACCGGTGCTATTAGTTCCGGATTAGTTCCTAATAATCCTACTTCTACATCATTTTTACCATCTACAAGGCCCGAGTGGGATAAACTGTTTCAACCGTTGTTTGATGAATTCTTTGATCCCCCAAATGATGAAGTTCCAGCACCTGTAGTGATAGCTCTAATCCCTGAAGTTGTTGCTCAAGCTAATGAAGCTTTATCTAATGCATCTTCAATTAACATTGAACCGGATGCACCTTTACCAAGTGATTCTCAAACTACACCTGAATCATCACCCTTACTTGTGCCTAATGATGTGGAAGAGGATTCTATTGATCACGATTTGGAATATGCTCACCTACAAGAGCTTCCTTTCTTTGGTGTAGCGATACCTGAAAACCCTTCAGCCGCGTCTACCTCAGAAGAAGCTCCTTCTATTGTTCACTCCAGACCACCTAGGATTGAAAATCATAGCACTAAATGGACAAAAGATCACCCAATTAGGAATGTCATTGGAGATCTAGATCGACCAGTCTCTACACGCCATCAATTACAAGAGAGTGCACTCTATTGCTATTTTGATGCATTTCTCTCCGAAGTTGAACCTAAAAATTGGCAACAGGCTATGACTCAATCATCTTGGATTGAAGCTATGCAGGAGGAACTAAATGAATTCCAAAGACTTGAAGTATGGGAATTAGTTCCTCTCCCTGACAAAGTTAACATCCTTACTTTGTTATGGGTTTATAAGGTTAAACTCGATGAGATGGGTGCAGTATTGAAAAATAAGGCTCGATTGGTTGCTAGAGGATATAAACAAGCCTTGGGTATAGACTTTGAAGAATCTTTTGCTCCTGTTGCAAGATTGGAGGCTATTAGACTATTCCTTGCGTATGCTGCTCATATGAACATGATCGTCTATCAAATGGATGTGAAGACGGCATTTTTGAACGGTGAACTAAGAGAAGAAGTCTATGTTAGTCAGCCGGATGGGTTCGTTAGCACGGAGTTTCCTAATCATGTGTATAAGCTTAAGAAGGCTCTTTATGGGTTGAAACAAGCTCCACGCGCGTGGTATGATCTCCTTTCAACATATCTCATTTCGGAAGGCTTCTCCAAAGGCAAGGTGGACCCAACTCTATTCACTCTCAAGGAGGACAACGACATGATTCTGGTACAAATTTATGTTGATGATATAATATTTGCTGCCTCTAACATAGAATTGTCCAA